>CM035147.1:86326079-87781079 GCA_020205605.1 Panax ginseng
AGTGGTTACCATTTTTGTCCGTCTTTTTCTTTCTCCGCTGGTTATCGTTGTTTTGTTGACTGCCATCTCCGATATGATCCTCAAGTTATGGTCCTCGATTGACCGTATTTCGTATCTCGCTCTAATAATTGAGCCTGCTTTACAACATCTCGAATAGAGAAAAATTTATGAGAAATGAGATACCGACGTATCTTAGGGTTTCAAACCTCTAAGAAACATCCGCGTCATACGTTCCTCATTCTCCACCAAATGAGGTGCAAACCTGGATAACTCTGCAAACTTTGCTTCGTACTGAGACACCGTCATGTTGTTTTGCTCTAATTTGATGAACTCCACTTCCTTCATATGACGAATACTTTCAGGAAAGTATTTGTCATTAAATAGTTTCTGAAATGTCTCCCAAGACATCTTTGAGTCTTGTTTGGATGGAGTGCGCTTTATAGACTCCCACCGAAATGATTCTGCCTCGCCCACGGAACATAAAGGTGGCGAATGGAACCTTCTGTTCCTCCGTGCATCCCAAGACATCGAATATCTTGGTAATTTGCTTGACCCATGTTTCCGCCATGATCGGATCTGCTTTCCTTAAATTCAGGTGGTCCCAACTCTTTGAATCGCTTGCATTTGTGACAACCCGTGAATTGCTATCATTTCCTCCTATATTTTGAACACGAGTCTCCCTCATCTGATTTTGCATGAACTGCAAAAAGCTTCTAAACATCCCTCGTTCATCATCTCTGCTCAAGGTGTAGTTCACGGGAGGAACATTGCCACTGTTGCACGTTCTCCTCGTTGGTGAGTGACAAAGGCGTTTCCACGGTTTCATTTCCACTGTAAATATTCTTAGTCGACATTCTCAAATACTTCTCATAAAACAAGGGTTAATTAAGCAAATCAATATATCACATAATATCTCTATATATCTTGACCAACTAACAAATAAGCTTAGGTAGGACACCTTTAGCTTGAAGGATTTACTTGTCTCTCCTCCTAGTTCTATTCCCCGATCTCATGGAGATCATATCCCTAAGCTCGATACCAACCGTGACGTCCCCAAAATAGGTATACATCACCCATTCTCGAGTTGTCAATACATGGTATGTAAAACAACTACAACTTTATTATTACAACAAGAAAAGCTGTGAGTTTGAATACAAATATTATCTTCTAGACAATATTTATACTCAAATAAATCCTCATCACATTTATTGATACATTATTTTACAAAAATGGTGAGGACTACTAAACAACTCTTTCTAGAACCTTCATTCCATACCCCCAGACTGCATACTCGCTTATATTCTCGCCTCCACGAGAAGAAAAATGGAACAAAAAAGAAAAGGGTGAGCTCAACTAGCCCGATAAAGAATATTATGACTAAGATAATATACAACAAATTATCGTTAGTCTTCAACGGGAAAAATCTAATAGAATACAATAGACAACAAGTTTTAAATCAACATTCGCAATGAAATAATAATTCATTAGAAGAGTTAAGTAGAGAATGCAAACTACTATCTTCTATGTATGAATTTAAAAGTTCATCATCTATCTTTTATCCTGTAACATCAATCAATATATATCTGAATCAAATATTCATCTTTGCACTACACGCCAAAGATATTCATCGATTAGTCATGTTCATCTAAACACTGCTCATCTTTGCACTACTGGGCCAAAGATATTCATCGAAATCATTCATCTTTGCACTACAGGGCCAAAGATATTCAATAATATCATCATTTAAGATCGAGGATGATGAAAAATATTTTTAAAGAAACGAATCCAAAGGAAACAAAATGACAAAGATTAAGGATTAAGGATTAGTACTTTGTTTTATCCATGTCCAAAAATACCTCAAAAATAATCATAGTGGTGTAAAATTCAAGAATGATCAAAACATGGATACAATCAAAGCTAGTATCCGAATAGATATTTTTGGACGAAAAAGGAAAATTTTCATTTTTTTCGATGAATAGTCTTAAGGTATATTCGTGAATAATTGTAGTGTATCGTGAATAAGAACTCCCCAACACTAAAAGTTTCAAATTTGATTAAAAAGTTCGGATCAATACTTGACATAATGATATTAGAATAAATAATATCATTAAAAAAATAATATCCCTTACCTTGAAAGAGGCATTTTAAGCTGGAATCTTTGGATATAAAGCTATAACTTGAACTTGCCATTGTATAGCAATACTCAAAGTATACTCAAAATACTCACAAGAATACGCTCGATAATATAGAGAGAGAAAACTTCAATTTCTAGTGTGATTTTCAATTCTAACCTAAGCACCCTATTTATAGGAAAATACTTAGAACACCAAAGTTGAAAATTTAATAAATTAATATTATAATTTTTCCACAACTTCATACGCACACTAACAATCTGAATTCAGCCTCCTAATCACATGTTAAATGAGTTTCAAAAATGAAAAAAAACGTTTTTGTAATTAAAAATATTTTAAACTTCCAAAAATCAATTATTTCGAAACTTGAACTTCAATAATTCATAATAAATAGCTCTTTTATCGTAAAAATTTGAATCTCACGTTTTTTTATAGGAAATTCAATTCTATACAACTTTGCTGAAAAAAGTTTTTCAAATTCCAAATGTAAATTAACCAAATCCACAAACAGAGCGATTTTACATTTGCTATAATCAAATTTCGGTCAATAATTGTGTCCACAACACACAAAATATGTGTTAAACATTTAATGCCACAAAATACTCTTCCTCCTCATATACTCATATATCCCACATTCATTATAAAAATATCACCGTTAATATATTATTAAAATAATATATTTAAATGAATTATTTTATCGGAAAAAAGATAAAATATTAATTTTCAACAATTGTCACATTAAAAATTTTCTCCATCTATATCCACATAAAATCAATATTTTCCTCATTATATAAGTCAATAATTAATTATTCACAAATAATATTACGAATCACAAAGATCTTGACAACCGGTAGTTCTCGGAAAGAGGGGGCTTTCGATAAAATTTCTCCTTACTTTGGCGCCTTGATTAGGTGACCAAACCTCTCCTTGAAAGACAAAACTTTCTAGACATTGCCAATAATGTTATCTAATAATATTATTCAGATAATATGAATTATTGCTTCGATAATGAAAAATACTGTGTAATGACAATTATTGAAACAACAGCAATATAAAATATCATCGCAGCAATTATTAAATCAATAAAATACTGAACAGTAATTAATGTAACCATTATTGAGTAGTGCCTTCTTACGTAAGAATCAATAATTGCTGCAATACCGTGTGCTACTGTGTTTTAACCACCGGGTATTCCAACAGTGTTAACGGTAACAACTACGTCGTTATTTATAAACAACTTATACTTGTCGTTTTCTTCATCCAATCGCTTTCCGTTATGGAGCCCATAAAAGATCTATGACGTCGCATTTAATATTCCCCAACAATGAAGAATATTCCACCACCAAACGAATATTCCCCAAACAATAATGAATATTTTATAACCACTTGCTTATTTTAAAATATTTGCGTATTTTACCCATAACTATCCACATTAATCAAATCAACCCTTACTATTTCAAAATAATAAATAGAGAAAATTAAATTTTATTAATAATAAGTTGGGGTCTTACAGTTTGCAAGTCCCACATTGAGAATGTTTAAGTCCCACATTAGTAAAAATTAGTAAAAATGTAGTAATATGGGAAAAGATTTGCTCCCAAGTTAGAATAAAAGTCTTAATTAATTGGATAGAATATGGTTGTTTGCAAGTCCCACATTGATGGGTTAATTTTTAAACTAGTACTTTTTTTATAGGAATACTGGTTTTACTAAAAATATAACCAATGTAGTAGTAGTAATATGGTAAAATAATATTAAACTCTCTTTTCCCAACTTATTGATAAATAATTTAGTTTATCTAATTTCTTTTACTTTTACCAATTTAATCAAATATAGAACTTATAAACCACCAACTATTAATATATTTAAGTTTATCTAATTTCTTTTACTTTTACCAATATAAAACTTGTAAACCACCAACTATTAATAGTTGATAGTCTTTTTATAAAGCAAAATTTTCTTAGACTTTCCAATTTCTCAAACTCTCAATTACTTGACATTAACTACTAAGTTTTATTTTATAACAAAAGTGGGTGTGACTCCCCCAAAATAGGTATACATCACCCATTCTGAGTCGCCAAATACATGGTACAGAAACAAATACAACTTCATTAAACTGTGAGTTTAAATACAAATAGAGAGTATAAAAATTCAAAAGGAGTCCTCATTACAATTATTGATGCACTATTTTAAAAATAGTGAGGACTGCTAAAATAACTTTCTAGAACCATCACTCCGTACCTCGACTAGTTCCTGCTATGTTCTCACCTCCTGAGAAGAAAAATGGAACAAAAAGGTGAGCTCAACTAGCCCAATAAAGAATATTATGACTAAGATAATATACAACAAATTATCATTAGTCTTCAACAGAGAATAATCTGATAAAATATAATAGACAACAAGTTTTAGATCAACAACTGCAATGAAAACAAAGAATCCATTAGAAGAGTCAAGTAGAGAAAGAATTCTACTATCTTCTAAGATTTAAAAGTCCATCATCAATATTTTATCCTGTAACATCAATCAATATACATCTTGAATCAAATATTCAACTTTGCACTTCTGAAAGCCAAAGATATTCATTTGTATCATCAATAGTCATGTTCATCTCAACACTGCTCATCTCTTTGCACTACGGGCCAAGATATTCATTAGGTAATCATTCATCTTTGCACTACAGTGCCAAAGATATTCATTTGTATCATCATTTAGACCGAGGATGATGAAAAATATTTTAAAGAAAAACGAATCCAAAGTGAGATAACGATCAAATATTAAGGATTCAGATTATGGTTTATCCAAGTTCAATAATGTTACGAAATAACCAATTTTGAAGCGTAATTTAAAAATAATGATCAAAACATGGATACAATCAAAGATAGTAACCATAATAGATAACTTGGACAAAAAGAAGAAAATTTTATTTTTCTATTGAATAGTGTCGTATTCGTGAATAATAGTCAGATATCGTGAATAAAGTCTTAGATACGTGAATAGTAACCCCGACACAAAAAGTTCCAAATTTGATAAAAAGTTCATACCAATATTTTGGCATAATGATATTGAAGAAAATATCATTTAAGAAGAAGATAATATCCCTTACCTCAAAATATCAGTACTTCTGATCGGAATATCGGTATAAGGCTGAAGGAAACTTGCACTGATGAATAGAAACTCACAAAGTATCTAAATACTCACAAAATACACTCAATAATCTAGAGAGAGAAAGAGAGAAAACTTGTTTCTGGTGTGATTTTCAATTCTAACTTAGCCCTCTATTTATAGGAAAATGTTAAGACGTCAAGCGCATTTAACTCCGCAACCCGATGGCTTTACTCGCTACTATTCCCACCCACCACATTTGAATAAAAATCTCTCGGCACATTTCTTCACCAACCAAGAGTGGGGCCCACCAATTCTAGAATTTTCCACCAAAATGATTTATAACATGATTTCTGAATCAGCCACCTCTTAAAATTCATATAAATCATACGCTCATTTTTAACGGTTCAAAATTTGTGGACATATATTCAACTTATATATATATATATATATAACATATCCAAAAATTACAACGATCCAACGGTCGGATTAAAAATTATAACTCCCGCAATATATCTCAAAAAAACACTGATTTGATTTTTAATACCTCCAATCCGACAAAATACTAATAAAACACCTCAACATTAATTCCTTCATTTATAACCACGTAAATAAATCCATCATTTATATCCACATAAAATAAATATTTCCTTATCATATGAATCAATGATTAATTATTCACAAATAATATTACAGAATCACATTTATGACAACCAGGCTGTTCCTAGGAAAGAGGGGGCTTTCCAATAAGGATTTGTCCTTACTGGCGCGCAATTAGGTGACCAAACCTCTCCTTGACAGAACTTTCTAGACATTGCCAATAATGTTATCTAATAATATTATTCCAAATAATCTGAATTATTGATCTGATAAAGGAGATATTGTCTAGATGATTTATAATTGAAACAACAATAATATAAAATATCAATGCAAAGAATTATTAAATCAATAAAATAAAATATTGAGCAAGAACTACTATGACAATTATTGAGTAGTGCCTTCACGTAAGGATAAATAATTCAACAATACTTGCAATCTGGATATCTTCTTGTCAACAACGCGTACATTTTACTTTACTTTAACCACCGGGTATTCCAATAGTGTTAATTGGTAACAACTACGCCCAATTATTCAATTTTTTCGTTTTCTTCATTCGATCGTTATTCATGGGGCCCATAATTGGGCTGCTACTGCGTCGTATTTAATATTCCCAAACCGAGAAAGAGTATTCCACCGATAAAATGAATATTTTATAACCACTTGCTTATTTTGTAAAATTTTCACATTTCACCCATAACCAAAGTTATTATATCAAATTAATACCTTATTATTCACAATAATAAATAAAGGAAATTTGATTTTATTCATTAAAAAGTTGGGGTCTTACAACCTCCCCTCCTTATGAAATTTCGTCCTCGAAATTGACGTACGTACCTGGTGTTTCGAAAAGGTGAGGATACCTCGCTTTCATTTCTGATTCCAACTCCCAGGTCATCTCTTCAATAACATGGTTTCTACACAAAACCTTAACTTATGGTATAACCTTCGTGCGTAGGACATGCTCTTTCCTATCCAAGATCATAACAGATACCTCCTCGTACGTTAAATCTTCAGCTATCTCGTCGGGTTCTAACTCAATAATGTGGTTCGGGTCTTTAACATATTTACGAAGCATAGATATGTGAAAAAAATTATGAACACGAGACATACTTGGAGGTAATGTGAGTCTATAGGCCACATTTCCTATTCGGTCAAGAATCTCAAATGGACCAACAAATCTTGGATTGAGCTTTCCTCTCTTCCCAAATCTTGCAACTCCCTTCCATGGTGCAACACGTAACAATACATGATCCCCAATATTAAATTCCACGTCCTTCCGATAAAGATCCGCATAACTCTTTTGTCGATCCTGTGCCGTTTGTATATGTTATCGAATCGTTTGGATCTTCTCTGTAGTCATGCGTACCAACTCTGGTCCCAACAATGTTGATTTACCCACCTCATCCCAGCATACTGGAGAACGACATTTTCTTCCATACAACACCTCGAATGGAGCCACACCTATGCTGTGACGCCCCCAAAATAGGTATACAACACCGATTCTAAGTCGCCAAATACATGGTACAGAAAGCAAACTACAACTTCAATAATACAATTGTCGTGCAAAATACGACAACACATACTATGAGTTTAAATACAAATATTATCTTCTAGACAATATCCACACTCAAATAAGTCCTCGTTATAATTATTCAAACACTATTTTACGTAAATAGTGAGGATCATGCTAAAACATCTTTCTAGAACCATCACTCCGCACTCGACTAGTTCCTCGCTATGTTCTCACCTCCCGAGAAAAATGGAACAAAAAGAAAAAGGGTGAGCTCAACTAGCCCAAGAAAGAATATTATGACTAAGATAATATACAACAAATTATCGTTAGTCTTCAACGAGGAAAAATCGATAAAATATAATAGTCAACAAGTTTTAGATCAACAATCTGCAATGAAACAACAATCCATTAGAAGAGTCAAGTAGAGAATGAGTTCTACTATCTTCTAAGATTTAAAAGTCCATCATCAATATTTTATCCTCAGAACAACAATCAATATACATCTTTAATCAAATATTCATCTTTGCACTACTGTGCCAAAGATATTCATTTGTATCACCACTTGGTCATGTTCATCTCAACACTGCTCATCTTTTGCACTACGGGCCAAAGATATTCATCGATTAATCATTTATCTTTTGCACTACAAAAGAAGATATTTAGTAATATCATCATTTAGAACCCGAGGATGATGAAAAATATTTTAAAGAAAACTAATCCAAAGAAAACGGAAGGACAAATAGTAGAGATTAGAGTATAACAGTTTTATCCAAGATCAATAATACTTCATAATTACCAATTTTGAAGCGAATTCAAAAATAAAGATCAAAACATGGATACAATCAAAGATAGTAACCATAATAGACATCTTGGATAAAAACAAGAAAATTTCATTTTTCTATGAATAGTCTTTGTATTAAGTGAATAGTGTCGCCGTATCGTGAATACCGCCAGTATCGTGAATAATAACTCCGACACAAAAAAGTTCCAAATTTGATAAAAATTCGGATCAATACTTCGGCATAATGATATTGAAGAAATAATATCATATATGAAGAAAATAACATCTCTTACCTCAAAATATCAGTATGTAAATACTCACAAAATAGAAACTTGTACTGATGAATAGAAACTCACAAAGTATGTAAATACTCACAAAATACACTCAATAATCTAGAGAGAGAGAGAAAACTTTGTTTACGGTGTGATTTTCAATTCTAACTTAGCCTTCTATTTATAGGAAAATGTTAGCAGACTTGACCTGTGACACCCGATGGCTTTACCTACTACTATTCTCACCCACCACATTTGAAATAAATTCAGCACATTTCTTCACCAACCACAAGTCGGGCCCACTCAATTCTAGAATTTTTCACCAAAATCATTTATAAACCTAATTTCTGAATTAGTCACCTCTTAAAATTCATAACAAATCATACGTTCATTTTTAACGGTTCAATATTTGTGGACATATACTCAACTTATATATGTATAACATATCCAAAAATTACAACGATCCAACTGGATTTGATTAAAATTATAACTCACACAATATATCTCAAAAATACTTTGGTTTAATTTTAATACCTTCATTCCGACAAAATCTTGATAAAATACCTCAACATTAACTCCTTCATTTTTAACCACAATAAATATATCCAACATTTATATCCACATAAAATAAATATTTCCTTATTATATGAATCAATAATTAATTATTCACAAATAATATTACAGAATCACATTTATGACAACCAGTACGTTCAGGAAGAGGGGGCTTTCCAATAAGAATTTCTCCTTATTGGCGCGCAATTAGGTGACCAAACCTCTCCTTGACAGAACTTTCTAGACATTGCCAATAATGCTATCTAATAATATTATTCAAATAATATGAATTATTGATCTGATAATGGGAAATCTTGTCTTGATGACAATTATTGAAACAACAATAATATAAAATATCAACGCAAAGAATTATTGAATCAATAAAATAAAATATTGAATAAAGAATTACTTGTAACAATTATTGAGTAGTGCCTTCTTTACGTAAGGATCAATAATTCATCAATCTACATGCATCCACGCCATTCATCAGATTTTAACCAACGGTATTCCAACAAGGTGTTAATTCAGAATAACTACTGCTGCTTATTTATAAAAACTCAAACTTGTCATTTTCTTCATCCGAAGCGCTTATTCATTATGGGGCCCACAATGATCGCTACAACTGCATCTAATATTCCTCGACAACAAGAATATTCCACGACCAAACGAATATTCCCACAACAATGATTATTTTATAACCACTTGCATATTTTGTAAAATTTGCACATTTCACCCATAACCAGAGAATTATATCAAATTAATACCTTATTATTCACAAATATAATTAGAGGAAATTCAATTTTATTTATAATAAGTTGGGGTCTTACAACCTCCCCTCCTTATGAAATTTCGTCTTCCAAATTGACATACGTACCTGGTGTTTTGAAAAGGTGAGGATACCTCGCTTTCATTTCTGATTCCAACTCCCAGGTCATTTCTTCAATAGCATGGTTTCTCCATAAAACCTTAACTTGTGGTATAACCTTAGTGCATGGGACATGCTCTTTCCTATCCAAGATCTTAACAGGTACTTCTTCGTACGTTAAATCTTCGGCTATCTCGTCTGGTTCTAACGCAATAATATGGTTCGGGTCTTTCACATATTTACAAAGCATGGATATGTGAAAAACATTATGAACACGAGACATACTTGGAGGTAAAGTGAGTCTATAGGCCACATTTCCTATTCGGTCAAGAATCTCAAATGGACCAACAAATCGTGGATTGAGCTTTGCTCTCTTCCCAAATCTTGTAACTCCCTTCCATGGTGCAACACGTAACAATACATGATCCCCAATATTAAATTCCACGTCTTTTCGATGAAGATCCGCATAACTCTTTTGTCGATCTTGTGCCGTTTGTATACATTGTCGAATCATTTGGATCTTTTCTGTAGTCATGCGTACTAATTTTGGTCCCAACAACGTTGCTTCTCGCACCTCGTCCCAGCATACTGGAGAACGACACTTTCATCCATACAACGCCTCAAATGGAGCTATGCCTATACTTGCTTGATAACTGTTGTTGTAGGAGAATTCCACCAAAGGCAATTACTTATCCCAACTTCCTTTAAAATCTAGGACACAAAAGTCTTAATAGATCTTCAAGGGTTTGAATAGTCCTCTCGATTGTCCGTCCGGTTTGAGGATGGTATGCTCAAACTAAATCAGAACCGCCCGTATAGCTTTAGCTGCAAGCTAACCCAAAATCGTGAAGTGAATCTTGGGTCACAATCTGAAACTATGGATACTGGCATACCATGCAATCTCACAATCTCATTCACGTACATGCGAGCAAGACGTTCAAGGAAATAAGTCTCACGTATCGGTAATAAATGGGCAGACTTGGTTAATCTATCAACAATAACCCAAATCGCATCTATGCCTTGAGAAACTTTGGGAAGACCTGTAACAAAATCCATAGTAATGTGTTCCCACTTCCATTTCGGAATCTCAAATGGTTGTAATGGACCCTTTGGCACTTGATGCTCCGCCTTTATACGTTGACAAGTTAAACACCTCGAGATAAACTCCGCGATCTCTCTCTTCATATTGTTCCACCAAAATGTATGTCGAATATCATGATACATTTTGGTACTCCCAAGATGGATTGCAAAAGGGGTGTTGTGTGCCTCCATCATGATTCTATGCTTCAAGTCAGAATCGTTAGGAACACAAAGTCTGGAGTTGAATCTAAGTATTCCTTCTTCATCGATTCTCGCTTTTGTAATAGCTTTTTCTTGCACTTTCTTCTTCATACGTATCAGCTCCAGGTCCGTAGCTTGAGCAGCTTTAACTTTATCGATTAAAGTCGGTTTTACTCGTATATTCGCCATCATCATGTGGGTCCCTGAAGTCTTTAATTCTACCTCCATCCTTTGCAAGTCATACAGAATGGGCCTTTGCATTAACAATATCGCACTCAGTACTCAGATATGATCTTCTACTCAATGCGCCACCACTACATTCGCTTTTTCGGGATGATATTGAATAGTGTGATCGTAATCTTCAATAGTTCAAGCCAACGTCGTTCTTAGCGTATTGAGTTCTTTTTGGGTGAAGAAATATTTGAGGCTTTTATGGTCCGTATAAATCTCCACTTTCTCCCCATACAAGTAGTGTCTCCAAATTTTCAACGCTTGAATACATTGCTCACTTGACTCTAGATCATGAGTAGGATAATTCCTCTCATATTCTTTGAGTTATCGTGAGAATAAGCTATGACTTTCCCATGTTGCATGAGAACGCATCCTAACCCTTTACCCGAAGCATCATCAGATATAACAAATCCATCCGTGCGGATGGTATTGCGGAACAGTCTTAGAAATGAGTCTCCTCTCGAGCTCTTGGAAACTCTTCTCGCATTCCTCGCTCCATACAAATTTATATCTTTCCGAGTCAACTGAGTTAACGGAGTAGCGATTCGAGAAAATCCTTCCACGAATCTCCGATAATAACCAGCTAAGCCCAAAAAGCTACGCACTTCGGTCACCGACTTTGGTTGCTCCCAACTTTGTACTGCTTCAATCTTCTCTGGGTCGACAGATACTCCATGTTTTGACACCACGTGCCCAAGGAATGCTACTTCCTCATGCTAGAACTCGCATTTTTTCAGCTTGGCATAAAGTTTGTTTTCACGAAGCCTTTCAAGTATCAGCTTCAAATGGTGCTCATGATCTTCACGGCTTTTGGAATAGATAAGGATGTCATCAATAAAGACAACAACAAACTAATCCAAATATTCCTCAATAATACGGTTCATAATATCCATGAAAGCGGCGGGAGCATTAGTCAATTCAAAAGATATGACTAAGAATTCATAATGCCCGTCATCGGAAGTTCGGGCGCCTTTGGAATATCCTCAATTTTAATCTTCACCGATGATATCCGAATCGAAGATTGATCTTTGAAAAGAATTGTGCTCATTGCAACTGGTCGAACAGGTCATCAATGCGAGGTAGCGGATACCTATTCTTGATGGTGACATGGTTTAATTCTCGGTAGTCAATACAAAGTCGCATACTCCCGTCTTTCTTCTTTACGAATAAAACAGGAGCACCCCAAGGAGATGTACTAGGACGAATGAAACCTATGTCTAACAATTCCTGTAGTTGGACTTTTAACTCCTGAAGTTCAATAGGAGCCATTCGATATGGGGTTTTAGAAATGGGTTTTGTACCCGGCTCAAGGTCAATAAAGAATTCAACATCACGTTCTGGGGGTAGACCGGGAAGTTCTTCAGGAAATACATCAGAAAATTCTCTAACAACAGAAATATTATTCAAATCTGACTTGTCTTTGTTCAAATCCATAACATGGGCTAAGAAAGCTTGACATCCGTTTTTCAATAAACGAATAGCTTTATGGCTTGATATGATAGTGACTGATTTTAGTGGTTTAGTTGTTTGAATTAATTATATGACGTCAAGTTAGGAATATGAAAACTAACAACCTTACGAAAACAATCAATTTTGGCATGATGAGTGGTTAACCAATCAATTCCTAAAATCACATCAAAAGCAAATATCTTTAAAGATATAAGATCAACAGGTAATGTGAGAGTGCCAACTTGGATCATGCAAGATTTATAAACTGTAGATGTAACGAAGGTTTCACCCAACGGAGTTTCAACAGATAAGTCAAAGTCCAATTTCTCCGGAGTCAAGTTTAAACGTTGAGCACAAAAAGGAGAGATAAAAGAATGGGTAGAACCGGTATCTAGTAAGGTATAAACTTTGCAAGAGTTCAAGATTAGCTTACCTGTAATCACCTCGTTCGGGTTCCTCGCGTTTTGGCCAGTCACGATAAACACTCTTCTAGGAACCGCTGATTTTAACTTATCCGGGACAGCCCTTAGAGTCACCATCCCCGTTGAACTTGGTTTTGCTACAGAACAATCCCGAGCTATGTGGCCTTTCTTTCCATAGTTGTAACATACCTTGGATTGTTGTGGATAGTTTGGGCTGATATGTCCCTCTTTCTCGCATTTGTAACATCTAATTAGCGGTCGTTCTCCTCCCCTAGAATTTGTTGTTGGTGATGGTACTGCTGTTGATGTCTTCCCGTCATTGTTGAATCTCCTCTTTTTGAAATTACCACTTGACTCACCTCTCCTATTATCATGGCCACGATGACCACCCGAGTGGTTACCGCCTTTGTTCATATTTTTCCCTCCTCGTTGGTTATCATCGCTCGACGATGGCTACATTGCCACCTAGGTATGACCACTCGTTGTGGTCCCCGGTTGAACATACTCATTATCTCGCCTCTAATAATTGAGCCACATTTACAACATCTGAATATAAAGAAAATTTATGAGATATAAGATATTGTCGAATCTCTAAGCTTTAGACCTCTCGAAACATCCTCGTCATTCGTTCCTCATTTTCGACCAAATGAGGTGCAAACCTGGATAACTCTACAAACTTCGCCTCGTACTGGGACACCGTTATGTTGTTTTGTTCCAGTATGATAAACTCCACCTCCTTCATATGACGAATACTTTCAGGAAAGTATTTGTCATTGAATAGTTTCAAATGTTTCCCAAAGACATCTTTGAGTACCGGGTTGGTACGCGCTTCATTCCTCACCAAGAGTCTCACTCACCGCGGAACATAAAGGTGCCGAATGGAACCTTCGTTCTCCGTGCATCCCAAGACATCAAATATCTTGGTAATTTGCTTGACCCACATTTCCGCCATGATCGGATTCGGCTTTCCCTTAAATTCGTGGTCCCAACTCCTTGAATCGCTTGGTCAGTGACAAGCAGCGCATTCTTATCATTTCCACCCGTATTTTGTGCACGAGTCTCCTCGTCTGGGTTTTGCATGACCGCAAAAAGCTCCTAAACATTCCATCATTCATCGTTTGCTCCTCGGTAGTGTTGTTTACGGAGAGAATATTGCCTTCCTGTTGCACGTTCTCCGTTTTGTAACTAAAAAGTTGTTCCACGGTCTACCATACACTCCATTGTTAACGTTCTCGCCGGCAATTTCTTAAATCTTGCCATAAAACAAGGGTTAATTAAACAAATTAAAATATCACATAATATCCCTATATTATGATGACCAACAAATAAGCTTAGATTAGACACACTAGCGAAGAATTTACTCATCTCTCCCTCCTAGTTACATTCCCCGATCTCCGCCAGACCATATCCTAAGCTCGACGATACCAACTGCAGATGCCCCCAAAATAGGTATACAACACCCATTCTCGAGTCGCCAAATACATGGTACATAAAGCAAACTACAACTTCAATAATACAATTATCGTGCAAAATACGACAACACACATACGTGAGTTTAAATACAAATATTGTCTTACAGACAATATCCACACTCAAATAAGTCCTCGTTATAATTATTCAAACACTATTTTACGTAAATAGTGAGGACCGCTAAAACAACTTTCTAGAACCATCACTCCGCATTCCCCATTAGTTCCTTCTATGTTCTCACCTCTTGAGAAAAATGGAACAAAAAGAAAAAGGGTGAGCTCAACTAGCCCAATAAAGAATATTATGACTAAGATAATATACAACAAATTATCGTTAGTCTTCAACAGGGAAAAATCTGATAAAATATAATAGCCAACAAGTTTTAGATCAACAACAACAGCGGAAACAACAATCCATTAGAAGAGTCAAGTAGAGAATGAGTTCTACTATCTTCTAAGATTTAAAAGTCCATCATCAATATTTTATCCTTGTAACAACAATCAATATACATCTTTAATCAAATATTTATCTTTGCACTACAGGCCAAAGATATTCATTTGTATCACCAGTTGGTCATGTTCATCTCAACACCTGTTCATCTTTGCACTACGGGCCAAAGATATTCATCAGTTAATCATTTATCTTTGCACTACAGGCTGAAGATATTTAGTAATATCATCATTTAGGACTGAGGATGATGAAAAATATTTTAAAGAAAACGAATCCAGTGAAACGGAAGGACAAATAGTAGGGATTCGTATAACAGTTTATCCAAGATCAATAATACTTCATAATTACCAATTTTGAAGCAGAATTCAAAAATAAAGATCAAAACATGGATACAATCAAAGATAGTAACCATAATAGACATCTTGGACAAAAAGAAGAAAATTTCATTTTTCTAAGAAATAAGTCAGTATTCGTGAATAAGTGTCGATATACGTGAATAGTGTTGTATACGTGAATAGTAACACCGACACAAAAAGTTCCAAATTTGATAAAAATTCAGATCAATACTTTGGCATAATGATATTGAAGAAATAATATCATATATGAAGAAAATAACATCTCTTACCTCAAAATATCAAGATTTCGATCCGGAATATCGGTATAAAATCAAGGAGACTTGCACTGATGAATAGAAACTCACAAAGTATCTAAATACTCACAAAATACACTCAATAATCTAGAGAGAGAAAGAGAGAAAACTTGTTTCTGGTGTGATTTTCAATTCTAACTTAGCCCTCTATTTATAGAAAAATGTTAGCAGACTTGACCTGCAACCTAATGGCTTTACCTGCTACTATTCCCACCCACCACATTTGAAATAAATTCAGCACATTTCTTCACCAACCACAAGTCGGGCCCACTCAATTCTAGAATTTTCCACCGAAATCATTTATAAACCTAATTTACGAATCACCACCTCTTAAAATTCATAACAAATCATACGTTCATTTTAATTGGTTCAATATTTGTGGACATATACTCAACTTATATATGTATAACATATCCAAAAATTACAACGATACAACGGTCGGATTAAAAATTATAACTCACACAATATATCTCAAAAATACTAGTTTAATTTTTAATACCTTCATTCCGACAAAAAATCTTGATAAAATACCTCAACATTAACTCCTTCATTTTTAAACCACAATAAATATATCCAACATTTATATCCACATAAAATAAATATTTCCTTATCATATGAATCAATAATTAATTATTCACAAATAATATTACAGAATCACATTTATGACAACCAGGCCGTTCCCAGGAAAGAGGGGGGGTTTTCCAATAAGAATTTCTCCTTATTGGCGCGTAATTAGGTGACCAAACCTCTCCATGAAAGAACTTTCTAGACATTGCCAATAATGCTATCTAATAATATTATTCAAATAATATGAATTATTGATCTGATAATGGGAAATACTGTGCAGTGACAATTATTGAAACAACAATAATATAAAATATCAACGCAAAGAATTATTGAATCAATAAAATAAAATATTGAACAAAGAACTCATCGTAATAATTATTGAGTAGTGCCTTCTTACGTAAGGATCAATAATTCATCAATATCATGCATCTACGCCAGATTCTCGTATTTTAACCAACGGGTATTCCAACAATGTTAACGATAACAACTACTGTAGTTATTTATAAAAACTCAAACTTGTCATTTTCTTCATCCGACAATTATTCTGTTATGGGGCCCACAAATGATCTGCTAGTAAAATCATACTAATATTCCCCGACAACAAGAATATTCCACGACCAAACGAATATTCCCAACAACAATGATTATTTTATAACCACTTGCATATTTTGTAAAATTTGCACATTTCACCCATAACCAGAGAATTATATCAAATTAATACCTTATTATTCACAAATATAATTAGAGGAAATTTGATTTTATTTATAATAAGTTGGGGTATTACATATGCTCGCCTGATAACTGTTGTTGTAGGAGAATTCCACCAATGGTAGGTACTTATCCCAACTCCCTTTGAGATGTAGGACACAGAGTCTTAATAGATCTTCAAGAGTTTGAATAGTCCTCTCTGATTGTCCGTCCGCTTTGAGGATGGTATGCTTAACCAGAATCGTAAATCCGTGCCCATAGCTTTCTGTAAGCTAACCCAAAATCGTGAAGTGAATCTTGGGTCACGATCCGAAACTATGGATACTGGCATGCCGTGAAATCTCACAATCTCGTTCACGTATATACTAACAAAACGTTAAAGGGAATAAGTTTCACGTATGGGCAAGAAATGGGCAGACTTGGTTAATCTATCAACAATAACCCAAATCGCATCTATGCCTTGAGAAACCTTGGGAAGACCCGTAACGAAATCCATAGTAATGTGTTCCCACTTCCATTTCAGAATCTCAAGTGGTTGTAACGGACCCTTTGGTATTTGATGCTCCGCCTTTACACGTTGACAAGTTAAACACCTCGAGATAAACTCCGCAATCTCTCTTTTCATATTGCTCCACCAAAATGTATGTCAAAGATCATGATACATTTTGGTACTCCCAGGATGGATTGCAAACGGTGTGTTGTGTGCCTCCATCATGATTCTATGCTTCAAGTCAGAATCGTTAGGAACACAAAGTCTGGAGTTGACTCGAAGTATTCCTTCTTCATCGATTCTTGCTTCTGGAATAGCACCTTCTTGCACTTTCTTCTTCATACGCATTAGCTCCATGTCCGTAGCTTGAGCAGCTTTAACTTTATCGATTAAAGTCGGTTCTACTAGCATGTTTGATATCATAACATGGGTACTTGGAGCCTTCATTTCTATCTCCATCCTTTGCATGTCATACAAAATGGACCTTTGTGTTAACAACATTGCACTCGTACCGCATATGATCTACTACTTAATACATCAGCTACCACGTTTGCTTTTCCAGGATGATATTGGATGGTGAGATCGTAATCTTTCAACAGCTCGAGCCAACGTCGTTGCCGCATGTTGAGTTCCTTTTGGGTGAAGAAATATTTGAGGCTTTTATGATCTGTATAGATCTCCACTTTCTCCCCATACGTGGTGTCTCCAAATCTTCAACGCAAAAAGCATCGCCGCTAACTCCAAATCATGAGTAGGATAATTCCTCTCATATTCTTTGAGTTCTTAGAGAGGCATAAAGCTATGACTTTCCCATGTTGCATGAGAACACATCTTAACCCTTTGCCTGAAGCATCGTTGTAGATAACAAATCCATCCGAACCAGATGGTATTGTCAGAACAGGTGCCGAAATGAGTCTTTTCTTGAGTTCTTGAAAACTCTTCTCGCAATCCTCGTTCCAACCGAATTTTATATCTTCTGAGTTAGGCGAGTTAGCTGAGTAGCGATTCGAGAAAATCCTTCCACGAATCTCCGATAATAACCGATTAAGCCTGAAAGCTACGTGCTTGGTCACCGACTCTGGTTGCTCCCAACTTTGTATGGCTTCAATCTTCGCTTCCGAATTAAAACAAATACTCCATGTTTTGACACCACGTGTCCAAGAATGCTACTTCCTCAAGCGAACTCGTATTTTTTCAACTTGGCATACAACTTGTTATCACGAAGCCTTTGCGATTACACTGCTTCAAATGGTGGTGCTCATGATCTTCACGGCTTTTGGAATAGATGAGGATGTCATCAATAAAGACAACAACGAATCGATCCAAGTATTCTTTAAACACACGGTTCATCATATCTATAAAAGCGGCGGGGAGCATTAGTCAATCCAAAAGACATGACTAAGAATTCATAATGCCCGTCTGGGGAGTTACGAAGGCGGTCTTTGGAATATCCTCGATTCTAATCTTGGTGATGATATCCGAGCGAAGATCGATCTTTGAAAAGAATTGTGCTCCTTGCAATCGGTCAAATAGGTCATCAATGCGAGTCACGGATACACTATTCTTGATAGTGACATGGTTCAACTCTCGGTAGTCAATACAAAGTCGCATACTCCCGTCTTTCTTCTTTACGAATAACATAAGAGCAACCCAATGAGATGTACTAGGACGAATAAAATCGATGTCGAACAACTCCTGTAGTTGGACCTTTAACTCTTGAAGTTCAATAGGAGCCATTCGATATGGGATTTTAGAAATGGGCTTTGTACCAGGTTCAAGGTCAATAAAGAATTCAACTTCACATTCTGGGGGTAGACCGGGAAGTTCTTCAGGAAATTCACTAACAATAGAAATAGTATTCAAATCTGACGTGTTTTTGTTCAAGTCCATGACATGGGCTAAGAAAGCTTGACATTCGTTTTTTAATAAACGAATAACTTTATGGCTTGATATGACAGTGACTGATTTTAGTTGTTTGGTTGTTTGAATTAGCATAATAGGTTGGTTAGGAATATGAAAACTAACAACCTTACGGAAACAATCAATTTTAGCATGATGCGTGGTTAACCAATCAATCCCCAAAATCACATCAAATGCAAGAATTTTCAACAAAATAAGGTCGGCAGGTAATGTGATGGTACCGACTTGAATCATGCAAGATTTAAAAAGCAAAGAGATGTAACGAAAGTTTCTCTAACTGAGTCTCAACAGATAAGTCAAAATTTAATTTCTCCGAGTCAAGTTTAAACGTTGAGCACAAGCAGGAGAAATAAAAGAATGGGTAGAACCGGTATCTAATAAGGTATAAACTTCGCAAGAGTTTATGATTAGCTTACCCGTGATCACCTCGTTTAGGTTCTTCGCATTTTGGGCAGTCACGACAAACGCCCTTCCAGGAACCACCGACTTTAACTTGTCCGGATGACCTTTTTCGAGTCACCATCCTGTTGAACTTGGTTTCATGACTAGACAATCTCTAGCTATATGACCTTCCTTTCCACAGTTATAACACACCTTGGATTGTTGTGGGCAGTTTGGGCTGATGTGTCCCTCCTTCTCGCATTTGTAACAAACGACTGGTGCTCGTTCTCCTCCCCTAAAAATAGTTGATGTTTGTGCTGACGTCTTCACGTTATCATTGTTGTACCTTCTCTTCTTGAAATCTCCTCCCGACTCGCTCCTTCTATTATCACGGCCACGATTACCACCAGAGTGGTTACCGCTTTTGTCCGAATGTTTTCCTCCCTGCTGGTTTTCATTGCTTCGATGACTGCCGCCACCGGTATGACCCTGGTTATGTTCCCTCAGTTGAACATACTCATTATCTCGCTCTAATAATTGAGCCCTGTTTACAACATCTGAATATAAAGAAAATTTATAAGAGATAAGATATTGTCGAATCTCGGGCTTTAGACCTCTCAGAAACATCCTCGTCATTCGTTCCTCATTTTTGACCAAATGAGGTGCAAACCTGGATAACTCTAACTCTGCAAACTTCGCCTCGTACTGGGACACCGTCATGTTGTTTTGCTCCAGTCTGATAAACTCCACCTCCTTCATATGACGAATGCTTTCAGGAAAGTATTTGTCATTGAATAGTTTCTGAAACGTTTCCCAAGACATGTTGAGTGCGGGGTTGGTACGGCATGCTTCATTCACTCTCCCACCAATGATGCGCTGCGCTCACCAGGGAACATAAAAGGTGGCGAATGGAACCTTCATTCTCCGTGTGCATTCCAAGACATCGAATATCTTGGTAATTTGTTTGACCCACGTTTCCGCCATGATCGGATCCAACTTTCCCTTAAATTACGGTGGTCCCAACTCTTTGAACTGCTTGGTCAGTGACAAGTGGCGCATTGCTAGCATTTCCACTCAGTATTTTGTGCACGAGTCTCCTCGTCTGGTTTTGCATGAGCTCGCAAAAAGCTTCTAAACATCCATCATTCGTCATTTGTTCTGATGAACGTTGTTTACATGAGGATTATTGCCTTCTGTTGCACGTTCCTGGTAGTGATCAAAGGTGTCTCCACCGGCTCGATTCACTCCATTATTAACGTTCAAATTTGCCATTCTTAAATACTGCCATAAAACAAGGGTTAATAGTCATGCAACATATTATCCCTATACTCTGATCGACCAAATAAATACCAAACAAACTTAGTCAGGTCATACAAGCGAAAGAATTCCCTGTCTCTCCCCTCCTAGTTCTCGTCTCACATCTCAGTCAGGGATCATATCCCTAAGCTTTGATACCAACTGTGACGCCCCCAAAATAGGTATACATCACCCATTCTTAGTCGCCAAATACATGGTACAGAAACAAATACAACTTCATTAAACTGTGAGTTTAAATACAAATAGAGAGTATAAAAACTCAAAAGGAGTCCTCATTACAATTATTGATACACTATTTTAAAAATAGTGAGGATTGCTAAAACAACTTTCTAGAACCATCACTCCGTATCCCGACTAGTTCCTGCTATGTTCTCACCTCCTGAGAATAAAAATGGAACAAAAGGGTGAGCTCAACTAGCCCAGTAAAGAATATTATGACTAAGATAATATACAACAAATTATCATTAGTCTTCACTACAGAATAATCTGATAAAATATAATAGACAACAAGTTTTAGATCAACAACTGCAACGAAAAACAGCAATCCATTAGAAGAGTCAAGTAGAGAAAGAATTCTACTATCTTCTAAGATTTAAAAGTCAATTGTAAGACCCCAAATTATTAATAAATGAAATTTAGTTTCCTCTCTTTATCATTTTGAAATAGTAAGGGTTGATTTGATTAATGTGGTTAGTTATGGGTAAAATGCGCAAATATTTTAAATAAGCAGGTGGTTATAAAATATTCATTGTTGTTTGGGAATATTCGTTTGGTCATGGAATATTCTTTGCTTTGTCGGGGAATATTAAATGCTGACGCCAGATCTTTTTATGGGCTCCATAACTTGAAAAGCGATTGAATGAAGAAAACGACAAGTATAAGTTGTTTATAAATAACGGCGTAGTTATTCTGAATAACACTACATTTGGAATACCCGTTGGTTAAAACACAAGATGTCTGTTGTTGTTGCGATGCACTCAGTATTGCACCAATTATTGATTCTTACGTATGAAGACACTACTCAATAATTGTTACGGTGAATTCTTGTTCGATTTTTTATTTATTGATTCAATAATTCTTTGCATTGATATTTTATATTACTTGTTGTTTGATAATTGTCACTACACAATATTTTCCATTATCGAAGCAATAATTCATATTATCTGAATAATATTATTAGAAAACATTATTGGCAATGTCTAGAAAGTTACATCTGGGAGAGGTTTGGTCACCTAATTGCTTGCGCCGATAAGGAGAATTCTTATTGAAAGCCCCTCTTTCTGGGGAACGACACGGTTGCCCGATCTTGTGATTCTGTAATATTATTTATGAATAATTAATTATTGATTTATATGATGAGGAAAATATTGATTTTATGTGGATATAGATGGAGAAAATTTTTAAAGTGACAATTGTTTAAAAATGATATTTTATCTTTTCTGATAAAATAATTTATTATTATATTTTAATAATATAATAATGGTGATAGTTTTGCAATGAATGTGGGATATATGAGTATATGAGGAGGAAGAGTATTTTTGTTGCATTAAATGATTAACACATGTTTTGTGTGTCGGTGGACCCCATTTCTTGATTGAAATTTGATTATAGCTTGTAAAATCGTCCGTTTATGGATTTCGGTCAATTTCTGTTTGAAATTTGGAAAAACTTTCTTCTGAAAAATTGTAGAGAATTGAATTTCCTATAAAAAGTCGCGAGATTTGAATTTTCTGATAAAAGGACTATTTATTATGAATTATTGAGGTTCCGAAATTCCTGAATAATTGACTTTTGAAAGTTTTAATTAATTTTAATAACAAAAATGTTTTTTTTTGTTTTTGTCATTATTAGTGGCTGAATTCAGATGGTCAGATGGTCAGAGTGGGCGTAGGAATTTAATATATGTTATATTAATATTTTATTAAATTTTCTTCTTTGGTGTTCTAAGCATTTTTCTATAAATAGGGTGCTTAGGTTAGAATTGAAAATCACACCAGAAACTGAAGTTTTCTCTCTATTTCTTTCTCTATAATATTGAGCGTATTCTTGTGAGTATTTTAATACTTTGAGTGTTGCTATCTGATTGTAAGTTCAAGTCATAGCTTATATCCTGGTGTTTCAACTAAAATCTGTCTTTCTGAGTAAGGGATGTTATTTTATTCTCAAATGATATTATTTCTTCAATATCATTATGCCGAAATATTGGTTGGAACTTTTTATCAAATTTAGAACTTTTTCATGTCGGGGTTACTATTCATGAGTTACTATTCACGAGTTACTATTCATGAGTTACTATTCACGAAGCAGGATGATCTTTTTTGTGAAATTTCTATCTTTTAGTGTCGGAGTTACTATTCACGTATACAACACTATTCACAAATACGACACTATTCACCGAAAAATGAAATTTTCTTCTTTTTGTCCAAAATATCTATTCTGGATACTAGCTTTGATTGTATCCATGTTTTGATCATTCTTGAATTTTACTCCACTATAATTATTTATGAGGTATTTTTGGACATGGAATAGTTGAAATACGAATCCTTAATATTTATTCTTTTGTTTCACTGATTCGTTTTCTTTAAAAGATTTTTCATCATCCTAAGTCCTAAATGATGATATAAGCTGAATATCTTTGGCTTTTGTAGTGCAAAGATGAATGATTTCGATGAATATCTTTGGCCCGTGCAAAGATGAGCAGTGTTTAGATGAACATGACCAATGATGAATATCTTTGGCTGTAGAGCAAAGATGAATATTTGATTCGGATATATATTGATTGATGTTACGAGGGATAAAAGATGAGCGATGAACTTTTAAATTCATATATAGAAGATAGTAGTTTGCATTCTCTACTTAACTCTTCTAATGAATTATTATTTCCGCTGCGAATATTGATTTAAAACTTGTTGTCTATTGTATTCTATTAAATTTTTTCCTGTTGAAGACTAACGATAATTTATTTTATATTATCTTTGTCATAATATTCTTTACTGGGCTAGTTGAGCTCACCCTTTTCCTTGTTGTTCCATTTTTCTTCTCAGGAGGCGAGAATGTAGTGAGTACTTGTCGGGGTATGGAATGATGGTTCTAGAAGTCATTTTAGTAGTCCTCACCATTTTTGTAAAATAATGTATCAATAATTGTACTGAGAACTAATTTGAGTGTGGATATTGTCTAGATGACAATATTTGTATTTAAACTCACGCTTTTATGTTGTATTAATAAAGTTGTAGTTGTTTACATACCATGTATTTTGTGACTTCGGAATGGGTGTTGTATACCTATTTTGGGGCGTCACGGTTATATCGAGCTTAGGGATATGATCTCCAAGGAGATCGGGGAATAGAACTAGGAGGGAGAGCAGGTAAATCCTTATTTAGTGTGTCCTACCTAAGCTTATTTGTTGGTCGGTCATAATATAGGGTATTATGTGATTTGTTAAATTGTTTAATTAACCCTTGTTTTATGGCGGTATTTAAGAATGGCAAATGAGAGAATATTAACGGTGGAGTTAATGAGGCCGTGGAAACACCTTTAATTACCACCCGAGGAACGTGCAACGAAGAAGCAATATTCCTCCTGTAAACAACACCACTGCGAAGCGAGCGATGAACGATGGGATGTTTAGGAGCTTTTGCGATTCATGTAAAACCGAACGAGGGAGACTTCGTGCACGAATATGGGTAGAAATGATAGCAACGCTGCGATCTTGTCACAAACAAGCGATTCAAAGAGTTGGGACCACGAATTTAAAGGAAAAGCGGATCCGATCATGGCGGAAAAGCAAATTACTAAGATATTCGATGTCTTGGGATGCACGGAGGAATAGAAGGTTCCATTCGCCACCTTTATATTCGAGTATGGCGGATTCTTTGGTGGGAGTTTGTGAAATGTACTTTAACTTCGCCAGACTCAGCGTGTCTTGGGAAGCGTTTCACTGAACTTTTCAACGAAAAATACTTTCTGAAAGTATTCGCTATATGAAGGAGGTAGAGTTTATTAGACTAGATCAAAAAAAACATGACGTGTCCCAATCGAGGCGAAGTTCGCAGATTTATCGAGTTTGTACCTCATTTGGTAGAGAATGAGGAGCGAATGACGAGGATGTTTACGAGAGGTTTAAAACCCGAGATTCTAAATATCTTATCTCTCATAAATTTGCTTTATATTCGGATGTTGTCAATAGGGCTCAATTATTAGGCGAGATAATGCGATACGTTGAACCAAAGGACCGCATGACCGAGGTCATATCGGTTTGCGGCGATCATCCTGAACAATAAAAACTAATGGGGGAGAAAACATTCTGACAAAAGCGGTAACCACTCTGGAGGTACTCATGGCCATGAAAATAGAAGAAGCGAGTCGGGGAGATTTTAAAAGAGGAGATTCAACAATGACACTTTGTGAAGCTTCGTCGACCAGAACACGGTTTTAAGAGAGAGAAACGACCACATGTCAGTATGCTATAAATGTAGAAAAGAGGGACATATCATTAAATCGTCCCAACAGTTCAAGGTATGTTATAACTGTGGAAATGAAGGACATATCACTCGAGATTACCTTTGTGGCGAAACCAAGTCCAATGAGGATGGTGACTCAAAAGTCATCCCGGAAAAAGTCAAAGTCAACGGTTCTTGGAAGAACATTTATTGTGGATCGTCAACATGCGAGGAACCCAAGCGAGGTGATCACGGGTGGTAATCATAAATTCATGCGAAGTTTATACATTACTTGATCTTGGTGCTTACCCATTCATTTATCTCTCCCCTTGTGCTCAACGTTTAAACTTGACTCTGGAGAAATTAGACTTTGACCTATCTGTGGAAACTCCGTTAGGAGAAACTTTCATCACATCCACTTGTTTATAAATCTTGTTTGATCCAAGTTGGTACCAACACATTACACAATTGACCTTATCTCTTTAAAGATACTTGCTTTTGATGTGATTTTAGGGATTGATTAATTAACTACTCATCATGCCAAAATTGATTATTTTCGTAAGGTTGTTAGTTTTCATATTCTAATCAACTTTTGTTGTTCAATTCAAGCAAATAAACCATTAAAATCAATCAACATGTCATATCAAGTCATAAAGCTATTCGTTTATTGAAAAAGCGGATGTCAAGCTTTCTTAGCCCATGTTATGGATTTGAATAAAGACACGTCGACTTTGAATAATATTCTGTTGTTAGTGACTTTCTGGCGTATTTCTGAAGAACTTCTGGTCTACCCCGAGCGTGAAGTTGAATTCTTTATTGACCTTGAACTGGTACAAAGCCCATTTCTAAAACCCCATATCGAATGGCTCCTATTGAACTTCAGGAGTTAAAGGTCCAACTACAGGAGTTGTTGGATATCGATTTCATTCGTCCTAGTACATCTCCTTGGGGTGCTCCTCTTTTATTTGTAAAGAAGAAAGACGGGAGTATGAGACTTTGTATTGACTATCGGGAATTGAACCATGTCACTATCAAGAATAGGTATCCGCTACCTCGTATTGATGACCTGTTTGACCAGTTGCAAGGAGCACAATTCTTTTCAAAGATCGATCTTCGTTTTGGATATCATCAGCTGAAGGTTAGAACTGAAGATATTCCAAAGACTGCCTTCAGAACTCGGTACGGGCATTATGAATTCTTAGTTATGTCTTTTGGATTGACTAATGCTCCTGCTGCTTTTATGGATATGATGATTCGAGTATTCAAGGAATATTTGGATCAGTTCGTTGTTGTCTTTATTAATGACATCCTCATCTATTCCAAAAGCCGTGAAGATCATGAGCGCCATTTGAAGTTGGTACTGCAAAGGCTTCGTGATAACAAGCTATATGCCAAGCTGAAGAAATGATAGTTCTGGCTTAAGGAAGTAGCATTCCTTGGGCACATGGTGTCAAAACATGGAGTGTCTATTGACCCGGTGAAGATTGAAGCAATACAAAGTTGGGAGCAACCAAAGACGGTGACCAAAGTACGTAGCTTTTTGGGCTTAAATTTGGTTATTATCGGAGATTTGTGGAAGGATTTTCTAGAATCGCTTCTCAGTTAACTCGGTGACTCAGTAAAGATACAAAATTAGGTATGGAGCGAGGAATGCCGGAAGAGTTTCCAGATCTCGAGAGAGACTTATTTCAAGACTGTTCTAACAATACCATCCGAGTACGGATGGATTTGTTATCTACGATGATGCTTCGACAAAAGGTTAGGATGTGTTCTCATGCAACGTGGGAAAGTCATAGCTTTATGCCTCATGACAACTTAAAGAATATGAGAGGAATTATCCTACTCATGATCTAGAGTTAGCGGCGATCGTTTTCGCTAAAAGATCCGGAGGCACTATCTATATGGGGAGAAAGTGTAGATATATTCGGACCATAAAAGCCTTAAATATTTCTTCACTCAAAAGAACTCAACATGCTTGCAATGACGTTGGCTCGAGCTATTGAAAGACTACGACCACACTATTCAATACCATCCCGGAAAAGCGAGCGTGGTAGTGACGCGTTAAGTAGAATATCATATCGCGAGGAACGAGTGCGATGATGTCAAGTATATCGCATAGAGCCAACTTTAATAGAAAAAGTTAAGGTTGCTCGAGCCACCGAGGCCGGAGCGATGCGTATGAAGAAGAAAGTACAAGAAGGTGCTATTAGGAAGCGAGAATTGATGAAGAAAGAATACTTGAGTCCACTCCGGACTTTGTGTCATAACGACTACGATTTGAAGTACAAGATTATGATGGAGGCACACAAAACACCATTTGCAATCCATCCTGGAAGTACCAAAATATATCGTGATCTTCGACATACATTTTGGTGGAACAATATAAAGAGAGAGATTGCAAAGTTTATCTCGAGGTGTTTAATTTGTCAACGTGTAAAGGCGGAGCATCTAGTACCTAAGGGTCCGTTGCAACCACTTGAGATTCCGAAATGGAAGTGGGAACACATTACCATGGATTTCGTTACGGGTCTTCCTACGGTTTCTCAAGGCATCAATGCTATTTGGGTTATTGTTGATAGATTAACCAAGTCTGCTCATTTCTTGCCGATACGGGAGACTTATTCCCTTGAATGTCTTGTTAGTATATATGTAAATGAGATTGTGAGGTTGCATGGCATGCCAGTATCCATAGTTTCGGATCGTGACCCAAAGATTCACTTCAAGATTTTTAGGTTAGCTTGCAAAAAGCTATGGGCACGCAGTTTACGATTTAGTTCGGCATACCATCCTCAAAGCAGACGGACAATCGAGAGAGACTATTCAAACTCTTGAAGATCTATTAAGACTCGTGTCCTGAGACTTCAAAGGCGGTTGGGATAAGTATTTACCATTGGTGGAATTCTCCTACAACAACAGTTATCAGGCAAGTATAGGTGTGGCTCCATTCGAAGCATTGTATGGACGAAAGTGTCGTTCTCCAATATGTTGGCATGAGGTAGGTGAATCAACATTGTTGGGACCCGAGTTGGTACGTATGACTATGGAAAAGATCCAAATGATTCGACAACGTATACAAACGGCACAGGATCGACAAAAGAGTGGAATTTAGTATTGGGGATCATGTATTGTTGCGTGTGGCTCCATAGAAGGGAGTTACAAGATTCGGAAAGAGAGGAAAGCTCAATCCACGATTTATTGGTCCATTTTAGATTCTTGACCGAGTAGGAAAGGTGGCCTATAGACTCGCGTTACCTCCTAGCATGTCTCGAGTTCATAACGTTTTTCACGTATCCGTGCTTCATAAATATGTGAAAGACCCGAACCACGTTATTGAGTTAGAACCGGACGAGATAGCCGAATATTTAACGTACGAGGAGGTACCTGTCAAAATCTTGGATAGGAAAGAGCATGTCCTACGCACGAAGGTCATACCACAAGTTAAAGTTTTGTGGAGAAACCATGCTTTTGAGGAAATGACACGGGAGTTGGAAACGGAAATGAAAGCGAGGTATCCTCATCTTTTGAAACACACCGAATGCGTCGTGATTTTCGAGGACAAAATTTCATAAGGAGGGAGGTTGTAAGACCCCAAATTATTAATAAATGAAATTTAGTTTCTATTTATCATTTTGAAATAGTAAGGGTTGATTTGATTAATGTGGTTAGTTATGGGTAAAATGGGCAAATATTTTAAATAAGCAAGTGGTTATAAAATATTCATTGTTGTTTCGAGAATATTCGTTTGGTCGTGGAATATTCTTGCATTGGAGAATATTAAATGCTGACGTCGCGCAGTCTTTATGGGCCCCATAACTGTGAGCGATTGGATGAAAAAATGACAAGTATAAGTTGTTTATAAATAACTGGCGTAGTTATTCACAATTAACAACATTGGAATACCCGGTGGTTAAAACACACGATGTCTGGCGTTGTTGCAAGAAGACACCGGTGATTGCACCAATTATTGATTCTTACGTGAAAGGCACTACTCAATAATTATTACATGTAATTCTTTCGCTCAAAGATATTTTATTTTATTGATTCAATAATTGCTGCGTTGATATTTTATATTATTCTTTGTTTCAATAATTGTCACTACACGGTATTTTCCATTATCGAAGCAATAATTCATATTATCTGAATAATATTATTAGAAAACATTATTGGCAATGTCTAGAAAGTTACATCTCAAGGAGAGGTTTGGTCACCTAATTGCGCTCCAATGTAAGGAGAAATTCTTATTAAAAGCCCTCTTTCACAGGAGCAGTGCAGTTTGCCAAAGATCTTTGTGATTCTGTAATAGTATTGGTGAATAATTTAATTATTGATTTATATGATGAGAAAAATATTAATTTTATGTGGATATAGATGGAGAAAATTTTAAAGTGACAATTGTTGAAAAATGATATTTTATCTTTTCTGATAAAATAATTTATTATTATATTTTAATAATATAATAATGGTGATAGTTTTGCAATGAATGTGAGATATATGAGTATATGAGAAGGAAGAGTATTTTTGTTGCATTAAATGATTAACACATGTTTTGTGTGTCGGTGGACCCCATTTCTTGACTAAAATTTGATTATAGCCTGTAAAATCGTCCGTTTATGGATTTCGGTCAATTTCTGTTTAGAATTTGGAAAAACTTTCTTTTGCAAAGTTGTAGAGAATTGAATTTCCTATAGAAAGGGGCGAGATTCAAATTTTCTGATAAAAGGGCTATTTATATGAATTATTGAAGTTACGAAATTCCTGAATAATTGATTTTTGAAAGTTTTAATTAATTTTAATAACAAAAACGTTTTTTTTTGTTTTTGTCATTATTAATGGCTGAATTCAGATGGTCAGATGGTCAGAGTAGGCATAGGAATTTAATATATATTATATTAATATTTTATTCAATTTTCTGCTTTGGTGTTCTAAGCATTTTCCTATAAATATGGTGCTTAGGTTAGAATTAAAAATCACACCAAAAACTGAAGTTTTCTCTCTATTTCTCTCTCTATAATATTGAGCGTATTCTTGTGAGTATTTTAATACTTTGAGTGTTGCTATACGGTGTAAGTTCAAGTCATAGCTTATATCCGGTGTTTCAACTAGAAGTACTGTCTTTACAAGGTAAAGGATGTTATTTTATTCTCAAATGATATTATTTCTTCAATATAATTATGCCGAAATATTGGTTGGAACTTTTATCAAATTTAAAACTTTTTCATGTCGGGGTTACTATTCATGAGTTACTATTCATGAGTTACTATTCACGAAGCATGATGATCTTTTTTGTGAAATTTCTATCTTTTAGTGTCGGAGTTACTATTCACGTATACGACACTATTCACAAATACGACACTATTCATCGAAAAATAAAATTTTCTTCTTTTTGTCCAAAATATCTATTCTGGATACTAGCTTTGATTGTATCCATGTTTTGATCATTCTTGAATTTTACTCCACTATGATTATTTATGAGGTATTTTTGGACATGGAATAGTTGAAATACGAATCCTTAATATTTATTCTTTTGTTTCACTGGATTCATTTTCTTTAAAATATTTTACATCATCCTAACTCCTAAATGATGATATAACTGAATATCTTTGGCCTGTAGTGCAAAGATGAATGATTTCTAATGAATATCTTTGGCCCGTAGTGCAAAGATGAACAGGTGTTTAGATGAACATGACCAACTGATGAATATCTTTGGCCTGTAGAGCAAAGATGAATATTTGATTCCAGATATATATTGATTGATGTTACAGGGATAAAAGATAGACGATGAACTTTTAAATTCATATATAGAAGATAGTAGTTTGCATTCTCTACTTAACTTTTCTAGTGAATTATTATTTCCGCTACGAATATTAATTTAAAACTTGTTGTCTATTGTATTCTATTAGATTTTTCCCTGTTGAAGACTAACGATAATTTGTTTTATATTATCTTAGTCATAATATTCTTTACTGGGCTAGTTGAGCTCACCATTTTCCTTGTTGTTCCATTTTTCTTCTCAGGAGGCGAGAATGTAGCGAGTACTAGTAGGGGTGTGGAATGATGGTTCTAGAAGTCGTTTTAGTAGTCCTCACCATTTTTTATAAAATAATGTATCAATAATTATTCTGAGGACTTATTTGAGTGTGGATATTGTTTGGATGACAATATTTGTATTTAAACTCACAGTTTTTATGTTGTATTAATAAAGTTGTAGTTGTTTCTGTACCATGTATTTTGACGACTCAGAATGGGTGTTGTATACCTATTTTGGGGGCGTCACATCCATCATCAATATTTTATCCCTGTAACATCAATCAATATACATCTTGAATCAAATATTCATCTTTGCACTACAGGCCAAAGATATTCATTTGTATCTCCAGTTGGTCATGTTCATCTCAACACCTGTTCATTTTTGCACTACGGGCCAAAGATATTCATTAGGTAATCATTCATCTTTGCACTACAGGTCAAAGATATTCATTTGTATCATCATTTAGGACTGAGGATGATGAAAAATATTTTAAAGAAAACGAATCAAGTGAGATAACAGATCAAATATTAAGGATTAAGATTCATACGATTTATCCAAGTTCAATAATATTTGAAATAACCAATTTTGAAGCGAAATTCAAAAATAATGATCAAAACATGGATACAATCAAAGATAAGAACCATAATAAACAACTTGGACAAAAAGAAGAAAATTTTATTTTTCTATGAATAGTCTTGAAGTGATCAGTAAATAGTCAGATATCGTGAATAATGCCGTATATCGTGAATAGTAATCCCGACACAAAAGTTCCAAATTTGATAAAAGTTCATACCAATATTTCGGCATAATGATATTGAAGAAAATATCATTTAAGAAGAAGATAATATCCCTTACCTCAAAATATCAGTACTTCTGATCAGAATATCGGTATAAGGTAGAAGGAAACTTGCACTGATGAATAGTAACTCACAAAGTATCTAAATACTCAAAAAATACACTCAATAATTTAGAGAGAGAAAGAAAAAACTTATTTACGGTGTGATTTTCAATTCTAACTTAGCCCTATTTATAGGAAAATGTTAACGCAAGCGAACTTTCTTAACTCGCAACGTGATGGTTTTACCTGCTACTATTCCCACCCACCATATTTGAATAAAAATCTCAGCATATTTCTTCACCAACCAAGAGTGGGGCCCACCAATTCTAGAATTTTCCACCAAAATGATTTATAACCTAATTTCTGAATCAGTCACCTCTTAAAATTTATAACAAATCATACACTCATTTTTAATGGTTCAAAATTTGTGAACATATACTCAACTTATATATGTATAACATATCCAAAAATTACAACGATCCAACGGTCGGATTAAAAATTATAACTCCCACAATATATCTCAAAAAAACACTAATTTGATTTTTAATACCTCCAATCCGACAAAATACTAATAAAACACCTCAACATTAATTCCTTCATTTATAACCACATAAATAAATCCATCATTTATATCCACATAAAATAAATATTTCCTTATCATATGAATCAATGATTAATTATTCATAAATAATATTACAGAATCACATTTATGACAACCAAGCTGTTCCCAGGAAAGAGGTGGCTTTCCAATAAGGATTTCTCCTTACTGGCGTGCAATTAGGTGACCAAACCTCTCCTTGATAGAACTTTCTAGACATTGTCAATAATGTTATCTAATAATATTATTCCAAATAATCTGAATTACTGATCTGATAAAGGAGATACTGTGCAGTGACGATAATTGAAACAACAATAATATAAAATATTAATGCAACAATTATTGAATCAATAATTGTTGCGTTGATATTTTATATTGTTGTTGTTTCAATAATTGTCATTACACAGTATTTTTTATTATCGAAGCAATAATTTATATTATCTGAATAATATTATTAGATAACATTATTAGCAATGTCTAGAAAGTTCTCGCTCTAAGGAGAGGTTTGGTCACCTAATCATGCTACCACTAAGAGAAATTCTTATTGAAAGCCCCCTCTTTCCTGAACCTACTGATCAATCAATATGTGATTCTGTAATATTATTTGTGAATAATTAATTATTGATTCATATGATGAGAAAATATTGATTTTATGTAGATATAGATGGAGAAAATTTTTAATGTGACAATTGTTGAAAATTAAAATTTTATCTTTTTCTGATAAAATAATTTTATTTAAATATATATATTATTATATTTTAATAATATAATAATGGTGATATTTTTACAACGAATGTGGAATATATGAGTATACGAGGAGAAAGAGTATTTTTGTTGCAATAAATTTTTAAAACATGTTAAACATGTCGGTGGAACCCATTTATTGACTGAAATTTGATTATAGCCTGTAAAATAGCCCGTTTATGAATTTCGGTTAATTTATGTTTGGAATTTGGAAAAACTTTCTTTTGCAAAGTTGTAGAGAATTGAATTTCCTATAAAAACTCTTGAGATTCAAATTTTCTGATAAAAGGGCTATTTATTATGAATTATTGAAGTTCCGAAGCTCCAAAATAATTGATTTTTGGAAGTTTTAAATATTTATATTAATAAAAACGTTTTTTTTGTTGTGTGGGCAGCCCTAACATGTGTTTAATGATCTGAGATCAATTGTCAAAGTGGGCATTATGAATTCCTAGTCATGTCTTTTGGATTGACTAATGCCCCTGCGGCTTTCATGGATATGATGAATCGAGTATTCAAAGAATATTTGGATAAATTCGTTGTTGTCTTTATTGATGACATCCTCATATATTCCAAAAGCCGTGAAGATCATGAGCACCATTTGAAGCTAGTACTCCAAAGGCTTCGTGAAAACAAGCTATATGCTAAGTTGAAGAAATGCGAGTTACGGCGAGGAAGTAGCATTCGATCGACGCGTGGTGTCAAAAGATGGAGTATCTGTTGACGGCGAAGATTGAAGCAATACAAAAAGTTAGGAGCAACAGAAGTCGGTGGTTCAAATGCGTAGCGTTTTGGGTTTAGTGGTTATTATCGGAGATTCGTGGAAGGTTTTCTCGAATCGCTACTCAAGATTAACTCATCGACTTGAAAGGATACAAAATTCATATGGAGCGAGGAATGCGAGAAGAGTTTCCAAGAGCTTAAGAGAGACTCATTTATTTTGTTCTAACAATACCATCTGATGCGGATGAATTTGTTATCTCTGATGCTTCGGGGAAAGGGTTAGGATGTGTTCTCATGCAACATGGGAAAGTCATAGCTTTATGCCTCATGACAACTTAAAGAATATGAGAGGAATTATCCTACTCATGATCTAGAGTTAGCGGCGTGATCGTTTTCCTTGTTAAAGATCCGGAGGCACTATCTATATGGGGAGAAAGTGGAGATATATTCGGACCATAAAGCCTTAAATATTTCTTCACTCAAAAAGAACTTAACATGCTGGCGTGACGTTGGCTCGAGCTATTGAAAAAGACTACGACCACACTATTCAATACCATCCCGGAAAAGCGAGCGTGGTAGCTAACGCGTTGAGTAGAAGATCATATCACGAGAACGAGTGCGATGATGTCAAGTATCGCGTAGAGCCAACTTTAATAGAAAAGTTAAGGTTGCTCGAAGCCACCAATCCCGAGTGATGTATATGAAGAAGAAAGTACAAGAAGGTGCTTATTAGGGCGAGAATTGATGAAGAAGGAATACTTGAGTCCACTCCACTTTGTGTTCTAACGATTACGATTTGAAGTACAAGATCATGATGGAGGCACACAATACACCATTTGCAATCCATCCTGGAAGTACTTAAAATGTATACGTGATCTTGACATACATTTTGGTGGAACAATAAGAAGAGAGAGATTGCAAAGTTTATCTCAACATGTTTAACTTGTCAACGTGTAAAGGCGAGACATCAAGTGCCTAAGGGACCATTGCAACCACTTGAGATTCCGAATGGAAGTGGGAACACATTACCATGGATTTACGTTCTGGGTCTTCCCACGGTTTCTCAAGGCATAAATGTTCTTTGGGTTATTGTTGATAGATTAACCAAGTCTGCACATTTCTTGCCGATACGGGAGACTTATTCTCTTGAACGTCTTGCTAGTATGTATGTAAATGAGTTTGTGAGGTTGCATGGCATGCCAATATCTATAGTTTCGGATCGTGACTCAAGATTCACTTCAAGATTTTGGGTTAGCTTGCAAAAAGCTATGGGTGCAGATTCTGATTGATTCGGCATACCATCCTCAAACCAGACGGACAATCGAGAGGACTATTCAAACTCTTGAAGATTTATTAAGACTACGTGTCCTAGACTTCAAGGGTAGTTGGGATAAGTATTTACCATTGGTGGAATTCTCCTACAACAACAGTTATCAGGAAAGTATAGGTGTGGCTCCATTTGAAGCATTATATGGACGAAAAGTGTCACTCTCCGATATATTGGGATGAGGTGGGTGAAACAACATTGTTGGGACCCAAGTTAGTACGTATGACTACCGAAAAGATCCAAATGATTCGACAACGTATACAAACGGCACAAGATCGACAAAAGAGTTACGCGGATCTTCATTGAAAGGACGTGAAATTTAGTATAGGGGATCATGTATTGTTGCGAGTTGCTCCATGGAAGGGAGTTACAAGATTTGGGAAGAGAGAAAAGCTCAATACATGATTTATTGGTCCATTTCAAATTCTTGACCGAGTAGGAAATGTAGCCTATAGACTCGCGTTACCTCCAAGTATGTCTCGTGTTCATAATGTGTTTCACATATCTCATGCTTAAGAAATATGTGAAAGACCCGAACCACGTTATTGAGTTAGAACCGAACGAGATAATAGAAGACTTAACGATGAGGAGTTACATGTCATGATCTTGGATAGGAAGGAGTATGTCCCTACGACGAAGGTCATACCACAAGTTAAAGTCTTGTGAAGGAACCATGCTATAGAAGAAATGACACAGGAATTGGAAGCGGAAATGAAAGTGAGGTATCCTCATCTTTTGAAACACCAGTGCGTATGTCAATTTAGGACGAAATTTCATAAGGAGGGAGGTTGTAAGACCCCAAATAATTAATAAATGAAATTTAATTTCCTCTAATTATTATTTTGAAATAGTAAGGGTTGATGTGATTAATGTGGATAGTTATGGGTAAAATACATAAATATTTCAAAATAAGTAAGTGGTTATAAAATATTCATTGTTGTTTGGGAATATTAGTTTGGTCGTGGAATATTAAATCTTTGTCGGGAATATTAAATGCGTGCCAGTAGCCTTGACCATTAGTGGGCCCCATAACGAAAGCGATTGGAGGAAGGAAATGACAAATATAAGTTGTTTAAAAATAACAGGCGTAGTTATTACTGGTTTACCTTTGTTGGAATACCCGGTGGTTAAAACCACGATGTCTGGCGTTGTTGCCGCGATAAGCTGATGTATTGCACCAATTATTGACTCTTACGTAAAAAGGCACTACTCAATAATGGTTACGATAATTGATGTTCGATTATTTTATTAGTTCGATAATTGTTGCGTTGATATTTTATATTCTTTGTTGTTTGATAATTGTCATTACGGTATTTTTTCATTATCGAAGCAATAATTTATATTATCCGAATAATATTATTAGATAACATTATTGGCAATGTCTAGAAAATTACATCTAAGAAGAGGTTTGGTCACCTAATTGCGCGCCCGTGAGGAGAAATTCTTATTGAAAGCCCCTCTTTCTGAGGAGCTGCACAGTTGTCGATATTGTGATTACATAATATTATTTGTGAATAATTAATTATTGATTCATATGATGAGGAAAATATTAATTTTATGTGGATATAGATGGAGAAAATTTTTAATGTGACAATTGTTAAAAATTGAAATTTTATCTTTTCTCGATAAAATAATTCATTTAAATATATATATTATTATATTTTAATAATATAATAATGGTGATATTTTTACAACGAATGTGGAATATATGAGTATACGAGGAGGAAGAGTATTTTTATTACAATAAATGTTTAAAACATGTTAAACATGTCGGTGGACCCCATTTATTGACTGAAATTTGATTATAGCCTGTAAAATCGCCAGTTTATGAATTTCGGTCAATTTTTGTTTGGAATTTGGAAAATCTTTCTTCTGCAAAGTTGTAGAGAATTGAATTTTCTATAAAAAGTCGCGAGATTCGAATTTTCTGATAAAAGGGCTATTTATTATGAATTATTGAAGTTTCGAAGCTCCGAAATAATTAATTTTTGTAAGTTTTAAATATTTATATTAATAAAAATGTTTTTTTTGTTGTGTGGGCAGCCCTAGCATGTGTTTAATGATCTGAGATCAGTTGTCAAAGTGGGCGTGAAGATTATTAAATATATTAATATTATAATAAATTTTACTAACTTTGGTGTTACTAAGCGATTTCTATAAATAGGGTCTTGGGTTAGAATTAAAATCACACGAAGCTGAAGTTTTCTCTCTATATTATCGAGCGTATTCTTGTGAGTATTTTGAGTATACTTTGAGTATTGTTATACGGTGAAAGTTCAAGTTATAGCCTTTATCCATTATTCCGGTTAAATCTTTGTCTTTCGAGGTAAGGGATATTATTTTTTTTTCAGTAATGATATTATTTCTTCAATATCATTATCTTTGAAATATTGATCTGAAGTTTTATCAAATTTGGAACTTTTGGTGTCGATTACTATTCACGTATCTGAGTCTTATTCACGAAATACGGCCTTTATTCATCGAAAAATAAAAATTTTTCTTTTCGTCCAAAATATCTATTGTGGATACTAGCTTTGATTGTATCCATGTTTTGATCATTCTTGAAGTTTAAACCACTATGATTATTTTGAGGTATTTTTGGGCGTGGATAAAACAAAGTACTGAATCCTTAATCCTTAATCCTTGTCATTTTGATTCAACTTTGGATTCGTTTCTTTAAAAAATATTTTCATCATCCTCGGTCTTAAATGATGATATTATGGAATATCTTTGGCACAGTAGTGCAAAGATGAATGATTTCGATGAATATCTTTGGCTGTAGTGCAAAGATGAATGATTTCGATGAATATCTTTGGCCCGTAGTGCAAAGATGAGCAGTGTTTAGATGAACATGACCCAATTGGTGAATGTCCTTGGCTTTTGTAGTGCAAGGATGAATATATGATTCGGATATATATTGATTGATGTTACGAGGATAAAAATATTGATGATGGATTTGTTAAATTCATAGATATTAGTAGATTTCATCCTCTACGTAACTCTTACATGAATTAATATTTTCCATTGCAGTATTGATTTAAAACTTATTGTACATTGTATTACTATTAGAACTAATTGTCTTTAAAAATATTTTTTTAAAAGCGAATCCAATGAATCAAAATGACAGGATTAAGGATTAAGGATTAGTACTTTGTTTTATCCACGTCCAAAATACCTCAAAAATAATCATAGTGGTGTAAAATTCAAGAATGATCAAAACATGGATACAATCAAAGCTAGTATCCACAATAGATATTTTGGACGAAAAGAAAAATTTTCATTTTCAGATGAATAGTCTTAGTATTAAGTGAATAATCTTTATATCGTGAATAAGAACTCAGACACCAAAAGTTCCAAATTTGATAAAACTTGAGATCAATATTTGACATAATGATATTGAAGAAATAATATCATTACGAAAAAAAAAAATATCCACTTACCTCGGAAGAGCGATACTTTTAACCTGGAATCTTTGATATAGGCTATAACTTGAACTTTCACCGATAGCAATACTCAAAGTATACTCAAAATACTCACAAGAATACGCTCGATATATATAGAGAGAAAACTTGATTTTCGGTGTGATTTTCAATTCTAACCTAAGCACCCTATTTATAGAAATGGCTTAGAACACCAAAGCGAGAAAATTTATTATAATAATAATATATTTAATAATCTTCTACGCCCACTTTGACAACCGATCTCGGATCATTAAACACATACTAGAAATTTACCTTACACAACAAAAAAACATTTTTATTAATATAAATATTTAAAACTTCCAAAAATCAATTATTTCGGAGCTTGAGAACTTCAATAATTCATAATAAATAGCATTTTTATTAGAAAATTCGAATCTCGCGAATTTTTATAGGAAATTCAATTCTCTACAACTTTGCAGAAAAAAGTTTTTCCAAATTCCAAACAGAAATTGACCGAAATTCATAAACGGGAAATTTTACAGGATATAATCAAATTTCAGTCAATAAATGGGGTCCACCGACATGTTTAACATGTTTTTAACATTTATTGCAACAAAAATACTCTTCCTCGTATACTCATATATTCCACATTCGTTATAAAAATATCACCATTATTATATTATTAAAATATAATAATATATATATTTAAATGAATTATTTTATCGTAAAAGATAAAATTTTAATTTTCAACAATTGTCACATTAAAAATTTTCTCCATCTATATTCATATAAAATCAATATTTTCCTCATCATATGAATCAATAATTAATTATTCACAAATAATATTACGGAATCACAATATTGATGACCGTGCGGGTTCGAGGAAGGGGGGTTTTCGATAAGAATTTCTCCTTTCTTGGCGTAATTAGGTGACCAAACATCTTCTTATGCGAAGTTTCTAGACATTGCCAATAATGTTATATAATAATATTATTCGGATAATATGAATTATTGCTTCGATAATGAAAAATCTTTGTGTAATGACAATTATTGAAACAACGACAATATAAAATATCAACGCAACAATTATTAAACTAATAAAATATCGAATAAAGAATTCATCAGAACCATTATTGATGAGTAGTGCCTTCTTACATAAGAGTCAATAATTGGTGCAATCTGGTGTCTTCTTCATGCAACAACACGTATTCTTGTGTTTTAACCACCGGGTATTCCAACAATGTAAATTCAGAATAACTACGCCAATTATTTTTAAACAACTTATATTTATCGTTTTTCCTCCAATCGCTTTCGTAATGGGGCCCACATGGATGCTTGTGGTCATTTAATATTCCCCCAACAACAATGAATATTTTATAACCACTTGTTTATTTTGAAATATTTATGTATTTTACCCATAACTATCCACATTAATCACATCAACCCTTACTATTTCAAAATAATAGTTAGAGGAAATTAAATTTCATTTATTAATTATTTGGGGTCTTACATCAACAGTTTATAAAATGTTTGTAAATAGTTTGTGTCTGTAATATTACTCGTGTAAACTAATGGTGACATGATATATGATGTGGCATCTAGTGTGTGAAAAAAGAGAGTAATATAATTTTTATTCAAGTTAATTTATAAATTATAAATTTTAAAATCATTTTTATTTAAATATAAATTATATTCACAAGATAAATTAAAACTTTTACAGATTAATTTTATAAAAATTAAATAGTACTTCTTTTTATACCTAAAGTAAAACTTTAAAATAGAAAGAAAAAAAAGTGTGTAGAAAATAAACCATTTTTTAAATTAAAAATGTATCAACAATGACACTATATAGGAGTACTACTGGACACATTTTACTGAATTGTATCCATATTTAACTATATTTTCTTCTTGATTCTTTGGAATTTTTTTTCTTTTAAAAAATAATATATTAATATTATAATACCAACATAAATTAATATCATGGCACCTGGTTCTTTCTTTACTCGTATTAAAGAACTGCTCAGATATTTATATTATGTTATTACTTTAGAATTATAATTATTTTTATGAGTATATATGGTGTCCATTAGTTGTTATTACGAGTGATTGTATTCTTGATTATTTGTTATTATGTTTGAAATGATTATATTTTTAATTATTTGTATTGTAATTTTTTATCGTTTGTAACAGTTTGCAAATTTTAATATATTTCATTCGATGTTTGATAAAAAAAATCATTAAGTTATTCATCAAATTATTGTTAATTTTAACTATAATATGGATCCGGTATTCTATTTAATGGGAAAATGTATATACTGGATGTGTGTACTACTGATTAAATCTCTATTACGACGATTTTTTTAGATTATAGCGACGATTCACCCCGTCGTTATATTTATTACAATTACATGGCGACGGATGAACCGTCGCTATAACCTAAAAAAACCGTCACCATAGGTGACGATGTCCTACCCAACTGTTTATACATATAGCCCTCTATTTAAAATAAACAGAATTCCTTTACCAAATTTATGATGTCCACTTCAGATATAATCATCATAATAATAATTTTGTTGTCAAAAGTAATAATTATAGTTAATTATATGAGAAATTCATATTAAATATTTTATTAAAAACTTTATTTGAGACTCAAAATTTAAGAAGTAACATTCTGGGGCGTGGACGGGTCACTTTGTTGGAGAGAAGTGAAGAATAGTTAATTAGCTTAAAGAATTAAGAGCCAACAAATTTGTGGGTACCAAACATGGCCTACAAAATCTCGCTTTCACTTTTGATTATGTAAAAGATGTAAGGGGGCATAAAAGCAAGGGAACCCCACAATTCCCTTTCTCTCGCATATAGATTCTTGTTGAAGGTGCATATAAATATGGTTGGTAGTAAATAATCTTGTGGGCCTCTGGTCAGAATCTTAACGGGATAAATTAATTTTTGGTACTTGTATTGGGACACGACTTACAATTTGGTATCCGAAATAAAAAAAGTTACAAACTGGTGATTGTACTCGAAAAATGTTACACTCCGTTAAATATTAGGGACACAAATTACAATTTGGTACCCGAATTAAAAAAAGTTGCAAACTGGTGATTGTACTCGAAAAATGTTACACTTCGTTAAACAGTAGGATTTAATTTCCTCTAATTATTATTTTGAAATATTAAGGGTTGATGTGATTAATGTGGATAGTTATGGGTAAAATACGCAAATATTTCAAAATAAGCAAGTGGTTATAAAAATATTCATTGTTGTCGGGGAATATTAGTTTGGTAAATGGAATATTAAATCTTTGTCGGGGAATATTAAATGCTGCCAGTAGCGACCATGTGTGAGCCCCATAACGGAAAGAGATTGGAGGAAGAAAACGACAAATATAAGTTGTTTAAAATTACGGCGTGGTTATTCTGAGATTTACTGTTGTTGGAATACCCGGTTTAAAACACGATGTCTGGCGTTGTTGCTTGATGAGAAGCACGCAGTATTGCACCAATTATTGACTCTTCGTAAGAAGGCACTTTACTCGATAATAGTTCTGATAATTCTTTATTCGATTATTTTATTGGTTCAATAATTGTTGCGTTGATATTTTATATTCTTTGTTGTTTGATAATTGTCATTTTAAGATTTTTTCATTATCGAAGAAATAATTCATATTATCCGAATAATATTATTAGATAACATTATTGGCAATGTCTAGGAAGTTACATCTAAGGAGAGGTTTGGTCACTAATTGCGCACGATGAGGAAAAATTCTTATTGGAAAGCCACTCTTTCGTAGGAATCTTTTGGTTGTCGATATTGTGATTCTGTAATATTATTTGTGAATAATTAATTATTGATTCATATGATGAGAAAATATTGATTTTATGTGGATATAGATGGAGAAAATTTTTAATGTGACAATTGTTGAAAATTGAAATTTTATCTTTTTCCGATAAAATAATTCATTTAAATATATATATTATTATATTTTAATAATATAATAATGGTGATATTTTATAACGAATGTGGAATATATGAGTATCTGAGGAGGAAGAGTATTTTTGTTGCAATAAATGTTTAAAACATGTTAAACATGTCGGTGGACCCCATTTATTGGTTGAAATTTGATTATAGCACATAAAATCGTTAGTTTATGAATTTCGGTCAATTTCATTTGGAATTTGGAAAAACTTTCTTACGTAAAGTTGTAGAGAATTGAATTTTCTATAAAAACACGAGATTCGAATTTTTACGATAAAAGGGCTATTTATTATGAATTATTGAAGTTAGAAGCTCAAAATAATTGATTTTTGGAAGTTTTAAATATTTATATTAATAAAAATGTTTTTTTTGTTGTGTGGGCAGCCCTAGCATGTGTTTAATGATCTGAGATCAGTTGTCAAAGTGGGCGTGAAGATTATTAAATATATTAATATTATAATAAATTTTACTGCTTTGGTGTTACAGCGATTTTCTATAAATAGGATCTTTAGGTTAGAATTGAAAATCACACAAAGCTGAAGTTTTCTCTCTCTATATTATCGGCGTATTCTTGTGAGTATTTTGAGTATACTTTGAGTATTGCTATATGGTGAAAGTTCAAGTTATAGCTTTATATCCGATTATTCAGGTTAAATCTTGTCTTTCCGTGGTAAGGATATTATTTTTTTCGTAATGATATTATTTCTTCAATATCATTATCTTTGAAATATTGATCTGAAGTTTTATCAAATTTGAAACTTTTGGTGTCGAGATTCTTATTCACGTATCTGGCCTTTATTCACATATCTGATCTTATTCACGAATCGGCCTTATTCATCGAAAAATGAATTTTTTTGTCCAAAATATATATTGTGGATACTAGCTTTGATTGTATCCATGTTTTGATCATTCTTGAATTTTACACCACTATGATTATTTTTGAGGTATTTTTGGGCGTGGATAAAACAAAGTACGAATCCTTAATCCTTAATCCTTAATCCTTGTCATTTTGATTCACCTTTGGATTCGTTTTTTAAAAAAATATTTTCATCATCCTCGGTCTTAAATGATGATATTATGGAATATCTTTGGCTTTGTAGTGCAAAGATGAATAATTTCGATGAATATCTTTGGCTGTAATAGTGCAAGATGAATGATTTCGATGAATATCTTTGGCCGTGGTGCAAAGATGAGCAGTGTTTAGATGAACATGACCCATTGGTGAATGTCCTTGGCACATAGTGCAAGGATGAATATATGATTTCGGATATATATTGATTGATGTTACGAGGATAAAATATTGATGATGGATTTGTTAAATTCATAGATATTAGTAGATTTCATCCTCTACGTAACTCTTACATGAATTAATATTTTTCATTCTGCAGTATTGATTTAAAACTTATTATCTATTGTATTCATTAGATTTTTTCCCTGTTGAAAACTAACGATAATTTGTTACGTATTAGTTGTAAGACCCCAAATAATTAATAAATAAAATTTAATTTTCTCTAATTATTATTTTGAAATAGTAAGGGTTGATGTGATTAATGTGGATAGTTATGGGTAAAATACATGAAATATTTCAAAATAAGCAAGTGGTTATAAAATATTCATTGTTGTCGGGGAATATTACGTTTGGTCGTGGAATATTAAATGCGGTAGGGAGTATTAAATGCAAGTAGCGACCGTGTATGGGCCCATAACGACGATTGGAGGAAAGAAAGCGACAAATATAAGTTGTTTAAAAATAACTTGGCGTAGTTATTACTGCTTTTACATTTGTTGGAATACCCGGTGGTTAAAACACGATGTCTGGCGTTGTTGCCGAAGATGGCTTTGCAGTATTGCACCAATTATTGACTCTTACGTGAAGGCCTTTACTCGATAATGGTTCTGATAATTCTTTATTGATTTTTTATTGGTTCAATAATTGTTGCGTTGATATTTTATATTCTTTGTTGTTTGATAATTGTCATTACACGGTATTTTTCATTATCGAAGAAATAATTCATATTATCTCAATAATATTATTAGATAACATTATTGGCAATGTCTAGAAAGTTACATACAAGGAGAGGTTTGGTCACCTAATTGCGCGCCATGAGGAGAAATTCTTATTGGAAAGCCCTGCTTTCCTGAGAGCGCTGGTTGTCGATATTGTGATTACATAATATTATTTGTGAATAATTAATTATTGATTCATATGATGAGGAAAATATTGATTTTATGTGGATATAGATGGAGAAATTTTTAATGTGACAATTGTTGAAAATTGAAATTTTATCTTTTTACGATAAAATAATTCATTTAAATATATATATTATTATATTTTAATAATATAATAATGGTGATATTTTTACAACGAATGTGGAATATATGAGTATCTGAGGAGGAAGAGTATTTTTGTTGCAATAAATGTTTAAAACATCTTAAACATGTCGGTGGACCCCATTTATTGGTGAAATTTGATTATAGCACGTAAAATCGCTTGTTTATGAATTTGGTCAATTTACATTTGGAATTTGGAAAAACTTTCTTACGCAAAGTTGTAGAAATTGAATTTCCTATAAAAATCATGGATTCAATTTTTTCGATAAAAGGGCTATTTATTATGAATTATTGAAGTTACGAAGCTCAAAATAATTGATTTTGGAAGTTTTAAATATTTATATTAATAAAAATGTTTTTTTTTGTTGTGTGGGCAGCCCTAGCATGTGTTTAATGATCTGAGATCAGTTGTCAAAGTGGGCGTGAAGATTATTAAATATATTAATATTATAATAAATTTTACTAACGGTGTTACAAACAATTTTCTATAAATAGGATCTTGGGTTAGAATTAAAATCACACGAAACTGAAGTTTTCTCTATATTATCGGCGTATTCTTGTGAGTATTTTGAGTATACTTTGAGTATTGCTATATGGTGAAAGTTCAAGTTATAGCTTTATATCCGATTATTCCAGTTAAATCTTTGTCTTTCCAGGGTAAGGGATATTATTTTTTTTAAGTAATGATATTATTTCTTCAATATCATTATGCTAAAATATTGATCTGAAGTTTTATCAAATTTGGAACTTTTGGTGTCGAGATTCTTATTCACGTGCTCTGGTCTTATTCACGAATCTTGACCTTTATTCATCGAAAAATGAAAATTTTTCTTTTAGTCAAAATATCTATTGTGGATACTAGCTTTGATTGTATCCATGTTTTTTGATCATTCTTGAAGTTTAAACCACTATGATTATTTTTGAGGTATTTTGGGCGTGGATAAAACAAAGTACGAATCCTTAATCCTTAATCCTTGTCATTTTGATTCATTGGATTCGTTTCTTTAAAAAATATTTTCATCATCCTCGGTCTTAAATGATGATACTATAGAATATCTTTGGCTTTTGTAGTGCAAAAGATGAATGATTTTGATGAATATCTTTGGCACAGAAGTGCAAAGATGAATGATTTCGATGAATATCTTTGGCGTAGTGCAAAGATGAGCAGTGTTTAGATGAACATGACCCAATTGGTGAATATCCTTGGCACGTAGTGCGAGGATGAATATATGATTTCGGATATATATTGATTGATGTTACGAGGATAAAAATATTGATGATGGATTTGTTAAATTCATAGATATTAGTAGATTTCATCCTCTACGTAACTCTTACATGAATTAATATTTTTCATTGCAGTATTGATTTAAAACTTATTATCTATTGTATTCTATTAGATTTTTTTTCCTGTTGAAGACTAACGATAATTTGTTCTGTTTTAGTTGTAAGACCCCAAATAATTAATAAATAAAATTTAATTTCCTCTAATTATTATTTTGAAATAGTAAGGGTTGATGTGATTAATGTGGATAGTTATGGGTAAAATACATGAAATATTTCAAAATAAGCAGTGGTTATAAAATATTCATTGTTGATGGGGAATATTAGTTTGGTGGTGGAATATTAAATGCGACCGGGGAGTATTAAATGCGACAGCCAGCGACCATGTGTGGCCCTATAACGGAAAGCGATTGGAGGAAAAAGCGACAAATATAAGTTGTTTAAAAATAATCGGCGTAGTTATTATTCTGGTTTACCTTTGTTGGAATACCGGTGGTTAAAACACGATGTCTGGCGTTGTTGCAAGATGACACTGCGGTATTGCACCAATTATTGACTCTCTTACGTGAAGGCACTACTCAATAATGGTTACGATAATTCTTTATTCGATATTTTATTGGTTCGATAATTGTTGCGTTGATATTTTATATTCTTTGTTGTTTGATAATTGTCATTACTGATATTTTTCATTATCGAAGAAATAATTCATATTATCTGAATAATATTATTAGATAACATTATTGGCAATGTCTAGAAAGTTACATCAAGAGAGGTTTGGTCACCTAATTGCGCGACGATGAGAGAAATTCTTATTGGAAAGCCCTGCTTTCACGAGAAGCTGCTGGTTGTCGATATTGTGATTACATAATATTATTTGTGAATAATTAATTATTGATTCATATGATGAGAAAATATTGATTTTATGTGGATATAGATGGAGAAATTTTTAATGTGACAATTGTTGAAAATTGAAATTTTATCTTTTACGATAAAATAATTCATTTAAATATATATATTATTATATTTTAATAATATAATAATGGTGATATTTTACAACGAATGTGGAATATATGAGTATACGAGGAGGAAGAGTATTTTGTTGCAATAAATGTTTAAAACATGTTAAACATGTAATTGGAGCCCATTTATTAGTTGAAATTTGATTATAGCACAATAAAATCGCTTGGTTTATTAATTTGGGTCAATTTACATTTGGAATTTAGAAAAACTTTCTTCTGCGCAAGTTGTAGAGAATTGAATTTTCTATAAAAACACGCGAGATTCAAATTTTCTGATAAAAGGACTATTTATTATGAATTATTGAAGTTACGAAGCTCAAAATAATTGATTTTTGGAAGTTTTAAATATTTATATTAATAAAATGTTTTTTTTTGTTGTGGGCAGCCCTAGCATGTGTTTAATGATCCGAGATCAGTTGTCAAAGTGGGCGTAGAAGATTATTAAATATATTAATATTATAATAAATTTTTATAACTTTTGGCGTTAAAACAATTTTCTATAAATAGGATCTTGGGTTAGAATTGAAAATCACACGAAGCTGAAGTTTTCTCTCTATATTATCGGCGTATTCTTGTGAGTATTTTGAGTATACTTTGAGTATTGCTATATGGTGAAAGTTCAAGTTATAGCTTTATATCCAATTATTCAGATTAAATCTTGTCTTTCCAGAGGTAAGGGATATTTTTTTTTTTTAATGATATTATTTCTTCAATATCATTATCTTTGAAATATTGATCTGAAGTTTTATCAAATTTAGAACTTTTGGTGTTGTGAGTTACTATTCACGAATCTGGCCTTTATTCATCGAAAAATAAAATTTTTCTTTTCAGTCCAAAATATCTATTGTGGATACTAGCTTTGATTGTATCCATGTTTTGATAATTCTTGAATTTTACACCACTATGATTATTTTGAGGTATTTTTGACGTGGATAAAATAAAGTACGAATCCTTAATCCTTAATCCTTGTCATTTTGATTCACCGGATTCGTTTAACAAAAAATATTTTCATCATCCTCGGTCTTAAATGATGATATTATAGAATATCTTTGGCTTTGTAGTGCAAAAAGATGAATGATTTTGATGAATATCTTTGGCACATAGTGCAAAGAGATGAATGATTTCGATGAATATCTTTGGCCCGTAGTGCAAAGATGAGCAGTGTTTAGATGAACATGACCCATTTGGTGAATGTCCTTGGCACAGTAGTGCGAGGATGAATATATGATTTCGGATATATATTGATTGATGTTACGAGGATAAAAATATTGATGATGGATTATTAAATTCATAGATATTAGTAGATTTCATCCTCTACGTAACTCTTACATGAATTAATATTTTCATTATGAGTAGTATTGATTTAAAACTTATTATCTATTGTATTACTATTAGATTTTTTTTTTCTGTTGAAGACTAACGATAATTTGTTACGTATTAGTTGTAAGACCCCAAATAATTAATAAATAAAATTTAATTTTCTCTAATTATTATTTTGAAATAGTAAGGGTTGATGTGATTAATGTGGATAGTTATGGGTAAAATCACGAAAATATTTCAAAATAAGCAGTGGTTATAAAATATTCATTGTTGTGGGAATATTAGTTTGGTGGTGGAATATTAAATGCAGTAGGGAGTATCAAATGCGACGGTAGCGACAATATGGGGCCCCATAACGGAAAGTGATTGGAGGAAGAAAAGCGACAATATAAGTTGTTTAAAAATAACTTGGCGTAGTTATTCTGAGTTTTACTTTGTTGGAATACCGATGGTTAAAACAACGATGTCTGGCGTTGTTGCCGCGTTAGCTTTGCGGTATTGCACCAATTATTGACTCTTACGTGAAGGCACTACTCAATAATGGTTACGATAATTCTTTGCTCGATTTTTTATTGGTTCAATAATTGTTGCGTTGATATTTTATATTCTTTGTTGTTTGATAATTGTCATTACACGATATTTTCATTATCGAAGAAATAATTCATATTATCTGAATAATATTATTAGATAACATTATTGGCAATGTCTAGAAAGTTACATCTAAGGAGAGGTTTGGTCACCTAATTGCATGCGCAGGATGAAGGAGAAATTCTTATTGGAAAGCCATTCTTTCTGAGAAATGCTTAGGGTTGTCGATATTGTGATTACATAATATTATTTGTGAATAATTAATTATTGATTCATATGATGAGAAAATATTAATTTTATGTGGATATAGATGGAGAAATTTTTTAATATGACAATTGTTGAAAATTGAAATTTTATCTTTTTTCGATAAAATAATTCATTTAAATATATATATTATTATATTTTAATAATATAATAATGGTGATATTTTTACAACGAATGTGGAATATATGAGTATCTGAGGAGGAAGAGTATTTTTGTTGCAATAAATGTTTAAAACATCTTAAACATGTCGGTGGACCCCATTTATTATTTGAAATTTGATTATAGCACAAAAAATCGCTTGGTTTATGAATTTGATTCAATTTACATTTGGAATTTGGAAAAACTTTCTTACGCAAAGTTGTAGAAAATTGAATTTCCTATAAAAACTCAAATCGATTCAATTTTACGATAAAAATGCTATTTATTATGAAATATTGAAGTTAGAAGCTCAAAATAATTGATTTTGGAAGTTTTAAATATTTATATTAATAAAAACGTTTTTTTTTTGTTGTGTGGGCAGCCTAGCATGTGTTTAATGATCTGAGATCGAGTTGTCAAAGTGGTAAGTAGAAGATTATTAAATATATTAATATTATAATAAATTTTACTGCTTTTGGTGTTCTAAGCGATTTTCTATAAATAGGGTCTTGGGTTAGAATTGAAAATCACACCAAAATCCAAGTTTTCTCTCTATATTATCGGCGTATTCTTGTGAGTATTTTGAGTATACTTTGAGTATTGCTATCGGTGAAAGTTCAAGTTATAGCTTTATATCCGATATTCCGGTTAAATCTTTGTCTTTTTCAGGGTAAGGATATTATTTTTTTTTTTAAATGATATTATTTCTTGATATCATTATCTTTGAAATATTGATCTGAAGTTTTATCAAATTTGAAATTTTTGGTGTCGAATTCTTATTCACGTATCTGATCTTATTCACGAATCTACGCCTTTATTCATCGAAAAATAAAAATTTTTCTTTTAAATCAAAATATCTATTGTGGATACTAGCTTTGATTGTATCCATGTTTTGATAATTCTTGAATTTTACACCACTATGATTATTTTTGAGGTATTTTGGGCGGGATAAAATAAAGTCTGAATCCTTAATCCTTAATCCTTGTCATTTTGATTCAATTGGATTCGTTTCTTTAAAAAAATATTTTCATCATCCTCGATCTTAAATGATGATATTATGGAATATCTTTGGCTTTTAGTGCAAAGATGAATGATTTCTGATGAATATCTTTGGCCTGTAGTGCAAAGATGAATAATTTCTTATGAATATCTTTGGCCCGTAGTGCAAAGATGAACATGTGTTTAGATGAACATGACCAATTTGGTGAATGTCCTTGGCACATAGTCACGAGGATGAATATATGATTCGGATATATATTGATTGATGTTACGAGGATAAAAATATTGATGATGATGGTATTACATTCATAGATATTAGTAGATTTCATCATCTACGTAACTCTTCATGAATTAATATTTTTCATTGCAGTATTGATTTAAAACTTATTATCTATTGTATTCTATTAGATTTTTTTTCCTGTTGAAGACTAACGATAATTTGTTACTATTATTATCTTAGTCATAATATTCTTTCTTGGGCTAGTTGAGCTCACCTTTTTTCCTTTTGTTCCATTTTTCTTCTTAGGAGGCGAGAATGTAGCGATTACGAGTCGGGGTATGGAATGATGGTTTTAGAGAGTTGTGTAGTAGTCCTCACTATTTCTGTAAAATAATGTATCAATAATTATGATGAGGATTTATTTATATGTGGATATTGTTTAGATGGCAATATCTGTATTTAAACTCACAGTTTTATTGTTGTAATAATAAAGTTGTAGTTGTTTCTGTACCGTGTATTGACAACTCAGAATGAGTGATGTATACCAATTTTGGGGGTGTCACATATACCTAATTTTGGGGGCGTCACACCTTTTTTTTTATTTTTTTGCAAGTCCACATAAGATAATGGTTTAAAGAAATTAACAACGGTTAGCTCAGCCGTTAGCTTAGATGTAGCAAAATGATTCGATTACAAAATAATACTCCCTCCGTCCCATAGTTATAGGCTGATTTTTCATTTTGAAATGTCCCAATATATAGGCTACTTACTATTTGTAAAATTTAGTTGGTTCATTGTTTTACTTTTATGCCCTTATAATAAATATTCAACCATTATTTTTTTTTTGAAAAAACAACATTCAATGTCATTATTTTTATCACCATATTTAATATTGTTGTATTTTCTTTGGTTAAAGTTATATGGTTATGAACTTTAATGGTCAGTACACGTCAATCAATGAAGTTGAAAGTATAAGTAAGGAATAATTAACTTATTCATTAATTCCATATTAAGGGGTATATGTGGAAAATTATGTTAAAAATTATCACTTAAATTGATTTTCTTAAATTATGTGCCAAAAAAAATTAGCCTATAACTATGAGACGGAGGGAATAGTTACTTTAAGAGGATAATTTAAAAAATTAAAAGTTAAAAGATATATTAAATAAAACTTGCGAATTACATCGACTAAATCATTAATTTTTGACATTTAGCATGTAGATTACAAAAGCAGGTACAAAATCAATTTAAAATTTAGAAATATTTTAAATTAATTTTTAGAAAATTTTGCATTCCCTATTTCTGTAGTGGGAAATGTGAATATCAAGAATTTGTTGCATTCCCTCTTTTCCACGAATATAAATAGATATGACTGCCAATGCCCAAAGCCCTCAAAGCAAATTTACAATCAATTTTAACAATCTTTCAACTCATCTGAACCAGAGGGCGGCCATGGAAGAACCCTGCAACACAGTAGAAGAAGAAAGCAAGAACTGGGGCTCAGTAGCCTGGACCCACCTATCAACTGTCAGGCAACAATCGCCCCTCATCCAATCCATCACAAACTTCGTGTCTATGGATCTGATGGCCAACACTCTCCTGTCCGCCGGCGCATCGCCGGCCATGATCCACTCCCTGCAGGAGATTCCCGATTTCACGCCTCACATCCACGCGCTCTGTGTCAACGTCGGAACACTCACCCCCGACTGGCTACCGGCCATGAAGTCTGCCGCAGAGTTGGCTATTCAATTGGGTAAGCCTTGGGTGCTTGACCCAGTGGCCGCCGGGGCTTCAAGTTTCCGGTTGAAGGCTTGTCTTGAGCTTGTTCAGCTTAAGCCTACTGTTATTAGGGGAAATGGGTCTGAGATTATTGCTCTTTTTAAGGCTTCTGTTGGACCCACCAAGGTAAATCAATATGCAACTAACACTACTAAATCCTTATGTTGTTCTTTGTGTTTGTTGATTTTGTATAGTCGGAAGTATAATAAATAGTGATTGGGATTCTTAATTTGATAATTAAGGGTATGTTTTGATGTGTTTATCAACATATTATATGGTCATATTGAGTGTGTTTTATCAGTAGTTGTCTACAGGTTTGAAATGTTATCCAACAATGAATTCATAAGACTTTATTTTTATTTACATAAAAAAAAAATAGAATTTTCAAGGTAGGTTATATTACATGTTAGTACATGCATAAATCTGATTATTAAGTTAACAATGTAGACTGTTCAATTTTTCCTACTTTAGTGTACTTGGCAAAAAACTCTTGTATTACTAAATTCCTTGATGCATAGGCCCCTAAGCACCCTGGTGACTCCCTGATCTCTGTGATATTTATCATAGAACTTTTAGATTGAAATTTCACCTTCTAGGTTGTTTGCCAAACATTTGCATTTTGATATGTTCTAGTAACCTTAACCTTATTGGATATATTGACCACTAAATATGGACTTTTTACCTAAGGTGTATTGGGACTTCCAAGATCCCTTTTATTTCAGGGGCCCAATAGTAGCCTCCTTGTTGTCCCTGGTGAAATATATTAAATATACTAAAATGCAGTACATGATAGCATAGCTTGACATTTGTCATTCCCACAATTCAACATGTGTCCTGCCTAATTAATGTTCCTTAAGACCCTTAACAAAACTGCCCAACTAACATAACAAATGAGGATGAAAACAAACCCTAATTCATTTTCCTAAATTTTAGATTTATAATCCCCTAAATCACTGCAAATCTAAACTGTTTTGATAATATCAACTGTTTTGATATTATCCTTTGTAATTTAATTATTATTTAATAAAATCACTACTTTATGCTATTAATTAATTTTTTGGATTTATAATATTCTAAATCACTACAAATCTAAACAGTTAATAGTATAATGTCATTCTCTTAATTTTTTAGATTTATAATCCCCTAAATCACTATAAATCTAAATTGTTTTGATATTATTCTTTGTAATTTAATTATTATTTAATAAAATCACTACTTTATCTCAACACTACCCCATATAATGTATATTCATTTGTTTTTATTTGTAAAATTTGATCATCGCACAACAATCTACCATCTTCTTATTATATTTTAATTTATAAATTGTACGTACATATTTATTATTAAATAATTAAATAATCCCGCCGCAACGCGCGGGTTTGTATCTAGTAATTTCCTATATTAAGGACATTAATGACACACCGGTCTTCGTCATATTATTTTATGTAATGTGATCCATCTTATTTTTACCTAGAATCACAATTTATAAGATTTCTAACATTATGCCAAGAGGCTGCGATTTTTTAGATAGGTCAGTTTAAGATGATTTCTTTTCTCAAGTGCTGTGTACAAGTTCATTTAGATTCAAAGGACATTGTAAAATGCCACTTTGTATAGTTCCCATCTCTGCTGATATTTTGTGGTTCCTTGCCAAAGTCTAAATGTTATATCCTAATTATTATTTTGATAAGATTATCTTACATCTATTCAAACTCGTAAATTGGTTTTATTGTCAAGGGTGCGGATAGCATACATGACTCAACAGATGCTATTGAAGCAGCAAAGTCCTTGGCTCAAGCAAGTGGCAGTATTGTTGCAGTATCTGGTGCTGTTGACATTGTCACAGATGGCAAGAAAGTTGTTGGTGCACACAATGGTGTAGCTATGCTGCAACGAATAACAGCGACCGGATGCTCTGTGACCGCCCTTATTGCTGCATTTGTTGCAGTTGATCCATTACATGCCTTTGAAGCCACAACTACTGCATTGTCTATATTTGGTGTTGCTGGTGAGATAGCAATGGACATGGCTAGAGGGCCAGCTTCATTGCGGCTGCACTTGATTGATTCACTTTATGGGCTCGATCAAGCTACTGTACTTGGTCGTGTTAACATCAGGAGCTTGTCATGAAAACATGAGGAGCTATATAGATGTGTCAATAAGCATTTGACCTGCTTGGAGTAGTTTATATTACTCTTATGGTGAGCAAGAAGGTGACTACTGATCTCTCCATGAGCATGTTACCCTAAGTTTTTTTGCGATGCACCAAACACATTTGAGCTATATTACCTAGGTTTCTCTTGCCTTTATAATTTATCTCTTACTTATAAATAGAAAACACTCATCGTTTTATGCGATTGTGTAGAAACCTAGATGTAGTGTAATCTTACTCATAAACTACAAATTCAGTTGTCATTGTTTTTCCGTTGTAAAGGTTAAAAAAATTGTCCAATATTGCTGTCATTCATTGGCATTCTGCCTTCTACAATATGGAGATTAATAAAGATGTTTTATGTTATATTTCTACTTTTTTCTTGATTCCCTTCCTGTTCGTATGAAGAACTTACTGGGAAGCCATTGTAATGAAGAATATATGATCAATATGACTCGTGAGAAATGTATGAGACAATTTTTGAGATACATATAGTTATATTCTCTTTCATTTTCATATATATAGGGGGACACTATTTCCATATGTGCTTTTGATATTTTTCACATGATTCCTTTTCACATGAAGGTGGGACCCACTGTAAGAGAGGACTATGTGGAAATATCAGTTCCCAAATTGAGGTACCAGATCTTTTTTTAATTGCTCAGAGGGATGAACTTCCAAGTATAGCTGTAGTTTCGTTAAACATTTACTTGATAGTAAATTTAATCTTACAATCATGTTACAGGTACAGTTTATATGTTCACTTGTTAAATTTTTGTATATGAAGGTGCATAGTTCTTTGTTTGAGCGCCTGATTATTTGAAAGACCTTCAGTTTATCATCAAAAGAATGTTCCCAGACACTGAAGTATAGGTTGACAGAATGGGACTGAACATAGCACAAAAATAGAAAAACTACAAACCAACCTGACATTCGTCTAAACGAACACGCACACAAATGTCTATTAGTGACAAGTGCAACCTCAGTAGGTAAGATGAATAGTGATCCTCAGCAATGTCTCTACACCATCTGTGACATGCTGACCGGCTGGTATGAGTGATCGAACCTCGGCAAACCCACAAGCATTCTTAAACTTTCCGGTCCCTCCAGTCACTGACAACCGTGACACGGTGCTTCCTATCTTGTACACTCCGAAGAAGTTTAGGCTATCACCATATTCCCCTCCTTCAATCATAGCAGTGAACGCCATCATCTGTGTGCTCCCATCTGCAGAGCTCGCGACATACACTCCCTGAGCTTTTCCCAGTGCCTGTGAACCCAACTCGGGAGCAGAGGTTAGTATATCATCAATAACAGTAATTGTTCCGAACCCTAGTCCTAATCCATCGGGCCCCAGTTGAGTCGCCACATTTTTACCATTATTGTTATTATTTCCGGCAAAGTTTGTACCCAATAAGCCGGTTCCGAGCGGAATGCCGTTGGCATTAACGGTTGGAAGGGCGCCATTGGCATTGGGAATGGCTACCCCGTCTTTTGGGGGGAGGAACCCTACCGGCCTAGCAAAGGGCACTTGGCCGCTATATATGTTTCCGAGTAAGCCGGTGATCGGCCTAGCCGTAGGGCTGCTACCCCCAAGAATGTCATGCATGTATAGCTCGATGATCGGGACTTCACCTCCTGATGCAGGATCAACTGCAGCTACCATTGTTGCTACCTGCAGGGTTACAAGTAGCGTTGCGACGAAAATGGATGGTGAGGATTGCTTGAACATCTTGAAATGGTCGTATATATAGAAGAGGGATTACTTCTATTTGAAGATAAAATGGTTGTGGAATGAGTATGCAATTAGGCTCTGGCATTGCATTTTATATAGGAAATAGACTGTAGAATGAAGGTGGAGTTGTTGTAAGACTTTAATAGGTGAAGTTGTTGGAATTGTGTTATGAGAATTCTAACGACTGCTTATGTTAATCTTATTATTTCTTGATTTTTCTGTGTGATTAACAAAATTAATTGATGGAATGATCACAGCCATCCATTCTCTTTTGGTGCATAACTTTTGGAGCTTGTTGGCTGCTGGTACAACAAAACCATAAACCCTCACTGGGATTTTAACTTTTGGGTTATCATTAAAGTTTATGCATGAATTAAACTCTTGACATGTAAAATGATATATTGGCTGGAGTTCTTGGATTGTGTTTGGTAAGCTTCTCTGAAGAAATCTATGTTTGTGCTTAATTTTTCTCTGGGATAAGTACTCCCTACTCCCTCCTTCCAGCACTCGACTTATTTAAAAAACACCATTGCTATTTATTTAAAACTAAATTGTTTTGGCAAAAAGAATATCAAAAACAATTATTTGATTATGGTTTCAGCAAATATTTGGCATCAAAAATTAGAAGGGGGCTTTCATTTAGACAGCAGATTTTTGTTCAAAGTCACCATTTACACTCAAGAACACTTGTTGATGTTTTTTCCCTTGGATTATTTTATTTAGCATTTAAAACTCTAAAATATCAAGAAATACAGATATTAATTCAATAACCGTCATAACAGAAATAACTGCCTCTCCCTCCCAAATCTCAGACTATAAAGAAAGCATAGTCCCTATGAATACAAACCCCAAATAAACCCCTTCCAAAATTCAAGAACCCCAAATGATGAGTGATCAGGAAATTGAGAAAGAAGGTGGTGCTTTCTTCACCACCACTTCCGCCGCCGGCAACCACCACACAACCGCCGTGAATCCCACCACCATAGAGCAGTGCAGCAGTTGTGGGTCCACAAAGAGAAGATCACTCTTCTCATCCTCATCTCTCCAAGAGCAACCCATTCCCAAGAAACCCACTCTCTCTCCTCCATCACCTTCCTCCTCCGCCGCCGTCACCGGCCATCTCCTCGAAGGCTTCACCAAGATCCAACTTCCGACCACTAATCTCCGCCGCACCCTCTCCGAACCAATCAATTCAATTTCAAACCAACAATTGTCACCAGCAGCAGCTACTTTGTCTAACACTCATTCCCCTGAAAATCTTAACAAAATCCAATTTCGGGCGAAGAATCCTTATCTTCCACCCTGCAATCTCCAGCGCACCATCTCTGATCCAACTCCAACTTTAATTTTCCCCCATTCACCGGAAAAAAATACCAAGATAACCCCTCCGGCGACTGCCACAGAAACGCCGACTTCTCTGCCACCTCTCCGGCAAATACTCCGCCGAAGTTATCTGATCCTATGAACTCAAGGGAAATGTGTATGGATTCAATCAGAGGAGAGACCCCCAGTTCCAAGGTTGGTTACTTATTAATTTGTTTTTTCCCTTTTTGGGGGCATAAAAATGGATTAGTTATTAAAGAGAGAATTAATTAATTGCAGGAGTTGAAGAAAATGAAAGACATTTTCAGGGTGATGAGTCAATGGTTTAACCAAGCCATTCAACAAGTAGAAGAAGAAGATGATGATGATGATGAAGAAGAAGAAAAAGAACAAGAAGGATCTGAATTTAACCATAGTCATGAAAATCCCAAGGTCTCATTTTCTGTCAGTAACTTGCTCAATAAATCATTGGTTTGGTTCCTAATTAGACCTTGTTCTCTTCAATAATCAATGCTCAGATTTTCTATTAGAATTTGTTGTTTTAGTTTTGTTAGAATTTGTTTGGTATATTGATTTGGAGTGATTGATTCTTTAAAGACTAGATTTCTCATATGATTTTTATTGACAGGAGGAGGATGAGGATGAGGATGATGATTCTGAGAATGAAATTGATGAGGAAGCAGTGAGTGTGTACAGGACAGGGGAATGCATAAAAGTTGAGTTCAAGTGCCCTTGTGGCAAAGGCTATCAAATTCTTCTTTCTGGAAATGCCTGTTACTACAAGTTGATGTAATCATTCTTGCTCTTTTTTTCTTAATTCCTCTTTAGTACATCATGAGATTTAAGAAGATAGCTAGATCAGATTTAGTACATGAGATTGTTTCTATGTGAAGTACTAGTATATGATGGCAGTGTACTTTTAGTAAATGGTTAGTACCATTTTTTTGTTATTCTTATTGATGATGGCATAATATTACTTTGTAAGATCTTTCAAAGAACTCAGAATATATGTTAAATGAGACATGCACCATAAATTTTCCTTTAGTAGTCCAACTAAAATAAATTTATTGTTAGATTAATCTCAACTCATATACACCTTACCATTTATGTAATAAGTAAATTTTTCTTTAAACCCCAGCAGTTGGTTCAAATGACGCCTCGGAACGAGTCGTAGACTCGGACCGAATACCACCAACAACAATTTGTCAAGGCCAGAAAAAGGTTCATATGGCCACGGGAATGCGGGCGTAAGCCCATATGAAAAGTCTGACCCGGTTCGTGGATATTAGTCCGACTGCGATCGGGAAACTCTCGGTTATAAAAAAAATAAAAATAAATAAAAATTCCTTGAATCGGAGAAGTCGGACCACTCAATAACAAATGAAGAAGGAATAGATACACTATAACAAGGGGCAAGAAAAACTACTAGTATGCATGCATGTTATATTGTACATTGCAAAAATGAATCATTGAGACTCTAAATTATCAATCTGCTGCACTGGTTCCTCTTCATGGTTTGTGACTTTCGTCTGTCTGATGACCGGGGAGATTAATTTCCATACTGCAATAACAATTTAAACCATTCGTTAACGATTTTCCCATGATGAATGTAGCTAATATATTGACTCACTTACAATATATTGTTGCTGCAAACCATTCATTAACGATTTTCACCCATGTACTTGTCCACCCTACATCAATGCTCCATCTGTTGCACTTGCATAAATATATGAGTTCTGATAAAATAAGTGATTTTGATGGAATAATAAGCTCAGAGGAATTGTTATATATAAGTTCTTACTTTTTAGTTGAGCTATATAAGTTCCAACTGATGAATAACATTGCGAAATACATGGCTCCCAAGGAGAATATCAGGTGGAAGAATCCATACTTGTATGGAATATCATCCTCCAGCTGAACTTCATTTTTCCGAAACTGTAGGCATACATACAATACAATCATTAGCCATTATGTCTCGGGAGAAAAGTAGGAAGGTTTAGAAATGTCCGAAATTTGTTACCTGAAACGTTTGTGAATCGATTCCTGTGGAAAAGGTTGCCATGACAATTGAACATATAGCAATAAGGAAGCCCTGGGAGCGGTTAAACATCAAATAAATAGGTTAAGGTACTATTTATCCTTTAATGTGTATCACTTCTTTTTTGAGTAGGAGTTTTTTAGAATTAGGATATAAAGGAAAACAAAGAGAATGTTAGCTCTTACAAGTATAGTGATCCAATCACTATGCCCATGTTCTTGCTTTTGAGGGCTGCATTTTTCAGTAGGAGGCTCACTGAAAAAGTGAAGAGAAATTAAACTTTCAATCTTGAAACATGTTGATGGAATTTTTTTATGAAACTTAAAGCGAAATGAATGTTAATTCTTGTAGAATTTGTGGTTTCAGATTAGGACCATAACCTGAAGTGGAAAAGAATTATGCATTAATCCGAAATGTTGATTTACTACTAGGTAGAAAACTTGGTGCTAAAAATGTAACAAGACAGAGATCAATATAAATGCATGAGATTTACTAACCTTCTTATAGCAGACCAACAGAGGAAAACAATGTAAGAAGCCATAATGCCTGAAGATAGAAGGCCTCTATTCACCTGCTCTAATCATCCCAACAACAAAAAATATCAGATGTTTAGTAAATACTTGACAGAAGATAGAAATTCTGGAAAGCACACCTTTGAATGTAAGCTTTACATAGCCACTAGCCATCATTACTACTAACAAAATAATGTAAGCATCATCCAGGTGATGAAAAATATGTTGAGACTGCATGAGGTGCTGGAACCATATAGGGAGTACATCACCCCTATTCCACACAGAGAAGCAATGTAGAATAGGTTTGACATGAATAGCCCAAGAAAGCAGCTGTAAATAAAATCGAAGGAAATTTTTAGCAATTTGCAGCTAATAGAACAAGAATAGAAAATCAGAACATTAAAAACTACAAAGCTCGTCGAATTCTGAACTATGGAAATGTTAGGAGAAATTAGAAAGAATGTGCAAAAAATTTATTCTGAAGTCATTTAGATGGTCTGAAGCTTCTTACTAATATTTCAGTGTTTATGCAGAAGGAAAAAATAGGCATATTAGATAAAAAGGACACTGCAGAGATCAGAAGCTCATACTTTTGTTTTCGCCTCTCATCGGGCATCCAGTAGTTATTCCACCATGTGATGAACTCGATGACACTTACGAGTTGGAGAGCAAGAAAAATCCTGCAGAGTGTGGAAGGAAGAAAATTGAATGCCTGTAACATTCGTACAGTGAAAAAGTAATTAAGAAATTTAAGCAGAATCATCTCATTTTTCTGGGGAAGGAGATGAGGGAAGTCAAATCTGCAACATTTTTGACATTTATGAACCTACAAAAAGTTTTATTTTCCATCTTCATTGGTTAAATAGTCTGCTGTTATATTTCTATCCGATGCCAGAAATTAAAGGATTTTTTTGAAGATTACCCTGCGCCAACACGAGCAAGTTCTCCTGCAAGAAGATAGTATTAATCTATCAGTTTTGACATCCAGTAGTTCAAGTATAAATGATAGAGCAGTTCATGATAAGATTAGAAAAAAGATGAAACTTCAACTGTAATGGAGAAAATTGATCCAAGTGCCTAAGAGGAAGCTTGTACAGTCAAGTAAAGGGTTAGGATATAAAGTGGCATAGTAGACATACCATATAGATGAACAAAACCTGAGGGCACAAAGAGTGAAGTGACTAGAAATATAATCCACATGACAAACTTCAATCCCCACCACCCAGAATGCCACTCGTTCCGAGATTCATCCAACTTGTTTGTTTTGAATGTTGTAAGAAACATTATAAAGAAAAATATCTAGAATTTATGTCAAGGAATCTATGTAGTGAAGAAAAGTTCATGTAAATTTAGCAGAACATCAAAAGTCATTCACTTTAGTTTTGTTCCTGATGCTAAAGACATCTTTAGATTTCATCTCAAGAAGAAATTACTACTTATACTGCCAAACAAAGATACAAAGCATCCTAAACTCACGCGAAGAACTCCCATTGTTTGATAACAAGCACGTCCCTCAACTCCACACGCTTTAAAATCTGGGAAAGAAAATAAAAAAACCAGAGCAAAATCACAACTATATCATACAAAAGCTTCATAAAAGATGTGAAACTCGACAATTTTGTGTACAAGAAAGATCACAGCATTTAGATTCCGAACAAAAAGAGGCTTGACATACAGTGGAGCTGAGGGAAAAAGATTTGGCCATAGTCGCGAACAATCCAAGCAATAATATTTGTCAATAAGAAGATAATGCCATACGAGTATCGTGCTTGTTGTGACTTCTTTCTTTTAGCCAAGCATTCGATACTTTTCTGCTCTGACGAATCAGGTTCCTTCAACAGAATTATCTCAGAATTACTTGGTCTGATTTCTATCACCTTGGCATCGGAATCACTTAATCTGACTTTCATCACCTTAGGCTCAACAGCTTCAGCAGCCTCACCCATCAAGGAATTTCAAGTGCTAAAACATTTATTACATATTATTTTGAGCATGATACTAGTCATTAGCCTATTCAATAATAGATAGAAGTGCATATATATGATGAAGGTGCATTATATAGAACAGCTTAGTAATCATACCTTAAAATTGGTAGGTTGGATTTTATCGCGCCAATTGCAATTCTAGGGCATGGATTTCATGCTGCTAAAGGCAGCATAATTCGAAGCTTCCTGCTATTCCTTCTTCCTGCAAGATTATGATTGAATTATGCCAAAATAAATTTGGCAGAATGAAGAACTCTCCTTCAAACCTTAATTTTTTCTTTACCTACCAAATAAAACAGAAACTACACCAAGATTTAAAAACTACATTAGCTACAAGCAATAACTAAAGCTTTTTTGTTTACTAAGAGGAGAAACAACATTACCAGGAGAAATTCACTTTTAAGACTTATCATATGTGAGTTTGTGCACAGAAATTGACAGTCTTAACATTGTTTCCCTTAAGTCAAAGATCAACAAAGAGATGCTAAAAGTATTTACATTACATTCATCCGCAAATGAGAGTCCTATTTGACTCTTTTTTTTTTGATTCTTTTACAAACATATTAAGGGTTGTGTAGGATACCATTAAGACATAATTGACTAAACTTTTTTTATGGAAAATATAATCGGAAAAAATATTTTGTCGGTAGTGACATAGGCAACCCTAAATACGCGTACAGCAAGTCAAACAGTACTCTCACTTTCAGATGGATGAAGTATACTACTACATTAGAAAAGGTGGTGAAAAATGTTGCAGTACTATACTCAAACCCACAGCCAACTAATATATCCTTGAGCAAACAATGCACAAAATAACATAGGAAGAATCTAATGCTACATATAAAATTTATAAGAAGTACATATAATTCAGAAAAAGAGAACTTGTCAGAAATGACAAAAATGGGAGTAATGTAGATACTGAATAACTGATATGTAAAAAGATTGAAATAGTGAATGAGTTACTGACCTTTTTTTCTTTCTGGGCTTGAGGCAGAATTTGTGCAGAGAATTGCAGTAGTCTTTCCTCAGCAAGAAGTGAGGTGAAGTACTTATGGAATTATTTTATGATTGTGCTTGGATCATATCTTTTCCTAACAAAAAGATAAACAAGTACAAGTTAACAAACCCCATTCTCACATGCATAAATTTTATTATAGTCCAAGTTCAGCCACCTACTAACTCCAGTAATGCTATATTATCAGAATAATTTGGAAGCCTAACAAATTAGTAACTAGTGACAAAGTACCCGTTACTATTTGGTATTGGGGCATATACACTAATTAGTGGAACCCAAAATTAAATACATGGTGTTGGGGCATATACACTAATTAGTCTTGAATGATTTTGTGGGTTCGGATGGGAAGTGATTAGCATGAAGTTTATTTTGGGATAAGTTGGTCAATTGATCGATAGAATCTTGTCTGCATTGCGAGGTTGTATGTGCAAATGCGATTCTATCTACCAATCGATCAACTTACCAACAAAATAACTTCACGCTAACCGGATCCGTTCGGATGATTCGGTGGACGAGTTTGTCTTTGTATTTATGACTCCCAATTCTATTTGACTCTTATTTCTAAGGAAGGAGTAAAATTTTATTCGAAGAACCATTCGTTTGTGGTTATAAGTAAAAACTTGCAATCATGCATACATTTTTGGATATTGAAGCAAACAAAAGACAAGGAAGGAAGACAAGTTAAGTTGGGGCCCATCAGATTGACAAAACTTAATTGGTGTTGGAATTGTATTCATGTGACTGTTGTAAATGGAGCGCTGCTCGATGACTCACAACACTTCAATTCCATAGCTGTAACCTAACCCATAAGTTGCTGCTTATTAAAATATGATTGATGAAGATTTTCTCTATAGTAGATTAGTAGGAGTATTAATAATCTCGTTGGCGATTAATGTTATAAGGTAGATAGATTATTTGGTATGATCATCATTAGTTACAATTGAATATTTTTAGCTTAAATTTCAAAGTGAGTGTGTCGATTACATTAGCCGATCAATTAACTTACCAACAAAAAAATCATCCGTTTGTGGATTTGAGGATATTTTCTGTTTGAAATTGGGAAAATTCTTAAACTTCACGTAACCGAATCCGTTCGGGATGATTGACGGACTCGTCTTGCGTGCCAAATAGATTTATGACTCCCAATTCTATTTGACTCTTATTTCTAAGGAAGGAGTAAAATTTTATTCGAAGTTTGTGGTTATAAGTAAAAAACTTGCAATCATGCATACATTTTTTGGATATTGGAAGCAAACAAAAAGACAAGGAAGGAAGACAAGTTAAGTTGGGGCCCATCAGATTGACAAAAACTTAATTGGTGTTGGAATTCTAGAATGAAGAGTTAGGCGTTTGTATGAAATTCATGTGACCGTTGTAAATGGAGCGCTGCTCGATGACTCACAACACTTCAATTCCATAGCTGTAACCTAACCCATAAGTTGCTGCTTATTAAAATATGATTGATGAAGATTTTCTCTATAGTAGATTAGTAGGAGTATTAATAATCACAACTTGTACAAGATATACACATTCCCCTCTATTCTCAAAGGTTGGAAAATATATAAATGAGTTTGTTTTATAAACACGTGTGATAAATGAGTTTGTATCATCTTAAACACATATCAACTTTTAACATAAACACAATTTATAAACGGGTTTGTGTTATAAACGCGTGTATATGCTAGATTCGACACGATTTACAAAGTATACGCAAGTTTCGAGTAATAATATATTGGCCGGCCGACGTTGATCAAGTAACCTGATTGGATTATTACTTTACTTAACCTTGACCTGTTTTTGTTTTTGCATTACTTGTCCATTGATGCAAACTTGTTCTAGTGGTATAATATTTATGTACACAACATTGTTGTGTGTTGTTAGGTTTTAGCAAGTGAAGTTGTGGGGATGAATGGATGGTAAAATTTGACAAGTATGCAGAAAGAATGGGTTTGGTGGAAGTAGGAAGGAATTAATGTAGACAAGTCATGTGTGCTGAAGAAGAACCTCCTTCCAATCCTCCCACAAGATTTCAGTGTTTGATATGAACTTGTCATATGCACCATTTTTTATTTCAAGGCCTAATTATTCTTGTGGTTTATTCTATGAAATAACTTCCCCAATCCAATGGAGGATTTGATTTCAAGTTTGTGGCCAAGACTGTAAAATGACAAAAACAGTTCCACTCGATTCGTACTCATTTTAATATTCGTCCTCGACTCGAAATATAAATGATTCAAATATGAACAAATTTTAAATTTTGATAAATTACTAGAATGTTTTCAGATTCTAATTGTCTATTGATATTCAAATCATATTCGTTCGAAAAGTTCAACCTGCCCGGGCTCAATTCTCGACTTGGTATCTAAACAAATCTCAATTTTTATACTCTATAAATTGTGTGAACCAAATCTGAACAACTCAATACTCGAGATTGATTTACACCCTTATTTGTGGCATAACTTTCAAGAGACTTCAATCATTTGCCAATAAGATGAACAAGTGACCTTCTCAAAAAAAGAAAAACAATGAAGAAAAAAGTGACCTTCTCAAGGATAAGGAAAACAGAATGAAAACAATGCAAATAAATCTCTCTTCTAATAATCAAATTCCTAATTGTACACTTAGAAAAATTTTAAGATCCAGAACTCCTTAATGTATTAATTATTCATTTCAATGTTATGGGTTTAGCCTTTTAGGTAAAACTAGAGAAACTTGTTTACTTTGTAGCATCTGGGTTGAGTTGTTGTCATGCACAATTATGAGTAGTGTCTTACTACTACTACTATTATTTTTATATTAAGATAAATTTATGGACTCTAAATAAAATTTTCATTATATTTTTTAGTTCATTTCCTTTTCATTTTATTTGCCTTTTGCTTGCATTTTTTGGGGGTCCTAAATCTAGCCTAAACAAATAATTGTTATGGAACTTGGGATTAAATTATGCTAAAAAAATGATTTTTTCAGCTTTGAATTTACCTTTTTTTAGCAAAAATATACAATTCTCGTATATGATACAAATTGCACGAAAATCTCAATCCCTGAGCGAAATTCGAGTGAAATGAACTAAGTTGAATTGAGTCGAATCGAATTAAGTTTAATTTAATTCAACTGTTTGTATATTCATTGAGCTTAAATTCTACTTTTAAATGAATGCAGTTGAAAAATATATTAAGCTTGAGAAAATTCATATTTTGAATAATTATTTCTATATAAAAGTTTCTAGACAAAAACATAAAAAATAAATGAATATAGAATTATATGAAAAATAAATAAATAAAATAATAATCATATAATCACCTGGATAAGAGCGTGCGACGTCGTAGCATATGTGGACGCGATATACAAATTACCCAGTAGCCTAATGAATGAATCTTCTTAATTTCTTATTATTTAGGGCTCGAAATTAATTCAACAATTCTTTAAAATTTCCTGGAATTTCATGTCGTTCCTAGAAGAATTTCAATCCAGTAAGCTTTTCTCTCTCCCTCTCCCTCTCTCTATATATACATATATGTATATATAGAGAGAGAAATAACTTTACTTTTGAGAATTCGTTCCATAAAAATTTTTGGTTTTTGATTTCAAATATCAGTTTTCCGTTTTTGAGAATCTTTTTGAGTTCTGTTGCTGTTAAAGCCTTCAGAGTTGTTAATTATGCCCATTTGTACAAAAAGAGGGAGACTTTATTATTTCATTTTTATAAAATCTCAATTTGGCATCATGTTAGTTATAATCAATGTGTTAACAGCATTTGTTAGTGTTTTTGCTATATTTTTTATTTTTATTTTGGTTTTGTATGCATACATTTACCTGCAAATATCTTGAATACCTGGGAAATGAGCAGTTAAAGTTATTTGCCTTTTTGTAATAGGTCAGTTACTGTCCGTAAGGTGTGATTAATTTGTTAATGTTTTAGCAATTTAATATGCCTTTTCAGTGATGAAATGAAGTTAAAAATTTGATTTTAAATTTAGGGAAACCATATAATTCCTAAATCCGGAAGATATCATATCTATTTGGGATGAGCAGAGCTGTGTAAAGGTTTTAAGGGTACAATTCAGTACCATGGAATGCAACTAGGTGATGGATTTGAAGCTACCTCGCCACAAAAAACTTTAAAACATAGAAAGTATAAATTTTGATATATTGAATACGGAACCCAACTTGATAAATTTTGGAAATCCAAAGTATAAGATAAGATTTTTGTATACTACTGAATGAAGAAGAACCATAGGTGGATGCTGAAAGAGCCACTCCCCTAAAACATTTCACTACTGCAATTCAAAGGATCACAATTCACAGGGGACATCATCCTTTCCCATAATTTTTTTGGTAAGGAAAAAACTTCTTTTTGAAGATCCCATTATTATGTATGGTCTGACCAAATAACAGCTATAGTTGTGCATCTCTGAAGAAACTTCTCATCTTCCCCTCTCCCAAACTCCCAAAATCTTACACTAACCAGCCTTTCTAAGATAGACTGGTGAAACCCAATACTCACCAAAAAACACAACTAGCTTATTTTATTCCTCCACACTGCCGGTTAATGTGAAATTAATTGATAATCGTATTGACCAAGTGTGTGTTTTCTTTTTTCTTAAAGGAGATACATGCATTTATATAAATACTGTTGGCATATTTATCTAATAGTTGAATATACTAATTTATCCAAAAAAAGATGTTAATGTTATATAGTGCTAAGTTCACTCAGAGCCGGTCTTGAGTTTTCTAAGGCCCAAGACAAATTTTCTCGCCCCTTTATACAAATTAAACAAAATAATAAATAAATTATCAACTAATTAATTTTATTGAAATTATAAGAATTTACAAAAGATAAGGAATAACACTTTAAAATGTCATCGAATCAAAGAATCATCACATGTACCTACAAAATAAAAATAGCAATGAAATCTGAACCACAAAACATCATTTAAAATGTCTTTTGTTGCACTTTTAGATGCAAAATCATCAATTGTATTATCATATTTAATGTTTTCTAACATATCATTTTCAATGCATAATATCGCTAATCTTTTTATTATTTTATTTTTTATACACATAAATACAAAAACTTATAAAAAAATTTGGGCTCCCCTCAACTATGGGCCCTGGGCAGTAGCCCTGTTAGCCCTTTCCCAGGGCCGGCTCTAAGATCACTCAAGAGTTTGCTAAAACTGCTGCTGTCTTATTTGGAATCTTAAAGTTTATCTGAGCTGAGATGATATTAGATTGATGGAATATATAAGTTAATCAAAAAAGAGCAAGATCAAAGCATTCTGAGGAGCTGTGTTATAAAGTTTTATTTACATAAAATCTTTGATTTAGAGCCTCTAGAATGTTCGAGTCTTTATATTTTATTCTTTCAAAACATTAAATCATTTGAGTTTCTAAAATTAGTCGTTTAGTGTTTTAACCCGGTCATTAAATCTGGTCACTTGTAAAAAGTCGAAGTGAGTTCCAAGGTCTGCATTTAAAGTTTTAAGGTCTATAAAAGGTCTTTTTGTACTCTTTTTGAGTGCAGTTATGAATTTTATGAATGAATCATTTTATGAGTCTCTTGTTTATTCCAGCCTCAGTAACTGATGGTCTTAGGATCAGATCTTGCTTTAAAATCAGACCAAGGAGGTGGACTCCTCACGCCCTTTCTATCCCTCTTACCATCCTTCATTGTATTATTTGTTTTCTATATCTTACTTTTTATTCTACATCATAGATATTCAGTTGACTATTTTGGTGATGGTTAGGGATTACTAAATCTGATTATTTTTATTTTATTTATTTATTTCCAGATTTGGAATCATTGCCAAACATCCTACAGCGGAAGTATGCTATGTTGCGGGATCTAGATAAAAGTTTACAAGGTTTGCTTTGCATTGATGTTAGTGAACACAAAACTCTGTATGTGGCTGACAGAGAACATACAGGGAAGTATACTAAAATTTTGTGAGGCGTCTGAACATATGAAAGATTCTGCTTCCTTGCGTGGCTGATAGAAAGAGAAATTAAAATCGTGAAATGATGTTGTATAAACTCAAATTCATTTTAATATATATATATATATATATATATATATATATATACGGTCCGGATCTTAAGTTCACCCCTTATCCAACTCACCCGAGCTTACCCCCCTTTTAGCGACGGACTCAATGACGGTTCGATCATACAACCGTCGTCTATACTTTTAGCGACGCTATATGTTGTCCGTCGCTAAAAGTATAGACGACGATTGTATGACCAACCGTCGTCGCCGGGTCCGCTAAAGCTAAAGGGTGAGCTCGTGAGTTAGATAAGAGGTGAGCTTAAGATCCGGACTCTATATATATATATAGAACATGATCGAGTCCGAACTCTTGGATTTTTTAAAAATCGGACCCTTTTTTTTGCTTTTTTTTAAAACAACTAAAAAAAAAAAGTTTAATATTTATGGAACTGGAATTTTTCATAATACGGTGTTTTTGGGCGTGATTTGGATACATATAACAAAACAACATATTATGAAAAAATTCGATTCCATAAATTAAACTTTTTTTGTTGTTTTAAAAAAAGCAAAAAAAAAAAAGTCCGGATTTTAGTAATGGCGTCTTGAGGGAGTCCGAACTGGATCCGGACTCTATATATATATATATATATATTTATATATATATATATATATATATTTTTGTGTGTGTTAAATAAAAAGATATGATTTCCTCTTTAGATACAAAACAACATTTCCATTTCAATTTCTTTGTATTTATTTGGGAAGTTGAAGTATTAAAGTAATTGGGGAAATGCAAGTTTGTAACATAGAGGAAAGCTAGTAGTGATTGAATTCGTACTGCATTTTAATCATCTTGTGAGCAAGATTTATGTGTTTCTTTAATTGCCTAAAAAGATTTACATATTTCTTTCCTTTTCTTTTGTGCCCTTCATCTATTTTACGTTATTCTTGTTGGAATTAGGTTGTTATTAGTGAACTCTACTACACGCCTTTGCCAAAATAAAATAAAATAAAAAGAATGACGACAACTACGACGATGACTAGGAGGAGTAATGATTATGATAATTATAATAAAAATGTCGATGGTGATAGTTATAATGTTAATTGTCATGCATTCTCCTTGTTTCTGTATTTTTCAGCACATTATAATAATAATAATAATAATAATAATAATAATAATAATAATAATAATAATAATAATAATAATAATAATGTTTTTGTGCCTTTTTTTCTACTCTGATGTAGCAATATTAAGCACGCCATTGTTTCCTCTTGTTTTAGCAGAAATACAACGACAAAATGAACAATGCTGTGAACAGGACATTGAAGATTATAAGCGTGGAGTTAGATCTGGTGCTATTATGCCTGATTCTTCAGTTGTCCGATTCTCAGATGAGGCACTGGACGAGCAAAAACATGCCTTAAGGATTGCTGATGAGAAGGTTGTCTTGGCTGTTCAGGCGTATGATTTGGTACAAACCGCACATAGTTCATCTCTCTCTATTCTGAATGACTTCATTCTGTATGTTGATGCTTGATCCATATTACATGCATCAAGTATAATCTGTATTCTGTTTGTTCTATTATTCTCTCTAGAATTTTTTAGTCATGCAGTTGGGAGTGCACGAGTCTTTTTATTTAGGGAATTGATATTTCCACAGGTTATTTTGATAGTTCCACAGTTGGACCCCACATTCAAACTGAAAATCATCTTTTGTGCCCAGTTTACCCCTATCTGCAACAAGCCAACAACACCCTCATTCCTCTCTCTCCCACCTTCTGCACTTCATCTTCTCTTTCTAACCTCCACAACTATCTCAGTCTAACCCAATTTCACCTACTCAAGTAGAAAATATGTAATCTTTCATCCAATGAAAGACCAACAAATTTGAACTACATACCCAGAAATTAGAAAATCCAATCCATCATCTCCTCCCTCCATCAAAACTCCCCCGTACCTGCATCCAATTCAAATTTGATAATTCTTTTTTCTAATTTCTGGGTAACACTTGCTCTAATTCCTGATCTTTCCAAGTCTGTAACTTTTATTTCTCATCATTATTAGCAACCGAACAGACCCAATAACAGAATGCAATACCTATTAAGTTTTTATATAACAATTGAAGTTGTGAGCCTTTTATTTTTACCACCATAGACCACAGTTTTCTCTTTCATGAACTCAGGACAGATATTCTAACGATGCCAACAAAAATCTTTAATATGGAGCAAGTTAATAAAAAGAAAAACATAATTTTGAGAAGCACAATGAGCTTAGTACAGTATGCCTATCTAATCTCAAATTTGATAATTCTTTTTTCTAATTTCTGGGTATGTAGTTCAATTTTTTTGGTCTTTCTTTAATCGGATGAAAGATTACTTACTTTCTACTTGAGTAGGTGAAATTGGGTTAGACTGAGATAGTCGTGGAGGTTAGAAAGAGAAGATGAAGTGCAGAAGGTGGGAGAGAGAGGAATGGGGGTGTTGTTGCAGATAGGAGTAAACTGGGCACAAAAGATGATTTTCAATTTGAATGTGGGATCCACTATGGAACTATCAAAATAACCTGCAGAAATATCAATTCCCTTTATTTATTTATTCATTTATTTTTGTGTGGATAAGTTCATGCTTTTCTCTATTGGAAATCATATGCAATTTACTCTACAGTTGACAGCATGCTTACTAATTCTTATAGTTCTGCTAGAGACCTGCCATAGAATTGTGTGATAATATACTAGTTCCACAAATCCACCAGAATAGATGCTTCCATGTATGCTTGGCTTGAATTATTGATCTGATTTACTATTACAATAAATATGTGAATCCAATTCACTTGTAAAAAACTAAATATTAAAATGTTTTGGATCTAATTGACAGCATGGCCCAGTCGTTACATTTGTGGTGATCCAAAGAGGAATAGAAATCGGAGGTCTGCGTTATGTTCTGAACTGAGATTTATTCAACTTCTCCTGTATGTTTTTGTGAATATGTATATAAAATTCTATTTAGAACAATTCTGGCTCTTTTGGGTGTTAGAGAATTTGGGGTAAGGGTTTCCTGAGAACTGCTCAACGTCATCTTTTATTCCCTCTATCAGTAAGTGGAATTCACCTCGTTCTTCACCCGTGGACACAAGCCAAAGACCAAACTATGTAAATCTTTGTGATATTCTCTCTATCTTTGTTTTGAATTCATCGCCCGTGTGTGTTGATCGTGCAATTTGTTTGAAAAGTTGTTCTCAATTTTTCCCAACCTTAACATCACAATATGTTGTAGTGTTGGTATCCTTAGCATCTTAGAAAACCTTAAAGAGTAAGAATGAAGATATAAACGAATTTTCAAGAGAGAGACGTCTTTAATGAAATTGAGCAATTGTTTAATTTCTTTAATTTGGTGTATTTTGTGATTGTGCAACAGGTAGATGCTCATATTCAACAACTTGATCAACATATGAAAAAATTTAATACAGAGCTTCAGCGTGGTATGTTTGTATTTGGCTTTAATTTTACCGTCATTCTACATTGAACACATTGGTCTTGGTAGACTCGACAAGACTTAGCTGCTTTGTTCTGTAGATTCTTCTGATTTTAAAGCTGACTTGCAGAAAGAGATAAGAGAGCTGCAACTGGATCACCTGATTCAAACGTTGATGGTAGCGTGAAATCTGGAAGGAGCGAAGGTGGTAGAGGGGGGCGTAAGAAGTAACCACCTTTCCCAGTTCTGGATTTATTCAGTTTTACCTGCTAGATATATTTATACTTAATATATATCAATTGAGACCTTTGATCCTTTTTTTTCCTTTAAGAAAATTGCTATATAGTTTTAATGTTTTGAGAGTGAATCAAATATATCCAACAACCTCTTCCCCCAGTAACAGAGATTTGATATTGAGTCGTAATTGGATAAGGGAAAAAATCTGAACTGATGGGAGGTCCTTTTAGAAATCACTTCTAGGTCCTTTAAGAAATCACTTCCAAAAAGGGGAGATTAGTTCTGAAGTACCAGTTTGAGCAGATTGATCCTTCCTATCAGCAGAAAGGTCACCTTTGCTTTAGCTAATTAGGTGGATTAAGAAGAGAATACATCATGTACTTTTGAGACTTGAGCAATCAATTAGCATACTGATTTTGAATTATGTTCAAGTGCAACCAAACAAATCAGAATAAGATTAATATAAAAAGCAAAGGTTGCGTATTTCCTTTCTTGGTCAATTCTACACTATAATGTTGCATTTAACTGATTTTTTGGTAGTTACAGATCATTTTGATTAAAGAAGAGATACTAAAAGTGGATATAAAATTCTCTTGGCAGGACACACCTTGTTGCAGCCGCAGCCACCGCGGAAACAGCGGCTGCGAACCCTACAGGCATGGATTTAGATCTACCAGTGGATCCAAATGAACCCACATATTGTCTCTGCAACCAAGTGAGCTATGGAGACATGGTAGCTTGCGACAATTCTGGTGTACGTATTCTGTGTTTTTTTAAGGCTATGTTTGTTTGCCATTATGTTGCATGATATTAGGCTATCTTAACTTATTTATACTAGTTCATATCTTTAAGCACTTTTCTTTTATATAATTGGATTAGTAGTTATTTATACTAGTTAATATCTTTAAACGTATTATGGTGATATGTTTGATTTCTCAATCAACTAGTAGTACCTCTAGGGTCATGTTTGTTTGCAAGGAAAACAATTGGGATTTGACTTGATTCCAAATTTCTTGTTTGTTTTTAAAATAGACTTGAGACTATTAGTCCCAGGATAATAAAATGACTTGAAAGGGGAATATTTAATATCATGTCCAACTAGATATTATAATCCTCGTCATTGTCATTTGGGACTAAAAATTTATGGACAAAATTAACCTTTAACTTTGTTTAAAGTGACCGAACATATTCATCCATCTATACTCAAACTAATGGGAATATGATATCTTTGTTATTAGTAGCAAGGGTATAATAGTTCAAACAGTAAATTTTTATTCAATCATTTAAATAATCATGGACAAAACAAACCTAACATGAGATTATTTTAAGTTCCCATGAATAATCTCATAAAAAACAAACACGTGACTAGGACTATTTAATTCTAGGATTAATAGTCTTGAGATTATAATACATAGGGAATATAATGCTTGTAAACAAACATGCCCCTAGACTCCACTTCTTCCCCATATCGAGTGAAAGGGAAAATGCAATGCAAACAAACATAGCCCGGGTGTTCTATTGATTGAATACACTAGAAAAGCTAATGATCTAACGAAAGAAGTTGCTCTTTTTCTCTTGTCTGAAGCAGTGCAAGATAGGATGGTTCCATTTTGGGTGCGTCGGTCTGAAAGAACAACCCAAGGGGAAATGGTATTGCTCAGACTGTGTTGGAATGCAGAAACGCGGAAAAGGGAAATAGAGCTAGCGGTATATTTTTCTGGAACTCGCAGCCTTATTTTGTAAATATATATTGTAGCTTTGCATGTATTTGTCAAAGATCAACGTAGTGTAAATATTGAAATTTTATTCAATCTGGTGATGCTTCGCACTTTAAGAATCAAGCAACATGTCAATTTTTGCAATGCCTATTTTTCATTTGGTAATTGTTATTTTCACAAGGAAAAATTGATATTTTGACAAAGTCTCACTCAACTCGCATGAATGTGACTGTATCTATGCGAGAGGAGTCTTATGGAAATATCAATTTTATTTGTGAAAATATTAATTCCCTATTTATTTAATGTTTTCTATTGATAGGCTTGCCAACTGAACTTAGGATTATTGCTCCGCCTCCATCCAATATGATATCTGGTCAGATTATGGTGGTACAAAATTGCATGACAGCAATTCGGGTTTTAAGAATATACAGACAATGATACATCATACGTCCTTGGGTCTCTTCTAAGCAACTAATAAGAATACTAATAGATAGCCGTAACAGTAACCCAAAAGAAAAACCAAATGACACAAAGCATAGAGATCTTTTCCTTCTTTCATCTTCTTTACAAATGAAGATAATGTTCCAATACTCCCATTTCCATAAAACTTTGCATAATGCCGGGCACCATAATGTTACAGGGGCATAGAGATTATGTTTTTTTTTTTTTTATCACAATTGAAATTTAAGTATGACCACCTTAGTGGTTCATTTATGGAAGAATGATATAGGTTGACCACCTAGCCGCTACATGGTGTAGCGGTTCTCCTTTTTTTTTTTAACAATATCTTCGTCAAAATTAAAAATGTGGAGCTGAGTAGGAACGATCAGATATCAAGAGCTAATGGATGAGTTGACTTTTCCTTTCAATTCACAAATATTATAGGTTTAGAACACTTCCGTTGTCAATCTGAAGTAATAATTTTTGGAAGCAACTAATGTAAAACGAATATTTATCGAGGAGAATTATGATATAAGTAGATCAATCAGGAATTTCCTGATCGTGCTTGCAACTTCTCTAATTTTTTTTTTATAATAATTAACAATAAGTCTATGGGGACATTTTTTTAGTGACATTTTTTTCCTATTATACCCATATCATTAAATATCTTACTTTTTTTATTCTAATTCTCTCTCCATATTTAATAAGTATGAAGAGATAATATTTTGAATTGAATAGCTAGAAAGTCACTTTCTCACCTACATTGAAAATAATTAATAACATACTCCCTCCGTCCTAGGATAAAAGTTCTTATTACTATTTTGGGTAGTCCCATGTTAAATGTCCATTTTCCTTTAATAACCAAACTTTTACACATTTTTTTCCTATTATGTCCGTAGCATTAAATATCTCATATTTTTCTTATTCTAATTCTCTCTCCATATTTAATGACATTATTATGGACAATTTTGTCATTTTATTCATTTTCTTAATATGCGTGAAAAGTCCATCAGAACTTTTATCCTAGGATGGAAGGAGTATTATTATGGACAATTTTGTCATTTCATCTCTTCTTAATATGCGTAAAAAATCCACTAATATTTTTATCCTGAAACGGAGGACGGACTAGTTTCCACCTAATGTGGTTGATGGTTTTGGAATTTAGTAGGGACTATCACCTTACCGATAATGAATTAATGATGTATTAATGAAGAATGAGCTTCTTTTTTTTTTTTTTTTTTACTAACAAATTATAAAAAATTGAACAATATGGCCATACAATGTATGTTTATAAAAAATAAATCAAAAATAAATCTGTCAAAACGATGTAGTTGTGTATGACCATTATTTGCAAGTAAATTTTATTTTTATCTTTTTATGCAAATATATATTATGAGATCATACACTAACTTTACACCTAAAAGATGCAATTATTGTTTTAAGCAATTTGAATTTTTGAATAGTTACACTTTTTTTATATATATATTTAGGTGAACAAAATTTCTAAATTCACCCTCTTGAGAAGATATTCAAATTATAGCATCGTTAACTAAGCACTAAAACCAAGCTTTCAAATGGTGTTAATGGAAGATTGCTGGATGTCAATTCTTACAATTTAGAAATGCTTAATAAAATTAATTTCAGCAGTCAACAGCACTAAAAAGGAGGAATTGACATCTCTCTGAAAAGTACCAACGAGTCCTTGGGACAACAGTATTAGATTCTTTAAATCCTACAAAATCAAAACTTTCAAACTACTGTTTTATTCATGATTACATGGATGTTTTGGCTCCCACATAAAACTCTCTTCATGTCAAAAAAACTTGTGTTAATTTTAGTACTTCTCGATCCCTTAAAAGTCCTCATGACTTTTGACGACATGGAATGACAAAATTTAATAATGTCATTAAATATGAAGAGAGAATTAGAATAAGAAAAGTATGAGATATTTAATGCTACGGGCATAATATGAAAAAATATGTAAAAGTTTGGTTATTAAAGGAAAGTAGACATTTAACATGGGACTACCTAAAATAGTAATAAGAACTTTTATCCCTGGACGGAGAGAATACATGTTAGGCAGGTTAACTCGGTTGAAACTATCAATAATCCATGCCGCCGCCCATTGGAACTTCTTTCTCGTCCTTCAGAAGATCTACAACGATGGCTTCTGTTGTCGTCATCAAGGCAGATACACTGCATACAATCCATCATATCAACAGATCAGTCGTTACATAATGTACAACTAAAGACCGAGAAAAAAACCAAGAAAATCAAATGGGTTGCCGTCTTTGCTTACCTTGCTGCATCAACCAAGGCCGTTCTTATAACTTTCAATGGGTCTATAATTCCAGCTTTGACCATATCAACATACGCACCTGCTTGTACAAAACCATACAGATTATAAGCATGCTGAAAATAGGATTTCGGGGATACAAAACAAATAAATTAATTTTCACACCTTTGGCCGCATCATAACCAAGATCAGGATTATCCTGCTCCAACAGCTTGCTGACAACAACAGCCCCTTCTACTCCGGCGTTAGAGGCAATGGTATGCACAGCTGTCTGAAATTTACGAGTTCATATTCTGGTTTAGTACGAGGTCTGAGGAGACTGAAAATATGAACTACTTGTGAATTATCAAGGAAAGAGTTCCCAGAGCAGAGCAACCGCATTGAGATCAAACAAATGAAGGCATTCAGTTCATTTTTATTAAATTCAGATTGCTAACCAGTTTTTGAGAAATACTACTTAATTCTCTTCGACTAGGCTAAAAATTGTCAACTACATTAAAGAATGATAAAATCCAGACCTTCAGGGCATCTTGAATAATTTGTATGCCGACCTTCTGATCAAAGTTGGCTGTCGGCAGCTTTTCTAACTCTTTGGTTGCATAAAGAAGAGCAACACCACCACCTACAAAAATATAAACATCAGTAAACTCGATCTTTGGTTCGTCATTAATTATAAAATGAAGGAAAACTGATTTAAAACAAATTACCTGGCACAATTCCTTCTTCTACAGCTGCCTTTGTGGCATTTAGAGCATCTGTGACTCTATCTTTCTTTTCGCTTACTTCAGCTTCACTAGCTCCTCCGATCTACAAGGAAAGGCAGAATCTGATTATTGATATGCACCAACGGGATAATACTTAAGTTGTACCGATTGACCACGACTTCAGAAACTAAGTCAGCTTAAGTAGCAAAAGTTACTTCCAATTAGATGGAGCTCAATGGACAAAAACACTTTCAGGAAAATGGATGTACCTTTAAGACAGCAATGCCACCAGAAAGCTTCGCCAATCTTTCCTGAAGCTTCTCCTTGTCATAATCAGAAGTGCTCGACTCAATTGCTGACCTTATCTGATATTACAAACAGAAGTTCAAAGAAACTGTTAAGATCTGAAGAAATGCAAAAAAGTTCAGTGCAACAGTTTAGTGAACGCCAGCCAATCAATGTCACTTTAGATGTCAAGTTTAAAGGTACCAAGGGAAGTGTACAAAGTTATAAACTGATGAAGGAAGTTGCACAAACCTGTTCACACCTTTCTTCTATAGCCTTCTTCTCCCCAGCACCATCAAGAACAATCGTGTCATCCTTAGATACTGTGACCTAAATCAAGAACCTCTGTAAGTAAACTACCATATTTAAAAAAAAATAGTGCAGTTGTACCATTGTTGCTTCTTAACAATAAAACATGACCAAATGAGAAATGTGATTGCTTGAGACATAATTGTTAATTCCAGACCACGTGTTAAATCATGTTTTTACTATGTACATAAGCTTGCACTGTGATCGGGGGTAAAATCATATTCATTGTTGCTAGTCAAAAGTCGAAACATATTTTTCCTTAATTAGCTGTGAATCTTACCTTTTTGCATGAACCAAGCATATCCAACTCTACATTGTCAAGGTTCATACCAAGTTCTTCACTTATAACCTTAAAAACATAAGGGTGATGCATTAGTGGATGTTGTCATTAAAATCAAAAGGCCAAAAGTAATTGCATAAGGAAACATAATTAGCAGAGTGATCCCACCTGGCCTCCAGCAAGGATGGCAAGATCCTGAAGATTAGCCTTTCTGTTCTCTCCAAACCCAGGAGCTTTGATTGCACAGACCTACATACATTCCATCAGGTAATAAACATCAACTTTATTGAAAAATCAATTCACAGAAGAAAAACAAACTGCCATGTAAGTAATAAAAGAGAACCTTGATTCCGGCACGAAGCTTATTAAGAATGAGTGTCGCAAGAGCTTCACTTTCCACATCTTCAGTAACAATTAACAGTGGCCTTTGTATCTGAAAAATAATAATAATCTTAATAAACGTAATAGCATGATATACACTTAAAGAACAACAGTTACATTAATTAAAGATACGAGACTGATAAGTGTAGCCTAAAATCTCTTACCTTCAATGCCAATTCAAGTACTTTTACCACAGCATTTATACTTGAGATTTTCTTCTCATGGATTAAAATGAGAGGGTCATCTAGTTCCTGAAAAGTCAAGAAAACTGTAAAGTTGACATGAATACTAACAAGCTGAAGCAGCAGTTCTTGTTATTCAATCATCTACCATAACGCATAAGAATTCAAGAGCAGTCACTGCTTTGAATAATAATTTAAGCATGGCTTACACATTTCAAGTTCTTCTCGTTTGTGATGAAATATGGGGATATGTACCCCCTATCCAGCTTCATTCCTTCAACAACTTCCAATTCATTATACAATGTCTTCCCATCCTGCATCAGTTTTATAAAAGGTTAGACCCACATGTCTTGAACTTACTTCTTGGTTCCAAGAGAACTCCATAAGTCTTATGGTTGGAAAAAATTATACAAAAGTTAGAATTAACTTACTTGGATTGTAATTATTCCCTCCTTGCCGACTTTCTCCATTGCCTTTGCAATTAGCTCACCAATCTCTCTCTCTCCATTTGCAGATATTGTGCCAACCTTTTAAAGTACAGGAGATTAGCAACCTTACTAGGGAAAAACCCATATACTAAATTAACACAATGAATCAAGCACTATAGTGGCAAGTAAATACTATTTAAAGTGACTGGAAATTTAAGAAGCCAACCTGTGCTATTTCTTCAGATGTACTTATCATCCGCGCCCTGCTTTTCAAGTTTGTTACCACAGCATCTACAGCCATGTTAATACCACGTCTAAGATCCATGGCATTCATACCAGCTGCAACCGACTTGCAGCCTTCCATAAAGATTGCACGCGTGAGGATAGTGGCACAAGTAGTACCTGGAAACAAATAAAAGAAATGCTTTATGTATACGGTTAAGATATAAGCACACACCAAAAAATTTAAACATGCACGTAAGACAACATTTTTGCATAAAACTTCTAATTCTTTTGTTATTTAAAACAGATTTCCATAGGAACAAAAACAAAAGAAGTGAAACGCATTGCTAAACACCACCATCCATCATTAAACAAGAAAGTGCGCAAACATTAACATAAAACTTACCATCACCAGCAACATCATTGGTGGCATTTGCTACTTGTTTGACAAGGCTTGCCCCAATGTTTTTAACTTTGTCCTTGAATTCAATGCTCTTGGCCACGGTCACACCATCTTTCGTCACCTTAGGTGCCCCAAAAGGTTGTTCAATCACCACAGTACGCCCCTTCACAAGGGAAACCACCAATTGTAGTTCTTAACCAATTTATTTCAATTTCCAAAAGATCCAAGATAAAAGTAATTTTTTTTAAAAAAAAATCAATAATTCAAAACCCAATTCAAGTCCCTAGTTGCTCAATAAATAAAATTCAAAGCATGATTACTAGAGGCTGTTTGGCAACTCCACAACTGCCATAATTCTTGCTTGAGGATTCAAGTAAAAAGTAAATTCCAAATTTCCTTAACAACTCTCTTCCTTCACCCCATATTCATGGGTATAGATATCACCATACAACTGCAATTATGGAACGAACACCTAAACACAACACAAAATAATTTGCTACATCTTAGGAAAACTAACCTCAATCCTAGCAGTCTAGCACAAACAGTCAAGGGCAGAGCAAGAATTTTTCATAAAGGTTGGAATTTTTTTTAACATGTTTAAATCTGTGTTTATCTCTGAATTTTAGATAAAATGGGGCAATAGTTAGTAAATTTTCTTCCAAAAAGAGGGCAAAACATAAAATTTAGGAATGTTTTATTAAAAGTTTTAGTAGTGGCAAATTGTTAAATCATCAAAACCAAAGGGAAGAATTGCCCACCTTCTTATACTCATTGATCCACCCCGAGCACACTGACTAGATTGTGCTTCTCAAGCAGAATTGAACTCAATTTGAAAGAAAATTTACACATACCTTTCAGCAATCTATATATAGTATTCCCCATACCAGCACACAACACAATCCCAATTCTAAATTTATCAAAATATTCACAATTGTAAACTCAGAGCGTATAGCTGCAATTAGAATTGAATGGAAATCCAACACCAACTACTTGCAGTCAGTAACTCAAAAACATCTTTTACTTGAACTGGATTAATCAACAAACATAAAAATCAAATCTTTATACAACACAACACAACCCCAAATCAAAATCAATAAAACGAAACGGACCAAAATGAATAAGAAAAACTCAAGAAAATGATAATTGAGAAAGAACACACGAGGAGTACCTTAGGGCCCATAGTAACTTTAACTGCATCAGCAAGCTCTTCAACACCCTTAAGCATTAAAGCCCGAGCTTCAACTCCAAATCTAATATCCTTGGCTGCATAGTTTCTGCTCAAACTCAATCTACTGCCAATCTTTATGCATATACAGTTAAAAAATCACATTCAGTACATTAATTAAATAAATTGTTGAAAAAACTGTCATACATGAAATCAGCTATAAATACCTGTTGGGTGCAATTTGTTGCAATCCTGCACAATATATACAAATGGGTATATTAAAATATTGAATCAACTGATAATAATTCAAGAAATATGTTAGGGAATGGAAACAATAAAGTACCTAGCTTTGGAGGCAAGGTTTGCTGCAAAACGATACATATTTTTTTTGTAATTGTTGGAGAAACTTTAGATTTTGTAGTACAGAGGCTGCAAATGTAAATTATGAAGTATAAATTATGAAGTTGAGAAATTGAGCAGGAGTACAGAGTGCGTATTTACAAGAACAGTACAAAGTGTCTTTTACTACGTAAAGAGGGAGAAAGGAAGGGTCTAGAAGAGCAGCTTCTAGGGTTCTTCTAGGGGTTTAAGTTTTTTACATTCTTATTTTATTTTTGTTTCATGTATGATGTATGTCGTTAAAAATACATCGTTAAAAATAATAAGTTATTAATTAATAGTGTAATATGATAATAAAATTATAAGAATAAATTAGATAGTATTATGATATTTTATATTATTATTGTTAAAAAGAAAACTAATATAAAGAGAATTAACAAATAAAATTGGTTTCTGTATAAAGGAGGAAGTATATTTATTTATTTTTTTTTGGCTAGCAGGAGTAGTTTTTTTCAGCTAGCAGGAGTTCAGAAGTTAATAATTAAAATGGTCAGACAATTCTGAAATGTTCAGAAGATATAGAAATACAGGACTAAAATGGTGAGAAATTAAATTCAATATGTTTCCATATTAGAGTTTATCTATTATATATATATATATATATATATATATATATATATATATTTTTATATATATTCTCAAAATTTGATAAAATTTTTAATATATAATTGCACAAGTAACGCGTGTGTCACTGAGAATTAAAAGGCATAATAAAATTATTAACATGCCTCCTAAATGAAACCCAGAAAAAACAAATAAAATTTTTAAACTCATTTTAAAGTTAGATTGTTTCATTCATTTTTCAACCAACAAGTAGAGGGGAAAAAATAGAAAAATAAAGAGTATACACATATTGTCCATTTACCACGCCTTCCAACTTAATCTTAGGTTAACTTGATCTTTCGTGGATGAATTTTTAAGGATGAGATAAAAATAATGAATAATATTATTCATAAATATTTTACAAATTATTGATGTGATAATATGACTATTTTATAAATATTTTATAAATTGTTGATGTGATCATCAACGATTTATTTATTTTTAACAAGATATACAATCAATCAAATTTTTCAATTATACTTGTATATAATCTTTCATTTTAGAGTTTTAAAATGAACATATAATGATATGGACAAAAAGGAAGTTTTCTTTCTAATATTTAACAAATGAAAAGAAAAGAAATAGAATTTTATAAAATAATTTATAACATTATACAAGATAAAAATAATAATGTATTATCCTCAACTTATAAATTAGAACATTCTTTATTTTTTTCAATTATACTATGTATTCATGTGTCGATACTTAATATTCACATAAATTCAACAAGACTTTACAAATTATTAGGAAGGAGTCTCTTTTTAAGAAAAGAAAAAGGTAAATCACCCGACTGTGAGATAACTGAAATCAACAAACGCACGTGTCTCATTCTGGTTGGCAGAACCCAATTAGTTTCTCAAACATCTAACAAGACTATTGCTTCGATAATTCACAGTTCACCATCATCTCTCTTGAAATCGCCCGAGATTGAAACTGTTCGGAAGAAGAAGAAGAAGAAGAAGGAAGAGAGAGAAAGAGAAATATGACAGAAGCTGTGATAAGGAATAAACCTGGAATGGCGAGCGTGAAGGATATGTCTATCCTTCAGGACGGTCCACCTCCCGGCGGGTTTGCTCCGGTACGGTACGCCCGGCGAATCCCCAGCAAGGGTCCCAGCGCTGTCGCCATCTTTTTTGCTGCTTTGGGTAGTTTCTCTTGGGGCATGTACCAGGTCGGCAAAGGCAACAAGATCCGAAGGTATACTCGCATTTTCTCATTTTCTACACTTTTTTTTTGAATTATTATGTGGGTAGTGTTTGATTTTGTTGGAATGCTAATGGTGGTTGTTTAAAAGTTAAACTTGTAATAATTATTGGAAGAAACCCAATTAAATTACGGAAATTTTCGTCTATTTTATACACTATCCCTCTTCATACCTACACTTTTATATAATCGTGTATATATGTATATATGCATCTGGGATTGATGATGATGAGTGTTGAAGGGTGAAATTGGCATCTTTGTTGAAAAGAGCCCAAGAAGATAATATTATGGGGTGTTGTTGGTTTGAGCTGTTAGCTGCATTGAAAATTGACTTATCTGGTCATGGTTTATTTTGAGTTTTACTGAATTCCAACGTACAGATTACTATTTAAATCAGAATTTCTAGATGAAAATTTTTCAAATTTAGGTGTACTATAGTAAATAATACTAGATTTGAGGAACTTGCATCTTGATGAAAATAGTTATAATGATGTTGTTCATTGAGCTGCAAATTGGGAAAGTTGATAGTCTATACTGATGTAGTGATGTGTGAGACTTGGAGGTTCTACAATTTTGAAGTTAAACTTGTCAAGATCATGATATGTGCAAGTGTAGATAAAACTTTCCGTAAGGTATATTTCTTTGGCTTTAGAGTACACTGAAGAGAACAGAGGTACTTGGATTAAGTTACTATTGGGTTTTATTTTGAGGTTAGTTGTGGGGATGATTATAGGAGCAGGGTTCCTCAGTTTACTTATAAGAAAGGAGTGTATCTCATACTGATCATGTTGAAGGTGTGTTGATTGTGATCTTGAGCTAGGATAGTTATGTGTTTGTGATGCTGCTAATTGAAGAAACAATTTTATGACTGGACTCTATATCCCACCCATATAGCTTGTAAAGTAAGTTGTTGGATAGCCGAAATCCAACAAATCCTATCTTACTTGCCTGTACTATAATTGTCTTCATCAGATGTTTTGTGATAAAATGAAGCTTAGCCCAATCTGGAAGTGTGCACTTACAGAAGTAGCAACAGAGATTATCTTAGAGCCATTTCAATGGTGCTGCTTAAGATATTATATTACTGGGCCAAAGAGCCTGTTAAGGCGGTTAACAAAACATAAGAGTAGCTTAGCCAGTATAAGTTGATATTTCTGCTGATACATGCTATATGACACATAATTTGGTCAATCTGGAAACACAAAAGGTATGACTTAGTGCAGCTTAAGTTTAGGTCTTTGAATGGATGAGCAAACACTGAAGTATAGATAAGCAAGTGAATTTAGCTGTGAGAAACTAGAGTTGCTATTATCAGGCTAGAAATAACAATTATAGCAAAAATAGTGTATGATTTTTTAACATTTTTGAGGGGCTACGCCAACATCAGGATGGCTAAGCAGAGAATGCAAAGAATTGTAACTACCTTCGATTAAAAGGTGGTTTAATCCTTGATAGAGTGACCTAATTGAAAGGAATGTCCATCTTACTCTAAATCCAAGTCCTAAGATGTCTACTTGAGCTGATTCATAGTCGTCTTGAACATGACTAGTTAACCTAATCAAGTATGAAATCTGCCAATGTGAAATCTTGGCATAGGTAGTGTAGGTGGAACCTGGAAGTAAAATGAATCAAGAAAAGAAGCAGGCATTGCTTGTTTCAATTAATTCAAGGTTGAAATTATCTTCCCAAAAAGCGGAAATGGCAGGTGCATAAGAGGCAGATTCTCTTGATGATGGGGGCTAGTTTGAGTGATGTCAATTGATGTTCCAGTTTTTGGGTGCTTGGAGGGGTGTCCCACTGCCGAATGGAATCGTGCTTAATGGGGATATGATACCTCATTGCTTGTGGTGGGTGCTATAGAGGGATCGATTGGAGATGTTTTGATGAGCAATGTTCTAAAAGGCGGGAGGCGGGCAGGGGAGGCCAAGCGCTTGGGGGGCCTAGGTGAGAATTTTTATTTTAAGACAATTTTAATATTTTATCTTACATTATTCTAACAAAACAATAATATAAAGCAAAATAATCTATAATAAAGATAATAATTAAATTATAGAATTAGTGTTACTAGTAAGTAGTAACTAGTATCTTAATATCTTCATATATATAATTATATACGTATTTCTTATTTCTCAAAAATTTAAATAAATGTTATTTTTAAAAATTAGTATGAAGTTTATTGAATGAGACTTTTGATATTATTAATCATGAAATTATTTTAATTTGTGTAATTTTAAAAATTGAGAACTTGAAGAAAATGACAAATACCATATACTAAGTATGGCTAACATATGTTTGATGTATTAGTTTTATTCATAAACAAAATTGATATTAAATAATAAAATTTAAAATTTTAAGAATTCAATTCAATATTAAAACTTAAGAAACTAAACATAAATTTAAGAATTATATTGAATTAAACTAAATATTATAAATGTATCATCATTTAATCATTTATATAATTTGAAGTTAGTAAAAGTTCAAAAAATTACAACTATAATAAAATTATCCATCTTGACTTGCTCTTGTTCACTTCTTGTTGTGATTTGATATGCTACAACTTGCATTAAAAATATGGTAAATCATTAGAAAAATAAATATATCAAGATCTGGTTTTGGTAGTAATTTTTAAAAAAATAAAAAATCTTCGCCTAGGTCCCGCCTAGGCGCCGCCTTCTCGCCTAGGCGCCGCCTAATTGGCTTGAACGTTTTTTTGGCCTTAGGCGCGGCGCCAAGCCCTCGCCTAGGCCGATTTTTAGAACACTGTTGATGAGAGGGGTGTGGACACTTGCGCGTGTTAAATATTTGATTCTTAGTCTGTTCTTTTTTCTTTTTTTTTTTTGGGAAGAATGTGGTTTATCCTGGTTTAGCGTTGGCCAGTATTCTAAAAGTCGGCCTAGTCAGCGACTAGGTCGGGGTCGGAGCCTGAACGAGTCGACTAGGGTTTAGTCTTTTGATTTAGTCGCTGGACGACTTAGTCGGGCTCCGGTCGGCGACTAGTTGGTAAAGTCGCCCAGTCGGAGTAAATCAAAAAATCGGAACAAGTCGGGGCAAATCGGAACAAATCGGGGTAAAAAACAGAACATGTGAAATATTTGGGGCCATAGTGTAATTTATTGGAGAGCAAGTCTTGGAGGGATATGGAGAAGAGGAGGAGGAGGAGTGATTGACTATTGATTTTGTACTACTTATTGAATATGTATTTCTAAAAAAAATTTGAAAATCCGACTAACTGATTAATCCCCAATTAATCCCCTAGTCTCTAGTCGGTAGCCAATCGACTTGAGACCGACTAGTGACTTTTAGAACACTGGCATTGGCATTTGTTGATTTTTTGTGGAATTCAGCCTTGATTTTACATTTGTGGCACCCCCTTGGTGCCTCTATTAATAAAATACTATTTACTTATTAAAAGAACAGAGGTTGCCATGGCAAACTATATTACTGTTACTTTCTCTACAGAATATTTGCTTCATGGCCCTAAGCTGACCTTTGTGGGATTTTTTCCTCTTCATCTTTCAATACGAGTGGATGATGCAGTTTTTTTTTATGCTCGTAATATTACGGTTTTGAGATGTGTCTCGTGATATAAAGGTTTCATGTATTCAACGTGTCATCTGTTATATGCACATGCCTAACATTGCCTGTTTTGTTATCTCTGTTGTTATTATTCCCCAAGTATGATTCCGCAAGTATTGCCTAGTACGATTCCACAAGTATCGCCTTATTTGCTCTACCTTTTGATTATTGTTATCTTTTTGCCACTCCTACTAACCTACTACAATTACAATAGAAGATTAATAATATTTGAGATGATATAAACATGCTCGGATCCTCTTACATATTTCACTTTTATTTTATATCAATTAGTACACGGTTTATAAAATAGCAGTAATATTTAGTTCAGGACAATAAAAGTTGATGGTGAAAGCTGTCTTATGTCAATTACAGAATATAATTTGAAAAGAAAGATGGATGATATAAATATGCGCTAATAATATCTGTATTATGTAGAGCTATTAAGAAAGAAAATATGATGCTGCTGTATTATGTAGAGCTATCCTGCCCATGCTTCAAGCTGAAGAGGATGAGAGGTAACTAATTTATTTTTTCTTCTCCGTTACCTCTGATAACGTCCCATGTAATTCACCCATCCATCTTCTCCATTCTATTTGTTTCTATAGATTTGTAAAAGAGTGGAAAAAATATCTCGAGGAAGAGGCCCGAATAATGAAGGATGTACCCGGTTGGAAGGTTGGTGAAAGTGTCTACCATTCTGGGCGATGGATGCCTCCTGCAACCGGTGAGCTCCGTCCCGAGGTCTGGTAAGATACCAGTGGTGTTTCTTTGGATACTTTTGCAGCTGTCAAGGGCCACTAGTTTCTTCTTCATTCAAGCCTATTACTTTAATTGACTGGTGTTTCTTCTAAGGAATAAAAGTTGTATTTCAAAACAACCTTTACAAGCACACAAATGTTGCGACAATATTTTTATGTTAAATCTGTGATATAAATCTGTGAGATGTCTCCTTTCCAGATTCATTACAAAATTCTGAGAATGTCTATTGGTAATTTTTGAAAATAGAAATTGGAGCAATTTGAATGAGATGTTTGATTTTAAGGATCCTTGATTAGAATGGCCAGTAAGACTGTGAAATGAACCAAAAAGTTTGAGATTGATTAATTCGTACTTGCTCGATTAAAAGTTTGATTTGAATTTGACCCGAAATATAAACGATTCAAATATGAGCAAATTTAAAGTTCGAAAAATTATACAATTTTTTTTCAAATTGTAATTATATTTGATATTTGAATTATATTCGCTAGAAAAGTTCAAACTGTTCGGGCTTGATTCGAGATCGTACTTGATTTAGTAGTAGATAAACGAACTTCAATCAGACTTCATACTTGATTAATTTTACAAATCAAATTTGAGTAACTCAATTTTTTATTTGCACCTACCTAGCCAATGATGAAGAGTGTGTACCACAGATAATTGTGAGGGATGAAATTGAAAAAAACATCTTACAAAATAAAATAAACATCATGCACCGTGAGTGTTGCATGTTAAGCAACGTGACATAATTATATTTATACTCCCTCTGTCCTAAAAAATGACTTGAGTGATTAAAAATGTTCTAAAAAACATATCTATATTAAATAAATCAACTATATAAAATTTTCCGACTAATTTACCTATAATTGTATAACATCTAGACCTGACAATATAGCTGATTAATTGTGACAATATAGCTAGTTAATTATTGGGTCAATCCATATTAACCGAAACCAAATGGGTTGATTAACTATTTTTATTTATTTAAGTTGGATAAAATTTGGAACCATATTTTAAAAAAAATATATAGACACTATTTTTCTACCCATATTTCATTCCAAATCCAAATAGAAAGTTCTTTCCTTATCTGCTATAAGTATACTCCTAATTGGGTTCTTTACACTACTATACAACAATTAGAAAGTAATTACAAGATTAGTGCATTCATAAAATAATTACAAAAAAAGTATAACACAATAACCAAATATATTAAACCTTACACCTCTCATCTACCCATTCTCTCACCGCATCCTCTCTCCTCCCCTTCATCCTCCTCCTCTGCCGCTTCCTCTCTCGTCACTACAACAAATGCTTATCAACGACCGCATATCAGCGACCGCAGACGGTCATGAGATGAGTATTATGCGATCAATGCGTTGGCGATATCGATCAAGAAATGTCTGGTCACCGAGTGGACATCAATGACCAATAACAATGAATCGAACTTATTAGCGACCACATACAAATGACCGACTGTCATTACTACGACTCATCGCGAGTCGGGTTGTTAAGGATGACGTGGCACACGTGTCAACGATCGGTAATTACTCTGGATGTCGCGTCATTGGTTCAAGTAGTTATCGGCCACCGCTTAGAGTATTAAAGAACCACACGCGATTATTGATGTTGATTTTTTTATATTAATATTTTTCCTGTTTTGTTGATTTCCCAAAAATAACCTGCTTTCTATCCCAAAACACAACAGTATATATAAGCATTCATATAAACATCCATCCATGATTTATATATATCCCAACACATCGATCCACAATAGTATATATAAACAAACTACAACGTTTTGAAATGAATTACATATAATAATTGAACTAATTAACAATACAATCATTCCAATTGCAACCCAAATTAGTTCTAAATAACACAATTTCTAATTAAAACCTAATTTTTAGCAAAAATTAACAAGGGAGGAATTAAAATTAAAACCTTCAATTGGGCAATAATGGAGGAGAAGTTAAAGGAGAGGCCACCACTATGTCGCCGCTGCCTCTGCCACTATTTCTAGGGTTAAAGGGAGTCGAGAGGGAGGAGAATGAGATGTGTTGCATATCTGAGTGAGAGAGTTGAGCCGCAGATCTTGAGTCGTCGATCTATAAGGAGTTAGAAGGAGTCATCGTCAGATCTAGAAGTGGTTAAGAGGGAGGTTTTTCTTCTTGTTTCTACACGGCTGGTGAAATGAGAGAGACAGAGTTGGGCAGAGACAACATGCGAAAAAGTACTAAAAGAAAAAAAAGACCAAATTAATTAGTTAGTTACGACGAAGATAATTGCGATGGATTATTCTGTCGGGAATAGGTTATTTCCGACAGAATTTATTCCGTGGGAAATAATTTCGTGGCAAATAACTATTTTTCTTGTAGTGGGGGAATTTGATGAGTATGAAATATATTATGTTTTTATCCCTTAATGCTTAATCTTTTGTATTTATTTTGTGCCTAAATATATTCATTGTTTTTATATTTTTATTTTATGTACAATTGAATGGGTTCCGTGATTTTAGAAATAAATTGGAGGAGGTTTATGGGATTCCTAGCAGATCAAGGATTCAACAATTAGTATCATAAATGGATTTGGATTCAGCTTATTTTCACGCAACAAGGAGTTTAAGCACATGACAATTGTGGGATTTAATTCAGAATTCAAATCTGATTTTTAGATTCTAGAAAGTTAGTTTCTACAATTATATTGTAATTATGATTTCTTTTAGACTAAAGATTTATTTCCAAATTAGATTTTATTTCTTTATGAAAATTAGTGTGATTTGTAATTTCTTTTAGGATTTGGATTTCTACTTCTCATAGGATTTAGGGACTTGTCTAGCACTATAAATAGAGGATGATAGCCAGGATTTTATTCATTCAATAATCAACAATCATCTATTGGAGTATAGACTCAAGAGCATGTCAGGCTAGTTTTTTTTCATTCGATTCTAAAGGGAGGTGGAACCTTGTTACAAGTAATTGATTAATTGAGTATTATTATTTATTCCTTCTTATATGAAATTTCTACTGATAACCTATTTTCATTGATTGTATGCTAACTGATCTAATTAATTTGATATGGCCAATTGAGTTAAGTTGATCATTATCATCAGCTAGATTAAGATTGGTATTACGTGTAATTGCTATCTGTCTTCATCATAAGTAGCAACTTGGTAATACTAATTGTGGACAAGCTTTTGTGTATTGCTAAGATTATCAGAAAACAAGTTAAACAAATCGAACTTATGTGTTTGTTGCTTGAATTAGCCTAATTATCTATTTCTTAATGCTTCTATCATATTAAATCTAAAGAGTTTGTTCTAGGTTATATGCTAGTTAGAATCTAGTGGAGAGCTTGTTTCATACAGTGATAATCTAACGAGAATTTCAGATAACAGAGCTTATTGTTATCTAGGGCAAATAGTTTCATTGAAAGAAAAATAATAATAACTTGATTAATTGATTGTTGTACTTGGTGAAACTGAACTGCAGAACTGAAATTTTTACATATTTGGTTAATTTTATCATTAATTCTTGCTCACTTAGTTTAAAAATAATTTTAAAAAATCCCCATCTTTATTTTCTGTTGAAATAGTAGAATAATTCTAAAACAACTTTACTCTCTATGGGATCGATCCTTACTTGCTACTGTGCTAATTATTATAAATTGTGAAGTGAAAGTGAGATTAATTTAGGAGTGTAAACGACAATTCCCACTTATATATTATCCTATTTAAAGGATATTATCAACAGCCCCATTAATTTGAATAGATAAGCATCTATGTTAATTTAGGATCAATTTAGGTAATAACCCGATTTAACATGATAAGGCCAAGTTATTTTTTTTGTGAAAATTAGTTTTAATAATTTGAAATGTTAGACTTTTATATAATTTAACTACTTTTTATGTGCCCAATAAATTTATTCTATGATTAATTTATCACTTTCATGAGTCTCAATTAATGTATTCCGTAATTAATTAATTTTTTTCATGATTATGGAAAACTCATATCACAATATTTATGGAAACAATATTGAAAGATAATGAATATTTTAAAACTTATTTTCTAATCGACTCTATCAATTATAGGAATCTATAAAACATTAGTATTTCAAAAATTACTTCCCCAAAAATTAAGACTTGATAAATTTATATATAACCATTTGTCAATTAGAAAAAGATTGAGCCACAAATTTGTTTACTGAAAATTCATAGACTCGTCGGAATCCCCAAACAGTAAACATATTAGACTTAAAATCAGATTGTTAATTTACAATTCTAGTGACGTTAGAGCATTCACAATAGTTTTTTTTATCTTTATCTCTACTTTACAGTGGTATTGAGTCATTCTGTAAGATATGGATTCAATTTTTTCACTATGTACCCAACATGTTCCTTATATTGATTCTTTAAATATTATATTTTGAAATTTAAAAGTTAAAATTTTAAAGTTCCAATAGTCAAATCATGTTTTGAACGTTTGTAACTATTTTTTATTTAAAAGTAATTATTGTTTGAATTTAAAAATTGCAATTATTTTAATTTAAAAATAGATATTGTTAGAAATCAAAATGTGCAACGATCATTATATGTTTATGAGAACTAAAACAACATTATTTTAATTATAAAATAATAAAATTTATAATTAGTAGTAATATTTTTTACAAAAATGATCAAAATCAAAATTTGACTGATTTTTTTTTATAGTTCTCTTTCTTCTCTAAATCCTTTGTTTAAAAAATAAAAATGAGTGAATTTGATAGGCATACCCAAATCAGCAATTAAGTGAGATAAGATCTTTTAACTAACATAAAATCGCAATAAATAAGGTGTGAAATGTCATTTTACATAAATAGGGAACGCTCTTTTGATTCCCTCCCCTCATCCTGAGGAGTCAAATCATATATAGAGATTAAAATAGATAATTATATATAAAGATAAGAAAATTGTTGGATACTGATTTATTAATATATTATTTAAATGTGGGGATAGAAAATCTATTAAAAAAACTGTTGTGAATGATGTTAGGATTTTAAAATTGCTTTGGTCCATTTCAATCATCAATAAAATATCATGTAAGATTCTTTAATAAGTAAACCCAATATGATATTCATATAATCAAATCATGGTATCATCCTTCTAAAAGGCAAGTCCATTACTATTAGATTCATTTCAATTAACCATCTAACATGGCAACTTTCATATGGAAGGAATTAATTCAATTTTGTCCATTTACCAATTCGAATGAGTAGCTTAGAGATTAATTTGGAAATAATTAAGATACAGTTTTTTTTTTAAAAAATATTTGCATATTAATTTTAAAAACCCAATCAATTTATTCCTTTAATTATGGAAAAGTTTTAAAATTAATTTTTCAAAATTTAACACCAATTAATTAATATTTGATTCTTATTAATTTTGAAAGCTTAATTAAATATTTCCATAATTAATTAACAACTTTAATTTATTAATTAATTAACCACTTTAATTTATTTTATAATTAATTAATGATACAATGCAATGCAAATCCTAGAGCCTTGATTGAGAAATAATTAAAGGTAGGATCTTACATTTATTTCCTAATGACTCAAACAATTATTCAAGCCTTCATGTCTTCAATCCTTTAATAAATCAAAGCTTCAAGAATTCTTTTAATATTTTATAAATGCATGAGTAAATATTTTAGTACATTAGGAAAGTAATCATCAAAACCCAAGGTTGGAATATGACCAAGTCAACAAATGGAAAAAATTGAGAAGACATTCCCTAAAGTGGAAAAAGATTAAAAATTTAATTCTCTAATGGAAAAAATTTAGAAGACCATCCCCAAAGTGGAAAAAAATTAATAGTTTAATCCCCTAATTGAAAAAATTGAAAAGACAATCTCCAAAGAGAAAAAATATTAAAAATTCAGGAAATTGATCCATATTTAGGCCTAGATTATACCATAAGAGTTTTGGTATATATGATAAGAGTTTTAATGAATATTTTCTCCGTTTCAAAATCTTAGAGCACACACAATGATATGAAAAAGGTAAATAATATATATATCGACAAATATGTGATGAAGTTGGATTGCCACTAACATGCATGGTAGTCTAGCTATGTGATGAAATAAAATAAATTAAGGTGAGATCATTCTTAATTCCTATTTATCCCATTTATGTACATACGTTGCAATTATAATTCTACTGAAAATTTGGCAATAAATGACAGACATATAAAAAATGTAAATTATGTTTAATTACTTTTTCCCTTTAATATATCCATTAAATATCAGAATATGGGGTTAATGCAACTATTGTTTTCACTGCTATTTGTTTGCGAAAACAGCCTAAATTTCGATATAATTTTAATGATAATATTGTCATATCATCAACTTTAGTAGCAATTTATTTGGTAATATATTTTTAATCTAATACATAAAGTCGAAGTGTCATCATGTCAACATTTTTTGAAGTCTATTTGGCTTTCAAAAATGTCCTTAAAACTTTAATAAGTGCCTTTGTGGCTTCCAAAAATGCGCTTAAACTTTTATAGTAATTTTTGTTTTATTCTTATAACTTTAATTTTACTTATCTTCTTTTTGTAACTTGTAAATGTGAGTATCTTACTAAAAATCTTCAAACTTTTAACTTTATAAAATTATCTTTCAAAATTAAAATTTTAATGTTTAAAATTAAAAACATGCATATAAATTACACACGTAACACATGTGCATGCCCGATAGGCTAGTTAAGTCTAATGATCTACCACTAATTAGATTATACGGTCCACTTTTCCTGCGAACCTTAAACAAAGAACTAAAAGTGAACTGGCTATAGCGACGGTTTTTTGAACTATAACGACGGTTCGAACCGTCGTCATAGCTATTGTGTCGGCTTTGTACGCTATAGCGATGGAAAAAACGGTCGTTATAGTGAGTTCACTTTTAGTTCATTGTTTAAGATTCGTTGGAGAAAGGGACCGTTAGATTATATACTGATGGTGTATATATAAGTAATGTTAAAATTATTATTCTGACACAACATTAAAATAAAAGAATTTTTGTAAATAAAGTAGAGATTAGAATAATTAGCTTACTTATATATATAAAATGCAATAAAACTAATCACAGAGAGAGAGAGAGACTATTTTTCCTTGGATAATAATATATGAGGATACATGCTTTCAAAAAAAAATAAATGATCAACCACTAATTAGCTCCAATAAATTTTTTTGGTCCATTGATCACTAGGAAAAGTGGCATTATTTTCAGCATAATAAAAACCATCAGGCTTTGCTAGCCAATACGTAACATCAGGAACCAACCCTTTGTAGACAACAAAACTCTTGTTTTGTGCTCCCCACCAAAAATGGCAGAAAAAAAGAGTAGTACCAAAAAAATCAGGATTAAATGACCACATGAATTCTTGCCCATTATATAGGTTATGATAACCTAGATCATCATCTCCTGAGGCGCAATGAATTCGCAATCTACCTTGAGGGATTCCATCCACGACATGAACCTTGCATTCACCAGTGGCATTTGCTGTTAGAAAAATAGCAAGGAAGGAAAAAAGAAAGAGACTTTTCATCGTATAAATACTATAATATTTTGCAGTTCTGAATGATAAAGATGATTTCTATTGATTCATCACTACTTGATTTATATAGAGATTGGAGAGCGTAAAAATGGTAACTTCATGATTACGTAGATTTGATACTTGAACGTTAGAATATAAGAAAGTCATAACTAATTTATTCGTAATAAATTATAGAGCTAAATATGGATTAATACCTTACCCTGAATTTTTAATATTTTTTTACTTTGGGGACTGTCTTTTTAATTTTTTTAATTAGGGGATTAAACTTTTAATTTTTTTTAACTTTGGGGATTGCCTTATCATTTTTTAAATTAGGAGATTAAACTTTTAATTTTTTTCCACTTTGGGATTGTCTTCTTGAATTTTTTCCATTAAATGATTAAAATCTTTAAATATTTTCGATTACGTTTAAATTGATAGTTTCAAATCAGAAAATTGATGACATGATGACATGACAACGACACATAACTAACAAATACTTTTATGTAATATTGAGTCTCATTTTAACATTTATTCAATTAATTTTTTTGTACAAAAAAGGTTAGATGTAAGACCATTATTAACTTTAGTTTAAAAAAATTTCATGAAATGTACTTAAATTTTTTTTAACAAAAAATTAAATTTTAAAAATTAATAATTTATCAAAAGTGTAAAATTATCATTAAATTTATTTTAAAAAAGTTATAATGATTTTATATTAAAATTATAATAATAATTTACTTTAAAATTAATAATGATCATATATTTATCATTTTTTGGTATAAAAAACTTAATTGAATAATTGTTAAAATAAAACTCAATATTACACATAAGTATTTTTTAGTCACGTATCGCTACAATGTAATAATTTTTTGATGTGGCACTATCAATTTAGACGTAATCAGAAAAATTTAAAAGTTTAATCTTCTAATGGTGAAATTCAAATAAGCATCCTTAGAAGGTGGATTGAATAAGTGTGGGAACAATCAATGTCAAATTTTTGCAATTTAAATATTTAGTCAATGAGTTTATGTTTTACAATATTTATAAACTTATACTAATTGATGACCTGAGTTGTTATGGATAATTTTCTGATGAAGTATATATGTTAAAGTGTTACGATCGATTATGAATTACAACTCAAATTGAAGCATGCAATGAATAATTAAAGTAAAACAATTAAGCACATGAACACAATAAGTTTTTACGTGGTTCAACCCCTATCCATCACCCCAATCAGAATATAACATAGACATCGTAGGACATGCCATATGATGTCATGACTATAAAAGAAAACAAGGCCAGATGCCCAAATAAAAGAGAAACAATCTCAACATTCATGAGAATACAATGCATAGAAATCAGACACAAAACCAATAAAAACCTCATCCAAAGTAGCAGCAGCCCACAATAGCAACAAAAGCAAAATCAATCCAAAGACCAAGAGGCAGCATCCACAACAGAACCGAAAGAGCCTACTGCAGACTAGCAGCACAACAGAGCACAAGGCCCAACAAGAGAAACCGACAGCAGTATAGCAAAGTAAAACAACAAACAGGACAGGGAAAGCAAGAGCAGCAAACCCCAAGAGCCCAATGGCAGCCATAGAAGTGCAGCAGTAAAAAAGTGCAGCAGCTGCAGCCGGCATCAAATAAAACAGCAGCAAACGATAGAATATGTCTCGAAAGAATTTGCACAAAGCATTTATTGGTTCCCATATAGAGTTTGGTAAGAAATCACGAAAGGTTAATGGCAAGAATCTCTGCATGAGAACATGGCAATCATGGCTCTTTAGCCCAATTATTTTACAATTGTCAAGGTTAACACAATGAGAGATATTTGAAGCATAACCGTCTGGAACTTTCACCTGTAAACCTGCTCGACTTCTTCGCTTTTTAAAAAATATATTTGGCTTTTGGCAATTTAAATTTCCCATTACCACTCTCTTCAGGATGATGGCTGCTATCGTTTGCTGTTATTTTATTTGATGCCGGCTGCAGCTGCTGCACTTTTTTGCTGCTGAACTTCTATGGCTGCCATTGGGCTCTTGCGGTTTGCTGCTCTTGCTTTCCCTGTCCTGTCTGTTGTTTTGCTTTGCTATACTGCTGTCGATTTCTCTTGTTGGGCCTTGTGCTCTGTTGTGCTGCTAGCCTGCAGTAGGCTCTTTCGGTTCTGTTGTGGATGCTGCCTCTTGGTCTTTGGATTGATTTTTCTTTTGTTGCTATTGTGGGCTGCTGCTACTTTGGATGAGGATTTTATTGATTTTGTGTCTAATTTCTATGCATTGTATTCTCATGAATGTTGAGTTTGTTTCTCTTTTATTTGGGCATCTGGACTTGTTTTCTTTTATAGTCATGACATCATATGGCATGTCCTATGATGTCTATGTTATATTCTGATTGGGGTGATGTATATGCTATATTCTGATTGGGTTTTCCCATGATTTTTGTACATTCTTTCTCCTTTAATACAATTTAAATTTAGTAAAAAAAATAAAATTCCTGCTTACTGCTCCTTCCATTTCAGATTTCTTCCCACCAATTTGAAGGTTACATCAATTAGTCCATTTGCTCTTCCCCAACAACAAGACTTTTGCTCCATCGTTTTCACTATTTTTTTTGGGGTGGAGATTTGGACTCTAGACTTCATGCATAGAAAGAATTATATATATACCAACCGAGACAAAGGTTTTCACTGTTTCTAGTCAACACACCACTTCATTCCTAAAAATCTTGTTATTTCTAGCTTCTCATAAAAGTCTGATGCAGCGGAATATGATAGATTTTAATACTCTAATACAAACGTAAATAGTTAGTTATATACAAACGAGATAAACTCTAAATTCTTTGAATTCACAAGAAAAACAATGAGTTTACAAAGAGAACAAAGCAAAATAGAGATTAATGGGGACTTGAAAAACAGATGTACAATTTACGCGAAAAATTTAGTGATTGTAATGGTTGTCTCAAATATTCTATAATGATGGCACAACTAGACATTGAGTAACATCTACCATATATACTACTATTTTGTGATTGCTAGTAAATTCCATCACCTAATATATTTGTTGTTCATATGTCTAGAAGTTCTGTCAAGGAGAGGTTTGGTCACTTAATTGCGCGTCAATGGAGAGAAATCCTTATTGGAAAGCCCCCTCTTTCCTGGGAACGACCTGGGCGATTAATATTGTGAATTATAATAATGATGATGAGTTTTGTTTTATTAGTATTATTAATGTAATAAAATGTAAAACCTTTTTTATATAAAACAAAATACTTTTATAAAGTTTTTTCGCTTTTATTAGACTAATAATAAAAAATCTTTTTATATAAAAAATGAATACTTTTATAAAGTTATTTGTTTTATTAGACAATAATTAGAATATATTATATTTTATTATGTATAGTGTTTTGATAAGGTGCTTGCATAGTGTTTGCATAGTAAAATCTTTTTATATAAAACATAATACTTTTATAAAGTTATTCGTTTTATTAGATTATAAATATAATATATTATATTTTATTATAAACCAATCTGGACCGTCTGCTTTAAAAGTAAATCAATCTGACCGTTCATGAATTAGTTTCTTATACGCAGTCCATTCTTCATAAATAGAAGCTCATTCCTTCATTATTTCTTACGAATTCACTGAAACACTAGAGAGAGAAACTATAGAGAGAGTTCTTCTTCTATAATCTTGAGCGTATTTCTTTAGATTTTAAGAAAGCTTTGAGCGTAGTACAAGTTTTCTTTGAGTATATCCTCGCCCTACTAGTCAAAATACTCTTCTTTACGGTAAGGGATATTATTTGTTGTACTCGTTCGGGGTATTCCTTCTTTCTGATTGGTGAAATTCTTTTGTTATTCCATTCTTTATTATTCATTGGAATAACTCAGATACGCTGGATACCCTATACTTGGTGAAATTCTTCATTATTCCATTATTTATTATTACGTTGGAATAACTCATTATGCATCTGGATCTATCGCGTGCACAGGTGATTTCTTTTGTTATTCCATTCTTTATTATACTCACTGGTTAAAGTTTTGACTTCTATACTCCATGAAATTAGTGGAATATCCTTGATATTTGCGCTTCATCCAAAGATCTTTTCATGAAAATATTCTTACGAGCATTCTCGAGTGTTACTCTACAAAAGAAGTATCATGTTGACAATTTGGACATTATTAGTTCTGAATAAATTAATTCTTGAACTTGTTTTTATTGAATTCTTATATCATTGTCATCATCCTCATGTTTATATTATGTTGAAAGTCATCTCGTGGCCCGTCAGTAGTGCATAGATGGACTTGGTATGATTATGACCGAGAGATTATTCGATTGTAATAATGACCGTAATGTTACAAATGATGTGGAAAAAGTACTCATTGACCCGTAGTGCATTGATGGACGATTGTTGGCATGATCATGACCATTGATGAATACACGAATATCCTCGGGCATGGTGCATGGATAATTTGTGGTTGTGATATTAATGAATATCCTCGCCGTAGTCTGCGAGGATGATGTGGATTATTTATTGTCGAGTCTCAAATGATAAAAGTCATGAAAAACCTTTTAAATCATAGAAGATAGTAGATTTTATTCTCTACTTGACTCTTCTAATGGATTGCTTTGTTAAGATTCTGCAGCTTAAACTTGATGTTTGTTATATTTTATCGGTTTAACACCGCTGAAGGCTAATGATAATTTATTCTCGCATTATCTTAGTCATAATATTTCTTCTTTGGGCTAGTTGAGCTCACCCTTTTGCTTTCATTGTTTTCTTCAGAAATGAGAACGTAAAGAGGACTAGTCGGGAACGAGAGTGATGGTCCGGATAATAAGATTAGTAGTCCTCACTATTCTACATGAAATAGTGTGATAATAAATGTAATGAGGACCCCATTGAGTTTGTATATTGTCTAGATAACAATATTTGTATTAAAACTCACAACATATGTTTAGTCGTATTTTACACGACTGTTGTATAATTAAGTTGTATTTAAATTTTGTACCATGTATTTAACGACTCAGAATAGATAATGTATACCGATTTTGGGGGCGTCACAATATATATATATCTTTAATCTAATACATAAAGTCGGAGTGTCGTGTCAACATTTTTTGAAGTCTATTTGGCTTTCAAAAATGTCCTTAAAACTTTTATAAGTGCCTAAGTGGCTTCCAAAAATGCGCATAAACTTTTATAGTAATTTTTGTTTTATTCTTATATCTTCAATTTTGCTTATCTTCTTTTTGTAACTTGTAAATGTGAGTATCTTACTAAAAAACTTCAAACTTTTAACTTTATAGAATTGTCTTTCAAAATTAAAATTATAATGTTTAAAATTAAAAACATGCATAAAAATTACAAACGTAACATATGTGCATGCCCGATAGGCTAGTTAAGTGTAATGATCAACTACAAATTAGATTATACGGTCCCATTTTTCAGTGAACCTTAAACAAAGAACCAAAAATGAACCGGCTATAACGACAATTTTTTGAACTATAACGACGGTTCGAACCGTCGACATAGCTATGTTGTTGGCTTTGTATGCTATAGCGATGGAAAAAACTGTTGCTATAACAGTTCGCTTTTGGTTCATTGTTTAAGAATCGTTGGAGAAAGGGACCGTTAGATTATATACTGATGGTGTATATATAAGTAATGTTAAAATTATGATTATGACACAACATTAAAATAAAAGAATTTTTGTAAATAAAGTAGAGATTAGAATAATTAGCTTACTTATATATATAAAATGCAATAAAACTAATCACAGAGAGAGAGAGAGACTATTTTTCCTTGGATAATAATATATTTGAGGATACATGCATTCAAACATAAAAAAAATGATCAACCACTAATTAGCTCCAATCAAATTTTTTGGTCCATTGATCACTAGGAAAAGGGGCATTATAATCAGCATAATAAAAACCATCAGGCTTTGCTAGCCAATACGTATATACATCAGGAACCATCCCTTTGTAGACATCAAAACTCTTGTCTTGTGTTCCCCACCAAAAATGGCAGAAAAAAAGAGTAGTACCAAAAAAATCAGGATTAAATGACCACATGAATTCTTGCCCATTATATAGGTTATGATAACCTAGATCATCATCTCCTGAGGCGCAATGAATTCGCAAGCTACCTTGAGGGATTCCATCCACGACATGAACCTGGCATTCACCACTGGCATTTGCTGTTAGAAAAATAGCAAGGAAGGAAAAAAGAAAGAGACTTTTCATCGTATAAATACTACAATATTTTGCAATTCTGAATGATAAAGATGATTTCTATTGATTCATCAGTACTTGATTTATATAGAGATTGAAGAGCGTAAAAATGGTTACTTCATGATTACGTAGATTTGATACTTGAACGTTAGACGATAAGAAAGTCATAACTAATTTATTCGTAATAAATTATAGGCCTAAATATGGATTAATACTTTACCCTGAATTTTTAATATTTTTTTACTTTGGGGGTTGTCTTTTCAATTTTTTTAATTAGGGGATTAAATTTTTAATTTTTTTTAAACATTGGGGACTGTCTTATCATTTTTTTAAATTAGAGGATTAAACTTTTAATTTTTTTCCACTTTGGATTGTCTTCTTGAAAATTTTCCATTAGAGGATTAAAACCTTTAGATTTTTCTGATTACGTTTAAATTGATAGTCCAAATCAAAAAATTGATGACATGACAACGACACATAACTAACAAATACTTTTATGTAATATTGAATCTCATTTTAACATTTATTCAAATAAATTTTTGTACAAAAAAGGATAGATATACGACCATTATTAACTTTAGTTTAAAAAATTTCATGAAATTTACTTAAAAAAATAAATTTAACAAAAATTAAATTTTAAAAATTAATAATTTATCCAAAGTGTAAAATTATCATTAAATTTATTTTAAAAAATAATAATGATTTTATATTAAAATTATAATAATAATTTACTTTAAAAATAATAATGATAATATATTTATCCTTTTGGTATAAAAAACTTAATTGAATAATTGTTAAAATAAAACTCAATATTACACATAAGTATTTTAGTCACGTATCGCTGCAATGTTATCAATTTTCTGATGTGACATTATCAATTTAGACGTAATTAGAAAAATTTTAAAGTTTAATCTTCTAATGGTGAAATTCAGATATGCATCCTTTGAAGGTGGGGTTGAAAGTGTGGGAACAACCGATGTCAAAATTTTGCAATTTAAATATTTAGTCAATGAGTTTATGTTTGACAATATTTATAAACTTATACTAATTGATAACCTGAGTTGTTATGGATAATTTTCTGATGAAGTATATATGTTAAAGTATTAAGATTATGAATTACAACTCAAATTGAAGCATGCAATGAACAATTAAAGTAAAACAATTAAGCACATGAACACAATGAATTTTTACGTGGTTCAGCCTCTATCCTCTATTCTAGTGGCCTACCTCCACCTCAAATACCAACTAGTATTGGTGACTCTCTTATTAATTAACTTGGTTTATAATTAAACCCCTTTACAAAACCAGTTCTCACCAGGGACGAAACCAAGATTTGATCTTGGGGGGGGGGGAAGAATTTTTTTTAACAACATAATATATATTCATAATTAAAAAGTAAAGTTCCACTATTACAAAACACATTTTTACTAAAACAAAGATAATGTAGTAATAGATTTGGTTTACCAAAGACAACAAAACATAGCAAAAAAAGTCTTTTAAAACATATCTTCGACAAAATTGCACCTTGACGCTTTTTCAAATCATGAAATCCATCTATGATTGATTACATCTTGAATCGCTTTTTAGCAATTTCATTTTCAATGTAGACAATAAGAGAATTTGTAAGATATTCATCCTCCATCTTGTTTCGAAGTTCAGATTTGACAAGACTCATAGATGAAAAAATGCACGCTCAGAGTCATAGAGAAACCTGGAAGAGTTAGAACAAGCTTGATCAGTCTATCGATTAGTAGATAGATGGTTGACTTTCTTGTTTTCACCAACCATTGACAGAGATCAGAAATAGTGGACAACTTTTGAAATTCTTGATGTTGTAGTACATCAAACTCGTAAAAATATATTATTGAACAAGTGGGCCTAAAAAATTGTTCACATCACTTAGTAACAAAAAAAATTCAGATCTTGGGGGATGGCCCCTCGCAGCCCATGCATTAGTTTCGTCCCTGGTTCTCACAACCTTTGAGCACTTATACTCCCCGAGTACCTTTGCTCCCCGTGCACCTATGCACCCTTAAGTACTTATGTTTTCTTGAATTTGTTTGTAAATCCCCTAATCCAACCCGAATTAGAAAATAATAGACTAACCACTTAGCCTATAAACAACTTTAATAATTGATTAAAATATGACAACAAAATAAACTATGATCAAAACAATAATTATATCACAATGCAAGGCTCAACTATTTATGCAACGATCAATATGAACGATAAAGATATCACCGATTAAAGCGCAAGGAAGAAGGGCTAAAATTAATTGAGAACTTAATGTAGCACAACAGCCTTATAATAATTATTCACAATAGAAAATTTAAACAACCCTTATGAAGTGCTTGTGAAGAGATGAAAAATATCAGAGTATATATTATTTTTTTTTGCATTCTTCTTCAATTTAGTATAGTGTATTTGTCGTAAGTGTAACCGAGTTAGGCCTATTCCTTTTATAGCCTTGATTTAATATTACCGTTAAATGCCAAGATATAATATATCCGTAATCTTTTTAAATAATATCCGTTAAAGAATGATTAGGAGAATATCAAGTTAGGAGACCCACAACAACCCACTCATGAAGTTTGAATATGTTAGGTATAGGAGTGAGTAGGGGATAAAGAATGAGAAAAAGAATTATACACGGAATCATAGTTTTGACCAACTCTTTAGATATTGTTCCAATCAATTATTATCCACAAATACATAGCAAATGTAACTTTTTGAATTCCCAAGATTTTAGTGCTTTAAAATTGCTTCCAAGGATTACACGACATTACCAATTGATGAGTATAAAATATATTATGTTTTTATCTCTTAATGCTTAATCTGTTATATTTGTTTTGTGCCGAAATATATTCATTGTTTTTATATTTTTATTTTAGGTACAATTAAAGGGGTTCCGTGATTTTAGAAATAAATTGAAGGAGATTTACGGGATTCCTAGCAAATCAAGGATTCAACAATTAGTATCATAAATGGATTTGGATTCAGCTTATTTTCGCGCAGCAAGGAGTTTAAACACATGGCAATTGTGGGATTTAATTCCAATTTCAAATCAAATTTTTAGATTCTAGAAAATTAGTTTTTACAATTCTATTTTAATTAGTATTTCTTTTAGACTAAGGTTTATTTACAAATTAGATTTTATTTATTTATAAAAATTAGTGTAATTTGTAATTCCTTTTAGGATTAGGATTTCTATTTCTCATAGGATTTAGGGACTTGTCTAGCACTATAAATAGAGAATGATAGTCAGTGTTTTATTCATTCAATAATCAACTACATCTATTGGAGTACAGACTCAAGAGCATGTCAGGCTAGTTCTTTTTATTCAGTTCTAAAGGGAGGTGGAACCTTGTTACAAGTAATTGATTAATTGAGTATTATTATTTATTCCTTCTTATATGAAATTTCTTCAGATAATCTCTTTTCATTGATTGCATGCTAATTCATCTAATTAATTTGATATGGCCTATTGAGTTAATTTGATCATTATAATCTATTAGATTAAGATTGATATTACATGTAGTTGATATCTATCTTCATCATTAGTAGCAACTTGGTAATACTTATTGTGGACAAGCCTTTGTGTATTGCTAAGATTATAAGAAAACAAGTTAAACAAATCGAGATTATGTGTTTGTTGCTTGGATTAGTCTAATTCTTTATTTCTTAATGCTTCTATCATATTAAATTTTGAGAGCTTGTTCTAGCTTGTATGCTAGTTAGAATCTAGTGGAGAGCTTGTTTGATACAGTGATTGTGACACCCCCAGAATAGGTCCACACGAACCCATTCTGAGTCGCAAAATACATGGTACAAAAATCAAATACAACTTTATTAATACAACTATTAATTGTCGTGTAAAATACGACAAAACATATGCTATGAGTTTCAATACAGATTTTATCGTGTAAACAATATCCAAACTCAAATAAAGTTCTCATTACTATTATTATTACACTATTTTATAAAATAGTGAGGACTGCTATAAAAATCATCTTAAACTATTACTCTACTTTCCGACTAGTCCCAACTATATTCTCGCCTCCTAAAAAGAACAATGGAACCAAAAAGAAAAGGGTGAGCTCAACTAGCCCGGTAAAAAATATTATGACTAAGATAATGTAGAACAAATTATCCTTAATCTTCAACAGGAAAAAATCTGATAGAATACAATAGACAACAAGTTTTAGATCAACAACTACAGTGGAAACAACAATGCATTGGAAGAGTCAAGTAGAGAATAATTAATGTCTACTATCTTCTATGATTTAAAAATACATCATCAATATTTTATCCATGTAATACCAATCAATAAACATTTTCGATCATCGAATTATCCATGCACTACGGGCCAAGGATATTCCTTAGTATCACATCAATAAATTATCCATGCACTACGGGCCAAATATATTTGTTAGTATCACCAGTGGTCATGATCATGCCAAATAACTGTCCATCAATGCACTACGGGTCAATAAGGACTTTTACCACACTATTTTTCTGTAACATTATATGTCATGATTATACCGATACATAATTTTTGGTCATAATCATACCAATCAATAGTCCATCTATGCATTACGGGCCAAATATGACTTTTACCACAACATAAGCATAAGGATGATGACAATGATATAAGGAATTAATCAAGGATAGATATTAGAGATTTATAATTCAATTTATCCAGAGTTCAAGAATATCTAAATGGTTAACATGATGATTAAAACGTGGATTCAAATTTAAGAATAAGATTCATATATCAAAGATAATTTGGACAGAAAAGAAATCACTTTTGTCGTGCATAGTACCCCGTGAATAATACACGAATGAATAGTACCAAATAAATAGTACCTCGTCATGCAAGGTATCCCGAATAAATATTATCCCGAGTGAATAGTAAGAAAAGAATAGTAATCCGTCATAAAAAGTACCCCAAATCTCCGAGTGAATAGTACCCGAGTGAATAGTATCTGAGTAAATAGTAACTCGTGAATAGTACCAAATAAATAGTATCCCGTCATGCAAAGTACCCCGAATCTCCGAGTGAATAATACCCGAGTGAATAGTACCCGAGTGAATAGTAACCCGTGAATAGTACCCCGAGGAAAAATATTGAAATTTAATAAGAAAGTTAAGACCAATATTCCAATGAAACGATACTAGATGAAGCGCAAAACTCAAGGATATTCTACTAATTTCAAGAATTATAGAAGCAATACTTACCATAGTAAGTTTAGATTTAAGAATATGAAAAGAAATAACATACGAAACTGCAAATAGATTTTCACCTGTCATGCGGTACGTAATCCGTGTTGACAGGTTATTCCCACAGATTAAAGGATGAATACGAAAAATAATATTCCTTACAAATACGAAAGAAATAATACTCCTTACCTTAGTAGAAGACTGGATACTGCAATAGTGAAGTAGCAGAATACTCTTCTTCTTTCTCTCTACAGTTTCTCTTGTGAGTCTTAGTGAATTGGTGAGAATGAAAGAAGAATTAAGCTTCTATTGGGCAAAGGGTCAAAAAAGCCCATGATGTTTACCGCAATATCCCACTTGCACCCTAAACTAATTTTTTTTTCAAAAGTACCCTTAACGTTACATTTTTGGGTCATCCGTGCCCCTACTGTTAACAAAAGACAAACGAGGTTAAAATGTGATGACGTGGCAGGCTTAAATATAAAATATATTCTAAATAAAATAATATATATCATTTAATCAAAACAAAAATACAAAAAATTCAAAATAAAAAAAACATAACATATTTACATCATTTATTCAAAATAATAAAATTCAAATTATTTTGTTAAGTAATCAAAACAACTAATTAAATAAAATAAGTTGTATAACATATTTACATCATTTAATCAAAATACTAAAATTTAAAACATAACATATTTACATCAAATACTAATTTAAAAAATACTAAAATACTAATTGTAAAAAAATACTAGAATACTAAAAAATCAAATTAAAAAATACTAAAAATACTAAAATTCAAATTATTTTGTTAATTAATCAAAACAACAAAAATTCAAATTACATCATTAAAATACTAAAATCATAATACTAAATACTAATTGATATAAATTTTTAAATTACTAAAATCATAATACTAAATAATATTTTTAAACTATATAAAAATTTGATGATGTAATAATCTATACATAATCTATATATGTTATAAATAATATAAATAATTTGATGATGTAATAATCTATACATAACAATATATGTTATAATTTGATGATGTAATAATATTTTAAAAATGTATTAAAAAATTCAAATTACATCATAATATTTTTAAATTGATATTATTTTAATAATTAATATTAAAATTACTAAAATAATCATAATACTCAGCTTTTGAATTTTAAAAATATTATTTAGTATTATAATTTTAGTAATTTAAGTATTTTGGTTAAATGATGTAAATATGTTACACAACTTATTTTATTTAATTAGTTGTTTTGATTAGTTAACAAATGAATTTGAATTTTATTATTTTGATTAAATGATGTAAATATGTTATGCTTTCTTATTTTGAATTTTAGTATTTTTTTTGTTTTGATTAAATGATATATATACTATTTTATTTAGAATATATTTTATATTTAAGCCTGCTATGCCAACACATTTTAATCTCGTTTGTCTTTTGTTAACGGCAGGGGCACGGATGACCCAAAAATATAACGTTAAGGGTACTTTTGAAAAAAAAACTAGTTTAGGGTGCAAGTGGGACATTGAGGTAAACATCAGGGGCTTTTTTAACCCTTTTCCCAGCTGCTTCTATTTATAGGAGAATGTACTAAATAGTAATTGATTCACGGATGGTCCAGATTGATTTACTATTAAAACGGACGGTCCATATTGATTTACTTATAAAACCACAACCGATGGTCCATATTAATTTATAATTAAAATCACAACCGACGGTCCAGATTGATTTACTATTAAAACCATCACCGACGGTCTATATTGATTTACTATTAAAACTACCATCGATGGTCCAGATTGATTTACTATTAAAACCACCACCTGCAGTTCAGATTGATTTACTATTAAAACCATAACCGACGGTCCAGATTGATTTACTATTAAAATCACCACCTGCGGTCCAGATTGATTTACTATTAAAATCACAACCGACGGTCCATATTCATTTAATATTAAAACCACCACCGACGTTCCATATTGATTTATTATTAAAATCAGTACCTACGGTCTAGAAATTAGTACATCTCTCCATGGAATAATAAGTTAACTTACAACAAACACCTCATGACAAACCCCTCTATTTATAAAAAAAATTTGAATAAATATTTACCACAAATCACTTATCTTTAATAAACACATTTTTAATCTTTTAAGAATTATTCATCATTAATATTATAATTTACATTATTGACAACCAGATCATTCCCAGAAAAGAGGGGCTTTCCGATAAAAAAAATTTCTTTATTGGCGCGCAATTAGATGACCTAACCCTTTCCTCGACAGAACTTTAGACGTTGTTAATAATGCAAATAATAATATGAATAAATGTGTTGTCTCAATTATTGATTTAATAATATAAAATATTATGCAGATGATATTGTGACAATAATTGAATCAATAATATGAGATACTATGCAGTAATTACTGTTGCAATAATTGAATAAAACTGGGTGACTTCTTACGTAAGCATCAATAATCAGAGATACTGTACAATACCGTGTGCTACTGTGCAACCACACGTTTTACTATTCTTTTATCACCGGATATTTCAACTGTTCAACGGTAAAAGTTTTGCCGTTATTTTTATAAAAGGGTTATTTCTGTCGCTTTCTATATTCGACAGTTATTCCGTTGTGGGGTCCACCAATGATTGTATCGTCGTACGGATATTCTCAGACAAAAAGAATATTTTCCGACAAAAAGAATATTTTATGACAACTTGCTTACTTTTCAAAATTTTTAAATATCACCCATAACTTTAACATTTTATAAATTTAACCATTTACTAAATAGAATAATAATTATAAAAAAATTGAATACATTCATTTCATAAAATTCGGGGTCTTACAGTGATAATCTAAGGAGAATTTCGGATAGCAGAGTTTATTGTTATCAAGGGCTAATAGTTTCATTGAAGGAAAAATAATAACTTGATTAATTGATTGTTGTACTTGGTGAAACTAAACTGCAGAATTGAAGTTTTTACATATTTAGTTAATTTCATCATTAATTATATTCTTGTTCTCTTAGTTTAAAAATAATTTTCAAAAATTCTCATCTTTATTTTCTGTTGAAATTGTAGAATAATTCTAAAACAACGTTACTCTCTATGGGATCGATCCTTACTTGCTATTGTGCTAATTATTATAAATTGTCAAGTGAAAGTGAGATTAATTTAAAAGTGTAAACGACAACTCCCATTTATATCTATTATATATACTAAATCACAGTGCATGGCACCATATATTGACAAATGTCCTTCTATAAATTCAACACATGTCCATCTTAAATAGTTTTAATTATGTCTCAATTATCTTAATTATATCCTATCCTTTTTTAAATTATGGAATAATAATAACAAACCAATTATCTTAATTATATCCTATCCTTTTTTAAATTATGGATAAATAATAACAAACCAAGTAGAATTTAATCTCTTCAACAACCAATGAGCAAAAGTTTATATGGATAAAACTTTCTAACTGAATTAGAGTTTGAAATAATGTTACTGATCACCTGACCTAATCCTCCATGCATATACATACATATGTATACGTATATTAATCAGGCTAATTATTTATTCTCATAAGTGAATAGCAACCACGGCTTCTTCTTCTTTTTCACAGTCAATTTTCCTCTTCTTTTCCATTTTGTCCCTCTGTCTTTCTTCTACTTATGTCATTCACGTTTTGCACGTTGGAAGAGCCATCACCATTAATGGTGAACGGAAACTAATATTGTTTCATTACCCGAGAACTAACAAAATGAGAGCTATTATATACACACATTATTACTTACAGGTTACAGTTATATGCAGGAGTGTGAAACATAACCCAGAAGCGGGTGTAATTATTTCATTGGTTTGCCTATTTTCTAAATTTTTAGATATTATGTGCTAAAATTTGAGATTATTGCATTTGCAATTAGTTGCTGATATGCAGAATAATGTTTGCAATTGATTTGATTGATCAGATATTTGTATTGTCAATCGTGTTTAATTGAAAATTTTGGTGGGTTTTCAATTGAAAATTTTGTGTTTAGATTAGAGCTATTCACGTTTCTTTTATCAACAGTAAGGAACTGGGTTTATAATTTCTTAATTTGATTATTTAGTATCTTCATTTTAAGTCTGTATTTTGGTTTTGTTAATATTATAAATAGACACAAATATGTAAGTATGCATGTAAATGATGAGGACATGAGGTGATGAAAGATATACTAGCAATTTACGCTACATATTATATCACTATTCATGTAAAGGAGAAATTGATCATATAAACAAGTGTGTTTAGTCAGATTTAAGGGTTTTATAAGATTAAGGATATTAAAGTTTTGGAAGTGTGAATTTTCCTTACAGAATTTTTGGGATCAATGTCATACTTCGCATTTGTTGCGGGACAGAGCTATATTTCTAACATCATTGTTGCAGTTTGCCTAAGCTATGGGTGTTTTTCATGGTTTTTAATTAACATAGAGGTATTTAAATATTTATACCCTTTTCTTCTCTTTTTGTTATGGATTGGAAAAAGTTAAGTTGAGGCAACCTTTTCTTTGCAGTAAACAAAATACAAAAGTAGTAAAGGACAGGGAAAATAAATCAGTGGACTACACTTTGGTCAAGAAAAATTGAAAAAGAAAAAAGAAAAAAAGATTTGTCCACAAGTTGAGATCACTTAATTTGCCACGAGCTTAAAAGCAATAGTCATATACCTGGAGTGTAATGTACAAACCAGTAAACTCTCATCACTAGCCCCTATAATGTATATTCATTTGTTTTTTTCTGTAAAATTTGATTGTCGCACAATAATATACTATTTTCTTATTATATTTTAATTTATTAATTGTACGCACACATTTATTATTAAAAATTTAAATAATCTCGTCGCGGGGGTTTGTATCTAGTATTATCCTGTTTAAAGGATATTATCAACAACCCCATTAATTTGAATAGATAAGCATCTACGTTAATTTAGGATCAATTTAGGTAGTAACCGGATTTAACATGATAAGGCCAACTTATTTTTTATGAAAATTAGTTTTAATAATTTGAAAAGTAAATTTCCTTCTAATGTTAAACTTTTATATAATTTAACTACTTTTCATGTGCCCAATAAATTTATTCTATGATTAATTTATCACTTTCATGAGTCCCAATTAATGTATTCTGTAATTAATTTCTTTCATGATTATAGAAAACTCATATCACAAGATTTATGAAAACAATATTGAAAGATAATGAATCTTTTAAAACTTATTTTCTAACTGACTCCATCAATTATAGGAAGCTATAAAACATTAGTATTTCAAAAATTACTTCCTCAAAAATTAAGACTTGATACATTTATATATAACCATTTGTCAATTAGAAAAAGATTGAGCCACAAATTTGTTTACTGAATATTCATAGACTCGTCGGAATCCCCAAACAATCACGAAACATATTAGACTTAAAATTAGGATTTTAAAATTGCTTTGGTCCATTCACTGATTTCAATCATCAATAAATATCATGAAAGATTCTTTTATAGGTAAACCCAATATGATATTCATATAATCAATCATGGTATCATCCTGCTAAAAAGTAAGTCCATTACTATTAGATTCATTTCAATTAACCATTTAACATGGCAACTTTCATATGGAAGGAATTAATTCAATTTTGTCCATTTACCAATTGGAATGAGTAGCTTAGGGATTAATTTGGAAATAATTAAGATACAGTTTTAAAAAAATATTTTCATATTAATTTTAAAAACTCAATCAATTTATTCCTTTAATCATGGAAAAATTTTAAAATTAGTTTTTCAAAATTTAACACCAATTAATTAATATTTGATTCTTATTAATTTTGAAAGATTAATTAAATATTTCCATAATTAATTAACAACTTTAATTTATTAATTAATTAACCACTTTAATTTTTTAATTAATTAACCACTTTAATTTATTTCATAATTAATTAATGATGCAATGCAATGCAAATCTAGAGCCTTGATTGAGAAATAATTAAAGGTAGGATCTTACATTTATTTCCTAATGACTCAAGCATGAAACCTTTATGTCTTCAATCCTTTAATAAATCAAAGCTTCAAGAATCTATCTAACAAAATACAACTGATTTTGAATTTCCCGCTCACCCTAATAAATCATCTGGGCCGTCCAAAGTTTGGGATAAATCCCACCGTCCATGTAGTGCCGGAGGCACGGGACATAGCTAGTTCTTTTAATATTTTGTAAATGCATGAGTAAACATTTTAGTACATTAGAAAAGTCATCATCAAAACCCAAGGTTGGAATATGACCAAGTCAACAAATGGAAAAAATTGAGAAGACATTCCCTAAAAGGGAAAAAGATTAAAAGTTTAATTCTCTAATGGAAAAAATTTAGAAGACAATCCCCAAAGTGGAAAAAAATTAAAAGTTTAATCCCCTAATTGAAAAATTGAAAAAACAATCCCTAAAGTGAAAAAATATTAAAAATTCAGGATATTAATCTATATTTAGGCCTAAATTATACCACAAGAATTGATATATATGATACGAGTTTTAATGAATATTTTCTCCGTTTCAAAATCTTAGAGCGCACACAATGTTATGAAAACGGTAAATTATATATATATATATATATATATATATATATATATATATATATATATATATATATATATATATATCAACAAATATGTGATGAAATTGGATTGCGACTAAAATGGTAGTCTAGCTATGTGATGAAATAAAATAAATTAGGGTGAGACGATTCTTAATTTCTACTTATCCCATTTATATGCATTGCAATTATAATTCTGCTGAAAATTATGGCAATGAATGACAAGACTATATAAAGAATGTAATATTTGTTTAATTAATTTTTCCCTTTAATATATGCATTAAATATCAGAATATGGGGTTAATGCAACTATTGTGCTCACGGTTATTTGTTTGCGAAAACGGCCTAAATTTCGATATAATTTTAATGATAATATTGTCATATCATCAACTTTAGTAGCAATTTACTTGGTAATATATCTTTAATCTAATACATAAAGTCGGAGTGTCATCGTGTCAACATTTTTTGAAGTATATTTGGCTTTCAAAAATGTCCTTAAAACTTTTATAAGTGCCTTTGTGACTTCCAAAAATGCGCTTAAAGTTTTATAGTAATTTTTGTTTTATTCTTATAACTTCAATTTTACTTCTTCGTTTTTGTAACTTGTAAATATGAGTATCTTACTAAAAATCTTCAAACTTTTAACTTTATAGAATTGTCTTTCAAAATTAAAATTTTAATGTTTAAAATTAAAAATATGCATAAAAATTACATGCGTAACACATGTGCATGCCCGATAAGCTAGTTAAGTGTAATGATCAACCACAAATTAAATTATACGGTCCCCTTTTCCAGCGAACCTTAAACAAATAATCAAAAAAGAACCGATTATAATTTTTTGAACTATAACGACGGTTCGAACCGTCGTTATAGCTATGTTGTCGGCTTTGTATGCTATAGAGATGGAAAAAATAGTTGCTATAGCCAGTTCGGTTTTGGTTCACTGTTTAAGATTCGTTGGCAGAGCCGGTCCTGAGTTTTGTAAGGCTCAGGGCAAAAAAATTCAAGTGTGCCCCTTTATACAAATTAAACAAAATAATAAATACATTATCAACTAATTAATTTTATTAAAAAAATTTACAAAAGATAAGTAAAAACACTTTGGGGGCTCGTTAAAAAATTTGTTTGGCCAAAATCTAATGGGACAAAACCCCAAAGGAAGGAAAAAGAGTACCCGAATTGTAAACATTGCATTAAAAACGAAGAACAAGAATCACAGCCAAGTTTTCTGTTGAATTAAATAATAAATAAGAAAAAGTTAACAAAAATATATATTACAATTTACAAAATTTATATATCTAGATTCTATATGTATCTTTAAAAAAAAATTACCTTCAAAGAAAGGCACTGGTCTAGCTGATGGATGATTTATTTTCCAACTTTGTTGGAGAATAGGAGAATCATCGGGAAAAAAAAATTGTTTGCGTTGCATTATAAACTTTGAGGGTCAAAGGATTTTTCCTTCTTTTTGTGGCTTAGAGTCTATTTTGATTCTCCATATTTATTGATTTGTTTTATATTATATTTTATAATTAATTTTTTATTTTTTTATACACATACATAATTTTTTTAAAATGTGGGCCCTCCTCAGCTTTGGGCCCTGGGCAGTGACCCTGATAGACTTGGCCCAGGGCCGGCTCTGTTCGTTGGAGAAATGGACTGTTAGATTATATACTGATCATGTATGTATATATAAGTAATGTTAAAATTATGATTATGACACAACATTAAAATAAAAGTATTTTTGTAAATAAAGTAGAGATTAGAATAATTAGCTGACTTAGATATATAAAATGCAATAAAACTAATCACACAGAGAGAGAGAGAGAGAGAAATTATTTTTCCTTGGATAATAATATATTTGAAGATACATGCTTTCAAACATAAAAAAATGATCAACCACTAATTAGCTCCAATCAAATTTTTTGGTCCATTGATCACTAGGAAAAGGGGTATTATGATCAGAATGATAAAAACCATCAGGCGTTGCTAGCCAATACGTATTTAGTTCAGGAACCGTCCCTTTGTAGACATCAAATCTCTTGTCTTGTGTTCCCCACCAAAAATGGCAGAAAAAAAGAGTAGTACCAAAAAAATCAGGATTAAATGACCACATGAATTCTTGCCCTTTATATAGGTTATGATAACCTAGTTCATCATCTCCTGAGGCACAATGAATTCGCAAGCTACCTTGAGGGATTCCATCCACGACATGAATCTGGCATGCATTTCTGGCATTTGCTGTTAGAAAAATAGCAAGGAAGGAAAAAAGAAAGAGACTTTTCATTGTATAAATATACAATATTTTGCAATTCTGAATGATAAAGATGATTTTTATTGATTCACCAGTACTTGATTTATATAGAGACGGGAGAGTGTAAAAATGATAACTTCATGATTAAGTAGATTTGATACTTGAACGTTAGAATATAAGAAAGTCATAACTAATTTATTCGTAATAAATTATAGGCCTAAATATGGATTAATACCTTACCCTAAATTTTTAATATATTTTTATTTTGGAGATTGTCTTTTCAATTTTTTTAATTAGGGGATTAAACTTTTAATTTTTTTTCCACTTTGGAATTGTCTTCTTGAAAATTTTCCATTAGAGGATTAAAACCTTTAAATTTTTTTGATTATGTTTAAATTGATAGTTCTAAATCAGAAAATTGATGACATGACAACGACGACACATAACGTACTAACAAACTTTTGTGTAATATTGAGTCTCATTTTAATATTTATTCAAATAATTTTTTGTACAAAAAAGGATAGATATAAGACCATTATTAACTTTACTTTAAAAAAAAATCATGAAATTTACTTTTTTAAAAAATAAATTTAACAAAGAAAATAAATTTTAAAACTAATAATTTATCAAGTGTAAAATTATCATTAAATTTATTTTAAAAAAGTAATAATGATTTTATATTAAAATTATAATATTAATTTACTTTAAAAATAATAATGATCATATATTTATTCTTTTTGGTATAAAAAACTTAATTGAATAATTGTTAAAATAAAACTCAATATTACACATAATGGTTATAATTGTAATTCTAAATTCCTCTTCGTACCCAGGACGAATATAATTTTCATCACATGTCTTTACTTGAAACATCAAAGATCATGGTTATACCAAATCACAGTTCCTGTTCATAATCATACTAATAAATTCATCTTTGCACTACGGCCAAAGATATTCATCCACAGTTCATCTTCGCACCACTGGCCAAAGATATTCAACAACAGGTCATCTTTGCACTACGACCAAAGATATTCCTCAATAGTTCATATTTGCACAACAGGCCAAATATATTAATATCTCAAAGAAATATATAATCATTTTAGAATTTATATAAACAATAATTATAACCATGTTGATCAATTCACCTTTGCACTTAAGCTAAAGATATTCAATTATAAATTTAATGGTCATGATCATACCAAATCACAATTCAACTTTTCACTTCTTGGCCAAGAGAACCCTAGTCATGATCATATCAATAATCTACCCATCTTTATACTCAAGTGAAAGAGAATTTCAACATCGAGGTTATAAAATGTTATATATGATAATAAAATCAATATAATCAATATATAGTTTTAATCTCCGAGTAATATTCATAAATCAACTATAATTTGGTTAGAAAAAGAAACCAATTTTGTAGTGAATAGTAACTCGTGAATAGTAACTCATGAATAGTAACCCTGACACAAAAAGGTAGAAATTCCACAATAAAATTCATACCAATATTTCGGTATAATGATATTGAAAGAATAACATTTCTTAAACTTATAAACAATTTATTTTAATTGTTTACACTTTACTAAATAATGCATTTAATCATCATAAAATGCCAAACTTATAAGATTTCATCACCAATAACCAAAACCCTCATCAAAAATCTGCATATACCACATATATGATTCTCAAGCCATACAATCATATTTTCCAATTTTCTTCCTTCACATAACATATATAACTCATTTATTCATAACTAGTCTATTTTCATGAAAAATACCAAATCGTTCCAAAATATTTCTTTTTGGGATTTAGCGAAATATAGTCCCATATTGAACATATATTTTTCTCAGAATTTTTAAAATTCATTTACTATTTTTTATATGGCCAAAACCGCCGAATATTTAGATATTTATCACAAATTGTACTTTTATCTAAAAATTCCGAAATTCACAGAGTACACTGATATTATATAGATGTACTCCCAATAAATTTTTTTATCAATTTTGGAGTTAACCACAATGAGTTATAAGCGGTTACTTTTAAAATAGTCTTTTCCCGTAAAATTCATAACTCTTAATCTATACATCCAAAAATCACCATTTTTGGACACAATCAATAAAACTCATCAAAATATCATTTTAAATTTTTCCAGAATTTTTAAAGGTCAGAAAAAACTACGAAACTGAAAAACATAACAACCCTTAAAATCTCTTACTATCCCTTATCTCAAAAGAGCAGCACTTCTAACTGGATATCGAATATGACGCTGAAGGAAACTTGCACTGATGAATATCAACTCACCAAGTATTTAAATACTCACAAAATACACTCAATAATCTAGAGAGAAAGAGAAAAGCTTATGTTTCGGTGTGATTTTCAATTCTAACTTAGCCTCTATTTATAGGAAAATTTTTAGCGGACTTGACCCGCAACTTCGATGGCTTTACCTCTACTATTCCCACCCACCACATTTGAAATAAAATTCAGCACATTTCTTCACCAACCACAAGTGGGGCCCTCTCAATTCTAGAATTTTCCACCAAAATGCTAAATTCGGATACTTCAACAATTTCTGAACCATTCACCTCTTAAAATTCATAACAAATCATACGTTCATTTTTAACGGTTCAAAATTTGTGGACATATACTCAACTTATATATGTATAACATATCCAAAAATTACAACGATCCAACTCTGCTTGGATTAAAAATTATAACTCACGCAATATATCCCAAAATAATGTTTAATTTTAATACCTTCATTCCAAACAAAAATAATTGATAAAATACCTCAACATTAATTCCTTCATTTATAACCACATAAATAAATCCATCATTTATATCCACATCAAATAAATATTTCCTTATCATATAAATCAATAATTAATTATTCACAAATAATATTACAGAATCACAATTATGATAACCAGGCCGTTCCCAGGAAAGTGGGGGCTTTCCAATAAGAATTTCTCTTTATTGGCGCGCAATTAGGTGACCAAACCTCTCCTTGACAGAACTTTCTAGACATTGCCAATAATGTTATCTAATAATATTATTCAAATAATATGAATTATTGATCTGATAATGAGAAATATTGTGCAGTGATAATTATTGAAACAACAATAATATAAAATATCAACGCATAATTATTGAATCAATAAAATAAAATATTGAATAAGAATTACGTAATAATTATCGAGTAGTGCCTTCTTACGTAAGAATCAATAATTCAAAAATACTGTAATACCGCAGTGTCTTCTTTGAACAATGCGTATTACTTTATTTTACCAACCGGTATTCCAAAATGTTAACGATAACGATTACGCCAGTTATTTATAAAAACTTAATTTTGTCGTTTTCTTCATCCGGCGCTTATTACATTATGGGGCCCATAAATGGTTTGTGCCGTCGCATTTAAATATTCCCAAACGTAAAGAAATATTCCACGACCAAACGAATATTCCCCGAGAACAATGGATATTTTATAACCACTTGTGTATTTTGAAAAAAATTTCATATATCACCCTTAACTTTAACTTTTATTAATTTAACCATTTACTGAATAGTAATTATAAAAAAAATTGAATATTTTTATTTCATAAATTTTGGGGTCTTACAATCTATACATGAAGCATTGTCTTCATACAGAAGGGATGAAGTTCTTTTGTAGTAATTTTCTAAGAATATGCCTCGTTAAAAACCTTACCAAAGAAAAACCCCGCGGGAAAAAAAAATTTGGCTAAGGAAAAGAGTACAATATTCTTGAATAACTTCTAGTGCCTTAGGATTGCCTCATTAAAACCTTGCGAAGGAAAATCCAGTGGGAAAAAACCTTAGCGAAGGAAAAAGAGTACAATCAGCACATATCATTTTTAAAAATCTCAGTTGGTAATGGCTTAGTGAACATCTCAGCCAAATTATCACATGATCATATCTGTTTGACATCAATATCGTCACTCTTCTGGAGCTCAGGTGTATAAAAGAATTTTGGTGCAATATGCTTGGTTCTATCACCCATGATATAGCCTCCTCTAATTTGAGTGATACAAGCAACATTATATTCATATAATATCGTTGGACTATTTATGATTGATGATAATTCACAGTTCTCATGAATATGTTAAATTACTGATCTCAACCAAACACATTCATGACTTATTTCATGAATTGTGATAATTTTTGCATCAGCAGATCCAACTAAATGTGGTTTTGATCCATATTGCTAGTAAGTTAACTGCAAATGCTATATCAGGTCATGAGAAATTTTGCAATATGCATCAAAGCACCAATTACATTAAAATATAGTACTTCAGGACCAAAACACCAATTTCACGAAGATATAACATTCCAGGACCAAAAATTTCTTCATCATTTTCTTGTGGTCAAAACAGATCTTTCTTGATATCAAGTGACCAATCTATCATTGGAGTACTCAAAGGATTAACATTATCCATGTAAAGTTGCTTCAGGACTTTTTCTGTGTATGTTGATTGTTAACAAGAATTTCATAGTTCAATTTGTAGGCCAAGATATAAATTTATCTTACCAATATCTTTCATCTCAAATTTGTTGTTTTTGTCGACTTTTCAGGAGCAAGATCTTTCATCAATAAATACTGTAATAATAACAAATCCATGTTATGAACTTTTGATAAAAATGCATGCACAAATTGAATTATTCTCAAATCTTTCTTTTAAAAAATATTAACTCAGGCGATTATACCACAATATGCGTTTGGATTACTTTAACCCATATAAAGATCTTTGTAGCTTAATAGAATACATATTCGAGATGTAGAATTATATGCTTCAGGCATTTTATATCCTTCACGGATTTTCATGTAGATATAATTATCTAATGATCCATACAGATATGATGTAACAACATCCATTAATTTCTGTTGCTACCAAGCTACTTAAAAATCTGAATGTAATTGCGTCCATTACAGGAGCATATGTTTCTTCATAATTAATATCAAGTCTCAGCGAGAAACCTTTGTGCTACAAGTCGCGCTTTGTACCTTATAATTTTATTTTTCTCATTTTGTTTATCACAAATACCCATTTGTATCCAACAAACGTTACACCTTTAGGTGTTCAAACTATAGGTCCAAATTCACGTTTATTTAGTGAATTTAATTATGCTTAAATCTCCTCTTTTCACATTGGCCAAATATTTCTACATTCATCAACGATTTGTGGTTCATATTCATGATCATTACTTCTGGTAATATCAAGAACAATTTTATATGAAAATATGTTGTCGACAACAATTTTATTTCTATCCATTATATTTGTCTCCTGTATATACATAATGTATCGAGATCTCATTATTTTCAGCTACTTGATCCTCTTCAGGAGATAACCCATTCTCTTCAGGGGATAACTCTTCAAGAGTTTTATTTACAAGAGATTTTTGTTCATAAAATTTGGATAGATCAATAAATTTTGTAGCCGTTTTAATGGGTATAGCCTCTTTATAGGTTGCAACTTGCTTTTCTTGTACTTTCTTCTTCTGGGGAATTTTATCTTTAACACCAATCATTCTTCCACGTTTCAAGTGTGACTTTGATTCAATTTGTTGTTGTATTAACTGATTGTCCTACAGGGACTTCAATCCTTGCTGGAGTATTAGCAGCTAGAATGTGAGATATCACTATTTTCTTATTATCGGTGAATAATTCTGGTAATTGATTTTCAATTCATTGCAAATGAATATTTCTTTGAACTTTTAGTTCATATTGATTTGTATGAGGATTAAGATTAAATAATATTGAAACATTTCAATTAATGTCCCATCGTGCTTCAGGCAACGATCTCACGTCGTGTTTCAAGCAACGACTTTTCTCCCCCTAAAAAATATCACTTATTGAGGTTATAATGCAGAATGTAACCTCAAAATAAACCTTAAAAATATCACTTATTGAGGTTATAATGCAGAATGTAAAATAGCATGATCCTAAGTATAAACAGGTAATTTTGATTTCATAATCAAAGGTTAAACAATATATTGAAGTCTCTTGATAAATGATTCAGCTATACCATTTTGAGTATGTGTATATGCAACAGGATGTTTAACATAAATATAACCATCTGTTTAATGCATCAAGTAAAAATATAAAATACTTGAATATACCACAATGTGAGTGTATTTGTTCAAATAGATCACCCTGAATTTTTTTCTTAGAAAGATGAACACTAAATAACAAAAATTAAATGTGATGGTTTAGTAATTAATTTACTTTGATATAATCAACAGGTAAATGAATCTTCTGGTCCTTTAAGGGATGTTCATGGGAGTTTTCAATAATTCAATGCATCATTATTGATCCTAAATGATCATGCCAAATCATAAAAATATTTGGATCCGAACACTTCTGGTGTATTGCACACTTCTGGTGTATTACAACATTTGTTTCAACTATTCTCATTTTAGTATAATATAACCCAGAAGAGAAAATGTACAGTTTTTCTAATATGAGCTTCTGGCCCGATACTATTGAAGTAATATAAAAAAATTCTTCACTGCCTTCAATATTGGTTTCAATATGATAACCATTATAAAGTATATCCACTCCGTTTGAAAAGTCAAAATAATTCAAGGGATTTTCAGGATCATTATGATCAATAAAATTTATTTCAATTTTATTTCCTTTTTTTAATGGAGTCTTGGTACAAATCTACTAAATATTTAGGAGTACGACGAGTACATTCCCTTTTCTATATAGATTGTTCTTTTCACGTCCACTACCACAACCACAATCATAATTTCCTCTATAATTATCAAATGAGGTTCCATTCACTTCAGGGAATGTAGTAGAATCGGTCGAGCGAGATTGTTAATTTTTCAGCAAAAATTCATTATTTTGTACAGCCACTAGAAGACATAATATCTTCTGGGAACATAGTTTCCTTTATCGCTTTAGGGAATATTTTATGAACTAACGCTCTCGATATTGCTGCTGCAAGAGCATATTCGAAGCATGAAATATAATAAATATTTTATCTAACATATCTTCATAAGTGTTTTTTTTCTCACATAATTTTAATAGTGAGATTTTTTTTTTTTTAAAATGTAGAACTGTTCTCACTCAATACTTTTAAAATCTTGTAACTTCGGGTGCAACCAATTATAATGAGCTTTTGGGAGAATTACAAATTTTTGATTCTCATATCTTTCCTTTAAAATTATTTCATAAGACAAGTTAGTCTTTTACTGTAATGTACTCATATTTTAATTTTTCATGAAGATGATAACGAATAAAAATAATTGATTTTGCATGATCCTGCAGGGATGCATGATTGCCAACTTTAATTGTATCTCCAAGGATCTTTGCCTTTATATGAATTCCATTATAAACAATTCTTGCTCGATATAAATCAAAGGCAACAAATTTAAATTTATAATATTTGAATATTAAATAACTAAACATATTTCCCATCAAATTAAATAATTATATATGTTCAGATTTAATTGTAATGAAACAATTTATAGAAATGCAGTAAAACACGAAACTAAAATTGTCCATTAAAATTAAATAACAAACCAACACTACTAAGTATATTTGTCATTGTAACTTCATACAAAAATATATCAAAAATCATTAGAAATTTAGTTTATTATAACTATCCACATGTGCATGAATACATGATTATAAAAATTATATAAGCATACATTATATATTTATTTAAGTTTGACTATGAAAAATCTTCTACCCTTTTCTCAAATATTTTTCATTATAATAACTTACATTTAAACCAAGTAATACTATCAGTATCATTTAAATGTCATATGAAAATAACTTATATTTTCATCTATACATGCACGGATTTGGTAACTATGATTTGCGAGAAGCCACTACTTGAAACAAAACACCACAACATACAGGGACTAAAATATATATGCATTTGTTTCTAAATTTATTAAACTCGTGTATATTATATGCAATAACTTTCAGTCTGTAGATGAATGTTTTTCTTTTAAATTAGTATGTTCACAAGTGTATTGTACTTGTATGTCAAAAACCATCAAGAAAATTACAACTTTAAAAACTGAATCACTACTGTTATTGTATTTCTATGCATTCCGTAAATAATAAGTAACATGAAAAAAATAAAATAAAAAGACAAATAGTATACACAATTTTCACGCAGTGATTAGATTTTCTATATTCCACTCGATCAGCATTCAAGTAAGCAGTGACATGATTTTGTATGGAAAAACCAACAACCCTATAATTCTATGTATGTGCACACCTATAGGGGGGGGGGGGTGAATAGGTGTTTAAGCTAAAAGTGATAAACGATGAAATTATTTTGAAATTTTCTGCAATATGTATAATTCTGCATTACACTTTCATGCTCGCTTTTAATGTCTGCTTTAGCTTATGTTCTTCATTTCTTATTATCGCATGCCTAGACACATGCCTCGCTTTAGTGTCTGGATAGTGGCGTGAATAACAAAAAAAGTGCGTAACGTGAATGACAAGTTAAAGAGATAAATGTAAGTAAAAATCACACTAAGATTTTTACGTGGTTCAAATTTCTATCCTCTAATCTAGTGGCTAATCCACGTCCAATCCCAACTAGGATTGGAGACTCTTTTATTAAACTTAATATTCAATTAAATACAATAAAACTCCTGCTTTGAGAAAGCTTTCGTTGGACACGATCGCCTTTCTTGCACCTCTCTCTCGCAATCCTTCTCACCATCGAGACCTCTCGACTGACTTCATGCGACCTTGAAAGCTTGTCTACAAACAGATCCTATCAACTCTAGATTGACCAAGCCGATACACGGCTTAAACTAAGAACAAGGATATTGATTACAGACTATCAAGTTTCCAGCATAATACAATTTAAGAACAATACAAAAGGGTTGTTGGAAAGAAACTCAGAATCGCTTTTGAATAGAACGTATGAGACTAATTGAAGCTTTTCCAAGTTCTGTCTTCCAATAGCTGAGCAAGAGAGAGATATATTGTAGAGCTTTCAACGGCTATATATGAGAGGGATGATTCCAAGAAATCCTTAGTCACAAAAAATCAGCACCAAATCAATAGATATATTGTTTCCTTGATAAGCTCAACCGAAGAGATATGATATCAATCATCTGATATGAAGGGATACGAAAGATATGGTTTGTTAACAATATACTATATTTAGAGCATATACCTTTTGAAGCTTCTAGAACAAATTTGAATCAACTAATCAACACCCAATTTCATTCCTCGTCAATCAATTGAGATGAGATTACAGCAATCATGCAATATAGATTTATATGGACTGTTATATGTTACCATAATGTCCACCCACAATCCATGCATATAATATTATATACTAATGTCCACCCACACTCCATGCATATAAATCAACCATAATCCATGTAGTCACGAAATTTTGTTATCATTCAAAAACATCAATTATGCAATATCTAACATTCTCCCCCTTTTTGATGATGACAAAATAAGTGCAATATGTTTAAATTAGTCATCATTCAAAACATCATAAAATCAAAAACCAACATTCTCCCCCTTTTTGATGATGACAATTTATGCACCAACATGCTCCCCCTAAGTATATGGCTCCCCCTAAATTTATGCATATTAAGGAGCAAAAGAAAATTACTTTATCCAAACCATCATTGCATATTTCAACATAATATAGTATCTCAATATCAACATGAATACCAATTCAAACCAATTTAAATATACCCAAATATCTCTCCCCCTTTGTTATTATCAAAAAGAAATAAATCATCAAGTTATATCTCTCCCCCTTTGTCATCAACAAAAATAATTCATATCAATGTAGTTGAAGTTAGTTATCTCACCCCATTTGCCAAATTAAAAAAATAAGCATAAAGAATGACAATAGAGTAAGGTTATAACAAAATCACATATAACAAGTAAACAATATAATCATACCTTTGTAATTTGTTACCTATATATCAACCTTTTATCAAGATTGTCATGCATATTAAATATGGAGCATTTGACATAATAAATGATGTTATGAACCCTTGTAATACGAAATCCATAGAGTTTTTATAATAATATATCTAATTAAAACTCTATTTAAAAAACAACATGAGGTACTTACAGATTCTGCCAAATAATTTAATGTAACTTACTCTCTCAAAGTAAAGTATCATTCGTCTCCATTTTGACCTTGAGATATCTACAAAATAAACAAATCTTCTCTACCTTTTTGGTACCAAAATCTTCTTGGGTCCATTTGGGTTAGTAGCATATAAATCACATTTCTTTACCCAAATTTGTTTTATTCTAATTTTATTACAATTAGAATCAAAATGACCTTTTAAACCACATTTTCTACAAGTAACAAATGGTGAACAATAAAGTGGTTTATGCCTTAATTTACTATTAATCATTATAATATTATTATTAGTCCTATTTTCCATATTTTTAATAGGATTATACCCAATCCCTTGTTTATCAAGACTGGACCTTTGTGCCCCTAACATAACATTTAGGTTCTCTTCTCCTTGCACAAATTTAGCAAGATCATTTTTTAAAGATGTTATTTCTGCATTTATTACATTATCATCATGTTGCATATTCATAATTTTCCCATCATTAAAAGCATCTATGCATACATCTCTCATTTTTAATTTTTCTTTTAAAATTTGATTTTCATTTTTAAGATATTCATTTTCTTTTCTTTCTTCAATAAGTGACTCAACTTCATTCATTAGCTCATTTACGCAGCTTCTTAAAATAAGCGCTTTTTAAGCCTTTTGATTTTCATTTTGTAAAGCAAGATAATCAGATATAGATATTTCAAAATTTTCATGAAAATTTGTTACCTCAAGTTGATCATCGTCTTCTAGTGCCATGAAACATAATTGGCCAATTTCTTCATCTTATTCGATTTTGGACTTGCTCATTGGAGTTGAGCTACCTTTTTGATTCTTCCTTTCTTTCTTTCTTTGAAGTAGTCTCTCGAGTTTTCTTGAGAGCATTTCAATTTCTTCATCAAAATCTTCATCATTGCCTTATATGTAGCTTTCAGCTTGTAGAGCCAATGTCTTCTTCTTAGGTGCCTCATCTTCTTCATCATACAATATTAGTTGGTTTTCAAACTCTTCAAGTTCTTCAAATAAGGTAAGAGTTTCTATTGTGCTAATTGTGACTGAGTCTTGAAGTGTAGTAACCTTTGGTGCGAATCGCTTTGGCATGACTCTAAGAAGCTTTCGGTTGATTTCCTTTTGATCAATCTTTCGTCCGAGCATGCTTAGAGAATTCATTAGAGTGAGGAATCTTGCTTGGGCATCTCTAATTGATTCATTTTTCTCCAATTTGAATAGTTCAGATTCGCATTGCATTAGCGCTACTCAAACGACCTCCTTCACTTTAGTAGTACCTCGTGGCTCATGATGACTGTGTCCCAAATTTCCTTAGCTGTAGTACAAGAAGAGACTTTATCTATCTCTGACTGAACCATACCACTTAAAAGTGTATTCATGGCCTTGGAATCATAAGACACCATATACGATTCGTTTGAGTCCATTTCCATTAAATTCTTTGGCTTGCCATCATCATTCCACGGAATGACTGGTCCATTTTCGACTACCCACCATTCCCATGGGTCACGGTTCAGATAGATCTTCATTCTGAACTTCCAAAAATTGAAGTTCTCACTTCCGAGCAACAGCGGTGGCCTACTTGTGGACTGACCTTCTTGAAAGTTTAGGTGTGCCATAGGATCTTCCCCTACGACCTGCAACGATCAATATTAGTAGAGCCAAGCTTTGATACCAAATGTAATTCTATGTATGTGCACACCTAGAGGGGGGGTGAATAGGTGTTTAAGCTAAAAGTGATAAACGATGAAATTATTTTGAAATTTTCTGCAATATGTATAATTCAGACAGCTACGCCTGTCTGCTTTAGTGTCTGCTTTAGCTTATGTTCTTCATTTCTTATTATCGAATGACTAGACACCATGCCCTTTAGTGTCCGGATAGTGGCGTGAATAACAAAAAAAGTGCGAACGTGAATGACAGCTTAAAGAGATAAATGTAAGTAAAAATCACACCAAGATTTTTACGTGGTTCAAATTTCTATCCTCTAATCTAGTGGCCTAATCCACGTCCAATCTTAACTAGGATTGGAAACTCTTTTTATTAAACTTAATATTCAATTAAATACAATAAAACTCCCTGTTTGAGAAATCTTTACGCTGGACACGATTTGCTCTTCTCGCACCTCTCTCGCAATCCTTCCTCACCATCGAGACCTCTCGCACTTCTATCGCAATTTTGAAAGCTTGTCTACAAACGAGATCCTATCAACTCTAGATTGACCAAGCCGATACACTAACTTAAACTAAGAACAAGGATATTGATTACGATATCAAGTTTCCAAAGATAATACAATTTAAGAACAATACAAAAGGGTTGTTGGAAAGAAACTCAGAATCGCTTTTGAATAGAACGTATGAGACTAATTGAAGCTTTTCCAAGTTCTGTCTTCCAATAGCTGAGCAAGAGAGAGATATATTGTAGAGCTTTCAACGGCTATATATGAGAGGGATGATTCCAAGAAATCCTCAGTCACAAAAAATCAGCACCAAATCAATAGATATTTTGTTTCCTTGATAAGCTCAACCGAAGAGATATGATATCAATCATCTGATATGATGGGATGCGAAAGATATGGTTTGTTAACAATATACTATATTTAGAGCATATACCTTTTGAAGCTTCTAGAACAAATTTGAATCAACTAATCAGTTGACCAAATTTCATTCCCTGTCAATCAATTGAGATGAGATTATAGCAATCATGCAATATATATTTATATGGACTGTTATATGTTACCATAATGTCCACCCACAATCCATGCATATAATATTATATACTAATGCCCACCCACACTCCATGCATATAAATCAACCATAATCCATGCAGTCACGAAATTTTGTTATCATTCAAAAACATCAATTATGCAATAACTAACATTCTTCCCCTTTTTGATGATGACAAAATAAGTGCAATATGCTTAAATTAGTCATCATTCAAAACATCATAAAATCAAAAACCAACAAACCCAATTTGTCTATATTCCAAGGGCTTGGGGCTGTTATTCTGGTGGAATGTCTATGGCTTATTGAAATACATGTTACTACATGCAGAGACCAGAAGCATGGATAGTGATGTACATGTACACTTTAAAAAAAAAGAACATATAAGTAAGTACTGCACATAGATAATATATATATATATATATATATATATATATATATATATATATATATATATATATATATACCTTCTTCTTCAAATCAAATATAATTATCTTCAAGATGAAATTGAGAAGCAATTGTCATCGATAACGTGTTATAAAAGATTAATAATATTAAGAACAAAGATGATGATTAGGGGAGAAGAGTATTCTCATGTCATATATGTTGTAATTGTATATGTCTCTAACCCATTCTCTTTACAATGTTACTATTTATGGTACAAGGACATCAATACTAAGAGGTTACAAAACTCAAAGGTCATGAGTGTTATAACTCAATGGGAGTTTCAAAATCATTACAATCAAAGATAGGGAGAATGAATCAAGACATCTATTATATGAATCTAGACATCTATTATAATATATTATAACACAATAGAAAATTTAAACAACCCTTATGAAGTGTTTATGAAGAGATGAAAAATATCAGAGTATATTTTTTTTTGCGTTCTTCTTCAATTTAGTTCAGTGTATTTTTCGTAAGTGTAACCGAGTTAGGCCTATTCCTTTTATAGCCTTGATTTAATATTATCATTAAATGCCAAGATATAATATATCCGTAATCTTTTTAAATAATACCCGTTGAACAATGGTTAGGATAATATCAAGTCAAGAGACCCACAACAACCCACTCATGAAGTTTGAATCTGTAAGATATAGGAGTGAGTATGGGATAAAGAATGAGAAAAAGAATTATACACGGAATCAGTGGTGAAGCCAGGAAGTTATATATAACAGTGGGGTCAAAATTAATAGTAAGTTATAAAAAAATTGGCGGGGTTCGGGGGCAGCGGCCCCGAGCCAATTTTTTTTAATACTTTATACTTTCGGATTAGACAAATGCATCCAAATATCCAATTTAATAATACTAACAAAAGGGGGAAATCACAATTGATTTCTGAAAACAAAACTAAGGTTGGAGAAATTGAAGAAAGAGTAATTTCTACATTACTACTGCAAGAGGCACAAGGTCTGCCGCAAGAGAGTCACAAGAATGAAATCGCTCTCAGGTCTCACGCTCGTGGCTCGTCACCACCAAGACTCCACTCCACCACTCGTAAAAGGATTTGATGGTTCACGATTTGACTTTTGCCTTTTGCAATTTAGCTTTGCCCCATCTCTCTATATTCTGTTGTTGAAGTGCTAAACAGATATTGATGTATGAGATTTAGAACTGAGGCTTGACCGCTTGGTATCTCTAATTAAAAAAAATCTGAGTGCGGTCAAAAATTGAGTGGGATAAAAAAAAATTTGTAAGTGATTTCAAAAATTGAGTGGGGTCAATTGACCTCACAATTTTACCATAGCTTCGCCCCTGCACGGAATCACAGTTTTGACCAACTCTTTAGATATTGTTCCAATCAATTATTAACCATAATTACATAGCAAATGTCACTTTTGGAATTCCCAAGATTTTAGTGCTTTAAAATTGCTTCCAAGGATTACACGACATTACCTATTGATGAGTCTGAAAATAGGGTAAAATGTAAGGTTGACCATCGAACTTTAGGGGTTTTTGGATATTGAGCCCTTTTCTTTTAGTCAACGCATTTTGAGCCCTTTACTATTAATAAATTTGGACTTCGAGCCCCTGTTGCCAGATACGTGGCGCGCTACGTGGCATATTTGATGTGGTTTTTTATTTTAATTTTACATGTGGCGCATATTGGACTTTAACCCAAAAAATTTATTGCTACTCAAATTTGATCTCCAGACCTCTAACTCAAATTTCAATCCACTTGACCACCCGAGCACCACGAGTTAGCTGCTATATTTTCGCAAGAATTATACTTTATAACCGAACAAAGAATTTCCCCCAAATTAAATAATAATAATACTAATAATAATAATAATAATAAATAAAAATAAAAAATAATAATAAAAAAAATATAATAATAAAATAATAATAATAAAAATAATAAAAATAATTTTTTTATAAATTTTGGATGATTAAATAAAAAGATATAAAAGTTTTAAATTTAAAAATATACGATATTTAATAACTTAAGTTAGGTAACTATTTTACTACCAATTTACTACCTTTTATACAAACTGAATAAAGATAAAAAAGTGATTCAAGTTCATTAGATTTTGCATATCTTCCCTTAAACATAACTCAGGTTAGTAATTTCATTTCTTGTTTAAGTGTACTGCCAATATTTTAAAATTATATTATTTATTATTAATTTATTAATTATTAGTAGTAGTTTTATTTTAAGTACAAATTGATTTTTGTTTCCCCCGACGGATGAAAAATACAAAACTAAAAATTCCAATTCGGTGCTGTCTCCCTCTGTTTTTTCTCTCTCCGGCGAATTCTGTACTTCTCCCATCCTCCCATCCCGATCATCGTTAAGGAGCTCTCTCTTCTCTAAGATGATTATGTACTTGTTGTTATTGATCGGGGGTTACGGATCTTGTTGGTATTTACTGGTGATGGTTGGATCTGGCATCGGCTGACAGATGATTATTTTTGAAGATGGTTACAGATGTTATAGATCGGGGGTTACAGAACTTGTTTTAAATTCAAGATGATTATTTTTGAAGATATATCTCGGATCTAAATGGTTGGATCTGGCGTCGGCTGACAGACGAGGCTCTCGGATCTAAATTGTTGATTTTGTTGCTCTATTTTATTCTTGATTGTATCCATGGCGGGACGTCGTTTCGCCGACGATTCTTCTGGTAACGGAGTAGTCGACGGAGGCCTAGATCTTATTTTGTCTGCTGATGTTTTTGATTTAGTCTGCTATGGGTTTAGTCTGATATAGATCTAGATCTATAAAACTGTTACTCTATCCTTGGATCATTTAGATGTTGTGGGATTTTTTGACCGAATTTTGAATATGTTCTGGACTGATTACTAACGGATCTTGTAAGAGTTTTTCAAAATAATAATAATAATAATAATAATAATAATTTGAATAAACATCATTCCTGATGTCTTTGAATCTGGCCGGATTGTGATTATTGTTATTGTTATTGTTATTGTTATTGTTATTATTATTATTATTATTAGTATTAGTATTATTTAATTTGGGGGAAATTCTTTGTTCGGTTATAAAGTATAATTCTTGCGAAAATATAACAGCTAACTTGTGGTGCTGGGGTGGTCAAGTGGATTGAAATTTGAGTGGGAGGTTTGGAGATCGAATCTGAGTAGTAACAAATTTTTTGGGTTAAAGTCTAATAACAGCCACATCATATATGCCACATGTAAAATAAAAAAACCCACGTCAGATATGCCACGTAGGCGCCATTAATGTGAGTTTCAACGATATCCTGCAATAGGGCTCCAAGTCCAAATTTTTTAATAGAAAAGGGCTCAAAATGCGTTGACCAAAAAAAAAGGCTCAATACCCAAAAACCCCTAAAATTCAGTGGTCACATTTGCATTCTACCCGTATGAAATATATTATGTTTTTATCCCTTAATGCTTAATCTTTTGTATTTATTTTGTGCCTAAATATATTCATTGTTTTTATATTTTTATTTCAGGTAAAATTGAAGGGGTTCCATGATTTTGGAAATAAATTGGAGAAGGTTTACGGGATTCCTAGCAGATCAAGGATTCAACAATTAGTATCATAAATGAATTTGGATTCAACTTATATTCACGCAACAAGGAGTTTAAGCACAAGGCAATTGTGGGATTTAATTCAAATTTCAAATCTAATTTTTGGATTCTAGAAAATTAGTTTTTACAATTCTATTGTAATTAAGATTTCTTTTAGGCTAAGATTTATTTTCAAATTAGATTTTATTTCTTTATGGAAATTAGTGCGATTTGTAATTCTTTTTAGGATTAGGATTTGAATTTCTATTTCTCATAGGATTTAGGGACTTATCTAGCACTATAAATAGAGGATGATAATCAGGATTTTATTTATTCAATAATCAACTATCATCTATTGGAGTACAGACTCAAGAGCATGTCAGGCTAGTTCTTTTCATTCAGTTCTAAAGGGAGGTGGAACCTTGTTACAAGTAATTGATTAATTGAGTATTATTATTTATTTCTTCTGATAATCTGTTTTCATTGATTTGTATGCTAATTGATCTAATTAATTTGATATGGCCAATTGAGTTAATTTGATCATTATCATCTGCTAGATTAAGATTGATATTACATGTAATTGATATGTCTTCATCATTATTAGCAACTTGGTAATACTAATTGTGGACAAGCTTTTGTATATTGCTAAGATTATCAGAAAACAAGTTAAACAAATCGAGTTTATGTGTTTGTTGCTTGGATTAGCCTAATTCTCTATTTCTTAATGCTTCTATCATATTAAATCTAGAGAGCTTGTTCTAGACTGTATGCTAGTTAGAATCTAGTGGAGAGCTTATTTCATACAGTGATAATCTAAGGAGAATTTCGGATAGCAAAGCTTATTGTTATCTAGGGCTAATAGTTTCATTGAATGGAAAATAATAATAACTTGATTAATTAATTGTTATATTTGGTCAAACTGAACTGCAGAACTGAAGTTTTTATATATTTTGTTAATTTTATCATTAATTCTTGCTCTCTTAGTTTAAAAATAAATTTCAAAAATCCCCATCTTTATTTTCAGTTGAAATAGTAGAATAATTCTAAAACAACATTACTCTCTATGAGATCGATCCTTACTTACTACTGTGCTAATTATTATAAATTGTGAAGTGAAAGTGAGGTTAATTTAAGAGTTTAAACGACAAATCCCCCCATATATTATCCTATTTAAAGGATATTATCAACAGTCCCATTAATTTGAATAGATAAGCATCTACGTTAATTTAGGATCAATTTAGGTAATAACCGGATTTAACATGATAAGGCCAACTTATTTTTTATGAAAATTAGTTTTAATAATTTGAAAAGTAATTTTCCATTTAATGTTAGACTTTTATATAATTTAACTACTTTTCATGTGCCCAATAATTTTTTATATGATTAATTTATCACTTTCATGAGTCTCAATTAATGCATTCCGTAATATTTTATTTTTTTTTGGAGAGAAAATGGGAAATTTTATTGCAGATCAAAAAGAAGTGAATTACAAAGGAAATTTGGGGGAGATCCCTCCCAAACTCGAGCATCAGACACCGAATCAGAAGCACGAGCTAAACAATGAGCGACCTGATTCGCTGACCTCCTAACAAAACGAATACGACTAATATCGATTGCTAAACACAGCTCCTTACAATCATCCAAAACTAAGCCAAGCGGTCCTGGATATGAAACAGTAGAATTTAGAGCTTGTACAAGATTGAAAGCATCCGACTCAATCATAACCTTTGACATCGAACGAGCCTTCAACCAACTAAGAGCTTCTTTACAACCCAACGCTTCATGAAGCTCTTGGATTGGAGGTCACCAAACCGCCATGACCAAAGAAGCGAACCAACGACCTCCACTATCATCCCGAACCCGACCACCCATAGCCGTGAGCCGATTTGAACCGGAAAAAATAGCCCCATCAAAATTACATTTAAAATACCGGGCTGGGGTTTAACCCAAATAAACAGACCTTCATCAACTCCGGTAAGAACCATAAACCGTAGGTCCTCGAATCTGTTGTCCATTGGTGAAGAAATGATCCTGCAAGATTGAGAAGGCTTATAGGTTGTTGAGCCTTGCCATTCCACGTAACCTCGTTCTATTACGCCATAAACACGAAAAGAACCATACGAACATAAGCAAAGAACATTATTCTTGGACCTGCCAAAAACATCAACTACCCACCGGAAAATATCGGGGACAATCGAGTTGGAGGGCGACCAACAATCGCAAAGATTTGTTTAGCGAAAGGCGGGGACATAAAATCATGAGTTGTAGACTCCACTCCTTTCTTACAAATCAAGTGAAACCGCCCACCTCAACTCGTTTCATCCGAAGGTGATCCTTAGTAGGTAAGCAACCCGAACATAACCTCCACACCAAATGTTTTACTTTAGGAGGAAGCTTTAGAGACCAAATTTTCTTCCAAACAGCTGAATCATGATGGGTATTCAGAGACGAAAGAGCACTAACCTGAGCATCATAAGCACTTCAAACAGTATAGCACCCTCGATTCTCCCATCGCCAATATAAAACATCCTGAGACACACGACGGCTTAGCAAAATCTTCTGAATTAAGGAGCTATCCCTACCATCAAATAAATCACGTAAAAGGTCCACATCCCACTGCAAACTATTAGGGATCAATAAATCACGCACACACGCAGATTCCGTTCCTGGAACTCAGAGGGTCTGAGGACACGGGTTTTCATCATCTGGCAGCCATGGTTCTGTCCAAACATTTATACTACATCCACTTCCCACCCGCCATCGAGCTCCACGACAAAGAATAGGTTTAGCCGCTTGCAAACTTTGCCAAACATAACTAGGGTTCTGAGCAGATGGAGCGTTTAAAAATGAAGTCTTTGGATAATAACGAGCTTTATAAATTCTAGCTACCAAAGAAGTAGGGTGAGTCATAAGACGCCACCCGTTCTTACCAATCATAGCGACATTAAACTCCCGAAGCTTCTTAAAATCCAAGCCACCATAATCTTTCCTGGCACAAAGCTTATTCCAGTTCATCCAGTGAATTCCTCCAGAAATATCGACCTTATTACTCCAACAAAATCTACTCATCATACCTTCTAACTCCGCACAAAGCTCCTTGGGAAGTAAAAAAACACTCATTGTAAACGTTGGAAGAGCCTGAGCCACACTTTTAATCAAAATTTCTTTCCCTGCCTTTGAAAGCAATTTATTCTTCCAACTTGACATCCTAGCCCAAACCTTTTCCTTCACAAAAGATAGGACCCTCTTCTTATTTTTCCCAACAAAAGATGGTAAACCCAGGTATTTACTATGATCCGAAGTCAAAACCACACCCAACCGATTACATAATTCGGTCTGCACAACTGCCGAAGTGTTAGAACTAAACAAAATCGATGACTTTTGGAAATTTATCTTTTGACCCGAAGCGGTCTCATAATCATTAATACACCACTGAATAGACTGACACTCTCGATGTGTAGCCTTAAAAAATAAGTAACTATCATCAGCGAAAAAGAGGTGAGACACAATTGGAGCCCCCCGCGCAACCAAACAACCATGAATCAGACCTCTTCTCTCATATCTGCGTAGCATAGCAGAAAAACCTTTGGCACATAAAATAAAAAGGTATGGAGACAAAGGGAAACCTTGGCGTAACCCTCGTGACGGAACTATAGGATCCAAATTTGTACCATTATGATAAATTGAGTAACGAACAGTTGAGACACACATTTTCATCCACTGAATCCACTGGGAGGGGAAACCCATCCGATTCAACACAGACCACAGATAGTCCCATTCTAGCCTATCATAGGCTTTGCTCATGTCAATCTTCAAGGCCACATATCCCGTTTTTCCTTGACGCCTACGTTTAAGACAGTGAACAACCTCATAAGCAATCATAAAGTTACCAGTGATCAAACGCCCAGGAATAAACGCACTCTGTTGTTCCGAGATCACCGAATCCAACACACACTTCAATCTATTGGCCAACATCTTCGCCACTATTTTATACAACACATTACATAATGAAATAGGACAAAAATCAGTAATAAACTCTGGCTTTGATTTTTTAGGAATCAAAACAATATTTGTGTCATTTAGACCAACTGGAAAAGCAGAATTCTGAAGAAAATTTAGGAAAGCAGTAAAGACCGAAACACCCACCACTCCCCAAAACTTTTGATAAAAAGCAGGATTCATTCCATCTGGACCTAGAGACTTATCTGGATGCATAGAGAAAATAGCCACCCGAACATCATCCTTAGTAAAAGGAGCAATTAAAGAATTACGCTGAACAAGGTCAAGTCTAGAGTCAATATAGGAAATCACTCGCTGCCCTTGAGACTCACTAGACGTAAAAATAGTTTGGAAATAAGATTGCAAAAGATTAGGAAGACCAGTGTCCCATTCACACCACTGCCCACTAACATCCTTAAGGGCCAAAACCAAATTATTCTTCCTCCGAGATTTGGCCGATTTGTGAAAAAACTTTGAATTAGAATCTCCAGCTTGAAGCCATAGATGTTTGGATCTTTGTTTCCAAAAATCCTCTTGCTGGGAAAGGATTAAATTATAACTAGACTTCAAATGCTCATATCTGGCCATAGAGATCTCATCTCGTCGGGGACGAACTACCTTCATCTCTGCTTTAATAGCTGCCAACCGACTCCGAAATTGCTTAGCCAAATGGGCACCCCACTCCAGGAGGTCCACCCCACACGCCTTCAGCCTTGACTGGATAGGTCAACCCTCACTACACTGCCAGCTAGAAGTAACAATTTCCTTACACTGAGGTTCACGTAACCAAAGATTCTCAAATCGAAATTTTTGAGCTCTATAGACCTGATGTGAAGGTATAAAATCCAAGAGAATCGCTGAATGATCCGAAACTGAAACCTCCAAATTACGAAGCTTTACATCAATAAACTCAGAACACCAAGCCGAAGAGGCCAACGCTCTATCCAACCTTTCCTCAACACCATTCGGAAAACCCCGCCGACGCCTCCCAAGTGAAAGAGTGGCAAATCCGCCCATACCAATATCATGAAGCCCACTATCATCAATCGCTTTGCGAAAACCATCGAAGAGCCATTGAGGATGGCTAACACCACCTTGTTTTTCCTCAGAAGAAAGGAGATCATTAAAGTCCCCCAAACAACACCACGGAAGAGAAGATTGATGACTTAGATGTCGGAGAACAGACCATGATAAGTGGCGATCTGAACGAGCCGCATGACCATAGAAACCAGTAAGTCGCCATGTAGGCATATCGTGGAGATTAACAATAACATCTATATGATGATCAGAATAAGAAAGAAGATGAGCACTATCTTTACATTTCCATAGAAAGGCTATACCCCCTCCATGACCAACACTACTTACTGCAAAAACACCATCATAACCCAAACGAGTCTTTATTGAATATAAACGATCACGTGATAACATAGTTTCAGCTAGAAAAATAAAACTAGGTTTAAACTGACGGACTAGGTCCGCTAAGGCTTGAACTGTCCATGAATTACCCAACCCACGAAAGTTCCAGCTCAAGGTTGTCATTTATCTCGGCGGGCCTGATGTCCAGAGCCCACCTTCAATCCGTTTTTTGGAGTCGGATTATCCATTACAAGCCCAACCGAAGCCACAGAGTTAGAGCCCATATTAGTAGCAGCGTCCACCTCACCACTTCCAATCATCATCATACGCTTCTGTTCATTAATAACAACCCCTTTAGACTCAACACCGCAACTACCGCAACAGATTGCTGAACATTAGGAGAAACCTTATCAACCTACATTCCATCTACCTCTTCAACAGTCGCCGGAGCATGGAATTCCTTACCGGGCTAACGCAACCACTTCTCTGCCGGACTATTTACCAAATGCCTTGGTTGTGCCCGAAACCAAATACCATAAGCAAACTATGTATTCCGTAATATATATCAACAAATATGTGACGAAATTGGATTGCGACTAACGTGGTAGTCTAGCTATGTGATGAAATAAAAAAAATTTTGGTGAGACGATTCTTAATTCCTATTTATCCTATTTATGTGCATTGCAATTATAATTCTACTGAAAATTATGGCAATGAATGAATGACAAGACTATATAAAGAATGTAATATATGTTTAATTAATTTTTCCCTTTAATATATGCATTAAATATCAGAATATGGGGTTAATCCAACTATTGTGCTCACTGTTATTTGTTTGCGAAAACAGCCTAAATTTCGATATAATTTTAATGATAATATTGTCATATCATCAACTTTAGTAGCAATTTACTTGGTAATATATCTTTAATCTAATACATAAAGTCGGAGTGTCATCGTGTCAACATTTTTTGAAGTCTATTTGGCTTTCAAAAATGTCCTTAAAACTTTTATAAGTGCCTTTGTGGCTTCCAAAAATGCGCTTAAACTTTTATACTTATAACTTCAATTTTACTTATCTTCTTTTTGTAACTTGTAAATGTGAGTATCTTACTAAAAATCTTCAAACTTTTAACTTTATAGAATTGTCTTTCAAAATTAAAATTTTAATGTTTAAAATTAAAAACATGCATAAAAATTACACGTGTAACACATGTGCATGCCCGATAGGCTAGTTAAGTGTTATGATCTACCACAAATTAGATTATACGGTCCCTTTTCCAGCGAACCTTAAACAAAGAACCAAAAACGAATCGACTATAACGACGGTTTTTTGAACTATAACAACGGTTCGAACCGTCGCCATAGCTATGTTGTCGGCTTTGTATGTTATAGCAATGACAAAAACTGTCGCTATAGCCAGTTCGCTTTTGATTTACTGTTTAAGATTCGTTGGAGAAAGAGACAGTTAGATTATATACTGATGGTGTATATATAAGTAATGTTAAAATTATGATTATGACACAACATTAAAATAAAAGTATTTTTGTAATAGAGTAGAGATTAGAATAATTAGCTTACTTAGATATATAAAATGCAATAAAACTAATCAGAGAAAGCGAGAGAGAGAAACTGTTTTTCCTTGAATAATAATATATTTGAGGATAAAAAATTAGCTCCAATCAAAATTTTTGGTCCATTGATCACTAGGAAAAGGGGCATTATGATCAGCATGATAAAAAACCATCGAGCGTTCTTAGCCAATACGTATTTTGATCATCAAAACTCCTCAGAGACATCAAAACTCTTGTTTTGTGTTCCCCACCAAAATGGCGAAAAAAAAGTAGTACCACCAAAAATCGAATTTGAATGACCACGTGAATTGTTGCCGTTATATAGGTTATGATAACCTAGATCATCATCTCCTGAGGCGAATGAATTCGCAGCTACCTTGAGGATTCCATCCACGACATGAACCCTAAGATACACCTCCGGCATTTCTTTGTTAGAAAAATAGCAAGGAAGGAAAAAAGAAAGAGACTTTTCATCGTATATATACTACAATATTTTGCAGTTCTGAATGATAAAGATGATTTCTATTGATTCATCCGTACTTGATTTATATAGAGATTGGAGAGCGTAAAAATGATAACTTCATGATTACGTAGATTTGATACTTGAACGTTAGAATATAAGAAAGACATACTTGAACGTTAGAATATAAGAAAGACATAACTAATTTATTCGTAATAAATTATAGGCCTAAATATGGATTAATACCTTAACATGAATTTTTAATATTTTTTAACTTTGGGGATTGTCTTTTCAATTTTTTTAATTAGGGGATTAAACTTTTAATTTTTTTTAACTTTGGGGATTGTCTTATCATTTTTTTAAACTAGGATATTAAACTTTTAATTTTTTTTCCACTTTTGGTTTGCCTTCTTGAATTTTTTCCATTAGAGGATTAAAACCTTTAAATTTTTCTAATTACATTTAAATTGATAGTTCCAAATCAGAAAATTGATGAAATGACAACGACACATAACGTACTAACAAATACTTTTGTGTAATATTGAGTCTCATTTTAACATTTATTCGATTAATTTTTTGTACAAAAAAAGGATAGATATAAGACCATTATTAACTTTAGTTTAAAAAAATTTCTTGAAATTTACTTTTAAAAAAATTAAAATTTAAAAATTAATAATTTATCAAGTGTAAAATTATCATTAAATTTATTTTAAAAAAGTAATAATGATTTTATATTAAAATTGTAATAATAATTTATTTTAAAAATAATAATGATCATATATTTATCATTTTTGCTATAAAAACTTAATTGAATAATTGTTAAAATAAAACTCAATATTACACATAAGTATTTTTTAGTCACGTATCACTGTAATGTCATCAATTTTTTGATGACACTATCAATTTATACGTAATCAGAAAAATTTAAAAGTTTAATCTTCTAATGGTGAATTTCAGATAGCTAGCATCCTTAGAAGGTGGGGTTGAATAAGTGTGGGAACAACCGATGTCAAAATTTTGCAATTTAAATATTTAGTCAATGAGTTTATGTTTGACAATATTTATAAACTTATACTAATTGATAACCTGAGTTGTTATGGATAATTTTGTGATTAAGTATATATGTTAAAGTATTAAGATTATGAATTACAATTCAAATTGAAGCATGCAATTAACAATTAAAGTAAAACAATTAAGCACATGAACAGACTGAATTTTTACGTGGTCCAGCCCCAACCCCCACTTACTCATTTTTCAAAGTCGCCGGTAGAAAGTTATCTTAATTTTGTTTTATTATTATAATATTAATAAAATAGAAATTTTTTTATATAAAACAGAATACTTTTTATATTATATATAAAGTTATTTATTTTATTAGATTATAAATAATATATATATATATATATATTATATTTTATATAAAATTTTTGTTTTATTAGAATATTTTATTGCACAGTAATGAATAGTAAAAATTAGATTTTTGCCGAATTTTGCACCCGTGATTATTCTTAAATAGTGTCCTGCCATCTCTTATAAATAGGATGCTTAGTTAAGAAATGAAAATCACACCAGAATCAAAGAATTCTTCTTCTATAATATTGTGCGTATTTCTTTCTAGTATAATGACTAATCTTTGTCCTTTTATTTCACTGGATTCGTTTCTTTAAAAATGTTTTTCATCATCCTCAGTCATAAATGATGATATTACTAAATATCTTTGGCCTGTAGTGCAAAGATGAATGATTTCCTGATGAATATCTTTGACCCGTAGTGCAAAGATAAACAAGTGTTGAGATGAATATGATCAACTGATGAATATCTTTGGCCTGAAATGCAAAGATGAATATTTGATTCAAGATGTATATTGATTAATGTTACAGGGATAAAATATTGATGATGAACTTTTAAATCATAGAAGATGGTAGATTTCATTCTCTACTTAACTCTTCTAATGAATTATTATTTTCGCTGCGAATATTGATCTGAAACTTGTTGTCTATTATATTCTATTAGATTTTTCCCTGTTGAGGACTAACGATAATTTGTTCTATATTATCTTAGTCATAATCTCCTTTACTGGGCTAGTTGAGCTCACCATTTTACTTTTTGTTCCATTTTTCTTCTCAGGAAGCGAAAATATAGCAGGAAGTAGTCGGGGTGTGGAGTGATGGTCCAAGGAAGTTGTTATAGTAGTCCTCACTATTTTGTAAAATAGTGTATCAATATTTATAATGAAGACTAATTTGAGTGTGAATATTGTCTAGAAGACAATATTTGTATTTAAATTCACAGTTTATGTGTTGTTGTATTTTGCACGACAAGTGTATTAATAAAGTTGTAGTTATTTCTGTACCATATCTTGGCGACTCAGAATGGATGATGTATACCTATTTTGGGGCCGTCACAACACATGTGCTCATACACCTCTGTTGAGGTATGCACAAACATATCATCTCCAGATCCACCCGATAGGGAATGAAACAGAAAAGAACGTCCAAGCTAGGTAATAATCCTACACATGTCTATGCGAATTAACCTAACAAGGATTTAAGCATAAGTTCTCTATTAGGTCGCACGTGGCGCACATATATATGTCTATTCTACGCACAACTTATGCAGTCGAAACCCATAATCACATGCCAATTTATTTAGGTGTAAATCTACATGTAATAAGTCAATCTAACAACAAATACTTCATGAAAAACCTCTCTATTTATATTAAATATTGAATAAATATTTACCAAAAATTATTTATCTTCAATAAACACATTCATTACAAGAAAAAGCCTTACTTCCGACAGAATTATTTTCGAGGGAAACTATTCAGTCGTAAATAGAGTAATTTCAACGGAATTTTCCGTCGGGAATAGTTCCCTCGAATATAAGTTATTTTCGACCGAATTTCGTCGAACATACACCCAGTACTATTCTCAACGGATTTCCATCGGATTAAATAAGTCCTTCCCATTTTGGTCATGTGCCACGTGTCACATCTATTATCGACGAAATAGTGATACGCTCGATAGAATTTCATCGAGTTTAAGGAATCTGCCATTTTTGTCACGCTGCCACGTGTTATGCTTATCATCGACCGAATATCCTCGACAGACGATTTTCAGTGGGAAATATATTAACCCCGACTGAATATTCAATCGAGGATTTGTCCATCGATTTTAAGTAACCCAGACCGAAAGATCGACGAACTTAATTTTGACCTGCTTATATACGGCCGAATTTTCGACCGAATATTCTGTTGGAAATAAGGTTAACCTCGACGAAATATCCTTATTACCTACAGAATATTCCGTTGGAAATAACCCTTTTGGTTGTAGCGATTTTTAATCTTTCAATAATTATTCATCATTAATATTATAACTCATAATATTGACAACCAGATCATTCCCAAGAAAGAGGGGGATTTTCGATAAGGACTTCTCTTTATTGGCGCGCAATTAAATAACTTAACCCATTTTCTCGACATAACTTTCTAGACATTGTCAATAATGCAAATAATAATATGAATAACTGTGTCGTCTCAATTTTTGATTTAATAATATAAATATTGTGCAGATGATACTGTGACAATAATTGAATCAATAATATGAGATACTATACAGCAATTACTGTGGCAATAATTGAATAAAACTAAGTGACTTCTTAAGTAAGCATCAATAATCAGAGATATTATACAATACCGTGTGTTGTGCAACCACGTGTATTACTGTACTTTTATCACCGGATATTTCAATAGTTAACAGTAAAAATTTTGCCGTTATTTTTATAAAAAGGTTATTTCTGTTGCTTTCTATATCCGACAGTTATGTCGTTATGTGGGGTCCACCAATAATTGTGCCGTCGTACGAATATTCCCCGACAAAAAGAATATTCTTCGACCAACGAATATTTTATGACAACTTGCTTACGTGCAAAATTTGCACATCTCTCATAACTATAGTATTATATTAAATTTACACTTTATTATTTAAAATATCATTTAGAGAAAATTAAATCTTTATTCAAAAAAAATTGGGGTCTTATAAGTATGTTATTGTAACACTAATCTAATTAATTAAGTAATGATGTATTCGGCACTTTATGTAACGTTAAAGTATAAAAATGAAAATAAAAATTTAATTTAAAACACGTTAAAAAGAAAAATATATTTTTTTATTTTAGAACGGAGAAACTAAATTTAGAAAATTTTGCATTTTCCATCGAGGGAATATGTCAAAACCTCTTGAAGTTGGAAATTATGATAATTAATTTTAAAAATAATTTTATTTAAAAATATCAATAGTTTTAATGAATATTTTCTCCGATTCAAAATGTTACACTGTATAAAAAAGGAAAATGATATATGTGTATATTGACAAATATATGATGAAATTGGATTGCGACTAACGTGGTTATTTATATGATAAAATAAAATGAATTAGAATGAGATTATTCTTAATTTCTATTTATTTTATTTATACATTAAATATCAAATAAAGAACTGCAATATGGGGTTAATACAACAGTTGTGCTCATTGTTATTTGTTTGCGAAAACAGATTAAATTTAGATATAATTTTAATGATAATATTGTCATAACATCAACTTTAGTAGCAATTTATGAAACAACTCCTCTTAAATTTAGATATAATTTTAATGATAATAATGTCATATAATCAACTTTAGTAGCAATTTATAAAACAATTCGGGTCAAATCTCGAATTCGAAACAAATCTTGGGTCCGAATCAAATTGAATCAAATTCATCAAAAGAAGGCCTTAAATGTTGCAAATCAGTGAAGCTTACAGCTGTCATTTGTTGAATTAGTCTTTGTTGAATAAGTCTAGTTTATTTTAAGTATTTCATTTATTTAGGAATACTGGTTGCTTTCCTTTTATTTAGGCAAATAATCTCATAGGCAGTGTTGGTTGAGACTTTTCAGGAAAACTTTTAGTATTTATAATCTTTGTAATCCTTAGTTTTAATTCAGTTCTTTATTTTGAGTAATAAAGTTCAGTTTTAGTATACCTCTGTTCTTTTTGGTCATCTCTGTTCTATTTTGGTTGCTTCCAATCTCTATATTATTTACATTAAAGCCCACCACAGAGATGTTTGCCTCTCTAACCACTGAGAGAGATATTTACCTCTCTAACCATTCTTTCCATTGTGTGTGATATTTAATGACCCGATCCGAGCTTTCGAGAGTTTGCTCAGATACCATATGAAACAATTTGGGTCAAATTTCAAGTCTGAGTCGAATCAAATCCATCAAAATAAGGTCTTAAACCACTGACCCAATAGTATTTTCTTGGGTCATCTTAGCTCACCACATACTCACTCAAAAGATCATGACTAAATGTATTATTGGTAGTAATTTAATTCCTTATACATAGACAAATTTTTCTTATATCTTTGGATGTGAAATTGGGTTGTTACAACTTACTTGGTAATTTATCTTTAATATAATACATAAAATCGGAGGGCCATTGTGTCAATAATTTTTGAAGTCTTTTTGGCATTCGAAAATGTCCTTAAACTTTTATTAGTTCCTTAATTTGTGTCGTTTCGGCTTCCAAAAATGTGTTTAAACTTTTATAGTAATTTTTATTTTATTCTTATAACTTCAGTTTTACTTATCTTCATTTTGTAACTTGTAAATGTATCTTACTAAAAATCTTCAAACTTTTAACTTTATAAAATTGTCTTTCAAAATTAAAATTTTAATGTTTAAAATTAAAAATAAGCATATAAATTACACGCGTAACACCTGTGCATGCCTGATAGGCTAGTTAAGTCTAATGATCAACCACTAATTAGATTATATACTGATGGTGTATATATAAGTAATGTTAAAATTATGACACAATATTAAAATAAAAGTATTTTTGTAATATATTTGAGGATACATGCGTGCAAACATAAAAAGATGATCAACCACTAATTAGTCCAATTATATATTTTTGTCCATTGATGATCAGCATAATAAAAACCATCAGGCTTTGCTAGCCAATACGTATATAACTTATGAATCCGCTTATTATAGACTTCAAAACTCTTGTTTTGTGTTCCCCACCAAAAATGGCAGAAAAAAAGAGTACGACCAAAAAAATCAGGATTAAATGACCACGAGAATTCTTGCGCATGATATAGGTTATGATAACCTAGATCATCATCTCCTGAGGCGCAATGAATTCGCAAGCTACCTTGAGGGATTCCATCCACGACATGAACCTGACTGGCATTTGCTGTTAGAGAAATAGCAAGGAAGAAAAAAAGAATGAGACTATTCATGGTATAAATATTATAATATTCTGCAGTTCTAAATGATAAAGTTATGATTTCTATTGATTCATCGGTACTTGATTTATATAGAGATTGGAGAGCATAAAAATAGTAACTTCATGATTACGTAGATTTGATACTTGAACGTTAGAATATAAAAAAGTCATAACTAATTTATTCGTAATAAATTATAGGCCTTAAATATGTATTAATACCTTACCCTGCACTTTTAATATTTTTTTTAATTTTGGGATTGTCTTCTTAATTTTTTCAATTGGGTGATTAAACTTTTATTTTATTTTTTTCACTTTGGGAATTGTCTTATCAATTTTTTTTTCAATTAGGAGATTAAACATTTTTTTTTTCACTTTGGGGATTGTCTTCTTGAATTTTTTCCATTAGAGGATTAAAACCTTTAAATTTTTCTGATTACGTTTAAATTGGTAGTTCCAAATCAGAAAATTGATAACATGACAGCGACACATGACTAAAAATTACTTTTCTGTAATATTGAGTCTCATTTTAACATTTATTCAATTAATTTTTTGTACAAAAAATGATAAATATAAGACTATTATTAATTTTACTTTTAAAAAATTTCATGAAATTTACTTTAGAAAAACTTAAATTTGCCAAAAATTTAAAATTTAAAAGTAATAATTTATCAAAAGTGTAAAATTATCATTAAATTTATTTTAACAAATTAATAATGGTTTTATATTAAAATTATAATAACAATTTAATTTAAAAATAATAATGATCCTATATTTATCCTTTTTGGTATAAAAAACTTAATTGAATAATTGTTAAAATAAAACTCAATATTACACACACGTATTTTTTTTAGTCGTATCATAAATGTCATTAATTTTCTGATGTGGCACTATCAATTTAGACTTAATCAAAAAAATTTAAAAGTTTAATATTCTAATGGTGAAATTCAGATAGGCATTCTTAGAAGGGGTGAGGGCTTAAATAAGTGTGGAAAAAATCGATGTCAAATTTTTGCAATTTAAATATTTAACCAATGAGTTTATGTTTGACAATATTTATAAACTTATACTAATTGATGACATGAGTTGTTATGGATAATTTTATGATGAAGTATATATGTTAAAGTATTAAGATTATATATTACAATTCAAATTGAAGCATGCAATGAACAATTAAAGAAAAACAATCAAGCACATGAACACAAAGAATTTTTACGTGGTTTATCCCCTATCATCTTTTCTAGTGGCCTTCCTCCACGTCTAATATCAATTAGTATTGGACTCTTTTATTAATTAACTTGGTTTACAATTAAACCACTTTACAAAATCAGTTCCCACAACCTTTAAGTACTTATACTCCCTGAGCACCTTTGCTTTCGGTGCACCTATGCACCCTTAAACACCTATACTTCCTTGAACTTGTTTGTAAATCCCCTAATCCAATCCGGATTATAAAACAATAGACTAGCCACTTAGCCTATCAACAACTTTAATAATTGATTAAAATATAGCAACAAAATAAATTATGATCAAAGTAATAATTATATCACAATGCAAGGTTCAACTATTTATGCAATGATCAATATGAAAGATAAATATATCACCGATTTAAGCGTAAGAAAGAAAAACTGAAATTAATTGAGAACTTGATGTAGCACATCAGCCTTTTAATAATTATTCACATTAGAAAATTTAAACAACCCTTATGAAGTGTTTGTGAAGAGATGAAAAATATCATAGTATATTTTTTTTTGTTCTTCTTCAATTTAGTATAGTGTATTTTTCGTAAGTGTAACTGAGTTAGGTCTCTTCCTTTTATGGTCTTGATTTAATATTACCGTTAAATAATATCCCCAATCTTTTTAAATAATACCCGTTAAAGAATGATTAGGAGAATATACACGGAATCACAATTTTGACCAACTCTTTAGATATTATTCCAATCAATCATTATCCACAATTACATAGGAACAATCACTTTTGGAATTCCCAAGATTTTAGTGATTTAAAATTGCTTCCAAGGATTACACGACAGTACCTATATATTATCCTATTTAAAGGATATTATCAACAGCCCCATTAATTTGAATAGATAAGCATCTACGTTAATTTAGTATCAATTTAGGTAATAACCGGATTTAACATGATAAGGCCAACTTATTTTTTATGATAATTAGTTTTAATAATTTGAAAAGTAAATTTCCTTTTAATGTTAAGACTTTTATTTAATTTAACTACTTTTCATGTGCCCAATAAATTTATTTTATAATTAATTAATCACTTTCATGAGTCCCAATTAATGTATTCCATAATTAATTAATTTCTTTCATGATTACGGAAAATTTAATAATGAAAAACCATATCCCAAGATTTATGGAAATAATATTGAAAGATAATAAATATTTTAAAATTTATTTTCTAACCGACTCCATCAATTATAGAAAAGCTATAAAACATTAGAATTTCAAAGATTACTTCCCAAAAAATTAACTTGATTCATTAGAAAAAGATTGAGCCACAAATTTGTTTACTGAATATTCATAGACTCGTTGGATGTTGGAATATTTTATACTTTATGTGGCCTCTACTATTTATATTATTGGACTTACATATTGTATTAATTTAATCACTTTATTTATGAGTTTGGTAATTAATTATGTGCGTGGCCTATAAATAATATTCCTAATAGTATTTGGTATAATTGGCACTAGGGTTTCATAATCTTGATGACGATTTTGACCCTTAGTTATTCTATAAATAAAACAGTTAGGGTTTGGTCTCAATTGTCGTCTCAAGAATTTTATTTACACACCTTTACATCCATCCTAAGATTGAGAGAGGCAATTGAAGACCTTCACCCTTTAGCGTAACGGAAGCGTGATACATACAAGATGACTTCTCTCAATTCATGTAAATACTCATTATTATGATTATTGATATTATTTTATTTTATGCAATAACATGTTCCTGTATAATTTTACCCAACATCTGGTATCAAAGCTATGGTTACGTTATAGAATAAATTATTTATGTTATTATGTTATAAATTTTAATATCATAGAATAATTAAATTATGCTGTTTTGGAGAGTGCTTTGCCGATTATTAATTCAATTTATTTCAATGTCAATATAAATCAGCAGCTTAATGTTCCGTTGTACGAGTCTTATATATATATTGATTAATCAACTATAATTGCTTGTCGCTATATATATATATATATATATATCGTCCCTGTACTGTATGAGTCTTGTATATATACTAATGTTGATTCAGGAACTATAATTGATTGTCACTAGCTATTTAATTTCCCCCTACGGTATGGATTTCATTAATGTTCCCTTGCAATCAAATATATATTGTTTTTGATGTTATGCGTTAAACAGGAACATAAATATTAAATAATATATGTTCAATTTTTTATTTATGTTTGTATAATATTATGATATTTTTATGCCCTCGTATTCATGTTAAAATTAAAGTGATTATTTTATAATTAATTCATGTTCATAATTATATATTTTAATTTAAAAAATTTGAACATGATGTGATATATTATTAGGGCTTTTTAAGTTATTACATGTAAATTTTAAATAATGTTAATTTTCAAACTTGATTAATATGTTTAAAGAAAATTGAGTTTGATCATAATAATTTACGTGTATGTTGACTCTTTTTATTGTTAAAATTAATAATCAAATTTAATCTGAGGATTATTAATTGAAACAATTAAAGATTAAGAAAAGTCATATAATGTTACATTTAATAAATAAATATTTTAATTTTACCCAACGGAAAATTAGAATTAGAATTTATTAAATGGAATTTTATTGCATAAGTAACATGTTTATTTCGTTTCTACCCAACGGTGATGCGTGGATAAATGTGTTTTGCATTATTTTATGGGGATGTTATTAGTATATTATTAATTGGACCAACGAAAGATTAATAATTATGCACCAACATCTCATTAAAATCTATTTTTAGGTGTTGTAAATAGATTTTATATAACTAACTACTTACCATACAGTTGGTTTTTATTATGATTAATTATTAGTTATTTTTGTACATTGTGGATTTCTTTTAGTTTTTTGTAAGCATGCTTATGAGCTTGATTCTATTTTAGCATTGACTCCAACTAGTATAAACCTTTAATGAAACTAATTTTACTGCTTAAAAAGTGTAAGTGAAAATTATTCTTGGCACTATGATTTTGGACTATGCACTACGGGTGGATCATCCTGCTCCACTTACAACTACTAGCTCAATTGAGCAAAAGGTTATTTATGAAAGTAGGAGCGATCTAACTGCATGTCCCTTATGATTATGAAAAACTCTATCACGACAGCCATTCGATGAGTCATTCCTGACTTTGAGAATGTTAAAGAGTACTTAACTTCAGTCAAGTAACAATTTAAGGGTTCTTCTAAAACTCATGCAAGTACCCTTATTTTGAAAATACTTACTAGCAGGTATGATGGGGTTAGTTGGGTGCGCGAGCACATTATGATGATGAACGACATGGCCTTTAAATTAAAGGGTATAGACATGGCGATTTTTGAGGGTTTTCTTATTCACTTCATTATGACTTCTCTTCCTGCATAGTTTGATCCATTTAAGATCAATTATAACACGCAGAAAGAAAAGTGGAAGATATGAGCAAGTTAATCTCCATGTGCGTCCAAGATGAAGAAAGGCTTAAGGTTGAAAAAAAAAATCTAATGTTGCTCATTTGACTACCACTGGATCCTATAAGAAGAAGGCTTATAAAAAATGACAAAGGTTTTAATAATAAGGATAAACCAATTTCTACCAAAATAAATAAGACAAATTATTCATGTAACAAGACATGTCCTAAATGTCACTTCTGTAAGAAGTGATGACATATTCAGAAAGAATGCCCTAAATTAAGAGAATGACTTGAAAAGAAAGGTATATCGTCCATCAATTATGTAACTGATGAATCCTTTCTAACTTCTAATACATGGTGGCTTGACACTGGTGCTATGGTTCACATTAGTAATTCATTGCTTGGATTCCTTTCAAAGAAGACACTCTAAAAGGGGGAAAGAACCATTAAAGTTGGCAATGGAGAGTCTATACAAGTTGAAGTTGTAGGAACACTTTCTTTAGTCTTGGAGAGTGGTTTCATCTTGTATTTATATGATACACTTTATGTTCCCAGTATGACACTAAATTTAATTTCTATATCTAAACTTGATGTTGATGGATTTTCGTTTAAGTTTGGGAATAATAAAATACTTATTTATCATTACTCTCATGTTATTGGTTCTGGCTCTTTAGAGGGAAACCTCTATAAGATAAATTTGAATAATGTCTTTTCGGAATCCTTGTTAACAATGAATGTGACAGAAAGTACCTATAAAGTGGAAATAAGAGAAAACTGGATAATGAGAATTCTTCAAAATTGTGGCATCAATGCCTAGGCCATATTTCAAAAGACAGAATGGAATGTCTTGTAAAGGATGGAATTCTTCATTCACTAGATTTTTCTGATCTTGACCATTGTATAAAATGTATAAAAGGAAAATTTGTGAAAGGTACTAAGAAAGGAACAACAAGAAGTAGTGCACTTCTTGAGGTTATTCACACTGATATATGTGGACCATTTAATCTAAGAATTGGTGGACACAAATTTTTCATTACGTTCATTGATAACTATTTTCGTTATACTTATAATATGTTTGCCTGATTAATGAAAAATCTGAATCACTAAATATGTTTAAAGTTTTCAAGGCTGAAGTTGAAAATCAACTTAATCGAAAAATTAAAGTAGTGAGATCAGATAGAGGCGGAGAGTATTATGGTAAACACTCCGATACAAGTCATAGTCCTGGCCCATTTGTCTTATTTTGTCAAGAAAATGAAATCGTCACTCAGTATACAATGCCTGGTACACCGCAGCAGATCAATGGTGTAGCTGAGAGGCGAAATCGTACCCTTATGGATATGGTGCATATTATGTTATTCAATTCTAGCTTACCTGTGTTTTTGTGGACTGAGGCATTAATGACAGCTGTTCATATTTTAAATCGAGTTCCTAGCAAATCTGTCCCTAACACTCCTTATGAAATTTGGAAAAGTAGGAAACCTAGTTTAAAATACTTACGGGTGTGAGGCTGTCCAACTGAGGCTAAGTTTTTTTAATCCACAAATAAAGAAACTTGACTCTAAAACCATTAGTTGCCATTTTATTGGATATCCTGAGAGATCTAAGGGTTTTTGATTTTACTGTCCCTCGCATACCACTAGAATTGCTGAGACTAGGCATGCAGAATTTTTAGAGAATGGTGATTTAAGTGGGAGTGGTGAGCCTAGAAAAATTGATCTTGAAGAAAACATGTTTTATGTTTCTAATCCTGTAATTCAAGAGGGTGAGGCACAACAACCTCCTATTGAGGCGAATGATGCCCCTGAGATAGCTGAGCCACTACTTAATGTTGAACCCCACATTATTGAAAATCATATTTCTGAAATTGTGCAGCCTTTACGTAGGTCCGAAGAACCTAGAAAGCCTATTAATTTTGATAATTTTATAATCTATCTTAATGAGATTGACTATGATTCAAGTAAGATTAGTGATCCTATCTCCTATAAAGAGGCCATTACAAGTGTTCAATCAACTCAATGGAGTGAAGCCATGAATGATGAGTTGAAATCAATGGAGCTTAATAACGTTTGAGATCTTGAATGATTACCAAAAGGTTTTAAACATGTTGGTTGCAAGTGGGTTTATAAGACCAAATTAGATCCTAAAGGGAATGTTGAAAGGTATAAAGCTCAATTGGTTGCTAAGGATTTTACTCAAAAGGAAGGTGTGGATTATAATGAAACTTTTTCTCCAGTATCTAGGAAAGATTCATTTAGAATACTCATGACTTTAGTAGCTCATTATGATTTAGAGTTACATCAGATGGATGTTAAAGCTGCATTCCTTAATGGTAACTTGCATGAGAATGTCTATATGGCACAACCAGAAGGTTTTTGGTTAAATGCAAGGAACATATGGTATGTAGACTTAAGAAGTCCATATATGGGTTAAAACAGGCTTCTCGACAATGGTATCTTAAGTTTGATGAGGTAATGAGTAATTTTGATTTTAAGAAAAATATAGTGGATCAATGCATATACTTGAAGGTAAGTGGGAGTAAATTTGTTATTTTTGTTTTGTATGTTGATGATATACTACTTACAAGTAATAACTTAGACATGTTGCATGAGACCAAACGTTTTCTTTTTGGAAATTTTGATATGAAGGATCTCGGTGAAACCTCTTATGTTATAGGTATTGAAATTCATAGAGATAAGTCTTGTGGGATATTAGAATTGTCCCAAAGATCTTATATTGACAAAGTTCTTAACAAATACAACATACAAAATTGCTCCCCTACTGTCGCCCCTGTTGTTAAGGATGACAAATTTGGCTCATATCAATGTCCTAAGAACCACCTTGAACGTGATCAAATGAATCTTATTTCCTATACTTCTGTGGTTGGGAGTCTTATGTATGCTCAAGTTTGTACACGTCCCGTATATAAGCGATGAATCGGTATGCTTGGACGTTACCAGTTAAATCCAGGTTTGGATCACTGGAAAGCAGCCAAAAGGTTTTACGCTACTTATATAATACTAAAGATATTATGCTTACATTTAGAAAAACAGATAACCTTGAAGTTGGTTATTCTGATTCTGATTTTGCTAAGTGTAAAGATGAAAAGAAATCCACATCAGGGTACATCTTTATGCTTTCAGGAGGCCCTATTTCGTGGAGAATTGATAAGCATGAGTTAACTACCACTTCCACGATGATGGCAGAATATGTGGCTTGTTATCATGCTACTTGTCACGCCATACTATTAAGAAATCTTATTTCAGGACTTAAGGTTGTAAATTCCATTTCAAGGTCATTGAAAGTATTTTGTGATAATAATTCTAATGTTAGTTTGTCCAACAGCACCATTTCGAGTGGTGCTAGACTATACCTCGACACTAAGTACTTATTTGTCAGGGAAATAGTTGAAGGTTAAAGTGTTGTCATTAAGTATATTAGTACGCATGATATGTTAGCGGATCCACTTACGAAAGGCTTACCACCCAAGCTCTTTTTAGAGCATGCATGTTGCCAGCATGGGTTTAACTGATAGTCTTAATTAATGAGTTATATATTTTAATGTAAGACAACAATTTTGAGCTCGTTGTTTAATTTGAACTTCACATTATGTTTATGGTTTGTTATTCTTTTTATTGTGCACACTTGAGAATTTGTGAGCAAACGGTACAGTAATGTTTTGGACCATATGAATGAGTTTAATCTATTACCATTTATGTAAACTCTATTCATACCAGTTATGCTTAATGTTAATCTTTGTTTTAATAAAAGTACTAATTGTGTAACTAATGGGGATCTTGTGATAATAGTGACACAAAGATTGTATTAATTTGCATTGGTGTTTTATTTGAACAAGATGTAGATATTAAATTAATACTTGGCCAAATTAATGATTGTAAGCGTTATGTTTTGTATATAAATAGTATTCGGCCAAGTGAGAGAATGTTAGAATATTTTATTCCTTATGTGGCCTCTACTATTTATATTATTGTGCTTACATATTGTATTAATTTAATTACTTTATTTATGAGTTTGGTAATTAATTATGTGGCCTATAAATTATATTCCTAATAGTATTTGGTATAATGGGCCCTAGGGTTTCATAATTTTGATGGACGATTTTGACCCTTAGCTATTCTATAAATAAAATAGTTAGGGTTTGGTCCCAATTGTCGTCTCAAGAATTTTATTTACACACCTTTATATCCATCCTAAGATTGAGAGAGACAATTGAAGACCTTCACCCTTAAGCGCAGCGGAAGCGTGATACATACAAAATGACTTCTCTCAATTCATGTAAGTACTCAGTATTATGATTATTGATTTTATTTTATTCTATGCAATAACACGTTCCTGTATAATTTTACCCAACATTGGAATCCCAAAACAATCATGAAGCATATTAGACTTAAAATCAGATTGTTAATTTACAATCCTGGTGACGTTAGGATTTTAAAATTGCTTTGGTCCATTCACTGATTTCAATCATCAATAAATATCATGAAAGATTCTTTAATAGGTAAACCCAATATGATATTCAATTAATCAATCATGGTATCATCCTGCTAAAAAGTTAAGTCCATTACTATTAGATTCATTTCAATTAACCAATTAACATGGCAGCTTTCATATGGAAGGAATTAATTCAATTTTATCCATTTACCAATTCGAATGAGCAGCTTAGGGATTAATTTGGAAATAATTAAGATACGGTTATAAAAAAAATATTTCCATATTAATTTTAAAAACATAATCAATTTATTCCTTTAATTATGGAAAAGTTTTAAAATTAGTTTTTCAAAATTTAACACCAATTAATTAATATTTGATCCTTAATAATTTTGAAGGCTTAATTAAATATTTTCCTAATTAATTAACAACTTTAATTTATTAATTAATTAACCACTTTAATTTATTTCATAATTAATTAATGATGCAATGCAATGCAAATCCTAGAGCCTTGATTGAGAAATAATTAAAGTTAGGGTCTTACATTTATATTCCTAATGACTCAAGCAATTCTTCTAGCCTTCATGTCTTCAATCCTTTAATAAATCAAAACTACAAGAATTCTTTTTATATCTTGTAAATGTATGAGTAAATATTTTAGTACAATAGGAAAGTCATCATCAAAACCTAAGGTTGGAATATGACCAAGTCAACAAATCAAAAAAAATTGAGAAGAGAATCTCTAAAGTGGAAAAAGATTAAAGTTTAAGCCCCTAATGGAAAAATATAAGAAGACAATCCCCAAAGTGGAAAAAAAATTAAAAGTTTAATCCCCTGATTAAAAAAATTGAAAAGACAATCCCCAAAGTGAAAAAAATATTAAAAGTTAAGGATTTTAATCTATATTTAGGCCTAAATTATACCATAAGAGTTTTGGTATATATGATAAGAGTTTTAATGAATATTTTATCTGTTTCAAAAGTTAGAGCACACACAATGATATGAAAAAGGTAAATAATATATATCGACAAATATATATGATGAAGTTGGATTGCGACTAGCGTGGTAGTCTAGCTATGTGATGAAATAAAATAAATTAGGGTGAGACGATTCTTAATTTCTACTTATCCCATTTATGTATATACATTGTAATTATAATTCTACTGAAAATTTTGGCAAAATTTTCACAATGAATGACAAAACTATATAAAGAATGTAAATTATGTTTAATTAATTTTTCCCTTTAATATATGCATTAAATATCAGAATATGGGGTTAATGCAACTATTGTGCTCACTTTTATTTGTTTGCGAAAACAGCCTAAATTTCGATATAATTTTAATGATAATATTGTCATATCATCAACTTTAGTAGCAATTTACTTGGTAATATATCTTTAATCTAATACATAAAGTCGGAGTGTCATCGTGTCAACATTTTTTGAAGTCTATTTGGCTTTCAAAAATGTCCTTAAAACTTTTATAAGTGCCTTTGTGACTTCCAAAAACGCGCTTAAAGTATAATAGTAATTTTTGTTTTATTCTTATAACTTCAATTTTACTTATCTTCTTTTTGTAACTTGTAAATATGACTATCTTACTAAAAATCTTCAAACTTTTAACTTTATAGAATTGTCTTTCAAAATTAAAATTTTAATGTTTAAAATTAAAAATATGCATAAAAATTACACGTGTAACACATGTGCATGCCCGATAAGCTAGTTAAGTGTAATGATTAACCACAAATTAAATTATACGGTCCCCTTTTTCAGCGAACCTTAAACAAAGAACCAAAAACGAATCGGTTATAGTTTTTTGAACTATAACAACGGTTCGAACCGTCGACATAGCTATGTTGTCGGCTTTGTATGCTATAGCCAGTTCGGTTTTGGTTCACTGTTTAAGATTCGTTGGAGAAAGGGACTGTTAGATTATATACTGATCATATATAAGTAATGTTAAAATTATGATTATGACACAATATTAAAATAAAAGTATTTTTGTAAATAAAGTAGAGATTAGAATAATTAGCTTACTTAGATATATAAAATACAAAAAAACTAAACAGAGAGAGGAGAAACTTTTTTTCCTTTGATAATAATATATTTGAGGATACATGCGTGCAAACATAAAAAGATGATCAACCACTAATTAGTCCAATTATATTTTTTGCTCCATTGATGATCATTTCCAGCATAATAAAAACCATCAGGCTTTGCTTGCCAATACGTATATACCTTTTCAATCGACTTATTATAGACGTCAAAGCTCTTGTTTTGTGTTCCCCACCAAAAATGGCAGAAATAAAGAGTAGTACCCAAAAAATCAGGATTAAATTTCCACATGAATTCTTGCCCATTATATAGGTTATGATAACCTAGATCATCATCTCCTGAGGCGCAATGAATTCGCAAGTTACCTTGAGGGATTCCATCCACGACATGAACCTCAAAGTCACCACTGGCATTTGCTGTTAGAAAAATAGCGAAGAAGGAAAAAAGAAAGAGACTTTTCATCGTATAAATACTACAATATTTTGCAGTTCTGAATGATAAAATTATGATTTCTATTGATTCTTCAGTACTTGATTTATATAGAGACTAGGGAGCGTAAAAATAGTAACTTCATGATTACGTAGATTTGATACTTGAACGTTAGAATATAAAAAAATCATAACTAATTTATTCGTAATAAATTATAGGCCTAAATATGGATTAATACCTTACCTTGAACTTTTAATATTTTTTTTTTACTTTAGGGATTGTTTTCTCAATTTTTTCAATTAGGGGATTAAACGTTTAATATTTTTTTTTTCACTTTGAGGATTGTCTTATCAATTTTTTTTAATTAGGAGATTAAATTTTTTTTTTTCTACTTTGGAGATTGTCTTCTTGAATTTTTTCCATTAGAGGATTAAAACCTTTAATTTTTTTTTGATTACGTTTAAATTGATAGTTTCAAATTAGAAAATTGATGACATGACAGCGACACATGACTAAAAAATACTTTTATGTAATATTGAGTCTCATTTTAACATTTATTCAATTAATTTTTTGTACAAAAAAGGATAAATATAAGACCACATTATTAATTTTACTTTAAAAAAATTTCCTGAAATTTACTTTAAAAAAAAATAAATTTACCAAAAAATAAATTTAAAAAATTAATAATTTATCAAGAGTGTAAAATTATCGTTAAATTTATTTTAAAATTTTAATAATGGTGTTATATTAAAATTATAATAATAATTTACTTTAAAATTAATAATGATCCTATATTTATCCTTTTTGGTATAACAAACTTAATTGAATAATTGTTAAAATAAAACTCAATACTACACAAGTATCTTTTGGTCACGTATAAGTGCAATGTCATTAATTTTCTGATGTGACACTATCAATTTAGACATAATCAAAAAAATTTAAAAGTTTAATATTCTAATGGTTATGTTTGACAATATTTATAAACTTATACTAATTGATGACCTAAATTGTTATGGATAATTTTATGATGAAATATATATGTTAAAGTATTAAAATTATAAATTACAACTAAAATTGAAGCATGCAATGAACAATTAAAGTAAAACAATCAAGCACATGATCCTCTATTCTAGTGGCCTACCTCCACGTCTAATACCAATTAATATTAGAGACTCTCTTATTAATTAACTTGTTTTACAATTAAACCCCTTTACAAAACTAGTTCCCACAACCTTTGAGTACTTACTCCCTGAGCACCTTTACTCCTCATGCACTTATGCACCCTTAAGCATCTATGCTTCCTTGAACTTGTTTGTAAATCCTTTAATCCAACCCGAATTAGAAAACAATAGACTAACCACTTAGCCTAGCAACAACTTTAATAATTGATTAAAATATGACAACAAAATAAATTATGATCAAAGCAATAATTATATCACAATGCAAGGCTCAACTATTTATGCAATGATCAATATGAAAGATAACACTGATTTAAACGCAAGGAAGAAAAGCTGAAATTAATTGAGAACTTGATGTAGCACAGCAACCTTTTAATAATTATTCACAATAGAAAATTTAAACCTCCCTGATGAAGTGTTTGTGAAGAGATGAAAAATATAAGAGTATATTTTTTTTGTGTTCTTCTTCAATTTAGTATAGTGTATTTTTCGTAAATGTAACTGAGTTAGGCCTATTCCTTTTATAGCCTTGATTTTATATTACCGTCCGTTAAAGAATGATTAGGAAAATATCAAGTCAGGAAACCCACAACAACCAACTCAAAAAGTTTGAATCTGTTAGATATAGGGGATAAAGAATGAAAAAAAGAATTATACACGGAATCACAGTTTTGACCAACTCTTTAGATATTGTTCCAATCAATCATTATCCACAATTACATAGCAAATGTCACTTTTGGAATTCCCAAGATTTTAGTGCTTTAACATTGCTTCCAAGGATTACACGACATTACCTATTGATGAGTATGAAATATATTATGTTTTTATCCCTTAATGCTTAATCTTTTGTATTGGGAGTATTGGGAGTAGTTTTGCTTCAATCTTTTAACTTTTTTCTTAAATGTTCAGATATAAATAAATTGGATATATGAATATTCTAAATATTTAAACAACTTTTGACTAAGATATGGCAACACAATTCTTCAGTAATTCTATCAACACAATTATTCACATACACTACAATCATAACATTCCATGAAACCAAACTCTTATTAGCATGGTTTATGAACATATCATTCACAACCATGACATTGTTACGTGATGTATTAGTTACAACAGGCAAGAGGCTAGCCATTGTACCAGAATCGGGTTCCACGCCAAATGTTTGCATATCCCTACAAACTTCCAATGCATCATCAAATAGTCCATTTTGTGCATACCCATCAACCAATAAGTCCCATGAAATCCACATAAGAAGTGCAGAAAACCACCCCTCTTCACTCTTATTTTGATTTTGATTTGGTTCTATTTTTTATTTTATTTTGTTTTGTTTTTTATTTTTATGTTTAGTTATTAATATATTTTAATATTTTTCATAGTATTTGACGTCCGTCCAATGAATGACCTAATTAAATTTTTTTTAAAAGTTTAGTGGGTCAATTACATTTTTTTAAAGTACAGTGACTCAATGCTTACAGTTTTGTGTTGCCACATCAGAAAATAATGATTTTTTGATTTTGTTTTTTCAATGTCACGTCTGAAAATATTTGACGTCCATCATAGAAATTGGACGGAATGACCTGAATTTTCATTTTTAGAAAGCACAGTGGTCCAATTACATATTTTTAAAGTTCAGTGGCCAATTGTTTACAAGTCGACAACCACATGGGGGTAAAGGTGTTTTTTTGCCAAAAATAAAATATTTAATCCCCTAATTGAAAAAATTGAGAAGACAATCCCCAAAGTAAAAAAATATTAAAAGTTCAGGGTAGGGTATTAATCCATATTTAGGCCTATAATTTATTAAGAATAAATTAGTTAATACTTTCTTATATTCTGTCGTTCAAGTATCAAATCTACGTAATCATGAAAGAGAAGAAATTAAAAGTTTATTTAGTACTCATCAAATAGAAGACGGGTGTGAGTCACAGGTGGGTGTGATCTTGTAGTTAATGTGATTCCGAGGACGAAATCCTTATAAGGAGGAAGAATGTAAAGACCCGAGAATTTGAATAACCTTGAAGTTAGATTTTCGATGAAAATATCAAATAAACAAATTTTTTTTATTGATACTATTATGTGTTATGTGATTTATGTCGATTAATAACCTATTTTACATGTTACGTGAGTATGTATGAGTGTTGGGAGCTTTTGAGAGAAAAATAATTTTTTTTCGAAAAAAACGCTAGAACACTATTCATAAAACGCTAATAAATGTTCTTTTTCAAGAATTTTGAATTATGGCGTAGCGTTTATTTGAAAAAGATATGAAATCTGCAATAAAAGTACTTTTTTCGGGAAAAGGCCGTAAAACAGTATTCATGAGACAAACGCCTTTTTTGTTTTTTTGACTTTTCAAATAACAACATAACGTTTGTTCTGGAAATGGGGATTGGTGCCGAAATCGAATTTTTAACAATCGAAAGTCGGTTTTTTGACTCGTGTTACGAAAAACGTAACCGAAAAAATTAAGAAATCTAACTAAAAAGGAAATGAGAAACCAAATTAATTTTGGTCTAACTAAGCCTAGTATTTGAATGGCTAGGTTAGGAATTGAAAATGGTTAGGCTAATGGGTTAGTAATTTACTAGCCTAAGTGTAGAATTATTTGTGGCTCAAAGTAAGGTGTAATAAAAGTGGTGGGCTAACCTATGGGGGTGCCCAAACCAAGTCCAATTGAGAAAGTCAAAATTGGGTCAAAGTGTAGGATGATAAAGATAATAAAAGAAAAAGAAAAAAAAATATAGAGGCAAAGAAGGGGAAAGTACGCGACATATAGTGGTTGGATAAGAGGAGTGAGTCATTTAATTTGTGGCTAAGTTTTGGAGATAAATGATAGGATGACATGTGTTATGTGCTAGTAATTTAGCATGTGGTGAAATGTAAAGCAAAAACAGATGATCAAAGGGGGATGCATAGGTAGGAAAGAGAGGGACAAGGGGAAGGGGGGGGGAGGACAAGGTAGGATGGGAACTAACCATTTATGATAAGTTCTAGTCTTTTGTCTCTACCCTTTTGTTTTTCATAGCTCTTAAGTCTTAGGTAGTCATCTTCATTTCATTTCCTTTGTGCTAAGTAAATTTGAGAGAGAGCAAGAAAGAGAAAGAAAACTCAAGGCAAGAAGAGGAAGGGAATGAGCAAGTGAGATCAAGCTTTGATCATCTAGCTAAGTAAGAAGAAAAAAACCACATGGTAACCTTGAAACCCTAACTATCATCCATCTTTTTTAAGTTTTATTTAAGCTTTGTTGGTGGATGTTTTTATTTTTGTTTATGGGGATCATGATGGATCCAAAGTGATAAGGTGGTTTATGGTGTAAATTATATAATTAAACCATGTAATAATGCAAGAAAATGTAAGCCTACGCGTAAAGGATGGAAAAACCAAATAGTGAACTGTTATTTTTTACTTTAGTTAATAATGGACCAAAGCATTAAGTGAAAATGTGGAAAGACAGTTTTGTATTTCCATGAGTTACGAAGGCAACCCAATTGGAATGAAAGGAAAATCTGTTGTAACGAAGTTATGGTGGAATTTCTAGTAAAGTATGTAAAAAGGATAGAGAAAAATAGTTTGTGTGACGCCCTCAAATTTGGGTACCTTTAAATCCTCAATATGATGTTCCACGGTACTTCTCGTTTATAATATTAACAATGACATAAAGGTAATTACTAATTATTAAAATATGCCTCATTTTAAATCCAAGGTTCTCAGACCTTTTAAGTCCCAGGTTCTCAGACCTTTTAAGTCCCAGGTTCAAACCTTTAAGTCTTCAACACATGATAAAATATTATGTAATTATTATAATACTTCTAATTATTATAAATAGTTACAACTATTTTTTACTCATCCATCTTTCCTTTCCCTTTGTTCTTATTGGACCCTTTAATCTGCTCTAGCTTCGTTGTAAATTTTTATTTAAAACAAGTATGAGCTACAAAGCTCAGCAAGTATAAACAATTGAATAAACAACAAAATCAAGAATCATGATACTATTTCTACAACTGAATAATAGTTGTGAAACCATTTCGAATAAATAAAAATAATAATAGTAAGTTCATTTTTGTCTAATATTTTTAAAACGGTGTACTAAGCGGTCAAAGAACCTCGAACATTTTTGTTTTCTCAAGGGTTGAAGAGTAATTCAACTATGACCTGGTCTGGCTTACGGGAACATTGGGTGACCTGCCCAGTGTACTCTATGTTGTACAACATTATAGCTAAATGACTATATGCGTTTGTTTGACAAACTCAACGGTCTGTCGGAATTTTTTTCGACGGAAAAATACCCCCAACATCAAGGTTGTTCATCTAAGACTGGAGTCCAAACCCCAAAACAATTTGGGTGGACATATCTACCTAATCCAAATAATGTTTCAGAGAAATGTATTCAAATCAATAAAACGTTTTAACATTTGTTTAGTCGATATAATTTGGCATTGACATAACTCTTAAACAATTAATGAATATTAGAAACTTAAACTTGAATAATTTATGTCAAAGCAAAACTTGAACAATTTATGCATTATAGCAAAACGTTAAATAATTTATGCATTATAGCATAGTTGAACACTTATACAATTATCATAGATTTTGTACAAGTCTGAAGGTTGCAGAATTAATAAATAATGTGTAAACTGAAGCATACATAAGGATTATTCATAAAAATATATACTAAAAAACTGACATTCAAACGAAAGTTGAATGGACTTAGAATACTTGCTCAATAAAATTTTAGTAAGTTTAGGAAACTTGCCTCAAGCGTCTTCTATACTTTGACGTTAATCACCTTCTGAATGTCCTACACATTTATTACACATAGACATCCCAATTAGCCAAGTATAAACGTCACACATAGTTTACTTTAACCTATTCCATATTTTATAATATTTGTTTCATTAAACTCGGAACATTATTTAAGTTCATATACACATACCAATTAGACATATATTGATGCTAATTATGGCTTACATTAACTTTAGATTCTTAGTTCTTAGTGTTCGCTTTTGATAATTTAATCAATGCGCCTAACTTTTATTTTTTATTTTTCATTACAAGTATAAAACAGACAACAGGGTTGGGTGTCTGCTTTAGTTCAAAACTCTCTGTCTGTCAATCCAGACAGCGCCACAGAGTGCCTGCTTTAACTTTAAACTTCTTGTCTGTCAATCCATATAGGTTACTAGACCGTTTGCATTATCTTTAAACTCACTGTATGTTAATCTAGACAGGTTACTAGCCCGTCTGCATTAGCTTTAAACCTACTATACCTGAAGCTAAAATGGGAAGTTTTTTCTTAACAACGTACCCACTTTGCAACATCATAACTTGACCCTCTACTATCGAAATGAGTCTGTTCTCACATCAGTTTCTTCCTTGTTACATCTACTACAAATCCCACTGAGTGGGAATTTTTTCCAAGTTCATTCTCTGTCCAAAACAGTGGCACAAATGTCCCTTTCCAAAATAGTTTTCCAGTTTTTTTGGCAGATTTGAGTAGTCGATCTCTTTTTGAAGGGCATATCTCCCACCTCTGGACTCAGAATAAGGTCATTCTTACGCCCACAGACTCGTTACTTAATGTACCACATAACCCATATAACAGAATTTTTTTTCTATATGAGATGAAATGGAATTAATAAAATTATGGAAGAACTTTGAAATGTAAGTGTAAATTATGATTTAGACTAAGCGGGAAGTAAACTAAAGTGTATTGGTTTCCAAAAGTCGAGTATGCTACGTTGTTTCGTACTACATAAGACAAGCGTAATAAAAATTAATTAAAGAATGATTTAAGATGCCTTCAATTATAAAACATGAGCATCATGGGACTTTAGAATTAAAGTCTAAACTAAGAACGAAACTAAAAGTGAAATATACTGAGGTGTATATATAAAGTTAAGTACGTTGTGTCGAGTTAAAAAACCTGAACATCATGAATTATGAAATAAGCTAAGATAAGCTAAAATAAACCAATATTTGGGGTTAATACTTGACTTATTGGTATGTTCGACCTTAATGATATATGTAGGTCATTTGAAGAGCAATATAGTGTAAGTTGTAAAGTAGTGCTTAAGGCAAGTTTCTAATTCTTGTATAAACTTTATGTATGCAAGTTTTCTAAACATACTCAAATTTTATTGAGCAAATTTCTAACTTTTGTTTAATTTGTGATATTAATTAAGCAAGTTTTCTAATTTCATTCACCATGTTGAATTGAATGCAAATATTGTATGATCTTGTACATATTATTTTTCTGTGCAAGACTTGTGTTTAAACGGTGAAAATTTAATTTCTATATAAAATTCATTGTATAAATATTTGTGTAAAAGAGTTATTAGTCATTCGATTCGATCTGCTTAACTCAATTCTTGAACTATTCTGGATAAAATATATATTATTGGATAAATTATAGGTGATAATTCTAGGAAGTATGATAAGTTGTTTGTGCCGATCAAATATTTGGCCATATCATGGTGTTATCTTGCACTCCGTGCAAGAATGTGTGTTATGAGCAAAAGATATTGTTGTACGTATGTGTTAAGTATACTAGATGAGCAGTTAGAGATAAGATTGCACCCCATGCAATATATAGGATGATTGTTGATGGTTATACATAAGATCGTATCTAACCAATATCCGCACCTACGTGCAGACTTAAGAAGATAAGTTCAAAGAAATGGAACTATTTAAGATGATAAATTTCGTGGAATAGTGAATGATGTGAAGAAGTGAGTTGATACTAGGTAGTACTTTCGACTAGTCAAATGTTACAGTGTTAACTAAGTTTAAGTTGCGAGTACAGTCACATGTTTTTTAACCGTTGACGTGTAGTAATTGAGTAGAACAACTCTTTTGTATGGGCAGATGTTTAAGATGAGTTAGGAACAAATCTAGCTCAGTGCCGAGACAATGTAGATGAGACGGGAAACTAATTTATTAGTTTTTAGGTGGAGAGCCACCCAGTTCACTACATTGATAACTTTTGAACACTTGTGTTGTGGCGCTCTTATATATATATATCAAGAAGGTGATTCTTTTCACATGTGTATTTTTGTAGGATGAATTGAGTCCTAGAAGTGTTATAAGAGAATGACGTTCTTAATAAATATGAGAAGATAGATGGTCTTAGGTGATTGTGACTAAATATATATATGTGGTATGTAGGTTTACAGTTAGAACATATTGTTCAACCTTCATGAGTAGTAGAAGAGCCAAAGGTCCAGATGAGCCTTTTAGTAAAAGAATACTAAATTAATTATTAATTTTGTTGTTTATTCAACTGTTATAACTTGTTGGGTAATTAAATGCTCACTTTTATAAATTCTAATATAATTGCAGCTAAGCCAGAGTAGACTGAAGAATCTGGTATCATCAAAGAGAAGAAAAGGTTAAAGTTAGAAGATTTGTGTATTAATTGTAATAATTAGTACTTTTGTAATATTGTAAAGTAATATTAGATGATGCATTAGTTAAGATCTTGGGAGTAGAATGTAAGATTTCGCATTGTTTTGTAATGATATTATGATTATCTTTATGGTGTAATGAGATGTATTCGATGAATAACACCATATTTTGATTTTGAAGATAGACTCAAGATTCGGAGTGTTATAGTCTATGTGATGAAATAAAATAAATTAAGGTGAAACGATTCTTAATTCTTATTTATCACATTTATGTACATGCGTTACAACTATAATGAATTTTTTTGCAATGAATGACGACTTGAAGACTAATTTTACCATCATTATTTGTGACTACCATTGCAATCACCAAATCTTATATGGAAGTAATTTTATTTAGTAAGTCAACTCACATATGCTTTCTTTTATATTTTGTTTTAAAATTATAATCATGATCTGGACTTTGGTGTAGTGGTAACACTCATTATTTAGTTTTCAAATGGGGGGAGGGTTCGAATCCTGCAAGTATTATTTGATACAATTAATACAGTGAAATAAATCTTACCTTTGATCCCTAAAATCTTGTTTTTTTGTGATGACTTTGACAATCACAATAGATTACGTAGCACTAAGTGTTTGCGTGATTGTCAAAATCATCACGTAAAACCTTTCATGATGGGCGTATACAAGACGTCCATTTTTTTGTGATGACTTTGACAATCACAATAAATTACGTAGCACTAAGTGTTTGCGTGATTGCCACACATATTTTATTTTTTTGTGATGGCTTGAAAATTTTATCACAAAATATCTTCTTTTTATAATTGTAAATAAAAATCATCACAAAAATCTATCTTTTTTAATGATTGTCATGGCCGTTATAAAATATTATTTTGATTATTTCTTACATTAAATATTAATGATAGCTTAAATACAATCACGAAAAGGGTATATCTATAAGTGATGACTTAGTGCGTCACAAAAAGAAATTTTATTTTGTGTGAAAATTTTGGTGTGATTGACATGGCTATATATATCACAATTATAATACATTGATGGCAAGATTAGTCATCGCTAAGAGCCATCATATATACTATTATTTTGTGATTGCTTAAAAAGTCCATCATAAATTATTATCTTTTGTGATTATTTTTAAAAGCCGTCACAAAGTTCTGTCATGTATTCTTATTTTTCTAGTAATGATGTCACTGATTTAAATAAAAATATGTTAGATTTGAATGATATTTATATTGTTAATAAATTCCCTGACGTATTTCCTGAATAACTTCCTGGCCTAACCCCAGAACGTGAGATTAAATTTTTTATTGACCTTGAACCTGGTACAAAACCCATTTTCAAAATCCTATATCGAATGGCTCCTATTGAACTTCAGGAGTTAAAAGCCCAATTACAGGAGTTGTTAGACATTAGTTTCATTCGTCCTAGTACATCTCCTTGGGGTGCTCCTATTTTATTTGTAAAGAAGTAAAACGGGAGTATGAGTCTCTGCATTGACTATCGGGAGTTGAACCAGGTCACCATAAAAAATAGGTACCCATTACCCCGTATTGATGACCTGTTTGATCAGTTGTAATGTGCTCAATTCTTCTCAAAGATCGGTCTTCATTCTGAATATCATCAGTTAAAGATTAAAACTGATGACATTTCAAAAACTATCTTCAGAACTCAATACGAGCATTATGAATTCTTAGTCATATATTTTCGATTGACTAATACTCCTATTGTCTTCATGGATATGATGAACCAGATATTTAAGGAATATTTGAATTTTCAAGACATTGTAAAATAATAATATATCTATAATAGCTTTTTGTATAATTAATTTTACGGCAAAAACACTACTAGAAAAACAAGAATACGTGACGGAATTTTGTGACAGTTTTTAAAAACAATCACAAAAGATAGTAATTTGTGATGGACTTTTTAAGCAATCACAAAATAATAGTATATATGATGGCTCTTAGTGATGACTGATTTTACCATCAATGTATTATAATTGTGATGGCCATGTCAATCACACCAATTTTTTCACGCAAAAATAAATTTTCTTTTTGTGACGCACTAAGTCATCACTTATATATATACTCTTTTCGTGATTGCATTTAAGCTATCACTAATATTTTAATATAAGAAATAATCAAAACAATATTTTATGACGGTCGCGACAATCATTAAAAAGTTAGATTTTTGTGACGACTTTTATTTGCAATTACAAAAAGAAGGTATTTTGTGATGGAATTTTCAAGCCGTCACAAAACAATACAATATATGATAGCTCTTAGTGATGACTAATTTTACCATCATTATAGAGTATTTGTGACTGCCATTGCAATCACCAAATCTTATTTAAAAGTAATTTTGTTTAGTAAGTCAATTCACATATGTTTCCTTTTATATTTTGTTTTAAAATTATAACTTTGGTGTAGTGGTAATACTCGTTATTTAGTTTGCAAATGGGAGAGGGTTCGAATCCTACAAGTATCATTTGATACAATTAATATAGATATAATTAATATAGTGAAATAAATTATACGTAAATAGAGATTCACGTTCTTACATTTGATCCCTAAAGTCTTGTTTTTTTTTTGTGATGACTTTGACAATCACAATAGATTATATGTTAATGTGATTGTATTAATCATCACAAAAGCACTAAGCGTTTACGTAATTGCCAAAACCGTCACGTAAAACCTTTCATGATGGGCGTATACAAGACGACCATTGTGATGCTTAAAGCCATCACGTAAACCTTTCGTGATGATTTTTCTACTTTTTGTGATGGATTTAGGCCATCATAAATGACCATTTTTTTAGTAATGAAAGCACCTTTACCCGCTTGTGGTCGTCGACTTAGTGATTGGCAATTGTGATCTATAAAAATATGCATTGGACCACTGTCTTTTAAAATGAAAATTGAGTTATTCGTCCAATTTCTTGGACGGGCGTTAAATAATTACACACGTGGCATTCAGAAAAAATCAAAAAATTATTATTTTCTTATGTTGCAATACAAAAAAAAATTAAAAATAAAATCATTAATTATGTGGCAAAAAATGATTAAAATAATAATAAATTTAAAATAAATAATAATTAATTCGTTTTAAAATAATTAATTTTTAAATAAAATAATTAATTTTAAAATAAAAATAAAAAAATTAATTTTAAAATAATTAATCATTAACTTGTAAAAAAATCATTTTTGCCACATTAAAAAAATTTGTTTTTGTTTTTAAAAAAAGTATGTTTTTAAAAAAATTCTGTTTTTAAAAACAAAAACAGATTTTTTTTAACTTTGAAAAATAAAATTCTGTTTTAAAAAAAATGCTGTTTTTTTTTAAAAAATAGATTTTTTTTATCTGGCAAAAATGTTTTTTTACCAATTAATGATTTTTTTAACCGGAATGATTAATAATTAATTTTAAAAATAAAAATAAAATAATCATTTTACAAGTTAATGATTAATTCCAAATATTTATTTTAATTTTATTATTTTAATTATTTTATTTTAAAATTAATTATTTTATTTTTAAAATTAATTTTAATTTTATTTTTAAAATTAATTATTATATTTTAAAATTAATTATTTTGAAAAGAATTAATTATTATTTATTTTAATTTTATTATTATTTTAATTATTTTTTGCCACATAATCAATGATTTTATTTTTGATTTTTTTTGTATTGCCACATAAGAAAATAATAAATTATTTTTTTTTCCAATGCCACGTGTGTAATTATTTGACGTCCGTCCAAGAAATTAGACGGAATGGCCTGAATTTTCCATTTTAGAAAGCACAGTAATCCAATTGCATATTTTTAAAGTTCAGTGACCAATTGCTTACAAGTCGACGACCACAGGCGGGTAAATGTTCTTTTTGCCCTAATTTTACCATCATTATAAAGTATTTGTGACTGTCATTACAATCACCAAATCTTATGTGAGACTAATTTTGTTTACAAAGTCAATTCACTTGTGTTTCCTTTTATATTATTCTTTAAAATTATAATCATGATTTAAAATTTGGTGTAGTGGTAATACTAGTTATTTAGTTTGCAAATTGGGGGAGGATTCGAATCCTACAAGTATCATTTAATACAATTAATATAGTAGAATAAATTGTCCGTAAAAAGATATTCACGTTCTTACGTTTGATCCCGAAATCTGTGACGACTTTGACAATCACACAAGATTATATGCTAATGTGATTGATTTAACTATTACAGAAGAGTTGTGTGCTAATGTGATTGTATTAATCATCACCTAAGGCTGATGTATATTTAATTTTGTTCAGTTTTATAACAAATTACTAGAAAAAAATATTGAACAAAAATTATGTACTAAATATGTCCATGCCGATCTATATATTTGAGAAATAAAAAGACTCAACAAATTAAAAGGAAATAAATTAATTTCCAAAATAAAAAATAGCAACCATATTCAATTCTCATACCGTGATGAAGCATTAAACTTATAATATCAAATTTTCAACTCCGACAATTTATTTAATTGTTATTGGTGAATTTGGAATGAATGTCATTCTTTTTTCGTTGACTCTTTATTTTTCTCTTGCAAATATTTAGATTTGCATTGGCCACGTTTAATTCATAATTTTTACTCCATAATACTCCATTCTTACCAACGTTATTGATACATTTACTAAAAGATGAATTTAGGGATAATTTACATTTTTACATACTCTATCCTTACCTTAATATATGTCATTTTAGATAATTTTATTTTTTTCTAATTATTTGTCGTTTTATATAATTTAGGAGAATTAACTACAATTTTTCAAAATTACCTCTCATGAAAAAATATTACAGATGAGAGAGTATGAGATAAGTATGGTAATTATAAAAATTTAAGGGTATTATAGACAATTAATATTATATTTAATGTTATACAATTATTTTCTTAATTCTTGTAGACAACTCTAAAACACATATTAAGGGACGAATGGAGTATTTAATAAAAAAATAATAGTACTCAATGTACCTGGTATTTAATGAATGCATGTCGTATTCTGGATTTAATGTGGTGTCGTAATATAACAATAGAAATGTATATTTATATTAAATGTGGCATATTAAAATATAATATTTGGGAAAAATAAATAAAAAGAGTGGAAGTATTAAAAAAGAAAGACATTCATTTTTCAAATTGTTATAAAATGATAAATAAAACAAGATGTATATTGATAATCTTTTGTATTCAAGTGGTCATCCACACTTTTCTTTCACTATGATATTCTTACATTTTTCTCAAATTGGTGATGGTCTATCTCTCTCTCTCTTCTATTTACCCACTTCTACTATCTGATACACACACACACACACACACACACACACACATATATATATATATATATATATATATGGGAAAAATAGTTGTACACAGCCTTGTAAACTTTTTGTTTACACAGTATATCAAAATGACATCGTTTGGCCCATTTGTTTTAAAGGACAAACACGGCTCCTCTCTACTCTCCTCCCAAAACACAGATCGAAGCTCTCCCCTCCCAAATTACGGATCCAGGCTCTCCCCTCCCAAATCGAGCGCGCATAAGGGCTCTACTCTTTTCTCCTCCCAAACACGGTTCCATTTTCTCCGATTCTCTACTTTTCTCTCCTCCATATTCTCCGATTCTCACTCTCCTAGGGTTTAAGTCCTTTCATTTTCGTTCATTTTCAACTCCAAATAAGAGCAATTGCTTCAATTAGGAAAAACTTTGCCCAAGCTTTTGCTTCAATTCCAATTGCAAAGAGGTGTTGGAGTGAGAGGATGCCGCCGCCGTACCGACGGGTAAGCTCACTCTTCCGTATTTTTTTCAATTCTGATTATGGAGTTTGCCTTATATTTCTTCCCCTTCTGCTTTTTATCCCTGATTGTCCAAGCTTATAGTCTTTAATATGTGGACGATTTATATGAAGAGAAAGACAGAAGTTAAGGATTTCACACATATATAGCGGAACAAGTAAAAGCATTGAAAGTGTCATGATCATAAAGCAGATTGTGGATATGAATTGATATTGCCTTTCGTTTCTTAAAGACATGCTTCTCCCTCAACATTTCAATGTTAAAACACACATGAGAGAAATAAGAAGCATAATTTGCATACCATGACAATAAAGCCACCAAACAAGTTTGCAGACCCTGTGAGTACAACGAGAGAACAAAATCAATATATTCAACCAAAAAAAAGAAATTATACAAGTCCATTAGTACCTCCATATAACAGTAGTTTCTCTATCTAAATACTAGTACCTCCATATAATACTATACTCTAAATAAAAGAGGACTGCCCTCATGATGCTTCAAGAATAATATATATGGAGAATGTATATACTCTAAATATTAGTAGTTTTTTTTATGTGGAGAATGTGTTCCTACAATCATTTGTTTGTTTTACTTTATGTCGATAATGAAATTATTAGTAAGTCTAATGAAATTGAACTATTTGAAATCCTACAGTGCCTGTTTTGTTTTTTTGCTTGTTCAATTTCTCTCGTTTGCATTCTGAATAACATATTCGGTATTTGAATTTGGCTTGATTGCATCATTGCATTTAGTCTAATTTTGTGTCTTATTCTAAAAAATTATGTATAAGAAAGTTGTCAATGAAGTTTGGTTAATCAGGAACTGAATTCTGCTTTTAATAAAAGCCTTATAACTTGTTTATTTTGGGAATTTGATGGGTGAAGGTAAGTGATTAAAAGTACTAAAAATTTGGCATTTGCAAGACATTTGCACTCAATTGCTTAATTCAGTATTAATTTTAACCATCAATAAAGCCTCATAACTGATTCTGCTTCTAGTAAAAGGTTTAAAAGACATTAAGCATACCATGGGCAGCCCTTAGGAGCAAGTACTAATTTTGTTTGTAAATTCGCAGAAAAATCATGTCTTTTCAACATCAATCTCCTATTGCTTCTTCTCAAGCGGATAATGCTATATCACCACAATCTGAGACGACCTTAACATTACAGCGCTCAGAGTAGGCGTTAAACCTTCATGATACAAAGTAAAAAATTTGCCCAACATTTTGAATTTTGAATTATATTATCAATTGAATTATATGTTCTCTTTTTTATTCCAGTGTTAATGTAGAGGATGACAATTCAAAAACTTCGATAGAAGTTCCATATGTTGGATTATTGTTTCCTAGTCAGGACGACGCATACGCGATGTATAATACATATGCAAGGCATAAAGGATTCGGACTTCGTTTGTCGAATCTTGACAAATCTAAAACTTCGGGGGAGGCAATAGGTCGATTAATTATTTGTAGTAAAGGTCGAATTACAAATGATAAAGATCAGACACTTGAAGAGAAACAGAAGAAACGACAAAGACAAGTAAGATGTGACTGTCATACAAGGATGTGGATCCATTTAAACCAAAAAACAAAGACATGGCATGTTACTAGTTTTTGTGATGAACATAATCACGAGTTTACTAGCCATTCATCAGCATGGAAACATCGCTCTCATAAGACATATCATGGTTGTTTCAAGAGTGGAAGAAATGCATGTGTGGAAAAGATCCCGGGGTAATTATAACAGATCAAGATCATGCTATTTGCAAGCTATAAAGAAAGTCTTTCCTAATACTCGACACCGATTTTGTTCATGGCACATTGAGAAGCATATCAAGAATTTTGTGATGAGTATAAAGCATGGTTTTACCAAGCTGTTGCAGCACATCAACTTCAATCATTGCTGCCTCACGATATTTCTTAATACCTCGAACTATTTTAATGGCAACCATTTCTTTTTTCTCATTGTCCCACCATTCTAAAACCTGACCAAAGGTAATACACATACTACATCCAACTCTGCTGCAAGCACAACTACTGCATTTACAGCTGCACGCAATGCAGCCACACTAGTGATCAGAAGAAAAGTACTTGGAGCAATAACAATGACAGCTAACAACAAGGATGTATGGACTTGACTGTATTACCTTGGAGTATTTTAGTGTAACTAATGTACCTACTTTACTAGCAATAAGCAATGATACGGATTGATGTAATATGGACAAGTTGAACTAAACATGTATATAAATACATAATATGTAATAGACTGTTTCACTAAGAAAAATACAGAGATATTATCTTTCAGTTTTTTGCTCTTCATTCTATCTTCTACTATCATTTTCATGGTTGAATAAACCTAACATGGTATCAAAGCAGTTCATGATCTATTTTTCCTTCTTTCGGAAGATCAATACATAAGATTCAAATCTGTTGAATCATTTATTTCCTTACTTCCAAAACTGTTGTCAGTTTTGATAAATCAGATCTGGTTTTAGACTTTTACAATTCTTTCAGATCTAGTTTTGTTTTCTTCAAATATGGTGAATTTGAGCTATGCAAATGTGGTTCAATCGAATATTCCAGATAATCATCATTACGGACAAGGTTCAAGTAGCCATACTCAAACTCAAACAGAAACAGGTTATAATGTTTCAATAGATTCGAATTCTCATCCTTTATTTCTGCACAACAATGATCATCCTGCACTAGTTTTAATATCTAAGAAGCTCACTGGAGCAGATATTTTGCTCCTTGAAACGATCAATGCAAATAGCTTTGAGTGTTAGGAATAAATTTGTTTTGGTTAATGGAAGTTATCCAAAACCTACTGAGGATTCTCCTTTGTTTGCTCAATGGGAGAGAGTAAATGATATAGTAATAACTTGGATCTTGAATACTGTTAATGATGATATAGGTGATGACATGAATTTTGTGAACTCAGCTTATGAGGTCTGGACTGAACTAAACGAAAGATTTTCAGGAATTAATGGTCACAGAATTTATCAAATTTTAAAGGATACTCACATTTTAGAACAAGGAGATAAATCTGTTGAGCTTTACTATCATAAACTCAAGAACTTATGGGATGAATATGCAGTCTTAGAACCTACTGTTGATTGTGTTTGTGGAGCACATAAAGTGCAAGAAGAGAGGGAACAGAGAAGGAAATTGCTACAATTTTTAATGGGATTACATGACAGTTATTCTACTATTAGAGGACAAATTTTGATAATGTCTCATTTACCCACTATATCTCAGGCTTATGCTTTTATTAAACAAGATGAAAAGGCTAGATGGGGCTATGTGAATTCTACTGAAAGTATTGGTTTGTTTACCAGTACAAGTCATGCTCATCCTACAGTTCTAGTTGCTCACAATACAGGGAAATTTTCTGGTCCTACACATTTTTCTGGACAACATTTGGGTCATGGAAATCAAAATGTTTTTGCCAAATAGCCTATGAAGTGTACTTATTGTATTGGAGACAATAATGTCAAAGAAACATGTTTCAAATTGAATGGATATCCTCCAAAGAAGAAGCCTGAGAAATTTAATGGTGCTACTGGTCAGAACTTTAGGCCCTTTCCAAAAGGAAAATAATATACAAGCACTGCAAACATGACATCCACAACTAATTCTCCACCAAGCCTTCACACTTCTCAGTCTAACATGGGATCTCATTCTAGATTTTCTGTTCAAAACAACACAGGCACACATACTACTGAGATGTTTTATCCTCAGTCTATGAATACTCATCACACATACTACTGAGATGTTTTATCCTCAGTCTATGAATACTCATCTGTCCATGGAACAGCTGCAGAATCAGTTGGCTCATATGAATCATATGATGAATCTGCTTCTGATTAGCAAGGGTGCTAAATCACCAGAAGATCATGTTGCAGGTATGGTTTATTCTATGTTCTCTTCCAGCATCTACAACAAGTTTTCTTGGATCATTGATACAGGGGCAACTGATCACATGTGTACATAGTTAGGTATCATGCATGATGTTAAAACCTTATTACAACCCATTCATATTACTTTGCCAAATAGTAGCACTATTCCTGTGAACAAGAGTGGTACTGTTATTTTAACACCTCGGTTAACCTTGTACAATGTTCTTTTTGTTCCAAGTTTCACCTATAACTTGTTATCTGTCACCAAGTTAACCCAGGATTCTTCTCCTTCAATTCAATTCCATTCACATCACTGCCTTTTTCAGGCCCAGAACCAGATGACAATTCTGGCCATTGGTAAAGAGCATGGTGGTCTGTATCATCTACATATTCATCAACCCAATGTGAACACTGATGCAGTTGATAGTCTTACTTTTGTTCAGCCTTTTGTTCAGACTTCTTCTGCCAATTCTAGTATCCAAAATAAAGACAGTGCATTGTGGCACATGAGGCTTGGGCATGCCTCAACTACAGTCCTTCATAAAATTCCTTGTATCACATCTTTTATCTCTGACATTTGTAATAAGACATGACCTATATGTCCTGTATCCAAACAATGTAAACTTTCATTTCCTAAATCTAGTACAAGTCATGCTACTTCAATTTTCCAATTTTTACATGTTGATGTTTGGGGACCATATGCTTTTGAGACAACCAGAGGTTGTAAATATTTCCTTACTATAGTCGATGACCATTCTAGAGCCACATGGACTTTTTTAATGCCCACAAAACAACATGTGTTTCAGATTCTTCTTGATTTCTTTTCTTATGTTAAGACTCAATTCCATACCACAGTTAAAATTTTCAGGATGATAATGGGAGTGAGTTTTTCAATAAGCAAATTTCACCTTTTTTGGCATCTCATGGTATTATTCACCAAAGTTCTTGTGTCGATACTCCCCAACAAAATGGAAGAGTGGAACGAAAACATAGACAACTTTTAGAAATAGCTAGAGCTTTGAGGTTTCATGCTGGTTTACCTATTCAATATTGGGGGGAATGCTTACTCACTGCTACTTATATCTTAAATAGATTACCCACACCTGTGTTACAATACAAAACACCTCATGAACTTTTGTTTTTTCAAGTACCCAATTATGATCATCTAAAGGTTTTTGGTTGCCTATGTTATGCCTCAATTCATTATGGCAACAAGTTTGCCCCCAGAGCAATTAGGTGTGTTTTTCTTGGTTATCCGCATGGTCAAAAGGGTTATAAGGTGTTAAACCTTCAAACTAAACATATTTTTGTCTCCCAGAATGTAGTTTTTCATGAAACCATATTTCCATATTTAGAACAGACATCTTCTAATTCTCAAGATCTTCATCATTTTCTACCTTGGCTTCATCATCATTATGAACCAAATTGTTTGCCTCAGGCTCACTTTCCTCCTACTTCACCTCCTACTCCTACTACTCCTCCAACTCATACTTCTCCTCCTATTTCTAATCCTACTTCACTTTCTGATCCTATAGGAAGTACCAATCATCACAGTGACATTCATTCTTTTGTTGACCCTTTGTCAATTACCTCTAGTCCATCATTGCTCAGACAATCTTCTAGACTTAAGCAGAGACCATCTTGGTGGCATGATTATGATATTCCTATCAAACAGACTTCTGGTGCTCTCACTTCTAATGTATCAGTTGTCCCTTTCAAACATCATCTAGCCAATTACTTGTCTTATTCCAACTTTGCCCTTTCACACAAGTACTTTATAACTAATCTAGCATCTGTTAAGGAACCTACTTATTATTCTCAAGCTGTTAAGGATCCCCAATGGATAACAGCTATGAATAAAGAGCTCGATGCCCTTGAATCTAATCATACCTGGGATTTGGTAGAATTACCTTTTGACAAACAAACAGTTGGATGTAAATGGGTTTACAAGGTCAAATATCATGCTAATGGACACATTAAGAGATATAAGGCTCGTTTGGTGGCTAAAGGTTATACACAAGAGGAAGGAGTGGATTATCATGATACATTTGCCCCTGTGGCCAAAATGGTCACAGTTAAATGTCTTTTCGCACTGGCAGCTGCTAAACAATGGGTTGTTCATCAATTAGATGTTAACAATGCTTTTTTACATGGAGATTTGTTGGAGGAGGTATATATGGATTTGCCATAAGGGTATATTGTTCCATCACACTCCAACAGATTTGTTTGCAAATTAAAGAAGTCTTTATATGGTCTGAAGCAAGCCTCCAGACAATGGTTTGCCAAACTGAATTCTTCTCTTCTTCACACTGGTTTTTCTCAATCAAAAGCAGATTACTCTTTATTTACCTACCACAAAGCTGGATTGTTTACAGCAGTTTTGGTTTATGTTGATGATATACTTGTTACTAGCAATGACAACTCTATGGTTCTTCATTTGAAAGTCATGTTAGACACTCAATTTAGTATTAAGGATCTTGGTGAAGCAAAGTATTATTTGGGGCTAGAAATCAGCAGGTCAAAGGCTGGCATCTTCATTAGTCAAAGAAAATTTATCTTAGACCTTTTACAATCTGCCTGTTTGTTGGATGGTAAGCCACTTACTATTCCACTCGATCAACACATTAAGCTGCATGATAATAGCTTTTCTGGAGAACTTATTTTTAATCCATCTGATTATAGAAGTTATATGGGTAAACTCTTGTATCTCACCTTCACCAGACCAGATATCAGCTATTCTGTCCACCTACTTAGTCAATTCATGCAATCACCTCGACAAAAACATCTTGAAGCTGTGCACAGAGTTCTCCGGTACCTCAAGTGTACATCTGGTCAAGGACTTTTCTTTTCTGCAGCTAATGATTTGGTTTTAAAGGGCTTTTGTGACAGTGATTGGGGAGGTTGTCCTATTAGTAGAAGATCTGTTACTGGGTATTGTCTCATGTTAGGCCCTTCTCTTATTTCTTGCGCCTCTGAAAGCGATACATTACTTCAAAAGTTCAAATTTGAAGTTTGAATATCGTGCTCTTACAACTACTACTTGTGAGGTTTTATGGTTGCATAGCTTATTACAAAATTTATTGGTTCCAACTCATGGTCCTACTCCTATATTTTGTGACAATCAAAAGACTTTCGACATCATAAAGAACCGCTTTATCATGCTCGCACCAAACACATAGAAATAGATTGTCATTTTGTAAGGGAAAAGGTGCAAGCAGGTATCATTCAACCTCTTAAAGTTTCTTCTAAAGATCAAGTTGCTGATTTGTTGACTAAAGCTTTAGGTCGCACAAGTCATTGGTATTTAGCTTCCAAGTTGGGCTTATATAATCCCTGTATGCCTTCAACTTGTGGGGGGAGTAATACACATACTACATCCAACTCTGATGCAAGCACAACTATCAGATTTACAAATTTCAATGATTTAAAGGTACCACACTAGTGCTCAAAAGAAAAGTACTTGGAGCAATGACAATGACAACTAACAACAAGGATGTATGGACTTGACTGTATTACCTTGGAGTATTTTAGTATAACTAATGTACCTACTTTACTAGCAATAAGCAATGATACGGATTGATGTAATATGGACAAGTTGAACTAAACATGTACATAAATACATGATATGTAATAGACTGTTTCACTAAGAAAAATACAGAGATATTATCTTTCAATTTTTTGCTCTTCATTCTATCTTCTACTATCATTTTTATGGTTGAATAAACCTAACAAAAGGTTCCTGTATAAAAAGGACGACATGATTGTAATAAAAAATAAAATAAACTAATAATTACATGTTACTACATCAAGGACGTTATATGAGAATATACCTTCGCCCATCTTGCTGTGAATTTTATCTGGTGCAAAGAGAAACAAAGGAACCGACAACAATCAGAAACAGGACGTAGAATAAATTAACATATACTTCTATAGAAAACACAAAGATGAAATAACCCAAGAAAAAGCCAAGTTCAATCAACCTCAAGCATTAAAATTTTCTTTTTTTAAAAAAAATGGAAAAAAAATTTGGAAGCAATATTAAGCTTTTGAACAACCTGTACATTTATCCTAGCAAACTTCTTGCTACATGTTGCTCATCCTCTTCCACATATGAACATGCAAGAATTCTTGCTTTCACCAACAGATACCGAACACATGACATCCCAAGTAAGAGATATAACTGTCTTAGAAATATTTACAACCAATACATGGTTGTGGTATGAAAGACACATAGAAATTCCACACACATGGTTCTGGAGTGAAGAACACATACAGAAATTCCACATACACACCCACAAATGTGTGCTTACACCAACACAAAACTATTCCTTAGAATTTTTAACTATGGTTGTTATTAATTATTTGAATAAGTAACTTTTAGTACATTATCTCCACATAAACCCTCCAAATAAGTGCTTATAATATGAAAATAGAATATGAATGATTTTACTCTCGAAAACAATCAAATCACATATTTGTACACAATTTTAAACATACTCAACTAAACTATGACAACACAGTTGGGCTATAACATAAGGAATTATGCTTTTTCTACATAACCAATTTAAATTATTCTCCAAAACCCAAACTATGCGCTAAACAGAACTAAAATAGCACAATTAGGGTTCAAGAGTTTTAGAAAAAGAATGCCGAAAAAATAAATTAAGAAAAATGTAAAATAATTTACCTGCTTGTTGGTCTGGGAATAATCAACCATATACTCATAAGCATCCGCCTGAGCATTAATTCTAGTTTCAGTCCCTTCCACCGGCAACAGAGAGGCATCCCTTATAATAATCGCATCCCTATTCGTCTTCCCCTGCATCATCCCAATGACCTCAAAGGTGCCGCCCGAGTGCATGTGCACAACCATCTTGAGAAGCGCGAGTGCGGAGATCTCGACCCTCTTGAAGAAGTGAGTGTCATTCACCCACGACTTCTCCTGCTGGAACTTGGCCAGCGCTCCCTCATCGTAGCAGAAGATTTGTGCTATGGATGATCAAGTAAAAGGATCTATTGGAATTCAGAAGAAGGTGGAGTGAGAGGAAGGAGATGAAGTGAAAAAGCCCTGATTTGGTTTGGGAGGAAAGAACGTGCGTTGTTTTGGAGACTGTGTACAAACCAAAACTTGCACGACTGTGTATAGTCATTTTCCCCTATATATATATATATATATACTAGGGTTAACCCGTGCCTCTGGCACTACTAATACTCGTGTAATTATTTAATACCTAAAGATGAATCTAAATAAAAAATTTGAGTTACAATGTTTAAAGAGTATAAATTTGAAAAAAAATTAGAAAATTTCGTAATTATTTGTTGTAAATAAGAAAATTTCTAATCAAGATAGACATCCCACCCAAAAAGTAAAGAAGTCAAGAATTTTGCCACAAATTGTATCTACATACTCATTATTTACAAATCGAGACTGGTAAGAAAAAATGAATTTGTTAAGGAAACAACTAAAGCCAACATCTACATTCACTCAACAATAAATTTGACCTAGGCCAGTTAACTACATTTATTAAATTCAAAACAATCCCAATGCCAATGACCTTCATATTTTCTTCAAGCACATTTAAAAGCACTTCTCTTCACCTATATGCTATTGATGACCTTCATTTAATTTTTAATTTTAGATGGAACATGGATTAATTAGTAAAACTATTTTAAGCACAATCAATACCCCAAATGTGTCCATTGAATACCAGTCGTTGATACATTAACAGGTAAAAGCATTGTAGTTTTGAAATAGCATAATGATACCCACTTGCTTAAAAGGTTCATGTGCGCCAAATTGGTTTGGAGCTCCTTTGCCTGATTAAATAAAAAATAAAATAAAATAAGAACTTCAAAAATAATTGACCCAACCGCCAAAAAGGTAAATTTGGTCAAACATATAGCCAAAAAAATCATCTGGGCCATCGCAAATTTGGGATAAAATCCACCGTCCATGGACACAGCTAGAATATATATATTGTAGCAACAAATTCAAAACAAAACTCTGCAAATAATTATGTACTTTACCTTTTTACAACACCATAGTTTGACCATGCGAAACTCATATTACAAAATGTATTAGAAAACAACTCAGTTAACATCATAGAGTACTGAAGCTTCTCATGTTATCATTCTCTTATGATTTCGTCTATGAGTTCATCAACCACGTCCAGTCCACATCCTTTATAATGTCATCTGTTTCAACATATGCAAACATCACCTCATTCCACCCAAAGTCCCACATACAGTTAACATTTGGATCTGTAGTTTTGATGTTTCTCTCGAGCATTTTGAGCTGGTTTTCAGCAGCATCACTACATATTCAAAACTACCAAAATGACCATCATTCCGTACCCAAAATCATCATAACCATGTATAATTATTTAACTTTACAAAATACGGAACACAAAAAATACACACATGCAGAAATCAACACATATCTAACCACCAAAACAGCAAGCTAGTCGCTACTGATTTTAAAACTTTTTGGCAGAGTTTCGTTTAAAAATAGATATCCAGACAAATCTAAACTTGTCTATAAAACTTACAATCATCCATACATATCCAAACCACAAAAAAAACCATCATTTCATACTCAAAATCATCATACCATGCAGAAATTAATACATATTCAATAATCAACACATATCCAACCACCAAAATATCAAGCTAGTAGCTACTAATTTCAAGAAATTTTGGCATAGTTTCCTTTAAAAATAGATATCCAAAAAAAATCCAAACCTGTTTAAAAAACTTACAATCATCCATACATATCCAAACCACCAAAAAAAACATCATTCCATACTCAAAATCATCATAACCATGTATAATTAGCCAACTTTACAAAAGACGGAAAACAAAAATACATATATGCAAAAAATAAAGAAACAACATGTTGAGCATAACCCTTTACTTTACATCTTACACCAAATATATTCTTTACAGCTTACACCATGTATCCTTCAATATATACCTGAAAATACATATAATAACATTTACCTTGTAGATCTGTCAAGCTCTACCATGTCTTCGGTACATAAACCTTTGAAAAGAAAGGCTATCCATCGGCAACGTCCACGGCCAACAAATATTGTTTGTAACAAAAATCTGTTATTTATAAGAGAAAGCAAAATGTTAGTAGTATCGCAAGAACGAAACAATTGACACGTGATTACTTGAATACGATTTAAGAATTATAAAATACACATAACCCTGTTAACTTTTCTCCACCCTCGACTTGATGTTGAATGAACACGTTTCCATTCAATAGCAATATCATCCCAAGACTGCAAAAATTGAAATGAATCGTTTAATTATATCAACAGATTAGATCAACTACTTGGAAATTGATAACAAAATGTAATGAAAAGGATATATGTACAAATTGATTGATTCATGTGCAAGTAAAACTAAAACATAAGTTATATATCTAATAAGATTTCTACAAAGAAATAGATAAGAAATATTATAATAAGCATATTATAGCTTATTATTTGTTAATAGAGAGATTTTTATGTTAATCACGATGATCAAACTTCTCAAATATATATATACTGTATGTTATCCGAATGGTTTTCAGAAGATATGTTATCCGATGTTCATACATTACTAAATCATGTATTCAATTACAAAGCAGAATTGTTATTCAAAGGAGCCATCATACTCTCTAAACATTATCGATTTGCTTACACACAAAAAGAGCAAGGAAATGTAAACCAATTTTCTATAAATTATAAAATGAGAATAACTTTTACGAAGGCATCATCTCAGAAAATAAGTTGACAAATGTATCACGTGGATTCAAAAACATGAGGTCAGATGTGTAATATACTCTAGATTTTAATTTGAGTACATTGCATTTCATGTTTTTTAAGCTTCTACGATCTACTAAAAATATTGTATTACACCCTACAATAATTTATGGGGCTTCATATTTCTATAGGAAAACTTGTTAGTCCTAGAAAGTTCCATTTCACATGACTATAAGACTCACCTATACCATCAGGAGTCTTGCTAGCATATGCCACAACTTATTCAAGCATCAGTCTCATTTATAACAATTAGCAAATATTCAACTATTCAACAATTAACACATATATAAAGACAATATTTGTTGTGGACTTGTCAGTTAATTCAAAACTTTTATCAGTCAATTCAAAACATATCAAGACTTTTATCGTAAGAAGATCAATAATACACGGAGATAAGAAATGATACCTTAAACATATAAAATTATAACAAAACTTCAGGATAAACGATATTTGTTGTGGACTTGTCAGTTAATTCACGAAGAAGTATGCATAAGCGGGAAGAACTTGTGTGAAATAATATTTCACATTCAAAATAATAATAATTCACAATATTTAACTACCAATTGATTGTTTTAAAAAGAAGGTTAAATGATTGTTTAAAATAGAATAAATGTGTCATGAAAAGAAGAAGTTAATTTTCAATAAAGGGTACGATTGTAATTTTAAAGGGAGGTAGTAATAAGAACTAATAAGTACGGTTTGTTAATATGTAGGAGTATTAGATATTAAACTTATCAAGTACTTATGCAAATGAGAGACTTTAATTTAAAAGGATATTACACACTACAAAATTTGGACCCAATTTTCATACGTTCTGTATCAAAATAATAATTTTTAACCAAACATTACCATAATCGGGAAACTTACAACTGGAACACAAAACTCAACAAAGATTTGATACAGAACAGCTTAAAAACGGGGGGAAAACTCTAAGAAGGAAAACATGTACACAATCACAACTGAATACGAACATATATATATATATATATATATATATATATGTGTGTGTGTGTGTGTGTGTGTGTGTATATATATATTTACAATTCATATGCAACTAAAAGAGAACATATCAAAATTGAGAAATTAAGGTGAACTAATTACCAGAATGGAAAGGAGAAGAGCAAAAAAAAAAAGCCCTAGAGTTGAGCACTTGAGCTGATGAATCAGAGAGAACGTAACAGTCAAATCAATTAATTTCTCGCATGATGTGATGTAATAATAACTTCAATGTTGAGAGTGGTTCTATTAGATCATTTATGTATATTTGTTGGACCTGGCCACTTTGCTATCATTGCGTCATGCGTAGATGAACCTCAATTAATACATCAAAGATTTATGAAATAACACGTGTGCAGCAGGACTCTTCCTTTACTTATTTCTCCTTTTGAATATAATAGGAATAACTGATGTTTTTGTCCCATAATAGTTATTGCCTTCCTATTTTTCAATATCCCAGATCTTTGTGACCTTCATCTTTTGATTTATATGATATACTTAATTTATTTTTACTTTGGAAATGAAAATCTTGTGATAGATTCCGAAAAAGGGTGTTTTTTAAAACATTTAATAAGATGTACGCCTCTTTTTATTATTTTCTTTTAGTGGGTAAGCACGCAGTACTCTTATTCGATAAACTAAATATTTAATTAAGAAAAGTGAAGGTAACTTTTACTAAAGCAAATGACTTCATAATTGTTTCACATCTTACTTATCATTATTATTATTATTATTATTATTATTATTATTATTATTATTATTATTATTATTATCTCTATCTACTACTACTATTACTACTACCATTATTATTTTACTATTGTCAGTTGTGAGCACTAACAATAAGATCTGAATTTTCAGTGTTTTCCTAATAATCAACATTGTAAATCATTTTTTTACCCTTCATTATTCATCTGTAGTCTACAGAAGAACCCAAGATTACTATATATTTATTCGTCATGCCACTGTTTGCATTCCCATACCAAATTATTCATTCTTCGTTCTGTTTAAGTTGTGTTTAGTTTCTTTCTTTTTTTTTATTTTCTTTGGACATTTGGATTGATATATAACTAAATTTATTGGATAAACACCTGGGCTCAGAACTAAAACTGATTTGAAATACAATTTTTGTATTAGATTTTTCATTTGAGAAAGAAAGGGGAGCATTGTACTTGCCTTTGTCTATGGATATGTATTTACCTTAGTCCAAAGTTGAGCTACACGTATACAATTTGGAAAAAATCACCAGTTACGTGCAACTACACGTATACCATTAAGAAGAATGTGTTAAATAAGTCACCTGCAAGTACAATCACACAGCACACACATAGACATATTTTGTTGAAATATGTCTATATTATAAAGTCATATGTTTATTTCTTAAGTCATATGTTTAGATTGGTCATATGTTTATTTCTTAAGTTTATGCTTTATACCTCAAGAGCCCAATACTTTTGTCCCATCCTTCATACGAACTACCTTATATCAGGAATTACAGATACAATATATTTCGCTTATTTAAGACCCAAAGAAGCCCAAAAAAATTAGATATACTAAACAAAAACACCCCTCGGTTGGAAAAAAATAAATAAGAAGTCATTCATGAAATTTCAAGGCAAAACCACCCAATCAAAACCCAAAACATCCTGAATTACTGATTACATTGAGAAACGGAAATTTCAGACCCCTAATTAGAAAAAGGGGGGAAGGGTTTTAAAGAAACGAACCCTAATCAAACTGCTTATAAGAGACTCATACTACTCCATTTTATTTCCCATAAATGTTCAAGAAATATACTGATCTGGCACCAAATTAGAGAAACATATCAAACAGAAAAAGAAATCAAAAAAGGGGGCACCAATATTTTTGTGAAACTACCATTTTCATAATTTAATTCGTACAATAAAATTATATACATATATACACACAAACACACGTAAATACAAAGAAAGGAAAAAAGCCAAGAAAACATATAGAGAAAAAAAGCTAAGAAGTACAACATTTGAGCTCATTATGCTAAATTATCATTGTATGGCTGATCAATCGAGTTTTTGTTATCTTTTTGTTGTAGCAATTTATAAACATTCAATTCTTCACATTAAACATTTATGTTATAGTTGTATAAGAAAAATTCTCAGGATGCTTTTCCTGAAAGTGCTTGGTTTAAACTTGGCTTTTAGAATGTCTTGGATACAGCTAGCTTTGAGATACTTTTTACCCAAATAAGAGCATGTTTCAGTAGACATGATAACCTTGTTAGCAGATAATTAATAGTATAGTCATGAATTACAGAGCTCAAACAACAGTCCAACACTGACACACAAACAATCTAAAGCTAGTCCTTCTACATGGACATGTTTACTGGACTGGAATATTGAATATTTTCAAAAAAAAAAAATTGCTTGTGACTCATAAAATATACACAACTGAAATTTTTATAAACTATAGTGTTTTTAGTGTAATTTAAATAGAAACAGAAAAGGGGAGAAATCAAAGCAGTAAACTAAATAATATCATTTACTTGTGAAAGTGAAAGAAGGAATAACAATTAATATTAAATAATAGACTTTCACAATACACATTTACCTAATGCTAACTTGAGCAAATCAGTAGCCACATGTCTTTACCCCATATCATGTGTCTTGAGCAAATTAGGAGTTAGTCTATACTTAATGCTAAGCTTTAAAAAAATAAATTCCATGAAAAAGAAATCTACAATACTAATATGCAAAATATCTTAAATGTATATGAAAAAACTTCAGGCACGGGTTATCTCTAGTAAATGTATATGAAAAAACAATCTATAATTATGAAAGTGATCCAAATTTGGACCTAGAATGATGCCACAGTTTAACAGTCTTCATATATATATGTATATAATGTTGATGTAGAGAGAAAGACATACGCCATGGAGGGTTAGAATCAATGTAGTATTCAAGGTCTTGGAGTTGTTCCATAGGAGGGTGGGTAATGTCTGCCATTGTTGAAGCTTTGGGAGAGAAAAACAGGGGAATATAAGAAATTTCACCCAACTAACAAGAAGAGGAAGAGGAAGAAGAATAAGAGGGGAATATAGAAAGGAGAGGAGGAAAACCAAGAACAAATGAAAAAAAGCAGAGACAGAAAGTTGAGAAAAGTTTTTAAGAGGACTTGGCTCCTCTGTTACGCTTAACAGAGTGAGTGAGGGAATGAATGATAAGCCTATTTTCTTTTTAATTTGAAATTGTTATTTCAGTGTTCAACTACATATTTGGCCATTCCTTATTACTAATGACCTCATCAAAATAAAGGTTGCTAAATTCTCATGTCAACCAATAAAATTGTTTTCTTTATTTTAAAATAGATTAATTAGAAAAGTAGTATATATTTTTAATTTTAATATAATTTATAATCTTAAGAAATTCGCTTGAGATCCTTAAACCTTTATTATTTATATGAAATAATTCACATTCTGAAACAATCACCACAAATCACTCAGAGACCCTAGAATACAGGTGCATAAAGGTTATACCTTTATCAGAGAATTGCATAAAGGGATCAACTTTGGAAGCAGGAGACGAACTCTTGGGATCACTGCTAGGCTACTGCTTAGACTTTTTGAACTCCTTCAACAAATTCCTCCACTTGTCAGTGCACATAGTCGACGAGCGATCGAACCCTTTTTCCCTCAAGTGCTTGTTGGATTTCGAAGTGTTGAAGAGAGAGTCGATTTCCGGAGGTCACGAGAGTTCGGGTCTCTTCGACCCATGTTTCGCCTGCGCTTTCTTCGGGGCCTTGGGGTTTTCTTCGTCAGTCATTCGCCGTCGGTAGAATCATCTACCGGTGGTGGCTTTCTGATGGCGAAAGGGTCGTTGGAGGAAATTTCAATCATAATATTATTATTTTTGGTTTGTTGAGGTTTTTCTTCTTTGTAGAAATCGATGGGTTGAGGTTTATCTGATAACGCATACATTTTTTGGTTTAGATTGAAAAGGGTTTTGAATTCCTTCTGGGTTTGAACAGGTAGAAGAGAAAGAAAAACCTTATTATTGTTGGTTTTTTCCGTCCGTGTTTTGTTATCCTTGTAGAATACAATTAGTATTGAAGGGTCAGATTTATCCAAAAGTTTTGACGGTCTAGATCTTTTAATAGGCATTGAGCGGGATATTTGTGTTTTCAAAATCAATTGTGTTTTGTATATATATATACATAGAGAGAGAGAGAAATGAAAAATGAAGAGACAAGGAGAGGAAGAGGTAAGAATGCCAAAGGTTTTCTAACACTCCCCCTTGGATGACCGCTTTCTAAGAATATGCCTCATTAAAAACCTTATCAAAGAAAAAGCCTATGGAAAAAAAATTGGCCAAGGAAAAGAGTACAATATTCTTTAATAACTTATAATACCTTGCAAAGGAAAACGCAGTGGAAAAAAACCTTAGCGAAGGAAAAAGAGTACAATCAGCACATATCCTTTTTACTCTCCCTAATGAGAGCATAGAATTTCTATTATTCATGATAAAAATATCCTTAAGTCAACGCATGCCAATATTGTGCACCATCTTCTTAAAAATCATAGTTGGTAATGGCTTAGTGAACATATTAGCCAAATTATCACATGATCGTATCTGTTTGATATCAATATCGCCACTCTTCTGGAGCTCATATGTATAAAAGAATTTTGGTGCAATATGCTTGGTTCTATCACCCATGATATAGCCTCCTCTAATTTGAGTGATACAAACGACATTATCTTCATATAATATCGTTGGACTATTTATGATCGATGATAATCCACAGTTCACACAAATATATATGTTGAATTACTGATCTCAACTAAACACATTCACGACGCGCTTCATGAATTGTGATAATCTCTGCATGATTTGAGGAAGTAGTAAAAATTATTTGCTTAACACATATCTTTATGAAATAGTTGTATTTCCATAAATGATCTTTGTGTGGAATCATCATATCCAACAAACTGTAGTATTAATTCATTTGGATAAAATAATCCAAAATTAATAGTCCCACGAAGATATCGAAAAATAAGTTTACTTCTATTCCAATGTCTCTGAGTTGGTGCATAACTATATCTTACTAGTAAGTTAACTACAAATCCTATATCAGGTCGTGTGAAATTTTCAAGATACATCAAAGCACCAATTACATTAAGATATAGTACTTCAGGACCAAAACACCAATTTCACGAAGATATGGTACTTCAGGACGAAAAATTTCTTCTTCATTTTCTTGTGGTCAAAACGGATCTTTCTTGATATCAAGTGATCAATCTATCATTGGAGTACTCAAAGGAATAATATTATCCATGTAAAGTTGCTTCAGGAGTTTTTCTGTGTATGTTGATTGATGAACAAGAATTCCATAGTTCAATTTATAGGTCAAGACAAAAATTTATCTTACCAATATCTTTCATCTCAAATTTGTTATTTTTGTCTACTCTTCTGGAGCAAGATCTTTCATGAATAAATACAGCAATAATAGCAAATCCAAATTTTGATATTTTGATAAAAATGCATGCACAAATTAGATTATTCCCAAATCCAACTTTCAAAAGATATCCACTAAGGCAATTATACCACAATATGCATCTGAATTGTTTTAACCCATATAAAGATCTTTGTAGCTTGATATAATACATACTTCGAGATGCAGAATTATATGCTTCAAGCATTTTATATCCTTTAGGGATTTTCATGTATATATCATTATCTAATGATCCATACATATATGCTGTAACAACATCCATTAATTGCATATCTAAATTTTCTTTTGCTACCAAGTTAATTAAAATTCTGAATGTAATTGCATTCATTATAGGAGCATATATATATTTTTTCATAATCAATATCAGGTCTTTGCGAGAAACCTTGTGCTATAAGTCGCGCTTTGTACCTTATAATTTCATTTTTCTCATTTCGTTTACGTACAAATACCCATTTGTATCTAACAGGCATTACACCTTCAGGTGTTTAGACTACAGGTTCAAAAACTTTACATTTACTTAGTGAATTTAATTCTACTTAAATCGCCTCTTTCCACATTGGTCAAATATTTCTACATTCATCAACGATTTGTGGTTCATATTCACGATCATTACTTCTGGTAATATCAAGAACAATTTTATATAAAAATATGTTGTCGACAACAATTTTATTTCTATCCAATATATATGTCTCCCGTATATACATAATGTATCGAGATCTCGTTATTTTCAAGTACCTGATCCTCTTCAGGGGATAACTCTTTAAGAGTTTTATTTACAGGAGATTTTTGTTCGTAAGTTTTGGATAGATCAATAAATTTTGTAGCATGTTTCATGGGTATAGCCTCTTTATAGGCTGTAACTTGTTTTTTTTATACTTTCTTCTTTTGGGGAATTTTATCTTTAACACAAATTCATTCTTCCACGTTTCAAGTGTGACTTTGATTCAATTTGTTGTTGTATTAACTGATTGTCCTACAGGGACTTCAATCTCTGCTAGAGTATTAGCAGCTAGAATGTAAGATATCACTATTTTTTTATTATCGGTGAATAATTCTGGTAATTGATTTTCAATTCATTGCAAATGAATAATCCTTTGAACTTCTAGTTCATATTGATTTGTATGAGGATCAAGATTAAATAACATCGAAACATTCCAATTAATATCCCGTCGTGCTTCAAGCAACGATCTCACGATGTGCTTCAGGCAACGATTTTTCTTCCCCTAATGGTGGGAAGACTGTTTCATTAACAAGAACAATCCTCGAAACGGGCTTTTTTTAAAAAAAAAAATAACATGTTAATGTTATGATGCAGCATGTAAAATAGCATGAACCCAAGCATAAACAGGTAATTTTGATTTCTTAATCAAAGGTCAAGCAATATATTGAAGTTTCTTGATAAGTGATTCAGCTACGCCATTTTGAGTATGCGTATGTGCAATAGAATGTTTAACATAAATATAACCATCTGGTTAATGCATTAAGTAAAAACATAAAATACTTGAATATGCCACAATGTGGGTGTATTGGTCCACATATATCACTCTGAATTATTTCTTAGAAAGATGAACACTAAATAACAATAATTAAATGTAATGGTTTAGTAATTAATTTACTTTTATATAATCAACAGGTAAATGAATTTTCTAGTTCTTTAAGGGATGCTCATGAGAGTTTTCAATAATTCAACGTATCATTATTGATCCTAGCTAATCATGCCAAATCATAAAAATATTTGGTTCCGAACACTTCTGGTGTATTACAATATTTGTTTCAATTATTCTCATTTTAGTATAATATAACCCGAAATAGAAAATATACAATTTTTTTAATGAGCTTCTGGCCCGATACTATTGAAGTAATATAAAGAAATTTTTCACTGTCTTCGTTATTGGTTTCAGTATGATAACCATTATAACGTATATCCTTAGAGCTTAGCAAATTTCTGATTGTCTCAGAAGAATATAAAGAATCATCAATACAAAGTTTTGTGCACTTTGACAACATTATAGTCGCTCTTCGAGAGCCTTTAATTAAGTTTGATGAATAATCGCTCTTCCAGAGTTTTTAATTAAGTTTGATGAGCTTCTGGCCCATACATTTTTATATATGCAAAAACATAAATAAATTAAACATATAATAAAAATACTTATTATAATGTCATAATACAATGAAATAAAAATAATTAATTGGCATGAACATTTCTATCAACGTCATCAAGGAATCATAGATATCAAAATTAGTTATATCCACTCCATTTGAAAAGTCAAAATAATTCATGGGATCTTCAAGATCAATATGATCAATAAAGTTTATTTCAATTCTATTTCCTTTTCTATTATGGAGTCTTGGTACAAATCTACCAAATGTTTAGGAGTACAACATGTACATTCCATTTTCTATATTGATTGTTCTTTTCACGCCCACAGCCACAACCACAACCACAACCACAACCACAACCACAACCATAATTTCTTCTATAATTATCAAATGAGATTCCATTCACTTCAGGGAATGTAGTAGAATCGATCGGGCGAGATTGTTGGGTTTTCACCAAAAACTCATTATTTTGTACAGCCACTAGAAGACATAATATCACTTCTGGGAACATAGTTTCCTTTATCGCTTCATGGAATATTTTGTGAACTCACGCTCTCGATATTGCTGTTGCAGGAGCATATTCTTGAGGCATGGAATATAATAAATATTTTCTCTAACATGTCTTCATCAGTCTTTTTTTTCACATAATTTTAATAATGAGATTATTTAAAAAAATGTTGAATTGTTCTCATTCAACACTTTTAAAATCTTGCAACTTCAAGTACAACCAATTATAACGAGCTTTTGGGAGAAATACAAAATTTTGATTCTCATATCTTTTCTTTAAATCATTTCATAAGACACGCGAGTTTTTTTTACTGTAATATACTCTTATTTTAATTTTTCATGGAGATGATAGCGATAAAAATCATTAATTTTGCATGATCTTGCAGGGATGCATGATTGCCAACTTTAATTGTATCTCCAAGGTTCTTTGCCTTTAGATGAATCTCATCATTAAGAGTACATGACAAATAATTCTTGCTCGATATAAATCAAGAGCAACAAATTCAAATTTATAAGATTTAAATATTAAATAACTTAACATATTCCTCACCAAATTAAATAATTATATATGTTCAGATTTAATTGTAATGAAACAATTTATAGAAATGCAGTAAAACACGAAACTAAATTTGTCTACTAAAACTAAATAACAAACCAATACTACTAAGCATATTTGTCATTGTAACTTCATACAAAAATATATCAAAAAGATCATTAGAAATATATCAAATATGCTACCATGCCAAAAAGAAATATATCAAAAGATCATTAGAAATATATTGTTATAGAAAACAATAATAAAACTAAAGACTATAACCATCCATGTGGCTTTTGCTGAATAATTGTGAGTCATGACTAGCAATAATGATAATAGTTATAGATAAAATAATAGAAACATTTGTCTTCAGTAGTTTGAATTTGATGATTATCTATCTACTCTTGTACGTAGCTTGTGTATGTGAAACATACATTATTAATCTACGACCATATTACACTAGTTTATCATATATATATATATATATATATATATATATTATGATTAAATTTAATTGTAATGAAACAATACTTACATTGAGTTGAGAGAACTCCTTTTCTAAAATTGGGTATAACTTCGTGCTGATAACGTGTTATAAAATAATAAATAAAACAAGATGTATATTGGTAATTTTTTTATTCAAGTGGTTATCCACACTTTTCTTTAACTATGATATTCTTACATTTTTCTCAGATGGGTGATGGTCTATCTCACTCTCTCTCTCTTCAATTTACCCACTTCAACTATCTGATACATATATATATATATATATATATATATATATATATATATATATATATATATATAACATGGAGTGAGAGTGAGAAATGAAAAATGAAGAGACAAGGAGAAGAGGTAAGAATGCCAAAGATTTTCTAACACAACTGCAAATATAACAATTAGATACAATATTTTTTATATATATTCAGCTCTGATATGTGATGAAACATTCAACTCGATACTAAATTTGCAAATTGGACAATCTATGTAATTTTGATTTTTTAATTTGGAAAGAATGTCTCTCTTATTGTTGACTTTATTTTTTTATTAATTTTGTTCTATAATATTTAGATTTGCATATGCCACATTTAATTAATAATTTTTGTTCAATATTTTTTCTAATACTCTATTTTTTTAAATAGAGATAAATTTATAAACAAATGACTTTTTAAAGATAATTTCATTTTTTTTCGGATTAATGTATTCCTATCATTTGATAGAAATGTAGTAGTATGTTATTGTAACACTAATCTACTTAATTAAGTAATGACGTATTCGGCACTTTATGAAACGTTAAAAATATATAAAAAATAATTTAAAACACGATAAAAAGAAAAATGTATTTTTTATTTTAGAATGGAGAAACTAAATTTAGAAAATTTTACCTTTTTCCATCGAGGGAATATGTTGAAACCTCTTGAAGTTGGAAATTATGATAATTAATTTTAAAAATCATTTTATTTAAAAATATCAATAATTTTAATGAATATTTTCTCCGATTCAAAATGTTACACACTGATATAAAAAAGGAAAATAATATATATGCATATTGACAAATATGTGATGAAATTGAATTGCGACTAACGTGGTTATTTACATGATAAAATAAAACAAATTAGGATGAGATTATTTTTAATTTCTATTTATTCCATTTATACATTAAATATCAAATAAAGAACTGCAATATGGGGTTAATACAACAGTTGTGCTCACTGTTATTTGTTTGCGAAAACAGATTAAATTTTGATATAATTTTAATGATAATATTGTCATATCATCAACTTTAGTAGCAATTTATAAAATAACTCTAGTCAAATCTCGAATTCGAAACAAATAATGGGTTCGAATCGAATCAAATCAAATTCATTAAAATAATGCCTTAAAACCCACCACAGAGATCTTTGTCTCTCTAACCATTGAGAGAGATCTTTGCCTCTCTAACCATTGACAGAGATCTTTGTCTCTCTAACCATTGAGAGAGATCTTTGCCTCTCTAACCATTGAGAGAGATCTTTGCCTCTCTAACCATTTCGACCCGAACTTTCAAGAGTCGGCTCAGATACCATATGAAACAACCTGAGTCAAATCTCGAGTTCGAGTAGAATCAAATCCATCAAAATAAGGTCTTAAACCACTGACCTGATAGTATCTTCTTGGGTCATTTTAGTCCACCACAGGCTCACCCAAAATGTCATGACTAAAGATATTATTGGTGGTAATTTAATTCCTTATACATATACAAATTTTTCTCATATCTTTCTATGTGGAAATGAGATATTACAATTTACTTGATAATTTATCTTTAATCTAATACATAAAATCAGAGGGCCATCGTGTCGATAATTTTTTAAATCTTTTTGGCATTCGAAAAATGTCCTTCAACTTTTATTAGTGTCTTAATTTGTGCCGTTTTGGCTCCCAAAAATGCTTAAACTTTTATAGTAATTTTTGTTTTATTCTTATAACTTCAATTTTACTTGTCTTCATTTTGGAACTTGTAAATGTATCTTACTAAAAATCTTCAAGCTTTTAACTTTATAGAATTATCTTTCAAAATTAAAATTTTAATGTTTAAAATTAAAAAAATACATATAAATTACACACGTAACACCTGTGCATGCCCGATAGGCTAGTTAAGTTAAATGATCAACTACTAATTAGATTATATACTGATGGGGTATATATAAGTAATGTTAAAATTATGACACAACATTAAAATAAAAGTATTTTTGTAAATAAAGTAGAGATTAGAATAATTAGCTTACTTAGATATATAAAATACAAAAAAACTAATCACAGAAAGACACGACTTTTTTTTCCTTGGATAATAATATATTTGAGGATACATGCGTGCAAACATAAAAAGATGATCAACCACTAATTAGTCCAATTATATTTTTTGGTCCATTGATGATTATTTTCAGCATAATAAAAACCATCAGGCTTTGATAGCCAATACGTATATACCTTTTCAATCGACTTTTTATAGACATCAAAACTCTTGTTTTGTGTTCCCCACCAAAAATGGCAGAAAAAAAGAGTTCGGCCAAAAAAATCAGGATTAAATGACCACATGAATTCTTGTCCATTATATAGGTTATGATAACCTAGATCATCATCTCCTGAGGCGCAATGAATTCGCAATCTACCATGAGGGATTCCATCCACGACATGAACCTCGAATTCACCACTGGCATTCGCTGTTAGAAAAATAGCAAGGAGGGAAAAAAGAAAGAAACTTTTCATCATATAAATATTACAATATTTTGCAGTTCTAAATGATAAAGTTATGATTTCTATTGATTCATCAGTACTTGATTTATATAGACCTTAGAGAGCATAAAAATGATAACTTCATGATTACATAGATTTGATACTTGAACGTTAAAATATAAGAAAATCATAAGTAATTTATTCGTAATAAATTATAGGCCTAAATATGGATTAATACCTTACTTTGAACTTTTAATATTTTTTTACTTTAGGGATTGCCTTCTCAATTAGGGGATTAAACGTTTAATTTTTTTTTATTTTGGGGATTGCCTTATCAATTATTTTCAATTAGGAGATTAATTTTTTATTTTTTTTCTACTTTGGGGATTGTCTTCTTGAATTTTTTTCATTAGAGGATTAAAACCATTAAATTTTTCTGATTACGTTTAAATTGATAGTTCCAAATCAGAAAATTGATGAGATGACATCGACACATGACTAAAAAATACTTTTGTGTAATATTGAGTCTCATTTTAACATTTATTAAATTAACTTTTTGTACAAAAAAGATAAATATAAGACCATTATTAATTTTACTTTAAAAACATTTCATGAAATTTACATTTAAAAAATTTAAATTTACCAAAAATTAAATTAAAAAAATTAATAATTTATCAAAAGTGTAAAATTATCGTTTAATTTGTTTTAAAAAATTAATAATGATTTTATATTAAAATTATAATAATAATTTACTTTAAAATTAATAATGATCTTGTAGTTATCCTTTTTGGTATACAAAACTTAATTGAATAATTGTTAAAATAAAACTCAATATTACACATAAGTATTTTTTAGTCAGGTATCGCTGCAATGTCATTAATTTTCTGACGTGACACTATCAATTTAGACGTAATCAGAAAATTTTAAAATTTTAATATTCTAATGGTGAAATTCAGATAGGCATCCTTAGAATGGGGGATGTGACGCCCCCAAAATCAGGACAATTTCTCTCCCCGGTCTTGTGCGTTAATATTATCATGTTCTAGCTTTAAAACATTATTTAATGTTAAAATAGCTAAAAATACGGAATAAAATTTTTTTTCTTTCCATTCATTCATTTCCTGAATCGCAACCTTTACAATTTTTCTTTATACTAGAATCATATTTATTATATGATTTGTATAATTTGTGTAAACGTATTAAAAACTTAAGTCTCAATACTTCATATCTTTTCTATCGATGATTCATTTATTTTAGAATCATATCTATTCTTATTTCAAAATAAATATTCTTTATTCATTCAACATTTCAAACTATACATAACTGCCAATTACATTTGACAAAACTATCAATCATAGATTTATACCATTTCTAATTCAAGGAAATGTATTCATTTTGCACTTCGTTCAATCTTATCATCCGTATAGTAAGTAATATTGCCTAACATCATTAACATGCAAAAAGTTTGTGTTTGCAAGATTGAGCTCGACAACCCAACAAATTTAACAGTCTATCATGTTTCACATAACACATAATTTCATATGCAATACATTTCCTTTACTATGCATATCCGCATGCAACATATATTCTTTACTATACAGCATATATGGTGTGTAACTCACCACATAATCACATTTAATCTACAAACATAATAGAACTGAAAAACTTGACTTGATTGGAGATTACCACGAAAGTTAACCTAGAGTTTCTCCACAATTCTTACAGAATTATATTTACATGCACACACATATTAGATAATTGAATATGTTGCAAAACATGCATGTATATTCATCAATAATAATTATTAGTTTTATACAAACTAATATTATTTATTCTTACTCAAAACGAATATTAGCTTATTTAGAAACTTAATTCGTTTTAACCTTTTTACACCAAATAAAGGTCCCTCACATTTTAGTATGTAAATATTTTACACTTTGAAGCTTCAATCATTTATATTCCACTTTAAGAATATCTTATGTCTTTACTCATTAATTCGGAACTTAAACAGCTAATAAATAGCTTTTATAGTAAAATTCAATTTACTATATTATTCCTTTAATATAAATAATTTTTATATTATTATTTTGCATGTTCATGAGTTAACTCAAATCATTATCTCATATATAAATATTTTATCCCGCTAACACATTCGCTTTACTCTTCGTTTTGCAGATATTTACATTTTCACTATATATGAACGTATTACCACACAACCATGTCATATAACTTGTACAATTATATTTTAAATATTCACATTGACCACCTCTTTTCAAAAACATTTATTCTTTTACTCACAGTAATCATTTATCGCTTTAATAGATTTCGACATGATTTTACTTCATTAATATCTCACAATTTTAATTTTATAATCCACTCGTGGCTTAATATATGGGTATTCCATATCTCTTATACCTCACTTAAGTATTTAAGGTGAATACAAAATATATCTTATATATTGTTCATGATTATATAATATAAGGACAAATTATAGCTTTTAAAGTGCTTAACATACCCACTTCTGTAAACAGTTTTGTTAAAACCCATTATGTTTTCAAACAATACTAAACAGCCCCATAAAATAATAGCATCCCAAACTTGGCTCAATAGCCCCAAGCTTAGCTTTTAGCTTGTAGATTCAATTATATTACACTGTAAATATGTTATAGATCTTATACACTCATTTATTTAGAAATAATAACCCAAAATTTATGGGTAAATTATCAAACTACACCACAATGCCTAAAATGGCTCACCAACGCTACTACCTGCTGTTGGCTGCCACATTGCAGCAGCCCCTCTCCTTTGACACCCACTTCGCGGCTTAATAACTTGAAATCTATTTATCCAATCATAACACATTTTTAGTATGTTTTAGGTGGGATATCCATGTATTAATAAAATTTATTAACCCATGAAATTGAGCAACCTAGACTGACCAAACTGCGAGGCGAAACAACCCAGGCAGACTGTACTAGCTATGTTGTTGTCTCCATAATGAATCAGCCCCTTTTGCGAATTTTTAACTTTTTCCTCGCTCATCGGATTGCTCCCATTTTTAAATATGATATAAACACCATAGTAGACTATTTTTAAAACATACAAACCACCAATTTTGGGTCTTTTATCCAGTCCATAACAGGCTTCGAAAATGTCCCTCCATAATAGCTTTTAACATTTTCGCAGTTTTACCCTCTCTTGCTAAATCAGTCATAATTTTTTCGTTTTTTTGAGCGATTCTTGAACCCACGCGAAGATAACTTCCGGGACTACAACTTTTATTCTTTGACCTTTTCTAAATTCTAAACACAAAATTCCAAAAAATTCGTTCAAGGTGACTGCCCCGAGTTGGTTAGACAGTTTTGACGCGATTACTTTAAACGGTTATAACTCTTTGCTCAAACGTTGGCGGATCCGGGCGTAAGGGGGGAGGCACACGCCTCACTAGATTTTCATGGAGCAAGGAAGCACTCAAGTTAGAAAATGCTAGGAAATCAAGTACTGAAGTTGGAAAATATTTATTTGAAGAGCTTAAAAAACTAATTCTATTAATCTCACATTCCTACTACTATTATTTATTTTAGGGAAATGTTAAATCCACAACACTTTTTGTTATTTCCACAACAAAAGTATCGATGTAGATGTATAACGATGGTGAAAACCATCGCTGTGGAAATAATACTTTCTATTGTGGAATTAACAATTCCCTTTATTTAATATAGTTTTACAAGTCTCACATTCCCACTACCTTGGTCAAATTTATTTAATATTTGTCTAAATTCAATGGAGCAAAAATTGATTCAGTGTCTCCTTTTTCATTCAAAAACTGCAGATTACGGAATATCCCAATTTCAAAAACTGCAGAGTATTTAACAATTGCTTTAGGAATTTTTGTAATTATTTATGAAGAGAACTCCATCAAACAAAAGTTATTTGAGTATGTATTCTATTCTATTTTTACTTTCTTTAAATTTGTAATTTATTTTGTAATGATACTTGTTACTTGTTAGTGGTTTAATTGAGATTGTTTATTGTTGTTGCTAATTACACTTGACTATTCATATTATTTATTGGTTTTGTTTTGAAGTTGAATTAATTTTTAAATATTTATTGATTGGTAGGCTCTAAACGTACAAAATTTGAATTTATTCCTGAAAATGTTCAAGCCGAAGGGACTAGTGACGAACCTGTCACTGCTAATATTTACCAAGAAACTCACTCGCAAAATGTTAACGGTTAACCCCCAAACCCAAACCCAAACCCATACACCGGTATCTCCTTCCCTTAATTAATATTGAGAGGGATCTCGGTAAAAGACAACCAATGAGTTCTTATCCCGCTAGTGAAAAAGAGAAGTTTAGAAGAAGTTATTTACTCGGGAGCCCGACTTAACCAATACCTCACAAAGAGAGAATGTAATTATAGAATTATTTACTTTTATAATTATTTTATTAAAATTTTATTCTTAAGAAGAAAAAAATTTTGAATTTGCCCCCACTGAATTGCAAGGCTGGATCCACCCCTGGCTCCGAAGTCGGAATTAGTCCGTTATAGAGTCTATGGAAAGCTTATTCAGTGTACTATACTTCTCCAAAAGCCCAAAAATTTCTGGAAACATAAACTAGACCCGAAATTGGCCTCAAGGTCAACGGTCATACTAGTTTTTCACTGTTCATTTTGATTTCCAATTGCTTTTTGCTTTAACTTAGTATGCTCAATCTCTTTAATTATCTTCATATATGATATACATATCTAGCCCAAGCTTTGATTTCGTTTAAAACTTGGTTTTTTAACCAAAACAATTCATTGAAACATTTTGTCAAGCACTAGGTGTGTGCTGTTTTAAAATGTCGATTTCACAGCCGTTCTTTTGTGCTATACATCCATTTCAACCTCCTTATAGCTCCACACAACCACTCTATCCACCAAGGCTCTAATAAAAGTCCATAAACATTAATTGCAGAGAAAAAAACATACCTATATTCATAACCACAAACTAACTTATCAAGTGTCAAGTTAGTTTACTATTTTTTAGCATTTCAATATAATTTTAGTACCCAAGCATGTAATCTCTATTTCCATAGCTTGCCAACATAATGTAACCATACTAGTTACCAAGGTTATAACACAATCAATTCTATTTATCCATTTCAGTTGATTAACTTTGAAAATTCCCACATAGCTAACTATCAACTCATTTGCAATCTACTGATCATATAGCCAAAACATACATCTTAAGCTATATAACAGTTAATTCATGAATTGCTACCATTCATGCTAACTGTTTTAATCAATATTCATCACCTAGCATATGACGTCATTGAATCTCAAAGATTAAATAATTACATTCTTTGCTTGGTTGTAATTCCTTGCTTGATCAATTTATAGTCATCTCCTCCTTTCCCACATGCTAAATACTTGATTTAACTGATTAATTTGAGATTGTAATGATTGTTGGGTGTGGGTCCTCACCCATGAGATAGAATCCAAGATAGAAAAGAATTGATTTTCTTTGTGAACAAGTAAGTGAGTTTACTTGATATTAATCCAATTAGAAATTGGGTTAATGGAAGCAATATTGGAATTGGAAATTCCATGAAAGGAATCCAAGTTGATAAAGGATTTACTTGTTAGATTGGTTGGTGACCAAGACAAGGAGATGTGATCCCTAATTTGATTAGGAGAATAAATTATTTCTAATCCATATTAGGAATGGATAAGGAGGAGTACTATAAATAAGGCTATGAGGGAGTCTTATTTGATACATGAGATAGAGAAGCTTGGTAGTAAGAAGATACCAAAAAAATAAATTGAGAGAATTGTTATTTGTTGTTCGTGGGTATCCGCCATCATCTCCGTTCAATTGAAAGCTTGAAGACTTTATTGCTTGGGGTGTTTTTTGGTGGTGAAGTTAATTAGGTTTCTCAACTTAATTAAAGGTAAATTTGTATTATCTCAATTTATTGTGTAACCTCAAGTTTTAAGGTATAAAACTTGAGAGGATTATTGTAAACCCATTATTAGTGATATAGTGGAGATTCGGAGTTTGACCCGTGGTTTTTACCTCTTAATTTTAGAGGGTTTTCCATGTAAATTTGGTGTCTTGCTTGTGGATTGTTATTTGTTATTTTTGTTCTCATAATTGGTTTTGTTGATTTCATATTTAATTGCACAAAGTCAGAAAAGTAATTCCTGGGATATAGATTATTTTTGGCGTACTTTTTCCAACAATGGTATCAAAGCTTGGTTATTTTTTGTGGTTTTAATTTCTTGTGCGAATTAAATGGAGAATTGGACAGCAGGTTGCATGATTAATCTAAAGGCTACAAATTATGCAATTTGGAAACCAAGAATGGAGGATTTTCTTTACTGCAAGGATTTATACGAGCCACTTGAGAACGATGGAGTTAAGCCCACAAACAAGAGTGACGCGCAGTGGAACAAGATGAACATGAAGACTATTGATCTGATCAGATCTTGGATTGATCAAAGTGTGTTTCATCATGTTGCCACGGAAACTAAAGCCTATGATCTCTGGCAAAAATTGGAGTCCATGTATGAAAGGAAGATGGCGCAAAATAAAGCTTTTTTGATTAAGAAGCTTGTGAATTCTAAATTCAAGGATGGAAACTCCGTGCAGAACACTTGAGTGATTTTCGAGTTTGATAAATCACCGAGTCTGATGAAGATGGTAATTGATGATGAGATGCGTGCTTTGCTTTGTTGTTGTTGAGCTCTTTGCACGATAGCTAGAGACGCTTAGTTGTATCGTTGAGTAACTCCGCTTCTAATGGCAAGCTGACTATGAATACAGTTAAGGATAGTTTGTTTAACGAGGAACCGAAATCGAAGAGATATTATGGTGATTAAGATCGAGTCACAAGTTTTTGTCGAGCAGTAGGGCAAAAACATAGGAGAAAACTCTCCCGAAGATGACAAATTCAGGAGAAGGTCAAGAGATAGAAAAGAAGTAATTTGCTTTCACTGCCAGAAGTCGAGTCACATAAGACGAGAGTGCAAATTTTTAAAGAAGGAGCAGTCTAAGGAAAAAAATGAGGATAAAGATTCGATTGTGTATCTATCCGACATTGATGTAGCTATTGTTTGTGATGATAAACCCAAGTGCCATGTTAATGATTGGATTATTGATTCGGGTGCTTGCTCCATGCTACTTGGCGTGGTGAAATCTTCACATCCTACAGTAGTGGTGATTTTGGCCATGTGCGGATGAAAACGGAAGTGCATCCAAGATTATAGGCATTGGAGATATTTGTTTGAAACTAACCGTGTTTGCGGGTTGATCTTTGAGAGAAGTCAAACATGTTCAAATATTCGCTTTAATTTGATCTCTCACGTGGTAAGCTTGATGAGAATGGTTATAAAAGTTACTTTAGTGAAGGTCCATGATTTAACGAGATTTTTGTAAATTAATTTTAATATTTATTGAATTAAATAAATATTTTTCGATGATTTAATTATTAGATTTAATAATTAATTGATGCAATTGTGGTAGATTAATTTAATTATATGTGTTACATTTATTAAATTAATGTAGAAAATAATTATTATTCAAATATGTAATTATGTGAGCTTATCAAATTAAATAAAATATTTAGTTAAGCATGATGTTATTTAATTAATTTAATTATTAATTAGAGAGTTAATAATTTTACATTATTTATTAATGAGAAAATTAATTTATGTGACTATGTGAATTTATGAGAAATTATTATATTTTATTTAAAATAAATAAGATATTGATTTATTTTATGAAGGAGTGTGACATTAATTAAACTATATGATAAAGCTTTATTAAAATAAATGGTTTTTAAATCTATTTTGTTAGCCAAACAAGGCCCTATGGCGAGTTGGAGCAGTTACCCATTATTGGGTTAACTGACCACTCAGCGCGTCAGTTCTTTATTTCAATTGACGTCTTCCTTTTCTTTCTTCATTTTTCCTAAGTCTAGAAAAGTAGAAACAGAGAGAGTTTCAGAGAGAGATTGAGAAGTGTTGAAAGAGAATTTTGATTGAAGAAGAGTTGAGAATAATTATTCCCTTCTAATCTATACCTTACACTCAGGGTAATCTCCTCCTTCCCAAATTTTTAAAGTTACGTTTAAGTTTTATGAAAATGGCTTTCAATCAAGTTCTGTGGAATTTCTGTAAATTGGAAAATTGAGTTAGGAATATATGTAATAATTCGAGTAGCATAACATGTTTTATATTTATTTTATATGATTCCATATCATAAGTTTTAGTAAATGATGACTTGCTATTTCAAAAATTTACAGAGTTTGGGTTTTGGCCATATGGCCTTATACGTGATATTTCATGTATTGAACGTATATTATCCCTAAATTTTACATTAAGTATGTTGTTATGCATGTTGATACGAAGAGACCAAAGTTTAAATAAACGGATTCGGTGTTATAACTTGAATCCGTAGTGATAATTTTCATGTTTTATTTTCAAAACCTTGAAACAACATCAAATAATTGGAAGTAAATGTGTTGATTTTGCAAATTATGTGTTGTAACTTGTTAAAAATCATGCTAGATGGGTTAAGTAATGATTATATATGTATTACAATGATTGAGTAAGTCTAAATTCATGTAAAAATAACTAATTGGAAGTTATGGCCATATTAACGTATATAATTTTACTCATGATTGATTTTTGGCCTCATTTAACCTTGTTATGTTCATGAATCTATGAATCTGTAAAGCTAAAAAAATGAGCTCAGGTAACCCCTTCACGTGAAATTTACCAAACTAAATTACCTCACTTTACCAAAAAAAAAAAATAATAATAAAAATAAAAATAAAAAAAAATAAATATTTGATGAAAATTATTATTAAAATATTTATAAAATAAATTAAATATTTTAATTGAAATATTTATGGAATAAAATAAATATTTGATGAAAATTATTATTAAAATATTTATAAAATAAATTAAATATTTTAATTGAGATATTTATGGAATAAAATAAATATTCGATGAAAACTATTATTAAAATATTTATAAAATAAATTAAATATTTTAATTGAGATATTATGGAATAAAATAAATATTCGATAAAAATTATTATTTAAATATTTATAAAATAAATTAAATATTTTAATTGAGATATTTATGGAATAAAATAAATATTCGATGAAAATTATTATTTAAATATTTATAAAATAAAGTAAATATTTTAATTGAGATATTGATGGAATAAAATAAATATTCAATGGAAATTATTATGAAATAATTTATTCGAGTGTAATAATAGTAAGAGAATGAAAATATTCTAATTTAATTAAGTAATTAAATTAGAAGGGTAATTATTTGTTAAATAAAGTGAAGTTTATATTAAATAATTAAGTGAAAATGTAACTAATGAAAGTCGTGAATACATATGGTATGTGTGTAGGATTTGTGGTGAACGGAAGTAGTAATCGTTTAGCCTACGCACGAGGCAAGTTTCCTAACCCTACTTGTCATTATTGTTCAAATTTATTATTTACCTTGAGTAAATTTTCATTACTATTATTCAAGTTCAAATGTTATATTAAAGATTGATTATCTTTTCAAAGCATGATTCAGTTATACAATAATTGTCCTATTGTATACTTCCTGAGATTATTATTCAATTTGAATATCATTATTATTGAACCTTATTAGACTAAATAACCCTTATTGATTCGATTAGTCCATAGTTGATAAGCGTTAAATTTTGAACCCTTGATAAATTATTCAAACCAAACTTCCTTTGAAAGCGGACTCGAATGTCAAATCGAGATGAACAACCTGCAAAGGGATTTACTTATCGTTAAATAAGCAAGATATTGTGCATGTGATGGTACTAAGGGTGATCCCCTAAGACGCAGTAGAAAGGTCCATAGTCTTATGATCATTAAAGGTTTCAAGTATAACCCTTGATAACTCTAGGACATAGTTCAAGGTCTTATGACCCCGAATTCTTTTGATTCTTGTTATTCATTCTTGATTCAAAAGTTGAGCTTTTATTCAGATGTCTTTGATTTACTCGCATGTTATTATACTGTTATTTCATTATTATACTTGTGGACAATAGTGCTCACTCTTACTTAATAATAACATTGCAGTTAAGAACGAAAGAACTGATGAACCTTGTGACACCCCCAAAATAGGTATACATCACCCATTCTGAGTTGTCAATACACGGTACAGAAACAACTACAACTTTATTATTACAACAATAAAACTGTGAGTTTAAATACAGATATTACCATCTAAACAATATCCACATACAAATAAATCCTCATCATAATTATTGATACATTATTTTACGTAAATGGTGAGGACTACTAAACAACTCTCTAAAACCATCATTCCATACCCAGACTAGACTCGCTTCACATTCATTCCCTCACGAGAAGAAAAATGGAACAAAAAGGAAAAAGGTGAGCTCAACTAGCCCAAAGAAAGAATATTATGACTAAGATAATACGTAACAAATTATCGTTAGTCTTCAACAGGAAAAAAATCTAATAGAATACAATAGACAATAAGTTTTAAATCAATACTCGCAATGAAAATATTAATTCATAGAAGAGTTACGTAGAGGATGAAATCTACTAATATCTATGAATTTAACGATCTATCATCAATATTTTTATCCTCGTAACATCAATCAATATATATCTCGAATCATATATTCATCCTCGCACTACTGTGCCAAGGACATTCACCACCGGGTCATGTTCATCTAAACACTGCTCATCTTTTGCACACGGGCCAAAGATATTCATCGAAATCATTCATCTTTGCACTCATGGGCCAAAGATATTCATCAAAATCATTCATCTTTTACTTTCAGTGCCAAAGATATTCCATAATATCATCATTTAAGACTGAGGATGATGAAAAATATTTTTTTAAAGAAACGAATGCAGTGAATCAAAATGACAAGGATTAAGGATTGGTACTTTGTTTTATCCACGTCCAAAAATACCTCAAAAATAATCATAGTGGTGTAAAATTCAAGAATGATCAAAACATGGATACAATCAAAGCTAGTATCCACAATAAATATTTTGGACGAAAAGAAAATTTTTTATTTTTCGATGAATAGTGCCGTATTCGTGAATAGTATCGTATACGTGAATAGTGTCGTATACGCACCAAAAGTTTCCAAATTTGAGAAAAACTTCAGATCAATATTTCAGCATAATGATATTGAAGAAATAATATCATTACGAAAAAAAAAATATCCCTTATCTCGGAAGGACAAGATTTAACTCGAATAATCGGATATAGGCTATAACTTGAACTTTCACCGTATAGCAATACTCAAAGTATACTCAAAATACTCACAAGAATACGCTCGATAATATAGAGAGAAAACTTGAGCTTACGGTGTGATTTTCAATTCTAACCCAAGACCCTATTTATAGAAATTCGCTAGTAACACCAAAAAAGAAAAATTTATTATAATATTAATATATTTAATAATCTTCACGCCCACTTTGACAACTGATCTCGGATCATTAAACACATGCTAGGGCTGCCCACACAACAAAAAAAAAAACGTTTTTATTAATATAAATATTTAAAACTTTCAAAAATCAATTATTTTGAGCTTGAACTTCAATAATTCATAATAAATAGCCCTTTTATCGTAGAAAATTCGAATCTTATGTTTTTTATAGGAAATTCAATTCTCTACAACTTTGCAGAATAAAGTTTTTCCAAATTCTAAACAGAAATTGACCGAAATTCATAAACGGGCGATTTTACAAGCTATAATCAAATTTTAGTCAATAAATGGGGTCCACCGACATGTTTAACATGTTTTAAACATTTATTGCAACAAAAATACTCTTCCTCCTCGTATACTCATATATTCCACATTCGTTGTAAAAATATCACCATTATTATATTATTAAAATATAATAATATATATATTTAAATGAATTATTTTATCAGAAAAAGATAAAATTTCAATTTTCAACAATTGTCACATTAAAAATTTTCTCCATCTATATCCACATAAAATCAATATTTTCCTCATCATATGAATCAATAATTAATTATTCACAAATAATATTACAGAATCACAATATTGACAACCAGGCAGTTCCCAGGAAAGAGGGGGCTTTCCAATAAGAATTTCTCCTTCTTGGGCGCAAGCAATTAGGTGACCAAACCTCTCCTTGAATGTAACTTTCTAGACATTGCCAATAATGTTATCTAATAATATTATTCGGATAATATGAATTATTGCTCGATAATGAAAAATCTGTATAATGACAATTATTGAAACAACAACAATATAAAATATCAACGCAACAATTATTGAACTAATAAAATCTTTGAAGAATTTCAGTAACCATTATTGAGTAGTGCCTTCTTACGTAAGAGTCAATAATTGGTGCAATACCGTAATCTACTTGTCTGACAACGCATATTATCGTGTTTTAACCACTTGGGTATTCCAACAAATGTAAATTCAGAATAACTACGCCTGTTATTTTTAAACAACTTATATTTGTCGCTTTCTTCCTCCAATCGCTTTCGTTATGGGGCCCACATATGGTCGCTATCGTCGCATGCGAATATTTCCCAGACAATGATTTAATATTCCACGATCAAACGAATATTCCCAAACAATGATGATATTTTATAACCACTTGCTTATTTTGAAATATTTGCGTATTTTACCCATAACTATCCACATTAATCACATCAACCCTTACTATTTCAAAATAATAATTAGAGGAAATTAAATTTCATTTATTAATTATTTGGGGTCTTACAACCTCCCTCCTTATGAAATTTCGTCCTCGAAATTGACATACGATACTCAGTGTTTGAAAAGATGAGGATACCTCGCTTTCATTTCCGCTTTCCAATTCCTGTGTCATTTCTTCTATATAGCATGGTTCCTCCACAAGACTTTAACTTGTGGTATGACCTTCGTCGTGAGGGACATACTCCTTCCTATCCAAGATCTTGACAGGTAACTCCTCATACGTTAAGTCTTTGGCTATCTCGTCCGGTTCTAACTCAATAACGTGGTTTGGGTCTTTCACATATTTACGAAGTATAGATATGTGAAACACATTATGAACACGAGACATACTTGGAGGTAACACGAGTCTATAGGCTACATTTCCTACTCGGTCAAGAATTTGAAATGGACCAATAAATCATGGATTGAGCTTTCCTCTCTTCCCAAATCTTGTAACTCCCTTCCATGGAGCAACTCGCAACAATACATGATCCCCTATACTAAATTCCACGTCCTTTCGATGAAGATCCGCATAACTCTTTTGTCGATCTTGTGTCGTTTGTATCGTTGTCGAATCATTTGGATCTTTTCGGTGATCATACGCATTAACTAACTTTCAGGCCCCACAATGTTGTTTCACCCACCTCATCCCAACATATTGGAGAGCGACACTAAAATAATATTTTAAATTTATAATCCACTAAATCACTACAAATCTAAATTGTTTTGGTAATGTCAACTGTTCTGATATTATCACTTCTAATTTAATTATTATCTCCTAAAAGCACAATTTTTAATCCCAAATTAATATTTTGATTTTATAATCCCCTAAATCACTACAAATCTAAATTGTTCTGATAATGTTAATTGTTTTAATATTAGCATTACTAAATTAATTATTATCTCCTAAAATCGCTACTTTTTTATGCCCAAATTAATATTTTGAATTTATAATCCATTAAATCACTACAAATTTAAATTGTTTTAGTAATGTCAACTGTTCTGATATTATCCTTTTTAATTTAATTATTATATCCTAAAATCACTATTTTTTAATCCCAAATTAATATTTTTATTTTATAATCCCTAAAATCCACTACTTTTCTAAATCATTACTAATTTAATTTTGTTAAAACATAATTATTGTATCCTAAAAGAATTACTTTTACGATATTATAACATTCATAATTATACCATACATTATATCATACATATATGGTATAATATTATAATACACATATAATAAAATTACTACCTATCTAAACTAAGTATATATTATCATTACTAATTTAATTATATTACAACATAATATTATACCATTTATAATTATATTACAAAATAATATTATACAATTAAAACATTTAAAACAAAATTAAAATAACAAATAATATAAATCATAAGATACTTACTATGTTGATTTTATAATCCACTAAATCACTACTTTTTCAATCTAAACGATTTTATTTATCATAACGTAATTATTATCTTCTAAAATCATTACTTTTTAATCCTACATTATTATTTTGATTTTATAATCCCCTCAATCACTATACATCTAAACTGTTCTAATAATGTTAATTGTTCTAATATTATCATTACTAAATTAATTATTATCTACTAAAATCATTACTTTTTTTAATCCCAAATTAATATATTAAATGTATAAACCTCTAAATCACTACAAATCTAAACTATTTTGGTAATATAAACTGTTCTCATATTATACTTTCTAATTTAATTATTATCTCCAAAAATCACTACTTTATGATATTATCATTACTGAGCTATTATCATTACTCTCCGTTATTTATTCAAATTTTCTTATCAAATATGCGATCAATCCCCTTGCAGCAATTGTTGATATCACATATCCTAATTTATTGAAAAAAATTTGACAATGACTTTTATTTTCAAGACCAAGCCATTCTTGCTCCTACACTTGATGCTATAAATAAGGTGAACGAATATGTGATGTATTTATGGTCAAGTGATGAAATACCATATCTAAGATGTCCTATGTAAGGTTAATGAAAACTCAAACAGCTATGAAGGCATTTACACCCTATAATTTTTTAATAGCATTACATCTTCTGGAATGTCAAACCACAAGATAACGTTGAAGATTGGGGTTCCTGTAATGTTGCTCCGAAATATATATCAGTGATTTGGTTTGTTCAATGTCACGAGATTAATAGTAACTCAATTGGGAAAACATCTGATAGAAGCAAAAGTAATTTCAGTCAGCAATTTTGGACACAAAATTTTCATACCTCGCTTGGTCTTAACAAAATTCGAACATTAGATTACCTTTTAAATTCCAACAAAGACAATTTCCTTTGGTTGTTTTCTTTTTCATGACAATTAATAAGGGTCAGGGGAAATCTCTCTCACATGTTGGACTGTATCTGTCACGTCCAGTTTTTAGCCATGACCAATTGTATGTAGTAGTATCAAGAGTTACAAACAAGAGTGGAGTAAAAATACTAATTTGTGACAAAGATGGACAAACATACAATACTACAAAGAATGTAGTTTTTCACAATTTAATGTATAAAGGTTTGACTGTTTCTGGCTATTATCTTTTTGCTGCTCATTATTAGTGTAAACCATGATTATTTTATTATTATATCTCATAAAATTTTTACTATAATCTATTTCGAATCTTTTTAGGTAAATCTATGATTTGCATTTACAAAGCTATCTCGATCGAGGTTTGTCTTTTAGTTTTTGGATGACAGTATTTAAAATTCTATGCAAGTCCATTTCATATGTGTTTTACTCTAATTCTTTTTATTTTTATTTAATATAGGAGCACTTTATGTTCTGTTAGTTTTCAATCCGACAAACACATGAATTTTTAGCTAAGTGTGAGACTTTTTTTATCTTGGGCAATACTATTTCCTATAAAAGATTTGTGGAAAGATAATTATTTATTTGGTTGATAGTTTATGCAATGTTGAAATCAACTATTAAGTATGTCTAAATTCTTATATTTTACTATTGTCTAGATTCCTCATCATAAATATTTATAAGATTGCAACGATCGTTAAAAAAGATCATTTAAGTGCTAATTTTGTTTGTGTGAATATATTGCACATTCAATAAATATAACTGGATTGAAGACCTAAATTGGAAGAAGCTTAACTGTGATAATTCTGGTACCTATTGTTCAATGGTAATGTGACAATGAATTTGGTGTATGCAGTCCTTGGCAGAGTTAAATTTTTGTTGGCATGCTTCTTGCATTATTTTAGGTGCATCATGGATTTTATTCTACTTAGCACAACAAAATTTTGCGCCCTACAATTCTAAATACTGTTGAAAGTGCAAAGGAGTTATATGAATACGTACCTTCAGATTATGGGACAGTGCATTCAATGGGAGGGCCTATGGCTTCATTTTGTGGACTATATCCCACTTGTTTATATTTACGGCTTTTCATTTATTGCATTCTATTATATGGATTGTGGCTTTGCATGATTTGTTAAGTACTAGTATCCCAGAATCATTTTCATCATCATTAATATATTTTTTGTATTATGGTAATATCTTTGTGAAATTTCATACAATTGTCAAAAATTGATAAAAAAAAAACTAATGAGGTAATGTATTTGTTCTTTAACTATAACATTGTGTTGTGTATGACACGGTGCTATATTGCTATGTTTTTGGACATGGTGCTTGTTTGACATGAAGATCCAACATAATTATTAATTATCATGCTTTTCGGTTTCACATGTAATACGTGCTTTCCTTCATGTCCGAGGACCAAAACTAAGACATTCTTTCATTTTTTTTCCTTTTCGTTTGGATGTTAGAATTACGGTACAAGTAAGCGATATCACGAGACATGGACTCTTCAAAATGCATCAAGTACATGTGTCGATATTTGATGCTTGGTGAGGTTTGTGTAATGTGTAACAGACTTAAAATATACCACTAGCAATCATATCAATATAACAATTCGATAATATTGTGCATGACACTTTCTAAATATTTGTTAGTGCTTTAGAATGAAAGAGTTACCCATTTTTAACCATTAATATATATATATATATATATATATATATATACATATATATATATACACACACACAACTGTTATGTAATGTTCTGGGGTTTAATGATCAGATTAATTATATATTTAGATATGTATTTGCACATAAAATTTTTATGCAACACTATATAACATATGCTATTAAAATTTGATAATCGCACAACAATCTACCATCTTCTTATTATATTCTGGCATTGCTGCCATCAAGAATACCAAAAAAACATATAAAATAAAATAAAATGAAATAAAATAGAGGAAATACTAGAAAGGCTGGCATATTTACACACGTGTGCTTATGAATGGATTTGGAAATGTCACTGCACCTATGACAACGGGTAAAAACTAAAACATAATAATAATAATAATAATAATAATAATAATAATAATAATAATAGCCCGTAATTATAACCGAAAATCACAAACTAAAGAGAGGAGAGAGAGGATGCAGGAGATCTACTCCACCTAAAAATACATCACCGAGCTCTCCTCTCCGATCTAATCGGACAAGTTTGTCTGTAATTAGGGTTTTGTCTGTTCATTATTTATAAAATTGACTCGTATAGTTCTATGTTATGTATATTTTGATCCGTATTTGATTTTAAAATTGGTTCTGCCCGCCGATTAGGATTAGTTTGCATAGATTAGGTAATTTTTTTGTTGACGAATTGTGGAGCCATTGGGGTTTGAATGAATGGCTGGAAAGAAAGATCATTTGCTAGCTGGAAAGAAGAGGGTATGATTTTGTTTTTACATTCCAAATTTGATTGCTTTTTGTGTATAATTTTGATGGGTTTGTTTATTTTCGTTAATATTTTGAATCTATTGTTGTTTAGTTTGTGGAATTTTGATTACATTCACAATTTATTGCTTTTATTGTACAAGTTATATGGATTTGCTGATATTCATGAAATATATTCGAATGCTTTTCAATTTCAAAAATGGATAACACTTGTTGTTTAAGTCTCGGTTTCCATGAGGTCCAAAACCCCTACATCTTAAACTATACTAGCTGCGAGGATTTAATATGTCGATATATGCCAGCTTGAGAGGATTGACATACTCTTACAATCATTTTGTTGGGTAAGTTTTAGTCAGAAAGCGTTGAGATTATTCTTTAATATTTAATTTATTGGTGTGATGCTGGTTGAGCCATGATGCTTTACAAGCAATTTGAAGATGGTCAAAGAATAAGTCTCTAGGCTGTTGGGTTCCTTATGAAGTATGAACTTCAAAAGTCAGACCTAAAAAAAATTAAACTGGTGTTTAATCTATGAGGTACATAAATGTATGTGTTTATATTTAGTTAATTAACACTCCACTGTAGTTCAAGAGTGCCCTCTACTTCATTAAGAAATTCAATGCAAGAGATGGCTCCTTTCAATGGTTAAATTATAAGAGGCTGGCAGCCTGTTGATGTGGTTAGGGTGCTAATGACGCATTGGAGTCTTTAGGAAGGTTAAGAAAAGGAGCATATTTTATATATACTCGATTGAGAAAGACTCCTGACATCAGGTGAACATATTTATACTCCCTCAATTCCATTTTGGCCTGATATCAACATATCTTTAAGGATTTTCACAGGTTTAATATCTTTGGTGATAGAGATGAATTGTTTCTGTAGTGATTGTTCTTTGAAGCATTTCAAAGGATAAGATTTTCTGGACCTTATGGTTGGTTGGTGGAAGTGGTTTAGATATATATATTATATATATAATATATATATATTATATATATATATATATATATATATTTGTTTGTCTTTTCAAATCTGTAGTTCCTATATACTACTGTTTCTATTTCTTCAGTCTGTCGAGTGTAACTTATAATTTGGAATAACTATGAAGAGAAAATTTTGCAGAAGGATTTTGTGAGAGCAGAAAGGTTTATGAGTGACTGTGATGGTTGGTGTCTTATTCATAATTTTTTGTTTATGCTTAAGAGTTAAGAATTTGTATGCTGAAGCTATACCTTTACTAATAAATAGTGAAGTAGATTATTAATCAGTAAATCTCCTTATTTTTATTTTCCAATTTTAATCGAAAAATACTTAAAACAATGGTTACAATACGATAAATAGGTAGTCAATACAGGGAGCCATTGATATTCTTGGAACTCTAATTTATATAGGGGGTACTCTTTTGGCTTCTATCATGTATGTATATGAAGTTCTTTTTCTTAGCTTTCAGGGTTGGTCTGGTGGTTGGATTTCGTAATCTCTTATTTCTTCCTTTAGTCTAAAATTTATGCCATTTATGATCTTGAGATGGATTTCTCTCCAATCTCATTCCTTTTCTTGGAATCCAGTGACTTGAAGATTGATAAGATCCAAATCCTTGATTGAAGTTCAAAGTTCTTGTTACTGAATCAATTCATAGAGGTTGGATCAAGGTTTATTTGTGAGTTGTAAGGCCAAACTTGTTGTGTGGAATCAAATTCTATTTCTTTATAATTTAAAGAAAACAGGAGTGGGTATAAATTTACATAGAGCCTCTTTATGGAAGGACAGTGGTTGTAAGGGTGATACTATCTAAGTGGAAAGTTGAGTTTACTAAAAGCCTAAAGAAGTTGTCTTACTGACTCTATGCCCTCTAGGGGGAAGGGCTACATTGGTTAAATAGGTTGTGTAAGGAAGAAATAAACTTGTTCCTGGTATTCTTATTGTTTGAGTACACAGATTTAGGATGTGTTCACTCCTACGGAAGTTTTATGTTCTCTAATGTTTGATGTATTGGTCAGGCAATGGTAAGGGTGGGCATTTTTGTCCATTAGGAAAACTTCATCCATTGAGTGGGATGAGTGTCATTGCTGCCCCACAATTCTCTTGGGTTCCTGTTAGGTTTTTGGGTATTCCTCTTTTAGTTTGTTCCACTTTCCTATTTATTTTTGTCCACCTTTCTAGATTATCAGCTCTAGTAAGATTTTTGTTTTTTAATTTACAAAATATTGTTGACAGTCAACTTATCCAAAAAACATAAAGTAATAATAAGAAAATATTGTTTACAGTTTCGTACTTATGTGTGTGGGTTGTACATAAGGAATCATTGTGTTGATGAATGACTTTTCTTGGTTTGCAGGGACAGACATGGCTACTATAATTAACTGGGCCAAAGATAGTATAAAATATAGTATTTAATTATAAATGAAATATTCATTAAAAAAACATGTACTTAAATTCAGCAAAAGAACTAATGCTCTAATTAAGTTTTGTGTTCATTGCATATTATTTTTATTAAAAGTCAAATGTAAATTTTAGCACCCAATAAACTAAAAGAAGACATGGAATTTGTGTTCTTGTTGCGTGGCATCTCTTGAACCATCCCACGTTCAGCTGGAGAGATGTTGCAGGCTTACAGTGCATATTTGGTGGACGATTTGGACGGAGCAGAATAGCCAAGATTGGGAGGGAAGGGCAAGGCCAATTCTCACATTTGTTTCTTTTTTGAACCTTCTTTTTTTTTGTTGAATGAGGTCTACTTGGGGTCCATTGTGAGTTTCGTGGTCCTTCTGCAGAGTTTGCTTTAAGGATCTAATGTAGGTATTTTTTAGGCAGATCCTAGTATAGGGTCAGGGTTTTATTTGGGGGCATATGTGAGCCTTTAATTTCTCATCACTGTATATATTGAGCATTTACATGATTTCGTCCCTTTTCTGAGCTTAATGGAAATTTACTTATAAATAAAAAGGGAAAGACATGTAATAGTAGAAGTTGACATTTACGGGGTCAAATGACCAACTAAAAGAAGCTATATGTAAATTTGTCAAAAATGGTAGTAACTGAAATTTGAAAGCTTTAACCGGGGCCATGGCCCATGATAGCCCCTGCCCAAGTTCGTCCCTGTTGGTTTCTCCTTTACAGAAATTTCCGTTAGTCCTAAAGTACATTGTTTCCCTTTTTCTGTTAGATTATTTAAGTACAAAAGTGTGTTATTATGCAAATATAATGAAGTCTGCCTTTATCCTACAGTTGGAGGAGTTTCGTAAGAATAAAGCAGCTGAAAAGGCCAAAAAAACTACATCAAGTAGCCAACTACATCCTGCTGGTGCAGTTCTACGAGAGGAGCAAGCTTCACAATCTGATCCTGTTAGGGTCACAGATTCTGATGGAGCTGGTACATCTGATGGAGTTGGTGGAGCATTTATTGAATCCTCCAGTGTGGTTATGGACAATGACCATAAGACAACTGATTTTGTTCATAAAACTGATTTAGGTTCTTCGGATGACACACATGTTAGTCCTCTGTTTTCTGCAAACAACTACAATATATACTCTACAGATCCCTTCCAGACTCGCACAAAGGATGAAAAATTTAGGGATGCGTCTACAGGACCAGTCAATTTATATGCCAGCCCCAAGGAAAAAGGGACGATTAATAGCTATAGCATCAATTCCGGAACTTTAGCAAGACGTGGGGATGGGATTGCAAGAGAACAAATTACTTCCTTTTATTCACCTTCAGTTCATGATAGTGATAGTAGTTCCAGTAAATATAGTAATTTTGGATTGGGCGAAGCCCTTTCAAGTGATGGCGACAGTCGCTTGAAGGATGTTGCAGATGCTGGTACTTCTCTTGTTCCTGAGAGACATGGGAGTATCCTATTGCACAATAAGTCTGCTTACAATGATCTGCGGGCTAATGACACAAGATCGTCCTCATATGGAGGTAATGCCAATGTGTTGTATTGTTGTAGTGTTGCTGTTCCTGTTTTCCTCTCTTTTTCTCTCCCTCTATACTTTTGAATAGAACACTAATTATTTTGTGCTTTATGGCAGACTCTCTTCATCATACCACCGATGTTACCGAGGCTTCTTCAGAGAATGGGCAAAATACAGGTGCTGTTTTGGCGCACAGATATAATTCAATCTCTGATATGGGTGAAAGGAAGTTTAGTAGCTCTGTTGATCATTTAACTAGTGCAACTAGCCCATCTATGCTGTCTACCGAATCCAGATCTACGGGCCTCGTTTTTGATGCTAGAAGCTCATCCAATCATGTACCACTATCTCCTGCTTTAGTTGGAACTAACACTAGGAGATCTCGTCCATCTTTCCTTGATTCCATCAACACGTTTAAAGAATCTTCAGCATCCCTTCCACTAACTGAACCACAGAAGGCTGACTCATTTGATTCAAAAGTTCACCCTGTGGACGTTCTGGCTTCCTCTGCTTCTCAGGATTCCACAAACACCTTTGCTTATGGTAATGGGTACAACCTGTTCAGGCATGATGGTAACGAACACAATATCGACAGTAAACATAACTTCTATTCGGCAAAACAGAATGAAGATTTTGCTGCTTTGGAACAGGTTCTTTTTTATTTATTTATTTTTTGGTTGCTTTAATGTTTATCTTACTTGCTAGTGCTGTCCTTGAAAATATTGTATAATTGAAACTGGTGTTTAAAAGAATAAATTTTGAAACAACTTGTGACTTCTGGTAGTTTTCCATCAATGTCGATACTAGATATCTCTTTTTGCTTTGACCTCCTTCAGATATTCTAAGGGACTCTGTAGGTATACTGGCTCACATCAATAACCCTTTGATCTTTCAAAATTCTTTTTAGTCAGTGAAACAAGGCAATAAATATTAACTACTTTCATGCATCAACAGAATCATCCACCCAACATGGAATATTTCATAATTCCATCTAGTGGAACAATGACAAATATTAGCTAGTTCGGTGCATCAACTGTTTTACTCACCCAAGTTGGCATCTTTTAGAATTCCATCTAGTTAGTGGAACTAATTCATAAATATTAAGTGTCCTCAACTATTAATCTCCATTATCCCAATATGGGAGAGAAATTGTACCCTACCTCCCTTTTGGGGTGGTGGTTGTTGGGGTTAGGAGGATGATTTAAATAACATCAAAATGTGAGCACACTAAATGCCTTATGTCCTCTTATTGTGTCAGCACCGACTTGAATTTTATTCGCATGAAGGACCTTATCCATTGATTTAGGCACAAACCCTGCATCACAAACAGAGACGTACACCAGATAGTGACTTAGTTTCATTTGCTCTGCTCCATGTGCAACCCAGTGCAGGAGCTTGTAGCCTCTACTTGGTAATCCTTTGTAGCCATAATTTGTCCGAGGCTGCTAGGCAGTAGAGAAGTCACAATAGAAGGTCTTTAGTTGAACAGCTTGGTTCCTTCCAAATTCTTGCTTTCTTGGAATATAAATCAGATATCTACAACATCATCAGTGAATCTATCAAACTGTTCCGATACAATCATTTGGATAAAGATTTGACCTTCTACATTGACCATAAAATTGAGCAAGATATGCAATATATCAGGATCTAAATTTAGGGTTCGATTCCGTTAAAGATTGAGCCTTATATGTAAAATGTTATAGTTTGTACTGTGGGAAATTAAATAACTGATAAATGTTTGCCCATAGAAACAGTGGTTGCTAAAACTGATAAATGTTTGCCCATGTTATAGTTTGTACTGTGGGAAACATTTAAGTGATAACTGATAAATGTTTGCAAAAACTGTTTTCTCAAAACTGTTAGTACTAGTGTACCCTAGACCTCTGAGTTAAGATCCTTCCCCCTCTTTTTTTCTCATGTTTCTGGCTTTTGGTTGAAACCTTAGTATACAGAAAAATCTAGTTCTTTTTTCGATTACATTTGTTCTTAGTATCTTGTATAATCGCTTTGACGAAAAACATTATTGCATGTTGAAATTGTAAATGTAACATAAAGTTGTAAATCCATCAACATATTGGATTTTAAAAATGCAAGGTTTTTGAATATGGAAGGATGGAATCGTTAACAGACAAATAAGGTGGGATTTATATATGAAATTTAGGTAAACAGACAAATAAGATCTTCGAGTACCTAAATATGGTACATTCATATGATTTATGATATTATGAATCTTTGCTGTTATCAATTTTTAAAATTGTTTACTTTAAGGTTGCAACTAATTTCAAATTTCTTTATACTATCCCCCACCCTTTCCTTTGAGCAGCATATTGAAGATCTGACACAGGAGAAGTTCTCTTTGCAACGAGCTCTTGAGGCTTCACAAACTTTAGCGGAGTCTTTAGCCTCTGAAAATTCAGCATTGACAGATAGTTATAACCAACAGGTTGGCTTACATATTTAATATTTTTGAGTTTCATAATCTGTATATATCAGGCAGTAAGTCATTGTGTGCTAACCAGTGTGCCGCTGTGCACATTCATAATATGTTTATTATAGTTGTCATGGCGCCACGGCGAGATGCGGCCGTATTTGACCGCCAGAATGACTAGGTGATAAAACGCTTGCCATGACGTCTGTTACAGTCTGTATGGCAATAAGTTGTTAACAATGTGAAATTTGTACATTTGTTTATTTTACTTAAAAAGTATATTGAACAATAAAATTTTATATACATTAAAACGCAAAATATCATAACTAACACTATGTAATACAATTAAAAATATATTTATATGAATACTTCACAATTTCAAAAATAAAACATTTGACATTGAAAACTAGTAGAACAAACACACTTCATAGAAAATAAAGAATCAACCAAGTCAACAACCATTATCACACATTACAAGTCTGTAATAAAATTACACCCCAAAGTAAGTTCATGTGTTATAATGAGTCATAAGTGCAAAATGACTTCCTCACTTAAGTTGGGCCAGCTACCAAGGCCTCACGCCTTGACAGTTCGGAGTCCAAAGCATTGTCTTTTCCTTCTCTAGCGCCAAGACACCTAGGCGATGCCATGGTGACGCCATGACAACTATAATGTTTATAAGAGGTATATATGATTTGTCACAATTTTGTATCCTTTTTTCTTTCCTTATTATACAAACAAATGTGTCTAAATTGATTTTGCTAAGTTTTCAGATGTCTTTGATTACTTCCACCCTTCATTTAACAATAGTCGGTCAGCCTCATATTCAATCAACCCATAGTACTGCACCAAAATCACCAGTGGCGAAGCCAGAAATATTTTTTCAGTGGGGTCAAAATTATTACTAAGCTATAAATAATTTGGCAAGCCAATTTTTTTAATACTTTTGTACTTTCAGGTCACACACACACACACACATATATATATATATATATATATATATTACAATGACAATATAATAAGGAATAATATGGTTAAATATATTTTTAGTCACTGAACTGAGATCCGATTTACATTTGCATCATTGAACTGATTTTTTTACGGCTAACTCATTGAATTTTCAATTTTTTACAAAAATAATTAAAACTGTCAAGTCAGTTAAATTTTTAACGGAAAAATTACGTGGAAGTGTCTACTCAGATTTTTTGTACCGTGGAAGAGAGAGAAAGTTGAGTTGGAAAATTAATTAAATTAAATTAACCAAATAAAAATAATTCAAGAACTTCTTCATTCTTCTTCCACTACATCACCCCCACCCATTCACCAACTAAACATCACCATCATTCTTCAAGCCATTTAATTTAATTAACTTTCCCTCTTCCATCATCATACATAATACATAATACATATAGATATGAGAGAAATCCAAAAAAAAGTTAAATCCAAAATTTTTTAATCTCTCTATATACGTACATATATGTCTGAGAGTATATATACACATATATACATATAGATCTGAGAGTCGTCTCATGTTTTCCCGTTGATGAAAAACCTAGATCTGCTGAAGGCTACGATGATGTTTGTACGACATGGTTATTGTTAGGTTTTGATGCAATTTAGATTGAATAAGGAACAATTTATACTCTTTTCATCTTTGGTCATCAATAATGGAGATCTAAATTCTATTATTTTCGATTTGTTAAATTAGGGTTTTAATGCAAAGTTGATGCCATCCTCCATCCTCAATTTATCACTCTTTTCATCTTTGGTTATCAACATTAATCTCTTATTTTAGATTTGTTGGAAATTTTTTATTTATTTCATGCTTCCATCCTCCATCCTCATCTTATTTCGAAATCAACCTTATTTCTATTTTAGTTTTCGGATTTTTTTATTTTTTCCTTTGAATTTTTATTTCCAGATCTGATATTGTTTCTAAGTATTCTAATTTATTCAAAGGTTAGTATATACATATTTTTGTTTTTTTGTGATCAAGAGGCCAATGAAGATGGTATATTGGGAGAGCAACATAGCTTGGCAAATTCTTCGTTCAGTAGTATTTCTACTATTTCCTTCTCACAGATCTGGTTTAGACCATTGATTTTGCAACGAAATACATTAACAAGTTATAAATTATTATGATTTTGAAGGGTGGAAAGTTAGAGAGAGAAGAAGAAATTTAATATTTGCAACAATTATTGAGATTGTAATGAAGAAATTGAAATTATTTAAGATAATAATGGAGGATATTTAGATTCATGGGTTACTGGGTATTGATGAAGAAATTGAAGACTGTGCATGTATTATGGGACAACAGACCCATGATGAATCAGAAGAGCATGCCAATTAGAATTACTTTTGTTCTGATTTAATTTATTAGTTGATTCGGGTACATGAGTTTTTAATTTGTATAGTGGGTCTGTTTGAATTTTATTATTAGTTTAGTTTGTTTAATTATTTTATTTTTAAGTTGTTTGTTTTATTATTTGTTAATTTTTTAATTAATTTAATTATTTGTTATGTATATTAATTTGGGATTTTTAAAACAATAATAATTGATGTTTGAAGTGTTTTAATATTTATTTCTTTTATATTTAAGTCTAGATTTAATGATTTTATAATATAAATAATAATTATATTAATTTTTAAAAATAAAAATAATAATTAATTTTCAATATTTTAGTTATATTTTTGAAGTTTGAATTTATTTTAAGAATTTTAATTTTTAATTTGTGCTTATTATGAAAATACTTATGAATAATGGTAAAGACATTATTCAAATTCAAAATTTACCCAAATTTCGTTTATTTTAATAATATATGTAATATATCATAATACAATAAAAGATAAATTTGTCAAAGAAAAGATAAAATTTTCATTATTAATGTTGAGGGTATTATGACAATTTGCAAAGAAAAAGTCAATAAAAAGTAGTTAAATCCATTTACTTTCCAATGTGGCAACAACTAGGATGATAGCACATGAAACAACTGGCGTAAATGTTCATGGGCCGAGTGACGTGGGTGTTCCGTTAAAAGTCAACTCCTTTAACGGATTTTGTAACGATTTGAAAATAATTTGAAGTTCAATGATTCGATTGTAAAAAAAATCAGTTCGGTGATGTATTTGTAAACCAAGATCTAGTAGATTGGGAAAAAGTGTATTTAACCCAGGAATAATATATGGTATATATACACTATATTGACTCATAATAGACTTTTTTAATCACAACTATTCATAAGTAAGTAATTCATTATTTATTTTTAAAAACAATATAAATTAGATTATTATTTAGTTTAAAATATTATAGAGAGATATACATATATTGGGAGGATATGAGTCATATGTGGTTAAAATTTGATTGACAAGTTATAAATTTTCAATTTGACCCCGTATAATAGAAAATTTATAAAATTTTAGTGGGGTCAACTTATATATAATACTTAAAATTTTTAAAATTTACCTTACATTATAAAGTAATTTTTTTCCCTGTGGGGTCAATTGACCTCACAACCTTGTATGTGGCTTCGCCACTGAGAATCACCCCATATCAAATATATAAATTATTAGCATCATATGCGGTCCCCTGAGAAAAGGCTTGAATCGGAACACCCCCACCCAAAAAATCATATTTATTGATCTCATCACAGCTCACGCAGCGTCCAAAAAGTATTACTCCAACTCAAAGTAACCCAAGAAGCAAAACGGGTTTTGGGTTTCTTCTGTTGGTCAGCCAAACACATCCACTTTGAACACGACACTTTCATTTATTGCATTACAACTCACATCTTGGTTTATGATAACTCATTGAGTATGCTCGAGCATTGCTCTAACCATTTTAATTAACACTGATTTAGGTATTACAGTTATTGGTTTGCTGATTGGTAGTTATGAAAATACAACTTCAACCCCATTTGTGTTTTATTTGTAAGTACAATCTTGTGCTAAGTTGAGCTTAATTGATGATACTTTTACTGTTTGTCAATACTTAGCTGAACATTGAGTTCGATGGAGAGGTCTGTTGGAGGGTCTTGAAAGCTCTCTCTCTCTCTCTATCCAATTTAATGGCTTTTAGGGAAATAAATGATTGAAGAAGAATAGCTATAGCATTGGGTTATGATGCTCATGTTTGAAGAGTTCTACTTTGTTGAAACTTGAAAGACTTATGATTCCAAGTCTCTACCATGCAATAGTTGACATTTAGTTGAAACCATTCAGTAATTCCACATTGTCTAGTAATCAAAGTTCTTTTTCTATCCTCTTCTACAAAAGGAGCAGTTTTGATTCTCAGGCGAGAGAAAGAGTCCCACGTTACTTGGGAAAAAATTTCTCCTTGAGTTCCACCTCTGAATATTTTTACTTTGTTTGGTAGAGACTTTGTCAGTTCAATTTTGAAAGGAGCTTGTCAAGGCTCGCGATCCCTTGTTAAAAAATCTTTTATTTGATGAGCCTAGTATGAGTTTGATAGAGTTTTTTTTCTAGCTCGACTCGAGCTTTACACTTTGCACATTTGAAACTTAGTCAAGCTTGAGTTAGGCATACCAAAACTCGACTGAACTCAGCTCGTTTGTACTAAAGTGGGAAACCAATCAAAAGCGATAAGACTTAAACTTAAGACCTTGGATAGTTGATTGTGATCCCATGTTCAGTCTCTAGTATCTGTTATACTTAAGTTGCTAGAGAATGGGCCAACAATGTACATTATGCTTTAACAGGTTAACTATATGGAGCTTTCCTAATTTTGAACATATGTCCAGTCTATCTGTGTCTCATGTTTATGTTTGTGATGTCAGATTTCTTTTTAAATGGAAATGTGGACCTGCATTTGTTTCGATGTTACAATGTGTAGTTGATATATTTTTGTTCTCCAGGGAAGTGTTGTCCACCAATTGAAATCGGACATGGAAAAGTTACAGGTGGAGATCAAGGCCCACTTGGTTAGTATAAACCATTCTGTAATTTTTTGCAATTGACGTGTTAGGTACTATATTTCTAATACAGTATTTTAATTCTCTAGAGATGAATTAGTCGCTTTTGTTTACTTTTTTTTTTTTAATATGAAATGAACTTGGACTTTGGCGTTGGATTAAGCATGGGCTTGGTTTAGTAGCCTGCAGTTTGAACTGAGCTTAGGCTGGCCTTATTGGTGTTAAATCTAACGTGGTGGCAATCAAGCAAGCTCATTTTCCATTTTATTTTATTATTTTGTTTTTTAATACCGCTAATACCGATGCTGAGTATTGAACGGTGACATATGCCTTAAAAGGTACTTATCTACCACTTGAGCTGACCCATTGGTTCTTTTTTTATTATTTTCTTTCTCCTATAAAAAAACAACTTTTCTTGTCCTTCATTTCTTTGGTCTTAATGGCAAAAAGTCTGCAATGATCTTAATTTAAAATTTAAAAAATAGATAATATAAAATGTGTGCTCATTTGTGTACCACCCACAAATATGCATGTCGTAAAATATCAACTTCTTAACTTTATTTTAATTATATGGTCAACTCTTGACCCAAAATAAAATAAAATAAAGCATTTAAAAATATAAAAAATGTAAAACGGTTGCATGCTTTGGTCGGCTGGAAACCAAAAAAAAAGAAGAAGGCGGAACCGCAAATTATATATGTTCATTTGTTTCTAGAATTCTTTTTCATCATTTTATTCTACTGTCAGCAGGTGGAACTTGAGTCTTTGAAAGGTGAATACACAAATGCACAGCTGGAATGTAATGCAGCTGATGAACGTGCCAAGTTGTTGGCTTCTGAAGTTATTGGATTAGAAGAGAAGGTAGTTTATGACCTTGGTAAATTTTTGATAGATGTTTGTTTCCCTATCTTTTACTTTTTTGGTTCTTTGTATGATCTTCTAATGACTATTTTGGTGCTACTAAGATTCTGTTGATTGTTTTTTTCTCTTTGTGATCTACACAATGACCTAGAAGATTTAAAACGATAGATTTTGTTTGTCTCCATTTTATATTGATTAATTATTATTTCAATTGACTTTGAATGTGAATATTACCAATTTACATTAATTATTCTTATGCTATCTCAATGGTTTTACTTCATCATAGAGTAATAGGCTAATAGCACATTTTACATAAAAAAATTTATTTTTTGATCCCTCATTCTTTTTGACATCTTAATGTAGGCTCTCAGACTGAGGTCTAGTGAGCTAAAACTGGAGAGGCAGCTGGAGAATTCTCAAGCTGAAGCGTCTTCATTTAGGTATATCTTTTGAACTTCCTTTTTTTAATGGTAAATGATTTTTCAGTTTTCACTTGTTTATTGTTGGTGGTTTGATCTATTTCCTTTATTATTTTGGGATGAGAACTAGCAGTACTGACTCTGGAGAAACGTTTAATTAGCAATGAACAGCGAGATCTTCATGCTTGACAGACGAAAAGTGAATAGTTCTCATGCAGTTCCGTAGGCAGGAAGCTACTTATTTTCCTGCCTAAGGAACTGCTTGGGAACAATGTTTAAAACTTGTGCTTGTGGCAGAGTCATGAATGATTCTCTATTGGATTTTTATGCAGTGAATTATGTTCAGAAGGCTAGTGAGAAGATTTCTTGTGAAATATGATTCCAAGAAAAGTAGAAAACTATACATTATGATATTGGTCACTATTTACACATGTTAATGCAACCCTTGGTGGCATCAGAATCTGAAAGTACATGCTTGAGTAATTGAGATATTTAGGTCTCTAACAAGATGGAGTTGGTGCATAGACGATACATGCTTTAGGCTGTTTCTACTTTTGTGCTTGACAACTGACCTTAGAAAGAAAGGAGAATCACATTGTATTGGCAGAATAAGAGACATGCATGTTAATCTAATAATTGAGCTTAATACTCTCCTTTCTGATTTTAATGAATCAAACCACCTCCCTTTGTTGCCTTAGACTAGTGCTACGGGGACATTCAGATCTGAGAGTGGTTGAGGTTTCTGTTATTCATAGGGATTTCGAGGCGTATTCTTTCAAGTATATGTAATTTTACCTTGTTTGAACTATTTTATTTGTCCACTTTGAGGACTTTCTTGTCCAACATTTTGTTCTCTATTTCTTCATTCTAGTAAGTTTTACAAAGATGTAAGCCCTGGACCACATTTAAGGGCTCAGACTAACAGCACATTTGATTTTTTTCAAAATTTTTTTATTATGTATATTTGGATGAGAACAGTTTTCATGATTGCTAATAGCCTGTTGTAATATACTTATTAAATGTCATGGTTTCTTTGACGTGCTATATAGTAGATGAGTAATTTCCTTCTGGTGCTTTCACATACTAGTTTATTTGTTTTTTGAAACATTTGACATATTTTCTCTACATTGAATATGCAGGAAAAAAATTGCTAGCCTTGAGAAGGATCGTCAAGATTTGCAGTTGACAATTGATGCTCTTCAAGAGGGTTAGCATGCTTATTGTGATTATCTATACATTTTACTGTTTTTTTATTGAATAATAGGTTGAAGAATTCAAATCCACCTTATTTTGATAATTAGAAGTAGATCATTTCAAGTGTAATATTTGGAAAAGCTTGCTTGGTGTGTTTTAAGTTTCCTTTTGTGGAGCCTTTGTTTCTTATAAAGTCATGTGGAATTGTTAAGAAGAAAGAGAATAAGTTATTGTGGATTTGTGCAATGCTCACTGTCATTTGTTGTATTTGGACCGAGTGCAACTAAAATTTGAAAGTAGTACTTACCAAAATTAAATTAAAAGAAGTAATTTCTCCCTTCTGGTTTATTAGGTCATATTGGTTCTCTGTGTCCGTCTGTTCTTAGTTGTCAGGCTTTCAGACGAGTGACCTGGTCGGATGCTCAGTGGTATCTGAGAGTTCTTCGCTTGGAGTGCTTCTACAAGTGTATTTTTTGTAGGATTCATCTCCTAAGCTGTAAGACTATTTTTTTACTATAAATATTCTATTTTGAAGGACAATTTTAAACAAACTTACATGAGTTTCTTTAAGGTTGTGCATTTTCTTATTTGGAGAATGCTTGAAACTCGTCAACTAAATATTTTTTGAGCTGTCGTGATAGAAAAAATCTTCTTCCAACTGTTTGAGTTGAATAATGGATACATCATTTCACTTAATAGGACCAAAGTTAGCACTGAACCGTTGTGTTTTTCCTTCCAATAGTTTGGGGGAAGTTCATGAAATAAGTTAGCAGATTAGATATCATGCTTAAGATTTTAAACTTGCCTTTTATTATTGACTGTGATTTGCAGCTGTTGCATAAAATTTTCTAATGTCAGAAATTTGATCTTTCTGAGTTGAATATTATTATCTCTGAATGTAAGAGTCAATATGAGAAATTCTTGCAAAGTCAGGCTACTTCGGTCACTACTTTAAGATTGTTAATGTTTCCATATTTGGATTCCTTTTTAATGACTTTATCTCCTTGACAGAGAAAAAACTTTTGCAATCTAAACTACGCAAAGCTTCTACTAGTGGGAAGTTCGTTGATGATAGCAAGAGTCCAAACCTTAACAAAAAAAATGTGTCAACATCTACAGAAGATCTTGGTATGTTACCTTATTTTTTGTATGTTATTGTTGTGGATTGACTACTTGAGACTCATATACTTATCTACCTATTTCGTTAAGCATGATACTAGTTGGATGTATGCACTTTTATTATTCTTTTTTCCTCATTCAAAGTCAGCTTAGTCTTTACGGAATGTTTATTGTGAGTTACTGGAGTTGCAAATTCTGCTTGCAAGTGTTGCTTAGTTGTTTGTTGCTGACATTACAAAGATCTTCATTGTGAAAATATTTGCGCCCCACTTGTTGGATTAATATTTTGGTATTTTGATTGAAACCTTTTGATACAGAAAGAGGACTAGTTAGGTTATGAAACCGGCATCATGTTGTTCATATAGTTTCTTCTGCTCTTACTTGATATATATATATGTATATATATGTGTGTGTGTGTGTGTGTGGGAGTGATCCATAGTTAGCATTACCTATGGGCACTATCCAACTAGTGCATCTCCCACCGTTCATAGGACGATCAAACAGCCAATATTTGACCCAAAAAACACCTTCCAGGCCTTAGAGGTCTGGAAACCCAACTTTTAGTTCCGGATGCAATTTAGATTGAAAAACACAGATACCTCTAAAATTGAACGGTTAAAAAATAAACATAAACCCCTTCTGGGCCCAAGGGCCCCAGAAAAACCCATAATTTCTCAAGTGCATGGTCCCCAGTAGGCAACCAGAATTTCTTACCAAGTGTGTGGTCAATCATATCATGTTGGTAGTCTATAATTTGGCACAAAGACTCTTTTTATCTTACAATTTTAAGTTAAGAATATATAAATCCATCTTTCTTATAATGAAAAATCAATTTATCAAAAAGAATTTCCAATTTTTTTGTTGAATACTTGAATTTGAAATGACTGGATTAATGATGTTAATTTTTTTGTTAATTCTTTGAACACAAATAAAGTAACATAAACTGAATACGTTTTAATAAGTTTATTAAGAATTGAACAAGTGACTTGAAAATTAAGTTTAGTAAAAATTGAACAAGTGATTTCAAAGATTATTATTTACTTATTGTATAAATTTAAGTTGCACAAATGTGGTTTTGTCTCAGTTCATCATGTGAAAGTCTTGCCCATTTGGTCAGTACCAATGTAGCAGTATTGATGGCCTTTTGAGGCTCTACTGAAACCAAGTTTGTTATACATTAAGGAAATGATGTCACATTTGGCTGAGTATATTGACGGGTGTTAGACAAGAAGTCATCTTTCTGCATCTTGCCGATATGTCGTCCTTATCTCGTCCTTACATTGTCATATCGGTTGATGGCGTGAAATACTTATTTGGGACAATGAGAGCTCCAGAACTAATGGTATTTGGTTTAGTTATAAAAACCACTCCTAGTTATTTGGTTTACATCAACTCAACTAGTTTCTTCTTGAATGGAAAGTTGGAAACTAGTGAGTTGATGTAAACTATGGAATACTATATAGAGAGAAAATGGGCATGTTGATCTAATCACCATTGAACCTGAAATTCAGGTTCTAAATCATGAACTAGTAGAACCTCTTTATATGTTTCACATATTAAATGGTGATGAATTTTTTCAATCTTCTTTTCCTTCTTGTATGAGTCATACACTGTACTGTTACGTTTATTACCCACTATTCTTTGCCATTTGTTCTTTATGGGTCTCTTCTTGCATTACCTTTTATTCAATTTTTGATAGTTTCTTTTGATTTTCTTGACTCAGTTGACGTTGATGTAGATGCTACACCAGATACCTCAAACCATGAAATACATTCTGTGGCGCTTCTAAATGAAAGTGATGCCTCCTCACCTGAAATTAGACAATACAGTCTTGAAGGTTTATCTTTGGGTGTTCCTCCTGATCAGATGAGAATGATTCAAAATATTAACACATTGATATCTGAGGTAGCTCCTGTACTATACTACCATCATATCATTATTATCAAAAAAAAATTGAGGTCACATGTTTTCATTTATTTGTTAGTTTTGTTTTCCAATCTTTAGGGTTTTTTTTTGGCATCTAAAGTTATTTGTTGTATTTATCATGTACTGTACTGGTTCGATTATTTTTTTCAATGACTCATAGGTATTTGATTTTGTCTATTGCAGTTAGAACTGGAGAAAGAAGAGTTGATACATGCCTTGTCAGCTGAATCATCTCAAAGTTCTAAGCTCAAGGTAATTTTGATCTGACAAAAATTATACCTGGTTCTTTGTATATGGCTCTCTTTAGTGTAGCTCTTGTGTTATTGTGCCTAAAATAGCATTGGTTTAATGTTTTCTGTAAAGAAAGCTAACACTACAAAATTTAGATGCCCTTTTATGAAGCGATCTATGTTTCTAGAATTCCTACAAGTAAACTTTTTTTTAGGATCTTTCAAAAATGAGTTGAAAAGGACTTGCACTGACTTGATTATTTTTTGCTCACGTTAGTCATTTTATATTTTTGGAAATTCTTTATTGGGTCTATCAAATGGCTAATCGCTATTACTGGATTAAATATGCCTATGTTTGATGCTTTCTTTTTTGTGTTCCCTTTTCATCCTTTTTGATCTTCATGTGGTTCTCTAGGGAGTTTGTGCGATCAAACATTTTATTGTAAACCAATTAAAAGATCAGGTGTTCCACCGAAACGAGTATGAGGTGTTTCGAAAGCCTCCAACCATCAAAGTGTGTTTGTGTGATCAAATACTACCAATCCCAATCTACTTTCTCAAAATAATACCATACCAAGCCCGATCTATTTTCTCAATATAATCATACATTATACTCATTTCGTTGGTTGGAGGCTTTTGAAATATATTTTGAAAAAAAGTTGAGAAAAACACATCAGATTTGTTCTTTTTCCTTGTTGAAGATAGTCTATTTTAACTTTTACTTGGGCCTACCAAATGTTGAACTAAAACTAACTACCCAATTATTTGAGTTTCTCTCTCTTTCCATGTTTTTTCTGTATTGTAACATCTCATAGTCCCACATTGGAACATGTGGAATAATTTGATATGTATATGAGGTTCCAAGCTACAGTAGTACAGTACCTTTAGTCATGACCTTTTGGGTGAGCCCATGATGAGCTAAGATGACCCAAAAGATATTATTGAAATAATGGATTGTGCCTTGGTACGTTATGATTTGATTCGGAATTGGGATTTAGCCGAGTTATGATTTGATTCGGAATCGGGATTTGGTCCGAATTATTACATATTATTCCGTAATAGGGAATTGGAGGTGGGGACACCAAGGCCGTTGGTATTATCCATAATGACTAGAGATGCAATGATTATGTGCTAGGTCTCTGAACTATATTCGCCGTACTTAAAAGGAATTATAATTACACAATTGAATGAAAGAAAAATACTTAAATTTGGTGAATAACTAAACTATATGTTCTGAATCATCACTAATTACAACTAAGATAATTTTTGTTATGAAATTTAACTACCTTGCATTTTATTTTATTTTTCTTATTGTTAGTATTGTGGAAGCTCGCAACAATGAAGATAATACGAAACCTAGGTGGATCTAATAAATTAGTAATCACTGCACCAACATAATGCTGTATTTAATGATATTTCTTTTTGTGTTTGTACAAGTCAGCTAAAAGTTAAAGGGAAAAAAAGGAATGCACTTGATTTTTAGTTTTTTATTGCATATTTTCCAGTTTATTTTAAAATATACATGTGTCTTGTGATACACACAATGAATATATACTTCAACACTTGCATTCTCGACATGTTTTAAAACTATTGTTCCTTTAGGATTTTGAACAAAATCTTATGCTGGCACTGTTTCTTAAGCCACACTACCAGTGAGTGTTAACCTGCTAGGCTGGCTTGAATTAGGTTATTTAAGGTGATTTGCCTCTTACTTTGGTAAGATTTGTCATTCTGTGTGCAGAATTACTATGCCAAATTGCAACTTAATTGCTAGAGGCTTTGGTTCTGCCAACTTCTTCCCTTCTTTTATAGCTGTCTTTGCCTTGTTACATAATCACATTATGGCATGGATCATCTATGACTAAAGTTAGTGATCTTTCAAGGCTTGAAGATATGAAAATCATGTTCATGAAGCTCTATATTCACTTGTTTCATTTATGTGAGCCGGATAGAACATTTTATTAGTACTTCTGCAGTTCACTTGGTCCAGATATTTGTCGTATCTAGCTCTTTGATATGTTAATTTCTGTTCTATTGAAACGAGAATAAATATGGTCTTTAATAAATTATAGTTGCATATTTTATAAAGTTATATCATATATGATGAGATTCATAGATCATACTCATTTTACTTTTGAGCATAATGGTCTACTAGATTATCCCTTCAAACCGTTCACTGGTTTACAATCTCTCATGATTTTGATGTGTACTGTTTCCTTTCGTGTGAAGGTTTTGAACAAGGAATTATCTCGAAAGCTTGAAATTCAGACACAAAGATTAGAACTTTTGACTGCTCAGAGTATGGTAAATGATAATATTCCTGCTAGACAACCAGATTCTTACATCATACCTGAAAACACTCGATATGCAGATGAAGGCGATGAGGTATGTCTGTAGTTGTAAACTTTAATTAATTGACCGCAGAAGATATTAGACCACAATATCATGTGCTATGAACAGTGATCTAAAAATCTCCGCCTAGTTCTGATTAATTAGCGGTCCTCTACCGCCTTGATTTGGCTCGTGTCTGCCTAGGCAAAATCAGACCTCTATTTTGAAGTTCTATAATACCTAAAATGAAATTGCTAAATCTTAAGATTTTTTTTTTTAGTAATGTTTCGTGTAAAATTAAAAAAATTACATCTACTATATGCTTTATATATTATAATTAGTATGTACAACAGAAAATTAATTAAATGAGACCGCCAAACGACTTTTAGAATACTGGGCATGAACATGTAAAATAGGGTAGGATTGCCATCTTCTAGATTATATTTTCAATATCATTTAAAGTTGTCTATATGATGATGGTTGCCATCTTCTAGACTATATTTCTTTGTCGCTAGGTTGTGGAAAGGGTTTTAGGGTGGATAATGAAGCTCTTTCCTGGAGGGCCATCAAAGCGGCGAACCAGCAAGCTACTTTAATTCTAGCAAGTCAGAAAAATGCCCATCCATGAGCACTTGTACAATGAAGGTTGCAGCTGAGCCTGTACGATATCAGAGTCCAGTTTTTTTGACAGAAGAGTTGTTTGGATTGTCATTTCTTGGCGGATATGGCAATAAAGATAGCCCCATGTTCGTTATTCGTGATTTTCATGGGTCTAATTTGTATTGGGATATACCAAGTTCAAATGAGAAGGACATTGGCACAACCGAGCATGTAATTGTGTTTTTTTTTGTTTTGACAAAAGGTATCACATGTCATTGTGTTTTTGTTTTACAGAAGTCAAGGTAACATGTAATTTTTCCTTTCATAGGACAAGTTTATTGTATGGTTAAAAAAGTATAGGGGCAAACAAGCCCAATATATGGAAGAAATGATTTTGAAAAGTTTTTACTTGATACTATCTAGTTAGAAAGGAACCTTTCTTCTTTCCTTTTTCCCTTGTTAGCTACTTGTAAGTTATTCTTAAGGCCGTAAAATGAGCAAAAAGTTTGAGCTCGATTTGTACTGCTCGATTTGAGTTCAAGCTCAACTCAAATATAAATTATTCAAATATGAACTCAAAATATAAATTTTTTTTAACTATGAGCAAATTTTATAGTTTGATAAATTATTTCATTTTATACTCGATAAATTTTATGAACTAAATTTGAACAACCTTTGATAAGTACTATCTCATGGCTCCACGCCTCCACAACAGCAGCCTCCACTTTGACTCCCCGCTTGTTGTCTACTACTTTCCTGTGCTATTATTAATTTTAATTTAGCCTAAATATGCATACTATTAAATATTAATGTTTTCACTCAATTAATTAGGTCTTCACTTTTTATGTAATTTTGATAATGACAAATAAATTTAGAATATAAGAAAAAGAATAAAATTGATTTTATTCTTAATTGATTTTCCGTTAATTTAGGAATAATTGATTTTATTTTAAATATAAAATTAAGATGGTTTAATACCTTAAATTAAGAAAGCCTTGCAGAAAGGAACCCACAAGAGGGAAAATTGGAAGAACCAACCCGAAAGATTAATATTCATATTCGTATACTTATTTTCAATGAAAAATACAAGTTTACATTTTTCTCTTTTTGCAGTTTATTTGTCAAACATAATAACCTATTCTCTCTAAAAATATGATTTATAATATAAAAATAATATTTATATTGCGAAATAAAATATATATTTAATTACGCTTTTACACTTATTCTAATCACACTTTAGTTTTTAGCCTTGTTGCTCTAAAAGCATTATTTTCCGGGCTTGAAAAAATATATAGAAGCAGATTGAACAAGTAGTAGTTTTTGACGATTCTAAACGACGGCGTAGAAGTGAGACTGCTCGTTTCCTTCGTAAATTTGTGGCGGAAAGCACTTGGTTGTGGTAACATTTCAGCTCTAAATAAGCTGCTGCCATGGCCATTTTCAGTGCGAAGCTCAGCTCTGCTCGTCGTCCTGCACATTATCTATTTCGTTTCTTCATCCAAGGGTATTCTTTCTCTCTCCTCTCTCTATCTCTTTTTGTATGTATATATAATTGTCTATAAATCTTCATACACGTTGCACAAATTCTAGTAATTATATCCATTTGTCGTTAATTTGACAGGTTACAGATGCAAACTCGAGCTCAAAGTAAACAGTGAAATTGTGAGAAAATTGCAGGTTCATTTTCGTTCCATTTAATTGATAACCCCTTTGGGTGTATATTCTGTGTAATTTATTTTTGCTTGAGCTTCAATTTTGATAAATTATACTCCCTATCAATATTGAGTTTTTAGAAGTGAGATTTTCCAAATTAAAATTGATCGTAATTCATTTAAATTTTGTAAAAATTAAATGTCACAATTAGTAATACTTGTTATATAGTTTATAGTACTATCATTGATCGAACAAAAAATAAGTATATTCATATTAATTTTGGATTTGAAAATGTTTCAAATTGACTTTTAAAAGTTAATATGGAGATTATATTTTTGGGATGGAGGGATTAGGTTTTATGGAATTGTCTGGATTTGTTGGCAGTCAATGCAGGTTGTGTTATGATAATTTTTTTCCTTTTCTTATTTTCATCTTAACTTGTTTTTGTGTATAGTGTTTGATCAACTTCATTTTTCATCAATATCATTGGGGAAGAAGCTGTGGAAATAGACTTATCTAATACTGTTCTATAGTTTATTTAAATCTTACTGCTACTCTGTAAGAGTTAATTTCATACATATGACGCGAGTCACTTACAAGCAGCGACTATAACTCGCTCTATAAATATGATGACACCAGTCATACACGCATACTAGCTTGAGATCCTCTTGAACATGGTGTTTCTAGAGAATCTCTTTCAGTTTGGTCTTTGTGTGTAGAAGATATATTTTTCAATCAATCAAATATTTAGCATCTCCCCCAGTCCCCCCTTCGCCCAATGTTGTAATGAAATTAAAGGTACCAAAAACAAAAAAAAATTAGCATCTTAGTTTTTTCATCTTAACGTAATCCTCTGGTCAGGAAAAGCTTATAGGGACTTTAAAATAATACCTCTGTCGGGTAATTCATAATTCATTGATGAATCCTTTTTGGTGATCAACATGGGCTCTTGACCAAAGGCAGTAGGTGCTTTCCTTCTAACTCTGTTTTCTGTAGTTGAGTCACAATTACTATGATGATAACATGATAACAACAACCAAATGTCTCCTTTTCTCAGGTATCAGGTGCAAGGTATGTTATGCTATGATCTGGCATTTTCTGTTTTTAATTCTTTCCGTTGTGTGACTTGTACAATTGTAATCAGATTAATTTCTTCACCTGCGACATTAAGGTCAGTGGAGCATCATTTGAATTTGGAGAAGCTTTAGATAGGTAGGCAGCAATTGTTCTCTCTCTCTCTCTCCTTCCTCTTTTCTAACACAATGAGATAAGACCTAAATTTTTCCAAGGCAAATACTACAGCTAGAAGTTCTTTTTCAATGGTTGAGTAGTTCAATTGTGCATAATTTGAAGTCCTACTAGCAAAGTATATTCCCAATTGGCTGTAGTCAAGTCTCCCTCTAGGCTATAATCTGATTTTATAGGTACATATCAATATCTGAATGTATGTCAAATTCATCCATTTGAAGTATACAAATCTGTCTCACTCTGCCTTTGTTATTATAAGTCCATCTAGCTTATCACTCCTTGACAAATGCCAAAGATTAAATAAATTTTATTTAATAAAAATTAATACTAAAAATAATAGATGCTAAAAAAATTATCTTAGTAAGTACTTGATAACCGTAATATATTAGAAATAAAAGACTGAAAAAGTTTCATAAGAATCTCAATTGAAACTTTATCTTTAGTTCTTTACATATTTCCTTTGCCAGATAATGATATTTTGACCATTACATTGGGATAAGCAAAATATATCTTTCATTTTGTGAATGTTCTAGGATCTGGTGGTGGGATATATGGGTGTCCCAAAGTGTGCTGGAATCAGCATGTCACAACATCCACAGTATGTTACTCTCAAGTAATATTTGCCAACTAAATCTCATTTTGTTCTATAACTTGACTTTTCTTCTTCTGTTTGGTGTCTTATCTACATCTTTATCTTTATGTGTAAATAAAAAGAGATACTAGAACTTTGATTTTTGCCTTCTCTCTTCTTGCTAAATCTAACAGAAATGAACGTAGGAAAGAAATGCTGAATCTGGTGAAAAACCTCTGGAGATTACAATCAGTAGAGTAAAGTCCCTTGCTCTATTCTATATAAACTTTTCTATTAAACTTTGCTTAGTAATATATCAAGCTTATAAAATATGTCATCTATTTAGGCTGAGCGGGCTGACCCCCGTCCATTTGTTATGGAAACTGTAAAGGAAGATGATAAGGCTAAGTTAGGTATGTTGTGATCTTTTCCTTAAACCTTTCACTGAAAATAACTTTCATGTGTGCCTTAGGACCTAAGCATGAAATTACCTGCATTTCTCATTTGCTTAGGAATGCAAAAATGTCTTAGATGAGTCGATTACCAAGGAATTCACTTGCTGTGATCTTGGAAGTTTAAACACTTTTGGTAAATGTTTCCTGCTTTTTAACGGAAACTTTTTTTTACTCCAATCAGGAATAAAATTCGATATTCCAAACTCAATCAAGCTTAATTACCATTTGTGACATTCTGTGTACCCATTTTACTGCTCAGGACCAGAAAATGGAAGGCTACATATTTTGAAACTAAATAGTACTGCGAATGGTTCCATTCTTTTATTGTTTAAATAAACAAAATTGAATTCAATTATTCTTTCTACATGCCTTTCAATATCTGTTGCAAATTTGCAATGTAATTTTCCGATACTTTTGTGTCAGGGACGTGTCCTTCTCGGCCTGCCTGCCCCAAAGTTTATTGGTAACATTATAACATTTGCACTAAATGTAGTAAGGATTCCTCTTAATTTTACATTTGGCAATGATGTAAACTTGGAAAAACGTATGTGTTAGAGATATATGTTGTCCCAAATTGAATACCTTGAGAAAATATGTTTAATATATAATGACTTGGGCCAACTCTTCTCATTGCCAATTAGTTTTGAGTTAGAGAGTTTGATGTCTTTATATACTAAACTTTGGGCCCATTTTATAAATCTAACATGGTATCAGAGTTTCCCTAAGAAAATTCAGAGAAAAAAATCAATTTATTTGTTTCTGCATATTTTTTCTCTTCCTTCTTCCGCTAAGCTGCCATGTCTGACAAGTCCTCTATTTCTTTCGTACATTCTGCAACTCAATCAAATACCATGCCAACCAATCCTATGGTCCAAACACCCAATACCGATTCCCACTAAGTTCAGATTACTACCATACTCCTTAATGGCAATAATTTTTTATGATGGTCCCAGTCTGTACGGATGTATATCAGAGGAAGAGGAAAAATTAGGTACCTGACAGGGGATAAGAAAGCGCCGACATCGGAGGAACCTGCATATGCGACCTGAGATGCAAAAAACTCGATGGTGATGGTCTGGCTTGTGAACTCAATGGAAGAGGAAATTAGCTCCAACTATATGTGCTATTCCATGACTAAAGAGCTTTGGGATAACCTGAATCAGAGATGTACTCTGATTTGGAAAATCAGTCTCAAGTCTATGAATTAACTATAAAACTTGGTGAGATTCGACAAGGAGAAGACTTCGTCACCAAGTATTTCAATTCCTTGAAGCGTCTATGGCAAGACTTGGATTTTTTCAATGATTATGAGTGGAAATCTACTGAAGATGCTAGTCACAACAAAAAGATTACTGAGGCTCATCGTATTTACAAATTTCTTGTTGGACTCAATGTGGAATTTGATGAAGTTCGAGGTCGGATCAATAGCAAAAGTTCACTGCCTCCAATTGGCGAGGTGTTTGACGAGGTTCGAAGAGAAGAGAGTCGTAGACACGCGAGGTTGGGAAAAAGGAATACAGGTGGGCCTGTTGAAGGTTTTGCCCTTACTGGCACTGCTGCCGAAGCTACTGCTAATAAAGCAACCAACTTTCAACGGAAACCTGAAGAGAAGTCGTGGGTCTGGTGCGACTACTGTAATAAATCGTGCCACACGAGAAAGACTTGCTGGAAAATTCATGGAAAACCAGCAAATTGGAGAAGCAGCAAATCTGGGGACAGAGACAACTGCTCAATTCCCACTGCAAATGAAGCGGAGACAAGTCCATTCAGCAAAGAACAGATGGATCACCTCCTAAAACTGCTGAAATCCAATTCAAAACCTGGTATTCCTAGTGTTTCTCTTGCACAAACAGGTAGTGCACTTAATTCCCTTTCTTATTACTTAAATTCTGCTCTGATCACATGACCAGTCTTTCAAATATCACTTGAACAAATTAGAATTGCAAATGGTAGTTTCTCACCTATTGCTGGAAAAGGTTTTGATAAAATTATCTGAGAACATAAATCTTAATTCTGTTCTTCATGTTCCTAAACTAGCCAACCTTTTGTCTGTCAGTAAACTATCTAAAGAATCTAGTTGTCATGTAATTTTATGTGATTCTCACTGTGAATTTTAGGACTAGAACTCTGGGAAGAAGATTGGCAGTGCTAAGATAATAGATGGACTTTACTATTTTGATGATGCTTTCTCCGTTAATCACAAGGCTCAAGGCCTTAGTATTGTTAGTTCAAATTCTGTTTATGAACAAGTAATGTTTTGGCATTTGAGGTTAAGGCATCCTAGTTTTCCATATCTTAAACATTTGTTTCTGGCTTTATTCAAGGGATTGAATTGTTCATCATTTTATTGTGAAAGTTGTATCCTATCTAAGAGTCATTGTACTAATTATTTACCAAAATCATACACTGCTTTAAAACTATTTTATATAATACATAGTGATGTTTGGAGCCTTCAAGACTTGCTACTATCTCTACAAAAAAATGGTTTGTTACATTTATAGATGATCATACCCGTTTATGTTGGGGTTTTTTGATGCATGAAAAATCTGAGTTGAAAAACATTTTAAGATTTTTATACTATGGTTGAAACTCAGTTTCAAACAAACCATTGGGAAGTTTTTTGAAGGAAAAGGGGATTCATCACCAATCTACCTGTGTGGATTCTCCTCAACAAAATGGAATTGCTGAACGAAAAAAATAAACATTTGCTTGAAGTGGCTCGTGTTATTATTTTTATATGAATGTTCCAAAATATCTTTGGGGAGAAGTTGTTTTAACATGTTATTTGATTAACAGCACGTGTTTTAAAATATAGCACAACCATTAAAATGTTTTTTTAAAAAATCCCTCTCAAGACTTTACTCGGATCTACCTCTAAAGATTTTTGGGTGCACTGTTTTTATTCGTATACCTAACAATACCCGGTCTATACTTGATCCTCAGGCTGGAAAATGTGTTTTCATTGGGTATACATCTCATAAAAAAGGATACAAGTGTTATAATCCACACGAAAAATTTATGTGAATAAGGATGTCTCCTTTTTTGAAACTAAACCCTATTATGAAAAAATTCTCTTCAGGGGGAGAATAAGGTGGTGGAAGACCATTTTTGGGATTTATCTCCAACTCCTTTACCTAATGTGATTTTACACACACCTTATACTTCTTACCATATTGTTATTCCTAAAAAACAAAGTTAGGAACACTATAATGAAAATGAAAACAATGAAGGAAATCCTAAGCTTATAGTGCGAAGTATTACTGCACCTGAAACAGGGGGAGAATCACTACAACCTGCCACAAACAAACCTAACAATGATGAGCCTCAGGTTTATTTCCAGAGAAGGTTTCATAAACAAGGTAAAAAGCCTATTCATCTTGGAAATGATCAATCTCAACCTTCAGGAACTGGATCTCGATATATCACATATAGTTCTTTTTCTTCTATTATTTCTCCTATTCAAGAGCCATCAAGTCTTGACGTTTCTATAGCTGAGCCCGAACTTGCACCAAAAATCCCAAATATCCTATTGCCAACTATCTTTTTTATGAAAAACACTCACATAAACATAGGGCATTTACTTCAAAAAATTCACACTTGTTTGTCCCGAGAAACATTCAGGAAGCCGTTGATGATCCAAATTGGAAATTAGCAATGATGGAGGAGATGAATGCTCTTTAAAAAAGTGGTACTTGGGAGTTGGTTGATTTTTCTAGAGAGAAAAAGATAGTAGGCTGCAAGTGGGTCTTTACTGTGAAATTGAAAGTTGATGGGAGCATAGAGAGTATATAATTATAATTATATACGTAGTTCTTCTCTCTCAAAATTTAAATAAATGTTATTTTTAAAAATTAGTGTGAAGGTTATTGAATGAGACATTTGATATTATGAATTATGAAATTATTTTTATTTGTGTAATTTTCAAAATTGAGGACTTAAAGAAAATGACAAATACCATATACTAAGTATGACTAACATATCTTTAACGCATTAGTTTTATTCATAAACAAAATTGGTATTAAATAATAAAATTTAAAATTTTAAGAATTCAATTCAATATTAAAACTTAAGAAGCTAAACATAAATTTAAGAATTATATTGAATTAAACTAAATATTACAAATGTATCATCATTTATATAATTTGAAGTTGATACAAGTTCAAAAAATTACAACTATAATAAATTTATCCATTTTGACTTGATCTTGTTCACTTCTTGTTGTGATTTGATATGCTACAACTTGCATTAAAAATATGGTTAATCATTAGAAAAATAAATATATCAAGATCTGATTTTGGTAGTAATTTTTAAAAAAAATCTCCGTCTAGGCGCCGCCTAATTGGCTAGAGTTTTTTTCACTGATTTGGCCTTAGGCGCGGCGCCAAGCCCCCGCCTAGCTCCTAAAGTGTCAGCCAGCCGCCTAGGCGCCTTTAGGCATCGCCTAAACGGCCACTTAGGCCGATTTTTAGAACACTGTAGAGAGGTATAAGGCGAGACTTGTAGCAAAAGGGTTTACCCAGACTTACGGAATTGAGGAGACCTTTGCTTCAGTAGTCAAGATAAGCTCAATCAGAATTCTGTGAAGAATTGTGGCTACTGTCAAAGTCAAGTCGACCATACCATGTTCTACAAACATGGTAAAAATGGCAATGTAGCAATTTTAATTGTTTATGTGGATGATATAGTCTTTGTTAGAATTTGCATGATTAATTTGATGTTAATGTATATTTGTACCAGTATGATTTGTAAAGTTCTTATAAAGAATTGATATATTGTACAAGGACTTAGAATAGAAAGATCAAATAATGTTAGGTTGATCTTAAAAGAGCTGAGTTGATGTATAAATAGGATTGTAAGGTTACCCTGGTATTTGAGGAACACGATTGCAGAAGAAGCACAAAGTTACACATACATCAAGAGGATCGCTGAACTATTGGGAGTAACTAAAACTCACTATTTCGTAAAGGCACTTCAGATCGTTGAATGAACAAGTGATCATCTTGCTTGCTAAACGATCGTTGAAACAAACTCGATCGTACTGACTTCGAAGCATTGCAAGTTGAAAGTTTTAATGCAATCTCAAAATATCCTTGGTGAAAATCAAAGATCAGAGCATGTGTCTACTAGCTACTTGTTGGACAGTGACACGTCAAGGGTGTTAGGTGAAAAAACAGACTGATGTGACATGCACAGAAAAGGAACCGTCTCCAAGGTTCAAAAATGTTAACATCAAACTTCCTAATACAACAGAGCATTTAATGCTGCAACGGGAAGTTTATTCAGCAGAGTATAATAGGCTACAAGGATCCAACTTTGTAAATGCGGAACTTCATGATCAAAAAGCCAAAAACTCTGCCAAATAGAAAAAGAAACTAACTCAACGATCCAATATTCAAAGTTCGAGCTGCTGAGTATCTGAGAAGAAAAGTTTAACGCCAACTTAGCAGCACCTCTCAACAAGCAATCATCAAAGCATCTGAGGGCAATAGTGTCCTAGTCAAGAGTGACTAAATATCCAAGTCTGCTGGGCTTGAAGAGGGCAATAGTGTCCTTGTCAGTTGTGACTAAATATCCAAATCTGCTGAGCTTGAAGAGGGCAATAGTGTCCTTATCAGTTGACTAAATATCTAAGTTGTTGGGCTTGAAGAGGGTAGAGTTTCCTTGTCTGTGTGACTAAATTCTAGTGAATTCCTACTCAAAGAGTAGAAGAGTGGATTAGGAGCAATTTAGTCTCTGAACCACTTAAAAGTTGCATGTGCATTTACTTACTGTTCTTGTTGTTTCAATTTGCCTGATTATTATTCTTCATTGCTTAAATCCAAAACCATCATTTGATTTAGATCTCTAAGGGGTTCTTCAAAAAAACATATTCCGTTGTGCTTATTTAAATAAGTTTATTAATAATCGAATTTTTAAAAGATCTATTCAACACCCCTTCAAGATCTACAAGTGCCTTTGGGAAATAACAGTCTTGACAGGTGGTGATGATGAAGAATTGAAGAGCCTAAAAAGAAGACTTCCAGCTAATTTTGAAATCAATGATTTGGGCGCTTTAAAATACTTTCTTGGCATGGAGTTTGCTAGATCCAAAGAAGGTATATTTGGGAATCAACGAAAATACGTTCTTGATTTACTAATGAGACAGATCTACTTGGATGTAAACCAGCTAAGACGCATATTGAACCCAATTTGAAACTACAACCTTCTAGAGCAGAAGATGTTCTCAATAAAGAGCAATATCAAAGACTTGTTGGAAGACTAATTTAATTGTCATATACACGACTAGATATAGCATTTGTGGTTAGTATGGTCAGTCAGTTTATGCATGCACCTGGACAATAACACTTTGATGCAGTCAATAGAATTCTTAGATACTTAAAAGGCACCCCTGAAAGAGGTCTGTTGTTCAAAAATCGTGGGCAGTTGCAAGCACTGATGCTGATTGGGCTGGAAGTACTGTTGATAGACTGTCAACTTCAGGTTACTGCACGTTTGTCAGAGATAATCTTGTCACCTGGAGGAGTAAGAAGCAAAACGTGGTAGCAAGAAGCAGTGCAGAAGCTGAGTTCAGATCAATTGCACATGGTGTTTGTGAGGTGTTGTGGATTAAGAGACTATTCGAAGAATTGAAGATACCTAAACATGTGCCCGTGAAGGTATATTGTGATAATAAAGCTGCTATTTCAATTGCTCACAATCTAGTGCTTTATGACAGAACAAAACATGTGGAGGTTGACAAACACTTTATCAAGGAAAAAATTGAAAATGGAATTATCTGCATGCCATATGTTCCTACTACTGAACAAGTTGCAAATGTGCTTACAAAGGGACTTCCTACAAGACAGCTTGACAAGTTAATTGGCAAGCTGGGTATGGAAGATATCTTCAAACCAGCTTGAGGGGGAGTGTTGAAAAAGGAAAGATTGGCTATATTACTTCTGGATATTAGGAGATATATTAGCTGTAAATGTTAGCTGTAATTAGGTGATAGCTATGAATATTAGCTGTAATTAGGTGATTGACATTACTGTAAAATAAGTAGTTAGGCCAGTTAATTATGTTTCCTATTTTAACTGATTAGGCTGATTTTGTGCTTGTATTCTCTTCTATAAGAAGAGTCTGTGTAAACTTTTGTGAAATAAGAAAATTTTCTCTCTTTCAGTTCACAATATGAACTTTTTTCCTCAGATTGGCCCGAAGAATCTAGAATTTGGCAATTATTCACTGGATTATGATACCATCAGGAATTATATGTATATAAATTGTGCATGGAGAAAAGATGTTGGATGTTAAGCAAACTCCACCAGATTTTCTGTTTCTAATTTTCAGCTGTTAGTTATTTTTTGAATAAAATCCTACTATCTGAATCAGTTTAGTTTTTAAATTTGAATCAGCCTTATCATGTTGTTAGGCTTATCCTTGATTCTAATGCCTATATAAAGGTCATTTTGCTGTCATATGGAAGTACCACAGATAAATAAAAAAGTCCAGTTCTCCTCCTTCCTTATATATTCATTGTTCTGTTATTTCCTTACTTATGCTGCTGCTGCGTTAACAAAAGAAAGGTAGGACAAACAAATTCTTACATTTACAGTGGGCTGCGAGTTACTTTTAATATCTTAAACTTTGATTAATGCAGAGCTGAGATGCACATGCCATCATATGTGAAGAAAGTCATGGCTTCATACAAGCAGAATGGTGGAATTGTTCAGATGCTGTCTGCCAAATGATAATGTTGCGCGTTTCCATGTACGTGAAAGTTTGAATATTCATTTTTGTTAAATACGGAAAAAACTACATATAATCATGTACTGTTGCATTAAATTCTTGTCTGTAGTTCGGAGAAAAGCAGAGATATGTCGTTGACATTTTTACTTTCTCAAGGACCATGACTCCATGAGTCATATTTGGTTCTTCACATTGGCATGCTTACTTAATTTTACATTTCATATTTTCGTTTACTTTTACTGGCAACCTTCTGCAACTTCCTGTTTGTTGTTTTTGTTTTATGGTACTAATAAGAAATTCATTAATCACACTAAGCCATACAAGAGTCCACCCTAGCACAAAAATGCCCAACGTCTACATTGTCCATCTTCGAAAATGATAGTGAACTTATTAGTTATATATTTTGATAGTAGTATGTATGTGTCTGTGTGTATATATCTCTTAGGTTTCCAGAATGCCATTGTCACGATGTTAATCCGGCTTCTGTGACAACGGTGTTCACATAGCTCTGCATACGCGCCTTGGAGCTTTCTGCTCGATGTCCCTGTTGGCAAGAATGTTTAACTATGGTATTAAGATCTCAATACGAGATTCAGAACAAACCCTCATTGCAGTGGCTTTGTAGGCTCTTTCTTTCAGTGGAAATGCATGAGAGTTTGAAGTAATTTGTAGCTTATTTTGTAATATAAAGGTGCTGTCTTACTATGAAATACTAAAATATTTTGAATTATGCCATGTTTGGTTCTGGAATTATGAAAAACCCCTTGGTAGTATGCATGCTTTTTATTTTACTTTATAAAAGTGCCAACATATTATCTTTATCTGATTGTAGTTTGAAATACTTTTAATGTATTTCACTTAATCCTTTCATAATTTTATATTAGCATAGCAACTATATCATTCATCTCTCATATTTGAAAAGAATATGTTTCATCTGATGCTATATATTACTGAACAGAGATAAAGTGTCAGATCAAAAAGTCTGGTTGAATTATGTACTCATCAGAAAAAGGCTCAACTGATGGTCAAGGTTACAAGTTTTTTAGTTTGGCTTGTTCTCTTAGTCAGAAGTTATGCAAGTTTGATAAGTTTAATCAGTGTTTTGCTTAAGAACTAGAAAGGATGTACAGTGAGAAAAATGATCCTTCTGACTAGACATTGACCAATAGTCTATAATAACACGTTACATGGACCAAAATAACCTCAACATTCAAAAGAAGCTCAATTTGGATGGTATAACATCAAGTCAATATTGACTCTTATTAATATTTCAGATCATAAATGGAGATAGAGTTAGGCTCATGTTATTAGTCCTAGGCATGAAGACTAAGCTCTGGTAGGTGAAATTTTACATTAATGACAAACTGCTTGGATTGAATTTATGGTATTACCAAGAGTTAAATTGAGCATTATTGTTTAGGTGAGCAAAGAGAATTTGGGGATAGCATTTGAGTTTCACTATTAACTCGGGTCATGGATGTTTACCAAACTTGTTATTGTTCTGAAGTTTATCCAATTATTGTTTATGAGCTGGATCAGATATTTGTATCCGTGTCAGGATTTTCTCTCTCCGACATCTTTTTTCTTTTTATTCTTCTTCTATTTCTAACGTGATTTAATTGTTTCTCCTTTTCTTTATTTGGATATTTTGTTTCTTTGATTTTTTTTTTTTTTTTTTTTTTTTGGGTGGGAAGCTTCTCAATTTTCTTACGTACTGGATGAGACAATTCTCCTGCACTAGGCCAGCTGCTTGTCTTTACAAATAGTAAACAGTAGCTCGTTGTTTCTCTTTCCCTGTCTAAAGGCAATTTACTTTTATCATTGTGGGTTGTGGTTTGATGCGTGAGACATGGGGGCAGAGAATTGATCCTAGACAAGTTTTTAGTATGATTATGTAAGGCTTTTAACACCGTGTTTGCCAACGTCTTCAAATGCAAATTTAATAATTCAACATGTTTAGTTATGATATTCCAGTTTTTGTTTATGCATATCTTTCATTGTCTATTTAAAATCGGGCTTAAAATTTTAGGTAGGATTGTTAATTTCTCATTACTTATAGCCTCAAACCCCAGATACATACATACTTTTTCTCCCTTCTCCTATAAAGCTTCCTTTCCCCAAAAAAGGTAGGATTGTTAACTAAATAATGAAGCATGGAGTTGTCTTGCTCCTGTGTACCATTACATAAACACATTCCGTAGTAATGCAATAGATTATTTGGTATAAATCTTGGGGATGGTCAGGATTTGTGTACTTTGCAGTTGGTTCTACTCAGATTAACGTCTTGATTTTGTGAAGATTAAGTCTTGGATCCAATAACTAGAATAGTACAGAAACACTATTCACACACGTGCACTTATGCCTGAAGTTGTTATTTGTGCTAATAGCATCAACTCGATAGAGGTTAGGGAATAGTTTCGTGGGCATGACGACTTGTAGACACAGCTCTGCGTGAGCTGAAAAACCAAGGATGTAAGTTCATAGTGCCGAACATTGAACCCTAGTGAACACTAATTAGTTGGAGCCGGGACATACATCAGAACAACAAGGAATGGGCATTCTTGTGAGCAACTAAAGATATATAGATACTTGGTGCCTTGGTGGCCACCCCATGTGTTTTTCTCTTGGTAAAAGTGATGTGTTCTATATAAGAGGATGTAGAAATCCTAAGAAGTTCCAAGTGAAAAGGACATGAATACAACTGTAGTTCCCATCTTACAAGCTGGAGCTTGCTCGACACAAGTTGATGAAAGAGAATTGCCTGGAGTATGCTCATCAAGGTATGAAATTGGCTTGTATTAATACTTGTTTAAGCCAATTTTGGTGTGTGGTGGTGAAGCAACTTTAGATGGGCCACTGAGATAAAGGTTTTCTGCATGTTTGAATCAACAGCATGGAGACTCATATGGGTTGTCTATGCATCTTTACTACTAGAAATAGTTATGTACTTCCTCTGTCCTGTAATGAATATCAGTTTTGGTTTTATTGTCTAGTCATATTAAAGCTGAAAATTAGCAAGTGTTTGAATGTGTATGTATATTTTTTATTTTTCTTTGTTTTTTTTTTTGTGTGTGTGTGTGTTTGGGGGGTTGTTAAGTTGCATATCATTTTTCGTGTGGAATTGCAAGTTTCTTGGTTTGTCTACTTTAGTTTACATCATGAAAGTCTTTATTTAAGTTTAGAAAATAATAAATCTCATAGTTAATATTATTTTTTAGATAGCAAAAATTTAATTGTTCGTATCAAATTTGGGTTTGAAAATATTTCTATCGACTTTTAAAAGTCAAATTTAATATTATATTTTGGGACGGAGGGAGGATAAATTTTTTTTTTGTTCTACTTTCTCGACCTCTCCTTCAAAATAAACAAAAATGGGAAGAAAAAAACAGGATATTATAAAAACGGGGGAAAATTATCCCATTTAAGAATATAGGAGAATTTTAACCCACATTTTTCAAAGATATATATTTATGTATGCATGTTATTCTTGCTGCCACTGTGAGCACTCCATCCATGTGCTAGGCAGTAGGCAACATCTAAGATCTAGAGTTTATATACTCTTCCCATGCAAAATAAGTTGAGAAGAGTCTGTGTCTCATTAAAGAGAATATAGATGTTGGGGAATAATGGACATTGGGTCCACAATATTTATTGGGCCCTTGGTCTTGATAGGGATATTGAGCCCCATCTATTGTATTAATGACTAATGGGGTGTTTGATAAAAATTAAATGAATTTAAATGAGTTGAATCTGAATTTGAATGAAATAATGTGTTTGATAATTAACATGTCTCTGAATGACAAAATTTTATTATTTTATCCCTTTGAAAAAATTCAAAGTTGTTATAAATTTATTTAATATTACTTAATATAATAGTTGATATTTTTAAAAAAAAAATTAAAAATTTTTCTTTATTCAACTGCTCATTCAGCTTAAAAAAATTTGACTTAGTCATTCAGCTCAATTATTTGACCGATTCAGCCATTCAGACGATTTTTTTTTTCAAAATAAACGCAGTTAATGGCTGACTAATTTAGTCATTCAGATGTATTCATAAATCTTAAAAGCACAAAAATAGAAAGCCTCGTCTTCCTTTATACAGAAATCCCAAAATCATTCTAAGACTTGGGGTTTATCAGGAGAGGGCTGCTCTTAGTTTGTGTCTCTTTCATGGTTACATTTCTACACAAACTTATCCCTGATTGTTCTGTTCTATCAGCTGCCAATATCAGAATTTAAAGTCAAACAAAAATAAATATAAACAAATTAAAGATTCCTTATTTCCTTTTATGTTCTTCCTCGATTTCGGATTTCCCAATAATCTAGTGAAATCTACCAGTCTTTTTGCTAGTATGGAGTCCTCCCCAACCCATAATATCAGAAATGTGATTTACATCTTCCATGAGCAGCAACAGCTACAGAATGCTTCTTATGCTTTGTTTCTTCTTTCCAGATTTTGCCAATGTCTTGTGCTATTCTCATGGCATCTAAAGATGCACCGGATAGACCTTTCCTTGTGAAACCAACTGCATAAAGTCCAACTTTTCCTTTCCATCCATTTGGAAATGGAGCTATAGGAATCCCCTCGTTTTCCTGCAAAAATAAATAATAAAAAACAAATTTAGCAGCCCATTTAAGAATTATTCCCAATATAAAATAACAATTGGAACCAAATCAAACTATCAAACAGAACCCAACCACCTAATCAAGCTCTAAGTTCAGAGTTTAAAGGGTATAATGGGTATTTCACTGTATGTTACAAGACAAGATTATTTATAATTACAGATGAAAAACATAGATTTGGAAGAAACTTCTGACAAGTCTTTTTGTACGAAAAAGAAAAAATAATGGCATTTCAACCACCAAACAGAACTCAACAACCTGATCAGTAAACAGATTCTTCATATATGAAACAGAGAATCTAGAAACCCAACTTCCATAACTACACAAATCCATATATATATTATGAGGATAACATGAAAAAATTAAAATAAAATCTCACCTTTAACCATGAAGGAACGTTGCTGCAATACCCGGTTGCCAAAATAACAGAATCTATGTCAAAGTTTTCGCCATTCGCAAGTTCAACTCTACCGCGTGAAAATTTCTTGATTCCAGGGACTATTTTAATCTCTCCAGACCTAATCTTTTGTAATGCACCAATGTCCAAGACAGGGGTCTTTCCTTCAGTATCCTTAAGCTGTAAAGGTCCCATTGATGGCCTTTTTAGACCATACTTCTCTATATTTCCAAGCACCAACCTTGCAATGGCCAGCATTATTTTATCAACTGCCCATATTGGCAACCATTTCATCATTGAAACAGCTAATTGGAACGTTGATTTTCCAAGAATTTCCCTTGGCAGGACATGAACCTGTTGATTAAATCCAAAAAAATATATCTTATTATAATTTGGAAATATTATTACGTACCATGTAACAGCTTAAAAGTTATATATGGTTTTTAACATGGTATCAGAGCTTAGCCAGACTGTTGTGGTTAAATTTTTCACTCACCGAGCTTCGAACCACCATTGATGGAATTGCATTGTGGTGGCACAAATCAAGAGAAACCTCCATGCCTGAATTGCCACAGCCAACAACCAAAACGCGCTTCCCTTGATAAGCCTCACCGGACCCATAGTCACATGCATGCATTACATTGCCACCAAACTCTTCCAAGCCTTCAAATTCTGGCACAACTTTCTCTGCATTTTCTCCCGTGGCCACAACAAGCCACCTGCAAATATACTCAACTTCTCCCCTCACCAAACTACTTGTCATTAAGGTCTTAATTCTCCACAAACAGCACGTTTCATCATACTTGGCAGACTGCACAGACTCATTGAACCTCGGGTCAATCTCAAAGTGTTTAGCATAGGATTCCAAATACTCTATGAATTGATTTCTTGTGGGGTATTCAGGGAAGTTTGCTGGGAATGGGAAATAGGGTAGTTGGCAGAATTGTTTAGGTAGGTGAAGTTTAAGGCGATCATAGGTTCTGTTTTGCCACAGAGAGGCAATGCAGTTGGCTCGGTCTAGGATTATGAATGGGACACCTTGCTGTTTAAGGCCAGCGGCCACTGCTAGGCCTGATGGACCAGCACCTACAATGACAGGTCCATTCACCAATATGCAGCGACGAGCAAAGAAGTGATCCTCACGTTCAAGAGTTTGAACCATTTTTGGTATATGAAGATTAGTACAATGCATCAAGAATTTGATGCAGGTTTAATTTTGAATGAAGTCAAAGTAGCACTAAAAGATTAGACAGGGAAGAAGGTATAGAAAATAGCTTTTTCTATGTTGAAAGATAGAGATATAGAGGAGAATGTATTTTATTTGAATCAAATGAGTGGAGGGGGTTGGAGAGGTTTAAATAGGGAAGTTGGCCATGAGAGTAGCATGCGATTCGGATTAGTAAATGATTCTTTTAAGGTCTTTCTCAAATCATAAGTCTGTGGTCACCCCCTTTGTTTAATGCATATATATGTACACTGTTTACATTATTTGTTTACCTTATTATTGACTTATAAAAACAAACATACCTTCTTTATACTAATGTGAAGCTTTATCTGTAGAATGTACTTTCGAAGAAAACTATATCCGGAAATAATAGTTGCTTTCTTTGGGTGTTCTTGACGTCCCGGAAGCACATATGTACATTAGCATACAATATATTGTGATGTATGTTTATATACTAAACATATGATATAATTTTTGTGTCAAAAATTTCCTTAAAAATAAAAATAATTGACCATCTTTTTCGAACAGGGAGTAATTTTTTTTGTTAAACTTAATAATATTATTATGTTCCAAGATTACACATATAGGAAGCCTCCTATATAGTCTGTGAAATTGACCTTATGTTGTAACATGGTCCACCTGCAATCTTCCCATGGACCTGCTTCTTTACTACAGGATTCATTACTGTTGGGTCATGATCCTTTTCATCATTGGATCGGACTTAATGAGCTCCTCCCTTAAATTATGTTACTTTTGTCCTGATTGGTCTGAATAATTTAGACCCCGTTATTTGATTATTCTATTGGGTCCTTTTAATTGGATCCGGTCATATGGGTCATCTCTATTATTGGGCTTAGTCATTGGGTGGCCCATTACACAAATTGTTACTTAACCCTTTTATTGGCCACCTAATCATGATAAAAGATAGTTATTTGTTATGTCTGCCACCTTCTGCATGGCATTAATGAGGATGGGACTCGGATGATTTCCGTGGTGGCAAATAGTGGTAGCAGGGTAAGGAAGTAGGCTACATACTTTCTACCGAGATGACCTAAAGTGGGGAGAGGTGTCGGGAGATAAGGTGGGTGCTTACAGAACCCGTCCTGAGTGCGTATGGGGCAAGGATCACACAAGAAAGGTAAGTAACAAAACATTACTACACACAATCGATTAGTATTCTCTATCAAGCACTAGACATTATTTTCCTCCATTGTTAACCTTGTGATCGCCGACATCGACTTCACGCCGAGTTATCCCCGACCCGGCCAAGCCGCCAAGCTTTTGGTGTTGACTTGTTGAACTGCGGTGATATCTGACGATCTTGGTGATCGGGACGTGAGGAAAGATCTTGGCGTTAACATTGGCGCTAGAAGAGGGGCGCCTAGTGTCCTGAGTATTTTTTCAATCACAAATTGTGTTTGTTCTACGTCAGTATTCATGGTGAAGAGTAGAACACCTACACCCGAAGGCGGCGACTTATGGTCACGGTGAATCAACACCAGGAGTGTCTGCTCGAGGATCGTTTAGGACTGCGATAAGTGTTCACGCCAAAGACAATCAAACGCTCACATGAATATTCTCTCCGGCGGTAGAAAAGCTAAGCGTAAGCTAGTTTTCACTAGCGGAGAAAGCGTCTCGCCATGGTCGAAAATCGAGTAGAAGGCACCTCTTTAAACTCGATCTGAGATGACCAAGACGAAAAGGCCTCCCGATTAGCTAAGATGGCGGATGAAGTAGATAGAGCTATGGAGGTACTTGTGAAGCGAAGAACAGATATAACCGGCGAGATGGCTCGAATGGCAGAGTTAAGGGATGAAGAGTTCAGTTATGTTCAGTCCGAAGAGAGAGGGCATCGGAGTGGTAAGGAACCTGCTCATTCAGGACGTGAGTCTCGGGGCCAAACCCGAGAAAGAAGAAGATCCCAAAGCCCTACTCCTCAAAGATCAAAGAGGGCACATCACCCTGTCGATTCTAAGGAGCAGGGTCAAAGCGAACGAAGAGGTCGATCCAGAGATCGCACTCCTGAGAATACAAAGAAGGCACTTGTTGTTGCACATTCTCACCATAGTGCCCGAGTTCAGAGACGAAGTATATCCAGAGGTCATACCCCCGAGAGTCTACTGAGGGTACACCACCCCGTGGACGCCACATCGGAAAAGTCCTCTAAAAGTTGGAGGTTCACATAAGAAAAGCCTATCCGCATGCAAGAAGAAGGAGTCACCGAAAAAGAAGCATCATCTCAACCAGGAGGGTGTGGAGTATCTCGGTTAAAGAATTAAAGGAACTTGGAGCGGCTTACCGTCTCAAGAAAAAAACAAAAGATACTTCTGAAAGAAGGCATCCCTTTTTCCGCGGAGATTCTAAAAGAGAAAGCTGACTCCACCAAGAAGTTGCCCCATATTGAAAGTTATGATGGATCGGGGGATCCCTACGACCACAGTCAAGCGTTCGATCGACTGATGGATTATTATGACTTTAGCGATGCTGCTAAATGTCATACTTTTGTCACGACGCTCAGAAAGGATGTCAGGCAATGGATGGGGACTTTGCCCTCGGATTCAATTTCATCTTGGGCAGACATGTGCAGTAAGTTTCATGCTCGCTTCGGGAGCAACAAAAGGAGGAGAAAACCAACTGGTTCGTTGGCTCAGGTTCGACAGTATTCAAATGAGTCTTTGGGCCAATATGTGAAGCGGTTCCGTGAAGCAGTCGGCCAAGTGATGACACAACGATCTACAAGTCGGGGACTATTTCGTAATGGGTTAGATTTGGTCAAATCGTAAAAGTTGGTGAAGAAATTAATGTTTCACCACCAAGAGTCTCAATTAAGCCTTCGACAAAGTTGAAGGCTATATCGTGGTGGAGGAAGCCATGAACAGCCTCAAACGTTCTTCTTCAGACCGGCTTAAGGAGACAGATCGGGACAAAACCGATGGGGACCGAAAGAAGAATGAAGGAATAAAGACCGCCATGGGCGGGTCAAGAGATACAACAATTGGAGATAGGGTGGAGGACGCGTTAAATCCGCTCCAAAATTGAGAGTAAATAGGACGACACACCACTTAACACCGATAGAAATTCATTATCTTGGATTAGATTAAGAATCAACCTATCTTCGAGCCACCTCGAGATAACATTAAGCCCGAAAAAGGGAATCCTCGTAAGTATTGTGATTACCATCAAGCCTCGTGTCACGATATACAAACGATCGTATAGTTTGAAAGATTTCATTGAAAGAAAGGTACAAGGTGGGGCTTTAGTTCAAGATGTGGGTCGCCGAACAAATCTACAAAGAGATAGAGGACCTGTTCCGTTAAGCGGCTCAACCAGGCTTCAAGAAGCGTTGCCACTTTCGGGGATACTGCAAGGCATGTGATAGATGTCATCACTGGGGTACTTACGGCAAACTCGCTGGAAAGAAGCGTAAAAGTCATTTGATTCGGCCATGTCAGTGGCGGGTACCTCCCCAAGACCGATAGACCTTATCTCAATACTTCAGAATCTCCTTTATCGATGAGGATTACCTTCTGAAACCATCGAACCGCATGAGGGATCATTGGTGCCGACTCACGCAAGTGGGTTCAATGGATATGGGCGAATGATGGTAGATAATGGGTCTTCTGTAGATATTCTGTATGCCCACGCTTATCAGAGGATGCATCTAGACGGGAAGAAGATGGAGATAGGGAAGGAGGCTCCTTTATACAGTTTTAGTAATGATCCGGTAAAGGTGGCGGGAACCATTGAACTACCGGTCATCTTCGGAACGGCCCCTCAACAGGTACAAATTATTTGTAAATTTTATGTTGTGTATGTAGATTCTCGCTTATAATGCTATTTTGGGAGGCCTACTTTAATTGCTTTACAAGTCATGACCTCAATACCTCATTTCAAAATCAAATTTCCTACTACTCATGGAGTTGGTGAGGTGAAAGGAGATTTGGATCCGCCGTAAGATGTTATAGAAATGTTGTGATCACTTTGAGGAGTGGGGATATCGAAGCAAAAGCAGCACCATGGCGATAGAAATCGAACCCTTCACCGAGAGTAGCTTCGAACCATTGGTCATGCCAATTTGAAAAGCAGAGAGATAGAGCTCATCCCGTGCAAGGTGAACAAGACAAAGAAAATAGGTTCGGTTCCGCCGAACCTCTCCTGGACGAACCTCATGGAGCTCCCGAGATGCTATGTTGACATCTTCGCATGGGAACCTCGTGATATCTTATGGAGTAAGCAAGGATATTCTTGAGCATCGATTGAAGTGGACCCGCCAAAGAAACCATTTCGACGTAAGAGGAGGATCTTTGCACCTGAACGTCAGCGGATCATCGATGAAGAGATTGCAAAACTGTTGGCAGCTGACTTCATCTTTGAGATCGACTACCCGCAGTGGATGAAAAATGTGGTCAGTCCGTCCGCGTAATTCAGAAATGGCGTAGTCTGCGCATCGAATATACCGATCTGAACAAAGCTTGTCCAAAGGATTTCTACCACGCCCCACATCGATCAACTCATTGATGCCACTTCGGGGTACGCTTTGTTGAGTTTCATGGATGCATTCTCCGGATATCATCGATTTCCATGTGTAAAGAGGATATACCAAGACGGCGTTCATTACGCATCGTTCTAAGTATATACCCTATAAGAAAATGACTTTTAGCCTCATCAATGCCGAGCCACATACCGAGGATGATGAACTATATCTTCAAATATCACCAAGTTAGGCGAAATGTGGAGGTGTCGTGGATGACATGATTGTCAAAAGCATGTTGGTGCATAAACATCCGGATGATTTAGAAGAATGCTTTCAGACAATTCGTCATCACAACTTGAGATTGAACCCCACTAAGTGCACCTTCGATTTAGGGGCTGGCAAATTTCTGGGTTATCTTATCAGTCAAAGAGGAATTGAAGCCAATCCAGAGAAGATTCAGGGGATCTTGAACATGAAGACTCCTCGGTCATTTAAAGATATTCAACATCTGACTGGAAGGATTGCAGCTTTAAGGAGGTTCATGTCCAAGTCGGCAGAAAGATGTTTGCCGTTTTTTGATACGTTGAAAGGGCCGAAGAATGCAAAGACGCTCCAATGGACTTGGAGTGTGAGGACGCCTTCGAGCATCAAGTCCTACTTATCTTCTGCGCGCTTGGTTGGTGAAGCCCGCCTCCTCCGAGCCTCTATATTTGTACTTAGCAGCCTAGTTCGTCATGGGAGCGCTTTAGTGCGTGAAGTTGGGGGTAAGCACCCCAGCTTATTATGTAAGTCATGTCCTTCTGATGTCAAACAAGGTACCCAAACATTGAAAAGTTTGCTTTTGCTTTAATAACCGCTAGTCGAAAGCTTAGGCAATACTTCCGGGTAGATTAACAATAGATACACAGATCACCTTTGAAGAAGATTATGGGAAAACCCGAGGTATCGGGAGATTAGCCGCATGGACGATGGAGTTGTCCCAATTTTTTTTCATTGAATATCACCCCGAACCGCCATTAAAGGGCTTAGCCTCACTGATTTTGTAGTTGAATGCTCGCTTTCAAGCGATAAGTTGTGGCGTAAGTTCAAGGATCCGACAGAGCGATTCTGATTCTTCTTGACAGGCGAGTGAGTTCGTGGACGCCAGATGCAGATGGGTCTTCTACTACTTGACGCAAGTGGAGCAGGGATTATTCGACGAGTCCGGAGGGATTCAAGGTGCAACAGCCATCGATTTCAGCTCAAAACGACGAACAACGGTTGAAGTACGAGTGGCGATTTCACGCAGGTTACTGACTAATAAGAAGTCTTGAAGTGCGTAGAATAGTCATCTTCAAAGATTCTCGCTTAGTCGTTAAGCAATTCTCCGGGAGAGTCGAAGCTCGAGGCCCAAGAATGATCAAGTATTTGGCGAATTGAAAGAACAACTCAAAGATTTCCAATCCTACGAGTTTGTGGGGTCGAGCGTAATAACAATTCCATTGTCGATGCACTTCCAAATTAGCCATTACGGATGTTAACGTCTTTGAAGGGCTCGGTTTACTTAGAAATTTTGCAACATCCTAGTGTTCATCATGAATCGGTAATGTTCGTTGACCGAACCAATCACCGTTGACTCCATATCCTGAGTATCCGCGATGATGGCGCTTTTACCTTCGGACAGATGCTAGCCAAAAAATCAAGTACAAAGAGTGCTAATTTTGTTCGATTGATGGGGATCCGTTCAAGGGCTTTCTCGCCTCCACCATCGAAATGTTTGACTCCATCCGTTTCAATATGCTTCACGAGAGGTACATGAGGGGCATCTGTGGCGACCATATGGTCATTTTAAGTCATTAGCCTACAAAGTACTTCGTCAGGGTACTATCGGCCTACCATCTTCAAGGAAGGGACTGAATACGTCAAGAAGTGCGAGAAGTGTCAACTCAACAGTCCGATACCACATCAGCTACCAGAAGAGTTATACTCGATCTTATCTCCTATAGCCTTCGCTATCTGGGGGATTGATATACTGGGTCCGCTACCGAAAACAAAAGGTCAAGTCAGTTTTGTTATAGTTGTCATCGACTATATGACCAAATGGGTAGAAGCAAAGCCACTTAGGTTAATAACGGAACATGAATGCTTGAAATTTTTGAAAGAATCAGTAGTATTTCGTTTTGGAATTCCTAAGGTGGTAAATCGGACAATGGGCGTCAGTTTGTGGGATCAAAATTTGAAGCATTTTTGATGTGAATCTGGGGTCCAAAGACAGAAGACTTCAGTGGCTCATCCTCAGTCAAACGGACAAGTCGAAGTGACCAATAGAACGTTGCTGAATGGGATCAAGCGCAGATTGGACGAAGCCAAGGGAAGATGGCCAGAAGAGCTGCTCAGCGTGTTATGGGCCTATCGGACTACTCCGAGGACTACAACAGAGATTCACCTTCAGATCGCCTATGGTATCGATGCCTTAGTCCCATTGAAATTGATCTCCAAGTCTTCGAAGTTAGTCAATTCAAAGAGATCTACAATGAAGAAGGACCGAAAGCCAATCTCGATTTGCTTGACGAAGTCGAGAAATAGCCCCGGATTAAACTAGCGACTTTATCAACGGAGAGTAGCTGAAGCATTACAACAAGGGAGTAAAGCAGCAGATTTGAAGTGGGAGATTTTGTTCTCGTGGATGTCAAAACATCTACACCTCAAAATTTGGGAAAGCCGATGCCAAATCGGGAAGGACCGTATGAAGTCATTGAAGTCAAGTCGAGGACTTATCCATGAAGGCATTAGACGGGTCAACAATTAAAATACTTGGCATGCCAAGAAGCTTTAGGAAATACTTTCAAGAAATATAATGTCGAGACATCTAAGTCCGTAAATATTCACGCCATCATCAATAAAAGTCCTTTTTTCTCAAACGAACTCGCTTTCGCTCTGCTCGCCCTGGTGTAAGGAGGTTCGTGTACTTGTTGACCATTCGATGGCGTGCTTTAATGACAGGTGGTCCTAATGGGTTTGTCGCACAGCCCTTCTTGGTAGGCAAACGCCATCCCAAAGACGTTGTCGAGCCCTGCGTGGTAGGCAATTGTCGACATTTAGACCTTGTCGCCCCTTCGTGGTAAATGCGGCGTCGCCGCCCTTCAGCGTTGTCGCCCTTCGTGGTAGGCAATTGTCGTTCTTAGACCTGTCGCCCTTCGTGGTAGGTAATCGTCGCTCTTTAGACTTCGCCACCTCTTCGTGGTAGTAAATGTCATCTTGTGGTTTTGTTAGGCCTTTTAGGGTAAACAAATTTCTAATGAAGCGAGACTGTCTCACACTTTATGTGAATAATAAGTCTCCCTTTACTTTATTGCCTAAATTGTTTCTAAGTGTTGAGTTCGGAGTGCTTCACTCTTTAACTTCATCTTATCTGTTCTATGACATGCCTAGTTGTTACTTTACAGTTTGAGTTGAGTCCATGAAAGAGTATGTACATTTTTCCAGTTGAATTAATATCAAACTATTGACAGAAAGTAAATGCACCAAAGTCATAAGAACAAAGCCCATATTTATATCGCCAATTACAAGGACAGAAATATGAAAAAAAAATTTTACAAAAACTCTATAAGCTAAAAAAAAGAAAAACAGATACCCCTCTTCAGACTGCGGCTTCATCTTCAGATGAATCGAGAATGGTAAAATCAGCTTCGGCCGCGACAAGTTTTGCCTTGTCCTTTCTTCGGCAATCATAATAACCATCAGAAAACATCTGAACTACCTTCTCATTCAGCTCGTTTGACTTTCGGTATTCGTCCCGGATTTATTCGCGAAGCTCTTCGGTCAAAGGAGGCCCCAAAGCCTGCAAAGCTTCCAACTTACCCTGAAGCTCAAGACGAATGTTCAAATTTATTTCTTTGTCAACACGAGCTTCTTCCTGAAGATTATCAACTTGTATAGCCGAGCTTTGATTGGCTATCTGAGTTCTTCATTCAAAGCCTTAGAGCATGATTACGAGTGTCAAGTTCAACATTCGGACTCATGCCATCTCCCTTGACCGCCTTCGCCTTCTTCAAGTCCTCTTCTTGCATCTTCAATTCCTCCATTCTTCGAAAGTTAAGTCCTTTTGAAGATTTTCATTATTGAAGAGAGATCGCCGAGGTCGGGCTTTTGCTTTATTCCAAGCTGACTTCATAATTGTGTTTTCTCGACGAGCAGCATCCTCTTCGGCTTCAGTTTCTTGGTAGCGTGGAAGAAGACGCTCAAGACAAAGACTTGTACCGTGGAAGTTTGCGAGATAATTAATTAGTTTAACGAAGAAATGCATATAAATCAAAAAGAATGCATAAATGAGTTGAACTTTTACCTTGGCGTGATAGCTCATGCCTTCTTTAAGGAGATCCATGATTGAACTATTGCCGAACCGATGTTCATCGGTTTCCCTGACAAATGAGTTGAAGAGATGGAAGGGGTAATTCACATTAAAATGGGGCCACAAAGTTAGGGATCCCCTGGCATCATTTTCAAACTCATCTTCCAGATAAGATTGACATGAAAGGCGGTAGTTCTTTATGCGAAGGGATGGTGAAGGATCCGTATATGTTCTCGGAGATGGAGAACGGCGGAGAGTAGGTTCCCCGGGTTGGCGAAGAGATAGGTGATTTATGAGGTTGGTCCGGAATTGATTCTTCTGGTAGTCTTTGGTTGATCATCCGAGGGATGTTTTTTTTCGAGAGGAATCGAACTCTCTGATGTTCTTCGTGATCCCTTGGCTGAATTTCCACCGGGCCAAGAGAACCCCAAGCTCATCTACCGGCGCAGGAGTTATCTTGACTCGCCTTTTCTTGATATGAAGGGCCTACATCCGTTCGTTTGCAGGCATATCGATCAGGCTGCAGATCGAGATTGACTGAGATTCTTGGGAGATACCTCTTGGCTTTCGAACAGCTCTCTTCTTCTTATGAAGTCGGAGAGTTTCTTCATGACCTCTCGATTCTACAGAAGATCTTGACATCCTGGGCTTCAGAGGCCGGAATCTCTTCCTGGGGGGTTTTAGTAGTAGGAGGGGGTGATGGGGCTTTGTTTGAAAGAAACTTTTCTAAATCCCTTTGATCCATCGATGAAGGTTTGATCAAAGATACTGCAACAGAAAAATACATCCCGTTGGACCTGTTTGCAATAATAAAATCCAAAAATTTTAATTCGGTAAAAATTTGAGACTTACATTTGTGGTCGTATAACCAAGCTTGTTTGGTGCGAAGATTGTAACTCCACTCCTTCTTCGGGAAGTTATCCAGAAGTTCAATCATCTCCTTCACACGCCTTCACTATATCCCCAAAGTCGGTAGATACTTTGTCCAATATTGTCCAGTCAGGGAGAGAGGCAATCTCAGGTCCTTTAACGAAGAACCACTACTCATGCCATCTTTTGTTACTGGAAGGAGTATTTATCAGAGAGCGTCGCTCGAAGTCCTCTCTGAAGGAATCTTACCCAAAAGTTTGAATCCTTTCTCTCTGGACTTGCTAACGGTGTATATGGAGAAGAAAAAGTCGAGGGTGGGGGCGACGCCCACTTCATACGGCGTATACATAAACGCCAAGATGTGAATATAAGAGTTCGGGACCAAATTAACCCCCGACGCCAATGAACCCCAAGAGGGTGACCAAAAAAAGCGTGTAAGGAACCGAACCCCTTTTTCTAAGAGTGTCGAGGCATGGCGGTCCAGTCGGACCAGACATCGGTACATCCTCTCTGTGGTGGTGGGGCGGCGGAATTGATGGGTCGCCGAACTCTGGTACCGCTCAGATGCTGCTTCAAACGTCATTCTCGCCAATGTTGAGGCAAAGTTGGCATAAAGGGAACCGTGGTGCGCTTTGGAAGAAGATGGAAGGGTTGGGAAGAGGCTTTTTGGTGTGCTTTTACACGACGTACAGTGGGATTAGGGTTCGATCCTGGCCTTCTTGGTGGGGGTGTAGAGGAACAAAGGTAAGAGGAATGGCTTGGATTGGGGTGACGTTAGCAGAACTGGAAGATGCCATTGTTGTTAGTTTGCAGAGAAAAGTAAGAAATTTGAGAAAGGAGGAAGTCTAAGCTCGCAAAGACGTTTGAAGTTTGAAATGGCAGGTAAAGTTGTCAATTTGGGGAAAAATTATCTTTTATACTGACGGTTACACGTTACACGAGGGCGGCACATTTAATTGACAGTAATGATGGCGAATGTGAAAGGGTAACGTCCGGTTTTGGGTTTAATATCTTAACCGGATTGGACTTCTCTCTTTTGGGCCCTATTTTATTTGAATTATTGAATGACATTCATCAATTGGGCCTCGACAGGTTTCAGATTGACCCTCAGGATTTATTACAACTCATTATATCATGGGCCTTTATTAATTACGCCTTCCATTAAACACCTGCTTAATAAAAGACCTGGGAAGCAATGTTGGGTCATGATCCTTTTCATCATTAGGTAGGACTTAATGGACTCTCCCTTAAATCATGTTACTTTTGTCCCGATTGGTCCGAATGATTTGGACCCGTTATTTGATTATTCTATTGGGTCCTTTTAATTGGATCCCATCATATGGGTCATCTCTATTATCGGGCTTAGTCATTGGAGTGGCCCATTACACAAATTGTTACTTAACCCTTTTATCGACCTTAATCATGATAAAAAAGATAGTTGATCGTTATGTCCGCCACCTTTCTGCATTGACATTAATGAGGATGGGACTCGGATGATGGCGGTGCAGGCAAATAGTGGTAGCAGGAAAAGGAAGTAGGCTACATACTTTCTACCGAGATGACCGGAAGTGGGGAGAGGTGTCGAGAGATAGTGGTGTACTCAGAACCCGTCCGAGAGTACGTATGGGGCAAGGATCACACAAGAAAGGTAACTAACAAAACATTACTACACACAATCAGATTATTATTCTCTATCAAGCACTAGACATTATTTTCCTCCATTGTTAACCTTGTGATCGCCTATACTGACTTTCACGCCGGTTATCCTCGACGGTCAAGCCGCCAAGCTTTTTTGTGTTGACATTGAATCCGCTGCGAGGATATCGGACGCGTCTTGGTGATTGGAACGTGAGGAAAGATCTTGACGTTAACAATTACATTGAGTCAGACGTTTGCCATTTAAGACCTCCCTATCTCTAGTACGGTTGGTTTTAACTGGAGGGTGTTTTGGTCCTTTTAATATCTGTTGTTGGACTTTAGACTTTGACAATTGGCATTTCATTCGAATATGATACACATGGTATATGTGATTATCCCTGCAAATAATTTAACAGCGATGAAAACCAATAATTATTTGCAAATTCTGCAGAGGACTGAAGTAAGAGTCCGTATGTGTGTGTTATTAGTTCAATTGATCACTTAATTCATAGTATATGCCTACAACATTTGTTCCACTATATTTATTCTATAGTTGTTATATATTGGCCCTTTTTGTTGCAGCTTCCAGCTTGTTTTTAAGTAGCTTATTTAATCTGTTTGCCGTAGCTTTTTTAAGACGGCTTATTACAGGAATTAAGTTGTTATGTTTGGAAAATAAGCTGGAAAATAGGCACTTAGATACCAACTTCTCTTGTGCATTGCAGGATTTTGAATCCTAGCTTGATGAATAAGGCAATCTAATATTTAATTGAGAATGGCAAATTTTAATATTGAGATATATTTTCATAATTTGGTTTCACCAATATTGGGTCAGTAAATATTGGATATGGTGGGAAGTAAGGATTATGTCCAGTTGATGAAGTCTTTTTACTTTCATCTTGAAATGGTCTTCTTCTTTTTTTTCTCTCTTTCATTTTGCTGAATAATATTAAGGCTTATTGTTTGTGGAATTAGAATTAATTGTGAAAGAAGGTTTTAAAGTCAATTTTTCAGTTTTTCTTTGTCTCAAATTCAATGCCCATGCTGACAAGGATACGCTCAATGTGCCCACGTGGAGTAGGTGGTTTCAGAGTTGTAGTTGCACCTGGGGGTGGGGGTGGGGGTGGGGGGGGCTCACTTTTCCTCTGTTGGAATTTGAAACAGCACCACCACCACCATCACCGCCACCATCTACACCTTCTGTTCATCAAATCGAGACTTTGTTCTTAATTAGCATTGAGATCGTAGATGTTACTACTACCTGTGGACCACTGAATTCAATTCAGTGTGATTCGAAATGCGATTCGTTTCTGTTTCATGGGACTATATAATCCTAGTTAAGAATATATATATTTTTCTTGAATTTAATAAACTTAAATAATTTCATACAAGATTATAAATAATTATATATGTACAAAGGTGAAAAATAAATAAAATAACAATGAAATATATATATTTTTAGTACGTGAAATTTAAAGTGTTGGTATATAAAAGTAATAAAAATATCTGATAAATTTAAATTAATTTCAGAAAACAACTTACTTACCCACATTTCATTGAAATTTGTAGCATGTCACGAAGTTTAAATTACTTGATAATTATATGTGTTTTTTATGTTAGTTTTTGAATGAAGCTATAAAGCTTTGGTGTAACTATACTATATATGTTGTTGAAATTGGCGTTGGTGTTTTTCATTTATACAATCATTTATAGTATTAAGTGGTATGATGAATGAGGGCCAGAGGGGCTCGTGGGAATGAAGAAAGTGTGCATGTGCATGTGCATGTGCATGTGCATGTGCATGCATGGAACCTTGGCAAAATAGTCTCTCCTTTTCATAAACTGAGAAACTAGTGTTTGGTTCTTCTTTAGATATTTTTCTTTTTTCAATGGCTTTGGAATGGGAGTACAATCATCATCTCAAAATCGTCATCATCTCCTAAAGATAATTTATAGTAATGTAGTACAGTAGATAGCCGTAATGCAGCAAACATAGAGGAAGAAATCAATCATGTTATACAGAAAACAAATCCCACGAAAGGGGAAAATAAATTTCACAAGAAGAGAGAAATTATTAGATCACAAGAAGAAAATCCCCAAATCTTTGATGGAGATTAGGGTTTTAATTCACCACAAAATTTATCCAAAATTTATGAGACGTTAATGAGAATAATACTAAAGTTAAAAATTGATATTTTCACATAAAAATCGTCGTTTTAGATCCTATAACGACGATTTTTATTGTAGTTATAAATCTATAACGATATCAAAAAATAATGTGAAAATATCAATTTCCAATTTATATACAGTTCATTTCGATCAACATTGTACTAAAGTATCACATTGATATTTTCTTACATAATGGCACGATGAGAGTTTTGAGTTTCAGTGAAGACATTATAAATGTTAGCATGGAGGAATAATCATATTTAATACTCTCTCCGTCTTATGATAAAAGTCTTTATTAGTACTATTTTGGATAGTCCCATGTTAAATGTCCATTTTCCTTTAATAACCAAATTTTTATTTTTATTTTATTATACTCGTAGCATTAAATATCTCATATTTTTCTTATTCTAATTCTCTCTCACCTATATTAAAAATAATTAATGACATTATTATGGGCAATTTTGTCATTTCATTCTTCTTTTTAATATGCGTGAAAAGTCCACCAGGACTTTTATCCTGGGACGGAGAGAGTAATACTTAAAGTTATGTCCTTTTTACCCTCGATAACAAAAAATGAATTTTATTTAATTTAATTTTTTGGGACAAAATAATCCTCATTTTTAAGAAAATGACATTTATCAAACTATACTAAGGATGACATTTTTATAAATAATATCGTACGCACGCACGTAATATAGTTTGGTGGATTGTATTATTAATCTATTTAAAGTTGGTGGTATTTTGGTAAACATTTTCGTTTTTAGTAGTTTAATTTGTGGATATATGGAAATGATCAAAATAGCCATAATCGACCAAAATAAATATAGATTGACCTTAATAATTAATTTTTTCAAAACAAAATTGTCCACCAAACTACTCCTATTGCAATAAATTTAGTCAGCAGTACTGTCCTCATAGTTATATATTTGCGATTCAATATGTACGTACATGTTTGTAATTAATTCCAATAAATATAATTAAATTAGGGAGAGATCGATCAGGAATTAAGAACTTAATTGTATAATCTAATAGGATATATATATATATATATATATATATATATATATATATATATATATATATATATATATATATATATATAATATGTGTGTGAATTAATCTCTCTCCAGTACTCTCCTCAACCTTGCAATAATTAAAGTTTGATGAAGCCAGCTTGTGAAAAGGCCAACTTGGGGCCATATTTTTCCATTCCTCTATAATATATTATCAGCAACTTTAGATGAGTATGTACGTGTGTCTATATATATATATATATATATATATATATAGCTTCTTTACGCTAGATGTATGGTTGACATGACCATCTTTTACGATATTGGATAAAATTGTTACTAAATCCGTTACTATAAGGTTTGAATCTGGCTATAGCAAGAATCGCTCGATTTATTTAGTTTAGCGATGATTTTATGCTTCACTAAAGATGATCCGCATACCGCATATGAAGTTATATATATATATATATCACAATCTTCTCGATCTCTTTTAATTGCTGCTTTAATTTAATTAATTAGGCATATATATAATCATACTTTCTGTAGTGCTTGCTACTCATTTACTTGATTTTTCATTCAACTTATTAATTATATATGACCCAAACCAAACGCGTTGATTATTGTTACTAGCTTAGCTAGCTTCAACCACGCGTAATCAAAAGTTCTATAAAGCTTGAATAATTAATTAGGATATGACACCCTTCATTGTGCCTCTCATTTCATTAATTATATTATATGACAATCTTATTATTATTATTATATATTTATATATTATGAACAAGAACAATATAAACAATTATCATAATAAATTAATTAAATACTAATTAGCATGCTCAACAACTTTATTGCTTTCACACATCCATTTCCACGTAGCTAGCTTAATTAATTAATTAGTTGTTAAAAGGGCATATATATATATATATATATATATATATATATATATATATATAATTTCGAGATCGTGTAAGACTCATTTTATTTTGTTAAAATGTGGACTTTTTTTTTTTGGTTTTTTTTTTAAATAACTAAAAAAAAAAGTTTAATATTTTATGGAATTGAAATTTTTTCATAATACAATGTTTTGGATGTGATTTGGATACGTATAACAAAAGTCTGCATAGCATGCGATGCATGCATCGCCACCATTTTTTGGTATAAGTATTTAAATCACGCCTCAAAACATTATATTATGGAAAAATATCATTCCATAAAATATTAAAATTTTTTTTTAGTTGTTTTAAAAAAAAACAAAAAAAAAGTCCGCATTTTAACAAAGTAAGGGAGTCCTCACCGACGGTTTCAGATATATATATATATATATATATATATATATATATATATGAAAATGATCCATAGAATACGTTAAATGTAAGTCTTTGCTTCAACTAACGCTCATCCAGTCGTCCATATAATTATCCTTATATTTTTTTATTATTTTATTTTACTGATTAATAAGTACTATGTAGCGGCCAACAAAAAAAATTTGACTGGCCGCTAAAGAGAGTAGCGGTTGGGCCCTCATCTCAGCCATTCACTCTAATTTTGGACGGCTAGATGAGCGTTAGTTGAAACAATCCCTCTAGCTAACGTATTTTATGGATCATTTCTCTATATGTTCATGATCTTAAGCTCATCATTTATTTAACATACCTTGCATAGCTCACCACCGGAAGACGATTCGGTTCGTCACTATAGGTTTAGTCCGTCGCTAAAAATTAAGACGACGATTATATATATATGAAAAAATGTATATACACATACGCCTATGACTAGGGGTGCTCAAAATTTTCGGTTTTTACTAGTGCAATTGCGATTTTTTTCGATTCTGGTTTTCGGTATTTTAACACTTTTCTGCACTTGCCATGGCGAATGAATTCTTTTTTGAATTCGGTAAAAACCGAAAATACCGAAATTTAATAATTTAATAATTAATAGTTAATGTTTTGTAATTTTATATATTAAATAATTTTTTTTATATATTAATAATTTCTATATAATAGTAGTTTTATTAATTTTTTATATATATTAATAATATTTTGTAGTTTTATTTAATATATTAATTACTATTAATAGTTAATGATTTCTTAGTTTTTAAAAAAATTATTAATATATAAAAAAAATTATATAATTATTATTAATAATCATATATATAATCGAAAATCGAACTAAAAAACCGGAATCGATTTTGTATCGAATCGGTACCCGAAACCGGTAATTCGGTACCGGTTTCGGTTCTTATTTGCAAAAAACAATGATACAGGGTTGAGAATATTGCGAAAATCAGAACATTATTATAAGTATATACATTACGGAAAAGGATTAAATATGAGGGACAATTTTGCCTGCATGTTGCAACATTTAAAACATTTCTTTTTCATTTTTTGGTAAAATATATAAGAAACATGCATGTTTAAATTATTGAAACACCAAATTAATCTTGTGGATTTTACTTCCGATGATGATTTTCTCCTTTTTCTCATTTCCTCTTTCTGCAAAAGAGTTTCCTTAATTAGTATCCTCTTTCTTATTTGGTCAATCAAGAATATATATATATATATATATATATATATATATATAGCATCTATATATATAAAAAAAATGTTTGGTACAACATTGCAATTAAACAAATATTGTTGTTGCTGTGTTCAAGTTATGATTAGAAGAGGGGTCCCATAAAACTGCTATAAAGTTTAGTTAGTTTATAGTCCAAGTCACTTTTTTTATATATTTCTTTCACTCATTGCATCCACAACATCTAAAAATTAAAGTTGATGAGAGAGAGCCATATATATTATTTGTTAATTTGTTTAATTAATATGAGTGTTACAAATGTTTAATTCTTCAAATAAAGATCACATGGAAACATCAGAACTTTTGGATTAATACATGCAATAATTATAGATTTTCTTTCCACAAAACTAAGCCAGTCTTTGCTCAAATTCATTCATTGCTTAAATTTTCTGAATTAAACCGCAAAGCTTATTAATATTGTGATCTCTCGTTTGACTCGAAACCACCACTAAAATCCCTCAAAATTGTCAAATCTTAAGAATAATAATTATTCAACGTAACTATATATAGTTAATTATTATCAAAGAGAATAAAAAATAAATATTAATCTAGCCAGTATGATTCATAGAATATATGTCAATAATGATTTACACTTTGTACCTGATAGATTACAGGTAATGTTGAGAGATTCTGATATTGTTCAAATTATTATGTAATTCATTATACTTGTATTATATATGATTAGTGCATATACACTATTAAAAGTTCCAGTTTTGGATATATAATTAACTAATTAAAGTTTGGCTTTCAAGTCCTTGCACAAAGAAACTTCGACAGGCATCAAGTCCATTTTTTTCTTTATATATTATAGGTTTCATTATCAAGAATCTCCGGTTTACGAAACAAGAAAGTGATTTATATATTATATACCAAAGAAATTTCAAGAAAATCATTGAGCATGAATGTACCTACATCTACGTATGGGAAAAATTTATCAAATTATTAACAATAATACCTTCCTTAAACAATATGTAAATCACAACACATGCAAATGAATTGCAATGAATTTCTAGCTTATAAAATAACTCCTCACTATATCTCATAAATGGTTCATCCCTTTTGTCATACCTGCAATCTATCTGCTAACCATAAATTTCTCTCTTCTTTCACAAATCTACCTTTAAATGATAAACTTACACCCAGGGCAGCGGATTGAAAGAGGAGATACATATCTAGATGGTGAAATTTGGGGGTGGATTTACACGTGGTAGAAATCTTCATCTTTACCTTCGGCATTAATTCTACAGGGTATAATAGAAAGAAAAGAATGGTCAAGTACCAAAGCCTTAGTACTTTCATAGTGGAAATAACCTGTCCAGAATAGAGAATGGTCATATAGCCAAAAAAAATGTAACAGCAAAAGCAAGTCTGTAAGCATCATATAGATCATTTAACTCACATCTGGGGATACACTTGGAGTATGGTAGTTGTCATCACAGTAGAGAGTACATATTCTATACAGTTGTTGAACACTCAGAACCTGGAAACAGAAAGCATCACCTGAGAATGAGAGAGATTGCTCTATGCATCTTCCTAGCCCTATCACATGAAAGCAACATGGCGTGTACTGGTTTTATTCATGAATAAATTTAGAGAGATATATAGCTTGACCAACTATATGATTTATAATCACTCAAACTTTGAACTAGTCTACGGTTCTATATGCAAGCATTCCTTTCCTATTCCCTCCCCAAATAAAAAAAAAACGCTCACCCCAACAACAAGCACATATATATAAACACACAGAGAGAGAGTGAGAGAAGAGTTTTACAGGGCAAAGATCATTTGTAAGATCGTCGTAGGAAATCCTAGATTTCTGATGTATAACCTGCATTAAAAATGCATGGGGTGAGTAAAAGAGGCACCTGATGGAAGAAAGCCAGCCTAGTATTGAACTGTAATAGCAAATATTTTTTTATGATTATATGCATTGTGATAAAAATGTTTTCATGAATTTGAAGACCGGGACAAAATTAATGAATATTACCCAGCAATCCTGATGAATGACTACCAAGGTTTAAATATCTGTTGATATTGTGATATATCCATTGAATATCCAAAAATTTGACTATGCGATAAAATAGTCTTAATTTGTATATAACTAAATTAGCATATTGCTGATAGACATACTGCAAAACTTTCAAAAATAAGGACAAAATACCACAGAAGGTATAGAGTTCTATTCACATTATCCAGGCATATCGGGTGTTATCACATGTGTATGGATATAACAAATCCAGACTTATTTTCAGGTGAAATTATCAAAAATAAGTACAACAATTATAATTATCCGCATACTGCCTCACAAACAACATCAGGAGCTCATGAATAGATAGCACTAATTCCACATCACCAGTGGTGAAGCCAGAAAAGATTTTCAGTGGGGTCAAATTACCAAATTACACCCACAAAAAATCTATTACATCATATATATAAAAAAAAATAAAAAATCAATGGGGTCAAATTACTAAATTACACCCACAAAAAATCTATTACATCATATATATAAAACTCTATTACATCATATACAAGGTTGGTCATATGTTTGTTTATAGAACATATGGCCAACCTTGTACATAAAGCCTCCATCTTTACTTTTACAAATTCATCACTTGGCTTTTACAAATGCACTTCACCCAAGCTTGGAAATTCAAAACTCATCGGGCGTAGTACACCTAAGCTTGAGAAAGCCGATGTTAAAACTCAATTCGAGCACCAAAACAATGCTCGAATAGCAAGTATTTTACTCGAAATGACTCATTGAGCTCTATGTATATCTGGTACAAGCTGAGGATTCAACATACTGTGCCCAAACAGCATGCTTACAAGTGAGCTACAGTGGTTTCAGATAACTACTTTGCACTATCATGAATATTTTCATGAGATGTCTATAATCAAACCCATAATTTTTTGCCCCAAATATTTATGTCATCCTTCCAAAAAGATGATCAGTATTTCTTTTGGGTGTTTGTGATGATTTTAAAAATGCTAACAACATATTTATAATTATATTTCTTTGTAAGACCCCGACTTTTTAATAAATATGATTTTTCTATAAATATCATTTTTAAATATTATGGAATGAATTTGATATAATGTTATAGTTATGGGTAATATTTATAAATTTTGCAAAATCGCAAGTTGTTATATAATATTCGACAGCATGCTTATTCGGTACATTATTGATGCTAGTGAGCTACAGCAATATATGCAGATGCAGGAACATATTTAAGTAAAATCTTTTATATAAAAATGAATACTTTTATAAAGTTATTTGTTTTATTAGACAATAATTAGAATATATTATATTTTATTATGCATAATGTAGTGATAGTGTTTGCCTTTTATATAAAATGATGTTACGAAGTAAGTTTTCTTCAAGAATATCTAACTAACTCATCTGTCTGAAGTACCGCATACTTGGTGAAATTCTTCATTATTCTATTCTTTATTATTATGTTGGAATAACTTGTCATACTGAAGTACACATGCAGGCCCTTGCCAAATCGATTCCAAGATATTGTACATGCTAAATTAATTCTTGAACTTTAAATTTGTATATCATTGTCATCATCCTCGTGTTTATATTATGTTAAAAGCAGATAACTACTTTGTATTGCACTATCATCAGTATTTTTCATGAGATGTCCAATATCCTTGGCCGTCTTGGGAACTTAATTCTGAACAGCTGATGAAAAACCTTTTTAAATCATAAGAGGGTAATTGCTTGGTAGTATCTCGACCAAGTCAAGCAAGCTGAGAATTTATTACGCATTATCTTAGTAACCAACTTTCCCAAACTTTTACAACTACCAAACGAACTTCAATCCCATAATTTTTGCCCTCAAATATTTATGTCATCCTTCCAAAAAAGGGGTTTTTGTGACAGATTTTAAAAATGCTAACATATTTATAATTATATTTACAATATAATTTTGTACTCGCTAAATATTTTTTTGCTACTATATTAAAAAAATAAAACCCCAATGGGTGGGAAAATTGGAAGAGGTCTTAAGAAATAACCTCAATGTCATTGGTTCCAATCCCCATACATTTTTTACACTAGGTAGCGTTCTTGGATATCACCCATAGGTACACCAACACAAAATTTGAGAGGAAGACTCAACGCCCATACTACTACACGGAAGCATGCATGTGACTGAACTGTCAAATGACATGCATCACTTTCAACAAGTGCGAGTGAGTTGTTCAAGGATCAATATACATTATATGTGATTCATTTCTCAAACTCATAGTACAACCATTATACTTAAACAATATATGGATAAAAAAAAGTTCCAAATGATATCCAACCTACACCTAATATAGAATATACCCTTGCAGCTCAATTCATCCTGATAAAAAGTTGATAGTAATTCTGCTAACTAGACTAGATCACTAGAACAAGTTCCATGACCAGCAAAAGTCCATTATTGAGCATAAACTAGTGAGGCATTCAAAGAAAATAAAATTTGAAACTAAACACAAAATTATCTACTCTCAAAGCTACAGAAGCATACCAAAAATCCAACAGCCTGCCTTACGTGCTTTAGTTCATCCCATGACGAGCCTGCATACTGTAAATTGAGAACGCAAATTTGTAATAATAATAATAATATAGACAAGCATACTAGAAAATATCATACAAGTATATACACCCACACACCCATAAATATAAAGAATACCTCTTCTTTTGCCTGGCCACACCAAAGCTCTAACTCGGCTAATCCAGCCTTGACAAATTCCCCATTACTGAATGTACAGCATTCTCGACGAAGAAGGCTAAAAATGCATATATTGTCAAGAAGTTTCAGTAATCAATGAAGTGCTCATATAGTCAAACATTAGAACTGTGAAGGGTTTAATGAGTACCTATTAAAAAGTTGAATGTTGATATAAGAAAATGTCTGAGCAAATATTTCCTGTACAAGAAGCGGAGGAACCTGAAACAAAAGAAAACGTCTGAGCAAATATTTTCTTTACAAGAACCGGAGGAACCTGAAACAAAAATATCCAAATGGCTAAACATGCATCCCAAACAAAAAGTATGTCACAAATGCACATCAATTAGAATTACTTACATAATTGTTTTTCAATGTACTGAAAAACCCATTTAGACACTCAATTATGTTGTGCCAATGACTAGCTGGAGGACTACCACCAGGAGGCCGTGAAGTTGGCCGCAAAATATTTCCTTTTGATGTTCTTGGTGCCTGAATGGTTATGATTGAAAGAAATAAGACTTGCACTTTACTTAATTTGGGTTCAGAGCACACACATAAGCCACACAACAATTTACCTAAAGCATAGAATATTGACTCTATCTCGTCACAAAATTTCAGGAAAAAAAAATCATGAAAAAAATTTCTGGTGAATGGGACTTTACAAGCTTTCAGAACACAGGCTTTTTCCCTGCAAGTCTTTTATTACAGAGGGTCTAATTTCTCGATGGAAGATTTGCCGGGAATATTTGTGATATCACCAGGTGTAGATGGGACCCTCAGAAGTTAAAAAGGCCTACAAATACATTATATATAAGAAAGAATCCTCAATCACGGAAAAAGAAAAATAAGTTTATAGGAACACTACTCAGCTTCGATTACTTTCATTCAAGTTATATCCTTTACTTTGGTTTAGATTTCAATTAGAAATGCATAAAATCTGTTTCCATTCCTAGTATCTCTTGAACAAGAAGTACAACATTTATAATCAATTTGTTCTTATGTCTTCCCATGGAGGAGAGTCTTACAACTATAAGGAGATTCAGAAGATGGGACACAGTGAATGAGAATCAATATTCGTTCTTCAGAAATTATGCTGAGTATCAAGAACACTAGTTCTTTAAAAAGTGCAGGTACTTATATACCTTATGTAAGACCATATATCTGTATGTTGTTCAAGGCAACAAAGAATATTGAAGATGGGTGAAGGAGCTAAAGATGATGGTTCAAAGAGGTGTGAATGAAGAGTATAACAGCTTCAATCAGTATAATCAGTATATTATGCTTTGCAGCAGCAGTGTACATTTTGTGAATAGGAAAAACAAAACAAAAAAATTCAGAAAAGGAAACCCCAATGATTATCAGAAGACATGGAGCTTGACCGGAGAATTAAAACTGCTGAGCAGAAAAAACCAGTTACAGATGAAGATAAATAAATCGTTAGGAATCGGAGAGATCTGATGTAGTGTTGCTTTCGCACAACTGTGAACAGTTTTTTGCTTTTACTATGTCTTGAAGTTATTTCTCCTTGTCATGGGAATATATTGTAAATTCTTTACTTTTCAATAGAAGTTTTAACTTATTTCAGAAAACTTTATCTTGATTTACCTCAAGTGCAGATTTTGGTGCACAAAATGGGAACCAAAATGCAGTATGCCACAAAATCTGAAACATGAGACACTGGAGCAGTGTTCTAAAAGGCAATCGCCTAGGCCGTGCCTAGGCACTAGGCCCCCCTTGTCGCCTCGCCTCGGCCAAAAAATCCCTATAGGAAATTAGGCGGGCCCTAGGCGGAGATTTTTTTTTAATTTTAATAACTACCCAAACCTGATCTTAATATATTTATTTTTCTAATAATTTACCATATTCATAATGTATGTTGTAGCATATCAAATCACAACAAAAAGTGAATAAGATCTAATCAAAATGAATAATTTTATTATAGTTGTAATTTTTTGAACTTGTCCTAACTTCAAATTATATAAATAATGATATATTGATACATTTGTAATATTTAGTTTAATTCAATATAATTCTTAAATTTATGTTTAGTTTCTTAAGTTTTAATATTGAATTGAATTCTTAAAATTTTAAATTTTATTATTTAATAACTAATACGTTAAAGATATGTGTTTGAACTTTAAGCAAAAGCATTTATTATCTTTATTATAGATTGTTTTGCTTTATATTATTATTTTGTTTGGATAAATGTAAGATAAAATATTAAAATTGGCTTAAAATAAAAAATCTCGCCTAGGCCCCCCTGGCCGCCCACCTCCCACCTAGCGCTTTTTAGAACATTGCACAGGAGTAGGTTTCTCAATATACATGGTTAGCAATGTTATGAGGTGTTTTTCACTGCACACATGATTTTAGAAAAAAAGATAATTAAAAACAAAATAGCCTATTGTCCCAATTCTTATTTAGTTTTTATGTTTCGCAAATTGATGGGAGGGGGAGGGGGGGAAGCATTTTGTGCAATTAGAGCATCCTGTAATAAGTTAATTAATTCCAGAGTATTGTAACTCAGTCTTCACTTAAAGCTTTGTCCTTTCTGTATTCTTCTTCATCACTACCTATAATTCATGGAGTGAAGATAAAACTCAACGAATAAGGGGGGAAATGTTTAGATTGTCAAATTTAGTGTTTGGCAAAGAAATTGTAACATGTTTTAACTTGTATGTACCCAAACACAATTCACTGCCATGTACATGTTTCCTGATGTCTCTGGGTTATCCAATTTGAAATATAACTACATGGTCCACAAAACATTAAATGAACAAAGAGAAATAAGTAGTAGTAGTAGTAGTAGTAATAATACCTGGATACAAGAATTAAGAAGTGACGACAAATCCTTCTTTAAATTGTCCCGAACAATTCCGTAAATCTTCTCAACATAAGCTGTTAGTTGCTGCTTGAAAAGCAAAGCTGGATACTTGGCTTCAACCTGTTGCACTACTTCAAGGTTGGCAGAAGAAGATCGGAATCCCTGAAAATATTGATGCAGTGTTAACAAAAAAAAATACCCATTTGACCAAATCTAAATGAAAGCACCAACTTACAATGCACAATATTCTAATCAGTTGGTCAGAAGTCAGTAATTCAGTAACAAAAATTACAAGTACACATAAAGAGAAATCCAGAGATTTAATCCCAAGAAAAAAGATTAATAAAAGTACGAGTCAATGAGAAACTCAGTGCCTGTGTCATCCTCCCAAAAAAAGATGTCGGTTGGGGAGGCTTTGATGTTCCGGTAGCCTTCAAACTCCGTTGAAGTAAAAACAATAATGTCGATGTATTAGAAAGCCAATAAGCCATATGTTCATTATCAGCCTCATTCTGCAAATAAATACAGAAAAGAAAATTTGAAAATAAAGTATGTTGACATTAATTTTTACTTTTAGGAATCAAAATAAAAAGTCAAAATAAAATTTGTACAGGAACAGAATAAATATAACTGGGCATGGAAATTAAGTGAAAAAACAAAAAAGTCTGAAGTTTCTAACCACCTTACACATAATAACTAGTCATCATATCCAGCAAGGAAATGGAAAATACCAAAATTTTTGGATTAACAGCTAGCTGGACATTATGCTCATAAAGTTATTATGTCCATGACAATAAACTGCAGAAATAAGCTCTAGCATATGCTAAAAGAGCTCAAGTCTTGTCCATAAATACTTCTCCTTCAAAATCAAAGAATAACAATACTATAGGAGTGAACAAAAATCTCTTATCCTTCATACAAATTGCATAAATAAAGGAAACAATAATGAATGAGAAACTAAGCTAGCCCTTCATCTATTTTGAAAAATTCTCAACTCTTTTGAACTTCACTTCAGTAATCAGTATATAGAAGCTATGTTAAAAACCTCAATGCAAAGGACAGTAGGGATTAAGAGAATGTCTTGCATTCTAAAATTAACATACTGAAACAAAGTTCTCACAATTTACTGTTACCTGTAATTGAAAAGTTTTTGTGTTCACTAGAAAAAACTTGGCAAGTGTCAAAAAGAAGAATCACCTCTATAGCAGAACCAATCATCTGAATAAGACGATCAAATATGCTAGTTCTTTCTGCTTCAAAAGATTTCCACTGGAAAAGGCTTTTGTAAATAATAACAGCTGCAACTGGTTTTTCCTGACTAAACCCAATATCTTGTGCAACACATTGGATAAGAGCATCTACATTCTCCTGTAGCACATGAAGATAAATGGAAATATTTAGCAGAAATTGACCAGAAATCTGCATGAGTCAATTCTGCTAAGCCAGGAAGATGTATCATGTTCTTTGTGAACCAGAAAATGCATGAGTCAACTCTGCCAAGCCAGGAAGATGTTTACGATTGTCATCTATCTCCATTTTACAAGGACCCAGGTGTTTTTATCAGAGATCTGCAACTAGGAATCAAGTGTATCTAGTCCTAGACTTGAGCACAAAAACAGAGCTGAGTGCCACTGCCACTGAGACAACTTTTTTTTTTGGCTCAAAGAGTGCAAGTTTGGGAAGCTGCTTGTACACGTTTAACAGACTCTTGTTAGAAAACCCAAGCCACAATGGAGCAACTGTCCAAGCATGTTATAAAAGTTTGAGTTACACAGGCTCTTAATAACTCTGTTTGACATTACAGTTGGGGCATTTTCGGATAGAATTTCTAAGCTTAGTGCTTGTTGCACATGTTTACAACACTACACAAATTTTATGTCACAGTGCAACAGTTGTAGGAGGTATCCTACAGAAGTTTTAATGAACTGAAAATTCTTCATTCATTTGTTGAACAACTTATTTTGGAAATGGTCCGACCAAAGAAGCAGTAAACCATATTCTATAACCATATCATGAAAAGTTCAGCATGTGTAGCCACACAGTTTCAGAATAACATAACATGTTATAACTGATTATGAAGCACATGCTGTGTAATTTAAATTCTTTTTTCTACTACAGTAGCCAGTAGTTAAGATAAAGAATGAGCACAGCAAATAGAAAAAAAAACGTCTGTTCTAGCATGAAAAACATACACGCTGCTTTTCGATATTAGATCTCCTCAACTGCTCATCAGATTCTGTGCCAAACTTCTTTGCAGGTGTTGCACTTTGCGATTCCTGTAGTTAAGTGATTCTGGTGATTATGTACTTTTAAGGAAAAAGTATAGCTACAAAAAGACAAGGAAAAGAAATCCAAACAATAATGTTGGAAAAGATATTTAAACTACTATGCAGGCTATACTTTTGGGACTTACATTCTGATCATTCTCTGAAGGCTGCAAGTAAAAGAGGAAGGGTAAGACAAAATCCATTGACAGCCCAAACTAAGAAACTAATACTTAACTGGAATATTAACCTCGAATGTTGTGGATGCAAAACGACCTGACAATTTTGCAGCAGGTGAATTCAGAAGTGCTGCTGCCGTCATGAGAACTTGGTCCGCTGTCTCCATGTCGGAGAGTTTTTCTTCAAGTCTGATTCATATAGACAAAAGTCCAGAATCAAATAATGAAAAATATGTCAAATATAAACTATTCAGAATCTTCCATCAACTTCAAATGGAGAAAAAAGATAGAAGTTGAATCCAGTAAGTACTTGAGAGGAGATGGTTTGTCAATGTAACAACCTTTGCATGTCAGTCTTTAGCTGAATAATCTTCGACTCTGCCTCCAAAGTCTGCTTCAACCTCTCTTCACTCAGCTTGTTTGTTTCTTCGAATCTCTTTTCTGTTTCATCAATTCTCTTTTCTAGTGAATTAACCAAAGACTGCAAGATGTTGCAGTGGTAAAGACTTTAATACACTTGGATGTGAATAATCCAGTAGATTATAAATTTTATGTCATTGGCTCATTGCCATATACAGCTAGTTGAAAACTCAAAGTCTCATCAAGAAACAAAATAAACATAGTTTACAGGCAGGAACCTTACCTTGAGTTCCTCATTTTCAGCAGTCAGTTTATTGATCATTTCATGATCAACAACTGAGACCTCTTGTATAATAGGATCTTTCTCAACCACTTCTTTTGCAGCCTCTCGTTCCTTCATAAGCATATCTTTAGTTTCTTGAAACTGAATTTGCATCTCTTGCAAAGCGGACTTTAGCTTTGCATTTTCCTGCGTTTTAGATTCCTCGAGATCTGCCTACAAAGATAAAGAGGATGCTAAAATGAGATAAAGGCAGTTCATTTTCCCTTGTGAATTATTTTCACTTCTTAGTTCTGTTTTTGTTCAATTTTCAAAGGGTCAAATCAAATAACATATTACATAAATTGGAAAATGCATCAGTAATTTATCACATTATGAACGGCATATACAACTTATACTTGAGCTTTCTGGTTTCTAAATTATATTTTAAGAGTAAAAAAAATACATACGACAATAAGTCATAACTCAACCAAACCGCTCCAAATCACGTTGCGTGACATCAGGGCAGCTATTCAATTTATACAAGTATATCAGGAAGAACAATACATTTAAATATGGGAAAGAGAAGTGATTGGTCTCAGTTTAAATTCTCTATGAAGCTTCAATTTGAGAAATATTCATATCCAAACCTAACAAATTAAATAAGCACACTCATTTTAGCAAGCCACTAAAGCTAGGCCCGCTAAAATTTAACATAACTATCAAATTGATGGTATGCGGTCTAAAATAAGTAGATCACCCAGGCAACTTGCCACATATTTATTTGTGCGATAGAGTTTGGGCAAATGACACTTTACCCCCTCATATGTTGTACTTATTTTCACTTATATCCACAATGTTTTCTAATTACAACTTTTTAAAATTCAACAATAATAACCACAGTTACATATCTTATATTGTAACACCCAGTCCCACATTGGAACATGTGAGAGAGTTTGGAATGTATATAAGACCCCAAGCTACTACCAATAGTACCTTCAGTCATGACCTTTTGGGCTAAGATAACCAAGAAGATACTATTGGTCTGTGTTTTGGATACATTATGATTTGATTCGACTCGGGTTGTTACATATGATATTAAAGCGGATTCTCAAATGATCGGGTCGAGTCATCTAATCGCATTCACGGAGGTGGGGACTGGGGACACACACGAAGCCGAATAATATTATCCACAATGACCACCAGGTGGGGATACAAAGGTCGCTGGTATTATCTCACAACGGCTAGAGAGACAAAGTTTATGGGTTGTGTGTGGCTATGTGTGTTCGGCTTGAATGGAATGTTAAGTATTTAAGTAGGAGAATTTATAACACTCTAATCCCATATTGAAACATGTTCGATAGTTTGATATGTACATGAATACTCAAGTTGATACCATTCATCAGTCTATACATCAGTTATTGTACCTTATTCTAAGGCTACTAGATGCTTTAATCAACGTTTTTCATTGTCGGGTCTTGCAATCGGGTTATCGGAGGTGGGGACACAAAGACAATTGATATTATCCCATAATGGGTAAAGGACCGGAGGTGAGAACACCAAGACTATTGGTATTATCCTACAATGTCTAGAGAGGCAAAGTTTATAGGTTATGTGTGGCTATGTGTTCGGCTTGATGCTGATATGTATATAAGGCCCGAAGAAATTATTAGTAGTACCTTTAGTCAATACCTTTTGAGTGAATGTGGTGAGCTAAGGAAAATACTATTGATCTAGTGGATTGGGCCTTAGTATGCCCGAATCTGAATTAAATCACAGCATACCAAGGCCCAATCCACTAGATCATTAGTATCTTCATGGATCATCTTAGCCCACCTGACTCACCCAAAATGTTATGATCAAAAGTACTACTAATAGTTATTTAGGGTTTTATATACATATCAAACTATTCCACACGTTTCGATGTGGAACTGGGGTGTTGCAAAATAACACCTCCAATTCCGCTACAGACCCAAATTGCTACATGTCGTAAACGGTAAACCCAAAGACCCGCAAGGCAATAGTATCCAAATCGCAGGTCGAAACAAATATCAAACTCAATAATAAAACAAAACTAATCCCAAACTTATATAAAATCTCAATTAAAATTCTTATCAAACAATCCCAAATACTAAATAATGTCAAACGAAGGCGCAACTCCTCAAAAATCGAAGTCTTACCAAAATTCAAATAATATATAAAGCAGAAGTCTTTGACTACAAGCTCCAACTATCCTTTAACATGCCAAGGAGTTTGTAAAAATGTAAGGGGTGAACACTGAAACCCAAGGAAGTTTGCCCCTAACATTGTTATGGACATGTTGATATCTAGATGTTTTTAGTTCTCTTGTGCCCATGGGATTTTGGGGTTATGAACTTATGTGGAGTGAATAGTTTTTATACCTGTACATAGTGTTAAAGTGAGGTCCAATTTCTAATGAGTTTGGCGACCATAGATGGCGGCTCTGTTTAATAAAATTGTGCTTATCAGGGGGGAAAAAGGGGAAAAAAGTGCAAGCATAAAAATAATCTTCCTGTCACATCTTCATCCAGTTTCCGATATTAGTAAAATGTCACTTAAGCAATAGGTTATGCATACCCTCACCAATTTAAAGCACTTAGAACCCCACCCTAGGTACAAGTATAGTAAAGTTATTAACATAGAAATAAATGATAGCATACACAAAGGAAATGGAGAAACTGCGACACAATCATAAAAAGAAAACAAATACCCTCATGCGTTTCTCCAGCTGCAATCGCCATGTCAATTCTTCAACTTCCTTTTCCAGTTTACTTTTGGCAGCTTGTAAAGCACCAGTTTCCTTTGCAGCCTACAAGCAAAAAAAGAAACACTTAACCATGTATTAATTTTAAGAAAATTGGAACTCGAGGTTCACAATTTACTGGGACGAAATATAGAACTTAAGCAAAATAAATATTTTTAAAGCAACCACTAGTTGTTCTTATATGCTTGTTTGTGTGACAAAGGAAGGATGAAGTCCAATATTTTGAAGGGTGGCAAAGCCAGAAATTTTTATCAAGGTGTGCAAACAATGCTAAACACATTTCTAAAAATCATGGTGGGAAAAATTATATATTTTACATTTTTATCAGATTTTTAAGAAATTAATATTTGTAATTTTAGTACAAAAAAAGCTCTCCTCCAAAAATAGATGGGCAACTGCCCACCTTCTCTACAAGCTCTCCTAAACCCTGCTACAAGCTCTCCTAAACACTGCTAACATACTGAAGAACAAAAACTAGGGGCATAATATGTTATCACCTGTAAATCAATTAATTTCCAAACCCTTGGAAAAGCAACCACCTTCTATAAGTAGTGCCATATAGAGCCCAACCCTCTGGTGTCCCCAAACACCAACACCGAGAAATTGACTATTTTATTTTCTACTTAACCAACACAATGAGCCAATCAAAGTTAATGTTTAGTATGAATTTTAATTTTAATGAGGATATCGTCACATACAAAGATTCTGAAGAAAATTTTCGTAAGTAATAATTATAAACTAAACAACAAGTTTAAATGCTAATATGAAATAACAAAGCCAGATAAGAAAGAAAAAGATCATACCATTTTAAGCTTCCTTAGTTCACTGCGTGCCATTCTTACTCTCCAGGCACACTGAGTAGTTATTGCTGCTTTCTTTATCCTCACAAAATGAAGGCGAGACATGTATTTTCGGCATTGACTCTATAATACATTTGAATTGTTCAAAAGACATGTATAACATAAATAATAAAAGTAGTGTTGCCTCCAGAAGAGAATAGAGACTTGGGGTAGGGAATAGAAATCATTGCCACTATTCTCTTTAAATATAACTACGGATTATTTAGTCTAATATTAAGCTTTCTAACAGATTCATTTTTTTGTCTTTTTATTCCTTTTATGGAGGCACCCACAATCCCCTGGTCCAAAAAGGCCTCTCTGGAATTTTGAACCCATGGCATATACCTATATCATAAAGCACCCTACCACTTGAGCAATCCCTTGGTTACAAGATTACGCTGTTTTGGAGTTTAAATTAGGTAAGAAAGGGATAGGAAGGAAGAAAAAAAAACAAATGGGTTTAAGTTTTTTAAGAAAGTAAAGGAGAAAAAGGGAGGGGGGGAAAACCCCACTTTCTCTGCAAAATTTTCTTCTCAAAATGAGAAGATTTGAAAAGCAAGAGTGTTGTCTACAAAAAAAATTAAAAAAAAACTCCATTGCTCTTCTTTTCTTTCTTGAACTCCAAGAAAGAAAGAGAAAGTTGTCCCACTATCTCTTCTCTCCCCTTCCCTCCCTTTCTTCTCATTAAAAATTCCCAGACATAATACCAATGATTACTTCCCCTGATAATAAGGAATTATAATTTACAACATATTAAAGAAAACTGGAATTTTAAGGGTCAATAACTATGTGATTACAATTGTCATAAGATGTTTACTAATAAAATCAGAACACATCAAATCTATGGGTTTTAGTTGCAGTAAAAAATCACCATAATAATCCACAATCTATCTAGGGCCCTACTGAAGAAACAAAAGAAGCTATTAGAAAACTTGCTAATTCCAGATCATTTTGAAGTAAATAAAATTATTAAAATGAGAGAGGATCAAATAACATGAAAAATAGATGAGCCCTAGATATCTACTCTTGATCAATTTGATAACACTTCCCCTAATAATAAAGAAAAATATATTAATTCATGATAAAATAAATAGCATTTTTAAGGTTGTGGATTACGTTATTAGGATTGTGATAAGATCTTTATTTTAAAAATACATAATAAATAAAATTTATAGGTTTTAACTGTGCCATAAATCACCACCATCATCCATAATCTAACTAGGTCCCAAAAGAAGAAACAAGTTGAGTTATTAGAAAACTCACTAATTAGGTTGACATTATGCTTCCAGATCAATTCGAAGTAAATCAAAATGAAGAGGAACAAGTAACATAAAAAAAAGTGCCAGATAAGACCTAGGAATCAACTATTGATCAATATAATAACATTTGATTCACCTGTATATGGATTGCTGCTTTAGTTTGCTTCCTGAACCAAAAATCATTGTGAGCAGACATCCCACGCATTCCTGTTTGAATAAGAATAGCTGAAGACCACAACATTTTGTAAGATTTCCTAGAGAGGTACATGCGTGCCTCTTTCTGGATCCTCAGACAAGCAGCCTCTTTCCTCATGCTCTCATAAAGCTGGCGTGCAACTTGCCCTGCAATCATCTCAGTGAACAAATACAATTGATTAGAAAAACTCAAGTATTTGGCAACAATTCTTCATCTGCAATTCTGCATAATTATATATATGCATTATATCTAAAACTAGTAAACACCTCTACACATTGCTTGGATTTGTATGGCAGAATTCCGCAAAGAAATAAAGTTTTTGTGAGCTCGATGTGAAAGAAACTTTCTCTGAATAATGCTTGCAGATTTTCCTAACACCTCAGTCCGACGAGCATCTAGTTCTGCCATCTGACCGGCTCGTAGAAACACTTTCGTTTTACCAATCTGCAATGTTGATTAGTTAGATTATATCTAAATGATTCTTGCTATATATAATTTAGTGAGCCACAACAGTCTATAACAGCAGTCTCAGCGTAGATCCCAAAAACCCTTCAAAACATGCTCTTTCAATTCGACCAACATTGCCAAGGATCAATGAAAAAGGTATTTATCAAGGGCAAACTTATGCACAGCACAACAAGAGTTGTCAAGAAAACAGTAGAGGGGCATACTTGCAATGAAATACTAGAACATTTAAATCAGAACCCCAAAAACAAGTGAATGTTCATGGAAAAGACCATATACTTGTAACCTCATATGTTGCAGATCAAAAAGAGCACATAGGGCACTACCACAAATAAAAGTTGACATTACAAATATCTGATGTGCATATTAAGGTTTCACCTAATAGAGCAGTCTTTATTAACACTAGTAGGCTAGTAGCACCCATGTAATATAGCCAGAGCCGGCCCTGGGAAAGGGCAACTGCCCAGGGCCCATAGTTAAGAGGGGCCCAATTTTTTTTATAAGTTTATGTATTTATGTGTATAAAAAAAATAAAATAATAAAAAGATTAGCGATATTATGCATTAAAAATGATATGTTAGAAAACATTAAATATGATAGTATAATTGATGATTTTGCATCTAAAAGTGCAACAAGAAGACATTTTAAATGATGTTTTGTGGTTTAGATTTCATTGGGCAAAACTAAAGAAAGTTGGTAGGTTTTACTCATTACACCATTGAACTTTTAGTTTTTCAAATTACACCACTAAACTAATTATTATTTTGAAATTGGGTCATTCCGTTAAAAAAAATAAACGAACGTTAATTTTTTATCTACAAAACTAATGAATTATCCACTCTAGTTGGCACATTTTACTGATTACACCATTGAAATTTTAATTTTTCAAATTACCCCATCAAACTAATTAAAAATAATTATTTTAAATATTTTTAAAAATTATTATTATTTTAAGTAAAAAATATTAGAAACTTTTTTTCTTCATAAAATGAGTAGAGTTTCATAAAATATAGATTCAAAAAATTAAAGTGATTTTAAATTAAATTAATGTTTACTTAATTTTTAACACAATGACCAATTCTTAATATTAGATTATTTTTTAAAAACTAAAAATAGAAATTTAAATAAAAATAAAAAAACAGTAAAAGATAAATAAAAAACTGATTCAATTTTTTCAAAAAGAAATTAATAATTTTTATAAATAAATATTATTTTCAAGAAAAAATTGGAAAATTCTTCATATTTTTAAAAAATGAGTAAAATTTTATAAAGCATAGATTCAAAAAATAAACTTTATTTTCAAAAGGAAAAAAGAGATTTTTTTAAAATCAATAAGGTTTCATAAAACTTTAATTTTTTAAAATTTATATTTTATGAAACTTTAGTCATTTTATGGAAAAAATTAAAGTTTCTAATATTTTTTTACTGAAAATAATAATTATTTTTAAAAATATTTAAAACAATCATTTTTAATTAGTTTAATGGGGTAATTTGAAAAATTAAAAATTCAATGGTGTAATCATTAAAACTTGTCAACTATTGTGGGTATTTCATTAGTTTTACCGATTTCATTGATATTTTTATTTTGTAGGTAAATGTGATGATTCTTTGCTTCGATGACATTTTAAAGTGTTCTTCCTTATCTTTTGTAAATTCTTATAATTTTAATAAAAATAATTAGTTGATAATTTATTTATTTATTTAATTTTTATAAAGGGGCACACTTGAAAATTTTTACCCTGGGCCTTGGAAAACCCAGGACCGGCTCTGAATATAGCCAACAATCAATGCAGCAAAAACCTGACAGTTTTGACTACCAGACACTCGTAAAGTGACATTACTAGTTCCTCTAAATTGACAGATATTCAGATGAGAGATTGCATAAATTTTGTTAGCATGAAAACACAATATGAATATGAGAAATCTTTGCTGTATTAAGCATCTTATGAAAATAAGTACCGGTTGCGATGTTGTCACGTACAAATCTACAAAATTACTAATAAAAAATACCTGATAACCTTTGAGATCCACCTTCTCCAAAAGCCTCTTGGAAGCACTGACCTCGTTATAGCTATGACAGAATACCCAACAAACAAAAAATTATTACATTGTAAACCAGTAAACACCAAGAACCACACAAACAGAAATATATAAACCGATAATAGCATGTAAGCAAAATCAACATATTAACCTTCCGCTCAAAACATCAGGTGCAAGTATATTAAAACGGGTGATGAATTCATCAAATGTTTTCCTAGTTGGAAATCCAGCACAGCTGATCCTAATTGCTTCCATAACTCCCTGAAAATAGAGAAATATGAAACTCACGCTGCTGATGAAGTAACAAACTTTTAATAACACTTTTCGAATGAGTTGAGGAAAGTGTTAAACGTACCCCACATCGAAGTTGTTGTAGTACATTTTGATTCTCAAAAATACCAGGCTTCAGAAGATGGTTTGGCTTTACAGAACGGACGTAATGTGGCTCCATGGCATTGAGTGTCTCAAGCAAAGACTGAAGTTGTTGCTGATATAATATATTACAGGAAAGAAATTGTAGTGTGTAAAACAAAACTAAGCTAAATCAAAAATTCAAAACAGATTAATACATAAGAATATCCATACCTTGAATCGAGAACCTATTGACGAAAACTTTGATGTTTTGGAAGATTCTTCAGGTGAGGGTGGAAACAATCCCGATACAAAGGAGCACCTAGAAGCATTCAAGAGCTCTTGATGCTCTGCAACAACATAATCTTTGTTCTTGTCCAGAAAAAACTCAGTTTGATAAGTGACCTGAAATCAGAATTTAACTTATTAACTATTTAAGCAGTTCTTAATCTTTATTGAGTTACAACTCAATCCAATGAATCTAGTACATTAATATATGTACTGTTATGAACAGAAGTACATACATCACCAGCATAATGGCAAATCGTGAAATCAGTTGGCGATAATTTTGGCTTGCTGAAACGTTTATGATTGGTGAATGTTTGGTACAGCTTTTGTGCAAATGTTTCATGGGTTGATCTGGGAAACATGCTACAATGAATAATCAAGTTAGCATAAATCAATGTATAACTTTTGGTCCAAAATAGATATTTATTTAATCATAATCTTGAATGAATAATGCTAACAAAATTGAAGTTTCATATTCAAATGCATGCATACCAAGCTTCATCCAAAAGAGCAATGACGCCTCCAGGTTTCTGAGATAATGAAAGAATTTGTTACAAAACAATTTTGGCCGAAATAAATAAATATAGTATTTAAAGAAAAGTATCAAAAGTATGAGCTTTAAAGATAGCATTAACAACACAAAATCAATCTTTCAGCAGACACCATCTTTCTTCCTCAAGGAATGTCTCGTCTTTTGACTTGAATACTTTTCCATGAATTCCTGCTCCATAATTCGAGTTGGGTTTCCTATTCCATAATGAATTTGGGATCTACTATCTAAGATTTTAAGGTTTTATAAGTAACATCCTTAGGGTCTTATGCAGAACAAATACAGTAAATCACAGGGATTGAGAGTAAGAATTTAATACTAGGATCTTCAAGGGACTTAAGGAAAAGTGTATAATACGAGGGGCGTTGCGAGGGTTTCGTAGACAAACAAAAATGCTTCTATTAATTGTACCACAAATTATTCAGTCTAGTACAGTTAATTCACACTGTAGGTGTAGGCAAGAGATTTGCAGAACACTCTCATTCCTTTTCTACTTTTTTATTCTTCATTTCTTTTTTATCTTTCATTTCCTTAATTCTTGTAGCCCAACCTGGATTCACACTAAGTGACTACAGATCATATTCACATTTGTTCACGCTTGAACATTGGCCTATGTAATGGTTTCTCAACTTCCAGAATAGACAGATTTGCATCAGCAATACTTCTCTTGATTCTTCCCTCTCTTCTTCTTCCATATTTATATCCAAATTGTAAGTTGGTAACTCCAAATATGGGGTGCGTGTTGATAGATATATGCATCTTGACGATTCAAATCATTTATTTTAGGGCTGATTCATGTTGTGCTTTCAGAATTGCTTGTCCACTTCATAGTTTGGTAACTCTAAACCCGTGGTTATTTTCTTCCTCCATTTGCAGCATTACAACCTTTTTATAATGGGAATATGTATATTAATTTAAGATTGCTTTCATTTAGTAAAACATTAATTAAAACTTACTGAACTTTGAATGTCAATATAAGACATAAATGGAAAGATAATAAATATAAAATAATAAGAAAAGAAGAAACAAAAAAAAACGTAATCCAAATGCATTCACAAACCTTTTCAATAAGATCAAGAATATCTTGATTGTCAATGAACTCTATGTAACTCCAGTCAATTTCTTCTTTCGTATATTCTTCTTGTTCCATCTTGAAAACATGCTGCCAAACAAAACATCATATGCCACATTGGCTTAATAGATTTGCTTCAAAAATTGAAAAAGAACCTTAGTAAAAAAGAAACATTTGTTTATGCACAAACCTGATTGAAATGCTGTTGAAGTTTTTCATTTGTAAGATTAATGCAGAACTGTTCAAAGCTGCATGGAACCAACTGACAATTACTTAACAAAATAAGCCTCAGAAAGTGTCAAACTAAATCCAGCAAGCAGATATTCACATCAGTAAAGCTGTTCAGTAATGCTCATACACCATAAGGTACTGCTGCTAACATTTTCTTTTCTTCTTTTTTTTTGGATAGGTAAAAGTATTGTGTCTAACTATATAATTATCTCCCCAAGACAGACATTGCCTACACTAACACAACAAGCATTCGTTGCGGAGCTGCCATTAGAAAGTTTGTGCAGATATAGGACTATCGAATAACACAGTTAGAACTCGGTATTTTTAAAGAGACATTTAATAAAGTAAGGAAAATCGTAGCTGACAGTATTAACCTAGACACCAAGGACACAATTGTTCAAAGTCTCCTAATGGTCTATTTAGATCACTTAAAACACAGGGTTTTCATGCAGTACTCAGCAAGAAGTTGACTCTGTAAATGTCGAAAACAAAAGCGTACCAGTTAAGCACCTGTTTGTCTTGAAACTCTCGAATCCATAAATATCCAAAACCCCAATTAAATATTTTGAGTCAGGATCTTGACCAATAGAATTATTAATCTTGTTCACAATCCTGTGTCACCAATACATTAAGCTGTTTAGTAACATAAAGAATCAGAGGCATCAATCACGTCTCAATACTAGATCCACCATAATAATGATTACCAATCAAATAACTTTGAATAAACGGTTTTAGCCAAAGCATCTCTACTGACAGATGCAGCATTTGGGTCAAGGCACTTTGTTATGGTCTCATCCCGAGTTACCATCACACGTTTGCACAAGGAGTCTTCAAGGGACTGCTCATCACACCTAAACAAAAATTGCACATTATAGAGTTTCCCTTTACAGGTCAAGATATAAAGTGGGCCTCAAAGAAAACATAAAGAAATGAAAATATCACTTACATGAAAAGCTCTGCTGCAGTTCTTAAATGAAACCGAGATTGATCATCTTTTAGGTTCAGAAGAATCTGTGTCACTCCCCTTTGTGAACTCAATATTTCCCAAGTGGAGAACTGCTGCCACCACTCGGAAAATTGCATCCTGCCACCCAAAAGTATTAGCAAGAGATTGTCATGAAGTAAGGTAAAAATAAATGCATAACAATCAGATATTAATACCTGTTCATCAGAATTAATCCCCACGACTTCCATCGCCCTTTTTGTTCCAAGATATTCTTTAGAATCATCCACTCCATTCAATTCGTAACAATTTGATTGGTTCAGATAATGGAACTTCCGTGGATCGCCTACTTTGTACCTTTCAGTATCCTGACAGCAAGCACGAGAATGGTTTAATATATGTGTGCATCTGATAAGTAGAAAACTTATATAAAATGCTTGTTAAGGAAATAAATCTTCAAGAAAACATCAAAATGCAGATAAACACATCACAGCAAATTGATGACATTGTATTAGAAGAACCAAATCATTGAAAAAATTAACAGCAGATTAGGACCTGAATCTTGACATAACATGATCAAGCTATTCATGGAAGTAGAATAATTATTTCAGTAAATTTAATGGCACTTGGAAACTACAGAGGACCACAGGATCAGAGTTTTGACATCAAACCGTCAACACAGATCTTATCACATTTATAAGCTAGGATCAGAGCTAAAATGTTGCTTAGGTCTCTCAACAGGAAAGTAACAGCAAAATTGTTTTATTTACTATCTTTTTAAATTTTAGTTAACAACTGATTTTTTATGTGGTGTTATGAACTAAGGCCGAGTGCCATTAAACCCGTGGTCAATCTCCCACTGAGAAACACGCATTTCTCTTTAGCACTTATGGAAATTAATTCACGCTCTACGTCTCTTGATATTCCATGATGCTTGATATTTATGACATCATTCCACTCAAGCATGAACAGAGAGGCATCACAATTTTCAAAACAAATCAAAACCAATCCGACATGCAAATGATTATCATGGCACAAGACTAGAAGAACTAGACACGATGTCTAAACCAGCTATGCCACTGACTGGTAACATGCTGGATTAATGCAACCTCATTCCAGTAAGGCATGAGGGTGTGATGGGGAATTTAAAGTACTCCCTCTGTCCTCAAATGGATGACTAAAAGTACAATTTTTTTTTGTCCACAAAAGGATGAGCTAAGGTACATAAAATGAAGGGTAAAAATGTCATTTAGTGGGTCCATTAATACAAAAAAAATAAAAGTACTCCACTTTCTATAATCTTGTGAGGCCTCTAAGGATAAATTTGGAACTTTTTTACTTTTTTCACTGTTCATTTCTTAATATGTGTGAAAAATATACTTTGTTCATCCTTTTGAGGACGGAGGGAGTAAGGTTGTAAACGAGTCAAATAATTCAGGCTCGATTCGGGTTCAACTCGAAAAAATACAAGCGAGACTCAGATTCGTTAATAATATAATCCAAATCTAAGCATAAAAAATAGTTCGAATAAAAATATGAGTAGAATCTGAGCAAGGTTTTATACTCGACTAGTTTAAGATTCAAACTACTCAAATTCTCGATTGTGATTCAATACATACTCAATTGATTCGATTAGATACTCGATACATTCTCTTATAATATATACAAAATTAAATCAAATTAGGATAATTAATTATTATAATTTTGTTTTGTTTTTAATTTTAATTTTAATTTTAATTTTAATTATGATTTTATATTTGTAAAGTGTAATAATAAATATATTTTCACATTTCTAAGTAAAATAACAAATTTAATTTATAATTTTATTTATAATAAAGCTAGTTATTATGTGGAGACTCAAATTCGAGTTTGAATTTGAAGCTTGCGAGTAGTTTGAATATAATTCGATCTGAGTCGGATCAAATTCGAGTCGAGTCGAATCTGAGTAAAAATTTTCAAATACAATTCGAATTCGAGTCGAATTCGAATATGAATTTAACGTTTCGAGTCGAATTCAAGCAACTCTCTATTCGCTTCGGTTCGACTCATTTACACCCTTAGGAGAGAGTAATAAAATTCCAAGCTCACATGAAAAGCATGCATGCACAACAAACTTATTTCACAGCTACATTTGCACTACTTTCCATCAGAGCCCAGCCTCTACGTGAATATAGCACTAGCACTAGAGTGAAATATCTCATAATAGATAATGTCTTTAAACTGCTGAATAACAAGTACTTAGTTCAAGAAAGAGAAAAGGCAGGTTCATTCATACTGCCTTCAGTGAGTTGCAGTGTATGATGCTGCAGACAAGCCCTTGTAGCATCGTTGAAAAATGAAAAACTTTATAGGCATGAGCCCAGTTATTTCTCTTTTCAATAGAGCGTAAATGGAAACTGCACCTTGTCAATTGCTCGTCTTTCTTTCCTTTACCCCCTATTTGAGAGTTTTTTTAGGGGGGTGGGAAGGGGTGGTTTTCCAAAGAAATTGGAAGGAAGAACTTTCCCTTCCCTCCGAAACAAAACTCACTAACACAACATTAGTAATCGAAGATTTAAAAGGTTTTGACTTGCTATAGCAGAGTATCACCTGAATAGTTCTTAAATAATAAGTAAACATAAATCTGGTGCAGAAATTTTGTACTTGCAAATAGTAATGCATTAACTATTAATGAAAGCCATTGCACTGACACCAATACATCCATGAATAAAATCATGCAAGTATGAAGGTAAAAAAAAGTACCTCTGGGGGTGCAGCACAAAGCATATAGAAACAGTGGTAATTTCTTTCGGGATCTGACACTTGACAAACACGTGACCTTTCCAACAAATAAGTTCTAATAGCAGCTCCAGAGATCCTTCCGCAATCGTCAAATTGAATCTCTACAAACTTACCAAACCGACTGCCATCACATTACATTTAGGTGCAGGGAATTTTAATTAGTTGAAAAGAATATATAAAAATAAGTTTTAAAAAAATCAGCAGGGAAGAAGAGGATTTTGAATAACAAGTTAGGCCACCTTGAATTATTGTTTCTCAATGTCTTTGCATTTCCAAAAGCTTCTAGAACAGGATTGGACTGCCAAAAGTTAAAAGTTGTAAGGAAAACATTTAAGCTTCATTTCCAAGAGGAAGCCATAGCAGTAGCAACTCAGAATTCATACTAATCTTCATACAACAAGTTAGGTAAAATATTAAAAATGAAAGTTTTATAGGTTGCATACTTCTAGGACTTGCTGCTCCACAGTCCGTCCCTCAGCTGCGGCTCTCCCTCCCATATAGGCAAGATACTGCATAAGCATTTTCGTGCTTTCAGTTTTACCAGCTCCACTTTCTCCGCTAACCAAAATTGACTGGCTTATACCCTCATTAATCATCTGCCTACACTCAAATATGAAATTATTTGTATGGCATAAATGTAATATAACATTAAATGACTTCATAGAAAGTGGAGTGTGGCAAATTTGCCTGTATGCAGAGTCTGCAATAGCAAAAGGGTGCGGGCTTAGCTCGCCCAAAGTAGCCCCTTTATATTGTTCCATCATATGTTTGTCGTATAAATGAGGTAGTCTTTGGAAAGGGTTCACAGCAATCAATATACTACCTGTATAAGTCTGCAAACCAATACGAACTTTCTGTCATAGAAAAGTACTGTTGACAAAGAAAGATGTAAAAAGAAAAATAATTATGCAATACATGCTACAGACAAACACCCATGCACTTCTGGAAACCAGTAGGAATTTAGGCTCATATAGAAGTATTATTAAGAATAAAGCAAGAAAAAATAATTTGCCACAAACACACATGTACATGTCATCAGTAGACCACGACACAAGTACAATCTCCATAACATATAAACATACATAATAAAATGCGGGGGGAGGAAATTTGTACCTATAATCAGATAAATACTCACATAAATTTCAGTTACATCATATCGACATCTTATATTCTGCAGAACACCCGGCTCGTGCAGATAAGCCAGCCTTGTCATATCATCCACACCACACGAAGGAGACTCAGTATCTTTTGGATATACATTGGATGCTTTAGATACAACCTAAGACGTAAAAAGCGAAGAATTTCATTAAAACAAATCTAAATTTCCATGTCTTTAAAATGAATATGATCACAAAAACAACAGATTGCACGCACACAAAGGGTAACACCAAACTCATTGTATGGATAAGGAAGAGCACAGCAATGATAATATATCAATGAGATCAAAAGGCTTCCAATCTCTTACAGTTAGTTTCATTTTACATGACAAAATCCATGAACTACAATCTGAATGGGTGGATGCATTAGCATCTTAGTATGATAACAAATCTCAATCTGCATCATATATTTGATGGCCACTGTAGATTGATCTTCATAACAGTTCCTACTACATCCATCTGAACCTATGCTACCTTCCATGCAAGAGTAGCTAGGTAATTTCTCTATTACCAATCTTTTAGGCACAGTTTATCACTTAACTTTTACTACATGGACCTCTTAGAATTTCCTTTTCACTGTAGTCCAAATGCATTACAAGTGTCTCTTACCGCAATTAATAAGCAAAATATGACATGTACATGTCACTTGTACATATCAGGCAGCCAAAGAGGTTATTCTAACAACTCGCTTATGAGTTACGACAACTATTGGGTAGGTAATGAACTACCCAACCCAGATCCCAGCCTCGAGTCCAAGCTCAATCTACTGCCCCAGAAGCACCATGGATCAACTTCACACACTGCAGGCCAACCAAAAAAGTCATGACAAATTAGTACTCTAGGTAGTAGAGTTGAGTCATTATACTCGGTCCACTCCATTCCACATGTTCCGATGTAAATTAGGGTATTACAATCTCTCCCACTTATATTCTGGACATACTTACCCAGGCCTGGGCCTGATCAATATAATCCTCAGTAGAAACATCAAGCAATGCAGGATTCTTGGCTCCCACAACCCATACAGATAACACTTAGTTACCTACCAAGACAGGGCCTTGACACCATTTGCAATGACCCGATCTCAGATCAAGTCTCAATCCACTGTCAAGAGAGTAATATTGGATCCTCTTGTCCCACCCAAAAGTAATGACAAATTATTGATATCTTGGTAGTAGGGTTGAGACCAGATATGAAGTTCAATTCATCCCAAAGTTCCAATTTAGGATTGAGGTATCAGGCATTATATGCACCTTACTTACATAAGCCCCAATCATCTATTATGCCACCAAATTTTTGGGTTCAATATCAATAAATGGGCAACTAGAATGTGGTTCCTATCCTCTCCCATCAGTAAGCAACAACACCGATAAAAGAGGCCTCAAGAACAATACCCTTGAAAAGTAATATTCAAAGACTTAGTTGCACCCATTTTAAAGTTCTAACTGGATCTCCATGAAAAGAAAAGGGAAAAAAGGTAAGTACATATATTTTTTTTAAATGGTTTAACTATGTACAACAACTCTAAAAAATACCTTAAAAGAAGAGAAGCAAACCATTCAAACTATAACAATCAAGTATAGCATAAATAAACTAAATAAGTCATCAGATGTCACCTTATAAATGTAGACGAAGTTAAGATACCATAGGCAAAAGACAAATCCTGTTCATCAGAACAACTTCTCAAACAGTAAAAGAACACATATTTTTTTGCCCATAGAAAGCACCAACCTTTTCTCCTGATGTACACTTTATTGTAATCTCTTCGCCATGGACTTCCACAACTTCCCCATCTTTCCAAGCCTCCTCAGAATCCTCCACCCAAACATGAGATCCAACTATTATACTTGCTGAAGCAGTCTGCACCAAAATTTAAGATGTATTAAGTTATTACACTTAAGTGCATAATTGGGCATAACTGAGCATAATATAGTGTGAAAAGATTCATCCATAAGCAGTCCACAGGCATCATCTGCATAGGTTTGTTCAAATAGTGGTATCATCATGATGGTAAGAAAATAACATACCGTATTATAAAATTTTCAACATTTCAATAGTCAATTACGTTGTTCATTAACAAAGTTTCTGGTGTCATCAAGGTTCATCATGCAATTGACATTGTCCTACATCGCGTCGTTCGCTGGTGCGTGAAATTGCACCAGTCACTTGAGAAGCATCGGTCCTAAATGATTACTACTCTAAAGTCTAGAAACTCTAAATGGCCTAGTTTGAGAAAAGGAAAACAAGAAGAAGAAGAAGAAGAAGAGGGGTGTCATAAATTAAATATCCCGTACAATTGTTAAAACAAAAATGCCTTTCAAATTCAAATTCCTTTTTTATTTGGTTATAACAAGGAGATTTTCATCATTGAAAAAAAAATGGAATAGATGTTTCCACATGCTCAACGGCTTTAGAAAATCCTCAGAAAAGAACAAGATTCTCACTTTTGTTAAAGCTAAACAACTGTATTAAATACATGAACCTATTAAACCATAAATAAACTACACCTTAAAAATGATTCAGTTTTCAAGTTTAGACAAATGCAACACTAAGAACAGAAAATATACTCGGTTGTTTCTGACAAAAGGAATAAGAACAGAAAATAGTTTGAGCATAAAAACATAATTAAAGATTTACACAAACACTGCAAAAACTTGACATAAACCAATACACCAACCTGAACAATTAACCAATGTAGCTAAACCACACACACATGACACACCCAAAAAAAATGAAATCAATACCATTTCTCAAAATTTGACCAAATAAACACAATTAAACCCTAATTATCTTCAGAAAATGCGAGGAGTCATCAAAACCATAAATTCTTCCAATATATCCACAATGTATATTTTCAAATGACAAAATTTTAGGCCTAATTGTTGCAAAATTATGTTGATCACTCTTCCTCTGTATCTTCTCTCCCTAAAATGAAGATTTTGGGTGAAATTTGGAAGCGTTGCAGAGGCTGCAATGGTGGACGGGACCTTAATCGTTAAGATCAAACCAGACCAAAACCCTCTGCAACTTGTCTTCCTCTTCAAAAAAAATTGTCTATTTCCTTCGTTTTCAATCTCTATTTTCTCTCTCGACAACTTTTTTTTCCTATGAAAACTCTCTCTCTAAAGCCTCTTCGAGTTCTTCCCGTCGAAAAACAGAGCTGGATGTGTGAGGGTGCATTAATTTTGAGTTACGTAATTGCCCCTGGTATGAAATGTTATTGCGGATTAAACCCAGAGCTGTATTTAGTATTTACTATTTACAGTAAAGTCTAGCTTTCTTAAATAGTACTAAGAATAAATAAACCCGCGACTTGTAGTGAGATTATTGATTTTGTTAATAATAAATTTATACGTGTAATTAATAAATTAAAATATAATAAGAAGATGATAGATTGTTATAAAATTTCAAATTTTGGTAGCATATATCACATATAATTAGATAAAAAATTTGTGCACAAATACATATCAAAATATAAAATTAATCTGATCACTAAACCCCAGGACATTATTTAACAGTTGTGTGTGTATACATATATAGATATATATTAATTTCTTGATAAAAATGCTTATAATGACAGATGTTGTATAGTTAATAATCACATGTTTGGATATATATATATATATATATATATATATATATATATATATATATATATATATATATATCATTGAAATAAAAGTGATAATACCGTTCTATAACTTGATTTTTACAAACCGTAAAACAATTACAATGTTATTTTGGTTTTCTGTTTCAGTAAAGGAACAAATCTGGTTTGCAAAGTCATCCCACAAGGTGCAGCTCAATACATTATGACTGTAAGAAAAATACAATGTAAAATTAATTTAAATGGTCATAGTTATTAAGAAAAGTAATGTTAATACAGTTTAAAATGTTACATGTTATCAGTTAATTCAATATTAACTCTCTTACTCTGTTTACCATTGCTTATGTTGACTTCTACACTGCCTATCGCAGTTAGTTGTCTAATAACATATGGTTATACGCAACAGAATTATGTAGGTAAATAAAAAACTCAGTATGTAAAAATTTGAAGGGGTAATTATTGTTAAACATACTAACTAAGTATGAACCATTAACTAGTGTTGATAATATTTGATCGTATGAAGTGAATTGAAATCCATATGTATGAATGGGAGCCTCATCTAACTCTCGCAGTGACGTGGAATACAGAAAATTAATCTCCTATGGATGTTGAGCAGCTCTGAAAGAACCACCGTTCTGTTTGACAATGAAATTGGTGATTATAAAAACTTTATGTTCCTTAACTGTTATTTGAAATTTAGTAAAAAGTGACCTTTTGATACTCGCTTGTATTTTGTCATCCTATAAAAGTATAATATGCATATGGTAAGATGTTGTAATTTAAGACAATGTAATTTTAAGATGATGTAATTTGGACTTGCGTATGTATCTGTATATATATATATATATATATATATATGAGCTATATGTATATACATAGTTGTGTATTATCTGATTTGAGACGATGGCGACGATTTTTTGGGATATGGTGGCCAGGTGTCGTCGTATAGCAGCCTGTAATAATATGGCGATGGGTGAAACCGTCGCTATAACCCAAAAAAAATATCGTCATAGCCGAGTGTGTACTACACAGCTGTGTACATGCATTTTTTCCTATATATATACATACCTTTTCATCCAACAATACCATCTCGATGTTATTTATGTAGTCTACTTTGTTAAAATTTGACATATTTCAGAGTCGAGTTATCATGACTTTAATCTTCTACGTCTCTTTGACATGGCTGATGTCATCAATAAAATTGTATCTTGTCCTCATCTAAATAATGGGATAGGTAAAGTATAAGATAAATGTTTAACAAAAAATAATAAGAAAGAGATAATTGTTTGTTGTGACGCCCCTAAAATATGTATACATCACCTATTATGAGTCGTCAAATACATGGTACAGAATACAATTACAATCTTTAATATACAACAAGAGAGCTGTGAGTTTTAATACAAATATTATCTTTTAGACAATATCCAATCTCAGAATAAGTCCTCATTACATTTATTATCACACTATTTAACAGAATAGTGAGGACTACTAATACTATCATCTGGTCCATCACTTCGTTCCCCGACTCGTCCCAGCTATATTCTCATTTCTTGAATAGAACAGTGAAATAAAGGGTGAGCTCAACTAGCCCAGTAAAAAATATTATGACTAAGATAATGCAGAATAAATTATCATTAGCCTTAAACAGTGTTAAACTGATAAAATATAACAAACATCAAGTTTAACTCTAGCGATGAACAAGCAATCCATTAAAAGAGTCAAGTAGAGAAAAAAATCTACTATCTTTTATGATTTAAAAGGTTTTTCATCACTTTTATCGTTGGGACTCAGCTTAATAAATAATCCACATCATCGAATCACCCATGCACTACGGCCAAGGATATTCTTTAGTATCACGACCACAATTATCCATGCACTACGGGCCAAGAATATTTGTGTATTCATTAATGGTCATGATCATGTCAACAACTGTCCATCAATGTACTATGGGCCGATGAGGACTTTTACCACATCATTTATAACATTACGATCATGATTACACCGAATAATCCCTTGTCATAATCATACCAAGTCCATCTATGCACTACAGGCCACAAATGACTTTCAAAAAAATATTAACATGAGGATGATGACAATGATATAAGAATTCAATAAAACAAGTTCAAGAATTAATTTATTCAAGAACTAATAACGTCCAAATTGTCAACATGATACTTCTTTGTAGAGTAAAATTCAAGAATGCTCAGAAGAATATTTTCATAAAAAGATACTGGATGAAGCGCAAATATCAAGGATATTCCACTAATTTCATGGAGTATAGAAGCCAAAGCTTTAACCAATTGAGTATAATAGAATATATGAAGCTATGAATGGATTTTTGCTCCGCCATGCAGTAATCCACGTGAGCAGATCATTTCCACAATTTAATAAGAATGAATACGAAGGATCATTCACCATGCATGTGGTAATCCACATGTATGTGTTATTCAAACCTAATAATAAAGAATAGAATAACAAAAGAATTCACCACGCGTCAAGCGATAATCGCCGAACGCAAGTTATTCCCAACAAAATAATAAATAATGGAACCAGTCCGACGCGTAACGCATGCATGCGATATTACGGCGAGAATAATAAATAATGGAACGTCCCAAAAGTAAACGCACGGATACATGATATTCCGGACATAATAATAAATAATGGAACTAGGTTAGTACATAACGCATACGAGCGTGATATTAAACAAAATAATAAAGAACGGAATATTAGAAGAATTTCACCATGTATGCGGATCTTGGCGTAAACAAAGTTATTCAATGAATAATAAGAATGGAATAACGAAGAATTTCACCAAGTATAGGGTATCCCGCGATATACAAAAGTTATTCCAACGAATAATAAAGAATGGAATAATGAAGTTTTCTTCATGAATAAGAAAGAAAGAATACCCTTTACGAGTACAACAAATAATATCCCCTACCTTAAGAAGAAAAGTCTTTGGATATATGAGTAGTGAAGTAGCGAGAATACTTTTCTTCTTTCTCTCATAGTTTATCTCTCTAGAGTTTCAAAGAATTAAATGAAATAATGAAGGAATGAGCTTCTATTTATAGAAAAATGGATTTGCATAAGAACTAACTCATGAGCAGTCCGGAGTTGATTTACTTTTAATCGACGGTCCATATTTAAAGCAAAATTTTTTAAATAAAATATAATATATTCTATTTATAATCTAATAAAATGAATAACTTTATAAAAGATTTTACTATGCAAATACTATGCAAGCACTATGCAAACACTATGCATAATAAAATATAATATATTCTAATTATTGTCTAATAAAATAGATAACTTTATAAAAGTATTCTGTTTTATATAAAAAGATTTTACTATTAGCCTAATAAAACGAATAACTTTATAAAAGTATTTTGTTTTATATAAAAAGTTTTTCTGTTTTATTACATTAATAATACCAATAAAATAAAACTGAGTGACTTATCACATAAGCATCAATAATCAATACCGTGTCTTTTATGCAACCAATGCCAGACATTCTTTTTACTTTACTACCGAAAGTAGTTCAACAAAGATTAATGGTAAACTTTTCACTGTTATTTTCAATAAAATATTTTTGTCATTTTCTCAATCCGACAATAATTCTATTGTGGGGTCCACCAATGATTGTGCCGTCGTACGAATATTTCTTATTAAAACGAATATTCCCCGACCAATCGAATATTATATAACAACTTGCGTACTTTGCAAAATTTATAAATATTACCCACAACTATAACATTATATCAATTTCACATCAGAATATTCAAAAATAATATTTATAGAAAATTCATCTTTATTCAAAAAGTTGGGGTCTTACAACCTCCCCTTCTTATAAAATTTCTCCCTCGAAATTAGGGTACGTACCTGGTATATCAAAGAGGTAAGGATACCTTGACTTCATTTCAGATTCTAACTCCCAGGTCATTTTCTCAACATCGTGGTTTCTCCACAAAACTTTGACTTGAGGTATAACATTGGAGCGTAGAATATGTTCCTTCTTATCCAAGATTTGAACATGAACCTCTTCATACGTCAAATCTTCCGCTATTTCGTCCGGTTCTAACTCAATAATGTGGTTCGGGTCTTCCACATATTTACGTAACATGGATATGTAAAAAACGTTATGAACACGAGACATACTTGGCGGTAAAGCGAGTCTATAGGCCACAGTTCCTACTTGATCGAGGATTAAAAATGGGCCGATGAATCGAGGATTGAGCTTTCCTCTCTTTCCAAATCTCGTAACTCCTTTCCATGGAGCAACACGTAACAACACATGATCTCCTATATCGAATTCCACGTCCTTTCGATGAAGATCAGCATAACTCTTTTGTCGATCTTGTGAGGTTTTTATACGTTGTCAGATCGTTTAAATATTTTTCGTAGTCATACGTACCAACTTCGGTCCCAATAACTTTGCTTCACCCACCTCATCCCAGCATACTGAAGAAAGACACTTTCTTCCATACAATGCTTCGAATGGAGCCATGCCAATACTTGCTTGATAGTTGTTGTTGTAGGAAAACTCCACCAATGGTAAGAACCTGTCCCAACTTCCCTTGAAGTCAAGGACACAGAGTCTTAATAGATCTTCAAGAGTTTGAATCGTCCTCTCTCGATGCCCGTCCGTCCGAGGATGATATCTTAGAAACTAAATTGGAAATCCGTGCCCATAACTTTTTGCAAACTAACCCAAAATCTTGAAGTGAATCTTGGGTCTCGAATGAAACTATGGATCTTTGGCATACCATGCAATCTTATAATCTCATTTATGTACATACGAGCAAGACGTTCAAATGTATAAGTTTCTCAGATCGGTAAGAAATGAGCGGACTTAATCAATCTATCAACAATGACCCAAATCACATCTATGCCTTGAGAAACCTTGGGAAGACCGATGAATGAAATCCATGGTAATGTACTCCCACTTCCATTCGGAATTTCAAGTGGTTGCAATGGACCTTTTGGTACTTGATGCTCCGCCGACTCGTTGACAAGTTAGACATCTTGAGATAAACAGTATATCTCTCTCTTTCATATTGCTCCACCAAAATGTATGACGAAGATCACGATACATTTTAGTACTCCCATGATGGATTGCAAACGGTATGTTGTGCACCTTCATCATGATTTTATACTTTAAATCAGGGTCGTTAGGAACACAAAGTCTGGAGTTGACTCAAAGTATTCCTTCTTCATCAATTCTTACTTCCGAGATAAGACTTTTCTTCTTGCTTTTCTTCCTCATGCGCATCATTTCCGGATCTCAGAACTTGAAGCGACTTTAATTTTATCAATTAAAGTCGATTCTACTCGTATATTCGCCATCATCACGTGGGTCCCTGGAGTCTTTATCTCTATCTCCATCCTTTGCAAGTCATACAAAATGGGCCTTTGCGTTGACAATATTGCACTCGTACCCGCATATGATCTTCTACTCAATTCGTCAGCTACCATGTTCGCTTTTCCAGGATGGTATTGGATGGTATGTGTAAGACCCCAACTTATTATTAATGAAATATAATTTTCTCTATTTATTATTTTGAAATAGTAAGGGTTGATTTGATTAATATGGATAGTTATGGGTAAAATCATAAATATTTCAAATAAGCAAGTGGTTATAAAATATTCATTGTTGTTAGGAATATTCGTTTGGTCGTGGAATATTCTTACCGTCGGGGAATATTAAATGCGACGGTAGCGGTCTTTTTGTGGGCCCCATAACTTGAAAGCGATTGGATGAAGAAACGACAAATATAAGTTGTTTAAAAATAACTGGCGTAGTTATTCTGAATTAATCTTTTTAAAATACTCGGTGGTTAAAACACGAGAAGCTTACTGCGGTATTGCACCAATTATTGATTCTTACGTAAGAAGGCACTTCTCAATAATGGTTACGATAATTCTTGTTTAGTATTTTATTGATTTAATAATTCTTTGCTTTGATATTTTATTTTCTTTGTTGTTTCAATAATTATCATTACACGGTATTTTTCATTATCGAAGCAATAATTCATATTATCTGAATAATATTATTAGATAACATTATTGGCAATGTCTAGAAAGTTACATCTAAGGAGAGGTTTGGTCACCTAATTGCATTGCATGATAAGGAGAAATTCTTATTAAAAGCCCTCTTTCTTGGGACCGCCTGTCAGTTGTCGATATTGTGATTCTGTAATATTATTTGTGAATAATTAATTATTGATTCATATGATGAGGAAAATATTGATTTTATGTGGATATAGATGGAGAAATTTTTAAATGTGACAATTGTTGAAAATTAAAATTTTATCTTTTTCGATAAAATAATTCATTTAAATATATTATTATATTTTAATAATATAATAATGATGATATTTTTACAATGAATGTGGGATATATGAGTATATGTGGAGGAGGAGTATTTTTGTTACCAAAAATATTTAAAGCATGTTTTATGTGTAATTGTGGACCCCATTTCTTGGTTGAAATTTGATTATAGCTTGTAAAATAGCGGTTTGTGGATTTGGTCAATTTACATTTTGGAATTTGGAAAAACTTTCTTACGTAAAGTTGTAGAGAATTGAATTTCCTATACAAATTCGTGAGTTTCGAATTTTCTGACAAAGGACTATTTATTGTGAATTATTGAAGTTCCGAAGCTCCGAAATAATTGATTTTTGGAAGTTTAAAATATTTTAAATAACAAAAACATTTTTTCATTATGGTGTGTTACACATGTGTGTTGAATGAGCTGAATTCAGTTCTTGGAAGATTGGCGTAGGAAAATTTAATTTATATATTAATATTATATTAAATTTTCTGCTTTGGCGTTCTAAACATTTTTCTATAAATAGGGTGCTTAGGTTAGAATTGAAAATTACAACAGAAACTGAAGTTTTCTCTCTCTATATTATCGAACGTATTCTTGTGAATATTTTGAGTATATTTTGAGTATTGCTATACGGTGCAAGTTCAAATCATAGCCTATATCCGGTGTTTTTATTTAAAAGTCTTGATCTTTTTCGAGGTAAGTGGATTTTTTTCTTTTAAATATGATATTATTTCTTCAATATCATTATCTTTGAAATATTGATCTGAAGTTTTATCAAATTTGGAACTTTTGGTGTCAGAGTTCTTATTCACGTGTCGACACTATCCACGTATCTACCGACATTATTCACGCAAAATCTAAGCTTTATTCATCGAAAAATGAAAATTTTCCTTTTCGTCCAAAATATCTATTATGGATACTAGCTTTGATTGTATCCATGTTTTGATCATTCTTGAATTTTACACCACTATGATTATTTTAAAGGTATTTTTGGACATGGATAAAACAAAATACGAATCCTTAATCCTTAATCCTTGTCATTTTATTTCACTGGATTCGTTTCTTTAAAAATATTTTTCATCATCCTCAGTCTTAAATGATGATATTATTGAATATCTTTGGCACAGTAGTGCAAAGATGAATGATTTCTGATAAATATCTTTGGCCCGTAGTGCAAAGATGAGCAGTGTTTAGATGAACATGACCAACCCGATGAATATCTTTGGCACATAGTGCAAATATGAATATTTAATTCCGGATATATATTGATTGATGTTACGGGGATAAAAGATGAGCGATGAACTTTTAAATTCATACATAGAAGATAGTAGTTTGCATTCTCTACTTAACTCTTACAATGAATTATTATTTCATTACTGCGAATATTGATTTAAAACTTGTTGTCTATTGAATTCTATTAGATTTTTCCTGTTGAAGACTAACGATAATTTGTTGTATATTATCTTAGTCATAATATTCTTTACTGGGCTATTTGAGCTCACCCTTTTCCTTTTTATTCCATTTTTCTTCTCAAGAGGCGAGAATGTAGCGAGTACTAGTCGGGGTATGAAATGAAGGTTCTAGAGAGAGTTGTTTAGTAGTCCTCACCATTTTTGTAAAATAATGTATAAATAATTGTGATGAGGATTTATTTGGGTATAGATATTGTCTGAAGATAATATTTGTAATTAAACTCACGATTTCTTTGTTGTAATAATAAAGTTGTAGTTGTTTTACAGATCATGTATTGACAACTCGGAATGGGTGAGGTATACCTATTTTGGGGGCATCACAGTATGATCATAATCTTTCAATGATTCAAACCAACGTCATTTATTTGCATATTGAGTTCCTTTTGTGTGAAGAAATATTTGAGGCTTTTATGATCCGTAAAAATCTCCAATTTCTCCCCATCTGAGTAATGCCTCCAAATCTTTAGTGCAAAACGCATTGCTAAACTCTAGATCATGGGTGGGATAATTCGTCTCATATTCTTTGAGTTGTCGTGAGGCATAAGCTATGACTTTCCCATGTTGCATGAGAACACAACCCAACCCTTTGCCCGAAGCATCACTGTAGATGACAAATCCTTGAGCGGATGGTATTGTTAGAAACGAGTCTTTGAAATGAGTCTCCTCTTGAGTTCTTGAAAACTCTTTTTACATTCCTCGTTCCAACCGAATTTTGTATCTTTCCGAGTCAACTGAGTTAGTGGAGTAGCGATTCGAGAAAATCCTTCCACGAGTCTTCGATAATAACCAGCTAAACTGAGAAAGCTACGTACTTCGGTCACTGATTTAGGTTACTCCCAGCTTTGAATTGTAACACCCCAGTCCCACATTGAAAGATAGGGGAAAAATTTGTCTTCATATAAACAAATAAATTACTACCAATAGTACCTTCAAGTCATGACCTTTTAGGAGCCTGTAGTGGGCTAAGATGATCCAAGAAGATACTATTGGACTAGTAGTTTGAGGCCTTATTTTGATGGATTTGATTCGATTCGGACTTGGGATTTGACCCGAGATTTATTCCAGACTCGGGATTTGACCCGGGTTGTTTCATATGGTATCAAAGCTGACTCTCGAAAGCTAGGGTCGGGTCATCCAATCAGATTCTGGGAGGGTGGGGATCTGAAAGTGGTGATATTATCCTGATGGAGAGATGGAGGTGCGGAGGTGGGGACACGAAGCCGGTGGTATTATCCCACAATGGCTAGAGAGGCAAAGATCTTTGGGCCATGTGTGTGATCGGTTCTGACGGGGACGTCAGAAATTTAAGTGGGGGAGTTTGTAACACCCCAGTCCCACATCGAAAGATAGGGGAAAAATTTGTCTGCATATAAGCAAATAAGTTACTACCAATAGTACCTTCAAGTCATGACCTTTTGGTAGCCTGTGGTGGGCTAAGATGACCCAAGAAGATACTATTGGACCAGTAGTTTGAGGCCTTATTTTGATGGATTCGATTCGATTCGGACTTGGGATTTGACCCGAGATTTATTCTGGACTCGAGATTTTACCCGGGTTGTTTCATGAATGGCTTCAATCTTTGCTGGGTCAACAGATATTCCATGACTTGATACCACATGCCCAAGAAATGCTACTTCCTCAATCCTGAACTCGCATTTCTTCAACTTGGCATAAAGCTTATATTCACGAAGCTGTTGAAGTATCAGTCTCAAGTGTTGCTCATGATCTTCACGGCTTTTGGAATAAATAAGGATGTCATCAATAAAAACGACCACAAAGTGATCCAAATATTCCTTGAATACTCGGTTCATCATATCCATGAAAGCAGCAGGAGCATTAGTCAATCCAAAAGACATGACTAGAATTCATAATGCCCGTCTCGAAGTTAAAAGCCTTCTTTGGAATGTCATCGATTCTAATCTTCAATTGGTGATATCCGGACGAAGATCAATCTTTGAAAAGAATTTTGCGCCCTTGCAACTGGTCAAATAGGTCATCAATACGTGGCAATGGGTACCTATTTTTGATGGTGACATGATTCAACTCCCGATAATCAATACAAAGTCGCATATTCCCATCTTTCTTCTTCACGAATAGAATAGGAGCACCCCAAGGAGAAGTACTAGGATGAATAAAGCCAATGTCTAACAATTCCTGCAGTTGGGTCTTTAACTCCACGAAGTTAAATAGAGCCATTCGATATGGGGCTTTGAAAATGGGTTTTGTCTTAGGGTTCAAGGTCGATACAAAATTCAATTTCACGCTCTAGGGGTAGGCCGTAAGTTTTTTTAGAATACGTCACGAAATTTATTAACAATAGAAATATCATTCAAAAGCCGATATTTTTGTTTAGATCCGTGACATGAGCTAAGAAAGCTTGACATCCATTTTTCAATAAACGAATAGCTTTATGGCTTGAGATGACAGTGATTGATTGTAATGGTTTGGTTGCTTGAATTCGCATAATAGGTTGATTAGGAATATGAAAGCTAACAACCTTACGAAAATAATCAATTTTTGCATGATGAGTAGTTAACCAATCAATCCCTAGAATCACATCAAATGCAAGTATTTTTAATGAAATAAGATCGACAGGTAATGTAAGGGTATTGATTTGAACCAAACAAGACTTATAAATAGTGGATGTAATGAAGGTTTCTCCCAACGAAGTTTCCACAGATAAGTCAAAGTCTAATTTCTCCGGAGTCAAATTTAATCGTTGTGCGAAAGTAGGAGAAATAAAAGAATGGGTAGAACCGGTATCAAATAAGGTATAGACTTCGCTAGAGTTTATGATAAGCTTACCCGTGATGACCTCGTTCGGGTTCCTTGCTTTTTGGGAGGTAACTACAAACGCTCTCCATTGCACTACCGGCTTTGACTTTTTTGGGACGGCCTTTGGTGCCTCCATCCTAGCTGAACTTGTCTTTGGTGAACGACAAAATCGGGCAAAGTGACCTTCTCTTCCATAATTATAACATGTTTTGGATGGCATCGCGCAGTTTGGACTGATGTGTACATCCCCTCCGCATTTGAAGCATATGATAGGTGGTCGTTCTCCTTCCTTAACAATGGATGCTAGTGCTGATGTCTTTCCATCATTGTTGAATCTCCTCTTCTTGAAATGTACATTCTTATTGTTTTGGCCCTGATTACCATCGAAATGATTACCATTTCTGGCCTGTTGATGCCCTCCACGCTTGTTGTCACCGCTTCGATGACTGCTCTCACTAGTATTATCATTTTTCCGGCTACTCTTTTTTAATTGCGTTGACTCGTTATCGCGCTCCAATAACTGAGCCCTATTTACAACATCTGAATACAAACATAGTTTATAAGAAAAAAGATATTGACATATCTCCGGTTTCAAACCTCTTAAAAACATTCGCGTCATTCTCTCCTCCTTATCAACCAAATGGGACGCAAACCGGGACAACTCGGCAAACTTGGCTTCGTACTGCGATACGGTCATGTTGTTTTGCTCCAGCTTGATGAATTCCACTTCTTTCTTGTGACGAATACTTTTGGGAAAGTACTTGTCGTTGAACAATTCTTGGAACTTCTCCCAAGTGATCTTCGGTCAGTGAGTTTGAGTCTGCTTTCTGGATTCCCACCAATGTCTGCCTCTCCTCGCAACATAAAGGTGGCAAAGGGAACCTTTTGCTCCTCAGAGCATCCCAAGACATCAAATATCTTGGTGATCTGCTTTATCCATGCTTCCGCCTTAAGTGGTTTTGGCTCTCCAATAAACTCCGGTGGTCCCAGCTCCTTGAACTGTTTAGCGGTGACCATCCGAGAGTTTCCAGTGTTTTCACCTATATTTTAGACAGGAGCTGCTCTCGCCTGATGTTGAATGAATTGCATAAAGCCTATGAACATTCCATCATTCATCATTTAATCAGTGTTGTTGTTTGCATGAGGATTGTCACCTTCCTGATGCACATTCTCCTGATTATTAATATGTGGAGACTCAACGGTTTCCTGTGCTCCATTGCTAATCTCAACATTCTCGGATGTCATTTTCAGATACTGCCACAAAATAAGGGTTAAATAATATATCACATATTATCTCTATATTATGATCGACCAATTAAATACCAAATAAACTTAGGTAGGTCATACTAGCGAAAGAATTCCCCGTCTCTCCCCTCCTAGTTCTTATCTCACATCTCAGCCAGGGATCATATCCTTAAGCTTTGATACCAACTGTGACGCCCCCAAAATAGGTATACATCACATATTCTGAGTTGCAAAATACATGGTACATAATACAAATACAATCTTTAATATACAACAAGAGAGCTGTGAGTTTTAATACAAAATACGGTCTTCTAGACAATAACCACTCTCAGAATAAGTTCTCATTACATTTATTGTCACACTATTTAACAGAATAGTGAGGACTACTAATACTATCATTTGGTCCATCACTCCATTTCCTGAATCGTCCTAGCTATATTCTCATTTCCTGAAGAGAACAGTGAAAGAAAGGGTGAGCTCAACTAGCCCAGTAAGAAATATTATGACTAAGATAATGCAGAATAAATTATCATTAGCCTTAAATAGTGTTAAACTGATACAATATAACAAACATCAAGTTTAATCGCGCATCGAACAAGCGATCCATTAAAAGAGTCAAGTAGAGAATAAAATCTACTATCTTTTATGATTTAAAAGGTTTTTCATCACTTTTATCGCTAGGACTCGACAATAAATAATCCACATCATCGAATCACCCCTACACTACTACGGCCAAGGATATTCTTTTAGTATCACGAGCACAATTATCCATACACTACGGGCCAAGAATATTTATGTATTCATTAATGGTCATGATCATGCCAACAATCATCCATCAATGCACTTTATGGGTCAATGAGGACTTTTACCACATCATTTGTAATATTACGGTCGTGATTACACTTTGAATAATCCACGGTCATAATCATACCAAGTCCATCTATGCACTACTGAAGCACATATGACTTTCAAAAAATATAAACATGAGGATGATGACAATGATATAAGAATTCAATAAAACAAGTTCAAGAATTAATTTATTCAGGGAACTAATAACGTCCAAATTGTCAACATGATACTTCTTTGTAGAGTAAAATTCAAGAATGCTTAGAAGAATATTTTCATGAAAAGATACTGGATGAAGCACAAATATTAAGGATATTCCACTAATTTCATGGAGTATAGAAGCCAAAATTTTAACCAACCTGAGTATAATAAAATATATGAAATCTATGAAATGGATTTTAAATGCGCCATTCGGTAATCCACGTGAGCGGATCATTTCCACAATTTAATAAGGAATGACTACGAAGGATCATTCACCATGCATGTGGTAATCCACATAGGCGAGTTATTCAACGAGAATAATAAAGAATGGAATAACGAAGGATTCACCATGCGTGCGATAAATCGCATACAAGTTATTCCCAATGTAATAATAAATAATGGAACCCGTCCGGCGTAAACGCATGCATGAATATTACGGCGAATAATAAATAATGGAACCCGGTCCCACAGAACGCATTTACGGGATATTCCGCGAATAATAAAGAAACGGAATATTAGAAGAATTTCACCATATATGCGGTACTTCGCATAAACAGGTTATTCCAACAGAATAATAAGAATGGAATAACAGAAGAATTTCACCAAGTATAGGGTATCCCGCGTATACAGGTTATTCCAACAAAATAATAAAGAATGGAATAACGAAAGTTCTCTTCATGAATAAGAAAGAAAGAATACCCACTTACGAGTACAACAAATAATATCCCTACCTTAAGAAGAAAGTCTTCGGATATATGAGTAGTGAAGTAGCGAGAATACTTTTCTTCTTTCTCTCTATAGTTTATTTCTCTAGGGTTTCAAAGTGAATTAAGTAAGAAATAATGAAGGAATGAGCTTCTATTTATAGAAAAATGGATCCATAGTAAGAACTAACTCATGAATAACGATCCAGTTGATTTACTTTAATCGGCGGTCCATATTTAAAACAAAATCTTTAAAATAAAATATAATATATTTTATTTATAATCTAATAAAACGAATAACTTTATAAAAGATTTTACTATGCAAACACTATGCAAACCTTTATACGCAAATACTATGCGTAATAAAATATAATATATTCTAATTATTGTCTAATAAAATGCAGATAACTTTATAAAAGTATTACTTTTATATAAAAAGTTTTTACGCTTTATTACATTAATAATACCAATAAAACAAAAGCGAGTGATTTATCACATAAACATCAATAATCAATACCGTGTGTCTTTCTTGTGCAACCACGCGTATTCATTATACTTTTTTACTACTGAGGAGTAGTTCAACAGTATTAATGGTAAAACTTTTCACCGTTATTTTCAATAAAATATTTTTATCGTTTTCTCAATCCGACAATAATTATGTTGTGGGGTCCACCAATAATTGTGCCATCGTACGAATATTTCCTGTTAAAAACGAATATTCTTCGACCAATCGAATATTATATAACAACTTGTGTACTTTGCAAAATTTATAAATATTACCCACAACTATAACATTATATCAATTTCACTCCATAATATTCAAAAATAATATTTATAGAAAATTCATCTTTATTCAAAAAGTTGGGGTCTTACATTTGTAGCATGAGATGAGTTGTTGCGTAATAGTTGATATGTATTTACAAGGAGAAAATTAGGTTAAAAACAAAGAGTAGTGATTTTATGAAATAATAATTAAATTAGAAATGATAATATGAGAATAGTTGACATTACGAAAACAGTTTAGATTTATAGTGATTTAAGGGATTATAAATTCAAAATATTAATGTGAGATTAAAAAAGTAGTGATTTTAGGAGATAATAATTAAATTAGTAATGATAATATTATAACAATTAACATTATAGGAACATTATAGATTTGTAGTGATTTGGGGATTATAAAATTAAAATATTAATGCGGGATTAAAAAGTATTTATTTTAGGAGATAATAATTAAGTAACGATAATATAAAAACCGTTTAGATCAAAAAAGTAGTGATTTAGGAGATTATAAAATCAACATAGTAAGTTATGATTGATATTATTTGTTATTTTAATTTTATTTTAAATGTTTTAAACTGTATAATATTATGTTGTAATATAATTAAATTAGTAATGATAATATCCGCACGGTTTATATAGGTAGTGATTTTGTTATATACGTGTATTATAATATTATATCATACATGTATGATATAATGTATGGTATAATTATGAATGGTATATGTGACGCCCCCAAAATAGGTATACATCACCTATTATGAGTCGCCAAATTAAATACATGGTATAGAATACAAATACAACTTAATTATACAACTGTCGTGTAAAGTACGACAAAACATAAGCTGTGAGTTTTAATACAAATATTGTCGTCTAGACAATATACAAACTCAAATTCAATACTATTACATTTATTTTTCACTATTTCACTGAATAGTGAGGACTAATAATGTTATCATCTGGTACGTCACTCCGTTCCCCGACTAGTTCCTGCTACGTTCTCATTTCCTGAAGAGAACAATAAAAGTAAAAGGGTTAGCTCAACTAGCCCAGTAGGAAATATTATGACTAAGATAATGCAGAATATATTATGGTTAGCCTTCAATAGTGTTAAACTGATACAATATAACAATCATCAAGTTTAACTGCAGCGGAACAAGCAATCCATTAAAAGAGTCAAGTAGAGAATAAAATCTACTATCTTTTATGATTTAGAAGGTTTTTCATCACTTTTATCGCTGAGACTCAGCTTAATAAATAATCCACATCATCGAATCACCCCTGCACTACGACCAAGAATATTTGTGTATTCAATAATGGTCATGATCTTGCCAACAACTGTCCATCAATGCTCTACGGGCCAATGAGGACTTTTTCCACATCATTTGTAACATTATAGTCATGATTACACCGAATAATCCCTGATCATAATCATACCAAGTCCATCTATGCACTATAGGCTACAGATGACTTTCAACAAAATATAAACATGAGGATGATGACAATGATATAAGAATTCAATAAAACAAGTTCAAGAATTAATTTATCTAGGAACTAATAACGTCCAAATTGTCAACATGATCTTTTGCTTTGTAGAGTAAAATTCAAGAATGCTCGGAAGAATATTTCCATGAAAAATCTTTGGATGAAGCGCAAAAATATCAAGGATATTCCACTAATTTCATGGAGTATAGAAATTAAAACTTTAACCAACCGAGTATAATAAGGAATGGAATAACAAAAGAAATCACCGAGCATGCGATAGAATCAGCATGCAGATGAGTTATTCCAACGAATAATAAATAATGGAATCAAGTCCGCGTAAAAGCGCATGCATGGGATATTCCAACAAAATAATAAAGAGCGGAATCGGTCCGACGTAAAAGCGTCTGAGATAGAATATTCTAACGTAATAATAAAGACGGCGAATCGGTCCGTACAGAAAAGCGCATACACAGGATATTCCAACAGAATAATAAAAAGATTTTAACCAGTCCGTAAAAAACGCATACACACATGATGTTCCAACGAGAATGATAAAGAATGGAACAACGGAAGAATTTCACCAAGTATAGGGTAGCCCATGATCAAAGTTAATCCAATAGAATAATAAAGAATAGAATAACAGAAGTTCTCTTCATGGATAAGAAAGAAATAATACTGCCTACCTTAGAAAAATTGGATACTGGAATAGTGAGGTAGCAGACTTCTCTTCTTCTTTCTATAATTTCTCTCTATAATAATCTCTCTAAAGCTTTTGTGAATTGGTGAGAAATGAAGGAAGAATGAGCTTCTATTTATAGAAAAATATAGTTTTGATAATTGCACGTTTTGGGGCTCAAAAAATTACAGTACAATACCTCCAACTTTTTCTTTATTTTTAATTTAATCATGGAAGTATTATCAAACTTGCACCACCTCCCCTAATAGTAAATAATGTGATTCAATAGTAAATTATGTGAATCAATAGTCCTGAGACATGTGAAAATACTGAATTACAAAGATATAGTACCTCCATCATACCTTCATTTTTAACTTAGTCATGCAAGTATTATCAATCTCTGCACTTAACTCCCCTAATAGTAACAAGAATGTGAAACAATAGTATACACATGTGAACAAATAGTTATAACCATGTGAAATAATAGCAATCAATTGCTCATTTATCCTGGTTAAATACCCGATTTATCAATATAACCTCCGGACATCAATTATTATCGAAATAATTGTCGATTTTCACTAACACAAATAATTCCAACACAATGAAACCATTTTATCAAAAATATAAATTTTGAAATTTCAAGTTTGACTTTTCCCAAAAAAGTCAATCGTTGACTTTTGACCAAATCTTTGAATTAGGAAAATTTATGTTTATAGACTATTTCTACTAATTTTATCGTCCCGGACTCAAATATTACGTCCGCGTCTCCAAATTTAACTCCGAACACAACTTCAATTTTAATAACATTCATCATTAATATAATAACTCACAATATTACGTAACATAGATGAATGATGAATGTTATTAAAATTGAAGTTGTGAGTAGGAACTGTGGCCTTCGATTTCTAATTTGTCAACGAGTCAAGGCGGAGCTCAAGCCTTCGATTTATTTGAAATCCTCGATCAAGTAGGAACTGTGACCTATAGAGTCGCCTTAACGCTAAGTATGCCACGTGTTCATAATGTTTTTCACGTATCGATGTTACGTAAATATGTGGATGACCCGAATCATATTATTGCGTTAGAACTAGACGAGATAGCCGAAGATTTAACGTACGAGGAGGTACCTGTCAAGATCTTGGATAGGAAAGAACATGTCCTATGCACAAAGTTTATACCTCAAGTTAAGGTTTTGTGGAGAAACCATGCTATTGAAGAAATGACCTGGGAGTTGGAATCAGAAATTAAAGCGAGGTATCCTCACCTTTTCGAAACACCAGGTACGTACGTCAATTTTGAGGACGAAATTTCATAAGGAGGGGAGGTTGTAAGACCCCAACTTTTTAATGAATAAAATCAAATTTCTTTTATTTATTATTGTGAATAATAAGGTATTAATTTGATATAATACTTTGGTTATGGGTGAAATGTGCAAATTTTCAAAATAAGCAAGTGGTTATATAATATTCATTGTTGTTGGGGAATATTCGTTTGGTCGTGGAATATTCTTTCCGTAGGGAATATTAAATGCGAATAGCATTGCCTATTTGTGGGCCCCATAACGGATAACGATCGGATAAAGAAAATGACAAAATTGAATAACGGCGTAGTTATTCACAGATTAACCTTTGTTGGAATACCCGGTGGTTAAAATACGATGTCTGGCGTTGTTGCATAATAAGAATAACATGCTGTATTGGACGATATTGTTGAATTATTGATCCTTACATAAAAGCCTTTACTCAATAATTGTCACGATGAATTCTTGTTCAATATTTTATTTTATTAATTCAATAATTCTTTGAGTTGATATTTTATATTATTGTTGTTCAATAATTGTCATCAAGACAAGATGTCTCTCCATTATCGGATCAATAATTTATATTATTTGAATAATATTATTAGATAGCATTATTAGCAATGTCTAGAAAGTTACATCAAGGAGAGGTTTGGTCACCTAATTGCTTGCACCAAGAAGGAGGAATCCTTATCGGAAAGCCCCTCTTTCTAGAAAAACATTTGGTTGTCATAAATGTGATTACGTAATATTATTTGTGAATAATTAATTATTGATTCATATGATAAGAAATATTTATTTTATATGGATATAAATGTTGGATATATTTATTGTGGTTAAAAATGAAGGAGTTAATCTTTGAGATGTTTTATTAGTATTTTGTCGGATTGGAAGTATTTAAAAATCATCCGTTTGTGGATTTCGGGTATTTTTCTGTTTGGAATTTGGAAAAACTCAAAGCTACAAAGTTGTAGAGAATTCGATTTCGTGTGGAATGGACATAAAATTCGTATTTTTCTGATAAATGGGCTATTTTCTATGAATTATTAAACTTTTTGATTATTGTTTAAATGATAAAACATTTTGAAAAATTCTAGAATTGGTTGGTGAGAAATGTGCTCAATTGAATTTCAAATATGGTGGGTGAAAATAATATGATAAAGCCATCGGTGGCAGTTAGTCTTACATGGTGCTTCTAAGCATTTTCCTATAAATAAGGTGCTTAGTTAGAATTAAAAATCACACCAGAATTCATAAGTTTTCTCTCTTTCTCTCTCTATATTATCGAGCGTATTCTTGTGAGTATTTTGATACTTTGAGTGTTGTTATACGGTGCAAGTTCCTTTAGCACTATATCCAGTATTTCAGCCAGAAGTATTATCTTTTTGAGGTAAGGGATGTTATTTTCTTCGTAAGTGATATTATTTCTTCAATATCATTATCTTGAAATATTAGTTGGAACTTTTATCAAATTTGGAACTTTTCATGTCGGGGTTCTTATTATTCATGAGTTACTATTCACGAGTACTTATTCACGAAACATGATGATTTTTCTTGTGGAATTTCTATCTTTTGATGTAGAGTTCTTATTCACGTATACTGACCTTATTCACGATATCTGACCTTATTCACCGAAAAATGAATTTTTCTTCTTTTTGTCCAAGTTGTCTATTATGGTTACTATCTTTGATTGTATCCATGTTTTGATCTTTATTTTGAATTTTGTTTCACAATTGGTTATTATGAAGTATTTTTGAACTTGGATAAACTATAATACGAATCCCTAATATTTGATCTTTTATCTCACTGGATTCATTTTCTTTAAGATATTTTTCATCATCCTCAGTCCTAAATGATGATATTACTGAATATCTTTGGCTTGTAGTGCAAAGATGAATGGTTAACTGATGAATATCTTTGGCTGTAGTGCAAAGATGAATGATTACTCGATTAATATCTTTGGCCCGTAGTGCAAGATGAGCAGTGTTGAGATGAATATGACCAACTGGTGATATGAAATGAATATCTTTGGCCTATATAGCAAAGATGAATATTTGATTCAAGATGTATATTGATTGATGTTACGAGGATAAAATATTGATGATGAACTTTTAAATCTTAGAAGATAGTAGAATTCTTTCTCTACTTGACTCTTCTAATGGATTGCTTATTCCATTGCGAGTTGTTGATCTAAAACTTGTTGTCTATTATATTTTATCGATTTTTCCTGTTGAAGACTAATGATAATTTGTTGTATATTATCTTAGTCATAATATTTCTTACTGGGCTAGTTGAGCTCACCCTTTCTTTCACTGTTCTCTTTAGGAAATGAGAATATAGCTGGGACTAGTCGGAGAATGGATTGACGGTCCAGATGGTTGCATTACTAGTCCTTACTATTCTGTGAAATAGCGTATCAATAATTGTAATGAGGACCCCTTTGAGTTTTTATACTGTCTATTAGACAATAGTTGTATTCAAACTCACAATATATGTGTTATCGTATTTTGCACGACGATTGTATTTGTTTTTGTACCATGTATTTGGCGACTCAGAATGGGTTGGATGGAATGGACCTATTTTGGGGTCATCACAACATTACTATGGATTTCGTTACTGGTCTTCCCAAGGTTTCTCAAGGCATAGATGCAATTTGGGTCATTGTTGATAGATTGACCAAGTCTGCTCATTTCCTATATATACGAGAAACTTATACACTTGAACGTCTTGCTCGTATGTGCATAAACGAGATTGTAAGACTTCATGGTATGCTAGTATCCATAGTTTCTGATCGAGACCCAAGATTCACTTCAAGATTTTGGGTTAGTTTGCAAAAAGCTATGGGCACGGATTTACGATTTAGCTCGGCATATCATCCTCAGACGGACGGGCAGTCGGAGAGGACCATTCAAACTCTTGAAGATCTATTAAGACTTTGTGTCCTTGACTTCAAAGGAAGTTGGGATAAGTTCCTACCATTGGTGGAGTTTTCCTACAACAACAGTTATCAAACAAATATTGGCATGGCTCCATTTTAGGCGTTGTGTGGAAGAAAGTGTCGTTCTCCGGTATTCTGGGATGAGGTGGGTGAAGCAACGTTGTTGGGACCGGAGTTGGTACATATGACTACGGAAAAGATTCAAATGATCCGACAACGTATAAAAACCTCACAAGATCGACAAAAGAGTTATGCTGATCTTCATCGAAAGGACGTAGAATTTAATATTGGAGATCATGTGTTGTTACGTGTTGCTCCATGGAAAGGAGTTACAAAATTTGGAAAGAGAGGAAAGCTCAACCCTCGGTTCATTGGCCCATTTTTAATCCTCGATCGAGTAGGAACTGTGGCGTATAGACTCGCTTTACCGCCAAGTATGTCTCGTGTTCATAACGTTTTTTGCATATCTATGTTACGTAAATATGTGAAAGACCCGAACCACATTATTGAATTAGAACCAGACGAGATAGAGGAAAATTTAACGTATGAAGAGTTACCTATTAAAATCTTGGATAAAAAGGATCATATTCTACGCTCCAAGGTTATACCTCAAGTCAAAGTTTTGTGGAGAAACCACGATGTGGAAGAAATGACCTGGGAGTTAGAATCTAAGATGAAATCAAGATATCCTTACCTCTTCGACATACCTGGTACGCACCCTAATTTCGAGGACGAAATTTCATAAGAAGGAGAGGTTGTAAGACCCCAACTTTTTGAATAAAGATTAAATTTTCTCGAAATATATTTTTGAATATTATGGTGTGGATTTGATATAATGTTATAGTTGTGGGTAATATTTACAAATTTTGTAAAATACATGAAGTTGTTATATAATATTCGATTGGTGGGGAATATTCGCTTTAACAGGGAATATTAAATGCAACCAAGCACAATCATTGGTGGACCCCACAACGGAATTATTATCGGAATGAGAAAATGACAAAAATACTTTATGAAAATAATGGCGAAAGTTTTACTGCGTTAAGCTGTTGAACTACTTCGGTAGTAAAAAATACGATGTCTGGCGTTAGGTTACATAGTAGCACCTGGTATTGATTATTGATGCTTACGTGAGAAGTCACTCGGTTATACTCAATTATTACTACAAATGATTGTTGCATCATATCTCTCATATTATTGATTCGATTATTGTCATAGTATCTTACTGCATAATATGTTATTTTATTAAATCAATAATTGAGACGACAAAGTTATTCATATTATTAAATTACAATATTTACAATGTCTGAAGTTACATCGAGGAGAGGTTTGGTCACCTAATTACGCTAATAGGGAGAAATCCTTATTGGAAAGCCCCTTTTTCACGGGAACGACTGGTTGATAAATATTGTGAGTTATAATATTAATGATGAATGTTATTAAAATTGAAGTTGTGTTCGAGTTGAATTTGGAGACGCGACGTGATATTTGAGTCCTAACGATGAAATTAGTAAAAATAGTCTATAAATACAAAAATTTCCTAATTCACTATTTGGTCAAAAAGTCAATGATTGACTTTTTTGGGGAAAGTCAAACTTCGAAACTTCGAAATTTCAAAATTTATATTTTTGATAAAAATGGTTTCATTGTGTTGGAATTATTTGTGTTAGTGAAAATCGACAATTATTTCGATAATAATTGATGTCTGGAGGTTATATTGACCAATCGGGTATTTAACCGGATAAATGAGCAACTGTTTTTTTATTATTTCACATGGTTATAACTATTTGTTCACATGTGTATACTATTGTTTCACATTCTTGTTACTATTAGGGGAGTTGGTGCAAGATTGATAATACTTGCATGACTAAGTTAAAAATGGAGGTATAGATGGAGTACTATCTTGTAATTAGTATTTTCACATGTCTAGAACTATTGATTCACATAATTTACTATTGAATCACATTATTTACTATTAGGGAGATGGTGCAAGTTTGATAATACTTCCATGACTAAATTAAAAATAAAGGAAAAGTTAGAGGTATTGTCTTTGTAATTTTTGAGCCCCAAATGTGCAATTATCGAAACTATATTTTTCTATAAATAGAATCTCATTCTTCCTTCATTTCTCACCAATTCACAAAAGCTTTAGAAGCGATTATTATAGAGAGAAATTATAGAAAGAAGAAGAGAAGTCTCTACCTCACTATTCCAAAGATCCAGGTTTTCTAAGGTAGGGAGTATTATTTCTTTTTATCGATGAAGAGAACTTATGTTATTCCATTCTTTATTATTACATTGGAATAACTTTTGTATCGCTGCTACCCTATACTTGGTGAAATTCTTCCATTGTTCCATTCTTTATCATTCTGTTGGAACATCCTCATGCATGCGTTTTACTGGGGACACAGTTCCGCTCTTTATTATTACTCGTTAGAATATCCATACCTGCTCATTTTTTCTGTAACTGATTCCATCTTTATTATTTTGTTGGAATATCACCGTCTGCATGCGTTTCGTACGAACCTAATTCCGTTATTTATTATTACATTTGGAATAACTCGCGTATGCGATCTATCGCATGCACAGTAATTTCTTTTGTTATTCCATTCCTTATTATACTCAGTTGGTTAAAATTTTGATTTCTATACTCCATGAAATTAGTGGAATATCCTTGATATTTGCGCTTTATCCAGTATCTTTTCATGAAAATATTCTTCTGAGCATTCTCGAATTTTACTCTACAAAGCAGTATCATGTTGATAATTTGAACGTTATTAGTTCCTGGATAAATTAATTCTTGAACTTGTTTTATTGAATTCTTATATCATTGTCATCATCCTCATGTTTATAGTTTGTTGAAAGTCATCATGGCCTATAAAGGTGCATAGATGGACTTGGTATGATTATGACCAGGAATTATTCGATTAATCATGACCATAATATTTACAAATGATGTGGAAAAAGTCCTCATTGGCGTCCGTAGAGCATTGATGGACAGTTGTTGGCATGATCATGACCATTATTGAATACACAAATATTCTTGGCCCATAGTGCATGGATAATTATGGTCGTGATACTAAAGAATATCCTTGGCCGTAGTGTAGGGGTGATTCGATGATGTGGATTATTTATTAAGCTGAGTCTCATCGATAAAAGTGATGAAAAACCTTCTAAATCATAAAAGATAGTAGATTTTATTCTCTACTTGACTCTTTTAATGGATTGCTTGTTCCACTGTAGTTAAACTTAATGGTTGTTATATTGTATCAGTTTAACACTGTTGAAGGCTAACGATAATATATTCTGTATTATCTTAGTCATAATATTTCTTCTTGGGCTAGTTGAGCTCACCCTTTTTACTTTTATTGTTCTCTTGAGAAATGAGAAACGTAGCGAGGGACTAGTCGGGGAACCGAGTGTGGCGGACGAGATGATAACATTAGTAGTCCTCACTATTCAAAGGAAATAGTGAAAAATAAATATAATAATATTGAATTTGAGTTTGTATATTATGTCTGCACGACAATATTTGTATTAAAACTCACGACTTATGTTTTTGTCGTACTTTACACGACATACGTTGTATAATTAAGTTGTATTTGTATTATGTACCATGTATTTGGCGACTCAGAGTAGGTGATGTATACCTATTTTGGGGGCATCACACTTCTCCTCCGCCCTCCTCCACCATTAACGCCATCCTCCACCATTAACCTAGACAGTCCCCATCCTCCATCCTCCTCCACCATTAACGCCATCCTCCACCATTAACTTAGACAGTCCTAACTTGTTAACGCCATCCTCCACCTGCGATTTTTTCATAAATGCAGATTCTACTCTACGATTTTTTATAAGACAGTTGGTAGCGAAACATTCATACCAAGGTAATCAATTCAAAGTGTTATTAGGTTTCTAATTTATTTTTAAAAATCTATTATAGATTTTTTATTTAATAAAGGCAATTGGTAGCTAACACTTTATACAAATGTAACTAATTCAGGTTTTATTGGGTTACAATTAATTAAAAAAAAAATATTATAATTTTTTTTTTATAATGCAGTTGGTAGCCAAACCTTAATACAAAGGTAACCAATTCAATTTTATTGGGTTACCAATTAATTATAAAAAATCTATTATAGATTTTTTTTTTCATAGTGTAGTTGGTAGCCAAACCTTAATACAAATGTAACCAACAAAAACTAAAATTGTTATATTTGAAAGTTTTTGGTTACCAACTGCACTAAAATTTCTCTTGGTTACCCATAAAAACTAAAATGGTTACCCTTGTATAAATATTTGGATACCAACTGCACTAAAATTTATCTTTTTCTCCTTTTAATTTCTGGACTAAATCAACCTTCGTCATAATGGCAACTGTGGCCGTAATGGATGAGGAGATCGGCGTCCATGGTGTTGAAGCGGCGGCGAAGGGGAGTAGGAAGATGACCGGCGAAGGGGAGGAGGAAGATGACGTTGCCAAACTTTGAATATTTGAATTTTAATTATTATTTTTGAATTTAAATTTGAATTATTAATTATGGTAGTTATTTCTCCTTGATTTTAGGTTTTCTTATTATTATGAATTGAATCCTAATTGCATACTAATTTCCTAAATTAAGGAATTCTAATTGAATTAATATTGTAAATAAATATAGAAAATGTATTAATTGTGTAAATATTTTATGAGTGCACTAATAGTGTAATTACTTTCTAAATATTGTATATTATTGTAAAGGACCCTAAAATAATTATTTTTATAAATAACAAAATGTTTAGATGTTGTATTAACTAGAAATGAACTACTTATAATTTTGCCAAAGTTATCCTTTTATTACTTTTCTTTTCTATTCTATTCTATTATTTATTAATTTCCTTAAAATTAATCTTCTTGTTCAAGATTTTCTTGCATCCAATTTTGATTATAAATTAAATAGTTAGTCGATTATTGCCAAGTTTATTTTTATTTTTTTAAAAAATAAAACTTGTTTAAATGAACAATATTTTTAAATTTATTTAGGATCTAAAAATTGCTAGTCAAACAAAGAAACAAAATTGAATAAACCCCTAACATTACTCGGGTGAAAGCTTTTTACTTAGCCAAAGGTATTTCAGTTGTTCCAAAGATACCTGAAGGGTATATTAGGAAACCGCAAATCTGGGAGGTCTAGATTTACGTGGGACCCGCTAACTGATACAACAAGCAAGAACTAGTATTCCGCGGGATGAGGAGGGACCCATTATGTATTTGCATTCCCACACGTTCATCTCCCGCCCTTTTATATCACCTCACATTTCCCATCCAAAAAATTTGGATATAACAGGCCATATCCTCAATTTTGCCTACTACACCACCCCACGATGAGTCACTCATCGGCTTCTCTTTTTGCCGTTTTGGTGCGTTTGAAAATTATGGCCGCGGTTACTATGAATTTAATTTTGGTTAATTAATTAATACAATATCAATATATAAATTGAGAGATGATTCCTTTTTGCGTGTCACACTGTATTTAGACTTGACAAAAAAATAGATTTAGATTGATTTTGAATTTCATAAAATAGGTTTGAGCTGATTTTGGAACCAAAACTATATTATCTATATTTAATATGGGTTATGTGGTTTGAATTTAAATGATTATGAGCCAAATTCAGGTCGTCCTATTTTTCAAATTATAATTTCATTAAAATTTTAATTTCCGGTATACTAAAAGAGCCTTATTTTAATTTTTTAAACCCAAGTTTGAAATTAAAAATTTTAATTGATGCGACTAATTTGAGTATTAAAAATATTAATTTTGTGATTATAGACATTTTCAAAAAATATTTACATTAATAATTATTATGTTAATTAAAATTAATGAAATTATTGAGAATTTTATTATAATAATCAATAATTTTTTTTGAGTGTATATGTAATCAGTAAATATTATTTTTTAGGAGACGAGCGTGGGCGGAACGAGGGGTGTAGGGTGTATACATGATCAATAAATAATATTTTTTTTTTGGGGAGGGGGAGAGGGGGAGGGGGGAGGGCGCGATGTGTATACATAATCAATAAACATTATTTTTTTTATAGAGGGGTGAGAAAGCAGGGGGTGAGGGGGGGGGGGATGATATATACATAATCAATAAATATTATTTTTTGGGGGATGTGGTGGTGTGGGATGGGATGGGATGGGATGGGATGGGGTGGGGTGGGGTGGGGTGGGGTAGGGGAAATTAAATTATATAATATAATATAAAATAATTTATGGAGAGAAAGAGAAAATTAAATTAAATTATAGAACATAAATTGTATTATTTAATTGAGTTATTTTAATTAATTAAGGGAGTAGATATTAATTATTTAAATTAGTAGTTCGTTACACTAAAAGTGTTAATTTTATTATGGATTAATTTCATAATTAGTTAAATGATTTTTATACATAATTACAAATGTATAAATTACAAAAGTATATAATATGTCTATTTTGCTGTTTATAAATTAATAAAATTATGTTTAAAATAAAATGCATTTAGATGAACAAAATTCTTAAATTAAATGCATTTGAACTCCAAAAGTCGTGCACTCGGTAACTTACCCTTACGACACATTTTTTTATGCCATAAAATTTTATTAGCTGATTAAGTATTGTTACCATTTAAAAATGATATTTTAATAATAAAAAATTCTATGTGAACATGAATTTATTTGAATTTTATTTATTTATATTTTGACTCTAATGATGGATAAAAATATAAATAAATAAAATTCAAATATACTCGTGTCCAATTTTTATGTTCGCTTAGAAAAGCCCTTTAATAATATTTTTTTTGCATTAACAATGAGCGAGTCTCGTACTCATATTAGAGAAAATTATACAACAATACTTATTATCTTTCTAAAATAATTTACAATTTTTATAATGATAATATTTAAAATTAAATGAATTCATATTTGAGACTAGTAAAAGAAAAAAAAAATACATTCTTTTAATAATGAAATGAAATGTTTACCACTTGCCATAAAAAAATTAGGTTTTTTGGGAGGACTAATTAAAGAGTGGTTATTAAAGAGGGATACAAAATAATGTGATTGGTTATTATTACTAGCCCCTATTACGATAAATCATCAACTAATTACAATTTATCATATTATTTTGAAAGTCGTTTTTTATTAAATTATTTTATCATCGTAACAATACTCAAAATTTAGAGAAAGAAAGAGAGAACAGAGGCGGAACGATATCGATTCCCATTTTACATAGCCTCATCATATATTTGTCTCTATTATGTAAAGGCTAAAGGATAAAGAGCAAAAGGAATTGATATTTTCATAATTAAAAATATTAATTTTATAAATTTTCTCTCATATAAATAGTAAATGAACCCCACATTCATGTGAAAATATTAATTTATACTTCTGAAAATATTACTTCCCAGAGAACATTAAAATTACTGTACTTAATTGACTAAAACATACCTAAATAAAATACTGAACCGCTTCAAAGTACAGAATAAGTTGAGCATTTACGAGTCTATTAGTGATATTTTAAACTTTTAATTTTTTTTGAAAATAATAAGTCTTGTAATTAGTAACTATTTAAGTAATTACCATTTTTGTATTCGTATTTGTCTAAAACTAGTTAATTCATATCAATTTTAAAATTAAAAATATGTTAAATTGTCTTTAAAGCAAATAATAAGCCTATATTTTGAAAAAAGAAAAATAAGAGTATTAAGTATACGAGTGATAGTAATTTCTAATCATATACCTAAGTATTCGGACACCCCCCACCCCCACCCCCACCCCCAATAAATAAATAAATAAATAACTCACCAATTAATTGCAGGACTTGAGCACCCTAACAGTACCTTATAATTGTTCAAAATTAAGGTATAGACATAACCGCATAAGCATTACATATTGTTAATCTAATATTACTTGTGAAGCAGACTCGTATTCTGAAGGCTGAGTGGTTGGTCAACACAACCCTTGTCCAACTCCGATATGAAGAATTAAATCATTCATTCATTAATTATTATTATTGAAAGTCCTATTTTTTAAAAAATACAATATAATTTCATAATTAAGTATATCGTCATTATTATAATATCAAAAATCAATCAAACATCACTAAAAAAAGAAAAAATAATCTCATATAAAGAGGAAACATACTTCCCATAACCGAAAAAATAAAAAGGAAACAAAATTCTAAAAAATAAAATAAAATTTTAAATATAAAAATTATAATATCTCGGTCTTAAACACTATGCTAAAATCTATTAAATATTATTAAATTATCCTATTTCTAGCTAGGGAATCCAATGATGTATGTACAACTCATGTGGAGAGGTAACCATTGCTAGACTTGGCAACCAATGTAAATAGGGTAAAAAAAAAAAAGCCGGATTTTCACGGACTAATAAAATAAATAAATAATAAACAATAATTTTAATTACTTAAATAAACTACATATCTCAATCAATTAAAATTTTAATAGTATTATAATTTTAGATATTATTCTAAAGGCATGATTTGGGATAATGATTGATTTACTTTCCAAATAAGTAGAGGGAATGCATAATTAAGGGATACTGATTGATTTACTTTCCAAATGTACTACAATAACTCAATAAGTAAGGAGATTGCATAATAAATACTCAATAAGTAAGGGGATTGCATAATCAAATATGATTCTTTAAAATTAATATAATTTATTTAACTTTTAAAAATAATAAATACTGTAATTAATACTAATATATAGATAATTTTAAATTTTTATAATTATATTATCTAACTTAAACTAATAATGGTTAGTTTAATAGTTTTATACTTTGAAATTATTAACTACATATCTCAATCAATTAAAATTTTAATAGTATTATAAATTAGTATTATTAATTAATTACCTACATTAACTACATATCTTAATTATAATTTTCAATTATAGTTAAAATATATTGAAGATTGTATTAAAAACAAATAGTTGTTGTAGCTTAGTTGGTTTGAACTTTTATTTATTTACTTATAAGTCTTGTGTTCAAGCCTCACAACCCACAAGTAATAACATTTTATTTAAAAATAAAAAATTAATGGGCCACTTGGGCGGGCCGGGTCAAAAAGGCCCAATTTTTGGCGGGCTAGAAAATGACGGCCCAAAACTCGATTTTTAGCGAGCGACCCGACCCGCGGACCTGGGCCATCTTTGTCAGGTCTAACCATTGCCATACTCAAGTAATGTGGGATTGTGTCAAATCAAACATAACCCTAAACTACTACATGCATGTAGTGTTGGCAACATGAGACTCAAGTGGAATACTTTCCTTTCCTATCACCCTTTGTTTTATAAACTTAAATTTTGGCCCACATTCATTTTAATGTATAAAATCACAAAATAATGACAATCTTTGTGAAACAGAAACAATATTACCACATTTTTTAGAAAGACTAGAATGGTGGACAATTGTTATATTATGACTATTATAAGCCAGTCAGAGGTAGTGCAGTAAATGGTAATCAAAAATTTGTATTTGTTTTCGAAAAAAGCGGATATTATTCATATTTTAAAAAAAATAGATATATCCGTATCCGGTTGAAAGATATCTGCAAATAAATAAATACGAAAACGGATATAGGCGTATTCGTTTAACATCTGACTGTAAATATATTCGGAAGATAGCGGATATCCGAATTCGAATCCGTATCCAGAATTCGTATTCAAATAACTTATTATATATATTAATTATTATACAATAAACAAAATAATTTTTATTAAGTGGTCTTCCTTATATAATAATCAATTTTCACTATTATACGAAAATTATTTTAAAAATATATCATTTCACTTCTAAAAAATAAGAAATAATGTTAGGGAAAGTGAATGAACACTATATATTAACTTATCTGTTGTACACCAATGTAGAAAATGTAGAAAATCAGTATGCCAAGGCTAGTAAATTGTACTATGTCCTTAAGATAATTATGTCCTCCGTACGATGCTTAAAGTTTTCTAGCACTTGTCTCCCATGATACAATGACAACGTATACTTTAGCAACATAACAAAAGTATACTCAACGAACCAAAGAAATGCTCAGAACTCTTTCTCAAAAAATAAACTATAACTGACTTATGAAATGAAGAAGATTAGAATGCTTGAATGTTTGTGAATTGAATGAATTTGAATGGCAGCACCCCTATCTGCTTATAGGAGGGTAAGTGACCCATCAGAATGGACACAACCCATTGGAAAGCTATGATTAAGCCAAAAACGATGTAGTTTTGGTTTTAAACAGAAAAGGCGCGTCCGTTCGGACCATAAACGACGTAGTTTTAGGCTTAACAGAACAAAAATGGCGTAGTTTAAGGCTTAACAGAAAAGGCGCGACCGTTCAATCAAAAATGATGTAGTTTTGCAGCAAAACGACACAGTATTGATAATAAATAACATTTATCAAAATGACACAATTTTGATAATAGAACTAAATAAAGTAAAATATAAATAAATTTTAATTAAAAATTTTAATAAATTTTGTCCAAAAAATTATATACAAGGACTCAGATCCACGAGCCAAGCCGGGCGGTCGGCGATGCGCGTGTGAATTCAAAACCAAGCCTTGGCTAAGTCCTCCCCTTCACAAAAGTGAGGTGCTCTTTGGGGCCCAAACTTAAGAACAACTTTCTTGTATATAAACATATTAAACTTTTAGTTCTTAACTGATGTGAGACTTAGCTTCCCGCAATTTATTTATTATCATTTTTAAGGGTGATCTTTGAGAATTAATTTCTCATTTATTACTCCATGAATTTGAGCTTTTAAATACTTAATTTAATCAACTCATGGAGTATAACACATTAATGTGTGAAATCATTATAAATAATTAATGACACCCACATTAATTTAAGCTTAAATTCTAATAAATAACACTTTTATAGTTAATGGAACTATGAATTTTTACTATTATAATGTTAAAATATCTAAAATGAATCATTTAACAAGAAAATTATATATTAGAAGAACGAAACTATAACTATTAGTTTGTTATAAGTTTTTTACTTTCAAAACTTACTTGCAATGCCGAGGGGTATAATTTTATTGTTAAAATATGTTAAGTCAAAATTAATTTAGAATTAATCTAGAAGGGGGTTGAATAATTAATTCACGTTTATGAATTTTTGGGTGGATTGAGTATTAATAAAGTTTTAATCAAGTATTTGAGAAAAAATAATTAAATATTCAATGTAAACTTTTGAATCTAATTATAAATTATAAATATTCATACACACTACAGTATTACTCCACACACATAAAATGAACATCTACTAATTAATAGACATCTATAATTAATAAGTAGAACATTCATTTTGAAATTTAGGATTTCAAAAATGATAAAACTTATTTGAATTATAATTTAGAACATTGATGATTGTATTTAAATATTTATTAAAAATAAATAAATTAACATTTATTCATTAATAAACTATATTTTAAAACTCATTTTTTTATTTTAGTTATAGTTAGAATTGTAAATGATAACCGGAAAATTCGTATTCGCCCGTCTCCGTATTCGAAAAAAACGGATATTATTCGTATTCGGAAAAAAATGAATATTATCCGTATTCGATTTAAAGATATCTACAAATAAACGAATACAAATATTACTATATTCGTATCCATATATATCCGTTTACATCCCCGATCAGAGGTCATGTTTTTCAAAGAGATGGTATAGAAAACCCAAGCTTACATTGGAAAAAAGGTTGATAAAGAACATGGTTATAAATTTACTTGACCAAAAGTGGAAAAATGCATTATTGTATTGAAATGGGCCCAAGACAAATCCTCAATAATCAATACTATATCACAAGATGCATATCCCTTTAGTACGTTGCCCATATCATCTCCTTGTGAACATTGTAGGACCCCAAATAAGCTAATAGCAATTAAAACTTCATTGCCTACGCTCTTCTAACCTTTGCATGTGACTCCCAACACGTTTCTATCAATTTGCTTTGATTGATTTTCAACATCTTAATGGTACAATAGTAGTAATGAAATGGCAACCCTTCATCCCATAAAAGGGAGCCTCTTCAAGAATTTATTTCATCCACCCTTCTCTCTCTCTCCCTACCTACCTACCTACCTACCTACCTATATATATATATATATATATATATATATATATATATATATATATTTGAGTACGTATGATCAGTAAACTTTAGTGAGTTAGCTAACAAAGGAGGAAAGGGTGTTGCTACATGGGTAGTTTTCAAGGCAAGGAAAAGAGTAATAATCTGAGAGAGAAAGATGTTGAGGCTTTGAGGGCAAAGGTTAAGCTTCAGAAAGAAGAGATGAAAGAAATAATGAGCATGAGAGAGAATGAGAGTCAAGCTTATGAGCAAGAAATTATTGTTTTTGCGCTCAAGGAAGCAGAGTGGAAGAGAGAGAGGAAGAGGTTAAGACAAGAGGTAAGGATGTTTAAGAGGAGGTTAGAAGAAGGGAGAATTAGGAGATTAATGGAAGATGATGAGGGGGTGGTGGTAGGGGGAGAGAAAAGTGAGAAAGATTTGGGTAATAGTTATCTCATGGAGTGTATGAGGGAGAGAGAGCGGCGAGACGAGGCCGTCGAGAAGTGGAAGAAGCTATACTTAGCAATCAAGACTGAGCTTGACCATCTCATTAAGATGACACATCAAGGTAAAATACATTTTCAAAGTTACTACAATATATATATATATATATATATATATATATATATATATATATATATATATATATATATAAAGAACACATCAAGTTATGCACTGTGCAAGCATAATATACAACTCTGCTAGAAAAAAATTTCAACAAAGCAAACACAAAGTACAACCTGCCTGCTGAATATTTTGGCCAGCAGACTGCTGAAGTCTCTAGGACCGTTGTATAAAATACCAACACTTGAGCATTTTCATCCCAGAATAAGAATATTTTGTTTTGCAGGACAAAGAGCATCTTGGATATCAGAGGAAGAAGAATTACTGGATGAGTTGCATAGAGAGCTGAAGGCTAAGGAAGAAACCATCAAACTTCTACTGGCACAATTAGCTTCAATGGAGAAAGAGAAATGGAGGATGGAGAGGGAGGTGGACATACTCAGGCAAAGCTTGCGAATCATGAGCCACCACAAGAAGAAGGGCAAGCACAATGGCAAGTCTTTCAGGAAGACACTAGCAAAACAGATATGAAAAGTTCAACATTAATTATCACTGCATTTAATTCAAGTGCTACTCAGAGCTTGCTCTAAAATATTTTGCAATAAATTTAAAAATGAAAACCTACTAGTCTGACAGTCCAAAAATAGTATAGCTGTTGGCACAAAACTTTTGTAAGTTCTATATTTATCAATGTTGTTCAAAACTGAGTATATGCATGAAAATCTATTGTAAAATGACTTGTGATAAAAAGGAAATTAAAAAATCCCAAGTGAAGTAAGAGAATAACAACATTATTTTTATTCAATCTCAAACTTCACCTTTGAATTGGTGGTTAGGTTAATGACTTATGTTTATGACATGAAGACTTGAAAGTAAAAAAAATTCTCCAGGCAGTCCCGTTTCTAAAGACTTATGTATGAAAGTTTGCCAGCCATAGGTGTCGATGATGCAAACACAGAATGTTCAAGCATGATAATTTAGCTGAGTTTTGAAACAGAGAGCTGAGATTTGTTCTATAAATACAGAAAACCAAAAGTATTAAAAGAAAAAAAAAATCCATAAAACTCTTTTAAGCATACAAATTCACCAACTGCACATAATCTTGCTTTTCCAGAAGAACAATGTGATTCATTATAACGAAGTACATAAAATTTAAAGCATACTTTTGTGAAACCAGTCCTACGGTAATGAAACTAAAAGAATAGAAATCCTAAACAAACTATTGCAATAAGACAAAGAAAATTGGGCACAGTTATGATAGTTTATAGCCTTAATTGCAATATTGATATATTACCTTCTTCACTTGGTCGTGACCTTGCAACAGTCTGGTAATTCGATCTCACATTCTGGAAAGAAAAACAGGTCCAAAAGCTGCTCAATTAACCATTACAATCTGTTTCATAGAAACAGGCAGCTATTAGTACTAATTAAGTACAGTTAATACCTCCAGCAGAGTAATGTAATAGAAATCTTCCATGTGCTGCATAAGTGCAGTTCCATCCCTGATTGAGCGAAAAATATTTATTTCTGTGTTCAGAATTTTCTCAACAAGTTCCTTCTCGCCTTTCATCTGTATAACATATAATTTCAATAAGAATAGTAAAATTAGAATGCTGCCTCTGAAATGTATATTTAGAAAAGAATGTAAGAAAAAGTGCAAGCTGCTGTTGAAAACAACAAATATGATCCAGTACTCAATGTACCACTTTAATGATGGAATGATTTTTTACCACCACAAAGAACTTGAGGAGGTACCAATTCCAAAGAACAGTCGAGGCATATAAAAATCCAAAATTCTAACTCTGATCAGCTTTTATCGTGGTCATTTCTTCTAACCAGTTAACATTTTAATATATAAGCCACTGTTCAAACTCTAATGTTTATATATGCATATATATAAATGATAAATGAACTTCATTTTTTACCATTTGAGCTCCATTGTAGTGTTTATAACTTTAAATGAAGAAATTTTGCAATTTGGCAAAATAAAAATAAAAAATTGAAAATTTTGTACTGCAATGGAGTGCATTCATCACTTCCACACACACACACACACACATATTGAAATCCATCCAATTTTAAAAGAAAAAAGTTGAAAGTTAACGAAAGCAAGTGTGTTGGCATTTAGAGATTTGGAAGTAAAATAGAGACCTATACAAAACTTGAACTCACAGCAGCAAATTGCAAAAAACTCAAAATATAGTGTAATGATGTAGGACAGCTTTTGGAACTAAGATAATTGTAAGAAAATCAACTCGGGTGAAGCTCTGCCCCTCACTACCCCAAGGATCTTTTACCTGGGTGATGCTCCGCATTCCACTAGCCCAAGGGTTTCTCAACCGCAGAGTGAGAAAATAGCTCATAGCTAAATATTAATAATCAATAATACATTCTATAGTGTTATTAACTTGTGAGGATTATAATTAATATTTATAGAGACTCAAAACCCTAATATTACTTGGGGGATAATAGAAGTACTAAACGACAACTTTTGGAACTAAGATAATTGTAAGAAACAATGCAAAATTAACACGAGTGACTAAGATAATTGTAAAAATTCTTTGATTTGCTCTCGAATTATGGTCCTCATCATGTAATCTCCATATTGCCAAAGTTATTGCCATTTGAGCATGTAAACATCCACAAGTTATATATACACCTATCTGTTTTATATGTATTAAATGATACCGAAAACTGATGTGGGGTGCAATATTTTTTTCCATCTTATATATACTCAACCTATACTTATATATAACAAGGCAATTGAAGATCTTATCCACATTAATTTGGTTGGTCATTTTAAGAGTAATTTAGTCATCACCATATAATTTTCAAATACAAATTATATAATAATAATAATAATAATAATACATATTCAAATTTCAAATACAATGAATATAATTATAATTTCATATGTATATATACATGCATGCATGAGAGATCACAATAAAGCAAAAGAAAAGTCATATAAAGCATTAACGTCAACTTGCTTATCTATTTCTTTTTAATGTATTATACAATTGTAAATATGATGTTGATAGTATAATGTCAATAAACAAATTATCAAATTTTGTGAAAAAAATTATATGAACTAGCCCGTGCCTCACACAGGCTATCAAACTTGTAAAGTATAAACTGGTCATTTCCAATTTAAAAGAAAAAATTATATTGAAAATAAAAATTACCAAAGACAGGATTACTTCTATGTTGAAATGAAATTATTATTGGACAACCATCTAATAAGGAGATATAAGTTTTCTATTATTATAATATCAAGGTTCCATCTACAGGTTTCTAGTGAATTTAAGCAGCAAAGATATAGGAAGAAAGCAGTATGGCTGATGCTAAAAGCGAGTACAAAAAATTATTAAAAGCACTTAGGAACAAAGGCCAAAGAAGAAAGCCATATTATATCTAGAGGCAATCGAAATGAAAATGATCTCATTTGCCTCTGTTTTTTTTCACCGTAATATTTTTGAACTACAAACAAAACTAAAATACTCGGTATGAATACACAGTTACTATATGCTTACAAGAGCATCAATAATTGTGCCACTGCGATAATTATAAGCATTATCAATGAAATCAATGTAGTCAATGATACATAGGCAAACTGAGGAAATAGACATTGGTGAATATGCAGTTTGTAGATTTTTTTTTAACATATGAGAACATTAGCTAAACTTTCCTGCTAAAAAAACCAGAGAAATTTAAGGAATGATACATACAAATTCATTGACAAGAACATCAGGTGTTGACTCCCCGATAACATCACCTTGATAACCATCTTCTAGGAGCTCCATATTTTCCTGAAACGTAATGTTTGACATTCATGAAAAAAAAGTTGTTTCGGCTAACCAACTGTTGCTCATACTGTTAAATAGCATTGATCTATCGTTTGGTTGTAGTTTCATTTGTTTTTCAGAATGGACAACCTGATTCTAGCAAATTGGCCTGGAATAATAATATAAAACAGAAACAAAGTCGAAATATTAGTAATATTCTGTTTTCCTAACTGAAAGTCCTATATTCTGTTTTCCTAACAGAAAGTCCTAAAATTGACAGGCTCAGTGGTATGTAACAAACTAAATACTGAATGGTCCTTATTTATGGAATTTCAAAGATGGAAGCAAACAAAGCTGGTAGAAAATGAGCATGAAACTAGTACATTGAGTAATTTCAAAGAAATTTTAATACATTTGTCTATCCTAAATTTTCTTTACCACTGAATCAACTAGCCAAGAAAATGCTAGTCCAATAAGTTGGTGTCTTAATTAGAAGTTAATACTACAGCAGATATCCTGTTTGATGGAGTTTCAGTATGTATGTCATGTACCATAAACTTCTTTTTAGTGGATAAGATGATAGCTTAAAGTTGGTTTACAAATTTGACGATAAAAAATTGAAGACCGAGATTAGAATTCAAAGATAACAACACACCAATGCAATTTTCAGATCTCCAGTTGCTAAATAAACAGGTTGAGCTACATGGCAATAACCCATTAAACGTGGGACTGTAGGGATGATGTCTCTATGGTTTACAACTCTCCAGCTGTCCTTAACTTTCTGCAATATAGGAAGTTTCATTCACCAGATGCAGTTAGTGTCCAATATGTAAAGAAACAATGAATAGATGTTAATACATATGTCCAATAACCCACAGTTCAAACAATTTTCTTATGCTCAAAGAAAAATTAGAAGTATTCAACAAAGAATGTGAATAAGAGGGAAATTTGGTGCCTCTTTTCACCTTCACATATTGGCCAAAGCCTCTTACAGTTGATGAACTAATGGGTTTCTGTGATATGTTAGTCACTAATTTACTCAACATATCATGGCAGAACTAAGCTAAAAAAGACCTCTATTTCAAAAAACAACTTAGAAAAGGGGGGAAAATATGAGGGCCAATATTTTTACAATTTTAGCCTGAGAAAGACAAACAGTGAGCAAACTGAAATCTACAAGGGTTGAACGAATTTGAACTCTATTGCGAGTCTGTAACTATTCGGATTAAAGAAAGGTATGTTTGTGTTAGCCAGAGAAAATGGAATGTACACAGCTAAAGGACTAGCATAAAACTTATTGATACATGGGTTTTGAACCCCTCAATTCTGCAAACTAGCGCTCCTGATGATTGTTATTGAGATTAACAAGAAAACTTTTCAGCTTCTAATTATTGCAATTACATGAACAACTTAATATTATAGAAGAGTTGGTTGTTCACGTTGTTTCTAAGTACATATATCAAACATTTTTTGTGTCAAAATTATTGTGTTAACTTGTTCATGAATCTACAATTATTTTAGATCGGAAATTCTAACAGTCAAAGTCTAGAAAATGATTCTACTGAATACATGTATGTAGCTTATAACCGAGTGTAGCTGGTTTAGTCCTATGTATCCTATAAATTGTATCATGATCATTCAAAGTAGATCAGACCATCAGAGTTCAGCAAGTGTTCTAAGTATATTTTCTGTTCTCTCAATATTGTTTGAGCTTGTCATCTGCTAGTTCTTCCATAACAAAGAGTTTGTCATCAGATTACTGTTGGATTTGGACGGGGTGCTGAGAGAGTAGTGGATGGTCTTGAGCATGCCATATATGCAGATAAAATTTCTCTCTCTCTCTCTCTCCCCGTACTTTTTAGCTTGTCATCTGCTAGTTCTTCCTTAATAAAGTGTGTGCTTGTTTGAGACTATTCTGTTTCTTTACAGAACAAAGAACACTGCAGGAAGGAGGGAGGGGACTCTGGGAGGCTATTTGATGGTCTTAGAGCATGCTCAATATGCAGATAAACTTATTCCTCATAAGTAAAAAAGAAAAGTTATCTCTGTGGTGCCCAGCAGCAACCTCAATTTCCAATTAAGATATGGATCCAAGGGGAAGAAAAAGAACCATAATGAAGAAAGAGAGGAAACTTGCACTATCATTCAACAATAACTAATCCTTATAATTGGTAGAAATGGACAACTACAACTGCAAACATTGTTACCTCGTTATAAACTTCAGCAAACTTTCTGTTACCAACTCTTGGTGATCCAAAATTATACATAGTCACAGATATAGCCCCACGCCTAAAACATAAAAAAGAGTAGGACATAAAAGTTCATTTGCCAAATCACAATCGAGCAGCAAAATAACACTGATAATAAACTTAGAGCCCCTAACACTTGGATAATATTAGAGGATCAGATCATGCTAAGTTCCATATCAGAAAACAGAGCATACTTTTGGAACTTTGAGCATTGAAAAACTACTGCGGTTTCTTGAGAATGTTAAGTTTGCTTTGGCCCAAACAAAACCCAATGATAAATGCTTTAATGCTTGATACGGAATAATTATACTATAATATAAAATCAGCAAGTTCTTAGGTCACTTAAACTCCTAATTTCTCCATAAAAAATCTTGAAATTATTTAAGCAATAACTAGAACAAAAATGGTACATAGTAAATATCCAATTGCCAAATCCATTCCCAAAAGCCCATATTTGATGTAGGTACATTGTACAATAAAAATCATAGAGTTTCACTATAAGTTTGCTTTGTCCGCCAGCAGCAAGCTATAACCACAAACATAAGAGAAGACAAAAACATCACACAAAAAGAGAAAAGAACTCACTTTGCTAATTGGCTTGATGATAGTTCAAGAGCAAGTAGGGTAGCTAATGCACCACCTAAACTATGACCAGTCACATAAACATGTCATTTGGACAATTGTTCAACACCATCATCTCTGTATGAAAACATGTGTAGTTTTTATATTTTATATTAGAAGTTTATAACACACAACACAAATGAGATGCATATAGAACTGAATATCATCTAGGGAAGTAAGTATATTCAACTTTTTTGAATGTGTAAATTGCTTTCCTCAAGAAACAGTACTTGAATGTACTCGGTTAAATTTAGTAATTGAAGATAACTACTAAGTTTAACAGTAAAGATGACAACATAGCTGAGATGCTTGTGCTGGGCTATTAAGGTTCTATGGAATAGTTGCAAACTATAAATTAATCTGCTTCACCATATCTATTATATGTGTTTATATTATTGCATCATCATAACTTACATACACCCAATTGCCAGTTTAAGAAGAGATATGATCCTGGTCCTGACTGAATCATATGCACTCAAAAAACCACTGTGAACCTGAAGAAATTATATAATCATTTGGTAAATCTTGAAAATCATGAGATTTAAGTTGATTATTACATGTTATCGCATCCTGCAGATCCAAAAATATTTTTAACTTGAAATAAAAACTTATCAGAAACTGATCATACTTGAACTTCTTGCTTGAAATCACCACCAATCCTTTCAGGGTTTAGCCTGCGATATAGAACTGTCAGAAATAGTAAAGATCAACACCAACAGAACTTTGTATGCCATCAAAACTAAGAAATTTTTATGGAGAATAATCAAATACATAAAGAAAGAAATGTATATAAAATACTTCAAATAAGCCAGCAGTAGGGAAACTGGATAAACTTATATATAGAATAAAATTCTTTCTTAAATGTGACATGACAACAAATATCACAAACGCATTGGGGCATACTGCAAATATGCCTGTTTGATGGCTGGTTAAGTGAACTTCTAAATCGCGGAGATGGGTTGGTTGGGAATTGCACCATAGCCAACTATGACTATGGATCATTCTCTATATATACACACCCACCCACTCTCTCTCTCTCTCTCTCTCACACACATATTTATGGGGAGTGATTCATTGCCAAAGTTGGTTATAGAGTGTTTAGTAGCCAAATCAACTTTTATCATCCATACACACCATTATTAGGGAAAATTTCAAAAAAAAAAGTGTGCATGCACAGTGATTTTTGTTTTCAAAATCACATTCATCAAATACGTGAATGAGCGGTATGAGATGGGTTGGCTACTAAATACTCCATAGCCACCTTTGGCTATGGATCACTGGCCAAAATGACTAGCTTGTACAGTACAGCCAAACATAAGAAATTTTCTTTATAAATCAGGGGAACACTTTCGCGACTTCAGCATGATCCCTAGCATACGATTGAGGAGATTAACCGGTTAAATTGTTTTCGGGACACATGGTATTCTCATCCATAGGGCTATCACATGCTTTACACGATCACATAGGAGAGCCCCCATTCATTCAATGTTTGTACAAATTGGCCTGGCATGCGACAAGCTCAACCTCATTTGAGGTAATTTTTCCATTTGCAATCCACTTCTAGTGGGTTCACAAGAGGGACATTCACTGGAGCACCAGGGGAATAAATTAAAGAAGAAAAGAAACATATTCATGAAGTAAGCCATATCTCAGGCAGAAGTTCACTTTTACCCTGCAGGAATTAGCATCAAATCTGTCCGCAAATCCTTCCACCTAGCCTGGTTAAATCAACAAATTTCACTTCAAACTGAGAGCTTTACTCAACTAACTTCACATATAAGCATACAATTTGACCTACTTGCTCTGTTCCTCTGAAAGCAATGACTACTCTTTTCTGGTTAGAGTCACGCCAAATTGCAACCTACAACTCTTATGAGTTAGGGATCCAAAATATTCAATACTATTTATCAAAAAAAAATTCCTTATTGTTATTTGAAAGACTAAAATATGATTTTAAATGAATCAAGAAATCCAGATGAAAAGGTAAATAAATGTGAGTAAAGATGTTATTACTATAAGCATGTAATCATATGGTACCTGTGTATCTGTGGGTGTGTTATCTAAGAAACATAGTTTCTCAAATTCAGATTTAATAAAACTTGGATGGCCCAAAGAAGTTGCTAGCATTGCCCACGCCTCCATAGCACTCTCTGCAGTTGAAAAGAGCTCCCTCATCTCCGCTGCTTTTTGCTCATCCAATATTGGAACATCCACGGGGGCAGAAAGCTTTTCACTCTTGGAATATCCGGAAACATCATCTACTTTGGTAGAAGCATCTTCTTTTGTATCACCCTTTTCTCCAAGACGTGCTTCATTATATATTTGAGATACCGTGGCATTGAGAACCATCAACCCCCCCAAAATGGAATCGGTTTGTCGTAATAAATCTTGTGTCACCTTCTTAATATCTGGTAATGAAGACTGAATAGGACTAGTGGTTAAGGGGTCAGTTGTAGCATCCACAACACTCTGACCTTTTGCAGTTGCAAGCCCAGATTCAACATAACCTTTTTCTGCAATTGTCTGAGACTGTAAACCTATTTTGTCTAACAAATCAAACTTGTCCCACTTGATATTCTCAGGAATAGAAAGTCCAAATTTCTGAACAACATTTTGATTAACTATATTAGAAAAATTCCTCCAAAATTCATCGTCTGACTTTGAGGTCTCATTAACACGTGTAACTATTGAAGAGGTTTGTCCATTATCTATGCTGCCATTATCAGGGCCAAACTCTGGCAGACTGCTGTCTTTCTTGTAGCTTGGGCCATCAACAGTTAAATCTGGATTACTCTCTAGCTGTTGAGGCATGTCCCAATTAACAATAGGATTTTTAGATGTTCCATTGCTTTCTGTTTGATAAGTATCAATGTCCATTGGAAAGTTGACAGACTTTAACTGACCAAAAACATACTTTACGAATTGACGTGCTTGCACAGCATCCGAGCCAAGAACTTTTTTCAAAGCAAGTCAAAACCACTTTTCCAAGAAATTCTGTGACAATGGGAATACTCCACCACTTCTTCTCTTCTTCTATTGTCTCAAAACTCTTATACTGAACCTGAAACCAAGTAATAGGAAGATTAAGATTCATTAAGAATTCCCATTTGATGTCATTAATTTCCAAGTAAAAAAAATCAATAACTCAACCAATCAAAATAACAGACAATGAAACATATACAACCAACTAAAAGTATGAAATCATCACAATCAACAAAACAGTCAACATAATAACAAGAATCTACAGTCCAAAGAAGAAGTTACAGGTTTATAAATTAATTTTTATCAGAATTGATTCTATAGAATCCATCCATAACTTTTTATTCATCCTCATTGATTTAATCCATCTTTATCTTTTTCTCTCGAGCAAAATGAAAATGTGAACCCTACAGATTTGAAATCCAGACTACCATGCCTACAACTGTAAGATTTTAGAAAGCTAGACAATAGAAAGATAAATAGCACAAGAGAGATTATGCAAAACACAGTGTCAGGTTAAGTTTATTATCCAACGATATAATTTAAAGGGCTGCTCAATCTAGAGAGCTGGTATGGCCAAAGAAACAAGCACAACCTTTTAGCTAGAGAGAGAGAGGGGGAGACTGATACAAGAAACTACACCATCAAAAAGTAAATATATTCGCTTAGTCGCAGACACTCCCTTTAACTTATAAAAAGCTTCTAGACTTGTACAGTGGTACCTAACTAGACTAGAGATCCATAAAAATGAGCTATGGCAATTCCCTTCACATTAATCTTCCCGCCTGACCAAATGAAGATTGTTTCTGATCCCATCCCCTATGTGGTGAGATAAATAGTCTAAACAGGACTCTTGGTACCCATCTTGATGAATTATAACACACAAGCTTAATCAGCAAGAGAATTCAACTTCTTAAGCCACAGAGCTAATAAACAATAGGAACAACCAGGTACTGCACTAGATTGCAGGACTATCAGTATTGTGTATATCTCTATGTCACAATGTGCTCAATAATAAATTAAACCACATGATCAGCATGGATCATCAGATAGTGTTCATCATCTCACAAGACCAGGTCAATCAGATTGTCAATTTCTAAGAGAATAAGCAATGGCTGTCAAAATCCTTAAGCACTCTCAAATTAGAGGCTGAGGAGAGTTCAAAATTCAGGAACCAGCTTCTAGGAATGTTCATGCATTCATGTGCTTTAAACAGTAGCAAGTGAATAGGATTAAGCTTCTTTTACCCCTAAACTTCCGACTAGCCATAAAAAGCATCATAACATAAATGTCTTAATCATGAAAGCATACCTCTAGCTGAATCTTTCCACCACCTCCTATTCCTTCCAAATCAACCACCACCTCATGCATATTTCCTAGCAAAACATATTTGAGTTATTTAAACTTGCTAAAATGAATATATAGCCTCTACATCCCAGTTTAATTTCTAAAAAGTCTGTACTTCTCAATTCAAATGTGATCTATATCTTGCAAATTACATAATAAATTGAGGGAGAAGAGGTGCAACTTTCCACTAATTGGTCTACATGTAGTTAAAAGAAACTTTTAGATGGATATGATAAATGAAACTGAAAATTGCCACACATAAGTAAAATAAGCCAACTTACTTAATCATGTAAAAAATAATTTCAATGATTTAAAAACATCTCTACATGCATGTGATGCATCAGATTCTTACCATCACAAAGGCATTCCAAGCTAACACCAGCATTACCCATACGCTTATGTGGAGTTTCAAGATTTGCATCCCAAGCTGCAACCTAAAATTTAACAATTGCATATCACTAATACCTCCAGTGCAAAAGCGCATGTGCTTTATATTAATCAACTACAGATATTCCCTGGAGAAAGTAATATACAAGAACAGCCCTGTTTTTATGTAAATTATTGATGTAAAATGGAAGGTTCATATAGCAAAAGAGCATGCAAATGTAGAAGAAAAAAAACCTTGGCTGTTTAGACAAAATATAATTTATAGGAAATAAGCTAATGTTTTCTTGAAAGAAAGGGAGAGTGTTTTTATATAACCCACCCCCTTCCCCAGCCAACTTTTGAAAAGCTTCCTCTTATTAATAAACCATCTGTAAAAGAACATTTCCGACAAAGTCCCATGGAAATCCAGCAATGGATTAAAGACATCCTTTAATGTCAAAGAAAACACTACAGCAATTAAATAGTGTAAAGAATAAGACTCTTGAAAAGTAAATAGGAGAATTCCAACGGATACAGACCATTTTTATCTAATAATTCTCTTTCATGCGTTGGAAAACAAACTTCTACAAATAGTACACAATTTTTTTTTGAGGGTTCATTATGCCCTGATTTTGATCTCTAAATCACATTTGAAGATTTTATCAAGATTATTAAAAATAATTACTCCTCCTGTTCCACAAAAGAGTCACTTTGACCTTTTGAAGTCATTTCGTGAAATCCTAATATTAACAATTAATGTGAATCATGTAAATTTTGAATACAACAAATTTTGTAGTTAACAATTTTAGCCGTACTTTATAGGTAATTTACAATAATTACAATTTTCTTAACTAAAATCAAATGAATTCAAATCAATTTTGAATTTTAGGACTTTGTAAATTTATTTTAAAAAATCAAATTAGGACTCTTTTTGTGGAATGGAGGGAGTAACATAGGGAGAAATTTAAAGTAGAATTAGATGCCTCGAAACAAATAGAAAAAATACATACAAAATTCATTCTACATGCATAATAACCTGAAGACTCGTGTTCGGGGGCTGCTTGATATTTAAAGCAAATTCTTCATTCCACGTTGGTTCTTTTGTCCTGCCACAATTGTCCATACAAATTAGCAAATTTTGAGTGGAAAATATTTGTAAATGATCCTTCCACATAAATAGAATTAAGCAGATTAGGTAAATTAATACGTAGAAGTTCCAAAACTTTACCACATACACTGGAATTGTTGTTCTTCTGTGTATATGAACATCAAGTATTAACAAATGAAGCACGACTTATTAGAGAAACTATGAGTTCACAGACAAAAAGAATTCATCCCAAGACGTAATCTTTTAAGAGAAAACAATTTTGAAGGCATGCTTAATTGAGGATTAAAAAAGAGACTCAAACAAAAAATTGATGACGAGAACAACAAAAACATAGTTATTTCATTTTAATAAATTATCAGGCCGTTTGTGCCATGTCATATGAGGCTGCTCAAAGGGGTGGACCAGAAATAAGGGGAATAAGAAGAGAGAGAATACATCATTTGCAAACTGAATTTTATTTTGACATGATAGATAATGGTCATCATGAACTAGGCGTTAAGCAAAGGCTACTCTATTGAATGAGCATAATTTCAGTCACACTTGCATGCATCTCAATAGCAAGATAATAGGGCTCTGTTTATTTCAGGGAAAATGTTTTTAAGAAAATATATTTTCTTAGAAATCATTTTTGAGAAATTGCTAAAGTTTGGATGACTGTTACTGAAAATGAAAATGAGGTTGAAAATTCTTTTGTTAATTATAAAAATATATAAAATTGGTTTTGATTTTTTCACATTATGAGATAAAATTGAAGTACTCCAGTGAGAACTTGGCTTTGTTCAACCAATGAGAACTTAGAAAAAATTTCCATTTTCTATAGAGAAGAGTGAATAAAATAAATAAAAAACAAATTGCTTCAAAGAGAATAATATTGAAACCCTAACTAAAATGACATATATATATATATGGCTTAAAACATAATATGCCCAAACAACAAAACAAGTCATCCGGCTACCTCTAAACCTCATCTTTATGTTCCTTCGGGTTGCCACAAAATATTACTCGGGTCGGGTCAAAAGTTGAATCTGAACTAGATTCAAGACACACATAACACATTATGCCAGAAGATACTTTCATTTGATACCTTTGGAATATGTCTAATGGGGTGGGAGGATGGGGAGTTTATCGATATTTTGTTTCTTGTGCACTTTATTTATCCAGCTGAGGTAATGCTTAGCCTGTAGTTGCTGTTAGTAGTTGTTTTCTTGGGACCTAATCTTCTCCATGTTTTTGGCATGTATTGCTCGTCTTTTTGGTGGTATAAATCACTAAATTACCAAAAGAAAAGGAAAATAATAAAATCCAGAAAGCCTTCAACAATATATGGATTGGACCAAAAATATTTATCCATCGACTGTAGACCCTATACAAAGTACTTGCAACTCAACTTTTAAAATAATGCAGCAGCTTACCCCCATTTGACATTACTTTTGACCACCTGGCTTTCCAATTGCATGACTACATATGGATCACTTGTTCCCTGAAAACAGATATAAAATGGATTTAAAAAATGGTAGATTGAAGGATTCTATTTTCACTAAATTAGTCATAACATTAGGAATATAATACATGTAATTGCAAGACAAATTAAAAAAGTAGATTAATGCCAGATCTGCAACTTTAGTTAAACTATTCTTAGTGAAAAGGGAGGTTGGATCTTGGGAAAGATGCTATACCCAAGGATCCATGGCAGGAAGGTTAGAACCTTTCTTTAGCTTTATGAACAATTGACCATCATAAATCTCACGCAGAAAGAACCTGTAGATTTAGGAAAAACTTGAACTTTTAGTTTCGAAACAATATATCATGACTCCTATATGGACCATAAAACCTTTCCACTAGTACTGCATGGAAAAAATCTGCCTTATAACAAGGTTACATTATTTATCTTTTAATCTAGAAATTACCATAAATCTTTTATATGCACTACCGCTGTTCCTTTTTGTTAAGGGTGCATCATATCTACTTGCCTATTATAACAAAGCCTTGATATTACAACTAGAGCCATAAAAAATCATTTGTAAATCAGCCACTATTCTTTGCACATTGAGCTTGTAATTTAGGCAACAGAGGGCTAGTAGGTCCGGAGCGGAAGAAACGGGCCGCACGAGCATAATTTACTTTTTTTTGCTTCTACAAAGAACTAGGCGGGGGTATGGGGGCAGTCCTGGCCCAAATATTTAGGGGATAGTTTTGTACTTTAAGGGTGAACTAGGGTTCTTCTATTGCATTATATAAGTAGAAAATCATGTATTGTATTATGTACAATTTTCGAAGATAGTGAAATTGACTTGCCGCCAACCATGGAGAACCGCATAAAATTTTGCCATGTGTGATTGTTTTTCTTTCGATTTCTCTTTGCTATTCTCTTCACTGCGTTTTTATTTTCTAACAATTGTTAGAGAGGATAAAGGGAGAGAGATAGAGTGTGTGTGTGTGTGTGTTGCTGTTGTATTTTGTCTGTTTCAAAGGACAAACACCTCTTTTTTAGAGTACAGAAAAGGTAAACTTTGAGTTGCTTCCGAAAGTTAGTGCTGCAAATAGGAATAATGCTAAGTATCCAGTTATAATCAAGATAATAACTAATGAGGCTATCATGATTAACCTCTAACCAAAGTGCTGAGGAGCTAAGCTCTAGTAGCTTGGTTTGATAAAGAATTGAGCTAAATTAATACACCAACAGGTATTCCTAATTTTCAATGTTTATTACAAACATTTCACTAAATGAAATGATTACATACTCTGAAAGAAACACTGTTTGACACTCTCCTGCATACACCTCATGCTTTCCTATATTTTCCTGACCAGAGGGAAACAGATAGCAGTTAAAAAATAGAAATCATAACTGGCTACTTAAGAAAATAAATGAACAAGATCCAGAGCATAACAGATAGACTCGTTCACCTCTTGCTGAAAGAAAATGTAGGAAGGATGGGATTAGGGGATCAGTAAAATGAATCTACAATTTCTGGATCAGATATCATAAAATCTACAATTCCGCATTCAAAAAATTTTGCTAAACTGAATCAAGCACATCAATTTGTTCACTTATGAATCACAGGAGCAAGAAAAAATAGGACTTTCTTTTCATTTCTCAGCAACCCACACACATTAATAATCTCTATGAACTTCTAAAAAAAGCTATATAAGAGGGAAGAGAAGGGGGAAAATCAAAAGTAGAAAGATAATGCCCTCTTATGAATATCTATCCAACTATATATACTAAAATAAAACCTTAAAACCAAAAATATTATAGAATGTCAAGTTTAATAAATCTGTGACATTTGACAAACTACTTTTATTTACTTTTCCTATTTTCTTTTAAATTATTCCTTGTTTCTCTACCTTTCTGCTCAAGAATCCAAACATATCATAATGTTACGTTTGTATTGGAGTAATGAAGGTAGGAATGAAATGACTCATTCCTATTGAATGAAAAAAATTGTGTTTATGAATTTTATTCTTTGGGGGAGGCAGAGTATGTAATAACTCATTTCAATTAAATGGAATGAATCACTCCATTCCTTCAATCCAAACGTACCGTAAGAGTCGACATAAATATAAAAAAGATCACATAATTGAGTCAATTTTCTTATTTTAACAACACCAACAAAACGATATAGAAATATAGAATTGTTTCCCTTTATTATATTCACTCAGCCGCCGTGTATAAAAAGTAATTATTCTCCTCCATTTTCTTAACGACCAAAAAAGGGAAAATAATTTATATGTCAGACTAATTTTATGTCACAATTGTAAGTGATAAAGTAAAACAATAATATGTGGTCCTTTCTTCACACCATCATATCCCATGTATTCCAATGTACTCGCATACGCATGCATTGGTATTTAATATCGACATGAATTTGTTGTTATATATAGCAATCCTCTAGGAACAAAAAAATTCAGAAAGAGCTATAAAAAAAAATTGAGTAAACCAAAAGAATTTACAGGTAGGTTTGTGTAGGCTTCAAATGCAAAACCAGCTAAAATAACAGCAAGATTGATATCGAATGGTGGCCGTTCGATCTCCTCCTCCACCTTAACCACCTCATTTTCAGAGCTCGCTCTACACAACCAACAATACGAGTTCAGAAATCCAACACCGGAACTCAATTCCCTAAATTTCCCCGCAAATAACGGATTCCGAGAAATTGGAACGAAATTAGGGTTTCGAAATTTGGTGGAGTTTGGGTGCATGAGAAGCGGAACAGTGAAGGAGTTGGTGGTGGGATTGAAGAGTGGCCATGAGAGAGAAAGAGGGTGTAAAGATGGAGTGGCAGAATGTGTAATTATTGGGAAGAGATAAGGATATTTTTGTGTGAGAATGTAAGAACTAGAAGATACTTGCTTTATGGTTTCCTGCCAACTCTTGGGTGTGCATTCACAAAAGTTTCTCTAATAGATTCTCTATCCCCATATTTAAAGAATATATCAATAAATCAGTATCTAACAATTTTTTTATCCTTATATAATTCTCTATTTTAATTCCTATATATGATTTGACTCCTCAGGATGAGGGAATCAAAAGAGTGTTTTCTATTTATGTAAAATGACATTTCACATCCTATTTATTGCAATTTTATGTTGGTTAAAAGATCTTATCTCACTCAATTGCTGATTTGGGTATGCCTATCAAATTCACTCATTTTTATTTTTTAAACAAAGGAATTAAAGAAGAAAGAGAACTATAAAAAATTAAAAATCACCAAATTTTGATTTTGATCATTTTTGTAAAAATATTACTAATAATTATAAATTTTATTGTTTTATAATTAAAATAAAGTTCTCATAAACACATAATGATCGTTGCACATTTTGATTTCTAGCAATATCTATTTTTAAATTAAAATAATTGCAATTTTTAAATTCAAACAACAATTACTTTTAAATAAAAAATAGTTACAACGTTCAAAACATGATTTGACTATTAGAACTTTCAAATTTTAATTTTTAAATTTAAAATTTAAGGAATCAATATAAGGAACCTGTTGGGTATATAGTGAAAAAATTGAATCTCTATCCTACAGAATGACCCAATAGTACTGCAAAGTAGAGATAAAGATAAAAAAACTGTTGTGAATGCTCTTAGTTATTATTGGGTGTGTGTATGCGGACACGTAAGTGGAAGCCTTGGCGCCAAAAAGGTCCATTCTAAATTATAGTCCTTCCGTCCTAGAATAAAAATAACGGTGAGGCATATTAGGAAGATGAATGAAATGATAAAATTGTCAATAATAATATCATTAAATATAGAGAGAGAATTATAATAAAAAAGTATGAGATATTTAATGTTACGGGCATAATAGGAAAATATTGGTAAAAATTTTATTACTGAAGAAAAATTAATATTTAACATGAGACTACCCAAAATAATAATAAGGACTTTTATCATATGACAGAGGGAATATGATTTTTTTATACTTTTACATAAAAAATATTATTATAAATATATAACAATAATTTTTACCGTCATTATAATCACGATTTTCGTGTTCAAATATCATTCTCCTTCTAAATACTCCCAACATAACATTTACCTTTTGCAGTTATTGAAGATTTTCATTTTCATTTTTTTTAAAGTATTTTGCAAGAATTTATAAGAGTAAAACTTACTACTGCTACATTTCAAAAACATCTATGAAAAATTTAGATATTTCCAAAATATAAGACTAATGTTGGATTTTTAAAGTTAATTTGAGATATTTTAAAATATAAAACTGACATTAATATTTAGTTTTAGACATCATATATGTTGGAAAACAATATAATTATGAAAACTATAAATTATTTATATCATACATAATTATAAATTATTTATTGGGTGGGATTTGAGTATTATTATTATTATTGTTCATTTAAGAAATTATTCTATTTATTTATTTATTTTTTGGCTAAGAATCTTAATTAAGTAGACTTGCTTTAATGGCAAGAGTGTGATACTAACCAAAAAATAAAAAATCATTATCAAATATGCAGTGTCAAATATATGCTAATGCCTTTTATTACATCAAACAAATACATATATATAATTAAGACTAGTCCTTAATTATAAAATAAATCTGAAATAACCTAACTAAATTAATGTTGACTTGTGCCAAACAAGGCATACGAATAAGATTAAACTGCATGCATATCACAATATATAGTTTGGGTTTCATTTTTTCTGATTCTGCTGATCACCCACTCCAAGTGTGTTCTTCACTCCATCAATTGCACCCTGTGCCATGTGAATCACTTGCTCTCCTGTCTGCAAGACAATTAAACGTACAAATTCATGTATTGCTAGGCAATCTAGCTTTTTCAAATCTAAAGTTTAAATTAAATTGGGCCAAAACAAGAATTAACCTGCTGGACCCATCCTGAACTATCTTCCTTTTGTTGTTGAGCTGTGCCTGGGTTAGCGTTAGCCGCATTAGCTGCCTTGTCATGTGCTACATTTGCTGTGTTCTTGGCTGACTCCATCCACTCCTCTGTCTTGGCCTACCCACAAACATGCATACATATACAATTTCAAATTCAGCTTTTCTAGGCGAACATGAAAAATATTATTGGGATTTACCTGAGCTTGACCTTGGGATTGTCCTGCATTCATATGAGCATTCGACATCTTTAATCAAATTGGGTTTCAAAACTTGATGATTAGTGTAGTTTCAATTTTGTGAGGAAGTTTATATTTATATATACAAGTTTCAATATATGAATCCTTGGGTTCATAATTAATCTAATAGTATCGAACGCATATTTCTGCCTTTGACTTGGGCTTAGAGGACTCTGCATGGGGCCATTATTGCCTTGGTCCTCTACGTACAGTAAGCATCTCCATGCATTATTATTATTTATTTATTTTTAATTTTTTCTGTAATTTTAGTATATGTTTACTAAGCTAATAAATCCCTATTATCTCGAGTAATGCTGTAGCCTTTGTAGTTAGTACAAAGTTTAAAGAATATGTTGGAGGGTTATTAAAAAATATCATTAGTGGTGTGAGATTATTTGGTTATAATTATTTGGACTAGGGGTCAACGTAGAAGATGAAGTTGGATGGGTTATTTTTTAAATTTTACTTTTTATTCTAAAGCTCTTCTTTAATTCAATTTTTTTTTATATTTTAATCATTTTTATTACTTTTTAAAATTTTGGGTAGCTTTTCTTAAATATTTATTTGATATCTTGAATTTTTAATAGTTGTTTAGGTTATATATATTAATATTTAATAATTAGTCAACATATATAATATGTAAATGGACTATCCTACCCCTAAATTAATGACGTCATCAAACTTCCGGTGAAGATTTGGCCGAAAAAACGAGACGAGTATATTTAATTGGTTGGGTTTAAGTTTAAAATGCATTTAATTAAAAATTTAGTTTAGGATGCAAAGTGTAAATTGGATTTTAGTCATGATTTTATAGGTTAAATACACACCCAATTAAGTAGCATAAATTTTATATATATATATATATATATATATATATATATATATATTTAATTGTATAATCCGAAAATGAAGGAACTATTTATGAGTTACTTATTTGGAGATAAGTGTAATAAATAGGTCTTCCTATAATTTATACTACTGATAAATTTTGTAATTGTAATTCGATATAAATTTATCCGACTCATGAATAAGTTAATTAATTAGGTTAATTAACTAAGGATTATTGGAGTTTAGTCACTAAACAATTTAAGACAAGTTAGGATTACCCGAGTTGAGCATATGCCAAACCAACAACTACTAAGTTACATCATTAAACAAATCAATTTTTAAAATTTTAATTAAGATGACTCGGTTTTAAATGAGTGGACTCGGTACATGATTTGTCAATCCTCCCTTTATAGATAAGAATAGAAGAATAAAAATATGTAAGAAATAATTCTACACTTTCCATACTTTGAACATATTGACAGGATTAAAACTTGGGGAATCACAAATGAATTTCGTTTTTTCTGAATTATGATTCAGAAATCCAGATATAATAGTTGCCAAAATCCACACACAAGTTATGTTTTAAAATTATAATTACTTATATGGTGAATTTCAAATCTTTTCGATACATCTTTCTTTATATTAATGTAATTTTGGCATAAATATGACCGTTAAAATAAAAAATTGATATTTTTATATGATCTATCTGATATGAATAACAATCGAGTCTCACTTCATATCAGATATATCAATTTCCTTTGAAATATGTAGGCCCCATATAACAATACAATTGCAGTTAAGCACTTGTTTCTTGGCTGATGTTGACTAGAGTTGTTCTACAAGATTCCCACCTTCCTCCAAACCAACTTGTGGTTGCCAACACTATCAACCCACATACAATCTCAAGATAATTCATTTCACACCATAATAATTAAGTTAACGAATGACTGGTTCAATCTATCTAACAAAATACAATTGATTTTGAATTTTTCAGCTCACCCTAATAAATCATCTGGACCGTCCAAAGTTTGAGATTTCATCGTTCATATAGTGTCGGAGACACGGAACACAACTAATTTATAACAAAATATTAACTCTTAAGTTCTTATTCCTGTATCAGTGTTTGGTACGCTTGAAAGTTTCAAGCACACCAAAATTCACTTAAAAATCTCGTTGGTTTAACAACAGTTTATTAAAACCGCTTATTTACTCGCATACACAACATTTGGGACTCTAATGCACCCCATGGCCAAAAAATAGTGTGGTGCATTTGAACATTTAAACGTACGAAATGATCGTAAATAAACAAACTCCGAAGACTTTTGGATTATCAAGAAATTTTGTGATTTAGTAGGAAACGTGTCTGGATTAAAAGCCAACCCTCCTCCAAACCTTTCATAGTCTATCTTTAACAAAACTTAGGCAAAGCAAGAGCTCACACTTTTGATTGTCAAGATGAAGTTCTGGAGTTTGAAATTTTAAAAACTTATTTTACAGTAATCAATTTCATTTGTTTACAATTTTAATTCAGTACTCAGGATTTACAAGTTAGCTTCATGGTAATATTGAAGTAGAAGTAAATTTGGGACCCAAATAAAGTGCAGCATGATAATGTCGGAGTAGTATGTATGGATTTAATGTTATAATAACAAATATGGATTTAGCGACATCATTTGTTCGAACGACACTTTTTACTTTTAACGACACTTATAGATCTGTCTACATATTAAATACTAGTAATACTCTACCATTATGTGCAACCATCAAATTTAATAAAACTATGTCGTTTGAATTGAAGAAATAGAATGAAAAATGTCGTTTGAATTGAAGAAATAAAATGAAAAGTAAAACGATTCATTCAATTCTAATTGGAATGAATTATTCGTTGTTCTCCCTCCCCCAAGAACCAAACACAACTTTTTTTCATTTCATAAGAAAAGTCTCTCATTCTAACAGCAGTAACATTAATATAAAGGAAAAACCAAATGATACAAAGCATAAGACAGAGAGAAGAGAAGGGTAAATAGATAACCAAATGTGTTTTTTTTTTGTAATCCTTTAACGTTACAACAGATGACAAGAGCTACAACAAGCTGAGGATATCCAACAAGTTTTATTACACTTGTTACATTAACTTATACTTATAATTGGTTCTAACCGAATACAGAATAATAAACGCTAGCCTGTATTTTTACTGCATGAGAGCAACAGCAGCTTCCTGCACTAAAGGTCGAGTGACATGGACAAAATGCTCTGCCTCCCGCTCCACCTGCTCCCAACACCGGTTTGTATCCTTCCCTTCTTTCATTTTCTTTACAAATGATACAAAACGTCTCCAGTTATCGGGTTGAAACAAGTCTGGATTCATTCTCAAATACGTAAATGCACACATCTCTTCTGTCCCGGAGTCATCATCCAAGTTTAATGATGCTGCACGCAATATCTGCTCGTGTGCATAATCATCATACCGTGGCAATGCATTCTCCCCTGCCAATGGCACCCGGGCTTCCCGAGTTGCTAAAGCCACTTGCCTAACCAGCTTTTCTGGTGCACATTGGGCATCTTGTGGCTGCTCGTGGTCACGCATCTCAACACAAGTGAAATTGAATACGGCACCATGACGGGCAAGCATCTGGGCAATGGGAAGATACCCATCTCGGAAGCGAGTGTTATAATACCCTGCTGTGAGCTCAGGAGCATGAGAACGAGTCCCGTAGTGCCAATGGATACCAGCAACCTTAACCGAGATTTTAACACCCCTTTTCTCAAAGATGGACTTGGCTGATGACAAGATCCGCTCACCATGGTCTAAGAGCAACAGAGAATACCAGGTAAGGAAGAACTCGCCGTAGGGACCATCCCAACCACCACCTTCCTTGCGGAAAAAGTTGGTATCTTCTGGCCAATTGTTGTAGTTGCCAGCATCTGTTGGACCTGTGTGCCCCCATTCTGGCTTCCCAATACCTTCAGCTGCAGCTTTCAAGCTACTGATCATGTACTGGAGCAGAGAAGATAACTCATATAAGAACAGATGGATTACAGCAAAACAAGTACTTGAACATATTTAAAGAAAGAATAATGAAGGTGAGGTTGTGTAGATTACCTTGTCGTAACACTGAAAGGCCCCAATTCCAGGAAATCTCCACGTTCCATTTTGCTCAGGATATGACGGATAACGAAGCTCACCCGCTGGACCCATTCCAACTTGAATTTCCTATATGAACGATTCAAAGAGTTTATATTACAGATAAACTACAAGGAGAACACTGGATCTTTTAACACCTATATGCAACAGATGCAAAGAAATATAAGAATGGATTATTACCACAATGGTGTCACCAAGAAGGTGCTCAAATTTGTCCCCGAAAGCACGCATGTAATCCGAGTAACACTGGACGGGCGATCTTCCCTTCAGGACTGGGAGGGTATCACAACCAAGGGAAAGGTATTCATAATTCCTCCTCCCCCATTGATCTGTGTACGCGAGGTCAGGGTCCTTCTCCATCTCCTCTACAACCCACTTAGGAAGAGGGATCCTAAAAAACAAGAAGTCAACTGTTAATTGCAAGAACAATGATAGTACCAACTTTATCAACATCAGTACATGCACATGCTGCTACCACGTTAAGCCTGTGCTGCATATTTATTTATCGTCTAATAATCATTGATACAACAAAACAGGACCAAACTTCTTCCTAGCACACCAATTAAGATCTTTCAAAAAGTGAAACTCTCTCAAGTACTCAATTTTCAAAACTTATTTGTAGCTTATGCAAGTATATCTAAGGCTTCAACTTTAAACTAAAAGTTTCATGCTCCTTAAGTCATAAACCTCCACCGGCTTGGATCATTTAAAGTTCCAGACAATTTATATTCCCAATGTTCTTCACGTTAGCAATAGTTTGTATTTATATATATTGACAAAAAAATATAGTTATATAGTTAAGACAAATAATTTAAACCCAACTATGCTCGCAAACAAACATAGCCTAAAAGACCAAGGCAACAATTCCAAAATCCAACCAATGCTTATATATGTTACCTATTTAATCTAATTTCAGCCAAAGTAACCCTACGTATTCCGCATAATAATAAGAATATTATATACATATTTTGGCCTTTATCCCAATTTCCTTCCAAAATAAAATACCATTTTGAACGTAAAGACTAAAGTTTTAATGATACATATAATTCTTAAAGTTTTCCTTAAATGAGCTACTAAATGAGAAAAATTAACCTGATTAAAATTCATTTTGTGGCATACAATTGTAAAAAGATTTTGATTCATATATATAACTTCACCAATCAGCTGGAAACTACTTTATCTTTCTCTATACACATGTGAACAATGAAAAAGTTAAAGAAGATAGGTGTTGACTTTTCAGCAGCCACACCTTTAAAAGCCAAATCAACTGGAGTAGTAAAAAAGAGGAGAGAATATAAAAAAAAGTGAAAACTTACGTGCAAGAATCGCCAACGTTTCCACCGCACTTATGAAAAGACATAACCGCCTGAACTTTAAGCCCGTGCTTCTTCGCCATCTCCAAAAGCTCCGCATACCCGCCCCAATTATACACGCCCGGATTTTCTCTCTCCACCAAACCCCACCACACGTCCATCATTATCCCCTCCACCCCCGCACTCTTCAGCGCCTGCAGACTCGCATTCATTGCCTTCCTCCTATTCACCGTATTCCCCATCGTCACACTGTCCAATGGCATCATCACGAAAACCGGCACCCCCTTCTCCTTACCCTGCGCACCCCCATAACCCCCATATTCCCTCACCTCCGTCTCCACCTCGATTTCCGTGGCGAACGCCTGGCACGCCACCGACAGATCCGCCCGCATTCCGCCTCTCACCGGACTCAATGGCGGCGACGGCGACACCCTGTCAATATCATTCCCCTGGTTTCTAACCGCGCACCGGAGATTCGCAGCCGGCGACCTCCACACCGCCGATGCGCTCACCGTCGCCTTTCCCGGCTCTCCGGTAACAATCCCGGAATCCGCCGGGATCTGGGTTCCCGATATTGCTCCAAGCTGTGAAAAAGTCATCGCCATACCTATTTATAGACAAAAATAGATATAAATTATAAAAATAAATGACGTTTTGCTACGAAGAGAGATTATAGAGAGAAAGTAGTGATCTTTTTGGTTTGCTGAGATTTACAGTTGAAATGTTTTTGAACTAAAGCAGGTGATTTGCTCTTATATATAGGCTATTTTTCAGGATTTAAATAAAAATAGAAAATAAATTAAATAATCCAAAACAAACCGTTACATTATCGACACGTGTCCTAGTTACACGTGGCGGAAAAAAGGCTAAATCGGAGGCGACGGCTGCGATTTGCTTGGATGCACGTGACGATGGACGGTGGGATTGTCTCCGCGCGTAAGAGTAGTAATCGAGTGAAGGAGATAAGACGCGTTAACGGGAGTGGACGAATCAGGTGGAGAAGCGTGGAGGAGGGGGACTAGACCACGTGTCCTGTGCTTTAGGCTTAAGACAATAGGGTCGGTACTTGGTAAGGTGATTTTAACCTGTTCTCGATAGGCGGTGTTTGGCAGGAGTGAAATACGTGGGTGGTGTGGCGGAGAGATTGGTGCCACGGAGGGTTGGGTTAGGACTTGTTTGGCAGGAGGTATTTTTAAGTGTGTATGGCGTATGGGCTCATTTTTGTGGTGCAAGATTTATTGATTGGAGGAGCCGGAGGTATGAAAATTGGATTATTGTAGGCCATTTATTGAGAACGTGGTGGCCCATTATGAGCATATATGTGTTCATAATAAAGCCATACCTTTGGGATATTCGAGACTAGCTCCTACTAGTCCTATCTTACATTTGTCACACCTCAAAGTTAGGCGCTAGATTTTTTTTTTAAAAATATTAATCTAATTTACATGTTATATATATATATATATATATATATATATATATAGGGAATCCATCCGATCGGTTTATAAATGGATCTTTATCTGTGCAACCTCTTTTAGATTGATTGATCAACTTATTAAAAGTAATTTGAGATTGAGATATATTAATACTCATGGTGATGAAACTCTAGAACTATTTTAAATAAGAGGACCACATTTCAACATATTATCGAAATATAGTTAAACAAAATAAATATTTAATATTAAAATATTATCGGTAAAGTGCAACATGCTGATCTTACCTTTTTTTCTTTTTTTTTACGCATTTCTTCATTATATATTATGACTCAACAAATTAAAATAGAATAAAAAATAAAATTAATATTAAAATATTTAAATAGTAGTATATAACTTGTATCTTAGAACACTCTTTTTATTTTAACACATTTATATTCTTAAGGTTATACACTTGATATAAAGTTTGATATAAACCTTAATATTAATATATTTTGAAAATGATATAAAGTTTATATTAATATACACTTTATATTTTATTAAAGACCGATATAAAGTTTATATTTATAAATGATATAATTTTTAATAATTTTATATTATATAATGCGTTAAAAAAAATTGGTAGGTAATATTTTAATTTAATTTATAAATATCAATATAAAGAAATTATTGTTAATATAAATAAACTTTATATTATTGTTATTATAAATAAACTTTATAATAACAAATATAAATATTGTTTATTTTTATTTGTTATTGTTTATATTGTTATTTATTGTTATATTATTTTGTTATTATTGTTATTTAATATTTTATTTATATTTATTGTTATTATTGGTAATATTATTGTTAATATAAATAAACTTTATATTTATATTTATAAATTAAATTAAAATATTATCGCCGCTTTTTTTTAAAAAGAGTAACTATTTAAATATTATTGTTATTATTGTTAATATGTAAGCTAATTCAATAGCTTTTAAAAAGAGTAAAAATTTAGAGTTGTCAGAAGTATACCAAATATTTTAATATTAATTTTATTTTTTTATTCTATTTTAATTTGTTGAAATGCTTATATATAATGGAGAAATGCGTAAAAAAAGAAAAGAGTAAAATCTAAGATGTCAGATTCTACTTAATATTTTAATATTAAATATTTATTTTGTTTAACTATAATCGATAATATGTTGAAATGTGGGCCCCTCTTATTTAAATAGAAAGCTTTAGAGAACATGGCTACTAAGTATTAATATATCAAAATCTCAAATTTCTAATAAGTTGATCAACTATTCGAAAAGAGGTTGTTACTAAGATAATCCACGGCAACCTATTGCCATGGATGAATTCCCTATATATATATATATATATATATATATATATATATATATATATATATATATATATATATATCTTCCTTCTAAATTTAGAAATATAATTTATATCATAGGCTATGTTTGTTTTCAAGAATTATACTTATGATAGAAATATTAATTTTAGGTATTTCGTTTGTTTTTAAATTTAGACTTGAGACTATTAATATATGTATTATAAAATAGCTTAATAATCTTTAGATTATAATCATAGATGTTAACGCCAAGATCTTTTGCCACGTCCCAATAACGTAAGACGTCCTGATCCTCGCATGATAAACACAATCGACACTAAAAAGCTTGGCGATTTTACCCGACTGTCGGGGATAAATTTCGGCGTGAGAGTCGATCTGTCGCTATGAATTCTGAGGGTTAACAATGGAGGATAAAATGTCTAGTGTTCTTAGAGAGATAAAATTGTATGTTGTGTATATGCGTACCTTTTCTTGGAGATTTCCTTGCTAGGTTATACTCTCTTGCCTGGTTTACCGTGCCACCAACTCTTACGTGACACAGACCCCTACTTCTCAGTGATCTCTGCCGACTGCATGCAGGTTGTCACCTTTCTTCCTACTGTGCATATCGCCGGCCAGCTATAATCCCATCCACATTAATGATCTGCAGACTTTTAGTCAACAACCTGCCTTTTTCATCATTACAAGTCAAAGACTTAGATATTAAAAGATCTAATGGATCAATCCATTGACCCGGTCCAATATTAAGGAGATATAGTGTAAGGATTAGGCCTAATAACTTTAAGACCCAATAGTGGAGACCCAATGGACTAATTAAATAAATAAGCCCAATCCATAAGGCCCAATAGAAGAAATATCATGACCCAACATTGTCCCCTAGTTTTCTATCAAATAGGATATTTAATGGAAAACTATAAGTGGTCCATGACTTTATTGGGTTTGATAGGATTGAAATAAGTCCAAGATGAGACCTACCAAAGCCCAACCGGTTAAGGATAAAAATAAACTGAAAAGGTGGATTAAAACCGGAAGCCCAATTAAAGGACCCAACTTGCTAAATGTTTAAAATTCAATCCGGACGCAACCCTTTCGAATTTGTGATCATGACTGTCAATTTAATGTGCCGCCCTCGATTACTGTGTAACCGTCAGTATAAAAGGTAAACTTTACCAAATTTGACAGTTTTACCTGCCAATTTGAATTTTGGACCTTTGAGCTTTCTTCTTACCTCTCAAGCTTTCTTTCTCTTCTCTGCAAATTGTTAACAATGGTGGTTCTTAATACTAATCAAACTTCTCCGATTCGGGCAACTCCCCTTACAACAGTTCCACCTAATCCAAGTCCCTACAAAGAAGCTTCAAGTTCCAACCCTCAAGCTGCCAATCCAGATAAAAAGAAAATACCTCCTAAGCCTCGCCTTACTCCTTCTGAATTTTTTAGGAGCAAGGAATTTTTTACCCATGCCAACACTCCATCGACTATTACTGAAAAGGAGTTACGAAAGATTCGAGATCGATGCCATATTCCGAATACCCATTTGGTGAGGGCCCCTAGGGCTGAGGAGAGGATGTATCAAAGACCTGAGGGATGGACGGCAGTTGTTGCGATTATTCTTGAGAAAGGAGTCAGGTTTCATCTTCACCCCTTTCTGATGAACATTTTAGGGTTCATCGGTGTCGGGTTCGCCCAATTGGTGCCGAACTCTTATATACATATCCTAGCCTTCATCGCATTCTGCCATGAAGTTGGAGTCGAACTCTTTCTCGATTTCTTTTTCACCGTGTACAAGGTTACCGGTCTCGTGAAAAAGGATTCAAAGTTATAAATGAAGGCGTCAAGACGGTGAAAAAAATTCAAAATGTCACGTAACTACCCCATCTAGTAACAAAGGATGGAACAAAGAGTGGTTTTTCGTCAAGGGACCAGAGATTGCCACTATTCCGAACTGGGCTACTGACGAGAAAATTTCTGCTGACTTCGGGGACATTTCAGAAGAGCGTATAGCTGACATGATAGAGCTCTTTGATAACTTTCCGAAGGAAGAATGGAAATACGGACTTCTTTCTAAGCAAGCATTGTTATATGGCCATAAATGTAAGTTTATATCCTCATTTTTGTTTTCTTGGAATTTCTGATAATATATATACTCAAAAAAGGGTTATCATCATTTTCACAGTGTCTTTAATTAAGCCTAGCCCTGAGGAAGAAAAAAACCTTGAGGATTTCTTATCCGGGAAATCTACCGAAGAGCCTGAGACCTCATTGATAGAAGATTCCCCTGAAGACAACCCCCCCCCCCCCCCACTGAAACACCTCCTACCGAAGCACCTCAAGTCAACGTTGAATCCCAGACCATTGAGCCAAAAGCCAAAGAGCCCATTTTACCAGAAATAACCCTCAAATCACGTCGAAGAAAGAGGGCCGCCCGAAAGCCCAAACAGATCTCCATACCATCAGATTCTGAAGCTCTTTCTGAATCTGAATCAAATGTCAACCCGATACCCCCACCTATCGATCCAATACCACCAACTGTCGAATCAGTACCACCAACTGTCGACCCACCACCACCAATCGTCGACCCAACACCACCAATTGTCGAATCAGTACCGCCAACTATCGACCTACCACCAACAATCGTCGATCCAACACCACCAATTGTCAATCCTACATCAGTTCGAAGGAGCTTACTTGATCTATCTGCAGACGACCGTAGACAGCTCCTTCGAATCAAGAAATTAAAGACCCAAGTTACTCCTTTGACTCCCGATGATCTGAGAGTACCTTCTTCGAATGTTCTTCCCCCAACAACCCTAGTGGGTACTCAAACTGTTATTGAAAAAGAACAAATTGAGACCACTGCAGCACCATCTCGGAAGAGAAAACAATCGTCGGACAACACTTGAGCTCAATGCTGTATTTTCCCGATTCATGACTCTATTCCAAAATTTCGATCTCCATCCCCCGAAAATATCTACACGGATCTTTCCCCCATTCGTGACCAACCAATGCCTTCCCCCCCCAAGGCCTCCATCCTAAAAATTCCATGATGAGGCTACTGGAGCGCCGACCTTGTGGCCTCGGTACAACGTCAATTTTTCCTTTCAGCTCTTTGATGCCTTCGTTCAGGAAACCGACGATCACCGCTTCGATAACCATTCGAACGTGAATTTTCTTGATGAAGGCATGAGCTATTTGGCAAATGTAAGCGACATTTTTCTTGGTTATGCATTTCTTTTCTTGTTTAATTATACGAAATTGATTGGATATTATCGAATATGTGCAGGCAAATGCAGTCTTCGGGCGTTTACGTCCCCGACACATAAATGCTGAGTCTGATGAGGAGACTATGAGAAGGGAGAACAACATGTTGAAGGCTTTATTGGCTTGGGAGAGAGATGAACGTGAAGCCATTCTTCATGCCAATGAAAGCCTTCAGAGGAAATTGGCCCAAACCAAGGAGGATCTGAGGGAAACCTATGATGTGCTGAGCTCGGCCAGAGAGGAACTGAGGACGACAAAAGCAAGTGAACAGAAATTGTGTAAGACCCCGAATTTTATGAAATAAAAGTATTCAATTTTTCTATTCAGTAAATGGTTAAATTGATAAAAGTTAAAGTTAAGGGTGATATATGAATTTTTTTTTCAAAATACGCAAGTGGTTATAAAGTATTCATTATTGTCGGAGAATATTCGTTTGGTCGTGGAATATTCTTTTTGTTCGGGGAATATTAAATGCGATGGCAATTGTTTGTGGGCCCCATAACGGATAAGCTGTCCAGAAGAAGAAAACGACAAAATTGAATAACAGGCGTAGTTGTTATCGTTAACAACTTGTTGGAATACGGCGTGGTTGCGCATGCAGAAAGACACCACATTGCATAGTATTGTTGAATTATCGATCCTTACGTAGAAGGCACTACTCTAATAATTGTTACGAAGAATTACCGCTCAATATTTTATTTTATTGATTCAATAATTCTTTGCGTTGATATTTTATATTATTGTTGTTTCAATAATTGTCAACTTGTGAAGATTTTCCATTATTAGATCAATAATTCATATTATTTGGAATAATATTATTAGATAGCATTATTGGCAATGTCTAGAAAGTTACATCAAGAAGAGGTTTGGTCACCTAATCATACCAGCGCCCGATGAGGAGAAATCCTTATCTGAAAGCCCCTCTTTCCGGAAGCGACACGGTTGTTATAATTGTGATTCTCGTAATATTATTTGTGAATAATTAATTATTGATTTATATGATAAGGAAATATTTATTTTATGTTGATATAAATGATGGGTTTATTTATGTGGTTATAAATGAAGGAGTTAATGTTGAGGTATTTTATCAGTATTTTGTCGGATTGGAGGTATTAAAAGATCAAATCGGTGTTATTATAACTTTATTGTGTGAGTTATAATATTTAATCCAACCGTTGGATCGTTGTAATTTTTGGATATGTTATACATATATAAATTGAGTATATGTCCACAAATTTTGAACCGTTAAAAATGAGCGTATAATTTGTTATGAATTTTAAGAGGTGACTGATTCAGAATTAGGTTATAAATGACTTTGGTGGAAAATTCTAGAATTGGTGGGGCCCACTTTTGGTTGGTCAGAAATGTGCTCAATTGAATTTTCAAATGTGGTGGGTGGGAATAGTAGCAGGTAAAGCCATTAGGTTGCAGGTTAAGTCTGCTTCGGCGTGCTAACATTTTCCTATAAATAGAGGGCTAAGTTAGAATTGAAAATCACACCAAAAATAATTTTTCTCTCTTTCTCTCTCTAGATTATCGAGTGTATTTTGTGAGTATTTAGATACTTGATGAGTTTCTATTCTTCATTGCAAGTTTCCTTCAAATCATATCAGATATCCATATCCAAGTCTTTCTTTCTTTGAGGTAAGGGATAGTAAGGGATATTATCATTATTATAGTAAGGGATAGTAAGGGATTTTAAGGGATTGTAAGGGATATTTTTTCGTAATGATGTTATTCTTTCAATATCATTATACCGAAATATTGGTATGGATTTTATTGTGGAATTTCTACCTTTTTGAGTCGGGGTTACTATTCATGAGTTACTATTCACGAGTTACTATTCATAAGTTACTATTCATGAGTTACTATTTATGGGTACTATTCACGACAAAGTTGGTTTCTTTTTCTGACCAAATTATCGTTGATTTATGAATATTGCTTTTGAGATAAAGTTGTAGTTGTTTTCTGTACCATGTATTTGGCGACTTAGAATAGGTTGGATGGTATGGACCTATTTTGGGGGCGTCACAAATTGGCTAACATGAATGTCAATTTTGTCGTAGAGACCGAAGCTTTGAAGACTACCAATGAGGGGCTTGCTGCAGCCAATCAAAACTTGTCAATACAACTTCACGAAGTTCAGACGAAGGCTCGGGGTGATAAGAAAACATAGAGGGCCAAACGTCATAAACTTCGTAGTAAGATAAGAGTGCTTAAAGAAAGATCCTCCTTTGATCAAGAGCGAAGATAAGCAAATACTGACAAAGGACTATCGTGACGTCCAAGCGAGCTTAATGCAAAAATTCTGAAGGTATACTACGAAGGATACGAAGATTGCCGAGGTCGGGGCAAGGAAAAGTTGGCTGCAGCTCAATTGGATCCAGCCTTTCTTGACTTCGAGAATGAAGGCGCAGCTTAAGTCTGATGTTGCTTCATTTTAGTTTTTAGGATCTCTGTCTTTTGATGTTTATCGGATTTGTTTAAAAAATTTGTTTGTAAAGAAATTTAAGTGAACTTGTTTAAGTGTTAATGAAATTTTAATTTTCTTTACCATGACTTCTGTTTACTTTGTTTCTTGTCAATAATTCAGCATTAATGATTTTGAATGAACTTAACTCAGACTGTGAATCAGATAAGGCATATAATAGTAAACATGAGAAATGAAATAAACTGAATTCAATGAGCTGAACTGAATGAACCGAACTCAACACTTGAACAAAATAAAGTAATGTATACTTATCGTTTCTGAAGTGTGAGGCAGGTTGTGTATAAGGTGAATTCAGCTGATCTTCCTTGCACCATCAAGATCTTGTTTACCACTCGGGGTAGAACAAGTATATAAGGACATTTATTTACCACTCGGGGTAGAACGATTTTATAAGGACCATGGAATTTGTTTACCACTCGCGGTAAAACAAATTCATAAGGACACATCTAACAAAAAGGCTACCATCGAATGGCCAGCAAGTCCGACCATACCTCCTTACTTCGGTGAATATTGATTTTCCACTCGCGATAAAAGCAATATTAAAAGGACCATTAAACTTGTTTACCACTCGGGGTAAAACAATTTTATAAGGACACTCATGCCGAAAAGGCTACCATCAAATGGTCAGTGAGTCCACCCATTCCTCCTTACTCCGATGAAGTTTGCCTACCCCGAAGGGCCTGACAAATTCATAAGGACCACCTGCCAGAAAGGCTACCATCGAATGGTCAGCGAGTCCCCCCCGTCCTCCTTACTCCCTTGTGAACTTAGGACAGATAGGATGAAGATAAATTGTGAAAATGTGAATCTTTTATTGATGATGATCAACTATGTACAGACTTCCGATAAACTGACTCGATCTCTATTGGAAATATTTAAAACTTTGTCGGCGTGCGAGTGTTCTTAATCTACGATCCGCCTCCAATGCCTTTAACCGATAAGTTCCGGTTTGATGATTTCAATTACTTCATACGGTCCTTCCCAGTTTGGCATTAGCTTTTCCATGTTCTGTGGCGTGGATGCTTCGACTTCTCTGAGGACGAAATCCCCCACTTCGAATCTATGAAGCTTTACTCATTTTTTGTAATGCTTGGCAACTCTCCTCTGGTAGGTTGCTAACTTGATCAAAGTTACTTCTCTGACTTCTTCTAACAGATCCAAATTGGCCTTCAGTCCTTCTTCATTATAAATCTATTTGAACCGACTAACTCGAAGACTTGGGGATCCAATTTTGACTGGGACTAAGGCATCAGTACCATAGACCAATCTAAAAGGTGAATCCCCTGTGGTAGTCCTCGGTGTAGTCCGGTAAGCCCACAATACACTGAGTAGCTCCTCCGGCCATCTTCCTTTAGCTTCGTCCAATCTGCGTTTGATTCCGTTCAGAAGCGTTCTGTTGGTCACTTCAACCTGCCCATTTGACTGTGGGTGAGCCACTGAAGTCTTCTTGTACTGAACCCCCAATTCTTTCAGAAATCCTTCAAATTTTGATCCCACGAACTGGCGTCCGTTATCCGATATCACCACTTTAGGAATCCCGAAGCGAAACACTATGGACTCTTTCATGAACTTCAAACACTCTTGTTCCATTATAAACCGAAGTGGCTTCGCCTCTACCCATTTGGTCATGTAATCAATAGCAACTATAACAAAGCTGACTTGACCTTTAGCTTTAGGCAACGGACCCAATATATCTACCCCCCAGACAGCAAAGGGTATAGGAGATAAAATCCAGTATAGCTCTTCTGGTGGCTGATGAGGGATCGGACTATTGAGTTGGCATTTCTCCCATTTCTTCACATACTCTGTCGCTTCCTTGAAGATTGTAGGCCAGTAGTACCCCTGTCGAAGTACTTTATAAGCCAAAGACTTAGCGGCCATATGATCACCGCAAATACCCTCGTGAACCTCCCGAAGAGCATACTCAGCCTCAGATGGAACCAGACACTTTAACAATGGTGACGAAAATGCCCTTCGATAAAGATCCCCATCAATGAGAACGAAGTTGGCACTCTTGTACTTGATCTTCTTTGCCAGCATCTAATCCGAAGGAAGGACACCATCTGCCAAATACACAATGTAAGGGGTCATCCAACAGTCGGATCGTTCAATACACATTACCGCTTCATGCTGGATACTCGGCTGCTGTAAAATCTCCAAATAAACTGACCCATTAAAAACGACAGCATCTGTAGTGGCCAATTTTGACAACGCATCGGCAATGGAATTGTTGTTACGTTCTATACCCTGAAATTCATAAGAGACGAAATATTGATGCCGATCCTTCAACTCTGCCAGATACTTGATCATCCTCGTTCCACGAGCTTCATAATCTCCCGATAATTACTTGACGACCAGTTGAGAGTCATTGTAGATGATCAACTTCTGTACTTCTAGACTTTTTGCCAATCGGACTCCTGCCAACACTGCTTCATATTCGGCCTCGTTGTTCGTTGCTCTGAACCCAAATCGGATGGCTTGCTGCACCTTGAATCCTTCCGGACTTGTCAGAATAATCCCTGCCCCGCTAACATCCGCAGTAGAAGACCCATCTGCATCGGCGTCAAGAATTCGACGACCATGTCAAGAAGCTGCAACCACTCGATCGGACGTCTCGACTTTCGGCGAAATAGCATCTCATGCATGGAGAATCGAACATTCCACCATGAAATCGGCCAAGGCTTGACCTTTGATAGCAGTTCGGGGATGATATTCAATAAAAAATTGTGATAATTCCATAGTCCATGCTGCTAATCTCCCCGAGACTTCTGGTTTGCTCATCACTTTCTTCAGTGGTTGATCCGTGTAGACAACTAGGAGTCGACCTTGGAAATATTGCCAAAGCTTTCGACTAGCAATTATTAAAGCAAAGGCAAAGTTTTCAATATTTGGATACCGGTTTCAAATCTCTTGGACGTGGTGACATAATAAATCGGATCTTTGCTTCCCAATCGACCTCCCGAACCAAGATCTTCCTCAACCGCCAATGAACTAGGCCGCCGATATAAATACAAAGTCTCGGTTGGGCGGTTTTCATCAATAAAGGAGCCGAAGAAAGATATGTCTTTATGCCTTGGAAGGCGTCTTCATACTCCGAAGTCCATTGGAATGTCTTCGCATTCTTTTGTCCCTTCAGTGTGTCGAAGAATGGTAAGCATCTCTCTGCGGATTTGGACATTAATCTCCTCAAAGCTGCAATCCTACCAGTTAGACGTTGAACGTCTTTAAATGACTGAGGAGTCTTCATGTCTAGAATGGCTTGGATCTTTTCCGAATTGGCCTCAATGCCCCTTTGACTGACTAGGTAACCCAGGAACTTCCCTGCACCGAGTCCGAAGGTACACTTTGTAGGATTAAGCCTCAATTTGTGATGACGGACTGTCTGAAAGCATTCCTCCAGATCATCTAAATGCTTCTGAATCATCGTGCTCTTCACGATCATATCATCCACATACACCTCCATGTTCTTTCCCAACTTCTTCTGAAAGACAAAGTTCATCATCCTCTGATAGGTGGATCCAGCATTTATCAGGCCGAAGGTCATCTTCTTATAGGCGTACACCGAACGGTGTGTGATGAATGTTGTCTTTAGAATGTCCTCCTTGCACATAGAAATTTGATGATAACCTGAAAAAGCATCCATAAAGCTTAGTAGTGCATACCCCGAAGTCGCATCAATAAGTTGGTCAATATGGGGTAAAGGATAAAAGTCCTTTGGGCATGCTTTGTTCATATCTGTGTAGTCAATGCAGACTCTCCATTTCCCATTCTACTTCTGTACCAGCACTACATTTGCCATCCACTCCGAATAGTTGATCTCGAAGATGAAGTCAGCAGTTATCAGCTTCGCGATCTCCTCATCAATGATCCTTTGACGTTCAGGTGCAAAGATCCGCCTTTTCTGCCGAACTGGCTTCTTTGACGGATCCACATCCAGCCGATGCTCGGCAATCTTTCGACTGATCCCAGGCATGTCCTGTGGCTCCTATGCAAAGATGTCCGCATAGCAGCGAAGAAGTTCCATAAGGTTTGTCCGGAGAGGTTCCGGCAAACCAGAACCAATCTTCACTGTCTTGTCTTTCTTTCCAAGAACCAGCTCGATCTCCTCTGTCTCCCCTGTAGGAATAACCAATGGCTCCGAACTGCTTTCGGTAAAGGGCTCGATCTCAAATGCCATGGTTTCTTACCAACTCGACCCTACTCCCCGAGAAATGACAACATTTTGATAACAAATGTTTGGCGGATCCAAATCCCCTACTACCTCTCCCACTCCATGTGCCGTAGGGAACTTGATTTTAAAATGAGGGATGGAAGTTACTGCTCGGAGAGCAGTCAAGGTAGGTCTTCCCAGTATGGCGTTGTAGGCAGAATCTACATGCACAACATAAAATTTACATGTTATTTCTACCTGTTGTGGGCGATCTGAAGAAGATGACCTGCGGCTTCGATAGTCCTTCCCACTCTGACCGGATCATTGCTGAAGCCATATAGGGGAGCCTCTTGCCCAACCTCCATTTTTTGCCCATCAAGATGCATCCTCTGAAAGGCATGGGCATACAGAATATCCATAGAAGACCCGTTGTCTATCATCATACGCTTCACATCTGCTGAGCCCACTTGTGCAGTGATCACCAGTGCTCCTTCATGGGGTTCAATGGGTTCCGAAGGATAATCTGCATTGGTGAAGGATATAACAGTCCCCGGAAATGGTCTGTCGATCTTCGGGGGAACACTTGCCACGGACATGACTGAATCTAGATATCCCCTTCTCTTCTTTCCTACCAACTTCCATGCTGTCCCCCCGGTTATTACATCAACGACGTGCCTTGGTGGCTGATTCGGAGGAGGTTGTACGGGGGGAGTTGTTTGAACTGTCTGAATGGTACGGTCTACGTTCTGCTGGTCTCTCCCGGCCACATATTGGACCAGCACACCACTTTGAACCTTCCTCTCCACAAAGTCTTTCAAATTGCAACACTCATTCGTGTCGTGACCTGTAGTTTGATGATATCCATAATATTTCCGAGTATTGCCTTGTCCTGGCTTGAAGTTATCACGAGGTGGTTCGAAGAACAGTTGGCCCCTGATCTGATCTAAAATTACTGACCTCTCCGTATTCAGTTTGGTGTAGACCTTATTCACCTTCGGGGCAGAAGCAGGCGGACGATTATTTCCTTGTCTCCATGTGTTATTGTACTTCTTCGAGCTGCCCTCTGACCAATCATTATACCCCCCACCTTCTTCTGATCGTCCTCGGTCTTGGGGATATCAGCTCCCTTTATTCGATCCGAGGAAGGTCGTTTCAGGCTATTCATGGCCTCCTCCACCACGATATAACCTTCTGCCTTATCAAAGGCTTCTGCCAAACTCTTCGGATGGTGAAACATCAACTTTTTCACCAACTTTTTAGACTTTACCAGATCCAAATTTTACTCGAATAAACCTACAAACTGCGCAGATCATTGAGGTCCGACACCGCCAATCGCTTCTTTACGAACCTCTTCACGTCTTGACCCAAAGACTCATCGGTGAATTATCGACTGTCTGTATAGAGAACACATGGGCTTCCTCTTCTTCGATTGCTCCCGAAACGGGCATGGAATTTGTCACACAGCTCTGACCATGAGGATACTGAATTTGCCGGTAGAGTCCCCATCCACTGTCTTGCATCCTTTCTTAACGTTGTAACGAATGTATGACATTTAGCAGCATCGGTGAAATTATAATAATCCATCAGCCGGTCAAATGCCTGGCTATGGTCATAAGGGTCTCCAAACGCATCGTAACTCTCCATGTGAGGCAACTTCTTGGTGGTGTCTGCTTTCTCTTTAAGAATATCCGAAGAAAATGGGGACGCCTTTTTTCCCGGAGTATCCTTCACCTGTTGAACCTCAGCTAACTGTTTTCGGAGCTCTTTTAATTCTTTAAACAAATAATCTACCCCCTCCAGTTGAGACGACGCTTCTTTCTCCGGGGAGTCTTTCTTTTTTCGAGTGGATCGATCTTTTACCATAGAACCCCTAACCTTCGAGGGACTTTTACGATGATGATGGTCCACAGAGTGACGTGCCCCGGTGGACTTTCTGGTGTACGGCCCCTATATCTGCTTCGTCTTTGGGTTCTGTGGCTGTGATGAGAGTGCGCAACAATGAGCGCCTTCTTTGTATTCTTCGGAGTACATTCCCTAGATCGGCCTCTTCGTTCACTTCGACCTTGCTCCTTAGAATCGATAGGGTGATGTGCCATCTTCGATCTTTGAGGAGTAGGACTTCTTGATCCTCTTCTTTCTCGACGTTGGCCCCGAGACTCACGTCCTGAATGAGGAGGTTCCTTCCCACTCCGATGCCCACGCTCTTCGGACTGAACATAACTGGACTCTTCATCCCTCAACTCTGCCATCCGGGACATCTGCTCAGCTATATGTTGTCGTTGCTTCATAAGTGCCTTCATGGCCCTATCTGCTTCGTCTGCCATCTTAGCCAGCCGGGAGGCCTTTTCGTCCTGGTCATCTCAGTATCGAGTTTTAGGCGAGGTGCCTTCTACTTGTTTCCGACCGTAACCAGACTCTTTCTCTGCCGTGAAGACTAGCTTTCTCTTAGCTTTGCCCACAACCCTTGGACGAGAATATCCATGCGAACGTTTGGACGCTGTGCTGGCATGAACACTTAATGCATGTCCCAAACGATCTTTAACACAAACTCGTGGTGCTGATTCACTGATAGCCACCACCTGTCCTTCGGGTGTAGGCGCTCTACTCTTCCCCATGAACACTGATGTAGAACGACCACAATGTGTGATTGAAAAATGCTCGGACACTGTAGAACTCGATTTCTCCTTCTAGCGCCAATGTTAACGCCAAGATCTTTTGCCACGTCCCAATCACGTAAGGCGTTACGATCCTGCCTGATAAACACACATCGACACAAAAAGCTTGACGAACCCGGATCGTCGGGGATAGCTTCGGTAGAGTCATTACTGGTAGTTTCTGAGGGTTAACAATGGAGGATAAAATATCTAGTGTTCTTAGAGAGATAAAATTGTATGTTGTGTATATCGTACCTTTTCTTGAGACTTCTTGCTTTGGGTTATACTCTCTTTTGCGCAGTTTCTGGTGTACCAACTCTTACGACACGACCCACCCTTACTTCTCGGTGATCTCTGCCGATTGCGTGCGGGTTGTCACCTTTCTTCTATCAGGTGCATCTGCGTACGTAAATATAATCTCATCCACATTAATGATCTGCAGACTTTTAGTCAATAGCCTTCCTTTTTCATTATTACAAGTCAAAGACTTAGATATTAAAAGATCTAATGGATCAATCCATTGACCCGATCCAATATTAAGGAGATATAATGTAAGGATTAGGCCCAATAACTTTAAGACCTAATAGTGGAGACCCAATGAACTAATTAAATAAATAAATCCAATTCATAAGGCTCAATAGGAGAAATATCATGACCCAACAATATAATTAATATAGTCTTGGGATCATAATTGTGGATCATCCTTCGACCAACCCTTTTTCCTCACATTTTTATGGCCTAAATTTTTTGGAAACCTCTCTTTAAGATCCAAGTTTAATATAGTATTTTTATTTTAATTCTTTAAATTTTATAACTTCTTCTATTCTTATTTTATCTTTACTATTTTTTGTTAAAACAAACTTCTGTATGAGCTGACAAGGAACGAAATTAATATTCTATAAAAATATAAAATATAAAATAAAGAAGAAGAGATTTTTAATATATATATATATATATATATATATATATATATATTGTTTAATCGGATAATAATAATATGATTAACATCAGCACGAACAAATTTATTTTTCATCTTTATAGTGCATTTAAATCTCCCCGCTTCCTTTCGCAATCTTCAATCACGTCAAATATTTTTATGTCACATTTATTTTATATTTGGATTAATGGAATAGAATAAAAAAGAGAATGAAATAGATGACGGAATAGAATAGAGAATGAAATTGAATGATTTTTTAATATTCCATGTACGGGTCGGTTTTGTTGATGTTAAGAATACATCCAAAATTGAAATAAATAACTAGACGGCGACCTAAATACCCCCAAATATTTAATTTTAACTTAAATTCAATTTATATTTAAATTTTGACTCATATTTCTCTTATTTTTTTATAATTATGTCTTTCTTCCATATTTTTTTTACTTAAATTTTTTTCTTACTTATAATTTATCTTTTCTTATAATTTTTTATTTCTCTAGAATTAACTTTATTTTAATTGATGAAAACTAAAAATAAATAGTGTAAAATAAAATACAACCAAGAAAACTAAATCAACTAATATATATAAAGTATTTAATCAACTAGTAATGTATCTCATCAATAAATCCTTGATTTTCTTTCCCTTTTCTTGAAACTATAAGACTTTTCTCAATACGAGTTAGAGTCAAGCCATCATTTGTTTGGATCTCTTCAACTAACTCGATCATTTTCGTAGTTGATAGAGCGTCTTTTTCACTTTGCTCTCTTTTGGTGCAACTGAAACAAAAAAGAAAAAAAAGATAACACAGTAATTAAAAAAAGAAAAATAGTATAACACAGTTATTATCATATACTAATTGCAATTAAACATATAATTAATGTTTTGGATTTGAATTTTAAAATATAAAATATAAAATTAGACAACATGCCGGTTCATGACACAAGTCCGGTTAAACGCCTCACCGGACAGGCTCTACTGACAAACCCGTTTTAATACCCATATCCGAACCTGACAGTAACCAACCCCATTGTCACTTCTTCCCCTTCTATTTCTTCATTAGCTTATTCGTCTTCCCATTTTGCCCCTCCTGTCGAGATCTCCAAGCACACCCTCTCTCCTCTCTCCTCTCTCCTCTCTCCTCTCTCCTCTTGCAGTCTTGTGGAGTGTGCAATATATTTTACAATCAAGGGCACTTCATATATAATAACTAACCGGATTTCATAATTCACCGGAAAATGTTTATTTTCTCGTCGAATTATTCAACTGGATGCCGGAAAAACTCAGACCATGAGATTTTCACCACAAAGTTATGAGGTCTTTTATATGGCCGGACGATTCCAGTTATCCATCGACCTCAAATCTTCGGCAGCGTATTCCTCCCAGCCGCTCCAATTTTAAGCACAGGTCTGAATTTATCCTCAATTATATCACTTCTCAAGTACTATTTCCTAATTTCAATCTGAATTTTGCTGCTTGTCTCTTCAATTTACATTTTCAGGTAAAGATCTAAATTTTCGATTTTGATAATTTTTGAATGAATTGTTGGAATAATTCAACTGAGAATCACTGTTTGATCGAAGATTTTTGAAACTACGTCACAACTAATTATTACTTCCTTTATTCCAAAGTATAATAGCAGATTGATATGCAAAATACAACACAAAATGCTCTTTGAGACTGGGCGAGTATTATATTATGATCAATTTAGTACGTAGTGGCATTGGAAGTTGCTAGTAGCCTTAGTTGTTTCACGCACATTGGAGTTTGAAACAATTCTTACTGGGAGATGGTTAGTAACTGCTCATTTTGATTTCAAACATTTTGTGCTGGATTATTATGCTTTTTGTGAATCTTGTCAAGTTTAGGCTATTTTATCTAGATGCTAGAGGACTGTTTTACATTTTTATAGATTACTGGTTTCTTTAGTGATTAAGTGTAACTTCTATTTATAGAGTAAAGATTGAATGTCACGTGTTTTCTTGATGTATCTGATTAGTTCTGTGTATACGTTATATAATTTTGATTTCCTGTTATGCTAGTTGTAGTAATGTCTTTCGACTGTTGGCACGGAGAGAGGTATCGCCTCGAACAAAGGATTCTTCTAGAAACTTATGGAGAGAGGGTTCCAAGTGTGATGTTGATTCCACTGTTTTGAGAGGTCAAGCTGCGATAGACGTGAGGCGCAGTCTTATATCATGGTAAAGTTGCTTATCGTCAGTTTCTATTCTGTATTATTTTCAATGTTGTTTTCGCCACGATCATGTTTTTCTCATGGAGCAATCAGTGATTTGATGGTGCAACACCTTTGAAAATTGACTTGATTAATCTTCATCAACTTCCTTGTTAAGCATTAAATTTTTATTTCAGGGTAGAGGCAGAGTCATTGCGACATTTTTCAGCCAAATATTGTTCACTGTTGCCACCTCCTAGGTCAACGATTGCAGCAGCCTTCAGCCATGATGGAAAAACGCTTGCTTCCACTCAGTACTTTTCTGTTTATGTTTTTGGACATGGTGTAATTGATTTGCATGATCCAACATGAGTCATTTCATGACCTCTATATTGTTTCTGTGCTGGCAGTGGAGACCATACAGTTAAGATTATTGATTGCCAAACTGGAAGATGCTTAAAGGTGTTGAGTGGTCACCGAAGGACACCTTGGGTGGTACGCCCGTTCATCGAACTGTTTGATCTTTTTTAATTAGCTGAAAATGCTATATATAGATGGCGGTGGCTGATGTTTATGTATAACAATGTCAATTATTGGTGTAACAATATTATCTTCCTTCTTTTTTTAACATTTTGCATGTGAATAGTTATAAAAATCCTTTTAAATCGAATGATTTTCTGATACTATCTGTTTTTTATATGACCTATCATCGAACCCCCAAAAAACTGAGGGCACAATGTTAAATAAAGCAGCTCGCAAACTGGCTCATCTAGCCTTATACTCAGTACTATTCCCATTCTATTGGACATTTGGCAAACCATGGAATCCTCACTGACAACACCTTTCAGAATCCATTTTTTTCATTGTTTCAAAGGGTGACACCTAAATTTGAGGGAGTGCTTGTAAGGAACTATTGGAATACTTATATTTGACTGTCTTGTTCTGGTTCACCCGAACCGAAATTATACATCTCATGAAGTTGATCTATCTTTATTAATATTACCTTAGAATGATTAACTATTTCACTTGCGAACGAATTGTTATGACATGTCAAGATCTACATTTCTTTTTGTTTACATAATTTCACATCTCTGTTTGCTTGGAGTTTATAAATTAATCTATCAACGATTTCATTGAATGCTTTCTTTAAATCAATGCTAGCATACCATTATGTGCTAATGAAACTTTTGCAGGTTAGGTTCCATCCACTCTGTCCTGAAATACTTGCCAGTGGAAGTTTGGATCATGAAGTTAAACTTGTGGAATGCAAAAATGCAGAGTGTATAGGATCGCGTGATTTTTGTAATTGCTTTTCTGAGATTTCTTTATGTTACATATGTAAATGTTAACAAAATTATGTTCCAATAGCCCCATACTTATCAAGAAATAAAAGATGAAAAAGCTTTTCCCAATTGTCAATCTTGGGTGGTAGGTTTGATTAGCATGTTTCCTCCATGCAGATCGTCCTATTGCTTCTATTGCTTTCCATGCCCAAGGGGAATTTTTAGCTGTTGCTTCTGGCCACAAGGTGAGGAATCTGGATATCGGCATTGAACTAATTTTTCTATTGGATGCTTTATGATGACTTTGATTTTGATATTTGTGGTAGCTTTATATATGGCACTACAGCAGGAGAGGGGAGATGTCATCACCTACCATCATACTTAAGACACGCCCTATTCTCTTCAGTGATGCATTTTCATCCGCATGCTGCCCCTTTTCTTCTAACCGCCGAGGTAAGTTTTTCTGTGCTGTATATTAGACTTTATCTTCTTATTTTAGTTTTGTTTATTTACTAGAATTATGGTTTCAGGTTAATGAACTAGAATCATCAGATTCCACTGTGACGCTTGCAACTTGTCGGAATTATTTGAGCTATCCTCCTCCTACTGTATGTTTAGCGGATGCTCAATCTGGTTATCAATCTAATCCAGTAAATGAGCTACCTTTGATGTCTCTGCCATTCTTGATGTGGCCTTCAATTGGTCGAGGTGATGGGAGAATTCCTTTGCAACAAACTGATTCAAATGTTAATTCAACTAGTCCAATACAGAGTGCAGATTCTTCTGCCTCAGTGAGACTTCTTACATATTCAACCCCGTCAGGGCAGTATGAGCTATTGTTATCTCCTATAGAACCTAGTAGCTCCACTGTACCAGAAGCGAATACTTTCATGAGGGAAATGGAAAACGATGTTGCTCAACGTACAATCGATGCTATGGAGACTGATGTGCAGCCTGAAGAAAGAGGTAACCAAATTTTCCCCTTGGTTGATCCCTCGTGTTGGGAAGTACCATTCTTGCAAGGGTGGTTGATTGGACAAAGCCAAGCTGGCCAACGAACAATAAATCCATTTAATGGTGGGGCTTCTGAAAATTTGTCTGGCTTTAATGGAATAGATAATCTTTTGCCACCCAGTTTTGGTCATTCGAGAGTAACTGGAAGATCTGGTTCACGACACCGGTCTTCACGTCCTCGTACGTCAGCTAATGGTTCTGGTGGTGATGTCGCGTCTAGTAATATAGCACATGTTGAAAGTGATTCTCAACCCTTTGTTACCCAAATCCAGTCCGAGATTGCCGCATCACTGGCTGCAGCAGCAGCGGCAGAGTTACCTTGCATTGTGAAGCTTAGATTATGGCCTCACAATGTAAAAGATCCTTGTCAAACTCTTGATGCAGAAAAATGTCGCTTAATTATACCACATGCTGTACTTTGTAGGTATGTTGTATACCATTTTCCGATTTGGCCTTTTTGCTCTATGTTCTAATTTGTATTTGGTATTCTTATCAAAAGTTAGTATGGATAACTTAGCTACATGGAAGAGAAATTGATTAATACTACTAATTTCTTCACCATAGTATGTATCGGCAATCACCCTGTGGGGCATGGATGATATGAATTGTTGTTGCACTTCTTTGGCAATTTTCTTATTGTCATGTTGAACAGTTGAGCCATATCTCTCATTCTCTTGAAATACTTACCAGTAAATCCTTTTTGCAGTGAAATGGGTGCCCATTTTTCACCTTGTGGGAGATTTTTAGCTGCTTGTGTTGCATGTGTCTTGCCAAATGTGGAATCTGATCCTGGTTTTCAAGGGCATATTCAGCATGATGTCACAGGGGTTGCAACATCTCCTACAAGACACCCAATAGCAGCTCACCAAGTCATGTATGAGCTTCAGATATATTCCCTGGAGGAAGCAACGTAATGCTCAAATCTCTTGTACCACTGGGTGTATTTTCTTATGTAATCTCAAATGTCTTGCAACGTAATGTTTCTGATGTCCTTTTGTTTACTTAGATTTGATTTGGTGCTTGCATCCCGGGCAATCAGAGCTGCTCATTGTTTAACATCGATTCAGGTCAGTTTCTCTATAGAGGTTGTGTGTTAGATGCATTGAAAATGTAACCTGTAGCTGCAAAACATAGTATCGTTATCAAGCTGAGAGTTCCTCCCCTTATTTCTCACGTATGTGTACTCTTAGGGGTATATGTCTCATTTTTAAGTACCCAACATTGGCTTTTGTGATGTGTCTCAGTGCTCTAGGACTTTATGTTACTTCGGTTGAGGTCTCATGTTAGAGAAGTCTGAAAAGTAAATGGCATCAACTAAGCCATCAACTATAGGTACAGTAGGAGAGAAGTTACTATAGGTACAGTTTAGTTTAAGCTACAAATTGCTTGCACGAATGCAGCTACAATAGGAGAGAAGTTACTATAGGTACAGTTTAGTTTAAGCTACAAATTGCTTGTGTGAATGCTTGTGTAATGAACTGAATAATTCAAGTACGATGAGATAAATTTGGTAAAGTCAAAAGTGAGATCCAATGGAAGCAAGGTTGCGCAGATGTAAAGAAGATCTTCATGTGTATTATATAGCTTTGATTTTCTTGCAGTGTTGTTGAGACTTCATCATAATTTATTAATGTGGAATATGCTTTATATAAAACTCAGAGAAAACAAACTAATGGCTAGTGGAAAGCAACTAAAATTCTATGCTGTTTGCGGCTGCAGTTCTCACCTACATCTGAGCACTTGTTACTTGCCTATGGTCGTCGCCATAGTTCATTACTTAAAAGTGTTGTCATCGATGGAGAGACAGCAATACCTGTTTACACCGTCCTGGAGGTACTACTTCACGCATCTATCATCATATATTTTTCCTAGAATCTTGAAATGAGCACTTCTTGTATTTATTAAATTTCATCTTATTAGGTATGTTGGCTCGGATAACATGAATTTGGGCCCAAACGTTTGGATGGTCTAGATAACCAGCCTCTTATAGAGTTGTATTTCATGTCCCCTTCTTGGTTTGGACATTGATGTATAGCTTTAAAAAAAAGGTAAAAAGGAAAATGTTGTATAGATAAATATATACTAAAAATAGTCTCTTGGTAAAAGCTCAAATACAAAAAAAGGTGAAAGGGAAAATGTTGTATAGATAATTATATACTAAAAATATAGTCTCTTGGTGAAAGCTAAAATACAAAAAAAAAGAGGAAAATGTTGTATAGATAATTCTATACTAACAATATAGTCTCTTGGTAAAAGCTAAAATAACTGGTAGGGAATGAAATGGGGCAGAATCCAAGTTTGTTCATCATGTACAAAAGGAGTACATAAAGTAATTATGTTCCGGAAAAAAGTTTTCTTAACAATACAATGGAAGAAAGGAAATTCCCTTGCTGAGCCTCACTAAACCAAAAGGGATTATTCTATAATAAATTAAAAGCTTGTGCAAGGGAAGTTCTAATCTTACTCCTCTCCTTGAAGGTTGTTCTATTTCTATCTTGTTTTTGTGCATCTTTCCTATTCTATGTATATACTTATTAATGCCTCTACTAATCGTGGAATTAATCACACAGTATCAAAGAATGCAAACAGCATACATCACATCTTCTCAACCATCTCAATGTTTTTGCAAAAAATGAGGCCTGTCTTTCTGCACATACAGCAGCAGTGTATGCTAAATTCTATGACTCTGAGAATTTCCATTCATGTTTGCTTTGAAAGAAATAGGAATGCTACTATCAACATCCTTCAAATGATAGCACACTACAATTGCGCTGGAAAGGTCTCATTTCTGTTTCTCCTCAGTCACAATGAGTCCTAATTCCAATCCTTATTCCTGAAATTTCAGTCCAAACCTTGGATTTATGCTTACATGAGCCCTTTTTGTCTTCTGCTAGCTGAGTGGGTGGCTATTAGAATGTTGTAAAGATTTGCTTTGCGAGTGATTTCCCTTCTTGCTAGTTATCCAGAGGTTGGAAGAAACTGATCATCAAAATGTGAATAATTGCCTGAAGTAGGCAGTAATGATGCCTAGTTTGTTGAAGACAATTACTTCTGTCAAGTTCTAATTATAACTATCTGAATATTGATGATTGTGTTTCATGGTGGGTATAATTCATGTGCATATATGCATATTAACATCCCCAACTGCGCTCTCTTTTGTTTTTTCTTTATTTTCTTTATTTTCTTTATAGGTCAAATTCACAATTTTATTGAATTGACCTTTAAAATTTTGAGTACTGAAAAATACCTAACAAAAGGAAAAAGAAAAATTTTAGTACTGCACAATTAGTACTGGCAATTCATAATGGATACAGATTGAAGTGTTAATAAGGAAGCTTTATTGTGTTATCTCGTGGAAAAAGCTTAGGTTCACTATATTCTTCCTCATGCTAATCCATTTGACTCTACAGTATGTAGCAAAAATAGAGTTGTGTATAGGGATGACTACCTGAAAATAAATTCCATTTGACTGTACTTTCATTTTATTGAATAGAGTATATAGACCATTCAAATTTGATTTTTCTCGATCAGGTTTATAGAGTTTCTGATATGGAACTTGTGAGAGTACTTCCTAGTGCAGAGGATGAGGTCAATGTAGCCTGCTTTCATCCTTCTATTGGTGGTGGTCTTGTCTATGGGACCAAGGTGAACAACTCATTTGTTACATATTTGTATTTTTCTGCACCTAAATTTAGTTTTTTGTTATATCATTTTATTTTATTTTGTAAATTTGCAGGAAGGAAAGCTCAGGATCTTCCAATATGATATTAATCATGGCTTGAATTCTTCAGGATCCTGTTTGTCTGATGAAAACATGCTTGAGGTAATTAATGCTGAAACTCGTGTAATTGTGCTTTTTTCTCTTCATCAAGCTATGATTGGTATTGTTAATAAATTCTCGAATATTTTATGTAAAATATTGCTTGTTTGCCAAATACTCTTCTCCATTTAGACACCAGTTAGATTTTGATATTTACAGAAAAGAGAATGTAAAACGCACACAGAAGTATAAGACTTCATTTTTTGATCATAGATAAGACTTTCTTTAAACTACTCGTCTCAGAAACAGCTGAAAGAGCATGGTAAAGAATTAAGCACAGTTAGTAAAAAGCATGATGAAGAAAGAACAATCACAAAAGGATTAAATGTCAGCTTCCCCTCAAAATCTCAAATAGATGTATTACGCCAAGTTGTACCTTGGCAAAAAGTTCATCTTCAATTGACTGACCTTGGAATTCATTGAATTCATCCTCTGTGAAGTGTGTGTGTGTGTGTGTGTATATATATATATATATATATTCTAATTGCTGCATCCTTAAATTTATCTCCACCCATTCATGTTTGGAGCCAAAGAGAAGATTTCTCCTTGGCCTTTTAAGAGTCCTTGGATATTCACTCAATAGCAGAAGCAATTCCAGTAGGTTTAGAATTAAAAGGAAAAATAAAATCTGTTTCCAACACTGCTTTTAGGGGCTCAAAGAAGAAGTCAATTTAATACAGGAAGTAGGTGCTAATCATTATTGTGAAATATCATATGATATAGAAAATGCTTAAGAAAGAATATGGGCAGTAAGGCAATGCAAAATTGGAGTGAGAAAAGGTACTAATTATGTTATGTTGTTAAATAATAATAATCTCAAGATACTAGTTAGGAAATGTAATTGATTAGTCTGTCGCCGGTATTGCGTAAATGTGTGCCTTCCTTACTATAAGGATTTTTGTAGAGTATCACAAATTGGAATGAGTCACTGCCCTGCTATTAAGAAGTTGAGCAGTGTGCAATTTCTTGTGCATTTCTCAAGATGCCTTGATATTATACAGAATACAGACTGTGGTTGGATAGTCTTGAAAGACACTCGAGTTCATTATTAGAAAAGTAGTTGAAATAGTAATCTCTTAACATTATAAAAATGAATGCACAAGAAAGGATAGAATTTGAAAGAAAGGTGTGAAACATTCAAAAAGATTATTGTCATTGTTACTTCTTTTTTTCTTGCGGGATTAAGAAACCGAAGATATAGAAAAGACCATCTTCTTTTAATAATAAACTCCGACACTAAGTAGAAATTTTACTCTATTAGCCCAACAATCTGTCATGAATTTGGTTATGATAAGCCTAGTTGATCCAGGTGACATTGACTAATGCTTTTACTTGTCCAAAACAACTAGAGAAGTAAAGAGAATCAAATTACCTGATTCAATACATACTATCCTCAAGCAATGTTTTAAAAGGCACTAGGCGGGAGGCGGGCGGCCGAGGGGGCCTAGGCGGGGCCTGGGCAAGGTCTAGGCGGAATTTTTTATTTTAAGGTAATTTTAATATTTTATCTTACATTTATCTAAACAAAATAATAATATAAAGCAAAACAATCTATAATAATGATAATAAAGGCATTTTCTTAAAGTTCAAACATATATCCATATTGCTAATGTCAAAGTTCAAACACAAACATGCAATTGTTCAAAGTTTAGACATATTTTTAACGTATTAGTTTTATTTATAAACAAGATTGCTATTAAATAATAAATTTTAAAATTTCAAGAATTTAATTCAATATTAAAACTTAAGAAACTAAACATTAATTTAAGAATTATCAAATTGAATTAAACTAAATATTACAAATGTATCCTCATTTATATAATTTGAAGTTGGTACAAGTTCAAAAAATTACAACTATAATAAAAGTATCCATTTTGACTTGATATTGTTCACTTCTTATTGTGATTTGATATGCTACAACCTCTATTATGAATATGGTAATCATTAGAAAAATAAATATATCAAGATTTGGTTTGGGTAGTTATTAAAATAAAAAAAATCTCTTCGCCTAAGACCTGCCTAATTTTCTAAAGGGATTTTTTTGTCGCCTTGGGCCTAGGTGAGACGCCTGGGGGCTTAGAGGCGCCAAGGAGGGCCTAGGTCCTAGGCGGGGCGTCAAGGGGGGGCCTAGCGCCTAGCCGGGGCCTAGGCGGGGATTTTTAGGCTTTGGTGATTGCACCATTCTTTAAGATTTTAGGTGCCTTGCTGTGCCAACATACTTGCTGCCTTAGGTGCCTCTGATATGCTGTCACCTGGGGTGTTTGGACAGAGGGAAACACCCATATCTTAAGTGATCATACTTGCCTAGTCTGTTGTGGGACAGTCACATTCTTATTTTTTCACGGGTTTCGACCATGGATACTTTTGGGGTATTGCTATTTCTGATTTACTTAGGAATTGGACTAGGGTCATACTCTAGGACTTGCTATTTGTTCCACTTGGTTCTGCTTGGAGGATTTATCATTCTATTCTCTTCTTGCTGAATAATTTTCAATTATATTTAGCTATTGTACCTTCGTTACTTATATGACTACGGGCTACCTTATGTTTTGTGTAGTCCCAATACATGCTTTAGAAGGCTCAAAACTATGAGAACAGCCAACGTATGAGATGTATGACTCAGATTAGTGACGATTTATTTACTTTTAAATTTTGATACATTTAGTCCTACAGTATTGATATATTGATAAATAACATCTGAATTAGAAGATAATTATTATATGTACATAGAATGATACAAGTTCCCATGATTCAATTGCTTTAGCTGAAGCAACAATTACTCTGTAATTTACTTTCTATTTCTTGTTCTAAATCAAAATTTCAAGCTCAGGAGGAATTTATGTTTGGTCTTTTGTTGATCATGTGTTATTATTGATCCAGGGTGTGATTACAGCGCATTGAGGAGACTATTTATGCTTTGTCCATACAATAGTAAACCCCAGACCAGACCATACCGATGCTCTTGTATGTGTACACACTTGGGGCCTGGGGGTAAGATATGAGCTTGTAACTTTGATCATTTGTAGATTTGATTTCTTGTATACACCTTTAGATTTGCAGCAACAACATGAAGCTAATTTGCGAAAAAAGATCACGAAATCCAAACTGCTGAGTTGGTGGGATGGATGCTGGGTACTTTTTTATATGACAAGCTTCAGATAGATCCAATCCAAGGATGTGCTTCTTTGTGAGACATTGTTGTTTGTACATTAGATATTAATTTGAACGCTTGGAAAGCTGTTGTGATCGAGAGTCTTCTTTTGGTTATAAGCAAGAGTTGTCGCTTTCATTCCTTACTTTCAATTCAATTTTGCTTTAATTTGATGTATGAATAACAATAGTGTCAAACAGAGCTCTGTGATAGTGTGTGTATAAAGGAGGATACATGAGAGGCTCGAGGGGAAAATGAAACGTTATACATTTAAAATAGGAAGAAATATGATATCCATTATAATATGGTGTTAAACAGAGAGATCTGGTGATATGACTCAACTTCCATGATGGTACAAGTATTCAGCTTTGATGATGGAGTGAAAGGATTTTTTTATGTTCCTTTATTTACTTTTCTTTTGCTCTATTAAAGAAGCAAGACGAAATTAAAGTTCAAGTGCAACTTTTCTAAATCACAAGGAGGATAGCTTTTCCTTGTAACCTTAATCTTCTTGTTCTTTGACGAAGGCAATATTTGACGAAGCCATTCAGCTCGTCCATCTTTCCCTTAGGCAGGCTTGTGAAACCCCATCATTTTTTGTGTTTTTTGAAGATAGTTTCAGATTCTAAAAATCAAGATTGTTGTTCATGGGCATGGCATTTCACTTTTGTATGGGCTGATAATACTACTATATTGGAAGTTGATTTTATGATCTCAATTTTTCTTATATGAAGTTTCTTATGTAATCTAGCACGCGATTCTTCAGATTTGTTCGAAAGGGTTTAGATCAAAAAGAGATTAAATCTCGACTAAATTTTTAGGGCTTTGCGATCGTGTGCCGATAAGAAGAAAGACCAAGATGAAGATTGAAGGCTGTAATAGTAGCATACAGAACAGCAGCAGCCCACCCAGACTGTACTATCCCTACTTCAAGTAATAGAGTAGTATTAACAATGCCAGCCATGATTTGGTAACTGCTCTTGACCCATCACCAACATATTTAACATCAGATTTACCACTACCAACCAGATTTGTAGCTGTGCTTTTTGATTTGCTGGAAGAAGCAGCAGCAGCAGCTCCATCTCGTTTAGGCGAAATCTCTCATATTAATACATACCAGCAAGATACTACCTATCTATCTTCTCTCATTACATGTGTGATGACCCCAAAAAAACAAACACCAGGTTTTAGTGGATAATTTTGGATGGGATCTCAAATATAAGACTTTTTAGAGAAATATTTGTCCTTTAATCTATCTAATAAAATACAAATGATTTTGAATTTTTCGTTCACTCAATAAATTATTTGAGCCGTCCAAAGTTTGAGATAAATTCCACCGTCTATACAGTGCCGGAGGCACGGGACACAACTTGTATATGATATTTTAGAATTTTAAGTAAATATTAATTTTTTAATTTCTAATATTACTCCAAGTATTAAATATAACTTTGGTTCTCTCACTATTTTTTGCCTAATACTCCCTCCGTTCCTAAAAGATTGTCGTTTTAAAAGAACAAATTTGTTCCAAAAAGTTTGTCGTTTACAACTTTCGAGGAAAATAAATTATTTACTTTCCTATATTACCCCTACCTTCTCTCATTGTCCCAATAAATTCTCTCTTGTATTAATAGTTTTCAATTTCCCATAAAGGGTAGTGATAGAATTTCAAACAAATTTTACTTGGTAAATGACACTTTCTTAATCCATGTGTCAAAATCTTAAACGACAATCTTTTAGAAACGGAGGGAGTAAATAACACTTTTTTTTTTCAATACAAGACAATATAAACAATTAATATTATAGTTAATACTATACAAACATTTCCTTAATACTTGTCCACAATTCTAAAACTTCTTACTACTTTAATAATAGGGTACTGCTATGGGTTTTAAATTTGTTGTCTCAAATGATGTGCCATTACATAAATGTATTTTATGACATAGTCAATCACAAGAGATTTATCCAACCAATGTAATGATGACATGTCATTTGAGATATTTTTTGAGACAAAAAAATTGAAAGCCCTAACATTAGTGTGTGACATTCTAAAGCAAGCCTAGACCTAGCAAGCAATTTGGCTCATGACCGGCCACCGCCGTCAAAAGCGAACTTTTCATACATACTTTTCCCACGAAACCCGGACTGACCGTTTTGGCCCTACTCATCATCGAAGGCAAACCCGTTTGGTTTAAAACTCAAAAAATATCAAGAAATAGGCATAAAGCACCTTCGGCCCGCGGGCCGGTCCGCTTACCAAAAAGCGGGCTTTGGGCTTACAATTTTCAACCCGCCAAAACTCGGGCCGTTTGTCAGGTCTTCGATTTTCAGTTTCATACCCCCCTTGTAACTAATTAGTCATTTTGAAAACAACAATATTTCACCCATTAATACTTAAGGGTGTAAATGAATCGAGTATTAACTTACTCTCACAAAATTTATCGAGTATAAAATAAAGTTTGATTGAAGCTCATTTTACTACCAAGTTGAGCACGATCTCTAATCGAGCCCAGACAGTTTGAACTTTTTGAACGAATATGATCAGAGTATCAATAAAAATTTGCAATTTTAGGAGGTTCGAGTAATTTATCAAAATTTAAAATTTACTCATATTTGAATCATTTATATTTAGACTCAAACTCAAATCAAACTTTTAATCGAGCAAGTACAAATCGAGTCCAAACTATTTATTCATTTTACAATCTTATAATACTTACCATGAGGTCTAACCCCCTATTCATCTAGAAACAGCAGGTGATAAATTGTGTCAAAATTCGGAAAATATCAAAATTACTTTCCTGATATGAAAGAGGATATAGCATGAAGGCAACAACAATCATGTCAAATGGAGAGTAATTGAGTAACTTGCCTCTAATCTTATCAAGCCTAATCTGTGTTCTTTACACACCGAATATCACAAAAGAATACAACAAAAAAAGAACTCTCCGTAGGGATAAGTCCCAACCATGATTCATCGATAAAATAAGCGGATAAAGGAAATTGAAGTCATAACTAAGTAGTAAGGTGCTGGCATGATAACAAAGGTTAAGGTTTAAACTAATTAACAAAAAAAAAGAGAAAAGAAAAGTAAACATGTATCATGGGGGTGATTCGTCAGTCCAAGACTATAGCTAAGAGCAACTTCAGCAAGTCAGAGCTGCGTGAATCCTAGACTATATTTAGTCTAGGATGAAAATTTCGCTCCAACAGATGGAGTAAATTTAGTCAGGCCATTTTTCTGGCATGCCAAATCGACCAAATCAACGAATCAAAATCTCGTGGACTATAATTTATATTATATTTAAATAGAAGGCTCGGTTGAAAAATAAAACAGAGAAGAAGGAAGGTTGAAGAAGGGATAAAGGAGATGAAGGAGAAGGAGTTCACAGATGAGGGAGAGGGGTAACGGATAGATCTGAAAATTTCAGAACGGTAATAAAAAAGAAATTAACGGTAATAAAAAATTATCAGAACGGTAAAAAAAGAAATCAACGGATAGAAAATGAAAATCTGTAAATATGCACCATTATTCAACACATTTTACCATCTCTCAATCAATTACTTCAACATTTAGCAATTGTAAGTATTTTGTTAATTATTGTATTTTTATTATATTTAATTTTAGTTTTTATTGATAATATCTCTTTAATTTATTTTTTAGATGAAAAATCATAGTCCTCTGATGTATTATTCTTCATTATTATATGAAGGTCTCACTTGATGATCCAAATTTGTTGGATGAATTTCTAATTCAAATTGATGTACCAATTCAGACTCCCGAAAATGAGTCCAATAAAAGAACATGGCAAAAGGGACATTACACAATTGATGAAAATACCCTTCTTGTTTCCGCATTCAAAAAAACGATCAGAAACATGGAAGATACTGGGAAAGAGTTCACGAATACTTTCATGAATACAAAATTTTTGAGTCTGAACGCAATTCTACTGCTTTGCCGAAACGTTGGTCAACAATTTAACTCACGCTGAACAATTCATTGATTATTTTAATCTTTTTATATTATAGTCTACGGGATAGTCCATCTGTTGGAAGGATTGAAGACTAAAGGACATTTGCTGATGTCAGATGGACTAAATATAGTCCAGCAGATAGTCCATCTGCTGGAGATGCTCTATGTATCCTATCTGGGATCAAGGTGGTAACTCGGTGGACTAAAGTCCACCCCCACACTGGTTCGAATCATAGCCCCTCTCCCTAATGCAAAGTAATATCTAGTTATATCAAAAACCTACTTAACTTATTCACTTCTGATTATAAATAAAATTACATACTACTTTCGCCCACATCATGTGAGAAGATCTCAGAAGAAATGATAATGACTAAAGATATTATAGTGGCACATTGTCCCTGTAAACAAACAGAGTATGAGCAGTAGTTGGTCTAATCTCCTTTACAGATTGACATCAAGTACCATGTATGCAACTACAGTGTATCACGTCCAGAGAGAGGGGGGCGCGGGGGAAATTAAGACAGCAGCATCAAGATATATAAGCCCCCAAATAATAAAGGCAAAGGGAATTTTGCTTTATGAAGCTCATATGCACACTAGCAATTCAGTAAACATACTTCTTCACTAACTTACAATGAAGTAGAAGATAGAACTCACCGCCAACATAAATACAAGGGATCAATTTGAGAAGCATGCAATCAGCCATAAATATCATTCAGAAGTAAAAATAAATAAATAATCAGAAGCAAAATGCTTTTATTTGTTGTGAAGGTTAAAGGTTAACCTTAGCGAACCTACTATAAAGCACATAATCTATGTTCTAGGATATGGTTACAACTTACAACATTCATTTGGGGTCTACCTGCTAATTAAGATGCCCATAATATCAGGCCTGCTTTTGTCATTTCATTTCAAGATTACTGCACAAAATTAACATGTATACCTAATTGGGTATATACTTCAGCAGACAGCAGTTACATACACTAGAAAGCCAACCCAAAATCAATTGACAAAAATAAAGGAAGTCCCCACTCTCATTTGTATAGCATTTCTTCTCTACTTATCACTGATATATACCTATAAGTACACTTTATATTCTTTTATTTAGATAAGCACACCTATATGTACACATAACACAACAAGGCACTCAGAACTACAAGCACAAAATATTCCTAAAACAACCACAGTCTAACAATCACCCAAAAGAATAAAAATCTTCAAACATGTATTAAACTTTACATTCCTTATTGCCACTCAAAATTAAAGATGATAGCCTTTATTTCAATTCTAGCATTTGGGGTAGTGTATGAATTGTAATTGAAACAAATATATAAGTGATCTATATCCAGCTAAAAAAAACACATAATTATATATCAGTCCCAAACCCAAATTCTAATAGATTCAACCCAGTATCAAAATTCAAAACTCAGTTAGTTTAAACTATGCATCAGACCCAAACGAGAGTTCCAGTCACTTGGTTGTTTAATCATTTATCAATTCCAATAACACAGAACATAACCGTTTAAATGTAAGCATAAATTTGATAACTCACAACAAAACTCTAACTAAACTTTACACATGATAAATACAACAAATTACCAATTTCCAAACATTCATAAATGCGTAATCATTATCATTCAGCAATTAATGGTTCATTTCATATGTATTCAACAACATACAGATACAAACCGAAACATAACATATTGGATCTTACACAAACCCTAGATATATAAGTAGGAGGCAGACAGAGATAGATGGGATTTCTTCAGTTGATATCGGAGTCGTCGAAATCGTCCTCGAAGGAGTTGTAGAAATCGGCGTCGGCGAGCCTGTGGTGGTCGACTGCGAGTGGGCCCTCTCCAAATATCTCGAGGGCTTCCACGTCATCAACGTCCATCGCCATTGTCGAACCCTGCTCCTCTAGCTCTGCAAAGTAGTCTACCGGCATCGGCTTCATCTTCTCTCTCTCTCAAATTCTCTCTCCTAAAGAAGTTTGCAATTGAAGCGACGAATTTCATTTCCAAAGCCCCCAATTTTATTTTTAAGTCAGGAAAGTCCGGTTCTGTGGCGTCGTTTCTAGGGCGTTTTATTTTGTTAATTCCTTGTCCTGGTAAGGAAAAATATTAAAATTTGGGGTTAAGGTTCAAAAATATCTTTGATTTTTACACCGATATCTATTGAGCATCTTATATTTTTTTTGATCCAAAAGTATATTTAACGTTATAATTTTGGGTCGCCCGTGCTCCTACAGTTGACATATCTGCCAACTAAACTAACGGGGTTATAATCTTAATAACGTGGCTGACACATGGAATATTTGCTGAAATTAATGATAGTCAAAACATACTAAAATACTAATTATATATTTACATCAAATACTAAAAATACTAATTAAAAAAATACTAAAATACTAATTAAAAAAAACTAAAATACTAATAAAAAAATATCAAATTTAAAAAAACTAAAATTAAAAAAATATTAAAATACTGAAATTCAAATTATTTTGTTAATTAATCAAAACAACAAAAATTCAAATTACATCATTAAAATACTAAAATCATAACATATTAACATCATTTGCATCATAACATATTATCATATTTACATCATATTTACATCATAACATATTTACATCATTTAATCAAAATACTAAAATTTTACCATAGTTATATAACATCTCAAATTTGACTAATTTTTTTTTCAATAATTAAAAAAAAATTAACGTTAATTGAAGTAAGCAACAATTAATTTTTTTTATTAATATGACATTTAAAAATTATTTAAATTTTAGTAAATTAAATATTTTAGTAAAATATAGTACTAAATATATTTGTATTTTAGTAAATATAATGCGCTTGATTGACATATTAACGTATTTTAGTAAATATTAACGAATTAATATTTTAGTAAATTATTAATGTTATTTACTAAAATTTAACGTTAAATTTTAGTAAATTAAGTATTTTAGTAAAATATAATACTAAATATATTAAGTATTTTAGTATAAAAAAATTAGTAATTGAAAAAAATTTAACGTTAAATTTTAGTAAATTAAGTATTTAGTAAAATATAATACTATATATATTAAGTATTTTAGTATAAAAAATTAGTAATTAAAAAAATTAACGTTAAACTTTAGTAAATTCATATTTTAGTAAAATATAATACTAAATATATTAGTATTTTACTAAAAAAAAATTAGTGATTAAAAAAAATTAATGTTAATTTGTAATACTAAAATACGAATATATTTAGTATTATATTTTAGTAATTTTACTAAAAATATTTGGCCATTATGTAACGTTAAAGATATTTTTAGATGAAAAAAAAATATTTATGATGTAAATATGATATGTTATACAACTAATTGATATAATATTTTTTCTTTATTAATATTTTAGTAAAATTACTAAAATATAATACTAAATATATAACGCTAATACTAAAATATTACTAAAATACTAATATTTAGTATTTTTATATGTTATATAACTATGGTAAAATTTTAGTATTTGAATTTTAGTATTTTGATTAAACGATATAAATATGTTATGATGTAAATATGTAAATATGATAATATGTAATGTTATGATGTAAATGATGTAAATATGTTATGATTTTAGTATTTTAATAATATAATTTGAATTTTTGTTGTTTTGATTAATATTAACAAAATAATTTGAATTTTAATATTTTTTTAATTTGATTTTTTTTAGTACTTTAGTATATTTTTTGTGAGACCCCAGATTTTATGAATAATATTTAATTTTCTCGAAATATATTTTTGAATATTATGGTGTGGATTTGATATAGTGTTATAGTTGTGAGTAATATTTATAAATTTTGCAAAGTATGCAAGTTGTTGTATAATATTCGATTGGTCGGATAATATTTTTTTTGTCGGGAAATATTCGTACGACGGCACAATTATTGGTGGACCCCACAACGGAAGTATTGTCGTAGTTAGAAAACGACAAAATTATCTTTCTACAAAAATAACTACGGAGGTGTTACTGATTAAAACTGTTGAACTACCCAGTAGTAAAAAATCTGATGTCTGGCGTGGTTGCGTAGTAGTACTGCGATATTGATTATTGATGCTTATGTGAGAAGTCACCGGTATTGTTCAATCAATTATTCGGTCACTTTTCGTGTCGAATCTTATTCATGAGTTCTTATTCACGATTCTTATTCACGAGTTACTATTCATAAGTTCTTATTCATGAGTTCTTATTCACGAAGTCTTATTGATCACCCGTAAAATATATTTCTTTTAGATCCAAATCATTTTTGGGTACAATATTATTCCATGAGGAGATGTGCTTAATTTTTCGAATAGTTGGTTGAAGTTATAATAGTAAATCAATATGGAGCTTGGTGGAAAGTTATAATAGTAAATCAATATGGATCATGGATTTAAAGTTTTAATAGTAAATCGGTATGGATCGTTGCTTTAAGTTTTAATAGTAAACCAATATGGACCGTCCGTTTAAAAAGTAAATCAATCTGACCGTTCATTAATTAGTTCTTATGCACGATCCATTCTTACATAAATAGAAGCTCATTACTTCATTATTTCTTACGAATTCACTTTGAAACTCTGAGAAGAAACTATAGAGAGAAAGAAGAAAAATATTTTGTTACTTCACTTTTCCAATATCCGAGTTTCTTCAAGGTAGAGAATATTATTTGGTGTACTCATAAAAGGGTATTATTTCTTTTTATTAAATGAAGATAACTTCATTATTCCATTCTTTATTATTACATTTGGAATAATCAGTATCTGTGGGATACCTATACTTGGTGAAATTCTTTTGTTATTCCATTCTTTATTATTATGTTGGAATAACTTGATTATCTTAATCTGCATGCGTGGTGAAATTCTTACATTATTCCATTCTTTATTATTACATTGGAATAACTTGTCACTGTATGCGATCTATCGCATGCACAGTTAATTCTGTTGTTATTCCATTCTTATTATTACATTGGAATAACTTTGTTTATCGCAATCTCGCATACATGGTGAAATTCTTCTAATATTTACGTACTTTATTTTACGTCGAATATATCCGGTCATGTCGTTTCTGTGGGACACAGTTCCGTTATTTATTATTACATTGGAATAACTTTATGCATGTATGATCTATCGCGTGCATGGTAATAATTTTTTGTTATTCCATTCTTTATTATACTCAGGTTGGTTAAAACTTTGACTTATAGTCCATGAAATTAGTGGAATATCCTTGATATTTGCGCTTCATCCAAAGATATCTTTTAATGGAAATATTCTTACGAGCATTCTTGAATTTTACTCTACAAAGAAGTATCATGTTGACAATGTGGGCGTTATTAGTTCTGGATAAATTAATTCTTGAACTTGTTTTATTGAATTCTTATATCATTGTCATCATCCTCATGCTTATATTATGTTGAAAGTCATCTGTGGCCTGTAGTGCATAGATGGACTTGGTATGATTACGACCATGGATTATTCGGTATAATCATAACGGTAATGTTATAAATGATGTGGAAAAAGTCATCATTGGCCCGTAGTGCATTGATGGACAGTTTTTGATATGATTATGGCTATGAATTCTCTTTGGGTACAGTGGTCTGAAAGATGAATTATTTTATGGCATGATCGGACCGTTGATGAAAACATAATTATCTTTAGTCGTCTTTGCATGGATAATTAAGTGGTGCGTAATCTTAAAGAATATATCATTGGTAGTAGTGCATGGGTGATTCGATGATGTGGATTATTTATTAAAATTTGAGTCCCAGTGATAAAAGTGATGAAAACCTTTTAAATCATAGAAGATAATAGATTTTATTCCCTACTTGACTCTTACAATGGATTGGTTGTTCACTATGCATTAAACTTGATATTTATTATATTTTATCGGTTTAACATTGTTGAAGGCTAACGATAAATTATTACGCATTATCTTAGTCATAATATTTCTTCTTAGGCTAGTTGAGCTCACCCTTTCTTTCAACATTCTCTTGTGAAATGAGAACGTGGCTGGGACTAGTCGGGGAACAGAGTAATGATCCTAGATGTTTGCATTAGTAGTCCTCACTATTCTGTAAAATAGTATGATAATAATTATAATGAGGACTCCTTTTGAGTTTTTATACTCTCTAGTAGACAATATTTGTATTCAAACTCACAGTTTTTGTTTTGTCGTATTGTACACGACAGTTGTATTATTAAGTTGTATTTTAATTATGTACCATGTATCTGGCAACTCAAGATGGGTGATGTATACCTAATTTTGGGGGCGTCACATTTTTTAATTAGTATTTTAGTTTTTTTTTAATAAGTATTTTTAGTATTTGATGTAAATATGTAATTAGTATTTTAGTATGTTTTGACCATCATTAATTTTAGTAAATGTTCCATGTGTCAGCCACGTCATCAAGATTGTAATCCGTTAGTCTAGTTGACAGATCTGTCAACGGCAGGAGCACAAGCGACCAAAAAAATATAACGTTAAGTGTACTTTTGGACCAAAAAAAAAGTATAGAGTGCTCGATAGACATCGGGATAAAAATCAGAGATATTTTTGAACATTTGCCCATACCTACATCTAAATTAGATAATAAATTAATTGACACATATTACATACAAAAAATTATGCACAAAAAAAACGTACAAAATAGAAAATAAAAATAAAAATGTAGATTTTTTACACATTTTTATTGATATTTATTACCCGTGCACATTTTTTTGTATAATTTGTACACATAAATTATTATAATATTCCCTCTATATCCAAAAAAAATAACTAAATGTACAAAAAAAATTCCCTAAAAGAATGACATAAAGTTAAAGTTAAGTAAATATGTCATTTAGTGGAGCTTATTATTATAAAAAAATAAAAATATTCATCACTTTATATAATCTTGTGGGACCAATAAGAATAATTTTTTTTAAAAAAATTACTCTTTTTTCTACTTTTATTTTTTTAATATGTGTAAATTGTATTTTATTTATTTAGTAAATAAATCTAATCTAGGTGCACAGGTTATGTACAAAAAATTGTGCACTGATGGTAGTAAAAATCATGGGAGTGGTTAGCATGAAGTTAATTTTGGTCAATTGACCAATACAGTGTCGGCACACATGTCAGGAGGTGATCTCTTCATCTGCGTATCAGCACTATATTGATCAATTGATTAACGTACTATGAAGTTAATTTCATAATAACTGTAAGACCCCAAATTTTTATAAATAAAATTTATTTTCCTCTATTTATTATTTTGAAATAGTAAGGGTTGATTTGATTAATGTGGATAGTTATGGGTAAAATCATAAAATATTTGAATAAGCAAGTGGTTATAAAATATTCATTATTGTTAGGGAATATTCGTTTGGTCGTGGAATATTAAATACGTCGGGGAATATTAAATGCGATGGCGCATCTTTTATGGGCCCCATAACGAAAGCGATTGGATGAAGAAAGCGACAAGAATAAGTTGTTTATAAATAACGGTAGCGAGTTATTCTAGATTAATCTTTTTGGAATACCCAATTGGTTAAAATACACTAATACGCGTTGTTGAGCGATGGCACCGCGGTGTTGCACGATTATTGATTCTTACGTGAAGACCTTTACTCATGTGGCGCCCCCCAAAATAGGTCCATTCCACTGAACCCATTACGAGTCGCCAAATACATGGTACAAAAATAACTTCTGACTTTATTAATACATTTGTCGTGCAAAATCGACGACAACATATATCTTGTGAGTTTAAATACAATTATTGTCTTACAGACAATATACATACCAAATAAATCCCCCATCATAATTATTGATACATCATTTTACAAAAATGGTGAGGACTCTTAACAACTCTCCTAGAACTTTCATTCCATACCCAGGCTAAATACTCGTTATATTACCGCCTCCTCGAGAAGAAAAATGGAACAAAAAAGAAAAGGTGAGCTCATTAGCCGATAAAAGAATATTATGACTAAGACAATATCTGACAAAATTATCGTTAGTCTTGACGGGAAAAAATATAATAGAATACAATAGACAACAAGTTTTAAATCAATATTACATGGTGAAATAATAATTCATTAGAAGAGTTAAGTAGAGAATGCAAACTCTTATCTTACATGTATGAATTTTAAAGTTCATCATCAATATTTTTATCCACTGTAACATCAATCGATATATATACGGAATCATATATTCATCCTTGCACTTTCTGAGGCGAGGACATTCACGATTAGTCGTATTCATCTAAACACTGTTCATCTTTGCCACGGGCCAAAGATATTCATCGAAATCATTCATCTTTTGCACTACGGGCCAAAGATATTCATCGAAATCATTCATCTTTGCTACACGGGCCAAAGATATTCATCATAACTCATTCATCTTTTGCCTACTGGGCCAAAGATATTCAATAATATCATTATTTAAGGCGAGGATGATGAAAAATATTTTAAAAAAAGCGAATCCGTGAAACAAAATGACAAGGATTAAGGATTAAGGATTACGTACTTTGTTTTATCCACGTCCAAAATACCTCAAAAATAATCATAGTGGTGTAAAATTGAGAATGATCAAAACATGGATCTGATCAAAGCTAGTATCTATAATAGATATTTTGAACAAAAGAAGAATTTCATTTTTAAATTGAATAATCTTGTCAAATATTAAGTGAATAGTCTTGTATCGTGAATAATAACTCAGACACCAAAAGATAGAAATTTCACAAAAAAGCATCTTCACGCTTAAATGAATAGTAACTTTCGTGAATAATGGCTCATGAATAGTAACTTCGTGAATAGTAACTCATGAATAAGTAACCCAAGCATGAAAAAAAGTTCAAAATTTGATAAAATTTCCAACCAATATTTTGGCATAATGATATTGAAGAAATAATATCATTTGAGAAGAAAATAACATCCACTTACCTCGAAAGGCAGATCTTACTAGTTGAAACACTTTGGATATAGGCTATGACTTGAACTTGCCTTGTAGTATAGCAATACTCAAAGTATACTCAAAATACTCACAAGAATAAACTCGATAATATAGAGAGAAAACTTGATTTACGGTGTGATTTTCAATTCTAACCTAAGCACTTTTATAGAAAATTGCTTAGAACACGAAAGTAGAAAATTTATTATAATAATAATATATATATATAAATTCTTACGCCCACTCTTTGAATTCTAAAATCTGAATTCAACCCACATACTAGACCCACTAAATAACAAAAAAACGTTTTTCATACTTTAAATATTTTAAACTTCCAAAATCAATTATTTGAACTTGAACTTCAATAATTCACAATAAATAGCCCTTTTGCGGAAAATTCAAATCTTGCGTGTTTTATAGGAAATTCAATTCTCTACAACTTTACGGAAGAAAGTTTCTCCAAATTCCAAGCAGAAAATGGCCAAGAAATCCATAAGCGAAAGCGATTTTTCATTTATAATCAAATTTCGATCGATAAATGGGTCCACAGACATGTTTAACATGTTTTAAATATTTATTGCAACAAAAAATACTCTTCCTCCTCGTATACTCATATATCCCACATTCGTTGTAAAAATATCACCGTTATTATATTATTAAAATAATATATTTAAATGAATTATTTTATCAAAAAGATAAAATATTAATTTTCAACAATTGTCACATTAAAAATTTTCTCTATCTATATCCACATAAAATCAATATTTTCCTCATCATATGAATCAATAATTAATTATTCATAAATAATATTACAGAATCACAAAGATCTTGTGACGGTAGTTCCTGGAAGAGGGCTTTCGATAAAAAATTTCTCCTTCTTGGCCATGCCTTGCATTAGGTGACCAAATCTCTCCTTAGGCGAACTTTCTAGACATTGCCAATAAGGTTATCTAATAATATTATTCGGATAATATGAATTATTGCTTCGATAATGAAAAAATCTTGTGTAATGACAATTATTGAAACAACAATGATATAAAATATCAACGCACAATTATTGAATCAATAAAATAAAATCTTTGAGCGATAATTCTTTGTAACCATTATTGAGTGAGTGCCTTCATGTAAGAATCAATAATTGGTGCAATACTGGTATCTTCTTGTGCGATATACGCGTATTCTTCGTGTTTTAACCACCGGTATTCCAACGATTAAAGCCAGTAGTAACAACTACGCCAGTTATTTTTAAACAACTTATTTTTGTCGTTTTCTTCCTCCAATCGCTTTCCGTTATGGGGCCCACACATGGTTTTGCATACGTCGTCATGAATATTCCCAAACGATCTGAATATTCCACGACCAAACGAATATTCTCCAACAATAATGAATATTATATCACCACTTTAACTTATTTAAAATATTTAAGCGCGTTTTACCCATAACTAACCACATTAATCAAATCCACCCTTACTATTTCAAAATAATAAATAAAGGAAATTCCTTTTTATTTAAAAATTTGAGGTCTTCTGACTCAATAATGGTTACACAGAATTCTTTATTCAATATTTTATTTTATTGATTCAATAATTGTTGCATTGATATTTTATATTCTTTGTTGTTTGATAATTGTCATTACACAATATTTTTTATTATCGAAGCAATAATTCATATTATCTGAATAATATTATTAGATAACATTATTGGCAATGTCTAGATAGTTACATCTCTAAGGAGAGTTTGGTCACCTAATTACTGTGCAGGTAAGGAGAAATTCTTATTGGAAAGTCCCTCTTTCACAGGAACTGCACAGTTGTCGAATATTGTGATTTTGTAATATTATTTGTGAATAATTAATTCTTGATTTATATGATGAGGAAAATATTAATTTTATGTGGATATAGATGGAGAAAATTTTTAATGTGACAATTGTTGAAAATTAATATTTTATCTTTTTACGATAAAATAATTCATTTAAATATATTATTTTAATAATATATTAATCTGGTGATATTTTATAATGAATGTGAGATATATGAGTATATGAGGAGGAAGAGTATTTTGTGGCATTAAATGTTTAACACATATTTTGTGTGTTGGTGGACACAATTATTGACCAAAATTTGATTATAGCACGTAAAATCGCTTGGTTTATGGATTTTGGTCAATTTATGTTTGGAATTTAGAAAAACTTCCTACAGTAAGTTGTAGAAATTGAATTTCCTATTAAAACACGCAAGATTAGAATTTTCCGACAAAAAGTGCTATTTATCATGAATTATTGAAGTTAGGAGTTCAAATAATTGATTTTGGAAGTTTTAAATTATTTTATAAAAGAAAAATGTTTTTTTGATGTGTAAGCCTCATTTTACATGTGTTAGTTGGTAAAATCGATTCAAAGTTTCGTAGAAAACTTAATATATATATTAATATTATAATAAATTTTTACTTGCTTTTTGGTGTTACAGCGATTTCCTATAAATAGGTCTTGGGTTAGAATTGAAAATCACACCGAAGACTCAAGTTTTCTCTCTCTATATTATCGAAGCGTATTCTTGTGAGTATTTTGAGTATACTTTGAGTATTGCTATACGGTGAAAGTTCAAGTCATAACCTATATCCGGTGTTTAACTAAGATCTTGTCTTTTCGAGATAAGGGATGTTATTTTCTTCTCAAATGATATTATTTCTTCAATATCATTATCTTTGAAATATTGGTTGGAACTTTTTATCAAATTTGGAACTTTTTCATGCTCAAGGGTTCTTATTCATGAGAGTTCTTATTCACGAGTTACTTATTCACGAGTTACTATTCACGAAGCGTGAAGATGTTTTTGTGAAATTTCTATCTTTTGGTGTGAGATTCTTATTCACGTATATGACACTATTCACGTATACGGCACTATTCACGAATACGGCATTATTCACCGAAAAATGAAATTCTTCTTTTTGTCCAAAATATCTATTATGGATACTAGCTTTGATTGTATCCATGTTTTGATCATTCTTGAATTTTACACCACTATGATTATTTTTTTTGAGGTATTTTTTGATCGCGGATAAAAACAAAGTCATGAATCCTTAATCCTTAATCCTTGTCATTTTGTTTCAATCGGATTCGTTTATTTTAAAAATATTTTCATCATCCTCGGTCTTAAATAATGATATTTTCATTGAATATCTTTGGCCCAGTAGTGCAGATGAATGATTTACTGAATGAGTTATGATGAATAATACTAATCTTTGGCCTCAGATAGTCGAGGATGAATATATGATTCGAGATATATATTGATGATGTTACAAGATGATGATGATTCATACGATGAATATCTTTGGCGTATTGATTTAAAACTTGTCGTCTGAATTGTAAGTTGAGACTAACGATATGATATTATCTTAGAATATTCTTTATCTGGTTAATGAATATTTCTTTTTGTTCCATTTTCTTCTTCTCGGAGGCGAGAATAACGCAGTATGCAGCTCGGGTAAATGGAATGAAAGTTCTGGGAGAGTTGTTTAGTAGTCTCACCATTTTGTAAAAATGATTTATCAATAATTATGTGGGGATTTAGATGTAACAATAATTGTATTTAAACTCACAGATATATATGTCAGTGGTATTTTGCCCGACAAATGTATTAATAAAGTTGTAGTTATTTCCGTATCTGTATTTGCACAGAATGGGTTGGGTGGAATGGACCTATTTTGGGGGCGCACGATTGGTAGCTCGAGGATGATCTCATGGCGGAGATCGGGGAATATAGGAGGGAGAGCGAGTTCCTTCACTAAAGTGTGTCCTATATTATTTGTTAGTTGATGTTATATAGGGATATTATGTGATATATTGATTTCCTTAATTAACCCTTGTTTTATGATAGTTTTTAAGAATGGGCTGTTGAAGCGTTAACAATTGGGTAAGATGAATGAAATGGAGACACCTCTAATCGCCAATCAGATAATGTGATGTCGAGCGAAGAGGAATTAGAGATATCCATGTGGTGAGTGAAGAATTGATAGTTGCAAGACCCTAGAGATAGTCGCAGAGAAGCAACGGTGAGAGTGAGGAAGAAGAGGAAGAAGAGGTACACGAGGAGAGTTTATTAGAGGTATTTTATGATCAAATGTAGAATTGCAAATCGTATGGCGTATTTATGAAGTTAGAAGTCAAGGATTTGAAGGATTGCGAGCGTTCGTGGATGCAAAGGATTCTGAAGCTTGACATGTTACCCGATATGTGATGTTGAATGTACAACTCTTTGGCGAGTATAAGATGATAAAGTACGAATCGAATGAAAGAAGAAATAATCGAATTGTGAGAATGAGTGATGCGTGGATAAAAACAAGCCGCATCTAACGTTGATATTATGGAAAGAGATGTCCAATCTAATTTATACCTTCTTGAGATCTGGGATTCTACCCATTCTTTTATCTCTTGTTTGCTTTTAAGCGTTTGAACTTGACTATGGAGAAATTAGACTTTGACCTATCTCATGGAGACTCATTAGGAGAAACTTTCATTTCATCCATTTTAGAAATCTTTTATTCAGGTTAACTACTCATCATGCCAAACCTTATTTCTATAGGATATTTGTTTTTGATGTGATTTTAAGTTAGTTTTCATCGCCAAAATTATTCTTTCGTAAGGTTGTTAGTTTTCATATTCAAAAGAACTCCAAATTCATTGAAGTCCAAACCATTGAAGTCAACATCATATCAAACCACAAAGCTATTTGTTTATTGAAAAAGCGAATGTCAAGCTTTCTTAGCCATGTTATGGACTTGAACAATAACACGTCGATTTGAATAATATTCTGTTGTTATTGATTTTTCGACATATTTCTGAAGAATTTCTTGGTTTACTTAGGCGTGATATTGAATTTGTATCGACTTTAAATCCCAGACAAAACCCATTTCTAAAATCTCATGTCGAATGGCTCTATTGAACTTGAGTTAAAAAACCCAATTTGTGAAGTTGATACCGAGCCTCTGTCTGGTGACTTCCTTCGTGGAATACACCGAGCCGGACTCTCGTAGGGGACACCATATTCGATGCGATAGTAAAGCGATAGGTGTCATTTGTAACGTCTTATCCAAGATTGGGATGTGAGTCACAGTTGAGAACAACCTAAGTCGGTGTCGAAATATGTAGCTTTACAAGCTTAGTTGGTTATTATCGGAGATTCGTTAAAGGATATTCTCGAATCGCTATTCCATTAACGCACTCGTAGAGAGATAAAATTCGAATGGAGCAAAGAATGTGGGAAGAGCTTGAAGAACTCAAGAGGAGACTCATTTCAAAGACACGTGTTACGACCATGCCATCCTGGAAAAGCTAACGTGGTAGGTGACGTGTTGAGTGAAGATCGTATCTAAAGTCTGAGTACGATATTGTCAAAAACTAATTTCGTATAATTTACAAATAATAGAGATGGAGATGAAAACTCTAGGTACCCACGTGATGATATCGAGTATAATCGACTTTAATCGATAAAGTTAAAGTCGTATTCGAGCTACACCGGGGTGATGAATTTGAAGAAGGAGGTGCAAAGTTGTTATTTCAAAAATGAGAATCGGTGAGGTGAGGAAAGCTCAAACCTTGATTTATTAATCCATTTGAAATTCTCGATTGAATAGGAGCGTGGCTATAGACTAAACTTTTTCCGCTTGGTATAGCGCGCGTTCATATAACGTTTTTCACGTGTCGATGTTACGTAAATATGTGGACGACCAACCACGTCATTGAGTTAGAAGCCAGACGACGAGATAAATAGAAGACTTAACGTATGAGGAGGTACTGTCGAAGATCTTGGATAGGAAGGAGCGTGTCCTACGATACGAAGGTTATACCACAAGTTAAAGTTTTGTGGAGAAACCATGCTTATTAAGGAAATGACACGGGAGTTGGAAACGAAAATGAAAGCGGCGTATTTTCATCTTTTGAAACACACAGTGACGTCGTCGTCATTTCGAGGACGAAATTTCATAAGGAGGGAGGTTGTAAGACCAAAAATTTTTAAATAAAAGGAATTTCTTTTATTTATTATTTTGAAATAGTAAGGTGGATTTGATTAATGTGGTTAGTTATGGGTAAAATCATAAATATTTTAAATAAGCAGTGGTGATATAATATTCATTATTGTTGGAGAATATTCGTTTGGTCGTGGAATATTAAATCTTTGTCGAGAGAATATTAAATGCCAGCGACCATGTATGGGCCCATGTGGAAAGCGATTGGAGGAAGAAAAAACGACAAAATAAGTTGTTTAAAAATACTACAGCGTTGTTATTCTGAATTTACCTTTGTTGGAATACCCGGGATAAAAAACCCGATGTCTGGCGTTATTGAAGATGTGCAGTATTGCACCAATTATTGATTCTTACGTAAGAAGGCACTACTCAATAATGGTTACAGATAATTACCGCTTGAGATTTTATTTTATTGATTCAATAATTCTTTGCGTTGATATTTTATATTCTTTGTTGTTTGATAATTGTCATTACGGTATTTTTCATTATCGAAGCAATAATTCATATTATCCGAATAATATTATTAGATAACCTTATTGGCAATGTCTAGAAAGTTACATCTAAGGAGAGGTTTGGTCACCTAATTGCTTGGCAAAGATGGGAGAAATTCTTATTGAAAGCCCTCTTTCCAGGAACACAGTTGTCGATATTGTGATTCTCATAATATTATTTGTGAATAATTAATTATTGATTCATATGATGAGGAAAATATTGATTTTAGGTGGATATAGATGGAGAAAATTTTTATAGTGACAATTGTTGAAAATTAATATTTTATCTTTTTCTGATAAAATAATTCATTTAAATATATTATTTTAATAATATATTAACGATGATATTTTTACGATGAATGTGGGATATATGAGTATATGAGGAGGAAGAGTATTTTTGTTGCAATAAATGTTTAAAACATGTTAAACATGTCGGTGGACCCCATTTATTGACTGAAATTTGATTATAGCTTGTAAAATCGCCCATTTGTGGATTTCTTGTCAATTTACTGCTTGGAATTTGGAAAAACTTTCTTACGTAAAGTTGTAGATAATTGAATTTCCTATAAAAACACGCAAGATTTGAATTTTCCGGCAAAAGGGCTATTTATTGTGAATTATTGAAGTTAGAAGTTCAAATAATAATTGATTTTGGAAGTTTAAAATATTTAAAGTATGAAAAACGTTTTTTTTGTTATTAGTGGGTCTAGCATGTGGGTTGAATTCAGATTTTCAGAATTCAAAGAGTGGGCGTAAGAATTTATATATATATATTATTATTATAATAAATTTTCTACTTTGGTGTTCTAAGCAATTTTCATAAATAGGTCTTGGGTTAGAATTGAAAATCACACCGTAAAAGTTTTCTCTCTCTATATTATCGGTATTATTCTTGTGAGTATTTTGAGTATACTTTGAGTATTGCTATCTGCGGTGCAAGTTCAAGTCATGCTTTATATCCGGTGTTTCAACTTAGAAATCTTTTGTCTTTTCGAGGTAAGGGATGTTATTTTCTTCTCAAATGATATTATTTCTTCAATATCATTATGCCAAAATATTTGTTGGAAATTTTATCAAATTTGGAACTTTTTTCATGTCGGGGTTACTTATTCATGAGTTCTTATTCACGAGTTACTATTCATGAGTTATTTATTCACGAAGTTACTATTCACGAAGCGTGAAGATGTTTTTTTATGAAATTTCTATCTTTTGGTGTAGTGAGATTCTTATTCACGATATCAAGACTATTCACGAATCACGGCATTATTCAATAGAAAAATGAAATTCTTCTTTTTGTCGAAAATATCTATTATGGATACTAGCTTTGATTGTATCCATGTTTTGATCATTCTTGAATTTTACACCACTATGATTATTTTTGAGGTATTTTTGGGCGTGGATAAAACAAAGTACTGAATCCTTAATCCTTAATCCTTGTCATTTTGTTTCAATTGGATTCGCTTTTTTAAAAATATTTTCATCATCCTCGGTCTTTAAATAATGATATTATTGAATATCTTTGGCTGTAAGTGCAAAGATGAATGAGTTATGATGAATATCTTTGGCTTTATAGTGCAAAGATGAATGATTTACGATGAATATCTTTGGCCGTAGTGCAAAGATGAATGATTCGATGAATATCTTTGGCCCGTAGTGCAAAGATGAGCAGTGTTTAGATGAACATGACCAACTGGTGAATGTCCTCGGCTTTTGTAGTGCAAGGATGAATATATGATTCGGATATATATTGATTGATGTTACGGGGATAAAAATATTGATGATGAACTTTAAAATTCATACATGAAGATAGTAGTTTGCATTCTCTACTTAACTCTTCTAATGAATTATTATTTCATTGCGAAATATTGATTTAAAACTTGTTGTCTATTGTATTCTATTATATTTTTCCTGTTGAAGACTAACGATAATTTTGTTGTATATTATCTTAGTCATAATATTCTTTACTTGGGCTAGTCGAGCTCACCCTTTTCTTTTTTGTTCCATTTTTCTTCTCGTGGAGGCGAGAATATAACGAAGTACTGCAGTGGGGTATGGAATGAAAGTTCTAGGGAGAGTTGTTTAGTAGTCCTCACCATTTTGTAAAATGATTTATCAATAATTATGATGGGGATTTATTTGGGTATGTATATTGTCTGAAGACAATAATTGTATTTAAACTCACAATATATATGTTGTCGTATTTTTTACACGACAAATGTATTAATAAAGTTGTAGTTATTTACATACCATGTATTTGGCGACTCAGAATGGGTTGGGTGGAATGGACCTATTTTGGGGGCGTCACATAAGTAACCAGCAGCTACATAAATGAGAACTCTTACATGGTATTTTGGATACCATCTGCACATTCTGTTAAAAAGGTTGAATCATACATACATTACCATCATTATAAAATTGATCATTCGGGATACCTCAATTAGATTTATTGGTCACTACATATGGAATAATTGGACATCTGTTTATTGCGATGTCTAATTGGAGTATATTATACATTGGAACTTCGACATATTATAATTGGATACTTTCAAATTAAAATTCATAAAACATTATAAATTGGATAAGTAATAATGGAATTCCTCAATATGTTCAATGTATTAAAACAATAAAAAGGTAAATAGTAACCAACATGATGAAATACAGAGCGGACAGTGACGACAACGAGAGATCAACGCCGACAGAAACGAAAAGAACGCCGACATAAATCAAAAAGAGAATAAGAGAAATTTGATTTTCAAGTTCCCAAATTAGAAAATAAGGGTTTCCAACTAAAGAAGCTTTCACTACAAAAAGAGAGAAAAACGACAAAGGAAAAAGGCATGTAATTCAAATTGTCACAGATTAGGCAACCAACCGGGAACAATTATCATTGTAGAACTGATTTGCCACATCAACAACCCATTAAATCACCCAACTAAATTAAAGGCATACCAAATGCATTAATTTTATAAAAATGTATTAATACTATAAATATTTTTTTGATGCATTTTTGTTGTAATTTTTTCTAAAAATATCATAGGAAGTGTAAATAACCCTATTTTATTCATATCATTCGGAATTGGGACTATTATAATTACATATGGATTGGGCTCAAGCTCAAACAAATATTAACTCGGACTTTTAATTTCTGGCTAGGCTCATTTCTAAACAACTCTTTTTAGTAGGGAATTGTTATGCTTTTGTGAATAATAATAATAATTATTATTATCTTCTTCTTCTTCTTTTTAATTTTTTTTTTTGTTATTTTAAATTTAATAAGGATTTTGTTGGCTCTAGATTTTCTAGTCAACGGGTATAGAGGAGTCAAAGTCTTGTATGATATTGAGTATTGACGCATACCAACCAAAAGAAACTCTCCACTTATTAAAAAAAGATTAGATTGGTTTGCTTTTAAGATATTGACTGAGCCACTCATTTATTACTTGCATTGAAATTTCCTTCCCACCCTCCTTTTTGTGTCGTTAATGCTCGTTTGCATTGAAATTTCCTTCCCAGAACATAATAACTTAATAAGCACCTCAGACTGCCTTTTGACTCAATTATATATATATATATATATATATATATATATATATATATATATATATATATATATATATGATTTCATCTACAATGGAGAATCGATTATTGAAACAACTCCTTTTAATTCAAATTGTTAACCTAGTAGCGTCTTTATTACTTAATTTTTTATATTCGCCATAAGAAGTTGTGGCGGGGCTAAAAGGATTCTCCCAACAACCTGATTCTTTGTGGATGGAGACAATATATATATATAGAGAGAGAGCAAGGATCTTAAAAATCACCATTATTGAGCTTCACCCTCGAAGCTCATCCTCGCCTATTTTTTTATATAAAAAAAACATAACTAATAAAAAATGTATAATAATTTTTGAAATTGAAAGTTTTTTTAAAAAAAGTGTTTTGGGTACATATAACAAAACAGTGTTATACAGTCTGTATAACACTGTTTTGTTATATGTACTCAAATCACACCCAAAACACTTTTTTAAAAAACTTTCAATTTCAAAAATTATTATACATTTTTTATTAATGTTTTTTTTATAAAAAAGAGGCGTGGTGAGCTCGAGGTGTAGCTCAATAAGTGAAGTAGCTTAAAATGGATCAGATATATATATAATTGATATTTTCACATTATTTTTGATATTTCAATACATACGACTCACATATTAATAAAAAAAAAATCGACTCATCAGCTAATATGTGAGGTCTACGTGTGAAAATATCAAAAAATAATGTGAAAATATCAATTTTCTATATATATATAGAAATATCCATTAACCAGAATGTAAAAAATATAAACTCAACGATCAGCGAATTCGTTCTAATTTAATGAATGAATTCGGTACTAATATAAAATAACAAAAAAAAAAGGAGGAGGTTGTTTTGGCAAACACGAATAAATTTTTTTAACAGTTTTAGTAAAAAAATAAATTCTATTTGTTGGGCCATGATACTTTTTATAATTGGATTAGACCTAATGGGCTCCTCCTTTGGACTATGTTACTTTAGTTCTGTTGGGTCGAATGATTTGGGCCCAGTTATTTGATTATGTTATTGGGTCATTTCGGTTGGATCCGGTCAGTCTGGACCATCTTTATTGTATTGGGCTAAATCATTGGATCGATCCATTACACAAATTGCCACTTAACCCAGCTTTGACCATTAATCATTACACAAGATAACAGTTGATTGTTATTTGCCACTTTTCTGCATGGCATTAATGAGGATGAGACTCCGATGACCGGTGGTGAAAAACAGTAGTAGCAGGTAGGAAAGTGAGTTACATATTTTCGGCTGAGATGACCGGGGGTAGGAGGAGGTGTCAGGGAGTAGTGGGTGGCACGATAAATCGGGTCTGGAGTATGTATGAGGCAAGGATCACACAAGTAAAGGTAGGTAATAAAATATTACAACACACATAGACTTGGCAAATGTTTCAAGTTCATGGTGAAGGCCTACCATCCCCAAAAGCAGCTTTTGGTATTTTTTTTGGCCCACAAAAATTCGGACCTTTTGGCCAAAATTTGCTCAAAGCTCCTACTACCATGAAGCTTTGCAGGCTCAAAAAATAGGCATAAACCACCTTCAGCCCGCGGGCTATGGGCTTACTTTTTTTGGCTCTTGAAAATCCGGATCTTTTTGGCCCGGCCCGCGCCCGCCCGCCCGTTTGCCAACTTTAAACACACATAATTAAAGGATTATTATCTCTCAAGCACTAGACAATTTTATGAAAGAATAATAATAATAAATAAAACTCAAAATTTTTAGAGATAACTCCTGAATAGTTAAGATACAAATATGAGTCTAAACTATTTAGAGGATCTCTTAATATAAATATATAGATAATTAAAATACATTAAAAAATAAGCTATTAAGATACAATCAAACACAACCTAAATTTAATTATATGACATTCAAATTTGTTGGACTGCTCTATATGACAACATTAATTTCTATAGACTAAACATTGTCTAAAATTAAATACACATATTCAAGTATAAAATATACTTCGTTCATTCAATTTTATTTGTCCTTTTTTTCCATAATTTAATTATATCAATATTCATCAAAATAGGAAAGTGATATTTTCTTTTAAAAAATTTAATATTTTGGACAAAATTGTTGAAATGAAAAAAATAATGATTCCCATGTACATGTGGAAATAGGTGCAACACTCAATATAATAATGCTCATATATTTATTTGCTTACACAAAGTTACTTTTTAATAATTGTCAGATTACTCACCTAAGTGAGAATCGAAACGAAAACTTAAAAATTAAAAAATTAATATGTCAACATAAAAAATGTCGTTATAAATGTATAGTGATAGTAAAAATTATCGCTATAAAATTATAACGACGATTTTCATGTGAAAATATAAAAAAATCATGTGTAAATATTAATTTTCAAAAATTATTTACTTCAATCTTAATCATCAGGTTAAAACCTCTTGGGCAATTAAATACTTCCTTTATCAATTGCAAAAACAAACAAAATTTATTCGTACATTTATAAATAAATAATAAAAAACAAAAAAAAAGCAATTATGCTGCTGGAAATAACCCCTTCACAAAACAATAATCATAATTCAACATTTTTGTTAATGAAATGTAAAATATAGAAATTTTTTAGGCATGAATCAAAATGTGGGTATTAATTAATTAATTATAATAGATTGATTCCCCATTTATTTATCTGTCATTTTAATTAGTAATTAAAGCTATTTCCATCTTTCTCGAATCACAAGATTCTCTTGGCCCGTGACCACAGGAGGAGATCCTATTCCTATATATGAATCCCATTAAACTTCTAGTATCTATCCTATCCTATCCTATCCATCTCTTTATTTAAGAACAACAATTAAAGATTCATAAATAAATATTTTGACAAATTACAAATATATAAATAATTGATTAATGTATATATTCGTAAAAAATGTCTGATTAATTTGGAAGTGGTTTTAAAATTAAGTTTATTTTTAAGTAAAATGTTGAAGAAGAAAGAATTAAAAATTTAATTTTCTTTCCAATTTTATATGCTTTTTTTAACACGCAGATGAAATTAAATGTGTAAAACTCATTCTATTTCTTCAAAATTTTCAATTCAATTTATCTAAAAATAAACTTCATATTAATCAGATCCGACTAATTTCAGCATATATTTGAATTGCGACTGAGGGATAAAATAATATAACAATAATAAGTTGATCCCTGTATTCTGACAGCATAAATTTATCATAATATATATAAACGCTGATTTTTCATTTGTCAAAAAAACAAATTCTACAAGTTTAAGATCAGAGTAACATGATCATGTTATCATCTTTATCTTTAACTTTAATTAAAAGATAAAAATATCAATAATTATCATACACAATTTTCACAATTTAATAATCTCCCTAAATAAAATTAAAAATAATATTAAACAATAATAATAATAATAAAAGTAAATACATACTAGAAATGATTCTAATTTGAAAGAGATGGTTCAATCCTCCTCATTTGACTCCCATGCTTATTGGTCTCATCTTCATCATCATATGCATATGCAAACCCACCATGACGGGTCAGATCCATACCCGCCAGCTCATCTTCAGCAGAGATTCGTAGAAGTTTCAGCTTATGCAACCCATAGAACAAAGGACCCATTGTGGCACTAACCCACCCGATAATCACCAAAATCTGGATCACATGAGCCGCCAATAGCTTCCCACCACCACCCATGAACAACCCGTAAGGCCGACTTGTTTTGCCGGGAATGGGATACACCTCGTTTACATACTTTTCCTTGGCAAATAAGGCCGTGAAAATAATACCCCAAGCCCCACAACCGCCGTGGAGCTGCGCCGCCTCCAATGGGTCGTCATATTTCAACTTCTCCGCAAGCTTGTTGAAGCCAATCAACACTAATGCTGCCACGAACCCGCATATAATCGCCGCCCACGGCTCCACTACCGAGCACCCGCCGGTGATTGCCGCAAATCCGCCCAAAAGGCCATTACAAACATCAGTCACATTCCAATGCCCGGACAAAATTCTCTTCCCAAATAAGGTCGTTAACGCCGCCGTGCAGCCGGCTAGAGTCGTCGTAACGGCGGTCCGACCCACCGCGCTCCATTGACCATAATACCCTCCATTATAAGTAATCAATATTTTGTTAAACGATCCAGGGTTAAATCCGTACCATCCAAACCAAAGCAAAAACGTACCCAGAACCACCAGGGAAGCACTATGGCCACGCAGAGCTACTGCGCGGCCACTATGATCAAATCTGCCAATTCTAGGGCCCTCAATAAGAGCTCCGTATAAGCCTGCAATTCCTCCAACCATATGGACAACTCCGGATCCGGCAAAATCTATGACACCAGATCCGAATAAGAGATTGTCCATATTTGTGGGACTGGCCCATCCGTCAGCCGACCAGAACCAGTGAGACACGATTGGATAAACGAATCCAGTCAAAAATGAAGAGTAAATCAAATAGGCAACGAACTGAGTTCGTTCTGCTATAGAGCCACTAGTGATTCCAGCGGCTGCTATAGCGAAAGCCCATTGATAAAGGAAATTACTGTAGTCGAAATTGGGGTCCGGTACATCTTTGAGGCCGAAGAAATGGCGGCCGATGAAGCCGTTGGAGGGGGCGCCGAAGGCAAAGGCGAAGCCGAATAGGTAATAGAAGAGGCCGCCGGCGGCGGCGTCAAGGACGTTGGTGAGCATGATATTCATGGTGTTTTTGGCGCGGACGGAGCCGGCGCAGAGCATGGCGAAGCCAAGCTGCATGGAGAAGACGAGGTAGGCGGAGAAGAGGAGGTATGTGGAGTCAATGGCATAGCCGGTGTCGGTCAAGCGATCGGAGACTGCGGTGAACTGTTCGCAGATGAAGTTGGCGGCGGCGGTGGCGTTGGTGGTGTTGGCGCCGAAGAACTGCGCCAGCTGGTCGGCGGAGCAGCTCATGGTCGCCATGGCTCGGTGGTTGAAAGAGCTAAAAAAACACTTAGATTTGAGGGATTTAAGAGGCCCAAGGCCTTACGGGATCCCTGTTTATAGGGAAAGTCTTTTGACTTTTCTTTGTTTAAAAAATAAAGAGGAGATTTCTAGTGTCATTTTGGGAATTTGAAATGCTGATTTAGTCATTTAATTTGGATATTTACAGTAAGCCAAAAATAGTAATTAAATATGATAAATAGGCACGTGCTGTTGTAATTTAGAATTGTACAGTAAATTCTTTCTTTATTTTCCTAATAAATTATTTTCTTTTTTTGTTAATCATATAATACTTTCCTAAGAAATACTTAACCAAAAAAATAAATTCTTTCCTAATAATGGAAAAAAAATAAGAAATACTTTCCTAATAAATTCTTTTTTTGTTTATCATATAACATATTAGAAATTTTGAAAGAATCAAATTGGAACCGAAAGCGCACTTAAAAACGCATACGAATCACACCATTAAAACCGCACCAATCTGCTTCCGTGAATGTAATTTGCTTTTAGGTGGGTTGAATAATAAAATTCTACTTTCTTTTTGGTTCTTAGCCATAATCGCACGCATAAAATCGAAACCGCACCATGTGTGTGTATGTATGTATTATCTCTAGTAAATTTTAAAGTTACTTTTCACTTGAACACGCTCAGAGAAAATCACAGTATTGCATTGTCATTTTTTCACCAATTGAAAGAAGATGTTAGAGGTTATAGAGTCAAAAATTAAGCAATTGAATTTTGGAATTTCAAATTTGTTTGATGCGTTATTAGAGGGGCTTATAGCTGAGGGGCTCGAGCACTTGATGCATTGGTTAATGTCAATGCTATAATAGTAATAGTCTAATAGATTATTTTTCAAATTAGGTATAGTTAGGATTATATTCTATAAGTCCTCCCTGCAATATATGAGATATTCTATCTCCAGTATATACTTTTAATTTTTGAGAACTAGATAAACATTCTTGCTTGTTATCGAATATATGGTCTCCGTTATTTTATATAGCGTATGTTTTAGTTTTAAAGCATGCTTGATATAATTCTCATTGCTGACTTTGTCACTAAGTTAATTGTTCGATGTAAGTTTTATGTTAAACTTTATTAAAGGCTTAGACTTTTTTGTTGTTTCAATTGGTTTTGGAACCGAAACCGCACCAATTAAAACCGCATCGCACCAATCACAAGCGATTTCGGGTGTGATTTTGAATTTTTCAAACCACACCTAAGCGGTTTCGGGAGCGGTTTGGACCAAATCGCACCATGCTCACCCCTAATATATTGTAAGTGACAGCTTGTAAATTTGAGCAAACTAACATATTTATGATAAAATCTCAATAAAATAAAATATTTAATATACTCAAAACATTTTTGACTTTTTTGTAAAATTATAAATGCTCTACTGTCCAATATAAGAGGTTAAATAACATATATTAATTTTTATGCTTAAATGGATCATTTTTTAAAATTAATAACTAAGTATTTATAATCTCAAACCTTAGTTGTGATTACAAATTATAGGTAAATTATTATGATCATAATCTTTTAAAAATACAATGTATTTATTCTAAAAAGGCCAATTATTGTAAAAATTAATGAAAAACATTTATTCTTGGATGCAAAGAGTGCTATGAATTTGTTTAGTAATTATCAACGAACAAGATTTTCAAGTGCGTTTAAAACTCTAAACGCTCCATAAACTGATAGACGCACTATAATTCCACTGTTTCAAAATGAAATAAATTCATTCATGATAAAATGAAATACAATACATTAATATAGTTTGCGGAAATGACGAGGAACCAAATAAATAATCTTTTCTTTAATCACGTTGTTTGTTTCAGTAGTTTAAGAGAGAACTTGGGTTCAACAGTAAATCCGAAAGTCTTTGAGTTCGACTTCTGCTAGAACAATATAGGGGATATGCATTAAAAGACGTAAAAAAAAGTGACATTATTGAAAGTCTTGTTCAAAAAAGGGAGATATATAATCTTTAGATCATTAAAAAGGCCGAAAAACACATCTCGTACATGGAAAGATGAAGACAAATTTGAATAAATACAAATCAAACAAAAAAAACAAATGGATTATTATTATGTTATGTTATTGTATTGAAAGTGTAAGACATAAATTATTGTGGTGGCTTGGAAAGTGATGCTAGAGGCCTTCAAAACTCGATAATCCTTTTGTGGTGGTATCTTTTTTATGGGGACATTATGTAGGTACAAATCTTATCTTCCAACTGACACAAAAACCGTCTTATATTGAACCTCTCATAAAACGCAAGATTTAGTCTTAATTAAATTAATTAATTTATCAATAGAGTACTTACATATAGTTACACAGAGAGAAAGATCATCTCATATTTTACGTGTCGACATTGTATTAATTAACTGATCAAATTAAATTCATGCTAACCACTCTCTATTTTGATAGAGTGAGATATAATTTATTTATTTTTTGAAATTACGTCCACATACTTAAATAATGTAATTGATTTAATTTTTGAAAATAATAAAATTTGTAGTTAGTAATAATATTTATATAGTTTATAATTTCTACAATTGTATCGTCTAAAATTAATTAACTCGTATTTATTTTGAATTTGAGAATATCTCAAATTGACTTCAAAAGATCAAACTTGGTTTCAGTGGCAGACCCAAGGGTAGGGGACACCTGCCCCCACTGAAATTTTAGAAGGTTATGGGGTCATAAAAAAATTATTTAAGGGGGTGTTAAATGAAATTATTATGTTTGACAAGTATAAAAAACTACTCATTCCGTCCCACGATAAAAGTCTTTATTACTATTTTAGGTAGTTCCAGGTTAAATATTTACTTATCTTAAATGATCTATTTTTACAATAATTTATCTATAATACCCTTATTATTAATTGTTATATTTCTATTCTCTATGCATATTTATGGAGCATCACTAGTAATGTGCAAAAAATTATGCAATTAAATGATAATTTAAATATGGACAATTTTATCATTTTATCCCCTTTCTTAATATGCGCAAAAAGTCAATCAGCACTTTTATTCTGGGACGGAGGGAGTATTAAAATACTTATATTTAAAGTCAAAAAACAAGGGATATTGACCATAAATATTTAGGGGATAATGAGATTGGTCTTAGCACCTTCCTCAAATAATTTTTTTTTTTTCACTTTTTCATTTGGTCCATTTTTTTTCTTTTCGTCTTTTTCTTTTTTCACAAATGATAAACATAGGTTGAATTGAAGATATACTAAAAATTACTATTTAAATATATTTGTTTCCATTTATAAATTTTTTTTGTGCTTTTTATTGTTTTAAAATATTTTTAGTTGAATTAAGTATTAAAAAAATATAAATAAATAATTATATTTTGATTTAAAATGTCAACTAAGATGCCCATGATTATATTTTGTGAAATGATATTTTTTTTCTCTTTAATATTTTTTTTTTCGAATTTGCCCCCACTGAATTTTGAGGCTGGATCCGCCCTTGCTTGGTTCTATATTTTGGAACGGATGGAGTATATTTTTAGAAAAGAGTTATTGTAATATATACGTTTGATATAATTAATGTTATTTTTGAGCAATTAGAATATAGGTTGAATTTATTATATTATTAAAAAATAAATACATCGAGTTGTATTCTATACAAATTTTAATATTCGAAGAATAAAAATCAGTAGGTAAATATTGAACTACAAAGAATAATATGATTACAAGATTATGGGTTGGTAAACTCAAATAAACAACATAAAACACAAGATTTAGAGTCTTAATTAAATTAATCAAGTTGTTCATAAGCACTAATTAAACTTTTGACTTTAGATTATCAAATTCATTATTCATTAATATTATATTAAACAAATTGCACTTAAACTTAAAATTTATAGTCTATAGTTTGTTGAATAAACAAGTCGAGTATGAACATTTCTAATTCAGATTTAATAGTATTTATTATTATTATTATTTTTGTCTAAACATTTCTTGAATAGACTTTAAATATTATTGACAAAGACATTTTTAGTAGTGGTTTATGTGTTACACCTTCCTTTTCATTATACGTATTTGTACACGTAAATAAGCATCATGCATATTGTAAATACAAATTGTTATTCTTTATTTGAGGGAAAGATAAATCAAATATCATACTAATAAAGAATACAGAAATCAATAATAATTAAATAAATAATTCAAGTTTTATTCTTTCTTTTTTTGTTTGTTTGGTTGAAATAAATTGAAGCTGTAATTGTTATTGAAATAATTATTTTTATTTTTATTTTTGTAAATTTTCAGGATATTTTATTTTCGTATTTCACTTTTAAATGTAATTTTTTGGATTAATATAGTGTTGACAGTTGATTATAAATTCTAAATATAATAGAAAAAGGTTTAACTATGACTATGAGATTCGAATCCTTTATATAATTGTTTTTATTTTTTTTGAATTATCCCAGCCTCACAAAAATAATAAGAAAATTTCTTGTCAACTGTAAGGTGTCTGTCTGTCATGTTGTTGTTATTTACTAAATAAGTAATATTTATTTGTTTATGTTTAGAAATTACAACTCAAATTAAAGGAATAATCATAATAATAGAAGAGAGAAGAGAGAAGAGAGAGGAGAGAGATTTTCAAATTAAATGTAGCTGTCTTGAAAATTAATTAATTATTACTTCTTTTAATATTTTCAAAGGTCAATAATTATATTTAATTATAAGCTACTATCAAACAAACTGTGGGATGTTTGCTTTTCAGACATTTTCATCATCCCATATTCCCATTCATACTACCATACAAGTAAAATGACAAGCGACTCTTTCTGGCATGTTTAGGCCAAGCTGACAAATTTCCAAACAATAAGTCTAGGGGTCATTATTCTAGTGATTTTTTTTTTGATTTAGTATTTTCAAAAAAAATATATTATTTATTTTAATTAAATTTTTTTATAAAAAATAATATTTTAAGTTTAATTTAAATACATATAAAAAATTGAATTGTACAGACCGTATAGTATAAACTATCTGATTGTCAGCTAGTTGACAGCCCAATAACTTATTGACCATAGATATTGTAGTTGTGGTTGAAGTTTAAATTGGAGTGCAATAAATTTATGAATTGCAACCGTGCATTGACTAGTACAAGTTGTACTTACTTGTACCGTGCTGGCAAGGGCAATGTCAATGGCATAACCAAACACAATCAATCCACTTGTAACTTTGAACACCCCAAAATTGTCAAATATTTAATATTCCATTTGTTTCGTTTCACAAAAAAAAAGTTTTATTTTGTAAAATTTATATATATTTTTAAAAATGATAAAATGTTGGTTTAATAGCGTGATACAATAATAAAAATTTGAAAATATTATGTCATTTGTAAAAAAGAAAATTATGTAAGTGACTATGAGGAACATCATGACCCTATAGCAAAAGGCCAGACCAATTCAAATCTACTGGGCCTTGTGAGGCTTATGACCTCACTCACTTGATCAGCAGAGTGGAAGATTATTATTTAATTTTGGTTGAATATTCAAAAGATTTATTTCCATTCTTTGATATACGTTGACAATCTGCCAGACCATAACCCAACAATTGTGTTTGTCGCAAGGAAACCTAATTTTTAACAAGAGGAAATAGGGGCATAAACATGAACACTGATATTATTTTCACATCCATCGCAATCCAAAATTGGTGAAATAATGTATATCAGTTTCCCACCACAAGTATTTAAGCACAAACAACAATTCGGCAAGGATTCTTTGACAATTATTTTGTAAACTCCTACGAACCCTTTGTATAATTACATGTTGAGATTATGACAAGTAACTAATGTATGATTGGCCTAATAAACTGATCAAGCTGACATTAAATTTTAATGCCGTCTTTGTCACTGGAAACCAAACTGATCAAGCTGACATTAAATATTCAAATTCCAAAAAGTCAAATATCTCATTTTCTCAAATGTCAACTGATCAAACACAAGTAAGTTATATCTGATAGAGAATACACCCCCCTATTAATGTTGCTAACACACAAGAAATATAGAAACAGCAAGTGATTCTCAAAGCTGTACTTTTATTTCCACAGTCGGAACGTAACGTATATAAATCAAAATTGATATTACAACGAGGTATCTGATTTACAGACTACTGAAATCAGAATTATACATTAAAAAAATTTGCCTCAGAATTTCACAACTACTTTTTTGGCTGATAAATGAATCAAGAGGTAAGAACATATGTTGGATTTATGTTCTACTCACCTCCCCCTTTTAGCTTTTTCCTCTGCTTTCTTCTTTGATCATGCAAACCTTGAGCAAGTCACAGATTTCAGAGAAGTTGTGTTTGTAATAAAAAAGAGATGGTGGAAGAGTGCAAGGAAAAATGGAGATACAGAAATACATATGCATATACATACACATTGCGTTGTGTGTGCGTGTGTGTATATATATATATATATATAGAGAGAGAGAGAGTACGTTTTTTCTCCTCTTTCTTCTTTCTCCTTAGGTTGTCTAAATTTTTTCGCTTTTCTGCATCCTCTTTGAAATCCATGCGCACCTGAGAACGAAATTTAAAAGAAGACGACTATTAACTTCAATTCTTGAAATACATTCTTTTGTTTTGACATGAAATGCTGTTAACATTGAAGGTAACGTTTATTCTCAGAATGTACCTCATGACCAGCACTTCTAAGTGCTTGGAGTGGTTCCACACAATCCTGACCAATGACAACCATTTTCCTTCTTTTGATATCTCCAGAGTTCCTGGTATCATCATTTCTCTGCCTAGCTAATTCCTCAAATTGGTGTTGAAGAAGGGGTGAAATACCAGCCTGATAAAATGACTAAATGATTAGTTTATAAATCATAGTAAAGAATATCTTTAGATGTTATAATGAGCAAATGTTTTCATGTTGATATACAAAATCTAGAAATATTTCATCAACTAGCAGCAGCTTATAGCTAATATCAACCAATATACTGAAAGAAAAACACCCTCCATCCCTCAAGCAGTCACTATGTAAAGAAATGCTTGCAACACCACACACTTGCAGAACGCTGGGTAATAAACATACTTTGACTTTGTGTGGCTGTTTTTTTTCTTTTTTCTTGGAAAAGTAGTTTACAAGTCATTACTAGATAGTAAAGTGTTGAAGAAATCAAGGATACACATCTCAAGTTGTAACTCGTAAGATATTACAGTGAAATAAATAATTCACTTCTCTATACAAAAACTTGTTTCAGTCATATATTATTTACAAACACTATATATATTTCATAATGGATTCAACCCATGCTATTATGGCAATTGCCTAGAAAAAAAACCTCAAGGTCGCAGGTTCTAATCTCCATTGCTGGGGACAATATAAAAATCATCAGTCTGTCATAATATGATCCTTGTGTATTTATAAGGCTAATGTTCATGCTAGTAGTTTTGTCCATATAAGAACATATAACCACTATCCAATTGCCTCCCCAAATTCCTAATATTACTGTCAAAAGCCTCCAAAGTTTTACAAGAAAACTTGGTAAAATCGGAGCTCACTTTGAAATTCTGTATTCATATCACATCAAATTTACATACCATTCAACTCAAATAACAAAGCAAGTATTTCTAATTGTGATGTAAAGCTTTAAGGAACAAATAAGAACGCATTGGTATATGACCAAAGTAAATGTATGGGAAGAAAAAATCCAAGACTCGATATGCAATTAAACACACAAAAATCTACAAAAAAACATACTATACTTTTTCCATAAACCTGGAGCTGAGATCCGAAAAAATACATCAACATCTATTTTCATTTTGCTTTTTCATCCTATTATATATGTGCTTCAAAATATTTAATAGTAGATACATAACAGAAGTGTAAAAGATGCAGGACAGACATGATGTCAAAATAATTAAAAGAAAACTAAGAAATTGTGAAAAGGAGGATGACATGATGTTTCAAGTGATTACCCCTGCCAAATAGCGGTGTGAAAAAGTTTTGGGTTGCAATGGCCGTGAAAGTAGCAGTTTGAGCTCCTACAGTTCAAATACATAATGCTCATATTAAACACACAGATAAGGACAATGTGCCAAATAATACCTGCAGTTTCAGTTCACATATAAGATAATATCCATAATCCAGAAAAACCTGCTGTAGTTTTTTTAGATGGATAGAACTGGCTTTCTTTTGCTTGAAAGTGTTCACTCTTTCATCTTCACTGTCGTTATCCTCCACAACTAATTCAACTGATTCAGCATTCCGCTCCAACCAGCTTTTGTTTGCCTTTTCCTAAAAGCCAATGAACTAAATACTCAAAATGCAGCAACGTAAGAATGCACCCGAGAAGTAACTACAGCTACAAACAAATCATTATAATGCCTTTAGTAAAATTAAGAGTAGCAAATAATGCAAAATCTCTGCTACAAAACAAATGGTATTTATTATCAAACAGGACTAACAATAATACCCTTTAACCTAACAAGGACTTGCCATGCCCTCTGCACAGGCTTGAAGACATATTCTTGACCTGAGTTCCAGCAGTTTTATTTCCCAGACTCGAAGAAACTTTTGCAGTAGATACTTCATGTTTTAATTATTGCCTACAGACAAATGCTAACAGGATCCAATATGTAGTTCTGTAATTTGCGCGAGAGAGAGAGAGAGAGAGAGAGAGAGAGAAAAACCAAATCAATATTTTGACATTCATGAATGTCAAATCAATATTTTGACATTCATGAACATTTTTAGTTCTAATTTTAGAATGTTATCCCCTTCTTTTTCTATAGAGAAAACCCCCCTCAAAACAGAAACAAAGACGAACTTTGCAATTAAAGTTAAGAGTTAAATGCACTTTGAATCCCCAAGTTTACTGTGACAACCCGGATTTTTAGAAATTGTCAAAATAAGAATGTAATGAATAAAATTCTTATTATGACATGTTTTGTGTTTAAGTAAATATATATGTATTCATATGTTGGGAAAATGGGGTTTAAAAGTTAATTAAACTATTGAAGAAATTAAATAATATTAGTTAATTTAATTAGGTTGAAATTATATTATGAAATAATATAATTTGATTGTTATGCCTTGTTGGCAATGGAAATGTTATGATTATTTTCATAAATAATGCTAGTAATTCACTTGATTTAAATAGTGAATTAATATAATTGTTTTAATAAAATGAGAAGGTAATATATTGCATGAAAATATAATATGTTAATGTAATGCGATGGTGAATTTTGTAAATAATAAAATATTTATTAAATGAAATAAATATTTTAGTTGGAATATTTATGGAACAAAATGAGTGTTCGATGAAAATTATTAAAGGATAATTTATTTAAGTGTGATAATATTGATTAAATTTATGTTAAATGATTTTATTACGCTTAGTGAATGGTGGTATACTTTTAATTTAATAATTAAATTAGAAGGGTAATGATTTGTATACTAATTGTAATTTAATTAATTAATTTATTAAATTAGGTGTAAATTGACTTATGATTAAATAAAAATAAATTGTAAGGTAATATAACAGCCAAACATGGCCTAGACCCTTTGTATTTGCAATTGCCGAGTCTATTTGTTTTGATAACTGGTTAAATCACGTTAAAGTGGTGGTCAGTTTATTTGCTAAGGCAGAGAGAAGGAGAGTAATAGACAAAGTTCAGAGAGAATTGAGAGAGAGAGAGAGAAGAAATTTTCTGAGAAATTGTGAAGGACTTTGTGAGAATCAAAGAAGGAAGAAGGAACAAGATTATCCATGTTATCTAGCTAAACAGGAGGTAAAAATCTAGCCCTAACTCTAGTTTATGTTCTCTTGAGTTTTTCATCAAAAAGATGATTTTTGGTGATTAATTTGCTAAGGAATTTGTAATATGTATTTTTGAGCATGAATAATTTGTTGTATGTTGTTTAGAATCGAGTTTTCAGTAATTAAACTCATGGAAATATGATAGAGAAGATGAATTAGAATTCTTGATGAAATATATATATGTCGTGGTCTGTTTTGCAATAAAAATTGGCCACGAGTCCATGTTGTAAACTTTAAATTGATGGATATATGTTGTAGTACTTTGAAAGACGAAAACAACGCAACTTGAACGAATTAAAACAGATGTAAAACGGATTCATGGTGGAAGATTTCGTAAATTATGTCAAAAAGTGAAAATATAGTATGAACATAGAATTTGAATATTATAAATTGTTGGTTTGAAGTGATTATGTGTTTAGGATGGTTAAATACTTGTTGGGTTGAGATTTTATGAAGTTTATATCATTTGGGTAAGCTTAAATTGCTGGTTGTATGTGGTTTTGGGAATTTGGTTCGCAGCAGGTCATGTGAACATGCTGCAGATTCTGGCTCTGCTAACTGGGCTAGTCAACTTGGTCAACTGGGTTTTGGTAGCAGCGCAGTTGTGCCGGTCCCTGGTCAGGCACAGACATGAAGGTTTATGAGTATGGTTAGGAAATTGATAATATTTCATTCTAATTAACATTAAATAACTTAATGTGGTATAGTGAGTCACGTAAAGAACTTAACTTGTTGCTAAGTAACGAATTAAAATTGAGATTTGTAAAGCATGAGATGATGTAACTTAATAATTTGTATTTAACGTTATTCACATAAGGTGATATAGTGGAGAACTTTAAAGAACTTAGCTAAATGTTAACTTAAGATTAAAAGATGTAATTTAGAAGCATGATGTGAAGGTTCCTAATTAAATCTAAATGAGCCTAATACATATCTTATGTGGTAAAGAAAAACAAAATTTAACGATTTAACTGGATGTTAAGCGATGACTATAGAGAATTGTAAAGAGACCTAAGGCGAAGGATAATTTAATGACTTAATGAAATGTTAAAGGTCAAGCAAAGGGAAGCGTGAAGGAAGATTAGATAAGGTTTACTTAAGCAACCTTAATTAAATTTGTTAAACATTAGACTCATAATGTGTAGTCATGACAAACCTTAAACATTGATTGAGCATCGAGTGATGATTAAAAGGAAAGATGTTGAAATGAAAGATCAATACTAAAAGTCAATGTCATCTAACTGATTTCATTGTGCATGTAATTGATGCTTGTACATATGAACTTCTAAACTGTTGCAGGATAAACGCAAGGCGGTTAAGCTGTAGTTGGTAATCAATGAATCAGGCAAGTCTTTCAGTTCCTATTTGCTATGTGAACTTGATGATGAGTTGTTTTAATCTGTATTGAGAAGATATTACATATGTTGTGAGCATGAAATGTTAAAGTCAATTGATGACAACATTGATCAAGTAAAAAATGTTGATTGAGTAAGGAACTCGATCTTTATACTTGTTATGTGAACTAAAGCATGTATCATATGTTAGTCTAATGATTATGTTGTATCATCTGAGCATGTTGTTTATGTGCTACGTGATGCATGAAAGTTGTTAGATTTGTTGGGTTGTCGAGCTTAATCTTACAAATAACCATTTTTGCATGTTAAGGATTCAAGGTAACGTTATGTGCTACTTGAATGACATGAATTAGAAGTAATGCATAAATATTTAAATAATTTAGTTGAGTTGTTATTATTTTGAACCATGTTTAAGGTTCCGGATGATATACTTGATAAATCACAATGATTGTGTAATGCAAAGTTGTAAAGTTTGAGTTATCTAATATGTAAATATTATTGGGATGAATTGTAAGATTTTATAAAATGACTCTGTTGAAGCGAATCATAAAATAGATTTGATTCAGAGATATGTAAATGATAAAGGTTATGATTCGGGAAATATAGATAAAGAAGACAGAAGAGTTTAATTTATTCCGCATTTTATTAATTTAAGCATCGAATGATGATGTAAAATTGGTAGTTAGACGTGTTGATAACGACCAAAGTCGAGAGTTGAATTGTATGAATTTTGGGGTCGTTACATTTACCTCATTTTGCACATTGCATCCTATACCAACATGACATTTTGCATCTCGCACTTTTAGCGAACCGACACATAATACTCCCCGGCCTAAAATCTGTCGCTTATAGTGAGGGGTTAGTGTTATTTGCCGATTCGCTAGAAGTGCGGGATGCAAAGTGTCGCGTTTTGAAGTATAGGATGCAATGTGCAAAATAGTGTAAACTTGGGTGATGGAAAGTGCATTTAACTCTAAAATTAACAAACCACGATAATTTGGTTGAAGGTCACTGAGTTGAGAGGCAATCAATACCGTAATGGCTAATTATGTTTCCAACTCTTTTGATGTGATAAAAGAACTAGATTTGTTAGAACTAAGAAGAGAAATTACAATGCAAAGAGAGGAAAAATCCTTGCCCATAATAAACTTAAAAATAATACATGTGGAAAATACATCACAGATCCCCTTTTAGATATTACAGAAATCAAAATTTTATTACGTTTGTGGCTCTACGAGCAAGGAACTAAGGAGACTTTTAAACATAAGATTCCTACTTTCACCGAATTTTTAGGCCAAAAGGCTCAAGATATTAATCATCTCAGAGGGATCTAACCATTCTAAGGCATTAAATGCTTATTTCGCAGTTCGGCATTAAATGCTTCTTTTGCAGTTCAGCATTAGTTGGAACCAGCACGTGATGTTTTGGCAACAGGTGTGCTAAACACGACATTTGGTTGCAAACCTCACTCTCACTCTCTTAAAGAAAAAGACTATCAATTTAATTGCTAAAAAATATATATAAATAATCATTTATTTGTTAAGCTAGCCACAAAGCACTAAACTACAACCATGGCAGGGAACATTGCAATTAGCAAGTTTGGCTGGATAATATTTCTTGCTAGAAAAGCATACGAGCAAGTGGTAATATTCATTTATTTAATTCAGTTATTTATGTCATCGACTAAAAGGATCAGCGATGAATTTTTTTAACATATATACTATATATGCATGGTTTTAAGTTCTCACTAATATAAAAGAGTAAGATAAAGAAAAAATATATACAAGCATATTCACCTGGGCTAAATGAATCTGGGAAGAATGTCCCATAAAAAATATATATATACCACATTAGTTTTTATGCATCCCATACTGACATTGAATGTTAATCGGTACATTCAAATATCTCAGATAGCATAGATAAGTAAAGCATATCCTTGTGACTGAGTTGTAAGTAAGAACTGTATTCCACACAAAAAAGAAAACTACGATTACCTGGGACTCCTTCCTCAAAACCTTGTCAATCTGACGTGCAAGAGACAAGCGCTTCAGAACCTCTGGCATGTACGACACCTCTATAGGAAATTGCCTGAAACTTTCCTGGAAATCAGAGGCAATCATCAAACATGTAAGGCTAACAATTCAGGGCTACTCAGGATATTCAGTTGAAGCAAATACAGTTTCAGCTTTAAATTAAACATTTGATTATGCTCATACACGGATGACATTTACTAAATTTGGTTCTAAAGTTCTTTTCCGTTTAACTGACAAATACATAAAACATAAACCTTGAAAGCACAAAACCACGCTGAACCAGACAAACAACTCTAGCACAAAATTGTGAATGTGTACATGCTCTTTTTTTTCAAATTTTAATCCCGAACTCTATCTATCTCCTCTAAAAAAGAAATTACATAGCGAATACATGACCAAAGGGTCAAAACCTACTTAATAGCCCGCAAAAAACTACAATTCTCACATATAGGATGTAATAACCCAGATTTTTGTTAATAATTAAATATTAATTTTACTTTTTCTAAAAGCATAATTGAATTGGAAAAGGTAAGTTACTAATTTTTTTTCTTTCTTCCTTGTTTCGTTTGGAAAGTTAAATTCTTTTAATAGATAATTAAATAATTGATCTAATTAAAATTAAAAAGTCCAGTAGGGTTTTGGTAACTCTTATGTTGTTTCCTTGTTATATTTAAGGAGTAGAGAGGTAATCCTAATCTTATTCTAATTTGGTTAATTGAATTCACGAGTAAAATTCTTATGTGCACTGAAGTCCATTAAAAAAAATAAAAAATCATAATTAATTCACCCTATATCGAAATCGAGTGAATCCAAAACCTGTTTCTTCAGTTTTTCGTTCTCTACAATCACGAAGAGGAAGAAAAGTTATTTGACGTCATCTTCATGCCTTAAATTGCTGAAAACCGCAATCTGTCCTATTTCAGTCACTATTTTTAACCCCAGTTTTGAAAATTCGTAACTTAGTCATATTAACTCTTAATCGAGTGATTCTAAAGCCTATTTCGTGAATATTTTCGAGGGCTACAATTTTCGTGAAAACATGAAGAGGTTTTGAATACTCTAAAAGATCCAAAAGTCAAATCTTTTTACTGATGTGTATTAAAGAAAAGCGGACAACGAACGCAATTATTATTTTGTACTTTGATTTTAAGTTTAGTTATGAGGATTTTTAAAGTAGAGATTATTTTTTATCAAAATAGAGACATGTAATTAGAAGTCATGATAATCGGAAAGAGGAGACAGATTTATATAAAAGAATATAATTCGATTGAATGTAAACGTTAAAATCTGAAAACCAATTTCTATATTTTAAGATATATCGAGTGGGTTATACGATCGTTATAATTTTTAGATTTTTTATACATATATAAGCTAAGAATATGTTCACCAATTTTGAACTATTAAAGATTAACGTATGATTTGTTATGAATTTTAAGAAATGGTTGGTCTAGAATTCTTGTAGCAAAATTTTCAGTAACAAGTTCTAATACTTAAAAATGTGCAACTCAATTATTATAAATCCGATTTGGGTGATTCTTGAGGCTAAATTAGAGTATTTGAAGTCTAGTTTCTATTAAAATTAATTAATTAGACAAATAAGTTTAAATTAATGGTGATAAGACTAGAATAGTGGACTGACGTCCTAAAAATAATTTGCCGTATTGGGGCTTTAAGATTTTTAAAGTTTCGTCATTAATTTTTAAGTTTTGGAGTATTAATAGTGATCTAAGGCGATAATTGAAGGCACCTTGAATGGATTACAAATTATTAGTTTGGATTATATTTAACTCAAGGTGAATAGGTTTAGGTGGTGAATAACATTTTGTATTTATTATCGTTCACATTTAAAGGTAAGGTTTTGTGGAGTGTGCTATAAGTAGTTTTGAGTATCAGGTATGGATTCCGTACTCCGCTTCTTTGATTGTAGTTATATTCCTCATCTCTCGTGATATCTTCTCATTTACCTTTTTCTTATATTTCTATTGGCACTCTTTAGAAGTTTGATATTCAATACCTTGACTTTAGTTTGTAATTTGACCTCTTTTCTTTCTATTATAATTTGAACATATTTCATATTTCTTCAGCAATACTATCATTATGTTGATTTGTTTGTATTGCTAATCATTTAGAATTTGGGTACTCGCTTAATTGTTTAGTTTCTGATCAAATCTTTATTTTACTTTGGTTTGGTCTAGATGTTCCAAACTTCATATTTTGTAATCTTTTGAATTTGTTTATCATACAGAGAAATTTATTGATCTTTATAGAGCGGTACATGTTGTTACCTTCTTTTGGAGACATTGTATTTATGATTTGATTTAGTTCAACAAGTACGTTTAGAACCCTTTTGTTAGTATCATGTCGCATGTGTTGTAACATTATATCTTTGTAGAATAAGTGATAGGATATACTTGAGCTATAACCACATGTGGGGTACCACAGACATGTCCTCTTAGCACCGAGACATGACACTTTCTGTGGCAGCGTGATCAGTCCATGGCATATCCTTTTGTATGTTTGCTTTGGGTGTAAGCTTTGGCCATTTGATATGTTTGTTAAGGATATGTATGGGTCGGCCCTAGTTTCTGTTCTGTTTTGCGGATTGGTGATGTTTGTTCTAGACACACCTTCCGATATGCATGCCTTTGGATTCGCAGTCCAATTGGTAATTTGCCTATGGCAAGTCATATTTATGTTTTGTTTTGAGCACGATATGAAATAACACCCAACCATTTGATTCAGCCTATTATTCCGTTGTGTTAGTCTTGTTCGTTTCAGCTTTGGTTCAATTAATTGAGTTAGTTATTTCAATTTATTATTTTTGTAGTCTATATTCGTACTGGGCATTTGGCTCAAGTTGTGTTTTTCTTCTGACAAGTTTGCAGATGTGATTTAGGGTTTTATGTGAAGAAGCTACCTTTGGCCAGCTAGGTTGATTTTAGATTTTGATAAATTGTGATTATCATGTAGATCTTTGGAGAATTGTATTTAGTTCAACATTTATGGATTATCAACTATTAAATATTTTTTAAAGTTATTAGTGCTCTATTAATTATAATTATTTTGAGGTTTGTTGTGTTTTGCACGTGACCTCCCTTTCCTGTTCAGGAAGGGGGTGTTACACAGGAATAGTAGTTAAAAAAAATTACAATGTGATGAGGCAATAAAAGTGAAGAATTACTATTACTTTTATATATACATATATATATATAGGGTCCTATTCCACAACATACGTTAGCTGGGGGCACTATTTTACTATGAGATATGTCAGTGGTCGTCCACTCAATTAATAGTGTTGAGATTAAATTTGGCCTAGGCCTAGCCGCACCTCCTAGATGCGGCATGTGCAACTCCTTACAATCAGGCTAATGACTATTACGCCCTGCGGCCAGTTTGAAAAGTCAAAATATTGACTATTACGTTGAAGATGGAAGATATGGGTAATATATTAATGTACTCCAATATCTCATCATAATAATTTGATGAATAATAAAAACATCAAACTTAAAAATATTGGAGTACACTAAATTTGATATTTTGATAACAAACTTTTTAAGTTTGATATTTTTTTCTTAAACTTCAAAAAAATATTGTTTAAAAAAATCTCAAACTTCGAAATATTGGAGTACACTACATTTGATATTTTGTATCAGAATTTTTAAGTTTGATATTTTTTTCTTAAAATTAAAAAAAAATGACATTTTTTTCTCACTTAGAAAAAAATTATTTTTAAAGTTTGATATTTTTTTATTCTTATTATTATTATCGTTGTTCTAAAAGTTCGGCCGACTAGTCTCGACTAGGTTCGAGGCCTGAGGCTCGTCGAGTCGACCAGGTGCCCTAGTCGATTGATTTAGTCATTTGGGTCGATTTTTTTGTTTATAACTTTTAAACCCTACCCGACTGCTGCTACTTGTTCTTAGGAAAAAAATCGAACGACGACGCTACTGCTTCTTCTTCCTTCGACCGACAACGCCGACTCCTTCTCGCTTGGACGACGCCTTGACCTCCTCGCTCGATCGACGACGACGCCATTTGCTTTCTTCTTCCTTCGACGCGACGACGCCGACGACTACGCCATCACTGCCGCTTGACTCCTTCGTCAAAAAGCAGTTTACGCTGTCTTTGCTTCTTTCCTTCCTTCGACTTACGCGTATTCTGCTGCTACTCGTGTAGTACTTTTCCTATTGCCTCTCTCTCAGTTTCTCTAAAAAAAAAATTTGTAAATAGCTTACAAATCTCGATATAAGACTTATAAGGCATACTTAGTTAAGGCTTATAAGGCTTAATAAATTACAAATACAAATAATTGTTTGATATTTTTTCTTCTATAAAAAAAAAAGGTCGACGATAGTCCATCAGATTTGACTTGGCTTACTTTTTGAATCCATTTTACCTCTTGAAGGATCCTACCATGAAAGATGATGACATTTGAATCTTTCTTTCCCATTTTCTCACTTAAAGAGGGTGGATTTGGTAGACCATTGTATGAAAGGGATGTGGGGAGGAACAAATGAAAAAACTTAGTAATTACTTTTCTAGTTTTCTTTTCTTAGTTATTTTTTTTTTTTCCCAAAGTTTGATATTTTTTAGAGCACTTTTGAGGGAGTATTCTTATTATTATTATTACTTATGTTGAGATATTGGAATACATTAATCCCTAAATATATTTTAGAACACCGATATTATGTTGAGATATATATTAAATATATTACTCATCTATTCCATCTTCAAATAAAGTCCATCTTTTAATCAACGCAAGTCATATATACAAATAAAACCCCTATATTTTACTTTTCAAATATTATAAAAAAATCGGCCCCAGATTTGAGATAAATAAGCATAATAGTCATTAGTCCCATATTAAGATTATACGTAATAATTTCATATATATATATATATATGAGAGAGACTACATTTTCTATAAAAGACTACATTTCCGGAACCATTTTCCTATAAAAAACTACAGGAGGACCACATTTTCCTATAAAAGACTACATTTCCTATAAAAGATCATTTTTCTATAAAAGACTACATTTCCTAATTACATTTTCTAGTTTAAAAATCTAAATAATTTATATTTTCTTTAATTTTTGTTAATCTATATTTTTGAAAGTGAAAAAATATTTTGTACGTACCTCTATTTATACTCTCCTCTAGTCCATGATAAAAAGTCTTTAAATAGTTAAATGTCCACTTTCCTTTAATAACCAAATTTTTAACATTTTTTCCTATTATGCCAGAAGATTAAATAGACTTTTCTTATTCTATATATTTATATATATATATATATATATATATATATATATATATATATTTCATTCTCTTCTTAATACAAAAGTCCAAAGGTTTTATATGTAATAACCTCTCAATTAGAGTTTGATCTTTCTCATGAATCAAACAAAATCTACATTTGTCTTTAACTTAAACGCATCAAATGTATATCAGCATATACTTGTATCTGTAGATGGATATAATTGCATATTTATTGTCACAACCATGTCCTAGTCATTTTACTTGTCTTTCACTTGTGACCGGATCCATCCTATAGTTTCTTGATATGAGGGAATAAGTGAGTAATAAAAGAGGGTGTTACAAGGTGTGATGAATCATAACTGAGAAATTTGAAGATTCATCACTGAGAAATTTGAAGCAGATGACAGTAGTGTTCTCGCCTAAGTCCAATTAATCCCCGCCTAGGCACTAGGCAGTCCTCTATTGCCTCGATTTGATTGGGCGCCTAGGCATAATCTGACCTTGACTTTGAATCTCTACAGTACTAAAAATAGTAATTTGTTAAGCACTAAAAGATTGTTTTTTTTAGTAATGTATCATGTAATATTTAAAAATATTACATCTATTTTATGCTTTATATAGTATAACATGTATGTACATTAAGAAAAATAAATATATGAGATTGCTGAAGGAAATGCCGAGACCGCTTAGACGCCCCCTCAGCCGCCTTAGGTCCACCTTACGATTTTAGAACAGTGGATGACAGTGGGGGTCTGGGGGATTTACCATATCAATTCTAGCTTCGAGTTTATTGTGGATACCAATATTTTATGAGGTCAAGGCTTAGTTAAGCCACAAAAGATAAACTATATTAACAATGCATTTGCAAAATTTCATAAATGCCTTTATATGCTAGAAATATTCAGACAATATGGCATCAAGAGGCCTGGTTTAAACAAAACTAAAATTTTGATACCAAATAAGTAATAATTAAATTCTAAAAAGCAAAGCCATACAGGCTCAAATTACTATGGGTTCCTCAGACGCATCAAAATCGATATTACATACCAAAATTACATTTTATACTTGGCAAACAAAATGTCGGAATTCAGAAAGAAAAATTTAATAACTTTCTGAGAACATTACCTTCGAAAATGATTTACACATAGCAGCAAATTTTGAGGTATCATTTGGTGATATTAGGGCAATACTGCACCCATCAGCAGAGGCTCTAGCAGTTCTTCCACTTCTATGAACATAAACCTAACAACAAGCATTTGTAAGTCCATCTGAAACTTGGAGACAAACAGAGAGAGATAGGAAAGAATGGTATAGGAATACTTCTGCTGAATGAGGAAGTTGATAGTGAACAACAGTTCGGACACCAGGTATATCAAGGCCTCTTGCTGCAACATCGGTAGCAACAAGTATACCATCCTCATTTCCACGAAAACGGTCAATAGCCTGTACTAAACACAGGGTGTAATTTTAAACCGTAGAAATGGGCTAAGAAAACCTGTTCCATAAATAGTCAATGACTTAAAGCAGTCAGAATTAGCTACATTTTTTTATCTTCTTCTTATTTTGGTAAGTAAATGAATGCACATGGGCTTCTGTTGGTAAACATAAAGCATTATATGTAACTCGGTGACCAACTAGCATGATGATTCTCTTCTTGTTAAAAGAGAAAAGAAGAGGTAAATAGATTTTGCAGGCAAAGAACTTGGCGTGGTGATTTACTCCTTGCTAAACAAGGAACTCCTTTCAATTATCTTCTACTTTATAGAACATGAGACCAATTACTGATTATATCGCACTGACAAAATACAGAAACTAATTTCCTTGGTCGCACTCAAATCTAAATAATTTGTTCCACACTATCAAAGATAAGACATTATTAGTTGCACTTTGCCAACTACTAAAAAATAGAGGCAAAAAATGTAGGAGTTTCCAGGATTTTTTATATCTAACGCTTATATAATCACACTAAGCATAAAAGCTTATACATTCTTAAAATACTACATATACATTTTATATAATCACACTGTTTTACATAAGCTTTATATAATCACACTGTTCTGCACACACAACATATAATCACAACAGTGATCCGTCTACCAGGAAATGATAGCATAAAAGCATCGTGTGAGAGTCTATTAGATAGTTTCTTAAAAGAAAAGGCATCCTCAGTACATATACATACATAAATATAAAAATATATATCTACATTATTTATATTTATATTTATATGTATATGTATATGTATATATATTTGACAAGTTACACTATCGGTACATAATATACAAATAAGCTAAGGTGCCAGAAACTCCAATTGAGCAAAAGCTTGACATTTTACACTGGATGTTAGGAAATAACACGAGTTCAGTGCATCATTAAAGAAACTAATCCATCAGGAATGGATCAGTAAGGCCAAACTAAAGACATGAAGACAAATTCAAATAAAATTGCTGTGAGGCAGATTTATTGCATGTATATACCCAAAACCCAAAGAAACTAAGGAAACCAAAGGAAAACAATAACAAAACATATTATCATATCAACCATCTCATATGCAAGATGTACATGTGTTGAATTCCACAGACATTGACAGTAAAAATTGGAAAACAAACCTTCAATCGAGCTCGCTGTTGCATCTGAGCATGAAGGGTCCAAACATCGATGCCAAGAATACGCAGCAGGGAAGAGATATGGCGTAAAGCTGCAATTGATGTGCAGAAGACAATGGTTCTTCCTTGTCCATGAACACTCAAAATATAATACAAATACGCATCTTTATCTTCTTCCCGGCATCTGCAAGATATTATGTTAAGTTTGGTCCATTGGAGAACTCACTATATTATATTCACAAATGAAGACATAAATGACACAAATAATAGTATCAAGAATGTGTTCTCACAATATATGCATAAAGAGCTAGATACCTTCTTGTATTTCTGTGTTTTATACTTCAAGAACAGAACAATTCTTAATACAAAACAAAACTAAAGAATGGCATATCTCGATGATCAAACAAATTACAGAGGTTTCCCTGAGCATATGTAGATAGTATTACCAGATAAGTATGATTATTAAGGAGCATGAATCCTATATGGCACAGGAGAAAACAAGGAGGTGGACGTATTAAGGGACATTAAGGGATGAAATGAAGTAAATTTCAGCCGAAATATGTTTAGTGATCGAGTAACAAGCACAGAACACCAGCACCTTCATAATTAAAAGCAAAGAGAAGACTGTGACTAGGATCTCCCACAACTCCATATTTCACAATAACCGTATCCTCCTGCTATAAAATAAATTTTATTAATGTAGCAGTTCAATGAGTAGTAAGCAACGTGTTCAGATAGGGTGATCATCTACAGTTTGCTCCTAAAGTCAGTCAAGTGTTTGATATACAGTGCATAGAGATTTTACAACAAATATATCTAACAATGAAACATGAAGATTTTGTCAAAATCAACCAACATATAAGCAATTAATGACGATAAAAGTTTCATATCTTAGATAATAGGAAACGAAGAGACCATACTCGATAAATGACTCCTCAAGTCTATCTGCCATAATTAATGCATTCGTCAGATCAACAATAGCAGCATTTGCTCTCATTCCTGCTCTCTCAGATAAATTTTCTATTGAATTTAGTCCAGCATTTGGTTTTGATTTTACTGATCCACGCTTTAGCTTCTTACGGAAATCAGCAGAAAGGGCAATAGTTGCAGAAAACACAAGTGTTTGCCTTTTTTTTCTCTGCAAGCTTGAAACAGTTACACAATTTTGTGTATCAGGAGAACGTCCTTCAACTGAACCAGTAGTCACTGGAAGCATGTCTATAATGGACTGCAACTCATGAAAGTGACCATTTTCAATCATGCGATCAGCCTCATCCAGCACAAAGAAGGACAAAGAATGTAGCTGCGTAAAGAGTGGAATAATTATATCAGTCAATTTGCCATCAAGTAATGTAGCAGTTGAAGGTTGGAGACCAAGTCTATCAAAAAATATCAGCCTAAAATATAAAAAGAATTGCAAAAACATGCTGGATATGGGTAAAATGCAACTAATACATAAAAGACAAGTACATCTTATACACATAATCTGACTTCATCTTTTTTTTAGAAATTAAGTAGAGTTGTCAAGTTCAATTTATTTTTTTCATCAAGTATGTGGAGTTATCAAATTTATTGCTTAAATATAATTTTCGTGGTAGGGGGACACTGGAAAAAGAAATTGAGAAGTTTGAGAAGCTTTAGAAGCTTTAGAAGCATTAATGACTGGTAAAAGACAACATGATGGTGAATGCTCTGTCATCGCCCTCCCATCGCCCACCCCAGGTGTGCCCTATCAATGACACGGTTTGTATGCCAAATTGTTTTGGTGGTGACAGCTATGACACATCTATTTTCCATTTTTTCCTTTTTTCTCTTTTTATGAACGTACAGCGCATTTCTGCATGTCCTCTCTAAATGGGTGACCGAGATATGATGGTGATGGATCCGTGAATAGTCGTCGACGTTGATGATTTTATTTATTAGTTTGGGCTTTAATTTAGAATATTGGTAATTATTGTTTATATTTTAAGTCATTAGTTCTTTTATAGGGTCCACGTCCAGTGGTGAAGCCACTTGGAGGGTTGTGGGGTCAATTGACCCTACTGGGAAAAAAATATTTTATAATATATGATAAATTTAGAAGAAATTTAAGTTTAATTAATAAATTGACCCCACTGAAATTTTATAATTTTTTTAATATACATGGTCAAATTGAATTTTTTATAACTTTCTCAATTCCATACTTCTACTCCTTGATGTATGCATTTTCCTCTAATATTTTTAAAATAAATAATAATCTAATTTATATTATTTTTATAACATAAGAAATTTAAATATTTATTAACAAATTTGTGATTATAAAGACATATTAGGGGTCAATAAAGGGGGTGTGTATATATATAATGTTATTATTTGTTATTTTAACAATATTGTAACAAAATACATGTTTTACATATGCAATTGGCCAAAAAGCACAAAATTATCTAAAAAAATTGGCTCGGAGGCTGCGCCCCCGAACCCCCGCCAAATTATTTATAGCATCACAAAATTTTGACCCCATTGGATTTTTATCCTGGCTTCGCCATTGTTCACGTCCATGTAGGATTTTATTCTCTTATCTATAAATATGATGTAATCGTGAGACAAATTACAGAACTACTGAAGATTATTTTGAGACCTAAATTTTATTGCGATCAATTACTCTTCTTCTGTGATTGAGGATCCTAGGGCTAGGAGTGTGGATCTCCACCCTAGTTTTAGCTTTCCTCTTATTTTCCAGTAAATATTCAACCATAAATTCGTCCTATATCCAGATATAAATCAAACTATAAAATAATAAATAAATAAAAATATAAACCACCATTAACCTTTATACATGCCCAATAAAAGGCAAAACCTTAAGCATAGTTTAGTCAATTGCAGAGTCTATGTTATGAAAGTGTTGGGTTTCAACTTCACTTGCAATAATAGGTTCATATAACCAGTATAATTAAGTAGTGCTAAAAGTTACCTACAAATATAGTAGTACCAAAATGCAAAACTCAGAAGGATTCATTTTCTCAGTTTTATATCCCACTCTGATTCCATTTATTTATTACTCGCTATAATCCACTCAACTTTAAATACTGTAAACCTCAGAATTAACAAAGACAAAAATAATTATTTTTTTTTTTTAAAAATGAAGTTTCTGGTAATCTGCAGTGTCTTATTTCATTCTTCAATATATCTCTATTTCAGAAGGAATTTAAATGTACAGTGTACATACACAACAGATCAGGAAATACGGCGACATTTGAGTTGTGTACTCAATATAGAATCAGTTAAATATGTGAGAATGAAAAAGAATCCCAGAGGACCCAGAGTTGATTACAAATGTTTGTTTGACTGAAAAAAACACAATGAAACGTGAAAATTAACTTCCTAAAAGGTTCAATTTAGTGATTTACAACATGAATCAGTACCAACCTCAACAAGATGAACCTCTCCCCCAGACATAAGTTCCCATAGCCTCCCTGGAGTTCCAACAACAATCTCAGGCCTTGCTTTCAGAACTCTTTCCTGCTTTTCCGTTGACATCCCACCAACAATGGGAACCACCCTAATATTGGTACCCTTGGCTACTTCCTTCAGATGATCAGTGACCTGGACAAAAATAACCAATAAGGACATAATAAAACAACTAATCTATACATAAATATTAAATATCAACCACTGCTTGGTTATGACATGGCCTGCCAAGTCTACAAAATACCATCCTGGCACAGGTAGCAGTATTTTATCGTTTCTAATAAAACAACTAATCTATACATATATATTAAATATCAACCACTTCAAAAGGGTTAGACATGGCCTGCTAAGTCTACAAAATACCATCCTGGCACGGGTAGCAGTATTTTATTGTTTTTCATACGTGCAAATCCACCGAATGATTGTACCAAAATGCGTAAATATATGGTACATCTATCTATAGATACACAAAGAATGGTCAACTTTGTAGTTTAACCAGTATTCTAAAAGTCCCCGCCTAGGCGCTAGGCGGACCTGTACCGCCTCGATTTGGTTGGGCACCTAGGCAAAATCAGACATTTTACTTTGAAGCTCTACAATACTTAAAATGTATTTGTAAAGCCTTAAAAGATTTTTTTTGGTAATGTTTCATGCTAATTTAAAAACATACATCTACTATATGCTTTGCATAGCATAACAAGTATGTACAATGGAAAATAAATAAATGAGACAACCTAAAGAAACACCTAGTCCGGCAAATGCCTAGGCACCACCTTCGCCGCCTAGGTCCGCCTAACGAATTTTAGGACGTTGAGTTTAACCATCCTGATTGAATCATATAACGACATGCCAAATATAACGCAATCTCAGAATCAGATGTCTTATGTTTTAGTTTCCTTTAGTAACCAAAATATATGCAGAAGAGAAATAAATCATACATGAATTGTAGCAAGAAACTGTGTCAGGTTTCTTACTATCTAAGTCATCTTAAATTGATGAGAACACTTGATACATCCATAAATTACTGTCCACCTGCTAGCCAACAAGTGACCAGTCAATTCTAGGCACATTCAAAATCAGGTAGCCTAATTTATGGTTACTAGAAAATCTATAACAAGTAATGCAACAATAACCTACACCACAAGCACAATCTAAAAGCATAATCATAGTTTCCTGATATCGCATAACCTGAATAAATAATGACATTTCAATGAAAAAAGATGAAAGCAGAAATCAGCAATTCAATGTCATGTATGGCTGCCCACACGAGAAAACATAAAGATTAAATAAATCATTTATAATTATAAGTACCTGAAGTGTAAGCTCCCGTGTAGGAGTAATAATGAGAGCCCGCAGAAGACCTCTTGAAGCAATTTTTTCATCTGCATCTCTGTTTTCTGTAAGAAGATTATCAGTCTTTTCTCTCTCTTCAAGGAGACGTTGCAAAATAGGCAGACCGAATGCTAGTGTTTTTCCAGATCCTGTTTCTGCAGCACCAATGACATCCTGCAATAAAAATTGACCAAAATGAATATCGTAGAAATCATTGTCATTCCTCGTCGTACCACCCAATAGTAAATCTGAAATCAACCTTTCCTTGATGCGCTGCTGCAGGAATACAAGCTTTTTGTATTGGCGTAGGTTCCTTGAACTTGAGCCTGTATATTGATTTCATGAGCAAGGGGTGAAGTCTCAGTTCATTCCATGCATAAAATTCAGCTTCATCAACTAGATCTCCTTCAACGTCGTTCTTGCCGTTGGTAACTATTAGCGCCGTTACATATTGTGCAAGGAAAACCATTTTGGGGTTAAATTGATATCAATAAACAGAAATCAAAATTTTTAAGTGCAACAATCCGCAGTAATGCATCAACTTAATTATTAGTATATGATTTAACAGACAAAAGATCCAATCACTGTCAAGTCAATCACCTATTATACACTAACTTCAGCATAAAAGCACCAATTTAAAAATTACTAAGTCATAATCTTGAAAGTAGGACAAACTACATTAACATAAATTTAACGCTGTTAGTCCGATTTTATTCAATTTCTCTCAGGCATAGTTAAAAACAACACTAACCAGCCACCACTTCCACAATTTTGTCAGATGTCGTCTCCACCTTCTTGCTCTTCTTCTTCTTCTTTTGCTTCTTCTTATTCTTCACGACCTTCGTCTCCGCCTCCTCAACTTCATCTTCACTCCCCCCTTCAGCCTCTTCACCAGAACCTTCATTACCAGCTTCATTATCACCTTCTTTCCGCTTACGCTTCTTCGATTTTACCTCCTTCTGCTGCTTTTCCTTTAAATTTCCTCTCTCACTTTTAGGAATCTCCAAGGCATATGCTGATTCATCAATCTCTTCGAGCGACAAAAACCCTACACTCATAAATATTGAGAAAAATTAAACCCTACAAATAATTCCCAAACACAACGAATTAAAATCATTTAAAAACCTCAAAGTTCTGAACTTTAATGCAAATAAAAACAAACAATCAAAAATAACAACTAAAAGATTCCAGGATAAACTTACACACTGAGCAAAACTAAACACTATCAACCGTAAGTCTACAGTATGAATCCCAAATACAATAAATTGAAGCTATAAAATTGCTTAAAGTTTTGATTAATGCAAATACAAACAAACAATTGGCGGTCAGAATAAAAAACTGAAACAATTTTTTTCATTTTGAGGCACTATGAATTGGTATGTGGAGACAAAGAGAGACCTCCTTCGAGCTCGTTTGAGCCGGCGAGGAGAGAGAATGAATCGTCGTTGTTGTCGGGGAGAGATGAGCTCCATGGGAGTGAGTCGAGGCGTCCTAGCTGTTCTGAGTCCACTCGGTGGAATCGTTTCGCTTTCTTTGATTTCTTCTTCGGAGGTTGAGCTTGAAGAGAAGCCATGGCTGTTTGTTACAGTGACGCGGGTTTTCTTCAGTTCTGCTTGAAACGGCTATTTGTATTAGGGCATGCTGCCAACTAGTGACTAGTGTCAGAATATTATATAAATACAAATACATCATCTCCGACTCAATCAATTTCAAAATCAATTAAGAGTTCACTCGCTCAATTAAAAAAAATTCACTTTAAATTAGAACCCAAACAAAACCGTTCCCCAATTCTTTCTCTTCCTCTTCCTCTTCCTTTTCCTTTTCCTCTTCTTCACTACCCTCACCCATATTTCACTTCCATATACATATTCCCCTTCTCTGTCTCCTTTCAATTTCTCACCACCAAAAACGAGTTCATGAACTTGGTCGCCTCACCGACCCTTCTTCTTCCTCCTAGACCTCCACCTCCCTCGCCGCCACCTCGACCTGGCGGCGTGTCTCACGGGCAAGCAATGAAATTGGCTTCCATAGTCTGACAGAAATAGAGAGGGAAAGTTCAGTGACCTTATGAGTATGATTCAAGGCTTGGAAATGGGTCAATTTCCTGGGATTTTATCACCGACGTCGTAGACTCTAACTTAGAACCAACACAGGGTTATGAGGATGAATACCAAGGTATATTTAATTTTATTACATTTTTTATTTTGAATATGTTCGCATTTCTTTCTCTTTATTTTGTCTTAACAAGTTGAGATCTTCAATTTTAATAATGTTGAGAAATCAAATCGCTAAGGTTAATGATTATTATCAATCTCATATGTAATACAACTATTTCAATGTTTGTTGAATTGTTTGAAGTTCGATTGAATTGGCAACACTACTCCCCAGATTCAACATTTTTTGGTTAATTTTCGTATATACTCATGAATGGACCTTTAATCTCTTTGGGTTTACAGAACAACGTGGAAATTGGAATTGAAATTTTGTGTGAACTCCAATTATGGCCTTCTTTTTTGGGTTCTTTGGATTTGAATTGGATCAAGCATTTGATTAGTTGTATATATATAATTATATATAAAACATGTCGAAGATAACTTCGTACATCATCAAGAGTTTTTCTTCAAATTAGTTTCTAAATATAAGTTGGGGCGGATAATCGAGATATTGGAGGCGAAAGTTGATCTGAGATGGACCATGGATGACCGTAAATCGGGATAGAAACTAACTTCGATTCTGAAGCTTTTGGAGAATTCAGGTGACAACCATATTATCGTTCATCATATGTTCAAATATTGTAAAACAATTTGGAGAGATATTGCTTTTTAATTGAAGGTCGTAATAATCGGTGACAACGGGTATATATGTTTATGTATTGTAGATCGATTGGATCTAAATAGCCTCAACCGCCTGTGTCGCCTATGTCTTTAGGTGAGATTTTTTCTCTCACATGATATTTTTACTATTTTGTATTATGCTGAATTGGTGATCAGTTTGGGTTATCTAAAATTTTCAGGTGATTCTTTAATTGATGTGGAGATTAGTTTGTAGCATGTGTTTATATATATATATATATATATATATATATATATATATATATATACACACACACACACATATATATATATATATATATATATATATATGATGATGATGATTTCAGTATTTATATGATCTCTAGAGTTTGCCATGTTTATGGCTTTTTATTGAGGAAATGTCTTTATAATTTAGTGGACAGCTTTTTGTAGTTTAATTAGGATTCCACCAAGTATTATGTTGATGGTTAGTATATAAGATAATACCAGAGCATGAAAATTATCAAATCCTTTCATAGCAGTCTTCTACCCATTTCATTTTGTTCTGTCCAAAATTTGGTTAGTAACTCTAAAAGTGTTCTTTTGTTCTGCCAAAAATGGGGGAAAATGACTTGAATGATATGAAGTGTGAATGAATTAAAGACTATTCCTGGCATCAAACTACATTAAAGCATCATTAAGCTTAGACTTGGTTGCAAATTAGAGGTAAGAATGAGTTTTATTAAAGTTTATATCAAGTAGTTAATATAAATATAAAATAGTATGGATTTTTGATCTATAGTTTGATTATTGTTTGAATTGTAGAAAGAAAAGAGTTTAGTAGTTGTTGTGAGGAGTTTACTATAAGGAAGGAAATATATGGGGTTATATATATATATATATATATATTTCCCTTTATTCATTGCAATTTGTGTTGTTTAATGAGTATTACCTGTTAATTTCTCTGCATACATTCTGGTGAGAGCATGACTCCCAAACATCTCTAAATCCTCGAATGTAGATTAATTTGAATATTCAAAACTTTAACCATGAAATGATAATACTTAAATGTCACTGTACTTTGGTTCTCCAAATGAATTTAGAGGAAATTGCTTCCATGATTTGCTTTCTCAAAGTTGCACGCATCTCATTAAGATTTGTGTTGCTGACACTTGATTGACTTGGGGTAATAACTTTCTTTTGCACAGTTTCCAACTAATATGAAAGGAGAGAATGGAAAGGATAGATCTTATGGATTATTTTGGGTTTTATGAGGTGAAATATTAAAGTTGGTATCTTTTCTCAACGGGAACAAAGGGAATTATGGATAATGGAAATCAATTTTCAAAGAGATCAATGGAGCATAATAGTGAATTTGAAGAAATGAATAAAAAGCAAAAGGGCCTTTCATTGAGGTAAAACAATTGAATTTTAGACTTCACATAAGGAGGAAGAAGGAGAAACTTGATAAACAAAAATTCTAAAAAGTATCCTAAGTCAGAGAAGAAATTTTTATTAGCTTTGGAGAAATATGAACGGTGGTGTGTCATAAATTGTTCAGACCTGATTTTCGGCGTAGTGTTGTTATGTGGGACCCTATATCCGTTAAGGGTCGTCGGGATATTCTGTGCAATTGCAAAAGTGCAAGTCTTTCAGGTCAGAAGAGGAAGGGGAGGTAGATAATGATCGGGAAGGGATGGAAATTGTGAGAAATTTGAAGGAATGGAATCAATTGCCCAAATGGGGAGTTTATAAACTTCTGGATTCTATTTAATCTGCAGCTTTAAGTGTTTATACTTTAAGTTCGGATGATAAATTTATGGAGAATTTGGAGGAAAGTTTATCATCAGTAAGTGTTTTTTGTTTTGAGAAAAGGGTTGGAAAAATTGAAACTTTTGAGACTTATTATGTTGTAGAACTATTATTTACATTATGAAAAATAAAAAATATATATTTAAATAAAAAAAACCCTTCAATTCAGTTAAGTTTGTTGGTTTAATGTTGTATTGTTCATAGTTTTTATGAAGTGATTTTTTATCGATTTCTCTCACTAAGAAATTGGCAGATTGCACTTCATATTGGGAGATATATTGTGACCATGTTAAGCACGGGTGTAATATTGTTAACTGGAAGGTTAGCTAATAATCAGTTTATTGTAAGGGCATGTATTTAATTATGTATTATTTGATGATTTACTATTAGCATGGATAATTATGTATTTAATTATGTTAACTTTGTGCAGGGCATATCTATCAATAGTGGACAATTGTTAAATCTTAGTTCAAGTTGTTTACTTTGAGGTATTTTAACTTTTGATCTTCTATTGTAAGTTAACTGATGTTCTCACGTATTATTTGTTTGTGTGTGAGAAAATACACACACAAATCGAAAGAGATTGTTCCATCTTCCCACAATCTTTGCGATGTAGTAAAATTTTATTTTCGGTGCATCCTTTTTGTCTTTTCCAATAATGCTTTTGTTTTTAAGGCAAGTGTCATTGGTATCACCTTAAATGACCAACGTTTGTCGATCTTAACCCCATGTTTGTTGGTTTGAATGCTTCATTTGTACATTTCTCGTGATGTTACTCATGACCGATTGACATCTCTCAGATTCATTGTTTAGCATAAATAAAATGTTTCTTGGTTTTCTTTTGTAGATTAAAGATGGGTTTGCTTAGTACATTGTGGTGATTGTTACATTAGGTGTTGTATGCTTTATTGTTTTAAGAGAATTTTGGTGTGAAATCGTTACTTGGTATTTGAAATTTCATGTGTTAAGTATAAATTAGTTATAAAAATCTTGGTGTGTATAATGGTAGTTTATTCTTCCGCAAGCACTGCAGAATTTTAAGCAATTATGGCGATTAATTTAGTAGCAAGCTTGAGGGATGTTCAATGTATGAATCTCTCTTCAATTGTTTTCTCTAATATTGATTGAACTCATTACTTAATATGAAATTGAAGGCTATGAGTTGGTACATGGATTGTGTGCTTTTGGTCATTTTTGATATGAATGTTCGATAAATTATTAAATTCATTATTCAATATATTTACAAATGCAAGTGATTTGTCATGTAAAAATGTATTAAAAAGTTTATATGAAAATAACTTATTATAAAAAATAAAATATTTTTTTCATCGCAATTTTAACACATTATACAATTTGATCCGCTATTCAAACTAGCATGTGCATTGCACGGGCTATCACCTAGTAAATTTATAAAATTAAAACGTATCTCTAATTTTAAACTACTTAAGTATCAAAGGCTGCTTTGATTTCATAAGGGTCGTTTACTACAAGCTATCAGCACTAAGACTAAATAAATTGAATCGAGTCAAGTCGAATATTGAGTTGTTTAAATTTAATTCATAAAATTTATCGAGTATAAAATACTTATTTTATAGAGATTCGTTTAGTTACCGAGTCAAGCACGATCTCAAATCCAGCCCGAGTAGTTTGAACTTTTTGAATGAATATGATTCGAGTATCAATATGAAATAGTAATTTGAGGAGGTTCGAGTAATTTATCGAACTTTGAAATTTGCACATATTTGAATCATTTATATTTTGAGTCGAGTTCGAATTGAACTTTTAGTTGAGCGAATACGAATCGAGCTTGAACTGTTTGCTTATTTTATAGCCTTGCTGTTTTAAATTGTTCGACAATAAAATAAGTAAAATTGAGTACTCATTTAAGTCAAATACAAAATTAATTGAGTTATGTTTTTTTCTTTATTTTTTATTTTTTATTTTTTATTTCGTGTTTTATAAAATAACATGACATAGCATTATCATTTGATTCCTACATGTTTTTTCCCATTATTTAAGTATTGCCTTTTATATACTATATAACATTAAGCAAGATATTCATAATTCTGTCTAAAAATTATTTTGATAATCCATTTATCATTTTAATTTGAAGTTAAGGAAAACACCTCAATCCTTATATATAAAGGCAGCAAAAGCGATCATTCAATTGGAAAATTCAGTGAGCCAACTCTTAAATAATTGAGAGTTAACTCGATCAATTGGAAAAATCACGCTAAATTGGATTTGATTCCATTGTTTGATCCACAAAATCGACGTTGTCTCATTCTTTTTCTTGCCCTCCACTTTCTTCCCCTTTGTGCTCATATACTGCCATGTCATTAGGACTGAGTAAAAAATGAATAAAATCGAATAACCGAACCGAATCGAATTCTTTTAATCGAAATATTTCGGTTATTCGTTTTTTTTTATAATTTCGGTTATATCCGATTTTAAGTTCGGTATTCGAGTTCGATTTTTGATTTTTTGTTATTCGGTTAACCGAATTAGAAATATAAATTCCCAACTATTTAGGGGGTACTTTCGTCACGTAAATAATAGCTGCAACCCGGATTTCTGCAAAAAGTCATCCCGTAAATTGACCTTCAACTTATAGTTCCCAAATTAGATTCAAGTATTGAAAAGAGTGAGAGATAAAGAGGAGACAAAAAATAGTGGATAGTAGTAATTGGATTTCTTGAAAGTTTGGGTTCTTGAAAAAATTGAAACAATGGCAGATTGCAGGCCATTATCCCTATCATCATATTTTCTCTTTCCTCTGGTATTTAAAAGAGAGAATGAGCTTTTCTCTCATGTTTGGTTATTAACCGAATTTACAATTCTGTATTCGATAATTCGATTAGTTTTCCGAATATTGAAATTATGTTTATTTCGGTATTCGGTTATAACCAAATAGCCTATTCGATTCAGTTATAGTCAAATGATCAATCCTATGTGTCATGCCCTGCCGAACCCAAATGAAATGATGTCAGAGAGATAAAGAGAGAGATATAGAGAACAGATGACCAAAAGAACTCAAATCTAGAAATTCATCTTTCTAATTCTTCTTTCCATGTCATGCCCTGCCGAACCCAAATGAAATGTTGCTAGGGAGAGAAAAGAGAGAGATAACAGATGACCAATAACTCAAATCTAGAAATTCATCCTTCTAACTTCGAATCTCACGTAAATTAATTTATGGTTTTTATTTTTCAATTCTTATATATACACGCATCAAAAACAATCATTCAATGGGAAAACTCAGTGAGCCAACTCTTAAATAATTAAGAGTTAACTCGATCAATTGAAAAAATCATGCCAAATTAGAATCGATTCCATTATTCGATCCACAAAATCTACCGTGTCTCTTCCTCTTCCTTTTCATATTCTTCTTCTTCTCCTTCTTCTTTCAGTTGCTTCCCATTTGTGCTCATATACTGCCATTCCCTGCCGAACCCAAATGAAATATTCCTAAGGAGAGAATGAGAGAGAGAAAGAGAACAGATGACCAAGAACTCAAATCTAGAAATCCATCAGTCTATCTCCGAATCTCAGGTAAATTAATATATGATTTTTATTTTAAATTCCTAAAGTTTTCTCTCTCCTCGCCCAATTCAATTATTGAGTTGCAGGTTTTGGATTAATTTGATTATCTATTAATTCCTTCGGGTATATATTTGTTTTCCTTAAATTTTATTTTAAGAATTATGCTTTATTGAATTTATTTTTGGCAAATATTACATTTTTATTGGGAATTTTGGTTTAGTTCATAAAGTTTGGGTCGAGCGGGGATAATAGGGAAATAGAGTGATGGTCTATGAGTGTTGAAATTTCTCAATGCATTATAAAACAGCATGACAATATATAATTGTATTGATGACTTAAAATGTGTGTCGTATTTTATACGTCATTTAATAGTTAATTTTGGTAAACAACAATAGGTTGAGGTGAACTCGAATTTAGAAGGGTCAAAAATACACCCCATTAGAATGAGGAGGATATAAATTGTAAGACCCCAACTTTTTGAATAAAGATTAAATTTTCTCGAAATATATTTTTGAATATCATGGTGTGGATTTGATATAATGTTATAGTTGTGGATAATATTTACAAATTTTGCAAATTACGCAAGTTGTTATATAATATTCGATTGGTTAGAATATTCGCTTTTAACAAATGAATATTCGTGCAACCAAGACAATCATTGGTGGACCCCTACAACGGAATTATTGTTTGATTGAGAAAAGACAAAAATACTTTATGAAAATAACGGCGGAAGTTTTACCGTTAAGCTGTTGAAACACCGTGTTAAAAGTACGATGTCTACGTTCATGGTTGCATAAGTAGCACAATTATTGATTATTGATCTTACGTGAGAAGTCACTCGCTTATACTCAATTATTGCTTTCAATAATTGTTTGCATCATATCTCTCATATTATTGATTCAATTATTGTCACAGTATCATTTGTATAATATTTTATATTATTAAATCAATAATTGAGACGACAAAGTTATTTATATTATTATTTGCAATATTGACAATGTCTAGAAGTTTTGTCAAGGAGAGGTTTGGTCACCTAATTGCGCACCAATAAGGAGAAATCCTTATCGGAAAGCCCCCTCTTTCCTGGGAACGACCTGGTTGTTAAATATTGTGAGTTATAATATTAATGATGAATAAGTTGTGTTGATTAAAAATGAATTTTGATAGTTCCATTGTGTTGGGATTATTAGTGTTAGTGGAAATCGACATCTATTCCGATGATAATTAATGTCTAGGGGTTATATTGATAAATCGGGTTATTTATCGGATAAATGAGCAATTAATTGCTACTAATTCACATGCTTATATAACTATTTGTTTACATGTGTGTACTATTGAATCACATTATTTACTATTAGGGGAGTTGGTACAAGATTGATAATATTTGCATGACTAAGTTAAAAATGGAGGTATAGATGGAGTACTATATCTTGTAATTCGTATTTTCACATGATTATACTATTGATTCACATGATTGAACTATTGATTCACATTATTTACTATTAGGGGAGGTGGTGCAAGTTTGATAATACTTGCGGGACTAAATTAAAAATGAAAGAAAAGTTGGAGGTTGTCTTTGTAATTTTTGAGCCCCAAATCGTGCAATTATCGAAACTATATTTTTTCTATAAATAGAAGCTCATTCTTCCTCATTTCTCACCAATTCACAAAAGCTTTAGAGCGATTATTATAGAGAGAAAGAAGAAGAGAAGTCTGCTACCTCACTATTCCAGTATCCAGTTTTTCCAAGGTAGGGAGTATTATTTCTTTCTTATCCATGAAGAGAACTTCATTATTCCATTCTTTATTATTCTATTGGAATAACTCAGATATCTGCTGCTACCCTATACTTGGTGAAATTCTTCTGTTATTCCATTCTTTATCATTCTGTTGGAACATCCCGTCTGTGCGTTTACGCCGGACCGGTTCCATTATTTATCATTCTCGTTGGAACATCCTGCTCAGACGTGCATTCGTTACTACCGGTTCCGTCTTTTATTATTCTGTGGAATATCCTGCTCATGCATGCGTTTCTGCCGGACCGATTCCGCTTTTTATTATTCTCATTGAATATCCTGTGCATGCGTTTTACGCCGGACTGATTCCGTTATTTATTATTACATTGAATAACTTTGCTGCATGCGGTTTATCGCACGCCTCGGTGATTTCTTTTGTTATTCCATTCCTTGTTATACTCAAATGGTTAAAGTTTTGACTTATATATACTTATGAAATTAGTGAAATATCCTTGATATTTGCGGCTTCATCCAAAGATCTTTTCATGAAAATATTCTTCCGAGCATTCTTGAATTTTACTCTACAAGCGCAGTGTCATGTTGACAATTTGGATATTATTAGTTCTCAGATAAATTAATTCTTGAACTTGTTTTATTGAATTCTTATATCATTGTCATCATCCTCATGTTTATATTTTTTTTGAAAGTCATTTGTGGCTCAGTAATGCATAGATGGACTTTGTATGATTATGACCGAGGGATTATTCGGTAATGTCGATAGTAATGTTACAAATGATGTGGAAAAGTCATCATTGGCCCGTAGTGCATTGATGGACGAGTTGTTGGCATGATCATGACCATTAATAAATACACAAATATTCTTGGCCCGTGAATGCATGGATAATTGTGGTCGTGATACTTAAAGAATATCCTTGGTAGTAGTGCGAGGGGTGATTCGATGATGTGGATTATTTATTAAGTTGAGTCTCAAATGATAAAAGTGATGATAAACCTTTTAAATCATAAAAGATAGTAGATTTTATTCTCTACTGACTCTTTTAATGGATTGCTTGTTCATTGCAGCTTAAACTTGATGTTTGTTATATTGTATCGCTTTAACAATTTTAAGGCTAATGATAATATATTTTGCATTTTCTTAGTCATAATATTTTCTCGCGTCTTAGTTGAGCTCACCTTTTTACTTTCATTGTTCTCTTCGGAAATGAGAACGTAGCGAGGGACTAATCGGGGAACGGAGTGACGGACGATGATAATAGCATTAGTAGTCCTCACTATTTTAGTGAAATAATGGGAAAATAAATGTAATAATATTGAATTTGAGTTTGTATATTGTCTGTACGACAATATTTGTATTAAAACTCACAACAGATGTTTTGTCGTTGCTTTTTGCACGACAGTTGTATAATTAAGTTGTATTTGTATTACTGTACCATGTATTTTGGCTACTCGAGAATAGGTGATGTATACTGCTTTGGGGGCGTGTCGGTTGGTATCAAAGCTTAGGGATATGATCCTGGCTAAGATGTGAGACCCCAGAACTAGGAGGGAGGCGGAAATTCCTTCGCTAGTATGACTACCTAAATTTTTTTGGTATCTAATTGGTTGGTCGAGTATATAGATAATATGTTACATGTCAATTAACCCTTGTTTTGTGGCGAGAATTTGAAAATGGCATCCGAGAATATTGAGAATAAGAATGGGCACAAGGCCAGTTGAGTCTCCACGGATCAACAATCGAATATAATGTGCATTAGGAAGGCGACAATCCTCATGCAAACAACAACACTGACCAAATGATGAACGATGGAATGTTCAGAGGCTTTATGCAATTCATGCAACATCAGGCGAGAACGGCTCCTGTTCAAAATGCAGGTGGAAATACTAGAAACTCTCGAACGGTCACCGCTAAACAGTTTAAGGAGCTGGGACCACCCGAGTTTATTGGAGAGCCAAAATCACTTAAGGCGGAAGCGTGGATAAAGCAGATCACCAAGATATTTGATGTCTTGGGATGCTCCGAGGAGCAAAGGTTCCTTCGCCACCTTCATGTTGCGTGAAGAAGCGATTCTTGGTGGGAATCAGAAAAGCGTACTCCAAACTGACGACGACTCAAGATGTCTAAGGAGAAGTTCCAAGAACTATTCAATGACAAGTACTTTCCCGAAAGTATTCGTCACATGAAAGAGGTGGAGTTTATCAAATTGGAGCAAAACAATATGACCGTGTCGCAATACGAGGCTAAATTTGTGGAGTTATCCCGGTTTGTATCCCATTTGGTCAATAATGAGGAGCGAATGACACGAATGTTTTTAAGAGGTTTGAAACCGAAGATACGTCAATATCTTATTTCTCATAAACTGTGTTTGTACTCAGATGTTGTAAATAGGGCTCAATTATTGGAGGCCTTGATAACGAGTCAACGCAACGAAAGAAAGCAACGGCAAGATGATGAAAATACCAGTGGTATCAGTCATCGAAGCGGTGACAACAAACGTGGAGGCAATCAACATGCCAGAAATGGTAACCACTTCGGTGATAATCATGGCCAAGACAGTAAAAATGGATATTTCAAGAAAAGGAGATTCAACAATGATGGAAAGATGTCAGCACCAGCAATCGTGGTTAAGGAAGGAGAACGACCACCTATAATATGCTTCAAATGCGGAGGGGAGGGACATATCAGTCCAAACTGCATCGATGCCATCCAAAGCGTGTTATAATTGTCAGTAAGAGAAGGTCACCTAGCCCAATTTTGTCGCTTCACCAAGAAGAAGCAGCTCGGGCTAGGATAGAGGCACCAAAGGCCATCGAGAAAAAGAAAAGCCAGCCAGGTGTGGTGCGAGGAGAGCATTTGTTGTGACCTCCAGAAAGCAAGGAACCCGAACGAGGTCATCACAGGTGTTTTATCATAAACTCTAGTGAAGTCTATAACTTATTTGATAACGGATTCTACCCATTCTTTTATTTCTCTACTTATTTCAACGATTAAATTTGACTCGAGAAATTAGACTTTGACTTATCTCATGAAACTTCGTTGGGAGAAACCTTCATTACATCCAATTTGTTTATAAGTCTTGTTTGGTTCAAATTGGTACCCTCACATTACACCGTCGATCTTATTTCATTGAAAATACTTACATTTGACGTGATTCTAGGGATTGATTGGTTAACTACTCATCATGCAAAAATTGATTGTTTTCGTAAGGCTGTTAGTTTTCATATTCCTAACCAACCTATTATGAGAATTCAAACAACTAAACCATTAAAATCAATTAATGTCATTTCAAGTCATAAAGCTATTCGTTTATTGAAAAACGGATGTCAAGCTTTCTTAGCTCATGTCACGGATCTAAACAAAAATACGTCAGTTTTGAATGATATTTCTGTTGTTAATAAATTTCCTGACGTATTCCCCGAAGAACTTCCTGGCCTACCCCCAGAGCGTAAAATTGAATTTTGTATCGACCTTGAACCCGGTACAAAACCCATTTCCAAAGCCCCATATCGAATGGCTCCTATTGAACTTCAGGAGTTAAAGACCCAGTTGCAGGAATTATTAGACATTGGTTTCATTCGTCCTAGTACGTCTCCTTGGGGTGCTCCTATTCTATTCGTGAAGAAGAAAGATGGGAGTATGCGACTTTGTATTGATTATCGGGAGTTGAATCATGTCACCATCAAAAATAGGTACCCATTGCTACGTATTGATGACATGTTTGACCCGATTCTGGCGCCAAATTCTTTTCAAAGATTGATCTTCGTTCAGGATATCATCAATTGAAGATTAGAACCGATGACATTCCAAAGACGGCTTTCAGAACTCGATACGGGTATTATGAATTCCTAGTAATGTCCTTTGGATTGACTAATGCTCCTGCTGCCTTCATGGATATGATGAACCGAGTATTCAAGGAATATTTAGATCATTTTGTGGTCGTCTTTATTGATGACATCCTCATATATTCCAAAAGCCATGAAGATCATGAGCAACACTTGAGGCTGATACTCCAAAAGCTTCGTGAAAACAAGCTATATGCCAAGTTGAAGAAATGCGAGTTCTGGCTTGAGGAAGTTGCATTCCTTGGGCACGTGATATCAAATCATGGGATATCTATTGACCCGGCAAAGATTGAAGCAATTTAAAGTTGGGAGCAACCTAAATCAGTGACCGAAGTACGTAGCTTTCTCGGCTTAGCTGGTTATTATCGGAGATTCGTAGAAGGGTTTTCTCGAATCGCTACTCCATTAACTCAGCTGACTTGAAAAGATACAAAATTAGGTTGGAGCGTGGAATGTGAGAAGAGTTTTCAAGAACTCAAGAGGAGACTCATTTCATCACTGCTACGACAATACCATCCGGCTTGAGGGATTTGTCATCTACAATGATGATCTTCTGCAAAGGGTTAGGATGTGTTCTCATACAACATGGGAAGGTCATAGCCTATGCCTCACTAAGAACTCAAAGAATATGAGAGGAATTATCCTACTCATGATCTAGAGTAAGCGGTTTGTCGTTTTATGCTTTTAAAATTTGGAGGCATTACACCGTATGGGGAGAAAGTAGAGATTTATACGGATCATAAAAAGCCTCAAATATTTTTTCACTCAAAAGGAACTCAACACGCAAGAAACGACGTTGGCTCGAATCGTTAAAATATTATGATCATACTATCCAATACCATCCCGGAAAAGCGAACGTAGTAATGGCGCTCTGTTGAGTAGAAGATCATATCACGAATGCAGTGTAATATTGTCAACGAAAGGCCCATTTTGTATGACTTGCAAAGGATGGAGTTAGAGATAAAGACTCCGGGGACCCATGTGATGATGGCGAATATATGAGTAGAACCGACTTTAATCGATAAAGTTAAAGTCGCTCAAGCTTCTGACACTGGAGCCGATGCGTATGAGGAAGAAAGTATAAGAAGGTCTTATCTAAGGAAGCAAGAATCGATGAAGAAGGAATACTTGAGTTAACTCCGGACTTTGTGTTCAACAACCCTAATTTAAAGTATAAAATCATGATGGAGGCGCATGACACACCGCTTTCAATCCATCTTGGGAGTACCAAATGTATCGTGATCTTGACATACATTTTGGTGGAAGCAATATGAAAAGAGAGATAGCAGAATTTATCTCAAGGTGTTTAACTTGTCAACGAGTCAAGTGCGAAGCATCAAGTACCAAAAGGTCCATTGCAATCACTTGAAATTCCAGAATGGATGTTGGAACACATTACCATGGATTTCGTTACTGGTCTTCCCAAGGTTTCTAAAGGTATAGATGCAATTTGGGTCATTGTTGATAGATTGACCAAGTCTGCTCATTTTCTACCTATACGAGAAACTTATACACTGAACGCCTTGCTCAGATGTCATATAAACGAGATTAGTAAGATCCTGCATGGTATGCCAAAGTATCCATAGTTTCGATCGAGACCTAAGATTCACTTCAAGATTTTGGGTTAGTTTACAAAAGCTATGGGCACGCATTTCTGATTTAGCTCGGTATATTATCCTCGATTTGGACGGACGGTCGGAGAGGACTATTCAAACTCTTGAAGATCTATTAAGACTTTGTGTCCTCGACTTCAATCTAAGTTGGGATAAGTTCTTACCATTGGTGGAGTTTTCCTACAACAACAGCTTATCAAGCAAGTATTGGCATGGCTCCATGTGGCGCCCCAAAAATACGTCGATCCATCCAACCCATTCTCGAGTCGCCAAATACATGGTATAAAAATAACTACAACTTTATTAATACATTTGTCGTGCAAAAAAATACGACAACATATATATTTGTGAGTTTAAATACAAATATTATCTTCTGACAATATCCACACTCAAATAAATCCTCATTATTGATACGATATTTTACGAATAGTGAGGACTACTAAAACAAACTATCTAGAACCATCACTCCACACCCCGACTAGTTCTCGCTATAATCTAAACTTCCCGAGAAGAAAAATGGAACAAAAGGAAAGGGTGAGCTCAACTAGCCCTAAGTAAAGAATGTTATGACTAAGATAATATAGAACAAATTATCGTTAGTCTTCAACAGAAAAAAATCGATAGAATACAATGAGGCAACAAGTTTCGGATCAATATTCGCAATGAAATAATAATTCATAGAAGAGTTACGTAGAGAATGAAATCTACTATAATCTATGAATTTAACAGTCCATCATCAATATTTTATCCCTGTAACATCAATCAATATTCATCTCAAATCAAATATTCATCTTTGAACTACAGGCCAAAGATATTCATCAGTCGGTCATGTTCATCTCAACACTTGTTCATCTTTGCATTAAAGGCCAAAGATATTCATCAGTCGGTCATGTTCATCTCAACACCTGTTCATCTTTGCACTACGGGCCAAAGATATTCATAAGAAAATCAACCATCTTTGCACTACAGGCCAAAGATATTCAGTAATGTCATCATTTAGGACTGATGATGATAAAAAAAAATATTTTAAAGAAAACGAATCTAGTGAAGCAAAAGAACAAATATTAAGGATTCGCACTTTAAACAATTCCCATTCAAAAATACTTCATAACCAACCGGAGTGGGGTAAAATTCAAGAATGATCAAAAACATGGATACAATCAAAGCTAGTATCCGAATAGATATTTTGGACAAAAGAAGAAATTTCATTTTTTGTGAATAGTGTCAGATTTGTGAATAGTCTTGATATCGTGAATAAGAATCAGACACCAAAAGATAGAAATTTCACAAAAAAACATCATCACGCTTCGTGAATAGTACTTTCGTGAATAAGTAATCATGAATAAGAACTCTCATAATGAAAAAGTTCCAAATTTGATAAAAAGTTCCAACCAATATTTCGGCATAATGATATTGAAGAAATAATATCATTTACTGAAGAAAATAACATCCCTTACCTCGAAAGACAAGTGATTTAGTTAAAACAGGATATAGGCTATGACTTGAACTTGTATCGTATATCAACACTCAAAGTATACTCACAAGAATACGCTCAAAATATCGAGAGAAAATAGAGAAAACTTGAGTTTACGGTGTGATTTTCAATTTTAACCTAAGCTCCCTATTTATAGGAAAATGCTTAGAACACCAAAGTAAAATTGAATATAATAATATTATTTATAAACAAAATTCCTTAGCCCACCTTTGAAATCTGATTTCAGCCATAACACATGTTAAATGAGGTTCACAAACTCACCAAAAACGTTTTCTCAAAATAATTAAATAAAACTCCCAAAATCAATTATTTGAACTCAAAACTTCAATAATTCATAATAAATAGCCCTTTTATTAGAAAATTTGAATCTCGAGAATTTTTATAGGAAATTCAATTCTCTACAATTTTGCAGAAGAAAGTTTTTCCAAATTCCAAACAGAAATTGACCGAAATCCACAAACGGACGATTTTACAGGCTATAATCAAATTTCAGTCAAGAAATGGGGTCCACCGACACACAAAATATGTGTTAAACATTTAATCCAACAAAAATACTCTTCCTCCTCATATACTCATATATCCCACATTCATTGTAAAAATATCACCATTAATATATTATTAAAATAATATATTTAAATAAATTATTTTATCAGAAAAAGATAAAATATTAATTTTCAACAATTGTCACATTAAAAATTTTCTCCATCTATATCCTCATAAAATCAATATTTTTCTCATCATATATATCAATAATTAATTATTCACAAATAATATTACAGAATCACATTATTGACAACCAGGCAGTTCCCAGGAAAGAGGGGGCTTTCCAATAAGAATTTCTCCTTACTAGCGCGCAATTAGGTGACCAAACCTCTCCTTAGACAGAACTTTCTAGACATTGCCAAAAATGTTTTCTAATAATATTATTCAGATAATATGAATTATTGTTTCGATAATGAAAAATACTGTATAGTGACAATTATTGAAACAACAGTAATAAAATATCAACACAGCAATTATTGAATCAATAAAATAAAATACTGAACAGTAATTACTGTAACAATTATTGAGTAGTGCCTTCTTACGTAAGAATCAATAATTGGTGCAATACCGTGTGCTACTGTGTTTTAACCATTGGGTATTCAACCAGTATTAACGGTAACAACTACGCCGTTATTTATAAACAACTTATTCAAGTCGTTTTCTTCCTCCAATCGCTTTTCGCTATGGGGCCCACACAAGGTTGTGCCGTCGTACGAATATTCTCCGACAGCAAGAATATTCCACGACCAAACGAATATTCTCCGACGACAATGAGTATTTTATAACCACTTGCTTATTTGAAATATTTGCGCATTTTACCCATAACTAACCACATTAATCAAATCAACCCTTACTATTTCAAAATGATAATTAGATAAATTAAATCTTTATTTATAAAAAGTTGGGGTCTTACACTCCATTTGAGGCGTTGTATGGAAGAAAGTGTCGTTCTCCAGTATGCTGGGATGAGGTGGGTGAAACAACGTTGTTGGGACCGGAAGTTGATGCGTATGACTACGAAAAAAGATTCAAACGATCCGAAAACGTATAAAAACCTCACAAGATCGACAAAAAGAGTTATGTTGATCTTCATCGAAAGGACGTGAAATTCGATATTGGAGATCATGTGTTATTACATGTTGCTCCATGGAAGGGAGTTACGAGATTTGGAAAGAGAGAAAAGCTCAACCCTCGATTCATTGACCCATTTTTAATCCTCGATCGAGTAGGAACTGTGGCGTATAGACTCGCTTTACCGCCATATATGTCTCGTGTTCATAACATTTTTCACATATCTATGTTACGTAAATATGTGAAAGACCCGAACCACATTATTGAATTAGAACTAGACGAGATAGAGGAAGATTTAACGTATGAAGAGTTACCTATTAAAATCTTGGATAAAAAGGATCATATTCTACGCTCCAAGGTTATACCTCAAGTCAAAGTTTTTCGGAGAAACCACGATGTGGAAGAAATGACCTTGGAGTTAGAATCTGAGATGAAATCAAGATATCCTTACCTCATCGACATACCAGGTACGCACCCTAATTTCGAGGACGAAATTTCATAAGAAGGGGAGGTTGTAAGACCCCAACTTTTTGAATAAAGATTAAATTTTCTCGAAATATATTTTTGAATATTATGGTGTGGATTTGATATAGTGTTATAGTCGTGGGTAATATTTACAAATTTTGCAAAGTACGCAAGTTGTTATATAATATTCGATTGGTGGGAGAATATTCGTTTTAACGAGAGAATATTAAATACAACGTCACAATCATTGGTGGACCCCACAACGGAATTAATTATTGTCGGATTGAGAAAACGACAAAAATACTTTATGAAAATAACGGCGGAAGTTTTACGTTAATCTGTTGAAACACCCGTGTTAAAAGAAATGCGATACTGGCGTGGTTGCATAATGCACTACCAGTATAGATTATTGATGCTTACGTGAGAAGTCACTCAGCTTATACTCAATTATTGCTACAATAATTGTTTGTCATATCTCTCATATTATTGATTCAATTATTGTCACAAGATTATCATTTGCATAATATTTTATATTATTAAATCAATAATTGAGACGACAAAGTTATTTATATTATTATTTGCAATATTGACAATGTCTAGAAGTTTTGTCAAGGAGAGGTTTGGTCACCTAATTGCGCGCCAATAAGGAGAAATCCTTATCTGAAAAGCCCCTCTTTCTGAGGAACGACACGGTTGTTAAATATTGTGAGTTATAATATTAATGATGAATAAGTTGTGTTGATTAAAATGAATTTTGATAGTTCCATTGTGTTGGGATTATTAGTGTTAGTGGAAATCGACATCTATTCCGATGATAATTGATGTCTAGGGGTTATATTGATAAATCGGGTAATTTATCGGATAAATGAGCAATTAATTGCTACTAATTCACATGCTTATATAACTATTTGTTCACATGTGTGTACTATTGAATCACATTATTTACTATTAGGGGAGTTGGTGCAGATTGATAATACTTGCATGACTAAGTTAAAAATGGAGGTATAGATGGAGTACTTATCTTGTAATTCGTATTTTCACATGATTATACTATTGATTCACATGATTGAACTATTGATTCACATTATTTACTATTAGGGGAGGTGGTGCAAGTTTGATAATACTTGCGGGACTAAATTAAAAATGAAAGAAAAGTTGGAGGTATTGTCTTTGTAGTTTTTCGAGCCCCAAAACGTGCAATTATCAAAACTATATTTTCCTATAAATAGAAGCTCATTCTTCCTTCATTTCTCACCAATTCACAAAAGCTTTAGAAGCGATTATTATAGAGAGAAATTATAGAGAAGAAGAAGAAGTCTGCAACCTCACTTATTCCAGATATCCAGCTTTTTCCAAGGTAGGGAGTATTATTTCTTTCTTATCCATGAAGAGAACTTCATTATTCCATTCTTTATTATTCTATTGGAATAACTCAGATATGCAAGCTACCCTATACTTGGGTGAAATTCTTATGTTATTCCATTCTTTATCATTCTCTGTTGGAACATCCTCATTCACATGCGTTACGCCTGGACTCAGTTCCATTATTTATCATTTTATTAGAACATCATGTATACATGCGTTCTACGTCGGACTGGTTCCGCTTTCTTTATTATTCTCATTGGAATATCCATGCATGCGTTTTACGCCGGACTGATTCCGCTTTATTATTCTCATTGGAATATCCTGCGTGTGCGTTTTACACGGGACTGATTCCGTTATTTATTATTCTGTTGAATAACTGCATGTGCTACTATCGTCGCATGCACAGTGATTTCTTTAGTTATTCCATTCCTTGTTATACTCGGTTGGTTAAAGTTTTGACTTCTATACTCTATGAAATTAGTGGAATATCCTTGATATTTGCGCTTCATCCAAAGATATCTTTCATGGAAATATTCTTCCGAGCATTCTTGAATTTTACTCTACAAAGCGAAGATCATGTTGACAATTTGGACATTATTAGTTCTCAGATAAATTAATTCTTGAACTTGTTTTTATTGAATTCTTATATCATTGTCATCATCCTCATGTTTTATATTTTTTGAAAGTCATATGTGGCACAGTAGTGCGTAGATGGACTTGGTATGATTATGACGAAGATTATTGATTAATAATCATAACCGTAATATTACAAATGATATGGTAAAAGTTTTCATTGGCTCGTAGTGCATTGATGGACAATTGTTGGCATGATCATGACCATTAATGAATACACAAATATTCTTGGCCAATGAAGCATGGATAATTGTGGTCGTTATACTTAAAGTATATCCTCGGTAGTAGTCTGCGAGGGGTGATTCGATGATGTGGATTATTTATTGTTTGAGTCCCAATGATAAAAGTGATGAAAAACCTTTTAAATCATAAAAGATAGTAGATTTTATTCTCTACTTGACTCTTTTAATGGATTGTTTGTTCATTGCAGCTTAAACTTGATGTTTGTTATATTGTATCGGTTTAACAATTTGTTTAATGCTAATGATAATATATTACGCATTATCTTAGTCATAATATTTCCTCTTGGGCTAGTTGAGCTCACCCTTTTACTTTCATTGTTTCTCTTAGAAAATGAGAACGTAGCAGGACTAGTCGGGGAAACGAGAGTTACTGGACGGATGATAAGATTAGTAGTCCTCACTATTCAAAGGAAATAAAGGGAAAATAAATGTAATAATATTGAATTTGAGTTTGTATATTGTCTGAGGCGACAATATTTGTATTAAAACTCACACTTATGTTTTGTCGTACTTTGCATTTACAGCTTGTATAATTAAGTTGTATTTGTATTACATACCATATATTTGGCGACTCAGAATAGGTGATGTATACCTGTTTTGGGGGCGTCACATAAATCTTGTGTTCCTTTGAAGATTTGAAATATTTGTTGTTATATTTTATATGACATTATAATAATTTGAGTGTTTATATTATCGTATTAGATTCAATATAATATTTGTATTGAAACTCACATCTTATGTGTTGTCGTATTTTGCACGCCAGTTTAATAGTTGTAAATATGAAGATTTGTGTGATGCCCCCAAAATAGGTCCACACAACCCATTCTGAGTCGTCAAATACATGGTACAGAAAACAACTACAACTCCATTATTACAATTGTCATGCAAAATACGACAACACATATTGTAAGACCCCAAATTTTATGAATAAAGATTTAATTTTCTCGAAATATTTTTTTAATATTATGGTGTGGATTTGAGATAATGTTATAGTTGTGGGTAGTATTTATAAATTTTGCAAAGTATGCAAGATGTTATATAATATTCAATTGGTTCGAAATATTCGCTTTTAACGAGAGAATATTAAATGCGACGACAAGACAATCATTAGTGGACCCTACAACCGGAAGTATTATGTCATAGTTAGAAAACGACATAATTATCTTTTTATAAAAATAATTGGCGAAAGTGTTACCGTTAAAGCTGTTGAACTACCCTAAGAGTAAAAATACGATGTCTGGCGTGGTTCGTGACAAGAAGTACACTACGGTATTGATTATTGATCTTTACGTGAGAAGTCACTCGGTTATACTCAATTATTGCTACAATAATTCTTTGCATCATATCTCTCATATTATTGATTCAATTATTGTCACAGTATCATCTGCATAATATTTATTATTATTAAATCAATAATTGAGACGACAAAGTTATTAATATTATTATTTGCAATATTAACAATGTCTAGAAGTTACATCGAGGAGAGGTTTGGTCACCTAATTGCATTGCGTCGATAAGGAGAAATCCTTATCTGAAAGCCCCTCTTTCCGATAACGACACAGTTGTTAAATATGGTGAGTTATAATATTAATGATGAATAAGTTCGTGTTAATTAAAGATGAATTTGATATTTCCATTATATTGGGATTATTAGTGTTAATGGAAATCGACATCTATTTCGATAATAATGGATGTCTGAAGGTTATATTGACCAATCTGGTAATTAACCAGATAAATGAGCAATTAATTGCTATTATTTCGCATGCTTATAACTATGTGTTCAAATGTGTGTACTATTGATTCACATTCTTGTATTATTAAGGGTGGTGGTGCAAGATTGATAATACTTGCATGACTAAGTTAAAAATAGAGGTATAGATAGAGCTACTATACTGTAATTCGTATTTTCACATGATTATACTATTGATTCACATGATTGAACTATTGATTCACATTATTTACTATTAGGGGAGGTGGTGCAAGTTCAATAATACTTGCAGGACTAAATTAAGAATGAAAAAAAAGTTGGAGGTATTGTATTGTAATATTTCGAGCCCCAAAACGTGCAATTATTGAAACTATATTTTCCTATAAATAGAAGCTCATTCTTCCTTCATTTCTCACCAATTCACAAAAGCTTTAGAGCAATTATTCTAGAGAGAAAGAATAAGAGAAGTCTGCTACCTCACTATTTCAGTATCCAGTTTTTCTAAGGTAAGGGGTATTCATGAAGAGAGTTATTTTCTTTCAATACTCGTAAGGGTTGTTATTCCATTTATTATTATTTTGTTGGAATAACATGTCTGTGCGGTCTATCGCATGCCTGGTGAATTCTGTTGTTATTCCATTCTTTATTATTACATTGGAACATCCCATGCATGCGCGGATTACGTACACTGGTTCCATTCTTTATTATTGTGTTGAAAAATCACATGCTGCTCGGATTCGCATGACCGGTTCCATTCTTTTTTATTACATTGGAATATCCCATGCATGCGGATTACGCATGACTGGTTCCATTCTTTATTATTACATTGAATAATCATGCGTCATAATTACGCACGTCTGGTGAATTCTTCATTATTCCATTCTTTATTATTCTCATTGGAATAATGCATACCACGTGGATTATCGCATGGCGGCAAAAATCCATTTACGGTTTCATATATTCTATTATACTCAGCTGATTAAAGTTTTGGCTTTTATACTCCGTGAAATTAGCGGAATATCTTTGATATTTACGCTTCATCCAGTATCTTTTCATAGAAATATTCTTCTGAGTATTCTTGAATTTTACTCCACAAAACAGTATCATGTTGACAATTTGGACGTTATTGATTTCTGGATAAATTAAATTATAAATCTTTACAAATTTATCCTTAAACTTGTTTTATTGAATTCTTATATCATTGTCATCATCCTCGTGTTTATAATATGTTGAAAGTCATCTGTGGCCTGTAGTGCATAGATGGACTTGGTATGATTATGACCAGGAATTATTCGGTATACTCATGACCGTAATGTTACAAATGATGTGGTAAAAGTCCTCATTGGCCGTAGTGCATTGATGGACAGTTGTTGGCATGATTATGACCATTGATGAATACACGAATATCTTTGGCCCATAGTGCATGGATAATTTGTGGTCATGATACTAATGAATATCCTTGGTCGTAGTGCAGGGATGATGTGGTTTATTTATTAAGTTGAGTCTCAGCGATAAAAGTGATGAAAAACATTTTAAATCATAGAAGATAGTAAATTTTATTCTCTACTTGACTATTCTAATGGATTGCTTGTTCCGATGCAGTTAAACTTGATGTTTATTATATTTTATCAGTTTAACACTGTTGAAGGCTAATGATAATTTATTCTGCATTGTCTTAGTCATAATATTTCTTACTGGGCTAGTTGAGCTCACCCTTTCTTTCACTGTTCTTTTCAGGAAATGAGAACGTGGCCGGGGACTAGTCGGGGAACGGAGTGACGGTCCCAGATGATAAGATAGTAGTCCTCACTATTCTCATTAAATAGTGTGACAATAAATGTAATGAGGACTCCATTGAGTGTGGATATTGTCTAGATGACAATATTCTTATTAAAACTCTTAGATTATGTTTTGTCGTATTTTACACGACTGTTGTATAATTAAGTTGTATTTGAATTTTGTACCATGTATTTGGCGACCCAAGATGAGTGATATATACTTGTTTTGGGGGCGTCACACATATGTTTTGAGTTTAAATACAAATATTGTCTTCTAGACAGTATTCAAACTCAAATAAGTCCTCATTATAATTATTGATACACTATTTTATAAAATAGTGATGACTACTAAGATAACTGCCTTGGAACATCACTCCACATCCCGACTAGTTCCCGCTATATTCTTGTATCCTGAGAAGAAAAATGGAACAAAAAGGAAATGGGTGAGCTCAACTAGCCAGTAAAGAATATTATGACTAAAATAATGTAGAAAAAATTATCCTCAGTCCTCAACAGGAAAAAATCTGATAAAATATAATAGACAACAAGTTTTAGATCAACAATTGCAGCGGACTATCCAAGTTGTCTATTATGATTACTATATTTGATTATATCCATGTTTTGATCTTTATTCTTGAATTTTTCTTCACAATTGATTATTATGGAGTATTTTTAAACTTGGATAAATCCAAGTACGAATTTCTAATATTTGTCATTTAATCTCACTGTATTCGTTTCTTTAAGATATTTTTCATCATCCTCAGTCTTAGATGGTGATACTTGATGAATATCTTTGGCCTGTAGTGCAAAGATGAATGATTACATGATGAATATCTTTGGTCCGTAGTGCAAAGATAGACATGTGTTGAGATGAACATGACCAAGTGGTGATACAAATGAATATCTTTGAACTGTAGTGCAAAGATGAATATTTGGTTCAAGATGTATATTGATTAATGTTACAGGGATAAAATATTGATGATGGACTTTTAAATCATAGAAGATAGTATATTTCATTCTCTACTTAACTCTTCTAATGAATTGTTATTTCCGCTGCGAATATTGATCTAAAACTTGTTGTCGATTATATATTTATCTGATTTGTTGAAGGCTAACGATAATTTGTTGTTCATTATCTTAGTCATAATATTCTTTACTGAGTTAGTTGAGCTCACCCTTTTTTTGTTCCATTTTTATTCTCAGGAGACGATAATATAGTGGGAACTAGTCGGGGTATGAAATGATGATTATAGACCGTTGTTTTAGCAGTGCTCACTATTTTGTAAAATAGTGTATCAATAATTGTAATGAGGACTTATTTGAGTTTGGATATTCTCTAGAAGATAATATTTGTATTTAAACTCACAACATATGTGTTGTCGTATTTTGCACGACAATTGTAATAATGAAGTTGTAGTTATTTTCTGTACCATATATTTGGCGAATCATAATGGGTTGTGTGGACTTATTTTGGGGCATCACAACTAAGACTATTTAATCCTATAATTAATAATTTTGAGATTATAATTCCATAAATTATAATTTTAAAATTATAATCCTTACAAATAAAAATGACCTTATACACGGTTTTAGTTTGACGAACGATAATTGGATAATTGTGGTAATTTAATTGTGTAGACAATGACTAGTTTTGAAAAAAAAAATATTTCTTACGAATCACAAATTGAGCCTCCATTCATAATTTAGTCATTAAAATATTTGGCCATTCAATTAAATTTTAAACGATAAAAGATGTATTATAAAATTATGTTATTTTACAATTGTGATGGTGAATCATTTTTCTATACATACATACATACATAATATATGTTTTTAATCATGGAGCTCTAAGAGAGTGTTTGTTTAGAGGTGAATGGCTGAAGGACTGAATGACTGAATCGGTCAGTGCGTTTATTTTGATATGAATGGCTGAATCGGTAAGATGGACGAGTTGAATAACTAAGGGGCTGTTTGATAGCTTCTGAGCAAGACTGAATGCTGCTGACCGAATAAGAAATGTCATTAAGTTTGTTTGTTTTGTCAAATTAAAAATCTGAATAATTCTTAATAATGCTGACCGAGTAAGCTCCATAAGGCTGACTGAATCGCTAAGCAGAGTAGCTGAATGGATATTTTACGTGCATACCCATATTACTTTATGTTGCACCAAAATTAAACATATTTAGGAAAGAGAAAAAAAGATGCACTCCTATAAATACATTCCATAAATTGCGACTCTCTTTTTTGAGATCTGGATGATATATAGTATTCATCATATGTCATAATATATATTAATATTATATTATCAATTTTTGCACTCTCTTTGTTAATTATAATATAAAATAATAATTATTAAATTTCTAAAAATTAATTTACAAAATGATTTTTTCACGCTTATAAAACAATAAATTTCATGATTATTAGTATTTTGTATTTACTAAAATTAAATGAACTTATAACAATTTTATAAGTTTTAAAATTGTGAGAGAGGTATTATTATTATTTTTATACTAATGTACTTTGTATAACTTTATTATTATATTTAAAAAAAAAATATATTTTTTAAATTTAAAATATCTAAAATTGACTTTCAAAAATTTAATAACATCTTATAGTTTGGAGGGGTAAAATAGTAAAAGATTATTATTTAGATGTTTCAGATATGTCAATTATCAAATAATTTTTTTCATTAAGATTCAGCTCATTCAGATTCAGATTCAGATTTAAATTCAGCTCATTCAGATTCAGATTCAGATTCAGATTCATTCAGTTTTTATCAAACACCCCTAAAGTCGATTGTTTTTAATCTGAATGGTTTGAATGAAAAAAATAACGAATAAGTAAAAAAAAAATTAAAAAAGTAAAAAATTATAAAAAAAGTTAACTATTATATTAAGTAATATTAAATAAATTTTCAATAATTTTGAATTTTTTCAAAAAAATAAAATAATAAAATTTTATCATTTAGATATTTCAAATATATCAATTATTAATTTTTTTTTTTATTCATTCATTCGATTTTTAAGAAAACGTCTTGAATGCACTCAATTCATGCGAACACCAAATTAAAGAACATAAATGAATGAATACATACACCCATGGGCCACTAATATTCTGTACATATAATAATGCCACTTATATTATCCAGAGCGACCCCGAGGTTAATTTCGTCAATGGCATACTCCACTTCCACCTCCACCTCCACCTCCACCTCCACCTCCGTCGCCGTCACCACCCCCAAGGCAAAGGTTCGACTGAGGGGCGTCGTCTTCGACATGGACGGAACCCTAACGGTCCCCGCTATCGATTTTCAGGCAATGTACAAGGCCGTTCTCGGCGATGAAATGTATCAATCAATCAAATTGAAGAATCCATCGGGAATTGATATTTTGCATCACATTGAGACTTGGAGTCCCGATAAGCAGCAAAAAGCTTATCAAATTATTGCCGATTTCGAGCGCCAAGGTCTCGATCGCCTTCAAATCATGCCCGGTTAGCCCATATATCTTTGTTATAGTACATATACATATATTTATGTTCTGATTTTTTATTTTATGAATTTTTACTCTGTTTTGATTAATTGTTTTAGCTTAAATATCAATTATCAACACAGGCTGGCCTCTTTTACAGATTTTTCTTTTCTATTTAAAAACTTTGAGCTGAAACTTTAGTTTGATGGCTTTAAGTGTGTGTGTGTGTGTGTGTATATATATATATATATATATATATATATATATATATTTTGTTTCTTTCACATTTATAACAAGTCTAAAACTTTATATGAATGATAGGAAATTATTTCTTACTTAACACGTAAAATTGTGGTTTTGTATCCGAAACTTCAGCTTAGACAAGTGTAATGCTATCTTTACACATCACTTGGACAAAATAAGAATTTCAAAGAGCAATTGTTAACTTGCTTCTATGTGATGGCATACCTAGCAACAGGGAAGAACATAATATTTCAACTGGAAAAGACAGGGTAGTGTAGTTTAAGAATCATTTTGAACCCCTGAAGAGTGCAATGGTTTAAAGCATTCTTGCAGCAGCCTCAATCCTTACTGAAATTGTAAGTGAATCGAGTCTAGTAAGTTTCATAAGTTATAAGCTGACTTTGTTTTGCTTTGAAAGTAGATAGTTTTTGGTCCTTGCTAATGTACTGTATTGTTAATTTGATAAATGCAGGAACAACTGAGATAGGATATGGCATTTTTTTTTTGAAGTTGCACATGTGTTAGTATATCATAGTTATGTGAAATTTCTTCATGTCAGCTTTTATATTTTCCAACCAGAAGTTAGTGAGGCATTTAGGTTTATTTAGACTAAACATACATCCTGCTGCCAAACCATGTAATAAAATTGTTAATTCTGTCTTCTTATGCCTCATGCTTAGTTCAACAAGTCAGAGCCACATTTGAAAAAACATCTCCTGGAAACCTAGGATTGTTTTAAATATATATTTAGATGTAATATTTGGTATTAACTTGTTTACAGTTTATTTTGGATACAGGTGCATCAGAACTTTGTGCTTTTCTTGATTCGAGGAGTATCAGGTAAAGGTTCCTCTAAGTCTTCAGTTTTGTGTAAAGTGATCCTTTATGTATTTTTTTATTGCTTGAACTGGGATGCTAGTTTTCTTGAAAGGCACTAGATTCTGTTTACGTAAGTCTTTTGTTTTTGTGGACATATTTATATTAGGTTCCATTAACTTGGGTGGTTATAAATAAGGGTGATGCTAGGGGTCTCAATTTTTTTATCTCAAAAAGTGTCTCAAATGATGTGCTGGCTAGGCAGTAAATTATTATTAAAATATTCAATGCCATGTCATTTGACATTTGAGACCAAAAATTTGAGACTCCTAGAATTACTCTATAAATAAATATGAATCATGACTCCAGGGCTTCTATCATCGATATATGTGTTACTTTTATTTTATATTAAATATATCATTTAATTTTGGTTTTGTCTTGATATTTTTCTTATCCAATTTCAAGTAAAGTGGTGCATCTTTCTCTGGCTTCAGGATAACTAAGAATTAAAGTTAACAGAAACCAGATACAGGTCGAATCAAGACTGTAGGTGATTAAATGGATCAATTCGATCATATCTGGTTAAGCTTAGATAGCGTCGGGAGCTTATTCTTTATTTATAATATATATATATGTATATATATATATATATATATATATATATATATATATATATATGTTGTTCACAAAATTTGAGCTCCTTAGATGCCTCTTAGTGGTATATTAACATCCAGGGTTGTGTATAGTGGAAGAGACTACAAGATAGTTGAGACGTAACTGGACATCTGATGGAAATTAAAGATAGAAACTTTGTATAGCCTCTCTTAATGGATACAGTCGGAATTGTCAAACACTTTAATGAGCACGATACACAGTTGGCTATAAAATCGAGGAAAATTGGTGAGAGCTATTTCTAGGTTTCCGTTGGTCCTTACTGGTCTATTGAATGTCCTAGTGTTGTGCAAATGTCCAACTTGGGCTGGTAGCTGAATAACAATAAATAATATTGAAAGGGAAAGCTGCACATAGCCCATGATTATATCAATTAAAAGAACGGGTGTGGTACGAGCAAATACTGTCCTTTTTTATATGACTTTTGTAGAATTCCTTGTTTTAGCATTTTGGACATGGTTTAGCTTCAGTTAGTACTTGGTCATAAATAGTAGCTCTATTTTTGTATGCTTTGGATTCTAAGCTTGGCTTTTGATTATATTACTTCATCCTCTACGTTTATTAGTTTCTCACTTTTTCATCCCACATGTTATTTTCTCTTTCCAGGCCTCTCCCCAGCTCCATATCAATCATCTCTTCTCTTGTAATGACACAATCAACATCTCCTTCCAGCCTAATTATTTTTTTCTTCTCAAGTTCATCAAAGTCTTCTTTTAGAATGCTGACCATGTTCTTTCTTTGATGAATTTGAGATATCCTAGGAGACAAAAAACTAAATTGATAATATTTGAACTTTAGTTCTATATACTTTCTTTTGAATCTGAATTCCCCTTCTGCATCCACAGCTGTAATTACCTTCAACTATCTGATTGTGCTTCTGAAAACAAGAACAACATGTGAGCTTGTGGCTTATTTTGACAAATTGAAGATGGCATAAGCTGATATAGAGCTTGGGATTATTTTAAGATCTTCTGCTCTCCATATTTTGTTTGGAGATCCTTCATGCTCGTTCCTGGCTGGTCATTTTTTCTTTGGAAAGCAGGTGTTACTTAACCGGAGCTTGGATATGTTTCTTATCACTCTTATTTAACCATTGTAGAAAGAAAATTTTAAGTTTCTACAGCTTTATAAGTGAACAGTAGGAATGCTAGGTTAAATATGATAATGGAACAGTTCATGAACCCACTCAATGCACTTATATGCTACTCTGAGGATTTTAAGGGTTACACGCTATTCAGGTTTATGACATTATATTTGGCCATTGCTTGTTACAATTGCATGCTATACCTTATTCAAGATACTGGGAGCTGAGGATGATTTGTTTTAGACTTTTGTGGAGTTAATAGTTATTATCTGCACATGTAACAAAAATAATCAACTGATCTGGTATGCTATTACATAAATTAGTTAAGTTGCATCTTTAGGGTGTGAGATGCATGCACAGGCATTCTCACCAATTGATTGATATCTTTGTTGCATATTGATTCCACATTTCTACTCCCGACTCCTCTTTGCATATCGACCATGGTCCCATTTTTTTCCTTTGTTCTTTAAAATAAAATAATCCATCTTACCACGTTTACATTTTTGTTTGTATGTGTCAAATTCATACATAGTTCACTTCTTCTAACTTGATATCTTTAATTTATATCGCATCATTTTCTTCTTTTCTCCCAAAATGTTTAGTGATATTAACAAGATTTACTCTTTTTCAGAAGGGGATTAATCACTCGAAATGTCAAATCTGCAGTCGATTTGTTTCACCAACGGTTTGGGGTAATCTTATCATTTGATGTCCATTTTTTTCATTGTCTTCAGTTGAAATTATCATCAATAATTACTTTTAATTGGAATTAACAACTTAATAGAAACAAAGTGGGATTCCAAACCCCACCCTGCTCTGCTTACTAGTTTCTACCCTGCCCTGCCCCCCGCCGCCCGCCCGCCAAGCCAAGCGAAATGCTTTCCTTGAAAGAAATTAGTAAATCAAATGGAAAAGGAAAAAAAGAACTTTGTCATCCTAAAATGGAAGAACATCATATAGTAATATTTAAGTGGAAATTCAACTCCAAACAAAATTAATTTTTATTGTAGTAATAATTATTTTTTAAAAAGATTAATAAGTTAAGGTTTAGTAAATATGAAGGGTGTTTAGTAAAATAACATCTAAAACCTTAAATCACTATCATTGAAATATTTTTAAGGTTTTAACTTGATCTGTATTTCTACAGTTGAAATTCTCTCCAGCACTGAGCAGGGAATTCCGTCCTTATAAACCAGACCCAGGTCCGCTGCTGCATATCTGCTCAACTTGGGAGGTCGAACCTAATGAGGTGATGATGATTGGGGATAGCCTCAAAGATGATGTGAGTCCTTATTTGTTTTTGTCTGTAGCCAGCTGTCATTATTGAACAGTGTTGTGGATTTCATCTTGAGGGTCATGTTAACATGTCATATGCTTGTAACCTTTTCATAAGAAATAAATTTGCTAAAGTAAGAGCACCAGAAGGAGTACAATGCTCACAGGAAGAACATAAAATGGGATTGCCCAAAAAAAAGTGTTCTAGGTACAAATCCATTTTCTATGCCAAATAAATCTACATACAATAATACTCCGCATCCCTCCAGGAAAAAAAATGAAAGAATAAGAAAATTCATATGCACAACAAAAAGAATCATACAATAACATCACATGCTCGTGCTTAGCACTTGCTAAGGAACTCTTCTGCCTCTTAAGTATATTAGTTTAGCTGATATGGTATGTTTAAGGATTCTTTATTCTGTGGATAATTGGACCTTAACATATTATCAAGTTGATAAAGATATATGATATTACCATGTAATCATAAGATATTAAAGAAATGTGCGATTCAGATTGTTTTTCCATCATTTCTTGTGATCATAGTAGAGTAATATAACATTTTTTCTGCTTATAAATGAATTTTCTAAATTTTTCTCCCTTGGCTGTTGTAGACCTATGGTTTGCTACTCGTTTGTCCCCATAAATCTGCACCTTTGATGTACCTAAGCACTGGTACCTGACTGTTGCAGGTGGCTTGTGGGAAACGAGCAGGGGCATTTACATGTTTGCTTGACGAAACTGGAAGGTATGTTGCTCCTGAATACGCAACTGTGGGATATAAACCAGATTACAAAGTATCTTCCCTTGCCGAAGCTACTTTACTGTTGGAGACAGATTTTGACTTGGTACCTTGATGCCTTTATTTAAGTCCTCTATGTTTAATATTTCAGAATGTATTAGATTTATTAATTTAGGCTACAACTATCTACAAGGTCTGGGAAATGTTTGTTCTTGATTCCACCCTGTAGATTTATGTATATTTCTTGTTCCTTCTTTTTAATCTACTCTTACCTTTTTGGCCAAGTTAAGACCCGACCCGACCCCTGTTTAAGACCTAGGGGAAAAGGTGGTTGTATACACACAAACACACGAATGTTGGTGTAGGGTATGAATGAACAATTATTTTTAGAAAAAAATTATTTATATGTCACCATAATAACTTTAAAGTTTTTAAAGCTTAATATGTGAAAGTGAGATAATAATTAGAGGAAGATCTCACAATCTAGGTTGGTTAACGGTGGTAATCAATTTAATTGAAGTGGCTAAATACGAGCCGTCCTTTTGAGCTGATGTGAGTTGTTTACAAGTTTATTGGACATTGGGACCAGACCAGTTAGTGAACCCTTGATTTAATTATTCACATGGAAGATGAAAGTCAAGAGCAGAGCAGGTGCCTTTATGGTTGTACGGTGTTCAATTCATTGTTTGAGCTAGTAGTACTTAGTTTTCTATTATTTATTTATTTATTTTTTACCTTCTTTTGTCCTCGATTTCAATTTAATTGTTTATTTTTTATTATTATTTCAACTCCTTTAAAGAAAAAGTTAAATTCATGGAGATTAAGATGAAAATATAGTCTTGAGATTTCAATTTTTAGTCAAGATAATTTTTTAAATTTTTATCACATAAGTAGTAATTGTGCTCCCATACTGTGAGTGGAACTTAGTAAATTTAGAACATTTATTTTGTGAAAATAGCATTTTTATTAACCACCAAGAAATGTATTTTTCAGAATTATTTAAAATCACATTGGAGGAGTATTGGCCAATAACGTATTATAACTGGAACAAAATCTGAGAGAGTTTATTTTTTTGGTTCATTCTTTTATTAATAAGGTTAAAGTAAAATAATAAAATTTTACTCTTTCATTTTATTCGGTAGTAATATAAAAATAGCAATTTTTTGGAACCAAATCAAATGTTGTATCCAAAATAAGACCCACTTGTATTGGCGCGCGTGTACCAGTACGGCCATGCCAACCCGTGTTGTCTGGTTTATTGGGACCCTTCAAATCTCCCCAAGGTCCCCTCCCCAATTAGGCAATTACACAACAAAAGATCGGCCCTTTTATACACAACTGAGCCTCCAAGACTCTTCCTGATTCCTCTCCCCCTCTGTATTTCTCTCCTAAACTCTTGTAGATCCATATATTCTGTCTCTATATCCCTTTCTCTCCTCATTTTCAGAGCAAAGCATATTTTTCCTTCTTGTTTTTTGAACAATAGAGTAAACAAGACTGCAAATTTTCAATTTTATTCAGCTTATTTCTCAATTTTTAGTGTTTCTTGGTTTTAATTTCTCAGTCCCTAGTTTATACCCTTTCCATTAAACTAAACTATGATACCATTGATTTCCAATGGAGAAATGAAATTACCATTAAATCCTATGAACCCAGTAATCAAAATCATCCCCCTACCAAGGTCATCTTTCTTGCACTTGAGACCTATCCATTGTTTTCATGAACAAAACCCCAAAAACAGAAAACCCAAAAGAACCCATCTTGTAATCCCTATAATAGTTAGTCCTACCCAAATTTTTTTCCAGTAAGAGCAATACAAAGGTGGTAGATGAGGACAAAACAGGATCTTTTCAAATGGGTAGCCAACAGATGTTGATTTTGTGTGGATTTGGGTATTGGGTACAGGGTTTTAGGTGTTTTCCATGGCTGGCTCTCAATTTCCACATGGCCCACAATCTTAATCTGCATCCATCAACATTGCAGCTTGTGCAGAACATTGGTAATCTTCCCATGGTGGCCAAGCCTCTGTATGGAATCTTTTCTGATGCTCTTTATATTGGTGGTGCTCATAGAATACCTTACATTTCCATTGGAGGTTAGTTTATAATCTTATTTCATTATTCACATAATCTTTGTTCGTATGGAGTTTCAACTGAACAATTCTTAAACTCAAGTTTCACTTTCACCCAATTATCTAGTTTCTTGGCTCTTTTTTTCTGCTATATTATAGAAAAATCTGCAGAGTTTCTGTGTTGCTTCTTCCTTGGATTTTTTTATATTTTATTTGCAATTTTAGCTTGACTTAAGTTTTGTTGTGTTAACTTCCAAGTGCAAAAGGCTATTAAATATATAGAGCATAAAAGGTAGCTGCAAATTTCAATATCCTTAATCCTAAGTTATTTGGTTGAACTTTACTTGTATGAAGTAGTACTAATGTTGAAGCAAACAACGACTTTACTTTTTTTCAATTTGGAGATTTAAAAGTTTGTCTCTTACCTGTGATTTGGTTCCTCACAAATTCAGTCAATGAACTTGGAAGGCAACATTATTATATTAGTGTAAAAATGAGGAATAGTAGACATTCTGACTTTTAATAGTCGATGCTTCTAAGATGAAATATACAAATGCACGATTTAAAATGAAATTTGCTTTACTGATGGAGTTGAGGTATTTCACCATTAACAATTGAGAACCATACTAGAGATTTCTAAAAATAGTCTCACCCAATTGGAAATAATTCATATCAAAAGTATATCATATATGTCAACAAAAGCATAACTGATATATATATATATATAAACAACCTGATTTAAATTATTCAGTTATTGTATAATGTGTTTGAAGATATTTATGAATGCCATGCTCTTCAGTTCTTCTGCAGGTCTTGTCTTGGGGATCATTGGCATTGATCCCGGTTGCAGGTAAAGCCCTTCCGGTTCTCATGGTATGCATTCTTCTTAGTAATCTTGGAGCATCCATCACAGAGGTTGCAAAGGATGCTCTTGTTGCAGAATATGGCCTGAAAAACAAAATGAGTGGTCTCCAATCTTATGCATTTATGGCCTTAGCTGCTGGTGGTATTCTAGGAAACTTGCTAGGTGGATATTCCTTACTAAAAATACCACCCAGATCCATATGTCTAATCTTTGCAGTTCTCCTCTCACTTCAACTCACAATGTCTGCGGCAGCAAAAGAGGAGTCTCTTGGTTTTGAAAAACCATTAAGCCAGACTTTTGTTAGCAAGTCCGTTTTGCAGAGTTTCAAAAAACAGTATTCTGACCTTGTGGTGGCAATTAGTGAAGAGAGCGTTTCTGGTCCTCTTATTTGGATAGTAGCTTCTATTCCTCTTGTCCCCATCCTATCAGGTTCTATCTTTTGCTATCAAACACAATGCTTAAATCTTGATCCTTCAATTATTGGGATGTCGCGTGTAATTAGCCAATTGATGCTTCTGTCCATGGCTGTTCTCTATGGCCGCTTTTGGATAAATGTTCCTATGAGGAAACTGATTGGCATGGTGCAGATTTCGTACGCAGTCTCCCTTCTTCTCGACCTGGTACTAGTAAAGCAGTTCAATCTTAAACTAGGGATTCCGAACAAGGTGTTTGCCCTTTGTTTTTCAGGTGTGGCAGAAACTATTGCACAGTTTAAGCTCTTGCCGTTTCAAATGCTTCTTGCAAGCTTAGCTCCACCCGGTTGTGAAGGATCTCTAATGTCATTCTTGGCATCAGCTTTCTGTTTAGCATCAATATTTAGTGGGTTTCTCGGTGTTGGGTTGGCATCTCTTCTGGGAATAACATCTGACAATTACTCTAACCTGTCTTTGGGCATCGTGATACAGTTTCTTGCAGCATTAGTTTCATTGCAATGGATTTATTATGTTCCCGTTTCACAACCTTGCACTGAAAAGGGATGGAAAAGAGGCAGAAGTAAAAGGACACGGAAAAACAGAAGAATTGGAAGAGTGATGTTTAAATCAGTCTACGGTACAGAGAGAGAGAGAATCAGAAACTTCTTCATATTAGAGTTTCACATGCATTCTAAGTGTCAACAGACAATTCGGAAAGTAATCTCTCTCACGTGTATTGATCAACTTACCCTAAAGTTAACGGATCATGATCCTATTTTTAATATGCATGTACTCGTTCCCAATTCTGAGCATAAAAACAGTACCAATCCAGATAGAGCTAGCTGAAAGTGGTTGGTGATAATTGCGCTCGAGAACACGTTGAAGACATCGAAACACCAATACACAGGCACACTTGTAAAGGAAACTGTGAGTTGTCTGGAAAATTTCATGTGCTTACAAATCTGTGCACTTCAATGCAGCAACAAGTAGGTCAATAGGGATTATTATATCTCTAATATATACTAACTACTACTACTAGTGAAAGGTTAAACATTCCTATTTCCATTGGAGGTTAGTTTGTAATCTTATCTCATTATTCACATAATCTTTGTTTGTTCATATGGAGTTTGAACTGAACAGTTCTTAAACTCAAGGTTCACTTTCACCCTTGAAATTTTGATTATGCTAAAGTTAAGGGTGTGTGTAATCTCACAACACACCATAAAAGTCCTTAGATGGGATTTCAACTTTTAAGGATGGTGTTGACACCCCCAACCCCCCCTCCTCACCCCCCCACCCAACCCAAAAAAACATGGGTGTTGACACAAAAGGACCCCCACATTGTTTTTACTCCCTCATCCGCATAAAAGGATAGTGCCAAAGAAAATTAATTGTTCTCAAAAAATAAATAAATTAAGAGTAATATAATATCTTCATATTTATCATCATAATCAAAGTTATTTTCATATTAACGAATACCAAACTGATGGTTAAATCATGGAACAAGTGTTTATCCTTAAATTTTGTGAAAAATTAGTCTCTTTTGTGTTTTTTTTCTTTTGGGCATTTTTGGAATGGAGAATGCCTAGAATTGATAGATAGTTAATAACAATCAGTATTAAATTTTTAAGGTCAATTTAAAATTAACATAATTTTTTTAAATTTTAATCAATACACTAATAAATATTATAAAACATCTAAAAAATATTACTTACTCATTAGTATAAAAATACTAGCAAAAGTTGAAGCCTAAAATCTATAAAAACATCTTCATCATGGATAATATATTCTTTCACTTAATTTATAAACTAATAAAAACATATTAATTATCTACTATATAAAAAGAAATTAAAGGCTCAAACTCAAACATCATTAGAATTTAGATACACCATACAAGACCAAAATCAGCTAGCTACCAACAAGAGAACTACTCCTACTATAAAGGAAACTTACAAATTAGTACTTAAATAATAATAATATTACAATCATCCAAATTAAACCAAACAAAAAGCCTAAATAATTAAACATGTTTCTGGGTGTTTAATAAATCAATCAAACCCTAGCTGCCCCCCCGGTCACACCCGTACCTTTAAGGGCCGGATCATGAGTGGGTGCATGGCTTTCAACCCCATAATCGGTGTGGCGATATCCAGGACCATACTCACTGCTGAACAGACCGGCATGAAGCAGCAAGACATAGACCAACTGGGTGAAAAACAGGATTATAATGAATGCCTCCACCATTTTTAGCCTCCACCCTCTATGTCCTCCTATACTTATCTCCTTGCATGCCAACCTACAAAATTTTGGTAAAATCAAAAGTTGACAATTTAGTCTGAAAAAATTTCACTTAAATTTTACCCACCCGAATGCAAGTGCAGTAACAGCCCATGTAACTAGTGATAATGATCCTGCCGCAGCTAGACTATCATTTCTCCAAGCTCTAATGTGATTTCCACCTGCAAATTTCGAAACTATGCCAACCACAGCGGCTAATATGGCAAACATGAGGAAAAACATAGTTGCTCCGTTCCCTCCAAAACCTGCCGGACAATAACGTCACGGCCGAGAAGACTATAACCAGTGGTGCATGGTTTAAGACAATACATAAAAGAATGGACTTGCATTCAAATATATATATATTTTGCTGAGACTAACTTTTTTACCAGTGGTTTTTTTTTTATTTTAGACAATAAATTTTATATATAAAAAAAGAATGGATGGATGTGATAAAATGCATATATATATATATATTTATATATATATATATATATATTTCATGCATTTTCCTCCTGATCCTACCAATTCATTTATTTGTGTGAGAATATATATATATATACATGCAAGTACTTACTAGGGTGATTAGTCTGGCGATTGATAAACCTGTTGAGACACCAACTAGCAAAACCCAATACAATAAAATACATAACCAAGTTCAAAAACAGCAATGGAGCTGCCACATTTCTTGCCCCCATAGCCATCTCAATTCTCACCTCAAAATTACTAATAATAATAAAAAAAACTCTTCTTTTTCTGTCTCCACTTTAATTAATGAATAAAGTGGTGAAACTATAATTATATAGGCATAAATAGAGGACAAGTGTCATGCTTGTTTACTTTTTGGTGTCTGCTTCTGCTTACACGTGGCAGGACACTCGTCAAGTAAATAGTGTTCTTAGATTCATGTGAAAGCCTTTTTAGTATTTTATTTTACTTTAACAGACGCTGCCTGCATATATCCGTTGTGTATTCTGATGAGTATTGATATCACCATCACCATCTTGATAAAATATACTCCCTCTATTTTTATTTTTTTATAAATAAAAAAAATTGTTTCACTAAAAGATTAGTATAATAATATTTTATTGAGAAGAATAATTTTATGGGTGTAGAGAATACATTAAAAAATTATGTACAAATATAAAATTCATAGTGTATACTTGATGAAAATCCTATTTTTTAATATGTTTTGTACATAATTTAATTTTTTATTTAAAATTTGTACATATAAAATTATTCTATTCAATTTTTTTATTTTTTTCGTTTTTATTTTCTCTTTTTTCTCCCTAGTCAAAGTCCTAACTTCTAAAATTTCAGATATGGGAAAAGTTTTAAGAAATTGATAAATAAACAACAGAAAATAATATTTTTATATAAAAATCGTCAATTTGATAGATCATATATATAAAATGATGATTTTCACTATATCGTTATATATTTATCTATATTTTTTGCTACTGAAAATGATATTTTTCATGTCAATTTTCTTTTTTTATTATCATTATTTTTCGTAGTCAGATATTTTTAAAGTTTTGTTACGTATGGTAAAAAAATTATGCCGAGTTATTATAGCAGAGGAATTCAATATATGAGACTGTAAAATTATGGTACATCATTTTATATATATATTTTTTATAAAAAAAAACTTACCATTCAAACTTACATGTAAATGACAACAAAATCCGTATATAAAGTCATAAGATAAACTTTCTCCGTTACAAATTAAAAGATTATTTTTTTTAAAATTTAATTTAAAATATTTTAAAACTTAAAATTAAAATAATTTATTAAATAATAAAAAATAATATTTTTATAATATTTATTATTAATTAAAATCAAATGCATCAATATTAATTTAACTTACTTTTAAAAAGTGGACACTAATTTAGTAATTTTATATTTTAGAACAGATGGAATACGATTTTTTTCTCTTACGTAGGTTTTTTTTAGACTTGTTGCCTGTTGGTACATATTTTCTGATTAATAGTGAAAACTGAAAAGTTCGATTTTGGGTCAGAAGATCTATGGGCCGTGGCCCGTGGGCTAACATTTTTCATACCACAATAATTATATTATTAGTGCATCACTAAAATAATTACAAAAATAATAACTTTCCCATATTTATTTATAATATTAGTAAAATTAGAATTCCTTAATTTAAGGAATTAGTATATGATTCAATTCATAATAATAAGAAAACCTAAAATCAAGGAGAAATAACTGCCATAATTAATCATTCAAATATCTGGGATCTAACAACAAAAATAAATTCAAATTCAAATTCAAATATTCATATCTCTCACATACATTTTAAAATAATAGTTAACAAATAAGTAAATAAATAAATAAAATATTTATACATGTAAATTGGGCTCTGTTTCAATTTTTTAGTGTTCGTCCATGGCGAAAGCCTGTACCACTAGAAAAAACATAATCTCATGCTCCATTAAAACTATCAACAAAACCGTCTGTCGTAAGTCTCTTTACCTTTCTCTTCATTTTTCTCTCTTCCCGCTGGCTTCTCCTCTGCTACTCCGCCGCGAATCTCCGTTATCCAAAACGTCAATAAGAAGAAGCAGAAGATTCGCCCTACAAAAAGTTTAAAAATAAATAAATGTAACTTTTACTGTTCTAAATTTTTTTTATGACTATTTTGTTACTCACAAATACTAAAATGGCTACCTTTGTATGAATGGTTGGCTACCAATTGCATCACATACAAACTAAATTGGAAACTTAATAAAACTAAATTGGTTTCCTTGGTTTGAAGGTTTGGCTACCAACTGCACTATGAAAAAACTGCAGGTGTGGATGTGGATTGGTTACCTTGGTATGAAGGTTTTGTTACCTTGGTATGAAGGTTTGCTTACCTTGGTATGAAGGTTTGGTTACCAATTGTACTATAAAAAAATTGAAAGTGTAGAGATTGATTGATTACCTTGATATGACAGTTTGGTTATCTTGATATGAAGGTTTGATTACCAAATGAACTATGAAAACACAAACCATTACTTACGAATAAACATCTATCCCCACAGATCCATTAATATATATGACTCCGAATTCGAAACCCAAATTCCAAATTCCAAATCTCAAATCTGATCTATCCAAAGACAACATATTTATTTATTTCTTCTTATAATTATTATTACCTAAAGCACTATCATTATTGTTCCCTCCTAAAGAACCTCAATGAACGTCAAGGAACTCCCAACCTATTTGAAAGAGAAATTAAAGCGAATCGTCGAGATTGTTCCGGTGAAGAAAGATGACTGAGGCGGCGACAGGAAAGAGAAAGGTGGCGGCGGAGGCGACAAAAAAGAGAAAGAAGTAGGTGTAGATGGCGGTGACAAAACGAAAAAAGTGGTGACGGCTATAAGAAAAAAGGGAAGTGGTTAGTATGAAGTTTATTTTGAGGTAAGTTCGTCAATTGACCAGTAGAATACTGACACGCAGGCGATGTTGTATGTGTGTCAGGATTCTATTGACCAACTTACCAAAAAAATAACTTTATGCTAATCGGATCCAGAAAAAAGATAGTGAATCAAAAGCTTTCACTAGTAGTGGAGAGAAAAAGGCTGAGCTGAGCAAAATGGAGTATCATGGCTATAATTCTTATACTTATATTGTACCGTCGTATAATCAAGTTTCCGATAATCATGATTTTGGTATGAGCTCCTCATCTATCATGTATAATCAGAGTTATTCTAATCAAGATTATGGTATAACAACATATGATCAAGGTCATGTAAATCTTAATTGTATATTAATTCTCTAAATTAAGAAATTTTAATTGCACTAATATTGTAAATAAATATGGACAGTGTATTAATTATGTAAATATTTTATGAGTGCACTATTGTTGTAATTATTTTAAAAAATATAATAAAATATATAATTGATCCTTAAATTTATTTGTATTCGGTGGAAAGGCTAGTAAAAAGTAATTTTTTGTGAAAAACACCGACAACTCCACAAGTAGGTCTGTTTAAGAGTCAAATCGTAATTTTAATTTAATTTGATCTATCTAGGTATGTTAAAAAATTTAATGGTAACTTTAATTTGTACTAATATACCTAGACCTAGTCAAGGAAATATTTCCACCCTAAAAAAAAGAGCAAAAGTAAAGTACGATTTATATATATATATATATATATATATATATATATATATATATTAAGAAGAAAAAAAGTAAAAAAGGAATAAATTTATTATGAGTGGCCACAAGATTATATAAAATGATGAGTATTTTAAAAAAATTATACTAATAGACTTCACGACATATTTATTTAGTCATTTTTTTGGGGACGGACGGAGTATGTTTTATCAACTAATATTTAATTTTATTAATTTTGTCTCTCAATTTTTCAAGAGTAATACATAAGTTGATAATTTAGATCAAACGAAGATATATTAAACTTTTAAATTAGTATGACTCATAAAGTGTAAAATAAAATAAAATTTATTTTATAATTAATAAATTTTATTACGTACTATATAATTATAATAATTATATTAATTAAAATTAAATAAATTTATATGAATTTAAAATAAAATAAAATTGACACATGTTTAGTGATGATTATTCACCAGGTCCTTGTCGGAGTTGACCAAGTCAGCTACAATCCAGTGTATGACACTACCATCTTGTGACGGATGAAGTTTTCTAATTCAATACTCCCGTGCTTATAAGATTATTATTAATTTTTAAAAAGTAATTTAAGATATTTTTAAATATAAAATTAAAATAATTTGTTAAAAATTATTAAATTATAAAATTTATAATTAATATTATTTTTAAATAATTTATATAATTATTAAAATTTAAAAAATATATATTAATTTTAAATTTAAAATCTCTTAAATTGATTCTAAGAAGTAAAAAGTCAACACAATCAAATATGTTAGTGGTGTAATATGTTAGTGTTGAGCACTCAAAAAATAATAAATGTCTGTTCCTCCGTTATTTATAAATAATATATAAAATATAGAATATGTACATAATGCATATACTTTTAATGTAATTAATTATATTTTGTTTTGTACTTTGATAACCATTGAAATCACTAAGATAATGATGTTCTACAATCTTAAATCAAAAATAAAATAAAATTATGTACTCTCATATTTTCATAATCTTTGCATTTATATGATTGGATTACAAAAATAAAATTATTGTTATGATTTTCTAATAAAGTAACATAAATGATCACTTACATTCCGTACACCTAATTAATCCGATATATAAAAAGTAAAAATATATATGTATTTCAAATTATAAGATCAATATTGTCTTTTGAAAATTAATTTGAGATATTTTTAAACTCAAAATTGAAATGACTCGTTAAAATTACTAAAAAATAAAACTCTATTCATCATTGCATTGATTAATTTTTTAAAAAAAATATGTCAAATTTAAATTTAAAAGTATTTTAAATTAACTTCAAAAGATCAAATAATAATATGGAAATGCAGGAGTGGTAATTATTGCTCCAATGACTGTTGTCACCGGTATGACCCTGGTTGTGGTCCCTCGGTTGAACGCACTCGTTATCTCGCTCTAATAATTGAGCCATATTTACAACATCTGAATATAAAAAAAATTTATGAGAGATAAGATATTGTCGAATCTCAGGTTTTAAACCTCTCAGAAACATTCTCGTCATTCGTTCCTCATTCTCTACCAAATGAGGTGCAAACCTGGATAACTCTGCGAACTTCGCCTCATATTGGGACACCGTCGTATTGTTTTTTGTTACTAGTCTAATAAACTCTACCTCCTTCATATGGCGAATACTTTCGGAAAGTATTTGTCATTGAAAAGTTTTTGAAACGCTTCCCAAGACATGCTTTGAGTCGCGGCGGTGTGAGTACGCTTCACGACTCCCACCAAAGATGCTGCCTCGCCACGGAACATAAAGGTAGTGAATGGAACCTTCTGTTCCTCCGTGCATCCCAAGACAACGAATATCTTGGTAATTTGTTTAACCCACGTCTCTGCCTTGATCAGATCCAGCTTTCCAATAAATTTTGGTGGTCCCAACTCTTTGAACTTCTTGGTCGTGACAAGCCGCGCGTTGCTATCATTTCCACCCGTATTTTGTACACGAGTCTCCCTCGTTTTACCGTCAAGTATGACGCGTGTTCATAACGTTTTTCACGTATCGATGTTAGGTAAATATGTGGACGACCCAAACCACGTCATTGAGTTAGAGCCCAGGACGAGATAAAGCCAAGACTTAACGTATGAGGAGGTACTGTCAAGATCTTGGATAGGAAAGAACATGTCCCATGTCTGAGGTTATACCACAAGTTAAAGTTTTGTGGAGAAACCATCTTATTGAGGAAATGACCGGGAGTTAAAAAGCGAAATGAAAGCGAGGTATTCTCATCTTTTCAAACACCGGTCGTCGTCAATTTCGAGGACGAAATTTCATAAGGAGGGAGGTTGTAAGACCCCGAATTTTTTAAATAAAATGGAATTTCCTCTATTTATTATTTTGAAATAATAAGGGTTGATTTGATTAATGTGGATAGTTATGGGTAAAATACATAAATATTTGAATAAGCAGTGGTTATAAAATATTCATTATTATTTGGAATATTCGTTTGGTCGTGGAATATTAAATCTTTATGGGAATATTAAATGACGACGGTACTTGATCTTTTATGGGCCCCATAACTGGAAAGCGATTGGATGAAGAAAACGACAAATATAAGTTGTTTATAAATACTTGGCGTAGTTATTCACAGATTAATCTTGTTGGAATACCCGTGGTTAAAACACAATAATACGCGTTGTTGCGAAGAAAGCACACCAGTATTGTACCAATTATTGATTCTTACGTAAAGAAGACACTTTTCAATAATTGTTACGATAATTCTTATTCAATATTTTATTGATTCAATAATTCTTTGCGTTAATTTTTTATATTCTTTGTTGTTTTGATAATTATCACTTACACAAATGTTTTCCATTATCGAAGCGATAATTTATATTATCTGAATAATATTATTAGATAACATTATTGGCAATGTCTAGAAAGTTACATCAAGGAGAGGTTTGGTCACCTAATTGCATATTTAGTAGGAGAGAGATCCTTATTGGAAAGCCCTCTTTCTGGAGCGGCACAGTTGTCGATCTTGTGATTACATAATATTATTTGTGAATAATTAATTATTGATTTATATGATGAGGAAAATATTGATTTTATGTGGATATAGATGGAGAAAATTTTTAAAGTGACAATTGTTGAAAATTAATATTTTATCTTTTTTTGATAAAATAATTCATTTAAATATATTATTTTAATAATATATTAACGGTGATATTTTTATAATGAATGTGGGATATATGAGTATATGAGGAGGAAGAGTATTTTGTGGCATTAAATGTTTAACACATATTTTGTGTGTTGGTGGACCTGAATTATTAATAGAAATTTGATTATAGCACGTAAAATCGTCTGGTTTGTGGATTTCGGTCAATTTACATTTGGAATTTGGAAAAACATTCTTCCGCAAAGTTGTAGAGAATTAAATTTCTTATAAAAATTCATGAGATTCGAATTTTCTAACAAAAGGACTATTTATTGTGAATTATTGAAGTTTTGTAGTTAAAATAATTAATTTTTGAAGTTTTAAATTTTTTTTACAAAAAGCGTTTATTTTTATTTTTTCTAGAAGGTGGCATGTGAAAAATGCTAGGAGCTGAATTCTAAAGTGGGCGTATGAATTTGAATTTGATATATATATATATATATATATATATATATATATATATAATTTATTAAATTTTCTACTTTTAATTGTGTTCTAAGCAATTTCTATAAATAGGTGGTCTTGGGGTTAGAATTGAAAATCACACTAAAGCTCGAAGTTTTCTCACTCTATATTATCGAGTGTATTCTTGTGAGTATTTTGAGTATACTTTGAGTATTGCTTTATCTGGTGCAAGTTCAAGTCATAGCTTTATATCCGGTGTTTAACTAGAAATCTTGTCTTTTCAAGGTAAGGGATGTTATTTTATTCGAAAATGATATTATTTCTTCAATATCATTATCTTAAATATTGGTTGGAAATTTTATCAAATTTGGAACTTTTTCATGTATCGAGTTACTTATTCATGAGTTATTATTTACGAGTTATTATTCACGAGTACTATTCACGAAGCGTGAAGATATTTTTTTGTGAAATTTCTATCTTTTGGTGTCGGAGTTATTATTCACGTATACGGCACTATTCACGTATACGGCACTATTCACCAAAAAATAAAATTTCTTCTTTTTGTCTAAAATATCTATTATGGATACTAGCTTTAATTGTATCCATATTTTGATCATTCTTGAATTTTACTCCACTCTGATTACTTATGAAGTATTTTTGAACTTGGATTGTTTAAAATACTTAATCCTTAATATTTGTTCTTTTGTTTCACTTTGGATTCGTTTCCTTTAAAATATTTTCATCATCCTCAGGTCTAAATGATGATATTCTTGAATATCTTTGGCACAGAGTGCAAAGATGAATGATTTCTTGATGAATATCTTTGGTCCGTAGTGCAAAGATGAGCAGTGTTGAGATGAACATGACCGAATCGATTAATATTTTTGGCCGTAGTGCAAAGATGAGCAGTGTTTAGATGAACATGACCAATCGATGAATATCTTTGGCTCAGAGTGCAAAGATGAATATTTGATTCGAGATATATATTGATTGATGTTACAGGGGATAAAATATCGACGATGAACTTTTAAATTCATATAAAGAAGATAGTAGTTTGTATTCTCTACTTAACTCTTCTAATGAATTATTATTTCATTGCGAAGATTGATTTAAAAGCGGTTGTTTATTGTATTCTAATAGATTTTTCCTGTTGGAGACTAACGATAATTTGTTGTATATTATCTTAGTAATAATATTCTTTCTTCGGGCTAGTTGAGCTCACCTTTTCCTTTTTGTTCCATTTTTCTTCTTAGTAGGCGAGAATGTAGCGAGTCTTTTAGTCGAGGGTATGGAATGAAGGTTCTAGAGAGAGTTGTTTAGTAGTCCTCACCATTTTGTAAAATAATGTATAAATAATTGTGATGGAGATTTATTTGCGTGTGGATATTATGCAGATGGCAATATCTGTATTTAAACTCACAGTTTATATGTTGTAATAATAAAGTTGTAGTTATTTCTGTACCATGTATTTGGCGACTCAGAATGGGTTGGATGGAATGGACCTATTTTGGGGGTGTCACAACACCAACCAAAAGTGGGTCCCACCCATGTTTTAAATAAAAACATTTATTTCTGAAACTTCAATAATTCATAATAAGTAGCCCTTTTATCAGAAAAATTTGAATCTCATGTCTATTGCACAGGAAATTAAATTCTCTACAACTTTGTAAGTTTAAGTTTTTCCAAATTCTAAACGAAAAATTACCGAAATTCACATACGGACGATTTTCAACACCTTTATTCCGACAAAATATTGATAAAACACCTCAGCATTTATTCCTTCATTTATATCCACATAAAATAAATATATCCATCATTTATATCCACATAAAATACATATTTCCTTATCATATAAATCAATAATTAATTATTCATAAATAATATTACAGAATCACAATTATGACAACCAGGTCGTTCATAGAAAAGAGGGGGCTTTCTGATAAGAATTTTTCCTTATTGGCGCGCAATTAGGTGACCAAACCCCTTTCATAGACATAACTTACTTAGACATTGCCAATAATGTTATCTAACAATATTATTCAAATAATATGAATTATTGATCTGATAATTGAGATACTGTGCAGTGATAATTATTGAAACAACAATAATATAAAATATCAACGTAGCAATTATTGAATCAATAAAATAAAATATTGAATAGTAATTACTGTAACAATTATTGAGTAGTGTGTCTTCTACGTAAAATTAATAATTCAAAAATCATTATGCGTCAGATGTATCTTTCTTTAAATTGCGACCCAGCGCGTATTCTTGTATTTTAACCAAGGAGTATTCAACAAAGTGTTAATGGTAACAACTACGTAATATTTATAAAAACTCAAACTTATCGTTTTCTTCATCCGAGCGGTTATCCATTTATGGGGCCCATGAATGGTTTGCGGCAGTCGCATTTAATATTCTCCTCAACAGAATATTCCACGACCAAACGAATATTCCCAAAAAAATGAATATTTTATAACCACTTGCATATTTTGCAAAATTTGCACATTTCACCCATAACCAAAGCATTATATCAAATTAACACTTTATTATTCACAATAATAAATAGAGAAAATTTAATTTTATTTATAAAAAATTGGAATCTTACAGTATGCATGACCATAAACTAATGAAAAAATAATAATATATATTACAAATGTTTACGTTGATAATTTGATTACGTAGATAAGGATTGGTAATAATGAGTGAATCACTCATATAATTCATAACAGTTGTAAGACCCCAACTTTTTGAATAAAAATTAAATTTTCTCAAAATATATTTTTGAATATTATGGTGTGGATTTGATATAATGTTATAGTTGTGGGTAATATTTATAAATTTTGCAAAAGTACGCAAGTTGTTATATAATATTCGATTGGTCTGGGAATATTCGCTTTTAACGAGGAATATTCGTATGCAATGAAGACAATCATTGGTGGGCGGGACCCTCATTAACGAAATTATTGCCGGATTAAAAAACGACAAAATATACTTTATGAAAATAACGACGGAAGTTTTACTGTTAATCGTTGAACTACCCGAAGTAGAAAAGTCTGATAATCGCTGGCGTGGCATAAAGAGTAACGCACCAGATTGATTATTGATCTTACGTGAGAAGTCACTCAATTATACTCAATTATTGCTACGATAATTATTGCGTCGTATCTCTCATATTATTGATTCGATTATTGTCACGATGATCATCTGCGTAATATGTTATTTTATTAAATCAATAATTGAGGCGACAAAGTTATTTATATTATTAAATTGCAATATTTACAATGTCTAGAAGTTACATCGAGGAGATGTTTGGTCACCTAATTGCGCATGATAGGGAGAAATCCTTATTGGAAAGCCCCTCTTTCTTGGGGAACGACACGGTTGATAAATATTGTGAGTTATAATATTAATGATGAATGTTATTAAAATTAAAGTTGTGTTAGGAGTTGAATTTGGATACTTGACGTGATATTTGAGTCCTAACGATGAAATTAGTAAAATAGTCTATAAACAAAATTTTCCTAATTCACTATTTGGTCAAAAATCAACAGTTGACTTTTCGGGAAAAGTCAATCTTCAAATTTCAAAATTTATATTTTGATAAAAATGGTTTCATTGTGTTGGAATTATTTGTGTTAGTGAAAATCGACAATTATTTCGATAATAATCGATGTCCGAGGTTATATCGACTTGAATCGAATTATTTAACCTGGGATAAATGAAGCAATTGATTGTTATTATTTCACGTGATTATAACTATTTGTTCACATGTATACTATTGTTTCACATTCTTGTTACTATTATGGGAGTTGGTGCAAGATTGATAATACTTGTATGACTAAGTTAAAAATGGAGGTATAGATGGAGGTACTATACTGTAATTCGTATTTTCACATGTCTAGAATTATTGATTCACATAATTTACTATTGAATCACATTATTTACTATTAGGGGAGGTGGTGCAAGTTTGATAATACTTGCAGGACTAAATTAAAAATGAAAAAAATGTTGGAGGTATTGTACTTTAATTTTTCGAGCCCCAAAACGTGCAATTATCGAAACTATATTTTCTTATAAATAGAAGCTCATTCTTCCTTCATTTCTCACCAATTCACAAAAGCTTTAGAAATGATTATTATAGAGAAATTATAGAAAGAAGAAGAGAAAGTCTCTACTACCTCACTATTCCAAAGATCCAGCTTTTTCTAAGGTAGGGAGTATTATTTCTTTCTTATCCATGAAGAGAACTTCATTATTCCATTCTTTATTATTCATTGGAATACCACAGATACGCTGAGCTACCCTATACTTGGTGAAATTCTTCATTATTCCATTCTTTATCATTCTGTTGAAACAACTTTTGTTAGTGTTGTTTACGCCTTTACTGGTTCCATTATTTATCATTCTGCTGGAACATCCTCATCACAGCGTTCTACGGGACCTTGTTCCGTCTTTATTATTCTGTTGGAATATCCGCATCATGCGTTTTACATGCCGCACTCTAATTCCTTCTTTATTATTCATTGGAATATTCTCGTTCATGCATGCGTTTTCTTTACGGACCGATTCCGTTATTTATTATTCATTGTTGAATAACTTTTGCTGCATTTGCCTATCGCATGCCTGGTGATTTCTTTTGTTATTCCATTCCTTGTTATACTCAGTTGGTTAAAGTTTTGACTTCTATACTCTATGAAATTAGTGGAATATCCTTGATATTTGCGTTTCATCCAGTATCTTTTCATGAAAATATTCTTCTGAGAATTCTTGAATTTTACTCTACAAAACAGTGTCATGTTGACAATTTGGACGTTATTGGTTCCTGGATAAATTAATTCTTGATCTTGTTTTATTGAATTCTTATATCATTGTCATCATCCTCATGTTTATATTTTGTTGAAAGTCATATGTGGCCTAAATTGCATAGATGAACTTGGTATGATTATGACTAGGGATTATTCGGTGTAATCATGACCGTAATGTTACAAATAATGTGGAAAAAGTCCTCATTGGCCCGTAGTGCATTGATGGACAGTTGTTGGCATGATCATGACCATTAATGAATACACAAATATTCTTGGCCCGTAGTGCATGGATAATTGTGGTCGTGGTACTAAAAATATCCTCGGCGTAGTAGTGCGGGGGTAATTCGATGATGTGGATTATTTATTAAAATTTGAGTCCCATCGATAAAAATGATGAAAAACCTTCTAAATCATAAAAGATAGTAGATTTTATTCTCTACTTGACTCTTTTAATGGATTGCTTGTTCACCGCAGCTTAAACTTGATGGTTGTTATATTGTATTAGTTTAACAACTTCATTGAAGGCTAACGATAATATATTCTCGCATTATCTTAGTCATAATATTTCCTCTTGGGCTAGTTGAGCTCACCCTTTTACTTTTATTGTTCTCTTGGGAAATGAGAACGAACGTAGCGAGGACTAGTCGGAAGCGGAGTGACCGGACGAGATGATAGATTAGTAGTCCTCACCATTCGGTGAAATAGTGGAAAATAAATGTAATAATATTGAATTTGAGTTTGTATATTGTCTGCAGCGACAATATTTGTATTAAAACTCACAACTTATGTTTTGTCGTACTTTACATGACAGGTTGTATAATTAAGTTGTATTTGTATTACGTACCATGTATTTGACGACTCAGAATAGGTGATGTATACCTGTTTTGGGGGTGTCACAACAATCTCATATGAAAAATGATATATATATATATATATATAGGGTTCCATCCACAGCAACCGGTTGAGTATATGGATAACCGGTCAGAGTATATGGATAATATATTGCATGTCAATTAACCCTTGTTTTGTGGAAGTATTTGAAAATGGCATCCGAGAATATTGAGAATAGCAATGGAGCACAAGAGACCGTTGAGTCTCCACAAATCAACAATCAGAATAATATGCATCAGGAAGGCGACAATCCTCATGCAAACAACAACACTAACCAAATGATGAACGATGGAATGTTCGGAGGCTTTATACAATTCATGCAACATCGCGCGAGAGCGGCTCCTCGTCCAAAATATAGGTGGAAACACCGAAAACTCTTGACGCGATCCACCGCTTAAGCGATTCAGTCTTTGGGACCACCGGAGTTTATTGGAGAGCCAAAAACCACTTAAGGTCAAGAAGCATGGATAAAGCAAATCACCAAGATATTTGATGTCTTGGGATGCTCCGAGGAGCAAAAGGTTCCTTCGCCACCTTCAACGTCATTGCGTGAAGAGGCGATTCTTGGTGGAAATCAGAAAAGCATCACCCGACGTGGCCTTTCAAGATATCTTGGGAGAAGTTCCAAGAGCTATTCAACGACAAGTACTTTTCCGAAAGTATTCGTCACATGAAAGAGGTGTTGTTTATCAAGTTGGAGCAAAACAATATGACCGTGTCGCAATACGAGGCTAAATTTGCGGAGTTATCCCGGTTTGCATCCCATTTGGTCGATAATGAGGAACGAATGACGCGAATATTTTTAAGAGGTTTGAAACCGGAGATACGTCAATATCTTATTTCTCATAAACTGTGTTTGTATTCAGATATTGTAAATAGGGCTCAGTTATTGGAGCGCGATAATGAGTCAACGCAACCAAGAGAAAGCAGCCGACAGAATGAAAATACAAGTGGTAACAGTCATCGAAACGATGACAACAAGCGTGGAGGGAATCAACATGCCAGAAATGGTAACCACTTCGGTGGTAATTATATCCAAGACAATAAAAATGGACATTTCAAGAAAAGGAGATTCAACAACGATGGAAAGACGTCGTGACCAAAGACCCATTGTTAAGGAAGGAGAACGACCACTTTATCATATGCTTCAAATCACGGAGGGAGGACACATCGGTCAAAGCTAGCGATCTCAGTCAAAAGCATGTTATAATTGTGGAAGGGAAGGTCACTTAGCTCGATTTTGTCATTCACCGAAGACAAGTTTAGCTAGGATGGAGGCACCAAAGGTCGTCCCAGAAAAGTAAAAGCCGGTAGTGCAAGGGAGAGCGTTTGTTGTGATCTCCCAGAAAGCATGGAACCCGAATGAGGTTATCACGGGTAAACTTATCATAAACCCTAGTGAAATCTATACCTTCTTTGATACCGGTTCTACCCATTCTTTTATTTCTCCTACTTGCGCTCAACGTTTAAATTTGACTCTGGAGAAATTAGACTTTGACTTATCTGTTGAAACTCCATTAGGAGAAACCTTCATTACATCTACTGTTTATAAGTCTTGGTTGATTCAAATCGGTAACCGCACGTTACCTGTCGATCTTATCTCCTTAAAAATACTTGCATTTGACGTGATTCTAGGGATTGATTGGTTAACTACTCATCATGCTAAAATTAATTATTTTCGTAAGGTTGTTAACTTTCATATTCCTAATAAACCTATTATACGAATTCAAGCGACCAAACCATTAAAATCAATCACGGTCATCTCAAGCCATAAAGCTATTCGTTTATTGAAAAATGGATGTCAAGCTTTCTTAGCTCATATCGCAGATTTAAACAAAAATACGCCGATTTGAAGGATATTTCTATTGTTAATAAATTTCTGACGTATTCCACAAGAACTTCCCGACCTACCCCGTGGCGTGAAGAAGTTGAATTTTGTATCGACCTTGAACCCGATACAAAACCCATTTTTAAAGCCCTATATCGAATGGCTCCTATTGAACTTCAAAAGTTAAAAACCCAATTGCAGGAATTGTTAGACATTGGTTTCATTCGTCCTAGTACGTCTCCTTGGGGTGCTCCTATTCTATTCGTGAAGAAGAAAGATGGGAGTATGCGACTTTGTATTGATTATCGGGAGTTGAATCATGTCACCATAAAAAATAGGTACCTATTGCCACGTATTGATGACCTGTTTGATCAGTTACAAAGAGCACAATTTTTTTCAAAGATCGATCTTCATTCTGGATATCATCAGCTGAAGGTTAAAATTGAGGATATTCCAAAGACTGCCTTCAGAACTCGGTACGGGCATTATGAATTCTTAGTCATGTCTTTTGGATTGACTAATGCTCCTGCTGCCTTCATGGATATGATGAACTGAGTATTCAAGGAATATTTGGATCATTTTGTGGTCGTCTTTATTGATGACATCCTCATATATTCCAAAAGCCGTGAAGATCATGAGTAACACTTGAGGCTGATACTCCAAAAGCTTCGTGAAAACAAGCTATATGCCAAGTTGAAGAAATGCGAGTTCTGGCTTGAGGAAGTTGTATTCATTGGGCACGTGATATCAAGTCATGGAATATCTGTTGACCCAACAAAGATTGAAGCTATTCAAAGCTGGGAGCAACCTAAATCAGTGACCGAAGTACGTAGCTTTCTCGGATTAACTGGTTATTATCGGAGATTCGTGGAAGGATTTTCTCGAATCGCTACTCCATTAACTCAGCTGACTCGAAAAGATACAAAGTTAGGTTGGAGCGTGGAATGTGAGAAGAGTTTTCAAGAACTCAAGAGGAGACTCATTTTAGCACCTGTTCTAACAATACCATCTGGCTCGGAGGGATTTGTCATCTACAATGATGCTTCAGGCAAAGGGTTAGGATGCGTTCTCATGCAACATGGGAAAGTCATAGCCTATGCCTCACGACAACTCAAAGAATATGAGAGGAATTACCCTACTCGTGATCTAGAGTTGGCATAAATGTTTTTAAACGCTTAAGATTTGGAGGCATTACATATGGAGAGAAGGTGGATATCTACACGGATCATAAAAGCCTCAAATATTTCTTCACCCAAAAGGAACTCAACATGCGACAACGACGTTGGCTTGAACTATTGAAAGATTATGATCATACCATCCAATACCATCCTGGAAAAGCAAACGTGGTAGTTGACGCAGTGAGTAGAAGATCATATGCGGGTACGAGTGCAATATTGTCAACGCAAAGGCCCATTTTGTATGACTTACAAAGGATGGAGTTATAGATAAAGACTCTAGGGACCCACATAATGATGGCAAACGTACGAGTAGAACCAACTTTAATCGATAAAGTTAAAGCTACTCAAGCTACAGACCTGGAGCTAATGCGTATGAAGAAGAAAGTGCAAGAAGGTCTTTATCTTACGGAAGCAAGAATCGATGAAGAAGGAATACTTTGAGTCAACTCCGGACTTTGTGTTCTAACGACCACGATTTAAAGTATAAAATCATGATGGAGGCGCACAACACACCGTTTGCAATCCATCTCAGGGAGTACCAAAATGTATCGTGATCTTGACATACATTTTGGTGGAAGCAATATGAAGAGAGAGATAGCGAGTTTATCTCAAGGTGTTTAACTTGTCAACGAGTCAAGCGAGACATCAAGTACCAAAGGTCCATTGCAACCACTTGAAATTCCGAATGAAAGTGGGAGCACATTACTATGGATTTCATTCTTTGGTCTTCCCAAGGTTTCTCAAGGTATAGATGCAATTTGGGTCATTGTTGATAGATTGACCAAGTCTGCTCATTTCTTACTGTCACGAGAAACTTATACACTTGAATGTCTTCTTAGTATGTACATAAGCAAGATTGTAAAGATCGCATGGTATGCCAATATCCATAGTTTCCGATCGAGACCCAAGATTCACTTTAAGATTTTGGGTTAGTTTGCAAAAAGCTATGGGGACGGATTTACGTTTTTGCTTCAAGATATCATCCTCGATTTGACGAAAGCGGTCGAAGAGGACTATTCAAACTCTTGAAGATTTATTAAGACTCGTGTCCTTGACTTCAAAGGAAGTTGGGACAAGTTCTTACCATTGGTGGAGTTTTCATACAACAACAGTTATCAAGCAAGTATTGGCATGGCTCCATTTGAGGCGTTGTATGGAAGAAAATGTTGTTCTCCAGTATGCTGGGATGAGATGGGTGAAGCAACGTTGTTGGGACCAGAGTTGGTACGTATGACTACTAAAAAGATTTAAATAATCTGATAACGTATAAAACCTCACGAGATCGACAAAAGAGTTATGTTGATCTTCATCGAAAGGACGTAGAATTCGATATTGGAGATTATGTGTTGTTACGTGTTGCTCCATGGAAAGGAGTTACAAGATTTGGAAAGAGAGGAAAGCTCAATCCTCGATTCATTGGCCCATTTTTAATCCTCGATCGAGTAGGAACTGTGGCCTATAAACTTGCGTTATCGCCAAGTATGTCTCGTGTTCATAACGTTTTTCACATATCCATGTTACGTAAATATGTGAAAGACCCGAACCACATTATTGAGTTAGAACCGGACGAAATAGAGGATGATTTAACGTATGAAGAGGTTCCTTTTAAAATCTTGGATAAGAAGGAACATATTCTACGCTCCAAGGTTATACCTCAAGTCAAAGTTTTGTGGAGAAACCACGATGTTGAGGAAATGATCTGGGAGTTAGAATCTGAAATGAAATCAAGGTATCCTCACATCTTCGACATACCAGGTACGCACCCTAATTTCGAGGACGAAATTTCATAAGAATGGGAGGTTGTAAGACCCCAACTTTTTGAATAAAAATTAAATTTTCTCAAAATATATTTTTGAATATTATGGTGTGGATTTGATATAATGTTATAGTTGTGGGTAATATTTATAAATTTTGCAAAAGTCACGAAGTTGTTATATAATATTCGATTGGTGGGGAATATTCGTTTTAACGGGGAATATTCGTGACAACTAAGACAATCATTGGTGGACGGACCCCATTAACGAAATTATTGTTGATTAAAAAAGCGACAAAAATACTTTATGAAAATAACGACGGAAGTTTTACTGCTAATCTTGTTGAACTACCCAGTAGTAAAGAGTACGATGTCTACGCGTGGTTGCGTAAGTAGCACACGGTATTGATTATTGATGCTTACGTGAGAAGTCACTCAATTATACTCAATTATTGCTACATAAAGATTCTTTGATCATATCTCTCATATTATTGATTCGATTATTGTCACAAAGATCATCTGCGTAATATGTTATTTTATTAAATCAATAATTGAGACGACAAAGTTATTTATATTATTAAATTGCAATATTTACAATGTCTAGAAGTTACATCAAGAGATGTTTGGTCACCTAATTGCGGCCATGATAGGAGAAATCCTTATTGGAAAGCCCCTCTTTCTTTAGGAACGACACGGTTGATAAATATTGTGAGTTATAATATTAATGATGAATGTTATTAAAATTGAAGTTGTGTTCGGAGTTGAATTTGGATACGCTGGACGTGATATTTGAGTCCTAACGATGAAATTAGTAAAATAGTCTATAAACAAAATTTTCCTAATTCACTATTTGGTCAAAAATCAACAGCTTGACTTTTAGGAAAAGTCAATCTTCGAAATTTCAAAATTTATATTTTTGATAAAAATGGTTTCATTGTGTTGGAATTATTTGTGTTAGTGAAAATCGACAATTATTTCGATAATAATCGATGTCTGGAGGTTATATTGACCAATCGGGTATTTAACCGGATAAATGAGCAATTGATTGTTATTATTTCACGTGATTATAACTATTTGTTCACATGTGTATACTATTGTTTCACATTCTTGTTACTATTATGGGAGTTGGTGCAAGATTGATAATACTTGTATGACTAAGTTAAAAATGGAGGTATAGATGGAGGTACTATACTGTAATTCGTATTTTCACATGTCTAGAATTATTGATTCACATAATTTACTATTGAATCACATTATTTACTATTAGGGGAGGTGGTGCAAGTTTGATAATACTTGCAGGACTAAATTAAAAATGAAAAAAATGTTGGAGGTATTGTACTTTAATTTTTCGAGCCCCAAAACGTGCAATTATCGAAACTATATTTTCTTATAAATAGAAGCTCATTCTTCCTTCATTTCTCACCAATTCACAAAAGCTTTAGAGCGATTATTATAGAGAGAAATTATAGAAAGAAGAAGAGAAGTCTCACACCTCACTATTCCAAAGATCCAGCTTTTTTCTAAGGTAGGGAGTATTATTTCTTTCTTATCCACGAAGAGAACTTCATTATTCCATTCTTTATTATTCTGTTGGAATACCTCAGATCACGCTGCTACCCTATACTTGGTGAAATTCTTACATTATTCCATTCTTTATCATTCTGTTGGAACAACTCATTTAGGTAGTTTACGCTGTGACCGGTTCCATTATTTATCATTCTGTTGGAACATCCTGTCTACTGCGTTTCACGCCGGACCTTGTTCCGTCTTTATTATTACTCGTTGGAATATCCATCCTGGCGCGTTTCTGCCGACCTAATTCCTTTATTTATTATTACATTTGGAATATTCATACATGCGTTTTTACGCCGGACTGATTCCGTTATTTATTTATTACATTGGAATAACTCACTCAGACTGATCTATCGCGTGCTGGTGATTTCTTTTGTTATTCCATTCCTTGTTATACTCAAATGGTTAAAGTTTTGACTTATACTCTATGAAATTAGTGGAATATCCTTGATATTTGCGTTTCATCCATGTCTTTCATGAAAATATTCTTCCGAGCATTCTTGAATTTTACTCCCACAAAAGCGATTATCGTGTTGACAATTTGGGCGTTATTGGTTCTGGATAAATTAATTCTTGATCTTGTTTTTATTGAATTCTTATATCATTGTCATCATCCTCATGTTTATATTTTGTTGAAAGTCATATGTGGCCTAAATTGCATAGATGAACTTGGTATGATTATGGTAGGGATTATTCTTGGTGTAATCATGACCGTAATGTTACAAATAATGTGGAAAAAGTCCTCATTGGCCCGTAGTGCATTGATGGACAGTTGTTGGCATGATCATGACCATTAATGAATACACAAATATTCTTGGCCCGTAGTGCATGGATAATTGTGGTCGTGGTACTAAAAAATATCCTTGGCCGTAGTGCAGGGGTAATTCGATGGTGTGGATTATTTATTAAGCTGAGTCCCATCGATAAAAATGATGAAAAACCTTCTAAATCATAAAAGATAGTAGATTTTATTCTCTACTTGACTCTTTTAATGGATTGCTTGTTCCGCTGCAGTTAAACTTGATGGTTGTTATATTGTATTAGTTTAACACTGTTGAAGGCTAACGATAATATATTCTGCATTATCTTAGTCATAATATTTCCTACTGGACTAGTTGAGCTCACCCTTTTACTTTTATTGTTCTCTTAAGGAAATGAGAACGTAGCAGAGACTAGTCGGGGAACGGGAGCGACGGACTAATTGATGATAATAGATTAGTAGTCCTCACTATTCAAAGGAAATAGTAGAAAATAAATGTAATAATATTGAATTTGAGTTTGTATATTGTCTAGACGATAATATTTGTATTAAAACTCACAGCTTATGTTTTGTCGTACTTTACATGACAGTTGTATAATTAAGTTGTATTTGTATTCTGTACCATGTATTTGACGACTCAGAATAGGTGATGTATACTTGTTTTGGGGGTGTCACAACAATCTCATATGAAAAAATGATATATATATATATATATATGTTTCCATCCACAACAACCGGTTTCTGTGGAGCAACCCCTTTTTGGCTTGTTAAAATTTCGGCTGGAACAAAAAAATAAAAAATTCACAACCCAAAAAAGTTGCTTCCACAAAGAACCCTCTTTGTGGATGGAACCCATATATATATATATATATATAGTCCGTTTCTCCAGCGAATTAAGAACGAACTGGCTATAGCGACGAGTTTTTTCGTCGTTATAGTATAAAAAATCGATTTTTTATGTTATAGCGACAGAAAAAACCGTTGCTATAACTGATTCACTCCCTCCAGTTCGTTTAAGAGAGTCGGACAATATATATATATTGCGAAATATTATATTGATTTAAGTTTGACAATTATAATTCGATATAAATTTATCATAATACATAATAAGACACTATTAATAATCGATTGAATTTAAGAGTTGACTAACACTTTGACTTATCTAACCAAAGTTAAAGTTTGAGCTTTGAGCCAATTCTCCAGTTAAGCTAACCCTAATACACACACTCCATGTTCCTATATTCTATCCCTCACTCTTTTTTGGGAGTGATTAGTATGAAGTTTATTTTGAGATAAGTTGGTCAATTGATCAATAGAATAGTGACACGCAGATAAAATTGTATGTGTGTCACTATTCTATTCATCAATTGACCAAGTTATTAAAAAAATAAATCCGATCCTACACATACACGATACAATCTTTTCTCTCCCACTCACATTTCTCCAGATTTCCCTCCGCCAACAATCGCTCTGTAATTAGGTGCATTCCCATCTACTTGTAATGCTTTTTATCTCAATCTGTTTTTTCCCTATTACTAGTGAACTAGGGTTTGAATCATTCTCATACATACATATGAATAATCATATATGCACTAGTTATCGTGTTTGATTAAGTTGATTTAGCTTATGAATCTCAATCTCTGATTGTTTGCTTCGAAAATTAACAAAAAAAGTAAAAGAAATGTCGTTGATTGAACATAAAGCTTTGTTGTGTTGGTTATAGTGTGATGAAGTAAAATGAAATGTATAGTTTCTGATTGGACATAAACCTTTGTTGTGTTAGTAATAATGTGACGTCTTTCTGGTATATTTTTTACTTAGACTGGCCTGAGTATTCAATTTCGACTTCTGCTTGGAACAATGGTTAAGAATAAATACATGTTAATATCTAGGATTTATTGCTATTGTATGTTAAAATGAGTGAAAGCAACTTTAATTATGGGGAATGCCATCCAAAAGGGTGGGAGAAATGGCGGAGATCTTGAGGAATAACCTCAAGGTTACTGGTTTGAATCCATATACTTGCGCCTACAAGAAAAAAGAAAATCATGGGAAATTCTAAATGTACCTTTATTTTGCAATGCTGATATTTTAAGGGTATTTCTGAAGTTTATGGAAAAGTAAATCGGGGTTTTTAGTAAGTTTAATGTGAATGTGATGGATATATTATGAGGCGCATAAATTATTAAGGGTATTTCTGAAATTCAGTGATAAGTTAATTGGTTTTTTAGTAACTTTAATATGAATGTGATGTATCATGAGGTGTATTAATTAGACGAAACGCTTGCATGAACCATTACTCTTTAATAATTAAGTATATGGCCTTGAGCTTGACCAGAGTAAGATAGGGAAAAGTTGTTTACGCTGGTGATCGTAATAGTTGATATAAAGCTACATTGGTTTAGACAGTTTATCAACCATAAAATGATAGAGGTGTAGCATTCAGTGTGTTTTTCTCACGAATCATAGTATGATGTTTCTAGTTGCAGGCGGTTCCCTTTTTCTAGTAAATTTTATGAACTATATGTTGATTAGTTACTTATATGCTTTCTTGAAATCTTCATTTATTGTTTCCATGATGCTCCACCCTAGATCTTTCCGTGATCACTGGGTCTATCTGAGGTGGACTGAATGGACCAGGTAAATATAATTTCTCTTATTGTGCAGGCAGTTCTCCTTTTATTTGTTTTCCAATGAACACTGACATTTGAAAAAAATTGTAGTATGAAAAAGTAGAGAAGATTGGTGAAGGAACATATGGAGTGGTTTACAAGGCTCGTGACCGTGTCACAAATGAAACTATTGCTTTGAAGAAGATCCGACTGGAGCAGGAAGATGAGGGAGTGCCAAGCACAGCTATTAGGGAAATTTCTCTTTTGAAGGAGATGCAGCACGGAAACATTGTCAGGTATATTGAGCATATGTGCCTTTCAGATTTCCTTCTCATTGACTGATGCAGCTGAAAGTAAACTGGGGAACAGGACTTACTCAAGAAGCTGGAATAGTGATTTTTTCAGATTAGCCTTATATAATTATTTAGAAAAAAAACTGCAGTGGACAAAAGGGATATATTTGCCCACTTATTAGCCAATCTTTCCTTACCAAATAAATATTTCAGCCTTTTTCATAATAAGCCAGTAGGAAAATTTAGTGACGCATCAATTTTTTGAACTCTTTTTTTCTTCTTTTTTTCTTTTTGCTTTTCAAACAATTGAAAATCTCAAAAAATGACATTTGCATTGTCTTTAACGTTCTTAAAAGGATATGTGTTTTTGACTTCTGCATGATAGTACTCCTTTTGATTTTATTTATTATCCGTGTGTGCACATTAGGCCCATAGGTTATGGAGGTTAACATGCGTTATGAAAGGTAAGAGCATGGCTCCTGAAAATTAATTGTTTTGCATTGTTTTATAGATGCAGAATAATTTTTTGGTCATCATTCAAACTTCTGTATCATTCTAGGACTTGTGCATCTTTGCTTTTGAGCCACCTTCTTGGATTCTGTAAAATATCAGTTGATTTTTGGAACAGCCCCTATATGAGTTGATTTAGGTTATAGGCGAATCATCACCTACAGGCGCACTGTGTAAACTTTTAGCTGGCTCAGGCTACTATCCTGTCACATAGGCAGAGTTAGAGAGCTTGCATTAGCTTTATCATTTCAAGGTATTTACTTGAGAATTTGAAGGGATTGTGCATCTTTGCTTTTGAGCCACCTTCTTGGATTCTGTAAAATATCAGTTGATTTTTGGAACAGCCCCTATATGAGTTGATTTAGGTTATAGGCGAATCATCACCTACAGGCGCACTGTGTAAACTTTTAGCTGGCTCAGGCTACTATCCTGTCACATAGGCAGAGTTAGAGAGCTTGCATTAGCTTTATCATTTCAAGGTATTTACTTGAGAATTTGAAGGGATTTGTCTTTTCTTTATTCTGCTTGTATGTTTGTACCAATTTTTTTTTGAAGCTAGTCAAGAGTTTGGGTGTTTTCTAATTGCATGAATGTAATATCTTTGCTCATATTATATAAATCCATGTTTGAGAAAGAATTCACTTGAAGAGAATTGCTTTCTTGCGACAAAGTGCACACATGAGGCAGGACTGCAGGAGTGACATTCTTGACCTTTTTGATTATTAAATAACTGCATTCTACTCATTTAAGTGGAAGTTGTATGTAAATCAAGTGAAATCGTTTTTGTCATTCCTTCCCACTCAGCCACACACAAGGAGTAGAAAATAGCTTCATTTCCTACAGATATCTATTCAGCTATTCCTCGTCTACCTTTTCTTCATTCCATGTCTCCATCGTTTACTTCCGAACCAACTTTTGTTCTACTCAAATCACTTTTGCTAGTTTCCCTGTTTAAATCGCAAAGTAAGAGATACTCATGAAACACTTCGAAGAGATGAACGAATATTCCTTTTTCTTGGTTTTGCATACATATATGGTTTTCTTATTAAGATTCATGAAGCCATTTGTTTAGTGATTAAACTAACATGCTCAAAGTTCTGGGTATTTATGAGACATAATAATGTGCTTAGTCATCCATCTACATGAATATTGGGGAATATGGATGAATCGAGTATATGTTTAAGTCTCTATTGCATTAATCAAATTAATTCATAGAACTTTCCTGCAACCAACATCATATTATTGTGTTGGAATTGTAGCATCTTAGGACTGTACCATCTGTTCCATGTTATTTCATCAACTCGCTGTGTTATGCGAACATTTTAGGATCTTCACACCATGCATTTTTCAAACTTTCGAATGTGATGTCACAGCTCAATGGGGATTTGATATACCATTTTATCATTTGGTCTTCCAACACTAGCATGAGATATGACGGTCGTTGCACTCTATTTTGGGTGGGGTTTTTTTTTTGGGGGGTGGAGGGGAGGGTTAAATTTATGGCTGAGATGTGTGCTTGATAGAATGTTTAGGTAATAACAATACAATTTACTACTTACTAGTAATAGTTTGGTTGCATAACCATCGAAAGTGAACGTGAAAACATTTGACAGATATTTCAGTGACTGGTTATACACCGTACATGAGTAGAAGTGATAGTTAATGGTGTTTAATGTGAATGTACTTAATTTTTTGATGAATATTTGAATGACAGGTTACAGGATGTTGTGCATAGTGAGAAGCGATTGTATCTGGTATTTGAATATCTGGACTTGGATTTGAAGAAACATATGGATTCATGTCCAGAATTTGCTAAGGATCCACGTCTGATAAAAGTGAGTGAGCTTTTTTGCCCCTTAGAGGTCGGTGCACATTGTGCTTGAGCCTAGAGTTGCTGTTAAAATTATAACTATTGATTGTTGATTCTTTCCTTTTAGAGATTTACAGCTTACAAATAAATAAATAAAATTTATATAAAAAATCTCAGATTGCGAATAGCTTTACTTTAGTTTGTTTACTAGAAATCATAATAGTCATCGGTTATATAATGCATGGGTGGAAACTGGAAAGATTCCATTCCACTCCCTAATTATGCAAGTTGTTTCTTTTTCAGTGATTTAGTTAGAAAAATTGAAATGTAATTACTACTAAGTAAAAGGATTTTCTGGTTTCTGGTTTCTGGTTATCATTATATTTAGCAAACTTATTTTCCACCCTTCTTCCACTTTGAGGTGTTAGCATGTTTGTTGAATGCATTGTTTCTTTGTCACTCTCTTAATCTCTGGTTTCTAATTGTGTATATTCTTGTTATCTAATACTTTGGCTTCATTGTCAGATGTTTCTGTATCAAATACTTCGTGGTATTGCTTATTGTCATTCTCATAGAGTTTTGCATCGAGATTTGAAGCCTCAGAACTTGCTAATAGATCGTCGTACCAATGCACTAAAGCTTGCAGACTTTGGCCTGGCCAGAGCATTTGGTATTCCTGTCAGGACATTTACGCACGAGGTAATAATGTGCATGAGTCTGCTTGGGTGTTGTTAATTTACCATGGCGTCTGTGTATTTGTGCCTCTCTAGGAATATGCAATTTTGTTTGCATTTCCCTGTTAATCAATTTGTTTTATATATGCTTTTAATAAACAATGAATTATGCATCAAACTGCACAGACTACATCAAATATTTATGTTTTTCATTCAAAGAGGAGTGGAAAGTTGAAACACTTTGAAGAAACAGAAAATGCAAATGAAAAGCTTTATGTGGCATTCTTTTGGTTGCACTTCAGCCAAATAATTCTTGATGTAGGACTAATGGAAGAAGGAACAGTAGTATAACTAGAAAGTCACCAAAGCACAAGGCAATTAATATAACCAATTCATTCTATCAAAATGATAGGTTACATCAGTTTATGATAATAAGAAAACACTAAACTTGACTTCCAAGCAAAAACCTAGGTTATCTACTTTAAAAAGAAACAAATTCTCCCTAATAATCTATACTATAAATAAAACCTCTATCATAAGCTACCTAAAATTACAATTACTTATAATAATAACATAAAGTATTTAGTAATAATTGTATTAATTGCTTGGTAGTTGGCTTCATCTGGATCAGTTCTTTCAATTGTACAGTTATGAGATAGAGTCTCTCAAATGAGTAGGTGTTTCAACCAAATTCAGATCTTGAGTGTGCTTGAAGCAGCCCTAATATTTATTCAGTGTTCAGCATTCTCCAAATATTAACAGCGTATTTGTTCGAGGCTTAGATTTGTTACAACCCATGTCAAGCTGTACTGAAGTTTTAGAGGTCGGATAGATATTTTAGGCTTATGATTTTGTATTCTTTCCTGTTATTCAATCGTGTTGCAAAGATGGCTGACAAATCTCGTGCGACTCCATGTCCAAAATCTCCTAACTATAGCAAAAACCTTTTCATTTGATTTATTACTGCTATCTTTGGCTCCTAATTTTCATCGATTCTTTCCAGGTGGTGACACTCTGGTACAGGGCACCAGAGATACTCCTTGGATCCCGCCACTATTCTACACCTGTTGATGTGTGGTCAGTTGGCTGTATCTTTGCTGAGATGGTGAACCAGCAGCCATTGTTCCCAGGGGATTCTGAGATTGATGAATTATTCAAGATTTTCAGGTGCCACATCTTTCCGACCCTTATATTTCGTTTCTTTTTCTGCAAAGCTTATATGCATTCCATACTTGAGAGTTCTTTCAAAATTGAGTGTGGTAGATGCCGGAAATCTTCCTTCAGGAATCCAAATGAAGCAGTTGTTCTAGATACTACATTGTATTTTTCTGAATCTGTTCCTAAATGTTTTTTTTAAATAATTTTTTTTAATCAATGAAGAATCATGGGCACTCCAAATGAGGATACATGGCCTGGAGTTATGTCTCTGCCTGATTTTAAGTCTTCCTTCCCAAAGTGGCCATCTAAGGTGATCTTTTTTGCACATCTGGTGTTTAGTACTTTGATCTCTTCTATGAAAGGTCCAGCATATATGTTGGATAATAAACAATGCATCCCTACCTTGCAGGAACTGGCAACTGTGGTCTCAAATCTTGATTTGGCTGGTCTCGATCTCCTTAATGTGAGTTTAAATGTTATATGTTTAATAAAATCCTCATCTAGAGACAAGTTAATGATACCAGAGTATCGTGCTTTTGATTTACTCTCGAGAAAGTTGTTTATAGTAAAGCATCGATATAGAAGCTCAATAAATTTCTTGGATGGATCATGTTCAAGCTGTAGAAATTTCCTCAACACTAGAAGGACTATGACTTAACCTGCTAGTGCTAGGAAAAAAAAATCATTAATCATATAAATGTACATTAAATAAACAAAAAAAATTACCAGTTTAATACTTTATTATTTCTTCAGGCTTCCTCTCTGCCTAATTATTTTGTTGCCGTCTTTGTTGTTCGTGTTTCTTTTTTTGCTGGTAATGCCATCGCCCTAACTGAGGGTTGTGCTCATGATGCTTTTAAAGACATCATTTATTGGTACATGTAACACACACATGCGCACACATAAAAATACTCAAGGCAAGCATTTATTACTATGTAGCTAGCTCTCCACAATTTTTTATGCTTTTGCATCTTATATTCCAGAAAATGCTTTACTTGGATCCCAGCAGAAGAATTACAGCCAGGAGTGCTCTCGAGCATGAATACTTCAAGGATATTGGCTTTGTACCTTGAGTGCTGTGTACATCTATCTGTCTTACTGGCTGCAATGTATATTGATAGTAGCATTTGTGGGGTTTGATTTTGTGAGATATGTGTGCTGTTTTAGGTGATTTTTTTCTTTCCATATCCTTGGATATAGTAAGTAGTTCATATTACATTAAAGTGGTTTTCGGCACAGCCATCATGCATTGGCTTGTGTCTGCTCTCTAAAATCCCCTTCTCATGTTCAAAGATATATTGGTGTCATTTTTATTTTATTTTTTGTATTTCCTTGTCATGTCATGCTTGAGGGACATAAATTGGATGATCTCATATTTTTCAATGAATTTGTTTAGTGTGCTTTTATTTAGGGTTTTATGTTAGTCGTAATCCAAATTTGTCATAAAATATCAAAATATTTTTTAATATTAGATTTTGGAATTGATGCCTTTGAAGACTGTTATAGACTAGCTATTCTTATCAACTTTTTTTTATCCTTTTAGCATTCAAACGTGCATGGTCCCTTGATTTTTATTTTGTACGGCTGTAAAATGAGCAAATAGTTCAGGTTTAATTCGTATTCTCTTGATTAAAAGTTCGATTCGAGCTCGACTCGAAATATAAATGAGTCATAATATGAGTAAATTTTAAAGTTTGATAAATTATTTGAATTTTCTCAAATTATAATTTTTTATTAATATTCGGATCATATTCGTTTGAAAAGTTCAAACTATTCGGGCTTGATTCGGAATCCTGTTTGACTCGATAGCTAAATGAGTTTTAATCAAATTTTATTTTATACTCGATAAATTTTATGAACTAAATCTGAATAATTAAATATTCGGATTGACTCGATTTATTTACGTCCTTTTACCTGTGGGAGATTGGAAAATAATAAAATAAAATTAATTCCAAAAGAACACATGTACGTGACAATTTTGTCATCTAGCATGCCACCCGGCATTCACTACTACTAACAACTAAATATACACTTCGAGATGCTTAAGAATCATTTTATTTATGCTTTCATCTAATATACTTTGTGCACATACCATTTTATAATATTAAAAAATACTACTATATGCATTACATATAAATTATAATTGTTAGTATTTTTAGTCAAAAACTATTGTTTAAACAGAATCATAAGATGGCACCAAAAAGTTAAATATTCTTGGCAGTTTAGTGATTTTTACATCACGTTTCAATTAAAGCCTAAAAATTCTAAAATTATTTAAGAAAATAAGTTTCAAATCACGTTTATCTAACAACTACTTTCACCCAAAAAAAATTCAATGATAAAAAAATAATTAATTATATAACCACCTTTGTCAAAAGAGACATACTTATTTCATATAAGAGTGGGGTCCATTTATTGCACATTATTTATTGTACTACAAACTTTTTCTATAGGTCCAAAAGACAAAAGGTCAAAAAGTAGGTAGGATTTTGACTTTTGAAGTGTTGGGTGGGCTACGCTGTCGACTTGATAAAATTAATAAAATAATTAATTTTAATAAATAATATTTTTATTAATTTTATTTTAGTTTGAAAACAATTTTCTTAAATATTTTAAGATATTAACTTTTGTAAATGTATAAATTTTAGAGTCAATTTTAACTACTAGTAGAATATAATAATTTACTTTTGAGTAATACTCTTTTGTCCTAAAAAAGATGTCATTAAGTATATTTTTTGCACAAATTAATAAAAATAGAGTAGAGAAAAAATAATAAAAAAAGTTTTAAAATTATCCTTAATAGCCTCACAAGATTATGAGTTCCTCACAAGATTATGAGTTCTTCATATATATATATATATATATATATACTAATAGACCCACTAAATAATATATTTGTCATTTGATTTATTATGTATCTTAAACCATTATTTTGAGGGGGGAAATGTACTTTAAGCCATCATGTTGAGGACAACAGAGAGTATTATTATTTATTTATATTTTATTTCAAATTCACTTAAACTCGAAATGATAGAATGCATCTTTAATTACAAGAAGTATATTATTCCGTAATTAAGTATTAGAATACTATTTTTACTCTTTTCTGATTTTATTTTAAAAAAAGAAAAATGACTTTATGATTTAAACACTATTTTTATGAGGGCACCTTTAATTTTTAATTTTTGAGAACCGATATTTCTACATGTATTTTTTTTGATATTTTCATCTCTCACATAAGCATACAATAAGTTCTAACTTTATGTGAGAATAAATCATGTGAAAATATAAAAAAAAACACGTATGAAAATAGAGGTCCCCCTTTTTTCTTTACATTAAAGTGATTTTCAGCACAGCCATCATGATATTGATTTGCGTCTGCTCTCTAAAATCCCCTTCTCATGTTCAAAGATATATATACATATATATATATATATATATATATATATGGCAAAGGGTCAAAAATGCCCTTGATATTATTTAGTATTATGATTTTAGTAATTTTAAGTATTTTGATTAAATGATGTAAATATGTTATACAACTTATTTTATTTAATTAGTTGTTTTGATTAGTTAACAAAATAATTTGAATTTTATTATTTTGATTAGATGATGTAAATATGTTATGTTTTTTTATTTTGAATTTTAGTATTTTTTGTTTTGATTAAATGATATATATTGTTTTATTTAGAATATATTTTATATTTAAGCCTATCACGTCATCACATTTTAACTCCGCTTTGTTTTTTGTTAACTTGAAGTACGGATGACCCAAAATATAACGTTAAGGTACTTTTGGAAAAAAATTAGTTTAGGGTGCAGTGGGACATTCATGGTAAACATCGTGGATTTTTTGACCTTTTCCTATATATATATATATATATATATATATATATATATATATATATAGCTCAATTTTCTCCAAATGAACCGGAGGGATCGAACTAAGAACGAACCGACTATAATGATGGTTTTTTTGTCGTTATAGCATAAAAAACTGGTTTTTTATGCTATAACGACGGAAAAAATCTTCGCTATAGTCGGTTCGTTCTTAGTTCGCTCTCTTCAATTCGCTGGAGAAGAGGACTATATATATATGATCCCCTCCTCCAACGAACCTTAAATAGCGAACTAAAAGCGAACCAACTATAGCGACTGTGACGCCCCCAAAATAAGGTATACATCACCCATCTTGAGTCGCCAGATACATGGTATAGAATACAAATACAACTTAATAATACAATTGTCGTGTACAATACGACAAAACATAAACTGTTAGTTTGAATACAAATATTTTCTACTAGAGAGTATACAAACTCAAAAGGAGTCTTCATTACAATTATTATCACACTATTTCAAAGAATAAAGGAGGACTACTAATGCAAACATCTAGGACCATCACTCTGTTCCTCGATTAGTCCCAAATGCCACGCTCTCATTTCCTCAAGAGAACAAAGGAAAGCAAAAGGGTGAGCTCAACTAGCCCAAGAAGAAATATTATGACTAAGATAATGCGTAATAAATTATCGTTAGCCTTCAACAAAGATGTTAAACCGATACAATATAACAAACATCAAGTTTAATCGCATAAATTGTGACGCCCCCAAAAAAAGTATACATCACCCATCTTGAGTCGCCAGATACATGGTATGTAATTCAAATACAACTTAATAATACAACTGCCGGTATACAATACGACAAAAACATAAACTCGTGAGTTTAAATACCAATATTATCTACTGAGAGTATACAAACTCAAAAGAAGTCCTCATTACATTTATTATCACACTATTTCACGCAATAGTGAGGACTACTAATGCACCATCTAGACCATCACTCTGCTCCTCGACTAGTCCCAAATTCGCTCTCATTTCCTAAAGAGAACAAAGGAAAGAAAGGGTGAGCTCAACTAGCCCAAAGAAGAAATATTATGACTAAGATAATGCGAATAATTTATCGTTAGCCTTCAACAAAGTTAAACCGATAAAATATAATAACTATCAAGTTTAATCATAGCCGAACAAGAAATCCATTAGAAGAGTCAAGTAGAGAATAAAATCTACTATCTTCTATGATTTAAAAGGTTTTTCATCACTTTTATCATTTGGACTCAAATTTTAATAAATAATCCACATCATCGAATCACCCTCAGACTACGACCAAGGATATTCTTTAAGATCACGCACTAACGAATTATCCATGCACTACGACTAAAGATAATCATGTTTTCATCAACAATTCCGATCATGCCATAAAACAATTCATCTTTGCACTACTACCGAAGAGAATCTATAACCATAATCATACCAAAAATCGCCCATCAACGCACTACACGGCCAATGAAGACTTTTTCCACATCATTTGTAACATTACGGTTATGATTATACCGACTAATCCACTCGTCGAAATCATACCAAGTCCATCTATGCACTACAGCCATGTAGATGACTTTCAACAAAATATAAACATGAGGATGATGACAATGATATAATAATTCAATAAAACAAGTTCAAGAATTAATTTATCTAGAACCGATAACGTCCCAAATTGTAAACACGATCTCGCTTTGTAGAAGTAAAATTCAAGAATGCTCGGAAGAATATTTCCATGAAAAGATCTCGACGGAAGCGCAAATATCAAGGATATTCCACTAATTTCATGGAGTATAGAAGTCAAAGTTTTAACCAACCGAGTATAATAAAGAATGGAATAACAAAAGAAATCACCATGCATGCGATAGATCGCATGCGGAGTTATTCCAATGTAATAATAAATAACGGAACCGCATCCGGCGTGAAAAGCGCATGCAGACGTGATATTCTAACGTAATAATAAAGAATTGAACCAGTCCCACAGAAAACGCACCGGCTACGATATTCCAACGGAATAATAAATAACTAACCCGTCCCACCAGAAAACGCATGCGTAGATATGATATTCCAACGTAATAATAAATAACGGAACCAAGTCCCACGTAAAACGCGCGTAACAAAGTTATTCCAATGAATAATAAAGAATGAAATATTAGAAGAATTTCACCATGTATGCGAGATTTTGCATGTATAAAAGTTATTCCAACATAATAATAAAGAATAAAATAACAAAAGAATTTCACCAAGTATAGGGTAGCCACAGATACAAGTTATTCCAACAGAATAATAAAAAATGGAATAACAGAAGTTTTCTTCATGAATGCAAAAGAAATAATACCCCTTACGAGTACAACAAATAATATTCCCTACCTTAAAATAAACTGGATACTGGAATAGTGAGGTAGCAGACTTCTCTTCTTCTTTTTTTTCTATAATTTTTCTCTATAATAATTGCTCTAAAGCTTTTGTGAATTGGTGAGAAATGAAGGAAGAATGAGCTTCTATTTATAGGAAAATATAGTTTCGATAATTGCACGTTTTGGGGCTCGAAATATTACAGTATAATACATTCATCTTTTTCTTCATTTTTAATTTAGTCCTACAAGTATTATCAAACTTGCACCAACTCCCCTAATATTAAATAATGTGAATCAATAGTAAAACATGTGACTCAATAGCTCTAATCATGTGATAAAAATAATTACAATATAGTACCTCCATCTATACCTCCATTCTTAACTTAGTCATGCAAGTATTATCAATTTTGCACCAACTCCCCTAATAGTACGAGAATGTGATTCAATAGTACACACATGTAAACAAATAGTTATATAAGCATGTGAATTAGTAGCAATTAATTGCTTATTTATCCGATAAATTACCCGATTTATCAATATGACCCCCAGACATCAATTATCATCGGAATAGATGTCGATTTTCATTAACACAAACAATTCCAACATAATGAAACTATTTTTATCAACAATATAAATTTTGAAGTTTGACTTTTCCCGAAAAAGTCAACTGTTGACTTTTTGACCAAAAAGTCAACTGTTGTGTTTATAGACTATTTTTACTAATTTCATCGTTCCGGACTCAAATATCATGTCCGCGTCTCCAAATTCAACTACGAACACAACTTCAATTTTAATAACATTCATCATTAATATTATAACTCACAATATTTAACAACCAAAATGGTCGCTTCTGGGAAGAGGGGCTTTCCGATAAGAATTTCTCTTTATTAACGCAAGCAATTAGGTGACCAAACCTCTCCTCGATGTAACTTCTAGACATTGTCAATATTGCAAATAATAATATGAATAACTTTACTGTCTCTCAATCATTGATTTAATAATATATCATATTATGCGAGATGATATCAGAATAATAATTAAATCAATAAGATGAAAGATATGATCACGCAAAGAATTATCAGAAGCAATAATTGAGTATAACCGAGTGACTTCTCATGTAAGCATCAATAATCAATACCGTGTGCTACTATGCAACCACACATATATCGTATTTTTTTAACACCGGTGTTTCAACAAAGCTTAATCAGTAATACTTCCGCCGTTATTTTCATAAAGTATTTTTGTCTTTTTCTCAATCCGACAATAATTCCGCTGTGGGGTCCACTAATGATTGTACTGTCGTAGGGATATTCCCCACAAAAAGAATATTCCCCACCAATCGAATATTATATAACAACTTGCGTACTTTGCAAAATTTATAAATATAACCCACAGAACATTATATCAAATCCACACCATAATATTCAAAAAAATATTTCGAGAAAATTAAATATTTATTCATAAAATTTGGGGTCTCACAACAGCGGAACAAGCAATCCATTAGAAAAGTCAAGTAGAGAATAAAATCTACTATCTTCTATGATTTAAAATGTTTTTCATCACTTTTATCGCTGAGACTCAGCTTAATAAATAATTCACATCATCAAATCATCCCTGCACTACAGGCCAAGGATATTTTTTTGTATCACGACCACGAATTATTCATGCACTACGGGCTAAAGATAATCGTGTTTTCCTCAACGGTCCTGATCATGTCATAAAACAATTCACCTTTCACACTTGGCCGGGTCAAAGAATCCATAGCCATAATCATACCAAAACTCCGCCCATCAATGCACTACGGGCCAATGAGGACTTTTTTCACATCATTTATAACATTACTATTATGATTATAATTGAATAATCCTCGGTCATAATCATACCAAGTCCATCTATGCACTACAGCCACGTATGACTTTCAACATAATATAAACATGAGGATGATGACAATGATATAAGAATTCAATAAAATAAGTTCAAGATTTTACTATGCAAAATACTATGCAGATACTATGCAATACTATGCATAATAGAATATAATATATTCTATTTATAGAATAACTTTATAAAAGTATTCTGTTTTATATAAAAAGATTTTACTATGCAAAACACTATGCAAACACTATGCATAATAGAATATAATATATTTTATTTATAGAATAACTTTATAAAAGTATTCTGTTTTATTACATTAACAATACCAATAAAATAAAATTGAGTGAATTATCACGTAAGCATCAATAATCAATACCGTGCGCTACTATGCAACCACGCCAGACATCGTTTTTTTTTACTACCGAGTAGTTCAACAAGATTAATTCAGTAAAACTTTCGCCGTTATTTTCATAAAATATTTTTGTCGTTTTCTCAATCAGACAATAATTCCGTTGTGGAGTCCACCAATGATTGTGCCGTTTCACGAATATTCCCTGATAAAACAAATATTCCCCGACCAATCGAATATAATATGACAATTTGCAGACTTTGCAAAATTTATAAATACTACCCACAACTATAACATTATATCAAATCCACACCATAATAAAAAAAAAATATTGAGAAAATTAAATCTTTATTCATAAAATATAGGGGTCTCACAAATGATGCTTTTTCCGTCGCTTATAAGATATAAAGCCGATTTACATAGCTATGACGATTTGTTTGAATAATCGCTATAACTAAAAAAATCGACGCTACAATCAATTCGTTTTTAGTTCGCGGAAGAAGGGGATCGTATATATATATATATATATATATATATATATATATATATATATAGAACAAGATCTAGTCCGGACGTCCTGACGGATCTAATGTCCTGGACTATTTTTTTTTTTTTTAAAACAACTAAAAAAAAATAAAAAAAAACTTATGGAATCAATTTTTTCATAATACGTTGGTTTGGGTGTGATTTGGGTACGATAAACAAAATATGTATATATGTATTGCGCAGATCGCATCACCATTTTTTGGTATAGGTATTTAAATCACGCCCAAAATATTATATTATGAAAAATTTGATTCCATAAATATTAAATATTTTTTAGTTGTTTTAAAAAAAAAAAAAAAAAAATTGGTCTGAGATCGTGTCCGACTCCCTTGACCGATCCATTCTCAGATATATATATATATAATAATAATAATAAAATATAAATGATTTTGAATTTTTCGCCACTCAATAAATCATATGGGCTGCTCAAAATTTGAGATAAATCTCACCGCTCATACAAAGGTTGGAGGCACGGACCAATTATAAGATATATATATATATATATATATATATATATATGAGGGAGGATCTAAAAGCGGACCAAAAGAACGGACCAAGGCGGACCAATTAAAAAAAACACGCGATTTCGTGGTCAATCCACAGATTTTTCCGACCTGCACTCACAAACCCGCGTGTTTTTGCCTTGGTCCGCTCTTTTTTGGTCATTTAGATCCTCCCTATATATATATATATATATATATATATAGGATGATCTCTTATTATGTTTGTGGGTTGGTTTATTTCAATTCTATGACGTTTGATTGATTATTGATATTGTAACAGTGATGATGCACTTGATTAGAAAATTATATTGTACACCTTAAAATGAGGTTTTCAAAAAAAGAAAAAAGAAGAAGCTAAATATACACTTCAGATACTTAAAATTATTTTATTAATTCTTCGATTTTATTGATATTGTAATAGTGACGATATACTTAATTATAAAATTATATTATATACCTTAAAATGGGGCTCTTAAAAAAAATTAAATATACAGATGAGATACTTAAAAGTTAAATCATTTTATTCATTATTCCGTTTCATTGTTTTATTCAAAAGTAGCCTAAAATGAATGACATTGCCCTTAAAAGTAAATTAAAATCATTTGCCTTTATAAAAAAAATGCTAATGTATTGCCATTTATGACTATCTTAAAATTCATGAATTTGTTTAAATTTATTACAATATTTGACCCCAAAAAATGAGAGGGGAAATATCAATTTCCCGTTCGGCACGTGTGATTTAAAAAAACATTAATATGTATGATTTTAAATACATATATTAATAATCGTTGACAACATGTTATGAAGTTAAGAATTTAAGATAAATTATTATAATAAATTATAAAATAAAATAAAATACCTAGCAGCTAATATTTTTTGAAATAAGAGAGAGCTCAATAGTCTTTAGTCTCTCGTCTATAATATTAAAAAAGTAGTGTACTTTTTATGCATTACATAAAATAAGGGACAACAACACTACACTGGTGCAAAAAGAATTTTAGTGATTTTCACATATTAAAGCTTAAAAATTCACAAATTTTTAAGAAAAAAAGTTTCAAATTACTTTTATCTTACAACAACTTTCACCTAAAATTTTTGTATAATAAAAATAATTTATTATATAACAACGTTTCGTCAAACGAAATATCGTAACATGTATAGTATGTGGCGTCATGTTGATAATATGTTACTGATAAAAGTGTAATTCAGTTAAGGGTGTAAACGAATCGAGTCGATCCGAGTATTGAGTTGCTCAGATTTGGTTCACAGAATTTATCGAGTATAAAATAAGGTTTGATTGAGGCTCATTTAGCTACCGAGTCGAGCACGATTCTGAATCGAGCCCGAGCAGTTTGGACTTTTCCAACGAATATGATCCGAGTATCAATAGAAAATTATAATTTGAGGAGGTTCGAGTAATTTATCGAACTTTAAAATGTACTCATATTTGACTCATTTATATTTCGAGTCGAGCTTGAATCGAACTTTTAGTCGAGTGAGTACGAATCGAACCCGAACTATTTGCTCATTTTACGGCCTTAAATCCAGTTATTGCATAGAATCGTCATTAATCGTTGTACAGACCTTTTCTATGGGTTCAAAAAAAGTAGGAATTATTTGAGTTAAATTGTAGTGATTTTTACATCACTTTTAAATTAAAGATTAAAAATTCTAAATTTATTTAAGAAAATAAGTTTCAAATCGCTTTTATCTTACGACTTTCACCTAAAACTTTTGTATAATAAAAATAATTTATTATATAACTTCTAGACCTGGCAATAGGGGTGCTCAAAATTTTCGGTTTTTTATCGGTATCGGTTTTTTTAGTACCGGTTTTTTTTGGTACCAATTTTTTTGGTACCGGTTTTTCGGTATTTTAACACTTTTTGATACCGGTAGCGGTAATGACTTTTTTGAATTCGGTAAAAACCGAAATACCGAAATTTAATAATTAATAGTTAATGTTTTGTAATTTTATATATTAAATAATGTTTTTTATATATTAATAATTTCTATGTAATAGTAGTTTTATTAATTTTTTATATATATTAATAATGTTTTGTAGTTTTATTTTATATATTAATTATTATTAATAGTTAATGATTTCTTAGTTTTAAAAAAAATATTAGTATATAAAAAAAATTATTTAATTATTATTAATAACTATATATATTACCATGCGGTATAACTGAAAACCTAATCGAAAAAATTGGTACCAATTTTGTTTCGAACCGGTACCGAAAACGATAATTTGGTACCAATTTCGGTTCTTATTTTTTAGAGAATTTTGCATTTGGTTTGGGTTTTTCTCGATGAAAGCACCCTACTGACATTTAGTCCTGTGCCGTGCCCTGGCCGACCAATAGAAAAATGGGCCATGGTAGTAATTTTTAACCCATGAAAATGTGGGCCATTTTGGCATGGCATTACCAGTATTCATGACTAATTTTTTTTTTTTAAAATAAAATGTTGCTATTTGTGGGTTGTGAGGCTTGTACACAATACTTGTAAGTAAATTAATAAGAATTCAACCCAACTGAGCTACAACAATTATTTATTTTTAATGTAATCTTCAGTTTATTGTTTCTTTACTTTTGTTTAAATTTTACTATATTTAAAAAATAAAATCTAAATCGTGCCTAATTTATAAAAAATTATTCAAATACAAGTCATTAATATATGTAGTAGTACTTAATAGTTTATAAACTATAATTACGCCCCAAAATAGGTCCATTCCACCCAACCCATTCTCGAGTCGCCAAATACATGGTACGTAAATAACTACAACTTTATTAATACATTTGTCGCAAAAAATACTTACAACCTATATACTAAATAGTTTAAATACAAATATTGTCTTCTGACAATATCCACACGCAAATAAATCCTCATTATTGATACATATATTTTTACAAATATAATAGTGAAGACTACTAAAAATCCTCATTATTGATACTATCTAAACCATCACTCCACACCCCGACTAGTTCCTCGCTATAATCTCGCTCTCGAGAAGAAAAATGGAACAAAAGGAAAAGGGTGAGCTCAACTAGCCCAAAGAAAGAATGTTATGACTAAGATAATGTACAACAAATTATCGTTAGTCTTCAACAGGAAAAATCTGATAGAATACAATAGACAACAAGTTTCGTATCAATATTCAAGCAGCTGAAATAATAATTCATAAAGAGTTACGTAGAGAATGAAATCTACTATAATCTATGAATTTAATACCATCATCAATATTTTATCCTCGTAACATCAATCAATATTCATCTCAAATCAAATATTCATCTTTGCACTACAGCCAAAGATATTCACCACCGGGTCATGTTCATCTAAACACTGCTCATCTTTGCACTACGCCAAAGATATTCATCAAAAATCATTCATCTCATCTTCGCATACGCCAAAGATATTCCAAAAAATCATCCATATTCAAAGCCAAAGATATCATCATTTAGGACCGAGGATGATGAAAATAATTTTAAAGAAAACGAATCCAAAGAAACAAAAAAAGACAAGTATTATGGATTCGTATTTTAAACAATCCGAAGTTCAAAATACTTCATAAATAATCATATCAAGTAAAATTCAAGAATGATCAAAACATAGATACAATCAAAGCTAGTATCCGTAATAGATATTTTGGACAAAAAGAAAAAATTTCATTTTTCTATGAATAAAGGTCAGATTCGTGAATAAAGTCGATACGTGAATAGTAATTCGACACACCAAAAGATAGAAATTTCACAAAAAATATCATCATGCTTCGTGAATAGTACTCATGAATAAGAATCGTGAATAAGAACTCATGAATAGAACTCGTGAATAAGAACTCATGAATAGTAACCCGATACATGAAAAAGTTCCAAATTTGATAAAAAATTCCAACCAATATTTCAAAGATAATGATATCAAGAAATAATATCATTTGAGAAGAAAATAACATCCCTTACCTCGAAAAGACAAGATTTCTAGTTGAAACACCTGATATAGGTTATGACTTGAACTTGCACCAGATATCAACACTCAAAGTATACTCACAAGAATACGCCAAAATATCGAGAGAGAAATAGAGAGAAAACTTCATTTTCAAAAGTGATTTTCAATTCTAACCTAAGCTCCCTATTTATAGAAAATGCTTGTAACACCAAAATAGAAAATTGAATATAATAATATTATTTATAAACAAAATTCCTTAGCCCACCTTTTGAAATCTGATTTCAAATATATAGACATGTTAAATGAGGTTCACAAACTCACCAAAAACGTTTTTCTCAAAATAATTAATTAAAACTCCCAAAATCAATTATTTTAACTCCAAACTTCAATAATTCATAATAAATAGCCCTTTTATCGTAAAATTCAAATCTCGCGAGTTTTTATAGGAAATTCAATTTCTACAACTTTACGTAAGAAAGTTTTTCCAAATTCCAAATGTAAATTGACCGAAATTCACAAACGGGTGATTTTACAAGTGCTATAATCAAATTTCAACCAAGAAATGGGTCCACCAACACACAAAAAACATGTGTTAAACATTTAATCCAACAAAAATACTCTTCCTCCTCATTTATTCATATATCCCACATTCATTGTAAAATATCACCATTAATATATTATTAAAATAATATATTTAAATAAATTATTTTATCGTAAAAAGATAAAATATTAATTTTCAACAATTGTCACATTAAAAATTTTCTCCATCTATATCCTCATAAAATCAATATTTTTCATCATATATAAATCAATAATTAATTATTCACAAATAATATTACGTAATCACATTATCGACAACCAGCAGCTCCCTGAAAGAGGGGGGCTTTCCAATAAGGATCTCTCCTCATCGCTGCCAAGCAATTAGATGACCAAACCTCTCCTTAGATGTAACTTTCTAGACATTGCCAATAATGTTATCTAATAATATTATTCAGATAATATGAATTATTGTCTCTGATAATAGAAAATAATATCGTGCAAAGGACAATTATTAAAACAACAAGAATACAAAATATCAACACAAAGAATTATTGAATCAATAAAATAAAATACCGAATAAGAATTATCGTAATAATTATCGAGTAGGCCTTTCTTACGTAAATCAATAATCAATAATACCGTGTACAATAACGTGTGCATCGTTTTTAAACCAATTTGGGTATTCTAACAAGATAATTCAGAAATAACTACGCCGCTATTTTATAAACAACTTATTCTTGTCGCTTTCTTCCAATCGCTTTCCGCTATGGGGCCCACACAAAGGTCAACTACTCGTTGCATTTAATATTCCCCGACAAAGATTTAATATTCCACTACCAAACGAATATTCCCTAATAACAATGAATGAATATTTTATCACCACTTGCTTATTTAAAATATTTACGATTTTACCCATAACTAACCACATTAATCAAATCCACCTTTACTATTTCAAAATAATAAATAAAGGAAATTCCTTTTTATTTAAAAAAATCGGGTCTTACAACCTCCCTCCTTATGAAATTTCGTCCTCGAAATTGACGAGACGACTGGTGTGTTTCAAAAGGTAAAGATACCTCGCTTTCATTTTCGCTTCCAACTCCTGTGTCATTTCTTCAATAAAGATGGTTCCTCCACAAAACTTTAACTTGTGGTATAACCTTTCAGGCGTAGGATATGCTCCTTTCTATCCAAGATCTTGACAGCTACCTCCTCGTGACGTTAAGTCTTCTTGGCTATCTCGTCTCGGTTCTAACTCAATAACGTGGTTCGGTCATCCACATATTTACGTAACATCGGTATGTGAAAAACGTTACGAACACGCCGATATACTTAGCGGTAAAACGAGTCTATAGCCACAGCCCTATTCGATCGAGGATTTCAAATCGACCAATAGATCAAGGTTCGAGCTTTCCTCACATCGTCGATTCTTGCTTTTGAATAACAACTTCGTGTTCTCCTTCTTCAAATTCATCACCCGTGTAGTAGCTTGAGCGATTTTAACTTTATCGATTAAAGTCGATTCTACTCAGATCATCACGTAAGTACCTAGAGTCTTTAACTCTATTTCTATCATTTGTAAGTTATACGAAATGGGTCTTTAACAACATCGCACTCAGATCAGATATGATCTTCTACTCAACACGCCACCTACCACGCTCGCTTTTCCAGATGGTATGGTCGTAACATGTGCCAAAAATGAGTCTCCTCTCGAGTTCTTCAAGCTCTTCCCACATTTCTTGCTCCATTCAAATTTGTATCTCTACGAGTCACCGAAAGTTAATGGAGTAAGCGATTCGAGAAAATCTTTCCACTAATCTCCGATAATAACCAACTAAGCCTGAAAGATACGTTATTTGATTACTAACTTAGGTTGTTTCAACTGCGACTCATATCCCAATCTTGGATAAGACGTCACAATGGCACCTATCAATTTACTACCGCATTTAATATGGCGCCCCCTACAGAGAGTCCGCTTTTGCATTCCATAAAGGAAATCACCAGATAGAGGCTTAGGTACCAACTTCTATAGTTAAATTTTTAACTCCTCAGTTCAATAGAGTCATTCAATATGAGATTTTAGAAATGGGTTTTGTACCGGGTTCAAAGTCGATACAAAATTTAATATCACGCTCGGGGAGTAAGCCAAGAAATTCTTCAGGAAATACATCAGGAAATTAACAAACAACAGAAATATCACTCAAATCTGACGATTTTTGTTCAAGTCCATGACATGGCTAAGAAAGCTTGACATCCATTTTTCAATAAACGAATGACTTTATGGCTTGATATGAAAAAGTTTGACTTCAATGGTTTGGTTGTTTGATTCAATAACAAAGTTGCTTAGAATATGAAAACTAACAACCTTACGAAAAGCAATCAATTTGGCATGATGAGTAGTTAACCAATCAATCCCTAAAATCACATCAAAAGCAAGTATCTTTAAAGAGATAAGATCAACAGTAATGTGATGATGCCAACTCGATCAAACAAGATTTCTAAACAAAGGATGAAATGAAAGTTTCTCCTAACTGGAGTCTCCACAGATAGTCAAAGTCAAATTTCTCCTGAGTCAAGTTTAAACGCTGAACGCAAGCAAGAGAGAGAGAAAAGAATGGGTAGAACCCAGATTCAATAAGGTATAAACTTCGTAAGAATTATAATTAACTAACCCATGCTAACTTCGTCGTTCCTCTCGATTCTCGACCGGCCACGAAAAAAACGCTTCTTCTAGGAACCGCTGACTTCGACTTGTCCGGATGTTTTTTGAGTCACCATCCCCACTTGACTCGGTTTTCACCACCGCATAATCTCGAGCGATATGACCTTTTTTTTTCCACAATTATAACATACCTTGAAGGTTGTGAATAGCTTGACTTATGTGTCCTCTTCTCCCGCATTCAGAATCTAACCGAGGCCTTTCTCCTCCTCTAAAATTCGTCATTCGGTGTTGGTGCCGACGCCTTCCGCTATCATTAAATCTTCTTTTTTGAAATTTCCACTTGAATTATTTCTTCTATTATCTTGGCCATGATTACCACCGAAGTGGTTACCATTTCGCCCGATAATTTCTTTCACGATGGTTATCATTGTCCCGATGGCCATTGCCACCAAAGATGATTTTTATCGTGTTGTTGTCGCCTCGGCCAATGCACTCATTATCTCGCCTAATAATTGAGCCTCGTTCACAACATCCTAATATAGAGAAAATTTATGAGAAATGAGGTATCGACGAATTTCGAAGTTTCAAACCTCTCAAAAACATTCGCACATAATGCTCCTCATTCTCTACCAAATGAGGTGCAAACCGATAACTCCGCTAACTTCGCCTCAGATCGGGACACCATCATGTCGCTCGTTTCTAGTCTAATAAACTCTACCTCCTTCATATGACGAATACTTTCGTGAAAGTACTTGTCATCGAACAGCTTCAAACGCTTCCCAAGACATGCTCCGGTGTGCAATGGATGGGTACGCTTACGATTCCCACCAAGAATCAGCCTCATTACGGAACATAAAGTGGCGAATGGAACCTTCGTTCTCCGCATCCCCAAGACATCAAATATCTTGGTAATCTGCTTTTGACCCACGCCTCCGCCTTTAATCGGATCCGCTTTCCCTGCACTCGTGGTCCCAACTTTTGAATTGTTCGGCGTGACAAACCGCGCTAAGCATTATCATTTCCACCAGTATTTTGTACACGAAGTCTCCTCGCCTGATTTTGCATGAACTGCAAAAAGCTTCTAAACATCACGCCGCTCATCGTCTGATCAAGGTGTTGTTGTTTACAGAGGAACATTTCCAAATTGCTGCACGCTCTCCTCGCTGGTGAAAGATACAAAGCGCCTCCACGCCCTCATTTACTCCATCATAACATTCTCAAATGACATTCTCAAATACCGCCATAAAAAAGGGTTAATTAAACAAATTAACATACCACATAATATCCCTATATACTAACCAACTAACAAATAAGCTTAGGTAGGACACACTAGCGAAGGATTTACTCGCCTCCCCTCCTAGTTCTATTCCCCGATCTCCGCCAGTAGAGATCATATCCCTAAGCTCGATACTCAACCGTGACGCCCCCAAAATAGGTCCATTCCACCCAACCCATTCTCGAAATCGCCAAATACATGGTACAGAAATAACTACAACTTTATTAATACATTTATCGTGCAAAATACGACAACCTATATACTATGAGTTTAAATACAAATATAGTCTTCTAGACAATATCCACATGCAAATAAATCCTCATTATTGATACATTTATTTTACGTAATAAAGAAGACTACTAAAACAACTCTCTAGAACCATCACTCCACACCCCGATTAGTTCCTGCTATAATCTCGCTTCCTGAGAAGAAAAAATGGAACAACAAGGAAAAGGGTGAGCTTAACTAGCCCAGTAAAGAATGTTATGACTAAGATAATGTACAACAAATTATCGTTAGTCTTCAACAGGAAAAACTGATAGAATACAATAGACAACAAGTTTCGTATCAATATTCGCAATGAAAAATAATAATTCATGTAAGAGTTACGTAGAGAATGAAATCTACTATAATCTATGAATTTAATAAATTCATCATCAATATTTTATCCTCAGAACATCAATCAATATTCATCTCAAATCAAATATTCATCTTTGCACTACAAAGCCAAAGATATTCACCAAATGGGTCATGTTCATCTAAACACTGCTCATCTTGTTCATCACACTCATCTTTGCCAAAGATATTCATCATAAAATCATTCATCTTTGCTACGCCAAAGATATTCAAGAATATCATCATTTAGACCGAGGATGATGAAAATAATTTTAAAGAAAACGAATCCAAAGGAAACAAAAGAACAAGTATTATGGATTCGTATTTTAAACAATCCGAAGTTCAAAAATACTTCATAAATAATCATATCAAGTAAAATTCAAGAATGATCAAAACATGGATACAATCAAAGCTAGTATCCGTAATAGATATTTTGGACAAAAAGAAAAATTTTATTTTTCTATGAATAAAGGTCGATTCGTGAATAAAGGTCAGATACGTGAATAAAGGTCGTATACGTGAATAGTAATCTACACCAAAAGATAGAAATTTCACAAAAAATCATCATCACGCTTCATGAATAAGACTCGTGAATGAATAAGAACTCATGAATAAGAAATAGTCACTCATGAATAAGAATCATGAATAAGAACTCCCATGAAAAAGTTCCAAATTTGATAAAAAAAATTCCAACTAATATTTCAAAGATAATGATATCAAAGAAATAATATCATTTGAGAAGAAAATAACATCCCTTACCTCGAAAGACAAGATTTAAATAAAACACCTGATATAGGTTATGACTTGAACTTGCACCAGATATCAACACTCAAAGTATACTCACAAGAATACGCCAAAATATCGAGAGAGAAATAGAGAGAAAACTTCAGCTTCGTGTGATTTTCAATTCTAACCTAAGCTCCCTATTTATAGAAAAATGCTTGTAACACCAAAGTAGAAAATTGAATATAATAATATTATTTATAAACAAAATTCCTTAGCCCACCTTTTGAAATCTGATTTCACCATAAACATGTGTAAAATGAGGTTCACAAACTCACCAAAAACGTTTTTCTCAAAATAATTAATTAAAACTCCCAAAATCAATTATTTCTAACTCCAAAACTTCAATAATTCATAATAAATAGCCCTTTATCGTAAAAATTTGAATCTCATGAAGTTTTTATAGGAAATTCAATTTCTACAACTTTGCGTAAGAAAGTTTTTCCAAATTCCAAATGTAAATTGACCAAAATTCACAAACGGGTGATTTTACAAAGCTATAATCAAATTTCAACAAGAATGGGTCCACCAACACACAAAACATGTGTTAAACATTTAATCCAACAAAAATACTCTTCCTCCTCATTTATTCATATATCCCACATTCATTGTAAAATATCACCATTAATATATTATTAAAATAATATATTTAAATAAATTATTTTATCGTAAAAGATAAAATATTAATTTTCAACAATTGTCACATTAAAAATTTCTCCATCTATATCCTCATAAAATCAATATTTTTCTCATCATATAAATCAATAATTAATTATTCACAAATAATATTACGTAATCACATTATCGACAAACCGTGCATAGCTCCCAAAAAAGAGGGCTTCCAATAAGGATCTCTCCTCACATCATGCCAATTAAATTAGATGACCAAACCTCTCCTTAGATGTAACTTTCTAGACATCGCCAATAATGTTATCTAATAATATTATTCAGATAATATGAATTATTGTCTGATAATAGAAAATATCGTAAAAGGACAATTATTAAAACAACAAGAATACAAAATATCAACACAAAGAATTATTGAATCAATAAAATAAAATACCGAACAAGAATTATCGTAATAATTATCGAGTAAAGGCCTTCTTACGTAAGAATCAATAATACCGTGCAATACCGCAAAACGCTATCGTGTTTTAACCACCGTATATTCTAACAAAGATTAATCTGTGAATAACTACGCCGTTATTTATAAACAACTTATTCTTGTCGCTTTTCTTCCTCCAATCGCTTCCGCTTATGGGCCCACACAAGGTTGGTCACTACCATTGCATTTAATATTCCCTCGACAAATTTAATATTCCATGACAAAACGAATATATCCCCTCGACAACAATGAATATTTTATCACCACTTGCTTATTTAAAATATTTATGATTTTACCCATAACTAACCACATTAATCAAATCCACCCTTACTATTTCAAAATAATAAATAAAGAAATTCTTTTTATTTAAAAAAATTTCGGTCTTACATAGTACCTCGTGTCAGGTCACGATATATTACAGAAAAGAGAGGGGTTTATTTATTGCATACAATTGTGAGTAATTATTGTATAGACCTTTTCTATGGATCCAAAAAACCAAAAAAGGAAAGAAAAAAAAAAGAAAAAGTACCAAGTAGTTAAGTTAAATTTTAGTGATTTTTACATCACTTTTGAATTAAAGCTTAAATACTTTAAAATTATTAAAAAAAATAAGTTTCAAATCACTTTTATCTTACAACTTTAACCTAAAATTGTATACTAAAAATAATTTATTATATAACAACGTTTCGTCAAAAGACACTTAATATCATAACATGTATAGTATGTGTTAGAATTTAATCACACACACGCACACGATAATAAATAATTAACAGATAGATTTACGTGGTTTCCCAATTCGTGTACGCCCACGTGAGCGAGTTATATATTTTATAACTGCTATATCTATTCTAACTATAATTCACATTATAGTCTAAATACCCATAATATTATTGTAACAACATACCATACCGTGCAACCCATACCCCCAACATTCGGTTCAAAACCCGATGGACCAATGCTTCGCTACGCTACGTTCCACACTTAACATTTTTTGAGAACTTCTTAGTTATGAGCCATAAGTTCCAACAATAGATGATACCCTTCATTCCTATATATAAGACGATTTAGGCTTTTTTTTTATATTCCTAATTATTTGTCGTTTGTAGTTATCTAGGAGAATTAATCACTTTTTTTTTCTCATATTGCCCCTCATTACTCCACCTATTTTTTTGTTGCATATTTATCATTACCGTATCTTAAGGCTTTCTCTCCTCCCAACAAAACTTTTTCATCTTTTTTCTTTCTCTCTCTATCTCTCTAGTTGATCATGTCTTTAATTTTCAGCAATTTTTGGTCTCTTCCTCTTCTCAGATTAATTATGGTGTTAAAAAATTTCATTTTTCAAAGATTTTTTGCCTTTGTATGTATGAATTCTTTAATGGAGATCTTCTCACAGAGTTTGTTTAGTCACAAACACCATGGAAGAAAAACAAAAATGGTGGGAAAGTTGAAAAAACAAAAATTAAACAAAAAAATTTATAGTGTTGGGCGCCAATTTAAAATGAAAAATAAGTACTGAAACAAAGTTTTTTTAAGTGGAGTACTACCGTAAATTAAATTGTGAGGGAGAGAGTGGAGTTTAAAAATCTGATAATTAAGGTGTTTTATGGGGAGAGAGAAAGGAAAAAAAGAGTAAATATGACTATTGAGTTTTCTTAGGAGTAAGTTTAGGAAATTGTTAATGTGTTAGTATTGAAGAGAGAGTATGAGATAATGATATAAGTGAGGTGAAGGGTATTATAGACAATTCATAGTATAGTTAATGCTTTTCAATCATTTTCTTAGTTATTGTGCCCATGTCTAAAACGTCTTATATATAGGAATGGAGGGATTACTCCCTTAGTTCCATATTAAGTGTCGTTGGAGGCCAAATCCCACATATTAAGAAAAGTAATTATCCTCCATTGTAAAGTGTAAAATTAAAATCAAACTACTAAATTGCCCTTTTTTGTTTTTATTTTTTTGTAGGAGTAAACACTAAGAATTCATTTGCCATTAACTCCACCATGCAACCTTTGCTCTTCTCCATGAAATTTTTCCGACTTAAACAAAGTCAATTTAATATCACTCATCATCTGGCAATCCTACCTTCATTCTCCAAAAAAATAAAGTTTAAATTTATTCTTTTTTAAAAAAATTAAATTAAAATTTTGTACAACCTTCTCAAAGTCATTGTTTGATTCCTCATTTAGATCAAAAGAAAATTTATTTTTTTCACTGTCATGGAATTGTTCTTTATTTGCCATGAAGTTTTTGTAGAAAACATAGATGATTTAAAGAATCCATCAGAACTTTAAAATTCTGAGCGACCTTTAAAATTTTGAGGAAAAAAAAAATTGGGAAGGTAAGTATGAGAAAATTGAGAACGTAATTGGGAAATAAAAAGTTGAAATTAAATAGGAGCGTTGCACTTGAAAAGAGAGATATTTAGGAGTAAATCAGGAAAATATGAGAAAATTTCTTCTAAAAATCTGCAAATAACACTTAATTAGGAATCAATTTATTTCTCTAAAGCGACACTTATTATGAAACCGAGGAAGTATCATGTTCATGATATGTTACAGATAAGAGTAGGTCCATTTATTGCATACAACTGTCATTAATTATTAGGGATAAAATCCAAAAATGCTCCTGACATTTTTTTAAATGTCTACCGAGCACCCTATACTTTTTTTTTGTCCAAAAATACCCCTAACGTTATAATTTTTGGGTCATGCGTGCCCCTGCCGTTGACAAACATGCCACATAGACTAACATCCGTCCAAATTGCTTACATGGCTGCCACATGGAAATAATTAAAATACTAATTAAAAAAAATACTAAATACTAAATAAAAAAATATTAAAATACTAATTAAAAAAATACTAAATACTAATTAAAAAATATTAATTAAAAAATACTAAATACTAATTAAAAAAATATTAAAATACTAATAAAAAATACTAAATACTAATTAAAAAAATATTAAAATACTAATTAAAAAATATTAAAATATTAATTAAAAAATACTAAAATACTAAAAAAAATCAAATTACAAAAATACTAAAAATACTAAAATTCAAATTATTTTATTAATTAAAAAAAAAACTAAAATACTAAAATTATTTCTAAATATTAGTATTATATACTTTTTACATACTAAAATTATTTTACTAAATATTAATATATACTATTTTAATAATTATTAAACCGAAGAAGATGAATTCGTTCCTCCTTCCTGTCTCCTCTCTCCTCTCTCCTCTCTCCGTCCCTAACTCTACCATCATATCCCAAATCGAAAAAAGCAAAAAAAAAGAAGATGGAAGAAAAGCAGCAGCCATGGCCACTGATATTTTCTCTCTCTTTAAGGTTTTCTCTATCTAAATCCGTTGGTGCCGTCGGTCTCAAAGCGGCTCCCAACGGTGGCGGTGCAAGACCCTCAAACTTGAGGGAAATTCAGACTGCTGTGAGGTTGGTTTTGCCTGGGGAGTTGGCTAAGCACGATGTTTCTGAGGGGACTAAGGCTGTAACTATGTTTACTAGCTCTTAGGGTTTGTAATTGGGGTTTTTATTGTTTTTTATCGTCAATTTGTCTCTGTTAACGTTCAGAATACAAGTTTATGGTTTGTTGGTTGTCACAGATGCTAAGTGTGCCACTAAATTTCTGCATTAAGCGATCAATCGCGGGTAGTTTGAATTTCTTTTGTAACTATGCTTTAATTTGGGGTTGTTTGGGTCTTGCAGAGATTGTTTGATGCTGTTGCTGGGTTTGAGAGTTTCCTTTGTTGGTGGATGGTTCATTAATTATGTTGGTTCATTAAGTTATGATGCTTTTTTGTTCATTGATTTTATGTTCTGATGTGTTGATGTTAGTGGTGGACTGGTGGTTGACTCGTGTCAAATAATTAATAATATTTATTAATATTATTAATAAATAAAATTTATTAATAAAATACACATAATAAATAAATTATCAAATATATATATAATATTATTTTTATACACATCAGATGCTACAGTGGTATTTTTTGTTTTAATTATTTGACACGTCAGCAAAATATGTCCAACTATCAATTCTGTTTGTTTATGTGGCATGTCTGTCAACGGTAAAAGACGCATTTAATTCAAAAAATTATAACGTTAGAGATTTTTGGATCAAAAAAAAAAGTATAAAGGTCTTTCGATGACATTGGAAAAAATATCAGAGATATTTTTGGACCTTATCCCTTAATTATTATGTATACCTTTTATATGGGTCCAAAAGACAAAAAAACAAAAGAAGAGAAAAGTACGAAGTGGTTAAGTTAAATTTAGTGATTTTTACATCGTTTTTGAATTAAAGTTTAAAAACTTTAAATTTATTTAAGAAAATAAGTTTCAAATCACTTTTAACTTACAACTTGAACAAAAAAAATTGTATAATAAAAATAATTTATTATATAAAAACGTTTCGTCAAAAGACACTTAATATCGTAACATGTATAATATGCTATCATGTTCATGATATGTTAGATGTTACAGATAAGAGTGGGGTCCATTTATTACATACAACTGTCATTAATTATTATATTAGAATTTTCTATGGGTCCAAAAGACAAAAAATAAAGAAAAGAAAAAGTTTTAAGTTAAATTTAATTTTTTTACATCACTTTTGAATTAAAGTTTAAAAACTTTAAAATTATTTAAGAAAATAAGTTTTAAATCACTTTTTATCTTACAACTTTAACATAAAATTTTGTATAATAAAAATAATTTACTATATACAACGTTTTGTCAAAAGGCACTTAATATCGTAACATGTATAGTATGTGGAGTCATGTTTATGATATGTTACAGATTAGAGTAGGGTCCATTTATTGCATACAAGTGTCATTAATTATTATATAGACCTTTTCTATGATTCCAAAAAACAAAAAAGAAAAGAAAAGAAAATAAAAAATACATAGTAGTTAAGTTAAATTTTAGTGATTTTTACATCAGTTTTGAATTAAAGCTTAAAAACTCTAAAATTATTTAAGAAAATAAGTTTCAAATCACTTTTAACTTGCAACAACATTCACCTAAAATTTGTATAATAAAAATAATTTATTAAATAACAACGTTTAGTTAAAAGGACACTTAATATAGTATGTGGTGTCAAAAATTCATGGAAGTGGTTAACATGAAGTTTATTTTTAGATAAATTGGTCAATTCACCAATAGAGTACTGACACGCATACAAAGCTTTATGTTATGTCAAAAATTCATGGAAGTGGTTAGTATGAAGTTTATTTTTTGGTAAGTTTGTCAATTGGCCAATTGACAAACTTACCAAAAAATAAACTTCATACTAACCGGATCCCAAATTCATGTTATGCATATAATTATCATTAATTATTGTGTTGACCTTAGTTAAGTTAAATTTTAATGATTTTTATATCACATTTGAATTAAAGTCTAAAATTTCTAAAATTATTTAAGAAAATAAGTTTCAAATCACTTTTATCTTACAACAATTTTCACCTAAATTTTATGAATAATAATAAAAAATTTATTACTCCACCCGTTTCTTAAAGATTGTCGTTTTAGAAGAAAAAATTTGTTTAAATTTATTTATCGCTTACAACTTTCTAGGATAATAAATTATTTATTTTTCTATATCACCCCTACCTTTTTTCACCGTTCCAAGAAATTCTCTCTTGTATTAATAGTTTTCAATTTCTCATAAAGGGGTAGTGATGAAATTTCAAACAAATTTTAATTGTTAAATGATACTTCATCCGTCCCTTAGGACGTTTTAGAGTGTTGCACAAAAATTAAGATAATGATTGAAAAACATTAAATATAGAGAATTGTTAAATCCACAATATAAATTATTATTTTCATTTTTAGAAAAAAGTTTGTTCATTTATAGATCCTATAAATTTCAAGTAAACATTTTTTAACGTTCATTATACATCTACAAGTAATACACTTTTTGTTGTCATATCACTTTTTTGTTGTGAAAATAACAAAAAATATTATGGATTTAACAATTACCTAAATATAATATCTTATTATAGTTATCTCATACTCTCTCTCACACACGTTTTCTCATACTTTTCTCCTAAAAAAACTCATTAGTCTCATTTATTCATTGGTCTCTTTCTCCATCCCCATAAAACAACTTATCCAATTTTTTAGTTTATCAAAAAATTAGGTAGAGTAATGTAGGTAATTTTGAAAAAATTGTGATCCGCGTCTTAAATTTTAACAAATATCAAATAATTAGATTTATCTCAAACTTCAATCTACTAATGGATGGATGATTTATTGACTTTTTTTAATCCATATACACAAATTCAAAATTTATTTAGAAACAAATTTTATTAGATAGATTTTTTTTTAGGTAAAGTAATGAAGGTTAATTTTAAAAATTATGATAAATTCTCTTTTATTTTAACAAACGTAAATATCAAATAATTAGGACAATATGAAAAATATTACAAAACATCCTATAATTAATTTTACTTATTTTAAAAAAAAATATTAATTAAAAAATTTTTTTAATTCACGGACACTTAATATCAGAAAATTTCAAGTTCGTGATATGTCATAAGAGTGGGGTCTATTTATTGTATACAAGTGTCATTATTTATTGTATAGTCATTTTCTATGGGTCCAAAAGACAAAAGAGAAAAGTAGGTAAAACTTTGACTATTAAAGTGTTGGATAGGCTTGAACTTGATAAAATTAATAAAATAATTAATTTAAATAAATAATATATAAAATAATATCTTTTATTAATCTTATTTTAGTTTGGAAATATTTTTCTTAAATATTTTAAGATATTTCTTTTATTTATAAATTTTTAGTCGACTTTACTAGTAGAGTATAATTTACTATGAGTAATATTACAGTAATAATTTTTTGTTAATATCAATTTAATTTGAATATATATATATATATATATATATATTAATATGTCAAAACAGTCGTATCTTATAATTATTTTTAATTAATAGAAATTATTTATTTATGTAATGAATTATTTATTTCAAATTAATTACAATAGTATTTTTAGTCTTTTATGGTTTAATTTGAAAAAGTAAACAACAACTTTTAGATTTAAACATTATTCTTTATGAGGGAATATTTTATTTTTATTTGATTTTCTAAAAATATGTGAGGTTTTTTATGCTTCTTTACCAAAATGTCATCCTTTATTCTAGTATTAACTCCATTCCATGTTGTAGCTATTAATTTGTAAATTATATGATTCTTCCCAAGGAAAATATCCAACAAAAATACTTTACCAATTAAGACACTCCAAGAGAAAACACTATTTTGCTTTTCATGAATCATAATGATCAAATTATATCATTAACTTTATTTTAATATTAGATTACTAAATAACTTTTAATTAATACTCCATATGTTTTAAAATATAAAATTGGTATTAATTTTTAAAATCAACTAAAGATATTTTAAACTTAAAATTTACATGAATTTCTTTAATTTTTGTCAAAATATAATGATGAATATTAAAATATCTCAAAAATACTACTCATTGTAAGATTTATTTTTTCATAAAATTTAATAAATATTATAAACTATTTAAAAAATACTACTCATATTTATTTTTCATAATTTTAATAAATTATAACAATTTTGAGTTTAAAAATAAATTAAAATTTAAAAATCAATCCTGATTATACAATTTGGAATGAAAAGAGTATTCAAATAAAATAAATTAAAGCAATGATTTTTTAATAAAAAATTTGGACAATGTGAGGTGTTATATACTTATATTTACAAAAGGGGATAAATAACGTTTTCATAACGTTTTTTTAAAAATTAAAAAATTCTGTTTTTACAAAATTTAACGTTTTAAAAAAACAGACTTTTTAAAAAAATATTAGTTCAGTTTAAAAAAATTAACGTTTTTAAAAATTTAAAAATTCTGTTTTTATAAAAAAATTAACGTTTTTTAAATTTAAGATTTTTTCAAAATAGACTTTTTAAAAAAATAGAATTTTAAAAACAGATTTTTTTTAAAAACAGCTTTTAAAATTTTAAAAAACAGATTTTTTAAAAAATTTAAAAACAGAATTTTAAAATTATTACTATTAACAGTATTTTATTATTATTATTATTATTATTATTATTATTATTAATTTTGGAATTGTTTAGGTGAAATAGTTTATAGTTTTGTTGGTTTGTGCTATAAATAATCCTATCATAACATTTTTTCTCTCTTTTACGTAAGCAAAAAAATAGAGTCAACTTGCATAAACAAGATTCCGTCTGCTTTTTGGACAGAAAATCGAATCTGAATAACGCCCATTTTATAAGTTTTGAAAGATGCTTATTCGATTTGTAATAAAAAAGTTTTGTGAACTACAATAAAAACCTTGATTTAATACAATGACCAAAACGTTATTTATCCCTTTACAAAAGGCTACAAAATACAGATAAGGGCAATTTCGTCAGCTAATTTAATTGCAATCTCTCTCAAGTTCTCATTTCATCATCTTTCATTACTTCTTACATTAATGTCTGTTATTCAATTTTTTTTCCCATAAAACTCTCTCTCTCTCCTCCTCTCTTCACCATGAACAGACCTTGAGAAAACAGTTTAAACCTCCAATTCCTTAAACCTTTCTCTCATTAAAAATACACACTTTCTCTCTCTAGAAATGGGCTCTCTAGTTCCATTTCCAGACCTCAATTACTTCCCCCACCCCACCACCGGCACTACCTCCTCAGGCGCAGGCGCCGTTGCTGTAGCTGGCGCCATAATCTCGAGAATGGAACCCAAACTTGAGCCACTTGATGAAGCACTCGATAGCCCACCTGAAATTCACCCACCACCGCCACCGTCGCCTTCGTACCCACCGCCGGCAGGCCCTAGCCCTAATTTCACTTTTATTTCACACCCAAGCACCTCTGTATCCGAACCAAACCCGGATCCTAACTTCGATACAGCCGAGGCCAACAACGTCTACTCCGAATTCAACCGAATTTCCGACCTTTTTCACTCTGCTTTCGCCAGACGTTTGCAGCAGCAACCGGGTGATGCTGCCGAGGTTGTAGACCCCAATGCACTCGCCATTGTCCCGGTTCCCGATGAAAGCCAAAATCAGCTCTCAGCTGCCTTGATTTCGCCCTGTCGGAGGTTCGCGCCGCGTTCATCGGAATTAGTTAGGGTTATGGATCTTACCACCGAGGACGAACGATACTTTCGTGAGATTATACGGAAAACTCGGATGATTTTCGACTCTATTCGTATTTTTTCTACGGCTGATGACAACAAGCGCCTTGCTCTAGGGTTCGGAAGGCGGACTCGAGGTGATTTAAAGGCTTCTTCAATGATGAAGGAATGTGGGTTATGGTTAAATCGAGACAAACGGATTGTTGGGGCAATTCCCGGTATTGATATTGGGGATGTGTTCTTTTATAGAATGGAATTATGTGTTATTGGACTTCACGGGCAGGCTCAGGCCGGGATTGATTACTTGCCTTCGAGCATGAGCTCCAATGGGGAGCCAATTGCAACTAGTATTATTGTTTCTGGAGGGTATGAAGACGATGAAGATGCAGGGGATGTGATTATATACACAGGGCATGGCGGGCAAGATAAGCATTCGAGGCAATGTGTTCATCAGAAGCTGGAAGGCGGAAATCTTGGGTTGGAGAGGAGCATGCACTATGGAATTGAGGTGAGGGTAATTCGCGGTTTTCGGTATGAAGGTAGTGCTAGTGGTAAGATCTATGTTTATGATGGATTATACAAAGTTGTTGAGTCTTGGTTTGATGTGGGTAGGTCTGGTTTTGGTGTGTATAAATTTAAAATTGTAAGGATTGAGAATCAGCCTGAAATGGGTAGTGCAATTCTTAGATTTGCTCAGAATCTTAGGACTAGACCTTTGGCAGTTAGGCCAGTGGGTTATGTTTGTCTCGATATATCTATGAAGAAGGAGAATGTACCGGTTTTACTGTTTAATGACATTGATAATGATCAGGAACCAATGACTCATCAGTACTTGGTGAGAACTGTTATTCCCCCATATGTGTATCATCTTGGGAGTAATGGGGGGTGTGATTGTGTTTCCGGATGTTCAGGGGATTGTTTTTGTGCTATGAAGAATGGGGGCGAGTTCCCTTATGACGATAAGGGGATTTTGGTGAGAGGGAAGCCACTGATATTTGAATGTGGCCCACATTGTCGTTGTCCTCCAACTTGTCGAAATCGTGTCACCCAAAAAGGTGTGAGAAATAGATTTGAAGTGTTTCGGTCAAGGGAAACTGGTTGGGGAGTTAGATCTTTGGACATGATACAAGCTGGTGCTTTCATTTGTGAGTATGCAGGAGTTGTTCTCACTCGTGACCAAGCTCAAGTAGTTTCCATGGTTGGTGATAATTTAATTTATCCAAGCCGGTTTGCCGAGAGATGGGTAGAATGGGGGGATTTGTCACAAATATATTCTAATTACGTACGCCCATCACATCCATCAATTCCTCCACTGGATTTTGCGATGGATGTGTCAAGCTTGAGGAATGTTGCTTGTTACATGAGCCACAGTAACTTTCCTAATGTTATGGTTCAGTTTGTACTGTATGATCACAATAATGTGATGTTCCCTCGCCTTATGCTGTTTGCAATGGAGAATATCCCTCCCTTGAGGGAGATTAGTCTTGATTATGGGGTGGCTGATGAATGGTCGGGGAAGCTTGCCATCTGTAACTGACTAGATTTTGAGAAGTTGGATGTGATGCAATGTGATCTCTGGGGTACCAGATGCACCGAGGTAATTAAAACTTTTTATTTGACTCTTTATGATGGTAGCGAATTTAATATTGGTGTTTAATTTTGATCTGTATTAGATTGCTATTAAATCTTTGCTGAAGAGTGGTTAAGATAATATATTGCTATTGTCTAGATCTAGTTTAGCGTGAATCCTGTAACATATGACTCATATCTGTAGGTTAGAGTTGTGTTATTCAGTGTGCTATTTCAAACTGCAGTTAATCTCTATGTGAAGCATATACTGGAGGATGGAACCTATAAACTTCTGAGACGGAGAAGCGAAAGTGTCTTTCTAATATACTTTTACCGTCCATGCAAATATGCAATATTTCTCAGATGTTAAATTTATTTTCAAATCTATTTTTGCTTTTATATTATCAATTAGCTCCTGTGGGAAGTGTTGGACCTTTGATATATTCATAAATTCCTGTTTCCTGATTTCGTATCTACCATTCTACCTGGATTTTGATGAATGTTTTTTGAACTGTAAGTGAACTAATTAGTTTTAAGGGTAAAAATTTGGATTGCTTATGATCTTTGAGCCCCCACCCTGGTCATTCAATTTTTTTTTCAAGATCATAGTACTCTTTCTGCTTTCATTTTTTTTCTTCAAAATTATATCACTCTTTCTGCTTTCACTTCTAAGTTAGGCAATAAATCATCTATTGCTACTTATTCTATTATGTTTAGTGGAAGAACAAGAGTCCACGTTTATACTCAAAGAAGCAAATGGGAATATCTTGCGAACAATCTTTAAAAACTATTTCCCTAAGCCCCCCCTCCACCTCCACCCCCACCCCCACCCCCACCCCCACCCCCACCCCACAGTGAGCGAACAAAGGGAATTGTGAATTGCAAGATATATGCTTGAGTGGTCTGTTAGCATGATAGCATTACGATATCTGGAAGATAACTGGAAAAAGTGTGTGCTTTTTGCAGTATATTGATATTCTTTGAAATGAGATTCTGTGCACAAATGAAATCATGGCCATATTTTTCTGATTGGAGTAGTTATAGGCAGTTGAAGTATAAATGTATAATGTGCAATGACCAGTGACAAAGCCAGAATTTTGTTTCAATAGGGTAAAAATTATTATGAGGCTATAAATAATTTCACGGGGGCTCGGGGGCAGCGGCCCTGAACCAATAAAATAAATAACTATTAACAATACTTTTACAATTTCTGGGTTGCATATATAACACACATATTTTATTACAATGATAATATAATAACTATATATATATGCATTTCACACACACACACACACACACACACACACATATATATATATATATGTATATATATATCTACTCCCTATTGACCCTTAATAAACTTTTCTAATCACAAATTGTACATAAATAATGTATTCCTTAATTGTTTAAAAAATAATGTAAATTAGATTATTATTTAGTTTAAGAAGATTATAGGGAGATGATGTGTTTGAAATTTGGTGAGAAAGTTATAAATTTTCAATTTGATCCCGTATATTAGAGAATTTATAAAACTTCAGTAGGGTCAATTTATTTATTTTTCCGAAATTTACTAATTTTTTCGTACATTATAAAACAATTTTTTCCCGTAGTGTGGTAAATTGATCCCACTCGGTCCTATGTCCCTTCGTCCCTGGCAATGACCACATGGATGTCTGACATTTAATATGGAAGTTGCAATTTCCTATGTATTATATTATTTAAGTTTCTAGATATTGCATACATATAGAAAGAAAAAGGTTTTCCAATAATGCATACATTGGCTACCTTATTAAGAATAGTGCAGGCTTATATTTTCAGTTGGTGACATTATTGATTTTCTTCAATAACTATGAAATGCTTCATTTGATAGAGTTGGCCTATAGGTGAGACTATACACATAACAAAAGCCCAAAATTGACAATATTTTATGGTATGCCATATGTGTCTTGTCGGCTGTATACTGACCTAAGAAGCATGAATACAGGTGCGTATGATAAAGAAGTACATATACGAGTGCGGGGATACGAGTATGTCGTACGAGGATACGAAGATTCGCTAAATATTAAATTATAATGATTCGGGTGCGGGGGTATTCTACACTTATTTTATTACCAAATATGTATATATTTATGTCTTGTTATATATATATTTATATACCCTATGATAAAAAAAAATCAACAAAATAGGTACTACAAGAGAAGAACTAAGAACATCCATTTAATATTTAAAGCCAAATTGTATCTTGATTGATTTGTATATGTATAATTAATATATTCTTTATTTTCCCTTCATAATTCGTGGCAGAAGGTGAAGTCAATTTCAATTGATAGTTTATATAAGATTTACCACCAAATTTAACTTATCAAAACGAAAAAAAGAGGAGTTTTAAAGCCAAATTGTATCTTGGTTGATTTTGTATATATATAATTATTATATTTTTTCCCTTCATAATTTATAACTTTTACGCCATTTAGCAAAGCATGAGAGAAAGCATGGTCATCCTGGATTCGATGTGGGACTTGGTGATCACTGTAATTTCAGAAATATGGTTGATTATTTAAGATAATTCTATGCTCGATGAGTGTAGCCCTGCTAACTTTCTAGTAAAAAGTAAAGATGTCAGCCCACTTTCTTTGCTTGCATCTAAATTTGTTTATGACTTTATTCATCTATATTTCAGTAGGCTTCTAGTAATATCTGCCAGAGTCAGAAACTCTAGGTAGAAATAAGCTATAGAAGTATCACTTGAAACATTTTTTGTTCATAATTGAAATTCTAGTGATGTAGATTGGGAAGCCCAAGGATGGTTAGCTTTAAAGGAAAGTGATATGTAGCACATCTTCAAATTTGAAGGCAAGAACTTTTAGGCAGATGATGTCTATGTGATATTTAAGTGCAAGGCTAGAATACAAATTCTTGTGACGCAGAGTTGACTTGTTTGTGAATGAAAACTCTGAACCAAATTATTTAAACAGTGATGAAGAGAGGAATGTATGAGGGAGGAATTTGGATGGAATCATAGTTTGGAAATCAATTTAGTTTGGCGTAAGAGTCACTAGGGAGTATGGGGCTTATTTATTTAATTTTCCCCCCAGATATTGATACTTAATGGAAGGAAAAGAAAGAATTTGGTAGCAGGCGTTTCTTGTGAGTGCGGCGTACAAAATCTGATCCTTAGACTGGAACAATGAGTAAGAAAGGCATGACAGGACAACGAAATTTGTAGAAAATTTATATTATGGGAATACATTTTCAGGTCAGAGCAACTAGGGAGGTCAAGTCTATGAACTGAGTCATCAATCCAGTCTTCCGAAGCTAGTCTTGTGCTCAGGTTCGGGTGGAACAAGCCCAAGCTTAGCCTGCTACGTCATGAACTATGCTTAGTAAAATTTACAACACCAAGTGACATTAAAATATGAGCAAATTTCTACTTTTAGTATAAAATTTCAATAAAATCTACAATGTATTAAAATGTAGCCAAATATACATTAAATGCTGTAAAACTATGTTACATGGACTGTTGAGTACGGGTAGTCTAAAGTTTTGGATTTGGTAGAGTTGGTTTCTATAGGCACGCGGACAGAACTGAAAATGTATAATATTTGGATATAGGTGCGTAGACACCACGTTTATGTAAAAAGTTAGACAATTTGTGCAACTATATTCCTTCTTAAGCAAAATTCCATTGTAATTAGCATCCACATGAGACATCTAAACGAGATCAAATAATTCTTTATTTCGTCTTTTTCATCAAATCTATTTCTTCTTTCCCTTATCCCCCTCTCATTTTTTATTCTTCTTTATGGACTTCATGTTTGACACAAATGCCTGTGTCCAGGTGTCTTACTCGGGCACTTCACTCTCTTTTAGAAGAGTCGATGTAACATAACAGAAAAGTATAATCAAATTAAACATAAGTTCCACAAATTACTTTTAAATAGCTATATATTCAATATAAATGTGATAGCATCAATTTTGAAGGTATGACTTACTATTTTGTAAATATTCATATATTATCAATTGATTATACATGATTTTATGTAAACATACTTAATTTTGAATGATATGAAAAATATCTAAATATATTTTTGTGTGTGAATGATCTCTATAATCAATATTTTAAGATAAAGAAGAAATTTTATTAGATGTAAAAAAAAAAAGCAATTTAAACCTCTAAGAAGGCAAAAGAAAAAAACAATTTAAATGAGGGAAGGTGTGCAATACAAAGATCAGCCAGATAAATACCCCTAAATCAATATTCATGAGTCTATTTGAGGTTCTGGAGCTAAGTAGTGAGATGTTGAAGCTACCTTCTCTTTTAATAGACTCTTAACTTTTAGTCAAAGGTTAATTTTTAATCATAAAGGTACTCTACAACTTACCCACCAAGTAAATAATCTTAATATTAAAAGAAAACTCTTCTAATTAGAATATAATCATAAAGAAATTGAAGCTAATCTCCTAATTCAAATTTAATAATCTATAATAAAATATACTTTATAATTACAAAGGAAAATTTAATATCTAAATTTAAAATTTAATTAAAATTTTAATATAGTTAAAACTTCTAAAATATCCTACTTAATATAAGTAATAAATAATTGCATTAATAATCAAATACTTATTTCTAAATAAGAATACAAAATTAATAATAAATTTCTTAATCTCTCTCTTCTCTACGCGCCTTTGCAAAAAACTCGTTCTCGAGTTTTAAAATTTCGAAAAATAATAAATCACGATTGGGGAGATTTCTTCCAACAAAACGTGCGCATCGCATCTTCCAGTTTCATAAGCATAATTTTTGGAACTAGAAATGATATGATGAATTTTTTTGAAGCATCTTGGACTCAAATATATCATTCGGAAAGAGAAGATCAACATTCTGATCTCCACTTCTTTTTTTCTTCTTTTTTTCATTTTTATGTTAAAGGTCCTTTTTTTTCTTTTTTATCCACTGGAAGTACCTTTGAAATGTATATTTGCAAACCACTTTGAGTCTCCAATCAGCACAACATCCTCAGCCATCCTTGGATCTTCAAGTTGTTTAACATTCACAACTTTTTCTTTATCAATACCCCCTTGAGCATGTAAATGGGTCTCCTCTTGTGAACTTGGGGCTCTAGTTGAGCAAAAGCCAATTAGGATGAACACTTATTTGCTTTGGAACAAAATAGGGAAGAACATAGCATGTGGTACATAGTACGTACTCGTAATGGGTCTCGAAATCTGTAAGGCTTCTTTTAGATAATTCTCTATTATCATATGCAATTTACAATAATCATATGAAAAATAAGACGACCTTTTCCTTTGCTCGTGCATGACAAAAATTTGATGCTCAAGTTGCTTGATTTTATCCCAAAGAAATGTGGATCGTCACACTTGTTTGTTCTATCAAATCTGGAAGAAAACATTGTAATCTCTCTCTTTGTGTGGGATAGGTGGAGACTACGACAACGATTCAACGATCTCATTGGATATGGTGAAAAGAAGTCCTACGCGGTAAATAAAACACATTTTCCTTTTCATCTCAAAAATTGGATATGGTGAAAAGAAGTCCCAACTTACGCTCTGCTTGGTAAATAAAAAGAAAAAAATGGTGAAAAAAGTTTAATCCCAAATAAATACATTTTAATAACAATTACAACTCTTTATATAGGAACTCTACAACTTAATGAACAAGTAAATTTTAAATTTCCATATTATAACTTTTAAATAATAAGATCTTCTAATTAGATATACTACTATAATTTTTATTCTTTTTCTTTTCTGTTCTAATAATCTCCTAATCCAAGTATACTACTAATAATAAAAATCTTATTTAAAAAGGAAACAATCTCTATAATAAAAATCTTAAAATCTACTCTACTAATATAATTAAAACTACTCTCTTAATTAAATTCTACTATATATTAAAACTTCTAAAGTATCCTACTTAATATAAGTAATAAATAATTACATTTATAATCAAATATTTATCTCTAAATAAAAATACAAAACTAATAATAATTTTCTTGATTTTCCTCTTTTGTTCCATGTTATTGGTCACTTAACTAGTGAACCAAACCAAGCCTCTTAATTTCTGACAATAATTGGTAGTTATGTCTAAAAATCAATATATTTATTTTATTAGAACTTGTTAATAAATGTGCACTAATGAGTGAAAAGGAGTTGAAAACCAACTTAAAATGTGTGCACGATTAACATCAAGTAGTACATGCTTGTCATTAAGTTGTTCAAAGCATATTTTTGGTATTCTTTTTTGGGAATAGATTTCCACAATTTATACTCAAACTTGACCTTTGTGATACTGGTTGTGTTAAAGGTTCATTATTGATGCAACATTAGTTGCTAATGAGGTTGTGGAGGATGTTCATAGGAGAGGGAGAAAGGGTCTTGTTCTTAAGTTGGACTTTGAGAAAGCTTATGATAGGGTTAGTTGGGGTTTTTTGTTTAAGGTTTAGCAGAGTAAAGGGTTTGGAGCTAGGTGGCGTTCTTGGATGAAAGAGATTTTTGTCTCTTCTCATTTTTCAGTGATTGTGAATGGGGAGCCCAAATATTGGTTTAAGGTTTCGCGAGGTTTGAGGCAGGGTGACCTTTTGTCTCCTCTCTTATTTATTTTAGTTATTGATGTTTTGAGCAGGATGGTTAGTCGGGAAGAGGAGTGGTATTCTTGCGGGTTGTCTAGTGGGGCGAGAGGACGTGAAGATTTCTTACCTTCAATTTGCTTATTAATATTATTCTTTTTCTTTCGGAGGTGATCTAAGGGTTTAAAAATGTTTAAAATTCGTCAAGTTTTTTAGGTTGTTTCTGGTATGAGGATTAATTTGTCTAAGTGCAGTTTAGCAGAGATTAATATAGCTATAGAGGATCTTTTTAGCCTATTCGTCTCTAACTGGTAGTACTATTGAGAGCTTCTCGCTTGCTTATATTGGCATTCCACTTGGTGGGAATCGTAGGTCAGTTCGTTTTGGGATCCTGTTGTTGGAAGAGTGGCTCAACGTTTAGATAGGTGGAAAGGTGCACATTTTTCATTAGGGGATAAAATTACTTTGATTCAAGCTTGTTTGTATAATATTCTCCTTTATAAGAACTAGCGTTGAGAGGAAGGATCATTTGGTTGGGTGGAAAATGGTGCGTCTTTATAAACAGGAGGGATGTTTGGGGTTGGGTAATTTGATTCTTAAGAATGTTGCTCTAGTTGGTAAATGGCTTTGGAGATTTTTATTGGAACCTCATTCCCTTTGTCATAAGGTTATTAGGAGCAAGTTCAGTATACATGTGAATGGGTGGGATGCCATGCAAATCCTTGAAGCTATACTACATTTATTCGTTATTTGAGATACAGGGTTGGGGATCATCGGATTCGATTTTGGGAGGATTCTTGGTTGGGAAGTACTCACTTTTCTCTTGCTTTTAATCGTTTGTATTGTATTTCTTCATTACACGATGCTCTCATTTCTAATTTCATAAAACATGAAGGGGATTTTTTTTATTGGGATTTATATTTCTTCAGGAATCTCACTCTACTTGCTTGATTTTGGTTCATTTATCCTCCTCTTTTGATAAGCGCATCTGGACTTTAGACCTAATTGGTTCTTTTTTTGTAAGAGTTACTATTTTTTGACTCGGTCTATTGTTTCTAATCCATTTCCATTGGCTTTGTATATTTGGAAAGCTAAAATCCCTTCTAAAGTCGAGGCTTTTATGTCGTCTCTGGTTTTACAAAGATTGATTACTAATGATCTCTATCAAAATAGCAGGCCTTGCAAAGTTCCATCTTCGTACATTTGTTTAATGCGCAGGCGGAGGAATGAGACTCATGCTCATTTATTTTTGCATTGTCTTGTTGCTTGGGGCTTGTGGAGCTCTCTCTTTGGAGTGTTAGGAGAGGAGTGAGTGAGTGTTTTAGTGAAAGATATGTTGCTAATTTGTTCTCGAGGATTTGGAAACAAGAGGGATGCCAAAATTTTATGGAAGTGTCTTTTTTTCCCTTCTATTTTATGGGAAATTTGGAATGCGTGTAATGCTAGGCTGATTAGAGAAAGTTACTTATCTTTTAAGCTGTTAGAGTGATAAGATTATTTTTCTTACTTTGATTTGGTCTTCTTCTATGGGGGACTTTAGAGGTATCTCTGTGAGACTGTGAGGGATGCACTTTTTTTAATGGTATTTTTTTTAATTCTTATATATATATATATATATATAGGTTAAGTTCAGATGACCACCTGGGGTTTAAGCGTTTTCCCACTTAACCATCTGTAGTCAGTAAAGTTACATTTAAAATCCTGACTTTTTGAGTTGAAGTGAAAACGTCACTTTTTCCATCCAACTTAACTGTGCGTGTATGTCACACGCCAAAAACGCGTGCGAAGGTACTGAAATAGTCAAAAAAGACTAGTAAATCTCCAAAATACTCCCCACTCTCAAACCGTGCTTCCTCTCTCTCTCTCTCTCTCTCTCTCATATACACCGGCCAATCTTTTCCCCAATCTAGGTTTATTTTGGGGTAATCTGATCTCCCTCAAATTCACCCGTTAAAACCCTAAAAATTCTTCTCTATCTCTTCAATTTCTATTAATTCAATGGCGTTTGCATTGAATACGTATCGAAGAAGAAGGCGAAATCTAAAACTCCAAAGTGAAGTGCGTTCATCCTGCGAGGTGTACTCGGCCACAGCCTCCGTGCGTTAAGCGCCCAGTGGATCCTCCATGTCCAAAAAGGTTACAAACTAAAAACTCCCCAATTTTGATAACTAGGATGATGGAAAACCCTCAGTGATGTAATGGGCAAGTCACGGTAACCCACGTTTACTCCCGTCGTCGGAATCGGTATTCGCCCCAAAAGCCGTCTATTTTCGATGATTTGACAGTGAAATCCGTGGTGGTGAAGACGGAGGTTGAAGAAGATGGTTAGGCTTGGAGGTACAGGGAGCCCTCAGCGAGGTTGGAGGATGAAAGTTGTCCCAAAATTGAGGCTCAAATTGGTTTTAGCATCACCGTTGCGACTTTGGAGGAAGATCAAGAATGGGTACGTAAATATGATGCTTAATTTGGCAGACAATCAAAATATTTTTGGTGAGAAAAGAGTTCCAATGGGTCGTCGTCAAGTTCCAATTGCATACTCCACCCAATTTGATAACAGCCTGACCACTGGATTTTAGAAAAAATGTTAGAATTTTTGGTTTAGGTGTAGTTCAATCCTCTGTATGGTGTAGAAAAAATGTTAGAATAAGAAAGTTTTTTCTGATTATGGTGTATCAAGAAGCCCCAATAGTTTGACTAGTGAGATGAGTTCAAGTTTTAGGTTGATACCAGAGTCAACCCAGATAAAGAATGCACTTAGTGTGAGTAATTTATGATATTATAATGCAATATCCATTAGTTATTATATGGTGTGTATCTCTTTACTCATGTGGTGAAGGAGAAAAGAATCAGAGGTAACTAAGAACAATCAATTATCCATGTATTTGTATTAATTTACAAACTATGTATCACTCTAGTTTGTTACATTTCAAAATTTGGATCTGTGTATATTACTGATGTATTTGTGCATCTGTGTATGCTTCTATATTCTTTCATCATTTCTTTTAGCTCTAATTGGATCAAGCGTAGAGAGAGGATGTAGGTGGAGAGAGAAAATGGAAGCCGGAAGCTTTGTATTCTCTGCTCCCTTGTCTGTAAGTATGGAGGGTAATTAAGTCTTTAGCCAAATCAAGTAACAGAGTTAAGACGGAAAACATTTTTTTACTTCAACTCAAAAAGTCAGGAGTTTAAATGTAGCTTTACTGACTACAGGTGGTTAAGTGGGAAAACGCTTAAACCCCAGGTGGTCATCTGAACTTAACCCATATATATATATATATATATATATATATATATATATATATATATATTTTGTTGTCGGTTGAGGGTGGACTTCTTGTTCCCCCGTTTGTTGTATCCTTTCTTTTCTATTGATAAATTTCTTCTTTTATCAAAAAAAAACCTTTAGCTCGTGTTAATGTAATATACTCTACTCTAAAATAGTAACTTTTGTATATTAAAATGGACATTTTAGACTCCAATCAATTTGCTTAAGCAAGTATTCATGGATTCTTCTTGATTCTTCTAAGGATTCTTTCGTAGTTTTAAAAAAATAGAGATATTAATAGATTAATACTATTACTAATTCATATAATGTCTTCTAAAATAATACTATCTGCGAAATTAGTAGAAGAATTTTAACTGAGAAGATTTTGTTCACTAATGAGATCACTGTTTTCTTTTTGCTCAGTCATGCAGCCACCACCGTTGCAATCTCTTAATTAATCACATTTATCCACTTTCCTTTGATCTCAGTAGAACATTTAGTCCACTTTCGCTGCAAGTATGTAAGAACTGCATAAGGTGCATCTTGCATATGTCAAGCAACCTTTATCAACTTGTATATAATTTATTTCACTTCAAGAAAATAAGAAGTGAAGAAATTATTATTGGTATTTGCTTTTTAGATGCAGGGTTTTTTCTCTCACTTGAATGGCTAAAATTATGAGTTTCTTCTCCTAGTTGAGCCTGAACTGTACCTCTCTTTTGGTTGATGCAGGAGCGATCACATGACAAAAGCTAGTCCTAAGGAAAAATTGTATTAATTGTTCCAAGTGTAGAGTTTCTTAGCAATTTCATAACTTATGGACATGGTTTTTAGTTACTGGTCTTCTTGTCCCTCATATGTGGAATAAATCTGTAAGATTGTGTAGGATCTAATAATGCTGTATTTTACTCTAACTTTATTTGTTCAAAGTTTAGAATTCAAGAGTGTATAAATTCTACAAGGCCTTCACTGGAGGCCTTAATCTTGTAGATTGTACCCCTCTCTTAGTGGCACAAATAATTTGTTTTCAAGTGATTTGGGTTCTATTTGTTAACAATACCCGGTGGCCCAAGTCTTAAGTCTTCAAAGGCCGACTCTCTCTCACAGTCTCTCACTCTCATTCTCTCTCTCTCTCACTCTCACTCTCACTCGGTCCTTGAATCCTAAACCTAGTACATAGTCTCACACATTTGTGCCAACTATAAATATTTTTTCTTCGCTAAAGGTTGAGTTTGGGACTATATCTTTAAATTTCAATATTTGGGCCAACCGGCCAAGGTATTGTATTTAAAGATAAGTAGGTCTTGACCTACTAGCTGAAATATGTTTTATTCCGCACAACTGATAATGTAACGAGGCAATGCTAAATTTGAAGACCTATGCTACGTTTGGGTTGAGGGAATGGAAATATGGAATGGAGGAAGGAATGAAATGAAAAATAGTGCATCTGCTGTGATCAGTTTTGGAGGATAAACCATTCCAATTGGAATGAAAATTCATTCCATCCCCTTAATTTTAAATCCATGTGGGAGGTTGTGGAATAAAATCCATTCCAACATAACCCTAGCCCATTCCCATTTTGGGCGGATGGAATGGATATATGTGATAATTTTGTCATCATATTACACCACCACCACCACCACCACCACCACCACCAATAATCAAACATGCACTTGAAATATGTTAAAATCATTCATTCCTTCATCCATTCCATTCCTTCAATCAAACACGTCATACTGATTTGCCTAGCAAGAGGTGAATATCATGAACCACTTTTAGATATTATATTATCATATTAAAGACTAGATTACTACTGGACCTTTAAAAAAGATTATATTAGACTAAATCCTAAGGGGGAATTTTAATACTTTGCAGCTTGTACATTACTTACCTAAGCTGGGCATTGAATTCCTCAAATTAGAAGTCCTCATAATTGTGCATGAATTTGAAATAACTAAGTCAGCAGTTCTGATGATCACTATAATTTCTATATTTAGATTTGGTGGTGTATGCATCTACTTTTAAGTGTTCCTGAAGACAATTGTGTGTGGTAAACACATGCTATGATCAAATTTGAGTATATTTAGTTTTGGTGGTGTATGCATCTACTTTTAAGTGTTCCTAGAGACAATTGTGTGTGGTAAGACACGATATGGCTGTCTCTATTTAAAATGATATTAATCTCAAACATGGTGATTATTTTCTCTGGCATATTCAGATATATCCTTGTTTAGTGTAGTGTTATAAGCTCATGAAGCTATTGTTGGGTGCCCTTTGATTTCTTTACGTGTTCCTGTTAAATCAGGCGCATGCACTTTAAAAGATTGTGAAACTAGAATTGATTCTATCAATAATCTTGTATGGATTTTTCATGTTCTAGTATCCATGTTGGGCGGGCCATGTTTTAAACCTTTATTCAGGGATATTTACTGATTGCTAAGTTTCTCATTATTATTTTTTCCTTTATGCAGATGGAATCAGTGGGCAATAGTTAGTTTCCCAGTTTCCAAATATTATAACCCTCAGTGCTGTGGCTTACCTATCTATTTTCTGGTTTCGGATCTACTGAATATACATTACCAGATGAAAAAAAGGCAATGAGAATTATCTGGGAGTGAAAATGATTCACGGTAAGCTACCATTTTGTCATTATGCTGTAAATGATATTCTAGCCTTCTATAAGGAACTATCTGCACTAACAAATTTTCACAAAGGGTAAATACAACAAGGTTACAATACTTGTATGCCGAACTCTGTAAACTCGTTCATATATCTAGCTTCTTGTATATATGAAGTCCAAATTGCGTAAAAGTCTGTACTGGAATTGTATCAGTTCATGTTCCGATGGATGAATGCTATCTAGTTTTTGTTTTGCTTGCCAAAAAATAAATAAATTCAATTTGACCCTTTTGTCCTTCCTTTTGAGTTTTAGATCAGGAGGTGAAATTTTTCTTGAACTAGGAAAATGATTCATTTTTTCTGGTTTTATTATACTGCTCGCTGTAACCTTGTAGATGCTTTATAGTATAGTGCACATAAAGGCTTTTGGTAATATTTTTCGCCCCGGCTGTGTTGTCCTAACGAGGCCATCACTTGGGCAAGTATAGGCCACACTCAATTTGATTCATCTTCCTTTTTATACTGAAATATTTTCGGCTTTCTGCATCTAGTTAGGAACCTATGGAGGGATTTTTCCCTTTTTTTATTATTATTTAAATTATTGGTCATTCGAGTTTATTGAACTGATTATAAGTGTGAGGCTGCCTGCAACCCCCCCCCCCCAACCCCCTCTCTCTCCCCAAACCAAAAAATTTCTGCCCATTTTTCCTGCACAACTCTCTAGAATATTGTTATTTCTAATTTTCAGTGTACAAAAGATAACTTATAAAAAGAAGAGTTCTGAATTACGATTACAAAACATATCAATACATGTAGAATTATAAGAGGACTATATTTATTAGACATTTCTCTCATAATATCTGAATGGCTAAGTTATTATAACCAACTACAATCATAAACTCAAAACTCTTTGGGGATTTTAAACTCAAATTGATTAATCATGTTTTTATTTATTTTTAATTTGATTGTTTTTTTTAGTAAAATACAGTGATATCCCCTCTAAATAATCATAATAACACTCACCTCTCTAATTTTTTAAATAACAGCTATTATTTCTGCAAGTTTTTTGGGTTAACTAAATAGATAAAGGTACATATTTACTCTTGCATGTTGTCAAATTTGAATTCATAAACATAATATATATATATATATATATATATATATATATATATATATATAATTATCCTTTCTAATACAATATATTTTAATGGAGTTGTTTTAATTAAAGTGATTGAGTAGATAGTTTAGTTTTTTGGTGTTTAACGAATGAAAATATTATTTAATTTTTAGTTTCATATTATGATTTTTATATGTAAAATTTTGTTAGTATATATCAAAATTTGGAATGTTTATGATTTTGATTATAAACATAGTATACATATATATTGTTTAAATTTGTTAAATAAAAAAATAATATATTTATTACTATCTCTATCTTGTAAAAAGATTTTTTTGTATATTTTTTCTTTTTTTGAGCAACAATATTTGTCATTTTTACCGTAAATAATTATGCCCAAGTGTGATTTATGTTTAGTTTAATATTTGAGAAAATTATTAATATAATTTTTAATACTTTTTTATGAATAATAAGATTTGTTATGTAATAATAAGTTTATTTTACATAAATTTTAATATTTGAGAAAAATAATTATAATTTTTTTGACAATAATTTATAACTTTTATGGGTATTAAATTTTTACCTTTTAATTACAAAAATATATATATTTGAATGTATATTACGTAAATTTTAATATTTGAGAAATTTAATTAGCAAAAATTGTGAGACTTTATTTTATTTATTATTTTTTGACATTTATGTTATTTATTACACAAGTTCATAATTTAATTAATTAGATCAAGTTAAGTAAAAATTATAATATACAAATTTATATTTAGTGGATATATTAAACATTATGACTTGAAGGATTTATTAGACATTATATTAAAAATATTTTTAGATATTAGTTGGTCAACCACACTAGGGGTAGTGAATGTTATATATTGTAAACTAGAGGGGTACTAACTGTTATTTAAAAAATTAGAGCGATTGTGAGTGTTATTATGATTATCTATAGGGGATGTCAATGTATTTTACTTTTTTTTTTTTTGTAAAACATGTTTCCATTCTTATATAAAAAATATTTTCAATTAAAATGTCGGGGCAAACTTTTTAAATATTGTTATGTTTATCTGTTGAGGTATCACATGATAATAAAGTCCTTCATCAGAATATAAGAAGAAAAATCGATGACATATATGTTCTAATATATCATAGACCTAATTCACGTATTGACGTATTGTATTTATCCAATAAGTCTTTAGATTTTTTTTAATAAAAAAAGTGAATAATTATCTTTATTTAAAATATTCGGATAACATCTTAAACTTTTTACAAGAAAATAAACAAACAAAAAACTCATGTTATGTTTATCCAAAATTCTTTATATCTTTTTAGATACTATTTTAAGATTTCTTTAACAAACACCTCAATAGATAATATTTCTAGTTAGAGCAATTTTACCATAAAGTCTCAAGTTCAGGGTATAAATTAAGAAGGGTGTATTTAATTAAAATTTTAAATTTTTTTAAAGATTTTTAAATTTTGGTTGTATTCAATTAAGACATTTAAAGAGTTTATAAAAGTTTACTGGTATTCAATTACTACTTTTGTAATATCTTTAAAAGTTATGTGATATTAAATTGAGACTTTTATAAAGACTATAAAAGTATTTTGGTATTCAAAAAATCATAGATTCTTCAGATTTATATTACATGGCAGAGTTTGACCGACTTTAGAAGAAAAATTATAACTATCAACTCATATCCAAAGTTTGATCTCATCTTTAAAGACTTCCAAATATTAAACACAAATGTGGAAATTCAAATTGCCAATAAAGAAATTGTCAGAGAGATTTTATGGAAAATTCAAAAGTCGCAAAACTCTCTAGTAAATTTTTAACTTAAAATAAATATAAATTAATCTAATTTTAGAAAATATAATTATTAAAATTATAAATCGTTTAATTTTTTTTAACTAAATTTATTAAAATTAGATAAACTACATAAATTTTTGTTATAGAAATATCTCATTATGACTTTGAAAAATCAAACAAGAAATTTTAATTTTAATATTATATTATATATAAATATATTATATTATATAGATATATTATATGATATATACGAATCCTGATAAATTTTAAAACTCGTCAAAATTAAAAAAATTAGTTAAAAGATGACAACGGTCGACTGTTAAAAAATTAGTCATGTAGCATTTTAATTAATTAATTTCTAACATCATAAATAAATTAAAAAGTCGCATAATTATTTTTTTAACGGTCAGTTTTGGTTCACTAACAACTATTAATAATTTTAAAAAAATAAAATCTCTCTGGCAATTTTGTCTGTGGCTTACTGACGACTAAAAATCTCTTTGGTAAATTTTCTATAACTTGGCGGCAATTTACTCACATGTATGAAATTTTGTGACTTTTGATCATATAGATTTTCATTGTCATATTATTTTGTGAAAAACAGAGTTTGGTACTCCTACTAAAAAAAACGTGTATATATAATTCAATGAAAAGTGAGCTTAATTTTTGTGTTACGTCTGTAGTTTCTAAAGTTTTATTCGTATCCGAGTATCCAAATTTATCATGAAATGAGTAGAATAATATGAATGCTTTCAACATATATAAAATCTTATGCCACAATAATTTAATGAAATAATGGAATTTCCTCTAGTTCATGAAAAAAGATGAAGAGGATGTACACATGAGCTAATTAACAATTAATATAAGCTGCAAGATATATTAGAAGTATACAAAAGTTTATCAAAATCTTGGTAAAAATTCTATTAAAATATGTCACTTATTTCATGAAGTCTATAAAAGTTATTTTAAAAGTCTTTAAAGTTTTTAAGTCATTAAAATTCATAAATTCTACAAAAGTCTGTCACTAAAAAAAAATCTTTAAAAATTTTAATTAAATACACCCCCTAAGAATTAAAGGTCATCCTAAATGGATTAAAAAGATAAACTATACAATTAGGACTTAGGTTATATAATGATGGCCTAGCCCTCGGGTGTACGTGGGGCCTCGATTCCTTCGGACTTGCACAAATGTCTGCATAGGTGTTTGTAAAATGAGATCGAGAGGTTGATATTAATCTTAAGGTTTTAAATGTAAAAATGTCTAACCTTTCACTTATTGTGGAGGACTCTCTTTTATAGTAAAAAAAAAAAAATTAGTTCCCATCCCTTCAGCGTGTCACATCGAGGTTATGGCTATCGTGAGATTTCGTTATCATAAAATCAACTTCATAGTAAGTTAATAAATTGACCAATACAGTGCTGATACGCAGAGGAAGAGATCATTTTTTGACATTCGTATCGATATTGTACTGATCAATTGATCAAAATTAACTTCATGCTAACCACTCCCGTCTATATGGGTTGGTGGGAAACGACACATCAATTGACATTTGCACCGCTCAAGGAACAACACATTGGGATCCCTGATCGAAGGACTGGTGCCTAAGATTGATCATTTAGTTATAACCGAATAACAAAATCTGGTTATTTTTACTATCCGAAAAATCAACCGAATTAAGAAATATCCGAATTACCGAAAATCTCGAAATTAAGTTCCATATGTAGAGAAAAAGAGAGACTAGTATTATGTATTATAAGTTGATTGGATTTGGGCCAATTGAAACTCTAGTCTCAGACTCTCAGCAAACAAAGTTTATTAAAAACCAATACCAGAGACAGAGAGCATGGGACGGTGGGACGGTGAGATCGTGAACAACGGAGGCTGAAGACAAAGGCGAAGATGGTGGTCGGCGAGACGAAAATATGAGAGATGAATATGATATCAGATGAGACTTGAGAGCTAAGAGGTAAAAGGAGAGAGGAACTGAGATGGGAATTAAGGGCACCGACTCGGTATGAGATATGCTCTCATTTTTATCAAGATGAGATCTAATGAGATCTACTCTCTTTTAGTTATAACCGAATAGCAAAATCTGGTTATTTTTACTATCCGAAAAATCAACCGAATTAAGAAATATACGAATTGCCGAAAATCTCGAAAATAAGTTCCATATGTAGAGAAAGAGAGACTAATATTATGTATTATAAGTTGATTGGATTTGGTCCAAGTGAAACTCTAGTCTCAGCAAACAAAGTTTATTAAAAATCAATACCAGAGACAGAGAGCATGAGACGGTGGAACGGTGAGATCGTGAACAACGGAGGCTAAAGACTGAGACGAAGATGGTGGTCGGCGAGACGAAAATATGAGATCAGATGAGACTTGAGATCTAAGAGGTAAAAGGAGAGAGGAACTGAGATGAGAATTAGGGGCACCGACTCGGGATGAGATCTGCTCTCATTTTTATCAAGATACGAGATCTACTCTCTTTTTTTCCCAAAAAAATATGGATCCACTATCCATGGGCCATGGGCCACTTCCACTTTTTGGTAATTCTTGTTTAAACTATGCATATTTATTCGAAAGAATTGTGCCTGTCCAAATTTAAAATCTTATTTGACTTACCATGCAGTAGGTCAAGTACATCATACAAATATAAAATTACTTTTTCTTAATAAAATATGTTCTATTATTCGCAATGGCAAGAATAAGACGATTTAAAATCGGACTCTATAATCTATCAATAAGAATTCGGATATAACCGAATTACAAAAAATAACCAAATTATAAAAAAAAATCGATTAAAAAAATTCGATTCAATTCGGTTATATTCGTTTTTTGCTCAGTCTTACTGGTGCCTAACTTCATTCACACCGTCATTCATCCACATTATGAGTTGTTTGTTGACTTATGAATGAGTTTGAATAATAAGTGGTAAGACCTCGAATTTATTTTTTTTATAAATAAAATGGAATTTCCTTTATTTATTATTTTGAAATAGTAAGGGTTGATTTGATTAATGTGGTTAGTTATGGGTAAAATGCGCAAATTTTACAAAATAAGCAAGTGGTTATAAAATATTCATTGTTGTGGGGAATATTCATTTGGTCGTGGAATATTAAATCTTTGTCGGGAATATTAAATGCGACTTGCCAATGCGACCATGTGTGGGCCCCATAACCTGAAAGCGATTGGAGGAAGAAAACGACAAATATAAGTTGTTTAAAAATAACAATAGTAGTTATTCACATTTACCTTTGTTGGAATACCAAAGTGGTTAAAATACGATAATATCGTGGGTTGCGACAAAGAAGACACGGTATTACATGATTGTTGAATTATTGATCCTTACGTAAGAAGGCGCACTACTCAATAATTATTACGATGAATTCTTTATTCAATATTATATTGATTCAATAATTGCTGCGTTGATATTTTGTATCGCTGATTGTTTCAATAATTGTCATTACACAGTATTTTTCATTATCAAATCAATAATTCATATTATTTGAATAATATTATCGAGATAACATTATTGGCAATGTCTCAGAAAGTTACATCTAAGGAGAGGTTTGTCGCTTTAATTGCAGCGCCAGTAAGAGAGAAATCCTTATTGGAAAGCCCCCTCTTTCCTGGGAACCTGCCTGGTTGTTAGTAATGTGATTCTATAATATTATTTGTGAATAATTAATTATTGATTTATATGATATTGATTTTATGTGGATATAGATGGAGAAAATTTTTAATGTGACAATTGTTAAAAATTAATATTTTATCTTTTTGATAAAATAATTTATTTAAATATATTATTTTAATAATATATTAACGGTGATATTTTTTACAATGAATGTGGGATATATGAGTATATGAGGAGGAAGAGTATTTTTTGTGGCATTAAATGTTTAATATATGTTTTGTGTGTCGGTGGACACAATTCTTGATAGAAAATTGATTATAGATCGTAAAATCGCTCATTTATGGATTTCGGATAATTTCGCTTTGGAATTTGGAAAACTTCCTTCCGTAAAGTTGTATAGAATTGAATTTCCTATAAAAAGTCGCGAGATTCGAATTTTCTGACAAAAGGACTATTTATCATGAATTATTGAAGTTCTGGAGTTCAGAAATAATTGATTTTTGGAAGTTTTAATTATTTTATATAAGAAAAACGTTTTTGTGGTTGTTGGCACATGGGTGGCTGATGTTTTTGACCAAAGAAGGCATGCTAGAGTTTTCAAAACATGTGGGTAGGAATTTTGTATTAATAATAATATATTTTATTAATTTAGTCTCTTTGCGTTCTAACATTTTCCTATAAATAGAGGCTAAGTTAGAATTGAAAATCACACCGTAAACTAAGTTTTCTCTTTCTCTCTCTATATTATCAAGTTTATTCTTGTGAGTATACTTTGAGTGTTGCTATATCTGGTCGCGAGTTTCACAAGACTATACCGAAATTCAATCGAAGTACGGTTATTTTGAGGTAAAGGATGTTATTTCTTTCGCATGAATGATATTATTTTCTTCAATATCATTATGCCAAAATATTGGTTGAACTTTTATCAAATTTGAAACTTTTTCATGTCTGGGTTACTTATTCATGAGTTACTATTCACGAGTTACTATTCATGAGTTCTTATTCACGAAAGTCTTATTCACGAAAGCGTGAAGATGTTTTTTTTTGTGAAATTTCTATCTTTTGTGCTCAAGGTTCTTATTCACGTGATACTGACATTATTCACGAATCTTTATTACTATTCACCGAAAATGAAATTTTTCTTTTTGTCCAAGATGTCTATTTTGGCTACTATCTTTGATTGTATCCATGTTTTTTTGATCGTTATTTTTGAGTTCGCTTGAAAATCGTTTATTATGAAGTATTATCGATCTTGGATAAACTGTTGTATGCGAATCCCTAATATTTGTCCTTCTATCTCACCGGATTCGTTCTTAAAATATTTTCATCATCCTCATTCCTTAATGGTGATACTTGATGAATATCTTTGGCACGTAGTCTGAGATGAACGATTAATCGATGAATATCTTTGGCACAGTAGTGCAAAGATGAACAGTGTTGAGATGAACATGACCAATTTGGTGATTTAAATGAATATCTTTGGCACAGTAGTGCAAAAGATGAATATTGATTGTTATTCTGGGGATGAAATATTGATGATGGACTTTTAAACCTTAGAAGACGGTAGAATTCTTTCTCTACGTGACTCTTCTAATGGATTCTTTGCTTCCACGCATTTGTTGATCTAAAACTTGTTTTCTATTGTATTCTATTAGATTTTTCCTGTTGAAGACTAACGATAATTTGTTGTATATTATCTTAGTCATAATATTCTTTATTGGGCTAGTTGAGCTCACCCTTTTCCTTGTTGTTCCATTTTCTTCTCGGAGGTGAGAACATGCGAGGATCGAGTCGGGTCAGGGGTATGGAATGAAGGTTCTAGAGAGAGTTGTTTAGTAGTCCTCACCATTTTTGTAAAATAAGTGTATCAATAATTATGATGGGGATTTATTTGCGTGTGGATATTGTCTTGTAGCGCAATATCTCGTATTTAAACTCACAGTATGTATTGTCGTATTTCACACGACATTTGTATTATTGAAGTTGTAGTTATTTCTGTACCATGTATTTGGCGACTCAGAATGGGTTGGGTGGAATGGACCTATTTTGGGGGCGTCACATAAGTCATTTTAAATTTTGAGTGCGTTTGAATGATTTATTCAAAAATTTGTGACTGAATAAGTAAGAAGTAATGCATAATGATATTTTAACTTACATGACAATTAAAATTTACATTCAATATCCATCTTGTTTACTATTGTAAACAAATTTTCTTATGTACACATTGTTTTTGATTTTTGTTTAACAAATTGGATAACTAATTTAATGAATGTTGTTGTAGTCTTTTGTTTTGATTTTATGTACTATAAAATATTATTAATATTTTTTAGTGTTTTATTCCTAAAATTTTATTTTTAATAGTATACTTCATCAAATATTGTTCAAAAGTTTATATTTAATTTTTCTTAGATAACATTGTTTATTTATAATTACATAATAAATTTGTTCATAACAGCCTAGAAAGTTAAAATAGGATAATACACGTATTTATATATTTTAGCGAACAATTATCAAACACATCATTTTATTTTGTATTCAGATCTTCTATTTCATTCAACTTATTCAGATTTTCTCATACATTCAGAACTTTTTATTTACTTTTGACTGATAAAATAAACTAGTGTTTAGCCGAGAAGTCTAAAAACCAAGTTAAAAATCAATTATAAGAAAAAATAGCCGAGAAGTCTATTTAATTATTTAATTAAGATTTATTTTATAATAAAAAAAGTAAATATTGTTGTGTTGTTAAAAAATTTCCATTCATACATATAAATTTGGATAGAATTATAAGATTAAGTTGTTATATCCATATGTCGTTAAAATATTATTAATAATAACTACATAAAATCTTGGTATATGACGACAAATGAGTATGAGTTCCGTTATGCATGTAGTACGAAAAATTTGTATTGAATTACAGTTGTAACGTATATCAATACATAAAATTAGATGCGACATGAGTTGATATATAAAATTGTAAAATTAAATATATCATTTTCTAATTTATATCGATTAGATATGAGAGAATCAAAAATAATTTATCATAATTTATTTTGTCTTATCTGTTAGACTTTTACTTAAATTGTAATTCAACATCATCATATATTTGCCGGATATATATAAATTACAAGCTCACCAATATTGACATAGATATAATAGTTATTAAATATTTATTTAAATAATAAATTGTGAAATTATATATTATAGGTTCCTTCTATTAATTATTAAGCTAAATATTTGAATGTAATGTATATAATGAAAGTGCTTATAGTAACAAATTGCTTGAATTCTAATCGGAATAGAAATCTTGCTTTAATTTAGCTGACGATTAATTAGTATCATTTGGGAAACGATCATCTGCTCAATACAAAAGAATAAATACACGTGTGCAGTGCAGTATTTAAGTAAGATTTCAGGCTTTGTTTTTGCAAGAGGTGAATTCGCATACTCATAAATTTGTTGTTGACATGAATTAATAACAAATTTATAGGTGTCGCTCATGCAATATGTGAGTGATAGTTTTATGTGATAGTAGTATTATTGGGTGAAAAATAATCAATCTCCCACACAATTGCTGCATACACATGAGTTGTATAGGTAGGTACTGTCTGTCTTTAGCTACAATTTTATAAATTGTCATGCTAACATCTCAATGGTGTGTTGACAAACATTAATATATATAAAAAAGATTTAAAAATCTAAGGACTCATATATATATATACATATACATATATATATATAGAGAGAGAGAGTGAGAGAGAGAGAGGTTCTCCAACTGCTAAAGACTGGTTCGTTAACGGATTGGAAAACATAGACATCGGAAACAACTTAATTAAATATTGTACTTTTGGAATATTTGTATAATCATGCTTGTAGCGGCAGGTAGTGTAGGGGCAAATGAGGGGCTTTGTCGTGTCGCTAAAAGCTTATGTTGCTGCCGCTAAAGCCTCTAGCGGCAGGGGAAATTAATTTCAATCTGAGTCATCCAATCTCTAGATCAACGGTATAGATTATGGTTGTTAGAATAGTGTCTGTGACAACCGATTGTCACGGATGTGGACTCATATATATATATATATATATATATATATATATATATATGTGGCGACATGGGGGCGAAAAAAGGAAAGAGAGGGATGGGTTTCTCTCGCTTTTGGCATAATGGGCATCCCAAAGGGGGGCTCGCATACACGACGGGCTCGTGGGATCCCAAGGCGGTCCGGGGGAGACCACCATGGCTCCTCTCTTCTAGAATCCATACATCCCTTATCGGTTGTATGGACAGCTATCTCTCGAGCACGAGGTTTAGGTTCGGCCTCAATGGGAAAATAAAATGAGCACCTAACAACGATCTTCACAGACGTATATATATATATATATATATATATATATATATATATGTGTGTGTGTGTGTGTGTGTGTGTGTGTGTGTGTGTGTGTGTGTGTGTGTGTGTGTGTGTGTGTTTATTTGTACAATCATGTATTACAATTACTAATTATTATTAATTTAAATAATGGTCATTCTATTGTAAAATATAAGATAAATATTGATTTTAAAAAGTGACCAAATTTACTTAAATTTAAAAATAAATTTTTTTATAATTAATAATACTTTTTAAATACTTTATACTATTCATAATTGATACGATGAAGTTTGATGTCTGTCAATATTATTCTTAAAATGGGGAGAGCACGAATTTCTTTATGAAAAGTAACTACACATAATCGATGTGAGTGGATTATCAAGAACAATAAGTCTGGGGGATATTTTTTAGTGACATTTTTTTTTTGGTTTTTTTTTTTTTGTAGTACCTCCCAAAAAATGTATAGTATTTATTCCAACTAAATTTTTTGTAAAAAATAGTATTTTAGATGTAATTTGAATACATACAAGAAACAGGGTTGTACAAACTGTACATGCCCTGTTTCTTGTATGTATCCAAATTACATCTAAAACACTATTTTTTACAAAAAATTCAGTTGAAATAAATACTATACATTTTTTAGATGTACTACAAAAAAAAACCAAAAAAATAAAAATATCGCAACAATGTCGCATCAGAATTGGACTAAATACATTCAGCTCCAAAAATAAACATACAATGATTAGCTCATATCCAGATTCCAAATCTCCTACGGCATTTCATGTTTGTTTACAAAAAAATATATTTGAGATTAAAATATTTGTCTTAATTTAATATTAGATTATATAATCCCTAACAAATAACATTATGAATGATTAAAAATAGTTTATAAGACAATTTAAAGGACTATTAATCCCCCATTATAGAATAAAATAATCTCAAGTAATGTTAAATTAAAAAAAATAATACAATCCCAAACATATGTAAAAATTTTATTCATGCTCATAATTACATGCACAATCATGATCCTCATTGTAAAGGGAATGGAAAAACATAGTAAAAATAAGGATCAATTACATATTCTATTACATTTTTAAAAATAATTACAACAATAGTGCACTCATAAAATATTTACACAATTAATACACTTTCATATTTATTTACAATATTAGTGCAATTAGGATTCCTTAATTTAGGGAATTAGTATTCAATTAGGATTCCTTAATTTAAGGGATTAGTATTAATTTACTAATTAAATTAAGTAATTAATATATCTACATATTAAAAAATCATCTCTAAGTAATTATTCCTTCTCTCAATCTTTTTAATTACTTACCTACCTAGCTATATCGAATATATATCTATCAAATTAAAATGGAACCAAATCTACCTGTTGCAGCAAAAAAGATATGAAGTATAAGATGCGTGTATTGTTCTTCATGATAAGGAAAGGCATATCCAAGAGAGAAATTCATGCTTGATCTCAACATGATGATGAAACGTGGCAAAATCGCTTTAAGCAAAGCCCTTCACAACCTTATGTTCCACCACCACCATCTCTCCTGGGCCACCGCCACAACCACCACCTCTCCCTTCAACGCCTCACTTTGGAGAGTACGAGTTTCGATGCGAATAATGACCCGCCTTTACCCAATCTCTGTCTTAGTTTTTGTCTGGATGGTGTAGTTTAAAGAGAGAAAGACACAAATGTAGAGAGAGAAGATGGATAGTGAGAGATAGAAAGATGAAGGTTTGGTGATCTGTCGCCGGCATGGTGATCTTCTTTATTGCTGATTTGGCATTTTTCAAGTTCCATGGAAAACATTGATTAGAGTCTCCATCTGCGATTTTTTCATAGTACAGTTGCTGCGTTTTTTTATAGTAAAGTTGATAGCCAAACATTCATACAAAGGTAATCAATTCAGTGTTAGTAGGTTTTTAATTTATTTTTAAAAAATCTTTTATAGTTTTTTTTAATAGTGCAATTGGTAGCTAACACTTTATACAAATGTAACCAATTCAGTTTTATTGGGTTACCAATTAATTAAAAAAAATCTATTGAAGATTTTTTTTTTATAATGCAACAGGTAGCTTGACCTTAATACAAAGGTAACCAATAAAACTAAAATTGTTACCTTTAAAAAGTTTTGGTTACCAACCCTGATCAAATTTCTCTTGTTACCCACAAAACTAAAATGGTTACCTTTGTATAAATATTTGGATACCAACCGCACTAAAATTTATCTTTTCTCCTTTTAATTTCTGTTAAATCAACCTTCGTCATAATGGCGGTTGTGGTTAAGGTCCGTAGTGTTGAAGTCGGCAATGAAGGGAGGAGGAAGATGACCCATGAATGGGAGGAGGAAGATGACGTTGCCAAACTTTGAATATTTGAATTTTAATTATTATTTTTGAATTTAAATTTGTTTTGTTTGTTAGATCCAATATATTTGAATTTGAATTATTAATTATGGTAGTTATTTCTCCTTGATTTTAGGTTTCCTTATTATTATGAATTGAATCCTATACTAATTCCCTAAATTAAAGAATCCTAATTGCACTAATATTGTAAATAAATATAGAAAGTGTATTAATTGTGTAAATATTTTATGAGTGCACTAATAGTGTAATTACTTTCTAAATGTTGTATACTTGTGTAAATGACCCTAAAAAAATAATATAAGCAATAGGAATAGGAAAGGGCTATCCTCATTGAATTGTCTAACCACTTGACTATCAAGAAAACTCATCATATCCACAAGTATACAATGTTTTAAAACGCGCTAGGCCCTAAGTGGTCTAGATAAATTTTTTTATTTTAAGTCAATTTTAATATTTTATTTTACATATATACAAACAAAACAATAATATAAAACAAAACAATCTATAATAAAGATAATACAAGTCTTTATTTAAAGTTTAAGCTAGGGGTGAGCATGGTGCGGTTTGAAGCCGAAACCGCACCTGAAACCGCTTAGGTGCGATTTGATAAATCCAAAACCACACATGAAACCGCTTGTGATTGGTGCGGTGCGGTTTTAAAAATGCGGTGCGATTTCATTTGGTGCGGTTTCGGTTCCAAAACCAATTGAAACAACAATTGATATAAAATAAGCTCTCTATTTTCGAAATTGATATAAGTTCATTAATGTAGACAAATACAACAATGAAAACTATAAACTATCTAAAATGTAAATTTTTTCTACAACAACTTCTTCATTACATGGAAACTGTGAAATATTTTCTAAATCAAAATACAAAATGAGCAATTAACCTCTGTGCATGTCTTTTAATTTCTTGAATGCAGGAGTAGGTGCGGGACTTTTCTCAGTCTTATCAGCACTTATATGAATGCCAAAAAGTTATGTTCCATGTTCCATCCATAATGTTTGCACACCCATACATACATAAATAAAATAGGGGGAAAATGCCATTAATGAGAGGAAAACAAGTACGTACAATAAATAAATAAAAAACTAGTATAGTAATTTTGAGTTGATTTTATTGCACAATGCCCACCTTCATCATTAAGAAGTGCATACTGTTATGGAAAATTAAACCTACTACGGTTGGACGAGAGATACTAATTAAGCTACACAAGATAGTGCCAAACTCACTTCTCCCAAATTCAGCAGCATGCGCGGTGAATGGTAAATACATATATACACACATACACACATATGGTGCGGTTTCGGTTTTGTGGTTGCGATTTTGGCTAGTAACCAAATCGGAACCATAAATTTGGTTATTCAACCAACCTAAAACCATGACATCTGTACGAAACTGCTTAGTACTATTTTAATTGAATGCGGATTTGTATGCGATTTTTGGTGCGATTTCGATTCTAATTTGGTTACTTGCTCAGCCCTAGTTTAAGCACATCCATATTGTTAATGTCAAAGTTCAAACACAAACATGCAATTGTTCAAATTTCAAACATATTTTTAACGTATTAATTTTATTCATAAACAAGATTGCTATTAAATAATAAAATTTAAAATTTCAAGAATTTAATTCAATATTAAAACTTGAGAAACTAAACATAAATTTAAGAATTATATTGAATTAAACTAAATATTACAAATGTATCATCATTTATATAATTTGAAGTTGGTACAAGTTCAAAAAATTACAACTATAATAAAATTATCCATTTTGACTTGATATTGTTCACTTCTTGTTATGATTTGATATCTACTTAACCTGTATCTTATGAATATGGTAAATCATTAGAAAAATAAATATATCAAAATTTGATTTAGGTAATTATTAAAAAAAAACTCCCCGCCTAGGCCCCACCTAATTTCCTGGAGGAATTTTTTTGCTGCCTTGGGCCTAGGTGAGGCGTCAGGGGGGCCTAGGCGAGATGCCAAGGGGTGCCTAGTCGGGAATTTTTACAACACTGCAAGTATACTACTTGTCCAGTGATGGTTGCATTTTTTCCAAATCCTCGATGTTTCGCACGCTCCATCTTTCGCTTTCGCCATTCCTCAAGAGCTATTAATTCATCAAAGTAACAGACAAGAAAACCACTTTTGTCATAAGGTAAAAAAGAATAGATAGATCTCGTACGAGTGGACAAAAATAGATAATCAACCTAAGAACATTATTTATCCACTTCAATTACTAAAAAAGAAACTTCAAACAGGGTGATCTTGTTGCCAAAGAAAAATTGCAAGTATCCCCTAGGCGAGAATTTTTAGAACACTGCAAGTATACTACTTGTAATATCTCAATGTTACAATGTTTATGAAGACTCATGACTATATTCTTTACCATTTACAAAAACGATTATACAAAAAATTAAGCTTGTCCAGTGATGGTTGCATTTTTCCCAAATCCTCGATGTTTCGCTCGCTCCATCATTCGCTTCCGCCATTCCTCAAGAGCTATTAATTCATCAAAGTAACAGACAAGAGAACCGCTTTTGTCAAAAAAGAATAGATATATCTAGTATGAGTGGACACAAATAGATAATCAACCTAAGAACATTATTTATCCACTTCAATTACTAAAAAAAGAAACTTCAAACAGGGTGATCTTGTTGCCAAAGAAAAATTGGCATTTCAACATGACCTTTTTTGAAAAAATTATTGTTTTTTTTCTTGTGTGTATGTGTGTGAGACAAGAATTCCGTTTTAGTAATTTGCAACTGTGCTACCGCGAAACCAATACGACAAACAATGACATTCCAAAACATAGACCGCTACCGCAACTTTGAACCATAGTTACAAATTTGCAATATTGATGGCAATATGCATGTCTATACCAAAACTACAATATTTGAAAATGTTTCTCTTTTAACCTAGTTACTTCAATATGAGACACTTATAAACCCCTGTTAATATCATAGTTGTTAAGGCGTCGCCAAGTCGTCCAGTCGGCCAAAGAACTGCAAGGCGAGCTTCCGACTTGGTCAATGGCTGGAAGGCGAGCGCCTATGAAAAAAAGTCATCGTCGTGGACAATGTGGCGACGACTATCCGTCTAGTTGAGCGACTTGGTATCATGGGTCGACTCAAATTTGAACTGGGTAAAAAAAAACGACGTCGCCCTATGATATAACAAAGCCCTTATGGAGTCGATTCATAGCGAAGAAGTAGAACTCAGATCCATCGAAGTCGAGACTGTCGAACCGAGAGAGAGGGAGAGAAGACGAAGTCGACGGCTTGGGCGAGAGGGAGGGACGAAGACAACGTCGGCGAGGGCCTCGAGGACGAGATCAACAGGTAACAACCAACAATTTGTCTTCTTTTTTTTTTCTTACCTTTTTTGTTTACTGCTCGGCTGCTTTGGTCGGTTTCTTGCTTTCTTCTCCTTTATGTATACTGAAGTTGAAGTATGTTGGTCGCCTCGGCTGTATGATTGTTGCCTTCTTTTCTTTTCTTTTCTTTGTTTCTTTCTTTCTTTTTGCTAGGTTTATATATATATATATACAAGTTGGATCAGGTCCGGACCTCCCGGACGGGAGAAAATCCGGACCTTTTTTTTTTTTTAAAACAACAAAAAAAAAATAAATAAAAAATTATGGGCTCGAAATTTTTCCATAATCTGATGTTTTGGGCGTGATTTGAATACTATACCAAAAAATGGTGCAGTACCTGCATGCACTGTACCACCATATTTTGTTATACGTACTCAAATCACTCCCAAAACATTGTGATTATGAAAAATTTTCAATTCTAATTATTTATTTATTTTTTTTTAGTTGTTTTAAAAAAAAAAAAAAAATCTGATTTTGTCCGGTCCGGAGTCCTGACTGATCCGACTTCTATATATATATATATATTTATATATAATATATTAATCTTTGCTTGGATGTCATCTTTGGTGTGGTTAGAATATATATGTATAAATTTATATATATATATATATATATATATATAAATTTATATGCTAAATTACTAATACATGCTTATGAATATTTTTATTTTATTGTTTTATGTAGTTTTACTCTACATTTATATATATCTCGCTTATAAATTACTAATACATGCTTATGGATATAATACAGCTTATTGGTAAATACTTACATAATTATGCCTTTAATATTATTACATAGTGTTATGTTTTGAGTTTTAATGTATATAAAATTTTATTGTCAATATACTTGTCAAGTAAAATAAATAAATAATATATAAATTGTACATTGTAAACGACTTGTGGTCATACGAACGCCATGGCGGTTGCCTTGTCGCCTGGGCGTCCAGACAGTTGACTACCGTCATGCCTCGCCGTGGCGCCGTGACAACTATGGTTAATATGCATAACCTGTATGGACAGAAGTAAAATCCGACCACCTTACACTACTTCTAGAACCTGATCAGCATTTCCACTATTTGAGGTAGCTAATACAGGTGAATCTTAATATTTTTATGTTTCATTACCAAACAAAAACTCACAACAGTTCGGGCAGTACAGGATATACAACAATTTGTGCACATGTATAACTGTTTCCCATGTACAGTTTAAAAAGGCCTAAACTTCTTTCCTTTTCTTCCTTGTCTTTTTGAAAGTCAAATTAAAGAAGACTTTAAAGCTCAATCAGTCTTTCTAATGATCAATTTTGACACTCATTGTGTGTTCTGAACTTGCACATTTCAAACGAATATTGAAAGGCCAAAAAGAGAACAAAAAAGTGAGAAAAACAGAGTAATCAGTATGATAGACCATTTCTAGTTTCATGAGAGATGCCAACGCAGTTAAATTACTAACCACAGAGTATATCCTAATAAATATTTATCTGATCTCCTACAGATAGACTTAAAACTTCATAAGAATAAGCTATTTGCTGGCTCAGATAGAGAGAGAGATTAGTAGAAGTACATGTCCAGGGATAAGAAAGTGACCTTTCATGCTGGCAGCATCTGAGTTGATATGGAAGTCGTTCAGCCTTGATATTAGGTCAACTGCAGCAGTCTGCTTTGTATCTTTCTGTTGGATCGCCTCTGGTTTTACATATGCCTCTCTCTCAATTTCCCTAACCTATATAATGGAAGATTAAATTCTAGTGCATTGTACTAATAAACTAATAATAATAATAAGATATGGTGAAGGAACTTAAAATATAGATAAATATCACATATATTGATTCAATTCAAAGCAACAACCATATATGCAATAAATTGATAACAGTATTAAACTCACCCTTTTTATCAGTTCCACGGGTTCCATGGCACGACGTATCTCTTCAGATTCCTTGATATACTTGATCTGTGCTGCATTTTAAAGCTAAAATGTTAATACACTGCTCATTGACACCATCAAGAGTAAAAAAATGTCAACAGAATCAACTATGATTATAGTCAAATAATTATTCCGTAGTTTCATATAACAGCTAATTTCCAAAGCCATTTAAAAGAAAAAAATGAAGCAATATTCTAAATTATGAGACTGATAGTTATTAATTTTTGGAACAAAAGCTTGATCATACTTATTTTAGGGACTAATAAGAGCACAATCTTAAGTTTCTTAGCATTTTTGCATATGTTAATTTGTGCTCATTTCTGGTCCTTATTCACAAAATCAGATAACACCATCCAAGCTGTGTTCAGTTCCCTTAATTCATGTTAATGCGGTCCCAAGAAAAAATTGAAACTGCCACTGACCCCAAAAGGTGGAATTCATCGGTGCTCTGCACATTACAAAAAATCTAACACCATGATTGAACTATATGCATGAAAGCTTAAATTAAAAATTGCAACAACAGTTGAAAGTTAGTTCACAGAAATACACAGGATGCTTCAATTCTTACATTCAATAACCAGGTTGAAATTCTACTCTTTAACAGGCTATTATTTAGCAATTATGCATAGAACTCAAAAATGAACATAATTCTACAAGGGACAAGAAGTTACGTTTAGACTTTCCTATAGCATCAATGATTCCATGATGCGATTCAAGCATGGATTATATTTGAAACTAATATTCTCATCATCAACATAAACTGTGGATATTAGAAAAGAGTCAAAGAGAAGATGAAAGTTCAAAAAAAATAAAAAAACTAAGAGGATACATTGTTAAAAGAAATGAATAAAATTTCCTGTATAAATAACAAAATTTTCATGACACTTTTAAATAATAAACTGTAGAAGGTAAACTCCACATAGGGTATGCATAGTCGTGAACTATCTACGCTCCAAAAGGACCTGCAAGTCTATTGCTTTTGTCTTGTCTACTGAGCCCTTATCCATCAACAACCTCATTTTCTCATCACTTAAATGGCAGAGAAAAGGAGAACAAACACAAGCAAGACTATTTATGCAACAAAACAAATTATCATATATAATTAGAGCAAAATACAAATTATCACTGGTGATTTAACCAAATGCACATGACTAGCTGTCGTCCTGAAACTACAGATTATCGCATGTGGTTTTGAGCTAAGTGCCATAGAATATATATTCATTTCATTGGTAAAAAAAAAATGTAAAAAAAGGACAAACACACGCAAACAAACACGCTTAATTTTACTCGTGCTACTTAGCTCAAAACCAAAAGTGGCTATCCGTAGACTTTTAGGACTATAAGTGGTCAAGTGAGATTTTAGATAAACCGCGTGCAATTTGCATTTTGCTCATAAAACCATATACCATCACCACAGGGAGGCTGGGCAAAGTACATAAATAACAATCTGACTCACCAACATTATTATAAATCTAAAGCATATTGTATGTATGAAGATGGAGACAAGAGGAACTCATATTTCTTTAAAGATAAACACACAAAATTCTTACATTCTAGAAATCATCAAGAAGAATGTATACATAGAAAACATGCACTTCCCTATAAGCTATGATGCTTGAAAGCCTAATTGTCAATCCTTACCCCTAATTTTCATATTGCTAGAAGGGTAATCTCAGAGAACAAAACATAGGGAGCTAACCGATCCCTACATTATCTTACCTTATAATACAATAGTGGCACATAGTAAATAAAGAAACAATGTCCAAATGTAATTGGAAAAACTTATAAAACCTCAGTAATCTAAACCCAAATTGACACAACTCTCCATCATAAATCAGAAATCCCCCAAACCCGAAACTACTTGTTTCCCCTAAATTGCATACAAAAACCCAAAACCGAAAACACAAATCCACCCATTTCAATACCAACAAGTAAACATTAAATGGTCAACGAATTTAGCAAGAACATATAGTTCGTCTTGAAAAATACATAATAATTCAATAAATAATAGATTAAAAAAATGAAGAAAAAAAAGGAGCTTGATAGAGAGAGAGCCTGAAATGGATTGATGGGCAGGGAGCTTGCGAGTGGATGAAGCAGAGAGAAAACCATGAAGCAAGAACATGGCAGTGAGTAGATTCAAGAAACAGACAACCATAGTTGCGTTTCTGAAGGACAGCCTCACCCTCCACCATTGCTTTACTTTCTCCATCCTCACTGTAAAAAACACACCCATCTCTTTACTAATAACATAATTGATTGGAATGCATATTGACTTTAGAAAGAGTTTGGAATTTGGATAGAAATCTCTCCACATTTCTTCGTCCCCTAAAATAAGATATTTAAGTACAAATTTCATCCAAATTAAATAAAACAAAACAAAAATAGTTGAGCGTGAATAAATAAAGTTCCCATTTATCCTGTTCTTAAAAACAATAAAAATAAAAATGGTTGTGCCTATGATGGATAATTGGATATGACCCAAATACACTAAATATTAGTATTTCTTTTTTCTTAAAAGTTATAAACCTTACACTTATTTTTTAAGATAAGATAAATTGTTATGTTACATTTTGTACTTAAATTGTGTAGTTTAAAAATTTTAGAATACACTTTAAATCTTCTTCAAGTTTTTTACTTTTTTATAATTTAAATTTTAATGCTTTAATTTTAAAACATTGAATATTAATGTATTTAAAGTTCTATAAATTAAACATTTTGACTACCTGTGAATAATAATTGATCCGAATAAGAATATGTTGGAAAATTTCAGTTCAAAACATCTTGGAAGCACAGAAAAATATAGACGCATGGTTAGTGTGATGAAGAATTTATTTTAAAAAAAAATAAAATTGAAGTCAATATAAACATTATATATCTTTAAAATTAAGACATAATTTTTCAAATTGATAAAAGACCTTAAATATATTTAAAAGTACAATAAATTATAGCTACGTGATTAGTGTGTAATGAAGAAGAAAATGAGGAAAAATCTGAACCCCTTAAAAGACTTAATTATATTTTTATTTTGACTCACGCGACCTATTCTATTAAAATATGCTAACTTGTAGTCAAAATGATTTATTTATGGAAATATAGAGACATTAACATTAGGGTTTAAAGTGTAAAAGTTTAAAAACTTTAATGTTTAGAGTGTAGTTAAGTCGATATCTATAAAATAAAAAGATTTTATAGTTCAATCATCATTTGTGATAAGGAAGAAATATTTTAAAACCAAAAAAAAACTGTCATTTTTAGAAATTTTTGCATCACGTCTTAATATCTAATGGTGAAAAGGAGTTTGTCCGGCTTAACGAAATACTTTCTCACCATCCTGTCTCTCATTCTGTTACAACAATTTAAAAATTAAAATGAATCTGAACCGTTCTTGTGTTTTCTCACCCAAATCAATTAAAATAAATCTAAACCGTACTTATATTTTTCCACCTAAATTCAAATTGAATTCTATTAGATATAGATAGTCTACTTACCTACAAATATGCCGGTACAAAGCTTGGTACTTAATTTCTAATGTCTTATGAAAGGGTAAAGTGTGTATATTTTACTACTGCATTAGTAATAGTGCAAAAAGAAATATTTAAATACTGAACAAAAAAAATGAACCTTGAAAAATGAACAAATGATCAACTATAAATATATTAGATTCAGTAAGCCATTCAGACGATTTGAGTTGAATGACTAAGTCTCATTTTTTTTAGTTGAATGAACTGATGAATAAAGTATTTATTTTTTTACAATATTAACTATTATATTAAGTAATATTAAATAAATTTACAATAATTTTAAATTTTTTCAGAAGAATAAAATAATAAAAATATGTTATTCAGATTTTTTTTTTCAGCTTTTATTAAACTTTAGAACCTTATCTCCCTGGGGAGGGGAATAAGGGAATTGGACATGAAATTTATTGCCTGATTTGGAAGCACAAATCACAGCTGGATAAGTTTCAAAAGGAGGCCACCAGAAGTGGATCCCATGCATAGGCAAATGTCGAAATCTCAGGATCTATGATCTATCCATAAGCTTATAAACTCTTTTCTCGTCAAGACAGTAGAAGCTGCACTTACCCCTTTTATTTTCCAATGGAACGCCCAGAAGAACACACACCTTTCATAATAATAAAAACATAACAATAGTATTTTCCAGCACACAACCATTTCAACCATCATGTATTTACATACAAGAAGATTTAAAATATCATATATTAGGTACTACAAATATAATACACCACCATCTACAAAAATAGTCCCATGTTGCAAATTTCTTAAAGAGTCTACTTCTTAGTGATAGCAACGGGGTGTACCGTTCTTAAGTTTGTCATCATAATTTTATAATTTCTAAAAAGTACGACTCTTTTCATTGCACATTTCTCAAAGAAAGAAGACGAAACCGATCGTCCCATACCTTTTGTCTGTCTCATATGGTCATATGTGTGGAGTTGAATCTTTTTTCCGGCCTACTACTGGATTTGAACCGGTAACTCTTGCCGTAAGAAAGCAATACTACTCCAACCACCAAGTTAAGTAAGTATGGGAAAATGAGTCGGAAAAAATAAAGAATTACTAGATATAAAATTTTATTTAAACCTCCAAAAAGAAAGAAAATATCATTAAAGGTTCAGACAATTTTGCTCCCTTTCTTTGAAGTAACAGAAGAAAGCAAATACAACGATTGATGATGTAACAACTAATGCAAAAACAACCAATTGAAAAGTCTTAAGCTACCAACTAATGAACTATACAATTTCGATCCCCTAAACTGATATATATAAGAAAAGTGTGGATATTTTATTAATGCACTATTTTCAGTTGTCCAACAGCTTTACCAGTAAATACTACACAAAGAATTATTCAGAGATTAAACAAAACGAATATAAGCAACTCTTAACACAAAGCAATCATAAAAAGAAAAATACATGTAAAACTTGGAACAACTCAACTGCATGTCAGACATCCAAAACTGCATCTCTAGAATGATAAAATGCAACTCGGCAACAAGCCCGGTCGCCATAATCAAGGCTAATCAACACAAAAAAGTTGCCGTGAGATGGGTTAGATGACAATACCGCTTTCAGAATCATAAGCCTTCTCAGCTCCTTTACTGACTTGTACTTTAGAACCTGTTCTCCAAAGTGAGTACATTCACGGAGCTCAACATGAATGTTATTGTCATCTGATTTGGAAACACGAAGCACATCTGGATAAGTTTAGGCAGTAGAATTCGCGCCAGCGTAAATGGATTGAAGAGATAAGGGTCTGCTTTCTCATCCAACATCACCAGCCAACCATGACTGGATCCAATGCATAGGCAAATGTCAAAATCTTGGGGTCTATCCATACGCTTATAAACTTTTTTCTCGTCAAGACTGTAGAAACCGAACTTATCCTTTTCGTGTTCAGAAAAAACATAAGCCATGGTACTTTATAGAGAGTACTGTAGAATGGTGATGAGATATAAGCTTTTACAGTGGAACGCCAAGAAGAACACACACCTTTAGAGTTGTATATGCTAATTGGAGACATCTCTGCCAAAATTAAATCCATCAAGTCTTTAGGAAGATCAGACCACTTGGTAAGAGAATTGGTATTTGTCTTTGCCATTTCGATTTGAAGAAAATCCCTGGATTACAGTGGAAATGTTAGGTGGATAAAACGGATTAGAAACAATACAGGCTCTACAAATATGGTATAGAAAGTGAAATAATACTCATATATTCCTATCATCAATCGATCGATCGATCACTGTATGACACATGTATAAATTATAATTAGTGGAAGAGAAAAAATAATTTAGTTGAAAGCACATTTGTCAATGAACTCCTTAAAGGAATTGAACTAATGGAGATTTAAGGCTGCCAATAATCACTGCAGCTATACTTGCTATAAAAAAAAAAGATAATCACTGCATCTGTTGTCAAACAAAATAAACAAAAATGTCTATACTTTTGCCTCAGTCAAGAAATTTACAGAAAACGCGTCACGGAAGAGAAAATAAGCTAATGACATCATACATTCAAAACATAATGAAGACAAGTATTTCCTCAAAAAGTTATTTTTTCTAAATTCATCCTTCATTTTCTCTTTTTATGAGGTCCAAACGGAAAGCATTTAAGAGATACATAGAAAGTAATTTAAACATGCAGTGGAAACTGAGATATCAAAATTTGATCCATGTTGACCGGCATAATTCTTGAATTTGAGTTCAAGACCACGTTTTTGCAGTATTATATGAAGTAAGAGTGTTGCCTTAAGTGTTAGGAGGCTTACTAAGCTTCATATAGTATCCCTACTCATGATGAATTAAAATTCTTGGTGCTCCTAAATTTTGATATAATCAACATGCTTTTCCTAGCCAAACTAAGCCTGGAAATGGCCAAATTTAGTGGACCAACATAGTTTCATTACAAATGGAACCAAGGAAAACAATTTATTTTACCTATAGTTTGGTTAACAAAGGTCGGCAAACAGTTATTTTTCCGGCGATTCTGCCCTGATATGACCTTTTACGTTGAATGGCAGAGGGGAGGCATCAAAAGGTCCAACACTGTCATGAAAATTCTAAACAGGTTCATCCCAATATCTATTTGACATGAGATTTATGTTGGGAAAAACACCACCCAAAGACTGTTGTTGTTGATAAATTAAATGAATAATAAGAAAGAAAAACAAACAAACAAAGAGACACCAAGATTATCAAACCACGAGACACCAAGAATTTTTACGTGGAAAACCCTCTAAAACTAAGAGGTAAAAACCACGGGACGATCTCCGAAAAATCCACTAGAATAATATGAGAGAATACAAAGATATCTTAATTTGAGTACAAACTCAAATTACTTCACCACAATAACTATGTGATGGAACCCAAATAAAACACTCTTCTATTTGAACTATCTTTCTCCCTCTCTATTTACTAAAGCTTCACAGAAGCTTCTTTCTCTCACTCTCTATTTCTTCCAACTCTTGGATTGCTCTCGGATGAGACTTGAGAGAGAGTTGGTTTTTGGTGTGTTTTTCTTCTTATGCTTAGCCTTCCTTTTATAGCCAAATGGAGGAGGATAGCATAATTAGTTTGGCAAGATTTTCAACAGAGTAGGGAGCAAAAAATCAAAGTTTGGTAAAAAGAAATTCAAATGTTGGTAAAGTGGGTGAGGAACTTTTGACTAATTGGTAAAGTGGGTGAGGAACTTTTGACTAACAATCTCCCCCTCCGAACCCAATCTCAGTGACCCCGTCACTTGGAGTCCATCCCGACCAATTCCTTGCAAAATTCCTGCTTGTCACGAGTAACAACTTTTGTTAACATGTCTGAGGGATTCTCGTCAGTATGAACTTTCTTCACTTTCATCAATTCCTTTTCCATCACTTCTCGAAGCCAGTGATAACGAACATCAATATGTTTGGTCCGATTATGATACGTGGCATTCTTGGTCAAGTTAATTGCACTCGACTATCACAATAAACCACGACTCATCTTGTTTCAAACCCAACTCTTGAGAAACCGCTTTAACCACAACATCTCCTCGCTCGCTTCAAGATGCTAGCGATGTATTCTTCGACTCGACAGTGAGATTAAAGCAACACACTTTTGCAACTTGGATCGCCATGATCATCGCTTCCCCGCAAAAGTAAACAAATACCACAAGTAGACTTCTTCTTTCGAACTCGCCATGTCTCAAGATCTCAGAAACCCTCCAAGATCGGACTCAGTACTACCAAAAACCAAACATAAATCGGAAGTAGCTTTCAAGTATCGAGAATCCACTTAATCGCTTCCCAATGTTCTTTGCCAGATTTGACAAATACCGCCACAACGCCAATCGCATGAGCAATATCTCGCCAGCATCAAAACCATTGCATACATAAGACTCCCTACAGCAGGAGGAGTAGGAACTGCTTCCATATCATCTCTCCTTCCTCGGTAGAAGGACACATGCACTTTGTCAACTTAATATGACTAGCCAAATTGGTGTGCTAACGGTTTAAGATCACTCATGTTGAACCTTGCAAGCACCCGGCCAACATACTTCTCTTCTCAGGACAACCACAACCTCTTGCTTTCCGTCACGAACAATCTTCATACCCAAAATCTGTTTACTTTGGACCCAAGTCCTTCATATCAAAGGACTTGAACAACTCACCCTTGAGCTCATGAATCATATCAAGATCCCGCCCAACTATCAACATATCATCTACATATAACAACGTATATAACGGTTACCATCCGGGAACCTCTTGACATACACACACAATGATCTCGCAATTGTTCTACTATAACCTCGATCCACCATAAATGAATCAAATTTCATGTACCAACCGCCTTGGGGCTTGTTTCAGTCAGTATAAACTTTTCTTCAACTTGCGGACCAAGTGTTCTTTCCTTTAACTTCAAATCCTCTCTGGGTCATTCCATGTAGATTTCTTCCTTCAAATCACCATGAAGAAAAGCGGTCTTCACATCCAACCGCTCAAGCTCAAGATCCATACTAAGCAACTAATCCCAAAGACTACTCGAATAGAAGTCATCTTTACGACCGAGAAAAATCTCATCGAAGTCAATACCTTGCTTTTGAGCAAAACCCTTGACAACCAATGAGCCTCAGACTTTACTAGTTTATCGCCATCCTTCTTAAGCTTAAACACCCATTTGTTCTTCAATGTTTTCTTGCCTTTCTAAGTGTAGTCAACTCATAGGTGTGATTCTTGTGCAAAGAATCCATCTCATCTTCAGATAGCTCTCGACCAATTGCCCTTTGTCCTTATGAGTCTTGACTTCTTGAAAATCCTCCTGCCCCCTCCTCAAAGAACTAAAAGATATTCGGATGAAGGATATCCGATTGATGGCACACGCTTCTCTAGTGGATCTTCTTAGTCGAGGTTCTTCAATATCGAGTTGCTCCCCACGATCAACACTCTCTCTGCATCGACCCATCACCATCGCAAGTCTCAGATGTCGGTCATATCTTCATTCGACCTCCTTCTCCAACCGTGGCATTCAGACTTGGAGGAGGAACTTCACCGAGGTCCGAACTCTATTATCTCCGGGTCGGTAAAGATTATCGTAATGCTCATAATTCTCGGTGCTCATGAAACACCACATCTCGCTTCTGAATAATTTTCTCTCCTGACTGGATCCCATAACCGGGATCCAAACTCTGATTCTCCATAGGCAACAAATACACATGGAGTAGATTTGTCATCAAGTTTCGATCTTTGTTCCTTGGGGATATGTGCAAAAGCCTTGCACCCAAATACCCTCAAATAAGAATAAAGACAAATCCTTACCACTCCAAATCTTTTCTGAATCAAAATCCAACGGTCTTGATGGAGATTATTATTAATCAGTAACAAGCGAGACGTAATGACTTCACCCCGTAATGACTTAGGCGAACAGCCATTCTCAACATGCATCGCACTCTCTCAATAATAGTGCGGTTCATTCTCTCACCCACACCATTATCTTTGTGGGGTACCAGAACGATCTGCTTCATGCCGAATGCCATGCTTATCGCAATATTCAACAAACTCCTTTGAAGTGTATTCCCCTCTGTTGCCATTTCGAAGACACTTCAATGATTTCCCGAGCCTCCTTTCAACCATAGCATAAAGACTCGAAAATGCTTGGAATACCCCGTCTTTTGTTTCTCAACAAAAATACCCACACCTTCCGCCAAGCATCATCAATAAAGGTAACGGTACCTATTTCCACCCAAAGACTCAACCTCAATGGGTCCACATACATCGAAATATACTCTCTCTAGTAGTTCGATTTTCTTTTAATGAACTACTAAAAGAGACTCTATGTTGTTTCCCAAACAAACAATAATCACAAGGGCTTAAAATAAAGACCTTTAGCGGAAGGAATGAGTGACCTTTTGGCTAATAATCGCAACCCTTTCTCACTCATGTGGCCAAGCCTCTTATGCCATAAGTTTGGTGAAGAGTCATCCTCAATCGCATTCAATTCACTAGAACACATCTTCACATGAGTCTTGTCAACGAACAACAAGCAGCCTCCTCTTGCAATCACCATAGAGCCCTTGGTAAGCTTCCACTTTCCATCGCCAAAGTGATTCTCATAGCCTTCTCTCGCCTAAGGCCATGCCGTAAATCAGTTGAGACGCAAATCTGAACGTGTCTAACATCCTCAAGGTAACAAAGGCAACCAACACCGTTTGAATGCAAACATCTCCAATTCCAATAATCTTGGATCGATCAAGATTTCCCATTCTCACGTACCCAAAGTCTCCAAATTTGTAAGTTGTGAAAATTCTCTTAGGTGTCGCATGATACGATGCACCAAAGATCAACCACCCAATCAACTTTCGATCATCAACGTCTGCAAGCATTCTTCTTCCCCAAATGAAAGAATCACAACATCTTCTAGGATCGTGGGTCGCAGTGTTCTTTTCCTCAACCTTTCCCTCGCTTTCACCATTTTTTTTGCTTGTCTAACCAGATTCTGCAATTTCTCCTGAAATGACCTTCCTTATTGAATGGAAACATTTATATGTTTCACCTTGTCTCTTTGACTTGCTCCTCAGTAGTTTTGCTTTTGCAAATGACTTGATCTCCTTTGTGAGATCCTCTAAAATTGCTTCTGCCCCTGTTCTCTGTGACAAGAGCATGAGTCTCAGAATTTACGCCTTGCTCCTTTCACCTTGTCTCCTCATTATGAAGACTATCTTTGACCATCTGCATAGTCATTTTTCCTTCTGGAGCTGAATTGCTTAGAGACACCACCAAGGTCTCCCAGCTGTTTGGCAACGAACTGAGAAGCAGGAGAGCCTGAATCTCATCATCAAGATTCAACTTCATGGTGGACAACTGGTTCACCAAACCTTGGAACTCACTCATATGCTCCGACACACTTCTCCCGTCCTTGTACTTTAGATTCACAATTTTCCGAATGACAAAAGTTTTATTTTGTGCATTCTTCTTCTCGTCATATGACTTTAGTGTTGTCCATAAAGTGTGAGCATCCGCTCTCATAAACATGATGGAACACACTTTGATCAATCCACCGCTTGATGTGACCAATAGTCTTCCTATTCATTTTATTCCAATCAAATTTCAGATTTATCCACGTGCTTTTTTCCTTGAGCTCCAACGGATCATATAAATCCTTGCAATAAAGGATATCCTCCATTCTCGGGCTTCCAGATCGAAAAAATTTGAAGAGGTCAATTTAATCACGGCTCGATCGATTCCTCCATAAAATTTATCAAAACAACCAAAGCAAATAACCTTAGCTTTGATACTGGTTGTTGGAAAACACCACCCAAAGATCAAGTTGTTGTTGATAAATTAAATGAATAATAAGAAAGAAAAAAACAAACAAAGAGACACCAAGATTATCAAACCACGAGACACCAAGAATTTTTACGTGGAAAACCTCTAAAACTAAGAGGTAAAAACCACGGACGATCTCCTAAAAAATCCACTAGAATAATATGAGAGAATCTGAAAGATATCTTAATTTGAGTACAAACTCAAATTACTTCACCACAATAACTATGTGATGGAACCCAAATAAAACACTCTTCTATTTGAACTATCTTTCTCCTCTCTATTTACTAAAGCTTCATGTGCTTCTTTCTCACTCTCTATTTCTTCCAACTCTTGGATTGCTTCTCGGATGAGACTTGAGAGAGTTGGTTTTTGGTGTGTTTTTCTTCTTATGCTTAGCCTTCCTTTTATAGCCAAATGGAGGAGGATAGCATAATTAGTTTGGCAAGATTTTCAACAAAGTAGGGAGCAAAAATCAAAGTTTGGTAAAAAGAAATTCAAATGTTGGTAAAGTGGGTGAGGAACTTTTGACTAATTGGTAAAGTGGGTGAGGAACTTTTGACTAACAATTTAAGCTTCGTTTGAAGTTTATAATTCTAAAACTTAAAACTTCCAATGCCCAACTTCAGTTGAAGTAATATTATATCTAGTTTTAGGCTGTAGTTTTCAATAAATTTTAGGTAGAGGATTATACTTTGGGATGTTTGTGTATTCAATAATTTAAATCACCCAAATTGCATAACTGTACGAGAATTCAATAAGCTATGTGATTTGATTAAAATATAGACTAGCTTCATTCCACAAAAAGAGTCCCTCCCGGACCTGGTCAAAAACGGACCTTTTTTTTTTTTAAACAACTAAAAAAAATATTTAATATTTTATGGAACTGAAATTTTTCCATAATACAATGTTTTGGGCGTGATTTGGATACCTATACCAAAAAATAGTGGTATTACATACATGTTTTGTTATACGTACCCAAATCACGCCCAAATCACTGTATTATGAAAAAGTTTCAATTCCATAATTTTTAATTTATTTTTTTTAGTTGTTTTTTTAAAAAAAAGTCCGGATTTTGGTCCGATCCGGGAGTCCGGACCTGATCCGGCCTCTCTCTCTCTATATATATATATATACACACACACACATTCTAGAAAAATAGCTTTTTTATTGATAGTAATATAAAATAACCCAATATTCTTAGGTTTATCCGCATAATTTCTTTACCATGCTACCACCCTACCACTACTTAACTAACTACTTATATTTGTAGGGCCAAACATAAAATAAATATACAGTGTTAATATTTACAAAATTCACAAATTGGGACTCTTTTTGTGGAGACTACTGGAAGGTATTGTTAGAAAATTACATCATCTTGGTAACATCTAACTAACTCGAAATTCAAGTCTCTAACAATAAATCTTCTAAACCAATTACGATGCTTAGAAAAACAAATGATTATTCATATGAATGATTATTCTCTAGCAAAAAAAACACATCAAATAAGAAAAAAAATTGACTTAAAAACGATATCTTGTAAGAAAATTCAACGAAAACATTGTTACCTCAAAGTAACGATAAAATGAATCAGTTGCTTGACTAGCGACGGCTTCTCAATTTCATCAGGAGGAAGAAGAAGAGAGAATTTATATTAAGAAAACCTAAAATGAAAATAAAAAAATGGGTTTACATAAGCCCAATCAAATAACGACAAAATCGGAGCACAAAAAGGGCCCAAAAAAGTGACAAAATACTTTTCATTACAACGTGGTCGGCAGGATTCGAACCTGCGCGGGACGAGCCCACATGATTTCTAGTCATGCCCGATAACCACTCCGGCACGACCACCTAATGAAAGCATTATTGACTTATTATAATTAAAATAGTATAATGTTTGCGAAAAAATGATGGAAATAAACAATAAATTTAACATATAAAAATAGAAAATAAATGAAAATCTATATGTTATGGAAAATAGGAAAGAGTTACGTAAATAAATATTAGTGGTAACCTTTTTTAAAAAGTGTGTAGTAAGTGAGACACTTGTATAATTGTTACTAACTAATAAGTTTCGCAATTATAATTCGAAGTAAATTTATCGCAATACATAGTTTTTTTTTACCTTAAATGACATGACATTGAATATTTTAATAATAATCTATGACATTGTCAATCACATAATATTTATCCAACCAATATTATTGTGATACATCATTTAAAATTCTTTTTGAGATAAAAAAATTGAGATCCCTAGCATTATTACAAATCTCTTTTAAAAAATTTATCATTAATAAATGTCTATATAACTGACAATCAAAAAGGTAACACAAATATTTACAATATGTATCATTTTCATATATATATGAGAGAGAGGATCAGGTGCATACCCTTTATTTAACATACCCTGCTCACCACTTTTAGCGCTAGACCGGGCGACGGTTCGCGTATATCAGAGAATCGTCGTCTTAGCTTTTAGCGATGCATCGAACTGTTGCCATAACATATAAACCGTTTATCTGTTCTATAGCGACGGACCAAACCGTCGTCCGGTGCGTCGCTAAAGGTGGTGAACATAGTATGTAAAATAAAGGGATATGCACTAGAAACGGACTGCATTGATAGTGAACGGATGCACGTAGCAGAGATAAGTGAAGGCCCACCCATCATCTTTCTTCACGACTTCCCTAAACGAGTTACTCATGGAGTCAACATATGCTTTCTATCTCCTCCCTCGGCTATCGGGCCATTGCCACCAACCTTCGCGGCTATGTGACACCGACACGCAGCCTTCCCCCACCAGTTACTCAGTCATCCTCATCGGGTATTCAATTTTAATTGAATTGAAAATTTTCAAACTGATTGTTCTTTTGGAAAATTTTGATTGATTTCTATGGTTTTAGCCTTTTGATGTTTTTTTATTAGTCTGATTATATTAATTAAAGGGGTGTGATGCTTTTGATTTGTTTAATTTTAATTAATGTATGGGTGTGATCATTTTACCATCCATTATATCAACATTGTTTAATCAATAAATAAAATACTATTTTTTATTACAACTCAACTGACTAATGACCCACTCAGTTAGTCACATCAGCAATTTTTGACGTGGCAGACCCAATTGAATGGAATCAGAAAAAAAAAAATAGTTTAATCATCTAATTGACAAAATTGAAAGGTGGATTACCAAAGTGGAATATGACCAATAGTTTAAGATAGTAAATCATATTTAAGCCTTAATAATATTATGTGATATGAATTATTATGATATACGAACATGTAATAGTTGTAGAAACTGGGATTGAGCAGATATGATATAATAATATAGAGATTACATTTGTGTCATTAAGCCTTTATAGTTGGATTTATGTGATGTTAGAGCACCGTGTAGCACCAGATTCGAGTTTAAAGATACCTGAATTTGGGGGCGTCACAGATGTATAGGCAAATTCATACAAAAATACCACACATTATTAAAATTCCATTAAAAAAGAAAAGATTACTAACGGCCTTTGGTTCAGTTGGTGTACTAGACCCGCATGTAAGGCTGTAAACGAGCCAACACAGCTCGAGCTCAATTCGAAAAAATACGAGCGAGACTCGGATTCGTTAATAATATGATCCAAACCTGAGCATTAAAAATAGTTCGAATAAAAATATGAGTAGAATCTGAGCAAGGTTATACTCAACTCGTTTAAGATTCAAACTACTCGAATTTTTGATTATGATTCGATAAATATTCGGTTAATACATATTGGATTAGATGTTCGATACATTCTTTTATAATATATACAAATTTAAATCAAATTAGAATAATTAGTTATTTTTTTGTTTTGTTTTTAATTTTAATAATGATTTTATATGTGTAAAGTTTAATAATAAATATATTTTTTCATTTTTAAGTAAAACAACAAATTCAATTTATAATTATATTTATTATAAAACTAATTATTATGTGGAGACTCGAATTCGAGCTTGAATTTGAAGCTCGCGAGTAGTTTGAATAAATATTCGAGTCGAGTCGGATCGAATTCGAGTCGAGTCGAGTCGAATCATGTGTGTATGATTTTTCAAATATAATTCTAATTTGAACCAAATTCGAGTACGAATTTATCATTTCAAGTCGAAAAAGCAAAATAGTATCGCAGCCTTGTCACCCGAATCTACGACACAGAAGGGAGGTAACATAAGTAGAACTCAAAATCTGGCTAGTTTGGAACTGCGCACCTATTTTAGTACACTACCTTTTCTTAAACTATTTTAAAAGAACTCAGAATGGAGCCATTAGAAAGAGAAGTTTCATTCATTGCGCGTATTTGCAGATTTATGCCTGTAAATCTTGAGAACATGTTTTGCAAATATGCTCATTCAGTGCCAGAAAATATGACATTAACAGAGCTGTGGAACATGACTTTAACTTGAACTCTGATATCTTTAATTAAGCCCCATTTGTTGTTATTGTTGCTGTTGTTTAAGAAACTGCCAAGTAAAAGTCAGAGCCGGTCCTGGGTTTTGTAAGGCCCAGGGCAAAATATTTCAAGTGTGTCCCTTTATACAAATTAAACAAAAAAATAAATAAATTATAAACTAATTAATTTTATTAAAATTATAAGAATTTACAAAAGATGTAAGAACACTTTGGGCCTAGTTAAAAAATTTATTTGGGAAAAATCTAAAACGAAGAAAAAAGAGTACACCGAATTGTAAACATTGCATTAAAAACGAAGAACAAGAATCTCAGCCAAGTTTTTTGTTAAATTAAATAATAAATAAGAAAAAGTTAACAAAAATATATATTACAATTTACAAAATTTATGTATCTAGCTTCTATATGTATCTTTAAAAAAAATTACCTTCAAAGAAAGGCACTGGTCTAGCTGGTAGATGATTTATTTTCCAACTTTGTTAGAGAAGAGGAGAATCATCAAAAAAATATTGCTTCCGCTTGCGTTATGAATCGAGAGAGGGTCAAGGGTTTTCCTTCTTTTGTGGCTAAGAGTCTATTTTGATTCTCCATATTTATTGATTTGTTTTATATTATATTTTATAATTATTTTTTATTTTTTATACACATATATACATAATTTTTTAAAATTTGGACCTCCTCAGTTTTGGGCCTGGCAAGCTCTCTCCCTAGAGACTGGCCCGGTAAACTCTAATAAAAGTGTAAAACTACTCATGCAACTAGAGACATTTTAGAATATAAAAAGACGAAAATTTCTAACATGTCATTACGTTTATGCTTATTAGTTGATCGAGTACTATCATGCAACTATTACTACATTTCTAATGAATGAATGTTAGGGATAGAAAATCAAAGTTCTTAAAAGGCGTCATTTTTTTAATGTATCTCTAATTTTGAAATGTAGAGGATATGAGTTATCTACAATGGTTGAAGTACTCAAAACAATCAATGCTTAAATATCTTTTGCTAATGTTGGGTTTTAAGCAAGCTGGAGTGGGGTTTGGTTTATATTATTGTAAAAGATGAGGATGGTTTAGTGTCAAAGGAAGCCTTTCGACTAGTGTTTGATGGCAGCTTATTTGAATACTTAGCCAACAAGCAAAAGGGAGTTGAGCAGAAGTTGGATTAGAGCAAGACTCTTACCAGATTTTCAAATTTTGGTATGGTACAACATGAAGAAGAGTACTTTAATAAACATGTTATGTACAAATTGTTAGTCAAAAGTACTCTTCACTCACTTCTGCCAACCTTTAAATTTCTTTTCTCCTTTTTGCCCAACTTTGGTTTCTTGCTCCCTACTTTGTTGAAAATCTTGCCAAACTAATTATGCTATCCTCCTCCATTCTGCTATAAAAGGGGCAGCAAATGGAAGAAGAAATGACACCCAACAATACATACTCCATCCGAGAGTAAGAAATAAGAGAGAAGAAAATCTTCTGTAAATCTTTAGAAAATAGAGAGAGAAAGGTTGTAAGACCCCAACTTTTTATAAATAAAGATTTAATTTCTTTAATTATTATTTTGAAATAGTAAGGGATTAATTTGATTAATGTGGTTAGTTATGGGTAAAATGCGCAAATATTTCAAATAAGCAAGTGGTTATAAAATACTCATTGTTGTCGGAGAATATTCGTTTGGTCATGGAATATTTTTTTGCATCGGGAAATATTAAATGCGACTGACACAAGACCTTGTGAGGGCCCCATAACTAAAAGCGGTTGGATGAAGAAAACGACAAGTATAAGTTGTTTACAAATAATCTGCAGCGTAGTTATTCACAGATTATCTTGTTGAAATACCCTGGTTTAAAACACGATACGCTGGCGTTGACAAGAAGACACGATATTGCACCAATTATTGATTCTTACGTGAAGGCATTACTCAATAATTGTTACAAATAATTACTTGCTTGAAGATTTTATTTTATTGATTCAATAATTGTTGCGTTGATTTTTTATATTATTTGTTATTTCAATAATTGTCACTACACAAGATTTTCCATTATCGAAGCAATAATTCATATTATCTTAATAATATTATTAGATAACATTATTGGCAATGTCTATAAAGTTACATCTAAGGAGAGGTTTGGTCACCTAATCAGGCGCCAAGAAGGAGAAATTCTTATTGAAAGCCCTCTTTCCAGGAAAGGCACAGTTGCCAAGATCTTGTGATTACGTAATATTATTTATGAATAATTAATAATTGATTTATATGATGAGGAAAATATTGATTTTATGTGGATATAGATGGAGAAAATTTTTAAAGTGACAATTGTTAAAAATTGATATTTTATCTTTTCTGATAAAATAATATTTTATTTTATTATTATAATATAATAATTGTGATATTTTTACAATGAATGTGGGATATATGAGTATATGAGGAGGAAGAGTATTTTTGTTGCAAAAGTTGTTTAAAACATGTTAAACATGTTGGTGGACCCCATTTCTTAACTGAAATTTGATTATAGCCTGTAAAATCGTCCGTTTATGAATTTCGGTCAATTTCAGTTTGGAATTTGGAAAAAATTTCTTCTGCAAAGTTGTAGAGAATTGAATTTCCTATAAAAAGGCGCGAGATTTGAATTTTCTGATAAAAGGGCTATTTATTATGAATTATTGAAGTTCCAAAGTTCCGAAATAATTAATTTTTGGAAGTTTAAATATTTTATTTATGAAAAACATTTTTCTTATTTTTTTTGAGTGGGTGGTTGATGTCTGGATTCAGCTGGTGTGCGTAGGAAAATTTAATATATATATTAATATTTTATTAAATTTTCTGCTTTGGTGTTCTAAGCAATTTCCTATAAATAGGTCTTGGGTTAGAATTGAAAATCACACCGTAAACTACTGATTTCTCTCTTCTCTCTCTCTCTATATATCGGCGTATTTTTGTGAATATTTTAGTACTTGAGTATTGCTATACGGTCTGAGTTCTTTTAGCACTATATCGAGTATTTCAATTCAAATCTTATTCTTTCTGAGGTAAGGGATATTATTTTTTAAAAAATGATATTATTTCTTCAATATCATTATGCCGAAATATTGGTTGGAACTTTTTATCAAATTTGGAACTTTTTCATGTCGGGTTACTATTCATGAGTTACTATTCACTAGTTACTATTTACGAGTACTATTCACGAAGCATGATGATTTTTTTTGTGAAATTTCTATCTTTTAGTGTTTGAGTCAATATTCACGATATCAAGCTATTCATTCACGAATCTGACTATTCACGTAAAAATTAAATTTTTCGTTTTTCATCAAAATATCTATTATGGATACTAGCTTTGATTGTATCCATGTTTTGATCATTCTTGAATTTTACTCCACTCGTTATTTATTTATGAAGTATTTTTGAACTTGAGTTATTTAAAATATGAATCCCTAATATTTGTTCTTTTGTTTCACTTTGGATTCGCTTTTCTTTTAAAATATTTTCATCATCCTCGGTCCTAAATGATGATATAATCGAATATCTTTGGCCGTAGTGCAAAGATGAATGATTTTATGATGAATATCTTTAAATCCGTAGTGCAAAGATGAATGATTTTATGATGAATATCTTTGGCCGTAGTCCAAAGATGAGCAACAGTGTTTAGATGAACATGACCAATCGGTGAATATCTTTGGCTTTGTAGTGCAAAGATGAATATTTGATTTATGATGTATATTGATTGATGTTACAGGATAAAATATCGATGATGGACTTTTAAATTCATAAATGATAGTAGATTTCATTCTCTACTTAACTTTTCTAATGAATTGTTGTTTCCGATTGCGATTGTTGATCTAAAACTTGTTTGTCTATTGTATTCTATCGATTTTTCTCTCTGTTGAAGACTAAGGATAATTTGTTGTACATTATCTTAGTCATAATATTCTTTATCGGGCTAGTTGAGCTCACCCTTTTCCTTTTTGTTCTATTTTCTTCTCGAGGAGGCGAGAATATAAGCGAACTAGTCGGGGTGTGGAGTAATGGTTCAAGACAGTTGTTTTAGTAGTCCTCACTATTTTGTAAAATAATGTATCAATAATTGTAATGAGGGCTTATTTGAGTGTGGATATTGTCTAGAAGACAATATTTGTATTTAAACTCACAGTTTATGTGTTGTCGTATTTTGCACGACAATTGTATTAATGAAGTTGTAGTTGTTTCTGTACCATGTATTTGGCGACTCAGAATGGGTGATGTATACCTATTTTCGGGGCGTCACAAAGGTAGTTCAAATAAAAGAGTGTTTTATTTGGGTTCCATCACATAGTTATTTTGGTGAAGTAATTTGAGTTTGTACTCAAATTAAGATATCTTTGTATTCTCTCGATTTTATTATAGTGGATTTTTCGGAGATCGTCCAAAGTGGTTTTACCTCTTTAGTTTTAGAGGGTTTTCCACGTAAAATTCTTGGTGTCTCGTGGTTTGATATTTTTTACTTATTTATTTTCTTACAGTGGTTATTATTTTAGTGGAATTGCAAGTTTAATCTGTTTGGCATATACTGATATTTTATCAGTCTAATTTATCAAAGACAACAGTATTTGGGAGGTGATTTTTCCCAACAACTGGTATCAGAGCTAAGGTTATTTGCTCGGTTGTTTTTGATAAATTTTATGGAGGAATCAGTCGGAGCCATGATTAAATTGACCTCTTCAAATTTTTCAATCTGGAAGCTTAGAATGGAGGATATCCTTTATTGTAAGGATTTATATGATCCATTGGAGCTCAAGGGAAAGAAGCCCGCGGATAAGTCTGAGGTGATTGGAATAAAATGAACAGGGAAGACTATTGGTCACATCCGGTAGTGGGATTGATCAAAGTGTATTCCACCATGTTTCACGGGAGACTCGATACTCACTTTATGGACAACACTAGAGTCTATGTATTTGAAGAAGAATGCACAAAATAAAACTTTTGTCATTCAAAAAATTATGAATCTAAAGTACAAGACTTTAGGCGAGCAAAGCCGGAGCATATGAGTGAGTTCCAAGGTTTAGTGAACCACCGTATCCACCATGAAGTTGAATCTTGACGATGAGATTCAGGCTCTTTTGTTTCTCAGTTCGTTGCCAAACAGCTGGGAGACTTTGGTGGTGTCTTTAAGCAATTCAGCTCCAGGAGGAAAAATGACTATGCAGATGGTCAAGGATAGTGTTCATAATGAGGAGACAAGGCGAAAAGAGCAAGGCGTAAATTTTGAGACTCGTGCTCTTTGTCACAGAGAAACGGCGAAGCGATTTTTAGGGGATCTCACAAAGGAGATACAAGTCGCAACAAAAGCAAAATTACGGGAGAGCAAGTCAAAGACCGAATAAGCGAAATATATAGATGCTTCCATTGTAATAAGGAAGGTCATTACAAAAGAAATTGCGAGAATCTGGTTAGACAAGCAAAAAAATGGTGGCGAGGAAAGGTTGAGGAGAAGAACACTGCAGACCCCGATGTAGAAGATGTTGTGATTCTTTCATTTGGGGAAGAAGAATGCTTGCGTTGATGATCGAGAAAGTTGATTGGGTGGTTGATCTTTGGTGCCTCGTATCTACACCTAAGAGAATTTTTCACAACTTACAAAGTTTGGAGACTTTGGAGTGCGTGAGAATGGGAAATACTGATCAGTCTAAGATTATTGGAATTGGTGATGTTTGCATTCAGACAGGTGTTGGTTGCACTGGATGTTAGACACGTTCCAGATTTGCGTCTCAACTTGATTTCTAGTATGGCCTTGGACAGAGAAGGCTATGAGAATCACTTCGGCAGTGGAAAATGGAAGCTTACTAAAGGCTCTATGGTGATTGCAAGAGGAGTTGCTTGTTGTTCGTTGTACAAGACTCATGTGAAGATGTGTTCTAGTGAATTGAATGCAGTTGAGGATGACTCTTCACCAAACTTATGGCATAAGAGGCTTGGTCACATGAGTGAGAAAGGGTTGCAGTTATTAGCAAAAAGGTCACTCATTCCTTTTGCTAAAGGTACTATTTTAAGCCCTTATGATTATTGTTTGTTTGGAAAACAACATAGAGTTTCTTTTAGTAGTTCAGCTAAGAGAAAATCAGAGCTACTAGAGAGAGTATATTCTGATGTATGTAGACCCATTGAGGTTGAGTCTTTGGGTGGAAATAAGTACTTTGTTACCTTTATTGATGATGTTTCACGGAAGGTGTGGGTATTTTTATTGAGAACAAAAGACCAGGTATTCCAGCATTTTCAGAGTCTTCATGCTATGGTTAAAAGGGAGACTGGAAAATCGTTGAAGTGTCTTCGTAGTGACAACGGAGGGGAATACACTTCTAAGGAGTTTGCTGAATATTGCAGTAAGCATGGCATTCGACATGAGCAGACTGTTCCTGGTACCCCACAGCATAATGGTGTGGCTAAGAGAATGAACCGCACTATTATTGAGAGAGTGCGATGCATGTTGAAAATGGCTAAACTATCTAAGTCATTCTGGGGTGAAGCTGTTCGTACTGCTTGTTACCTGATTAATAGATCTCCATCAGCACCGTTGGATTTTCAGATTCCAGAAAAGATTTGGAGTGGTAAGGATTTGTCTTATTCTTATTTGAGGTATTTAGGTGCAAGGCTTTTGCACATATCCCCAAGGAACAAAGATCGAAACTTGATGACAAATCTACTCCATGTGTATTTGTTGGCTATGGAAATGCAGAGTTTGGATACCGGTTATGGGATCCAATACAGAAGAAATTATTCAGGAGCAGAGATGTGGTGTTTCATGAGCACCAGAATTATGAGCATTCTGATAATGCTACACAGCCAAGAGATAATAGTGTTCCAGATCTCAGCGAAGTTCCTTCTCCAGTACAGAATGCCACAGTTGGAGAAGGAGGTCAGAATGAAGATATGACTGATACAGATTTGCACGATGGTGATGGGTCAGATGCAGAGAGTATTGATCAGGGGGAGCAACCTGATATTGAAGAACCTCAACTAAGAAGATCCACTAGAGAACGTGTGCCATCAGTCAGATATCCTTCATCTGAATATCTTTTAGTTGCTGAGGAGGGGGAGCCAGAGGATTTTCAGGAAGTCAAGACTCATAAGGATAAGGGCAATTGGTTGAGAGCTATGCAAGATGAGATGGATTCTTTGCACAAGAATCACACCTATGAGTTGACTACATTTCCGAAGGGCAAGAAAACATTGAAGAACAAATGGGTGTTTAAGCTTAAGAAGGATGGTGAAAAACTAGTGAAGTACAAGGCTCGACTAGTTGTCAAGGGTTTTGCTCAAAAGCAAGGTATTGACTTCGATGAGATTTTTTCTCCAGTTGTGAAGATGACTTCTATTCGAGTAGTGCTGGGATTAGTTGCTAGTATGGATCTTGAGTTTGAGCAGTTGGATGTGAAGACTGCTTTTCTTCATGGTGATTTGAAGGAAGAAATCTACATGGAACAGTCAGAGGATTTGAAGTTAAAGGGAAAGAACACTTGGTTTACAAGTTGAAGAAAAGTTTGTACGGCCTGAAACAAGCCCCAAGGCAGTTGTACATGAAATTTGATTCATTTATGGTGGATCAAGGTTATAGTAGAACAATTGCAGATCATTGTGTGTATGTCAAGAGGTTCCCAGATGGTAACTTCGTTATTCTGTTGTATGTTGATAGTTGGGCAGGATGCTGATATGATTCGCAGGCTCAAGGGTGAGTTGTTCAAGTCCTTTGATATGAAGGACTTAGGTCCAGCTAAACAGATTTTGGGTATGAAGATTGTTCGTGACAGGAAAGCCAAGAGGTTGTGGTTGTCACAAGAGAAGTTTGTTGAGCGGGTGCTTGCAAGATTCAACATGAGTGATGCTAAACCAGTTAGCACACCACTGGCTAGTCATATTAAGTTAACAAAGTGCATGTGTCCTTCTACCAAGGAAGGGAGAGATGATATGGAAGCGATTCCTCTACTCCTCCGATGTAGGGAGTCTTATGTATCTGATGGTTTGTCTGTTGCCAGATATTGCTCATGCGATTGGCGTTGTGGCAGTATTTGTCAAATCTGGCAGAGAACATTAGAAAGCGATTAAGTGGATTCTCGAGATACTTGAAAGCTACTTCCGGTTTATGTTTGGTTTTTGGTAGTACGAGTCCATCTTGGAGGTTTTACAGATCGCATACATGGCAGGTTCTGAAGAGAAGAAGTCTACTTTGGGGTATTTGTTTACTTTTATAGGGGAGCGATGTCATGGCGAATCAAGTTGCAAAAGTGTGTTGCTTTGTCTACAATCGAGTCGAAATACATCATTGCTTGTTGAAGCAAGCGAAAAAGGAGATGTTGTGGTTAAAACGGTTTCTCTAAGAGTTGGGTTTAAAACAAGATGAGTATGTGGTTTATTGTGATAGTTAGAGTGCAATTGACTTGACCAAGAATGCCACATATCATAATCGGACCAAGCATATAGATGTTCGTTATCACTGGCTTCGAGAAGTGATGGAAAAGGAATTGATGAAAGTGAAGAAAGTTCATACTGACGAAAATCCCTCAGACATGTTAACAAAAGTTGTTACTCGTGACAAGCTGGAATTTTACAAAGAATTGGTCGGGATGGACTCCAAGTGACAGGGGAGATTGTTAGTCAAAAGTACTCATCACCCACTTCTGCCAACCTTTGAATTTCTTTTCTCCTTTTTGCCAAACTTTGATTTCTTGCTCCCTACTTTGTTGAAAATCTTGCCAAACTAATTATGTTATCCTCCTCCATTCTGCTATAAAAGGGGCAGCAAATGGAAGAAGAAATGACACCCAACAATACATACTCCATCCGAGAGTAAAAAAGAAGAGAGAAGAAAAGCTTCTGTAAAGCTTTAGAAAATAGAGAGAGAAAGGTAGTTCAAATAAAAGAGTGTTTTATTTGGGTTCCATCACATAGTTATTTTGGTGAAGTAATTTGAGTTTGTACTCAAATTAAAATATCTTTGTATTCTCTCAGTTTATTATAGTGGATTTTTCAGATATCGTCCCGTGGTTTTTACGTCTTAGTTTTAGAAGGTTTTCCACGTAAAATTCTTGGTGTCTCGTGGTTTGATATTTTCTACTTATTTATTTTCCTACAGTGGTTATTATTTTGGTGGAATTGCAAGTTTAATCTGTTTGGCATATACTGATATTTTATCAGTCTAATTTATCAAAGACAACAGTATTTGGGAGGTGATTTTTCCCGACACAAATAACTTTTAGTGGTATAAACAATAAGCTACACCAATCTAGTCCCAAATTCTCAAATCAAGAAAGGGATCCTATGGGATTTTTTGCTCTCTTTTAATTATACAAGACAGATATAGCTTAGAGCACCAGCTGCACCATGAAAAATCAACAAATGTGTAATTTTCAGCACCATACAACAATGTGGAATGAAGATTCAAGCCAACATGAATTAAACCTTATTATAGTATGAACCAATATTTAGCTTGCAAAATTATTTCCATCAATTTCATAAGCACACCAATAGTAGATACAAGAATATTGCTTTTTCAAGCAGTGTGGTACAAAGAATTTGGAAGCTTGAATGTTCTTGTCGCGCTTGGGGATCCCTGAATGCTGCTCCACTGGTCTCCAACAATGCCCCATATCCGATAACCGCTTGCAACCAATTTCTTCCTCTCCTCAGCCTTGTATTTCTGGACAGACTTGCATTCATCCTCTGGACCCCTTTATGAAAAAACAAGTACATAACTCAAATTTTGTTCTACTTATAAACAGGGAAATATAAAGAAAAAAAAAAGAAGAAGAAGAAGCAAACCTTAGAATGAGACTAGTCCAACCATGGTAACCAACATTAACAAGGTTGTCAATAGTGGCAGATCTATGAGTTTCCCTTCTTGAAGAAAGCAAAATGATCTTTACACCTTTGGCTTTTAGATCATTGAATAATTTCAGTGTGTGGTCAAGAGCTTTTGCCTTTCCAGAACTCATCCATTCTTCCAAAGATGTCAAGTTCAACTTCTCTGCCCTGTGTGTCCCATATACATGAATCAGCAAGTTGGAGTTTATATCTTAGCAAATTCAGAATTAGCAAGCACTAAATATTGAAGGTAATGTATGGAGATAGTTTTATTGCAGATCTTGAGTGGATCAAATCCCAATATCGACGATTAGAAAAGAATTTAAAAGGGTAGATAAATAAATTACCCGTAATTGTGTGTCTTGTAGTAAGGCACGGTTGATAGAAGAGTATCATCAATGTCAAAAATCCAAGCATCTTTACCATCTTTCTTCAAATTGCAGCAAGTGCCTAGATACACTGTGCACTCATCGATTGTCCTTTCTGAGTCCACCTTGTATTGAGTTCCTGACATATATTTTCCAATGTATTCTGCACATTCTTCAGGCACAAGTTTAAATTCTTGAATGTTGTTTAGCTCAACATTCATCCTCCAACTCTCACAGTAATTTTTCAAGTTGATTTTTAGCCCTGACCTCGTTCTTTGATTCAAAATGTTCCATTCTGTTTCTGATCAGGAAGGGGGTTGAAAAACAATGAACTTGAAGTCATTTAAGTAGGAGCTGTTTATAAGAAATGATTGACATATTGATTGGGACTAGATTCACATGGGAGTACTGGAATTAAACTAATGGTATGTCCCAAAAGTCATATGCCAGCCTGGTGGCATTGTGGCAAGCTGCACGTAGCTAAATGTATAAATATATTTGATCAGCCCATGGAACAAGTCTAAGTTCAAGTCCTCTTGGAGCCAGACCGCGAGTAAAACTCATAAAATTTTAGTACTGGCGTGAAAAGACTCGGCTTTGACATGGTGATAGAGAACCAAATAAATTGACTCGTGAAATTATACCTCAAGGCTATGTTTGCTTGCAAAAACATATACTTGGAATTTGATTATTTGTCTTAATTTAACAGTACTTCAGACTATCTTATCCCATGATGGAGATTAATAGTGCTATGAACTATTTTTTTGTCATTTCTAAAGCTATTTAAGACTATTTATGATGGACTATGATTAATGTTGGATTAATAGTCTCCCCATTTTAAGCTATCAAATGATTTTATGGGAATAATATTCACACATTAAGGGACTAATAGTCTCTTTTTAAATGATTAAATAGTTTGAAGTAGTGTTAAATTAAGACAAATAGTCAAATTCTAAGACTTGTGAAACCTTAAAACTGGTGTGAAATGACATGTCTTTGGTCAAATTATAGTGGGTGAGGACAAAGACACGTTGGAAACAATTAAAAATTTGTTAATGCTCTTTACAATAATGAATGGCAGTGAATTAAAGATTCAACAAGAATACCGCATGATGTGTAATACTACTCGTCTCCCTCTTCCCAAAGGGAAGGGATGTATAAATCATGCAAAATCTACTATCTGGTTTAATGCCCTACCCACGGATGGAGATGGAGTAGTGATCAGTCGAGTCAAACATATTAGTAGAGGAAAATCAATTAATTTAGCTGCTCTCTACCTAATGGTTGCCAGTTGGAACCACGTTTTCAACAAATTTTGTTGCGATTGGGGAAAATATTTTGACAGGAGTAAGCCGGAGTTAACGGACTGATCCAATTTTAAAATAATAATTAATTTAATAAGATGATTTAAAAAATTAAAAGTATAAAACTTGCCAACTCGGAGAAAACGTTTCAGAAAATTGATCAGTCTGACTTCTCTATCACACCCAATCACGCCATTTGACTCGATTAAAATCACTCACATACACTCGCGAGGTCATCAAAATATACAAATGAACGGTTGTATGTGATAGCAGACTTATTTTTAAAAGATTGCCACACAAAACATCTAACCAACCTTCAAATCAGAAGAATTTCACAGCACATTATTTCAAGACTTGAAGAAATTAAAAGCAAATTTACAATTCCATAAAATTGATACTTAAAACATTGAAATAAAAAGAAAACCCATGTGACTAGAATTAGACTTCATGTATAAAATATGCTTTTACATCAACCCAACAACACATATTTGTCAAATATATTTTCGATTTAGTCAGATCAGAATATACTTGTGTTTTTAGTCAGATTAGATCAGCAAAATTACAAGCTTTTTTTTTTCACTTTCTTCAAAAGCCGAAGCTCTTTAGACATCACCAGAACGAAATTAAAAGAGAATTCTGGAATCTCAATACACCAATACATTAAAATCTAAACTGGAAATATACTGCATTGCAAATTCAAATCAAAAGCATATTAGTGCTTGCAAACACTATGAACTGAAGTGAACATCAGACAACTTATTGCACATCCAAGTTCGAAAACTACTAAATCAACATCCATTAAATAGTGAGGAACCATTTTTCAGATAAAAGGTAACAAAAAACAATTTGTAGCTAGCAAAATTTATCTGTAAAATTTTTTCAAACGTCAAGAAAGAGGGAACTCTAGACAATGGCATTAGCTGCACTAGCAATCCTAGGCCACAGATCAGCACACTCCTTTCCGATTGGGCCCGTAATAGCAGACCCTGAAACATCCATAAAGGGAATTAAGCATCTATTAAAGGAAGGACTCAAAGATTGCCAACATGTTAAATTATGCAAACATGTGATTTGAACAAGCATTATGAAAGTGAATATATTGTAATACTTTTAGACTAAAATACGTTTTGCACTATAAATTTTACAGGCTGCACCTGAACATACTTGCACCCTAATGTTTAATTTGCATAACAAAAAACACCCTCTGTACTCTCAACCGGTTTAAAAATGACTTCAAGTTCAGGTAAATCTATGATAATAATTTAAAAATAATATATTTACATTAAAAGTAAAAAAAAATAAAAAACAATTAAATTAACATCACTCATTCTATCTCTTCACTCCCGTTCATCTTTTTCATTTTAACCCCAAACCCACAACAAACTTGTACTCTTCATCAACCCTAACTTCTAAAATTAACACCCAAATGCTAACCACTTCACTTTCTCTCTTGTTTTTCTTCATCTTCATCACCATAAGCACATCTCCTTTCTTTTTCATCACATCTTCATCATCACTATCACATCTCCTTCACCCTTTCATCCAGTAAAAAAAGAGTAGAGAGATATGATGATTAGAGATAAAAAAGAAAAATTATTCTCTTTAATCCCACAATATAGAGAAAAACAAAGAGAAAGAAAATGAATCTTGAAGTTTCTTTGCAGATTGAACTTCCACAAATACCTTATACCTTCATTTAATTTTGATCTCTAACTATAACTCCAATTTCTAATCTTCTAACCCCAAATTAGATTTTATTGATGTTTTCAGTTAATCAGGTGAAAATTTTTTAGATCAATTTGGGGTTGGTGTGGATTACGGTTTTACTCATTGATGGTTAAAATCGACTGGGATGAATTTTTTTTATCGAGGATGAAACAATGAATTGAAGTCTGTAAACATCATGTTGCGAACCATGGCTGATTAAGATGAACTGAGTGAAGAAAAAGAGGGAGAGAGAGAGAGGTTTAATTAATTTTTATTTTCATTTATTAGTTTTAATGTTATTATATTATTTTTGTTAATAGTTTACTTATTTTACCCCTTACAAAAATACAGTAACCTGAACTCCAAATCATTTTTGACCGGTTAAGAGTTTGGAGGGTGCTTTTTGCTACACAAATTAGACATTAGGGTACAAGTAGGCACATTTAGAAGTTTAGGATGCAAGCCTCACCATGCCTTTAAATTTTAGGGTGCAAAGTGTATTTTAGTCATAATTTTAAAAGAAAACTCATGGTACTACATACTACGCAAATATAAGCTACAAGGATTTCGAACAAAGAAAATGAAAGTTTTTAAAGAAAAAGGGAATTGAATCTGACCCACCACCCACAAAGAACATCATTGAAACAAAGAAACATATATTTATCAAAACGAAACAAAAGAATTAAAACACCTGCGGTGTAATGAAGCTTGCAGATGGGATTATCAGACTTAAAAAAATACACTATACCAACAACAATGCAAATGACTCTGTCAAAATACAAATCAAACCAACTTTACAAATAGATATATATCATCATCACTATCACTATTTTGAAGATGCGGAGAAGAAATGAAAGGGGAGTAAGGACAAATATGTTTTCTAAACACTTGTAACAAGGAGGTACTTTTTACTAAAAAAAGTTCTTCATTGCTGTATCCTATCAAATAAATTCTACCAGGAATAAAATGCAGATTTTAAATTCATAATCTATTCAGCATACCTTTCATTTCTCCCTTTGGATTCACAATGACACCAGCATTGTCTGCAAATGGAACAGAGTTATAGATTAACAATAATTAAAAGAATACGTAGATATAGGGCACAGAGACGAGACAATTTTCTACTTTACCTACAAAAAGAAATATAAATATAGGAAAAATTCCAACAAATTGCATTCACAGACAGAACAGTTGACATTATGTTCAGCTTTTTCTATATGATTATATTACACTGAAAAATAAATAACAATTGACTTTCCCAATACTTAAATTGTCCCATTTTAAACTAGTTTCTTCATAAACTGATTCTAGTTGAATTCACACCGACTACATACAGCAAAGGAGAACTAAATCACACAATTGGGACGCAACACCACATCAATCTATTGTTCTCTAAAATAGAGAGAACAATATAGAACAAGTAATACAATATTTCAACATAATACTGCTATATATAAGAAAGATAACACAGTGAATGTAAGGTGTAAATGGAGCAGAAATGAGCTTGAAAAACATTGGCACATCTGTAACGATTGACACTTGTCACTTTTCCAGATTAGTAACTGTATCAACCATGGGTATGGAGTAGACACCTGACTTAATCTGGAGATAAAAACTTTACTAATACACCCAAAATGTACCCTGATTTGGCTGTGCTACAGATCTTCAAGAAATATTCATATCAAAAGAGTTCAAATGTTAAATGCTGCAAGGCATAGTTATAAACTCACTTTTGAATTGTCAAGATTAAAAGAAAACGCAAAAAAACTTGAAACTTGAGCAGAAGCATCTGAATCTTCAAAGAAAAGTGCTAAAGAGATGGCGATGGTTCCTTAAAACATGAGATATGTTAACAACATAACAGTGCCATACAACAAACAAGTAAAATCAACATGTGATTAAATAATGTATCGGATTGCGAAAGGCGAGATTCAGAAAGGAGATCACGCTCGATATATATCCGACTTTTGACTTTAATATGGCTGGTTTCAGGAAGTATCATATCACTACACTCGTATACCCAACAAGTTAATGGGATACATACGCATCAAGACATGCCTTAACCAGCGTAACCTATTCTTTCTGCAGATAATGATCCAAGTAATAGAACAAAGTTGAAGATACTACAAGGTTCCTAGGTACAACAATGCATATTAAGAGAATAAAATAAGAAGTATAGCCTCCACTCAAACTAAAGGTTAATATGGAAAAGCGGGGGTTTAATTTTTACAAAGTAACTCACTTTTAAAGAATTTTATAATGCAGGGACTGGTGAGAAATAAGGGCCACGTTAGAAGCATGGCTTAATGATGACCCAAAGGGATTCACATAACCAAGTTGCAAAAGAAAAAAAAACACCTGATTAAATAGGAAAATACAAAGGTTATGTTGGTGCAGGGTATTATATGTTAACTAAAAAAACAAATTGTTAGTCCTGATGCACAAGCAAATTCATACAATAAATACGACTCATTATTAAAATTCCATTAAAAAGAAAAGATTGAATCTAAGCCAAAAGTAAAATAATATCCCAGCCTTGACAAGGGTGACAAAAAAACTTGCCACCTAAGATGGGGGGTCACACTGGAATTTCATCTTGAAGGCTTCAATAAAATATTCCCAGCACAACATCACCAGCAAATAAAACTAAGGACAAGTTAAAGCTCATTTCAACTTTCTTTGAAACTATATGCAGACCATAGTTATTTAGCAGAATATTCCAAAAAATTTGTAAGCAACTAACAAAAGGAGAAGCAAACAATACACAAGACTAACACGTACAAATATAAAACAAGAAACTAGCATAAAATGATTAAAGTTTACTGAGCAAACCTTCAAAATACATGAAAACTCCATCCTTTCGGCGCCAAGGCTTGCGCTGCCTGACAATGACAGCTGGCATCACCTTCTTACGAAGATCGGGCTTCCCCTTCTTCACAGTAGCCATCACCATATCTCCCACACAAGCTGAAGGCAACCTGTTCAACCGACCCTTAATCCCCTTCACTGAAATGATATAGAGATTCTTTGCCCCAGTATTATCAGCACAATTCACTGTGGCTGCCACTGGCAGACCCAGTGACATCCGGAACTTATTACCTGCTGAGCCTCCTCGCCCTATAACCAGTAAAACAAACAAGAAAAAAAAATTGGAGTAAGCCACACCAAGCAACTGGGGCAAGTTCTTTACATCAATTTCAATGAACTAAGATTTACAATTTTCGAAATAGCATTTCTTTCAACTTTTTGTTGAGGAAAATTTCCAAGTCCATTTTATTTACAGTCCAGTTTCTAACAAACAAATGGAACATAAAACAGATTCATATATACATCCATATCATTACATTAGAGAAGTATCAGTTTGATTGCTGATATTTCAAAATTCAGTTTCAATTCAAATAAATCATTTATGTAGATGCATAACAGAACCTTGGGGGAAAAACTCCCATTTTTATAAAGATGTATAGATAGATAATCATATATACACATATGAACATAAGTACAATAAAGATAGAGGAACAGACCTCGCTTCGACATTTCGGAGAGCTGAGTTGAGACTAGGGTTTTTGAGTCGATGTGATTTTTATATTAAGGAGGGTTAAATCTAGGGTTTGCGTTTGATCTGGAAGATTACGATATAAGCCCCCGTCTTTTACTTTAATACCGAAACGGTGAACAGACAAATGTGGGCCTTAAATTTAAACCTGGGCATTTTGGGCCTAATCGATTCAAATTATTGTAATTTTTTTCCGACTTATGAGTTACATTATAAAATTTATCAAAACTTACTATCCCTAAATATTAAGTGTCTTTTTATGAATTATTAAAAATAACACAAAATGTCTTTTGTATCCCTAATTAATTATTTCTCTCTCCACCCATCTTTACTAAACATATTAAATAGAGGGGTAAATTTTCATTGCATAATTCCACACTTATTTAATAAAATGAAACTCTTCAATCAAATAATTATAAATATAAAATTATCAATATATCTCCGAAAAAGTTCTCATTTATCAAATAATTGACATAAACATTATCAATATATTATTTTCCTATTATGATTGTGTATTTGATTATAAGAATTTATTGTACTTATATTACATTTCCTAGTTGAAGTTTAAAAAAAACACTATTCATTTTTAATTTAAGCTTTAAAATATCCCATACAAATTAAACAAGTTAAATTTGATATTTTTACTTTTGTATTTCATTGTTCATCTTGAACTTTTTCTTTTTAGCAAGTTACATAATCAGAAATAAATTTTTATTTTAAAATTAAAAAGTGACATGGTACTACTACGTTTTTTTACCAGTATCACAGAACATTTATCCTTAAAAATAAACTTATCATTAAAAATAAAAAAATGCTAAAATAGAGCCCTTTGAACTAAATATAATTTGTTTCACCAAAAATGATTTTATCCCAAATGATTTTTCTTCTAAAAATTGCAATTTATTTTTTATTTATTAAAAGGATAATGCGACTTAAAAAAAAAATTAATTAAATAATGCTAAAAAACACACTTAAGCCAATCATACCTTACCCCTTCCTACCCTTTACTTACCTAAATATAAGATGTGAACCATCTTATCTCAAGAAAGCAGATCCATCGTCTTATTTTTATGTCCCCCACTTAAATTTTAACATCTCACCTCTTACTTAAAGTCAATTAACTTATTTAATATCAATTAACTTTAAAATTAAATAATTAATCTAAAATTAAATTTAAAAGGGATATGTCAAAAATACATGCAAAATGGGAGCAGAGCCAATCAATACATTACATAATGAAAAGCTTACTAAAGGGAAGTCAATTGTTTCTACCAATACCAGTCTTGTAGAGTAGTATAATGCAATTTCCACAATAAAACCATTCACATCTCCAGATGAAATTCTGACAATACAAAAAGAGGTATGGTATATATGCCTTGTCATATGTGCACCCCATCTGACATGCATTTAAACCACATTTACCTACAACAGAGTATCTACCTATTTCCTCAAAGCTGTCTATTATATGATATTAAAAACCATGATCTACCAGCATGCATGTAAATCGAGCCTCTAATACTTTAGAAAAGTACCAAAATATGCATAGTTTCTCTAATTTCTTTCAAAAGTTTGCCTCTTTGTCGGTCAACTGAGAATTCAATAGCTGGATCTACTTCCTGTTCCATAGAATGGGAGCAAAAATGAGAATCCAGATTTTCTTGATAAAAAAAAATCCAGGAAACTATCTACATTTGATAGGCGAACATAGATCTATGAATAAGCTTGAAGTTAATGGGATTGTTCCAAGTAAAATGATCAATGCATAATGTATATATATTTGAAGACTGGCTGAAGTATCATGTATTCTAACCAAATGACCTTCCGTCTTTGTCCAAAGGTCCCAAGTTAGCCATCCAGTGGCGCACATGTATCGTAAATATATCAGTACCAAAGAATAAACAGATAGCATACTAGTTGAGATTAATGCACCCTACTTTTCTATTAAAAATATATCACAGATGATTTAAACATTAAACTCATTTTATAAAAAATATTAGAGTTCTTCTGATTAAAACATCTGTTCCCAGTCGCATAGTTTCTCTACGCAAAGGTAGTAAAGAGTATTTTCTGAAATTAAATTATATTGCTGTAAGCATTCTCTTGACCATTGCTACACATGCCAAATTCCACTAAAGTGCATTGTCAGTTATTTAGACTGGCTCCATGAATAAGCCACAACAACTTTCCTCAAGTGTCCTTTGAACTCTTAATAAAATGGGATTTTACAAAAAGTTTGGCTAATAGCCTAATACAGGCAGAATTTCCCAGAAATTAAAGGTTTTCTCTTGAAAGGATTTCCCATTGCCATACCATCTTTCAGGAGCAGGAGGAAGAGAATTACTAAAAAGTTCTAGGTTGCCGGCTCCAACAAAAGCGTGGTCAGAAAATGTGATATAAAAACTAGATATGATCTTATTAAGATTCTCAAATTTTAAGTAGCTTTGAAGCATGCGGAATGCTAAGATCATATTGGATTGGAAGGCATGGGCAACTTGGAGATCGGAAACCAGCGCCCGCAGCTATGAGAGTAATTGCCGAAGTAGGTAGCTAGGACAATTGTACTTGCACTATAAATTATGAACAAGGTACATTATGGAAAAGACTTACTCTTTCGACGCTTGAATTTGCAGAATTTGCTTCCACAGCAACACTGGAAGGCCTTTACAGGATGACTAGTATCACCAAAGTCAATACCATAGTCCTGCATTTTATTATTGTATACATCATTAGTTATAGCTGCTTTACAGTTACGCTCATTCTATGGAAGTTGGATATGCACACCAATTATGTATACCTAACTGTAACATGTTCCCAACTTTATTAATATAATGTTTTCCCTTTTTTATTGGGGAAAAGTTTTTGGTTTCCTCTCACATACAGGTTCAGATTCTACTTACCCAAGTTAATTCTTCTAAAGCATTCACTTCTCTTGCTGTGAAAAATGCAAGCTGCAGGTAAGAAAAACAATCAAAACCTTACTGTCTTACTACAGATGCAATCCATTTGAAAAAGAGAATAACATGTATAAATAGATAACAGTAAAGTTTGCTAAACTCTTACATGGTAATAGTGATGATCTGGTGTTTCTACTTCAACTGGAATCTCAACCATGTTAGCGTCCCTGCATCTAATCAATGAAAATTACAATTTAGACTAAATTCCACTAAAGCAAAAATAAAATTTCCACTTGTAGGACATGATAGGATAATTTTCTTTGTGCTGTTGTGAAAGGTTCTTCGCTAAATTGGCCATGATGGACATTTTCCTTTTAGTACCAAGCAGAGAATACATTTTCTGAAGCAACTTTCATTAAGAGAACAAACCCCATTATCAGTGTATAACCAAGCATTTGATGGTTAAGGGAAAAGTTTTGACAAATGGATAATCATGGAAAAGCAGTACCTATGATTTATGAACCTTGCAACATTTCCATAAGACGTTGCATCCAAACAAAGGGCCTCTTCATCCTTCAAGACACCCTCTGAACCCCAGTCTGCATCCAATAACACAGGGTATGTGTGCCTCTCACCAGTACTTCGCTTGTTTCGCTCATCCAACTCTGTGTTGGTCACTATTTCCCCCACATATTCACAGATGAAAGTGCCTTTAGGCAAGTCCCCAAGCGTTCTAAGACCCCAACCTTTTCCTTCGAGTGTCATAAACACCTGAAACATTGAGGTAATAAATTTAGCAAGTTGCACAAGCAGGAATTGTGTTTCCAACTTTCCATGCCTAATACATGAAAGGATTTTAATTAATTAATGCACTAATATTGAACCTTAATTAAAAAAGAGCTATATTAAGCTGAAATTTTGAACCAAAAAGAAAAAAATTGACCTGTAAATTTGCTGTTATGCCTCGCTGAACAACACGATTTCCACAATTCTTACTGCAACCGCACTTGTACCAGCACTCTTTTATGAATTTCCTTACTATATGGCCATTGCATGTGTTTGAAAATCTGTTATCCGTGGACCTTTGTAGCGGGCAATCTTTACAGTAGAAGAGGTTCTGCTGATGATTTTGATTCATCGATAAACATTTCTGAAGAAAGTCATCCTTAACTAACCCCTGTGGTGTGTAAGCAAACTCACCCCCAGTTTCACGGGCACAAGCACAAGGGATTTCTAATGACGTACAATCTCCAATGCAGTTTGAATAACAATTTTCATCTGATATGCGGGCAAGAAGAAACTTCACATATGCATTCCGGTATGTAATGTTTTTCGGAATGTAGTAAAAGGTAGGCTGACACTCATTGTTTATTTCATTTACCAAAGATATTTTGTGGATTTCTTCACCTCTGGTTATGTCATCCACATAATAAGAGGCATTCAGTAGTTCAGGCGAGGTGCCTTGCATCTGAACAATCTCCATACTGCTTGAATTTTTTGATCCATATCCTTCTGTTGTAATGGGACTTCCAGCATAACCATCCCCATTCCCTTTTAAGCTTGTAATGTAGTTAAAAACATTTGCAACCTGAAATCTTGGTATATGAGGTTTGACCTGAAATTTGACAGACCCAATTGAGAAGTTTGAGGAATGCAGAAGTTTCCCTTCGTATCTAACCTTCCATCTGAGACAGCTAGTTGATTGGATTTCTTCATTACATCAAGAGTTGGTGGTACATTCATAGGGCTTACTTGCTCACCATCAGTAGTTATGGTGCCTGCTGCCAAGAAACATTAACATACATCCTTCATCACCTTCAACAAAGAGAAATTAGGGTCTGTAATTCTATATGATCTAAGGCATTTTTCCTCCACTGCCTTAAAAACAGCATCCAGACTTGGAATGTGAAAATTTGATTGCAGGGGCGAGTTACAGATCACAGAAATCTTAACCTCTCCCTTAAGAGAGCTAGCAAGTTCAATTTGTGATTGTACAGCATCATCCTTACCCTCTTCATTCAAATGGTCAGAATCCATAATCTCCAAATCATAACACTTTTCATTTGAAGAACCAGCTTTACATGACAGTTGGAGGGGAGCCACACACAAAGAAGTTACTGAGTGTAAATGTAAATGTTAATCATAACTACGTTATTTGTATATACAGTAGGTCAAATCAAACAAGGCAGCCATATGTAAATTTGAAAAGGTTTTGACATTCCTTCGTGACTGAAATATGAAGAAATGTGGGGTGTTCACTTAAAAGAGGATTATAATCAAGTTGTGCTTCAGCCACTCCAATGCAGAAATTCAACGCCAAGAACAAGAGAAAGCAATTAGACAAATCTCGCTTTCGTAAGCAGTTTTGCAAGAAAAAACAAAGCCATGAGATTTTTATTTTTATTTTTATTTTTATTTTATTTTGCTAGTTTTAAAACATAATTTAAACATACACTCAACCTTTGCCGCCAAGGTTTGAAACCGCACCCTCTTGATACACAAGGGATAGGGATAACCATTGGGCCAAGACCCTTTGGTCAAAGCCATGATATTTGGTTTTCTCAGGCATAAGAGAAGATACTGAAATAGGTAAAGTTTAGGCCTTCGACTTACCTCTTGTGCTTATTTTACTTTTTTTATCGTAACAGTAAGAATTAGCTTTTGGACTGGCCCTTAACAAGACTCTTTGTAAAAGTCCCCAGGAAACTTTTTCTTTCAATTGAAACCAAAATTGATTTGCTTCTATACTCTCCTTTTTTTTCTTTGTGCTATTCTTGTTATCAAAATTCACCCACCTCTTCCAATTTTAAACACATGTATGCTTGTAGAAATATATGCACATATACAATTATATGTACATACATGATTCATCATATAAAGAACTATATAAATATATGGATCCGAACAAAATAAATTATGCAAATATATTTACACACTTTTATGTTCATTTATAGACGAGGAACTAGTCCAACCACAAGCCAAACTGGACTCTTGACTACACCAAAAGCTCGGGTATATATCCCACAGATAACAGACATTTACAATCACATTGGCATGGGTGGCTTCAGGAGGATTAATACTCTTAATAGGCGTCAAACCCTCAACCCTAGACTCACTAAAAACTATAAAGAGGAATTACCAAACATAAATTAGTCATTTTATACACTTGAGTAACAAATCGGACTTATTATCACTTTTGAATGATAATCATCATACACCTTTGTACTTTTTACCTTTATTTATCAAGTGAAATAGCATAAAAACATAAATTTGATTTTTGTTATTGTTTAAAGTACTTTTGGAAGTCGTTAGCCTTTTATGATAAGTAGCATCTAGTCCAGTTCTACCTAGCATAGAGTGAAAAATGATTTCAAGAAACAGGTATTTCATATTAAATATTACTTGCATACATGGTTTCACAATTAATAAGCACTATATGAGAAGAGAGAGAAAGAGAGACTTACGGTTATGCTCCGCATTTAAATGTATCAATTCTAAGCACATCGAATCATGTTCTTTAGCATCTGAATGATGTTCGTGTGATGATTCATCCTCATCTACTGAATTTAGATAAGGTACAAATAACTGGCTAGTAAGTAGTCAGAATGCAAATGAGACTATAGAAGATCAATTTTTTTTTGGACAACTAATTAAAGATCAATATTACATTAGAGATAGAGAGAGACTTACGTATATCATCAGCAACTAGATCTATCAATTCTGGGAACGTTGGGACATGTTCTTTAGCATCTGAACAATGTCTATTAAGAAAATCATCCTCATCCAAGGGACTTGCATGAGCTACAAAAATAACTTAATAGTCACAACCAAGAAATGTGACTACTGATGATAAATATTTATAATAAAATATATATATCATAAAAAATTCTGGACACTTGTCTGACTCAGAAAGATTATAAAGTTTCGAAACATTGAAGGAAACGAGAACATAAAGACTGTTTACAAAGAAAGGAAGAAAGAGACGATGATCAAGTTATGGTTTTTCTTAGTGAAACCTGTAAAATCAAGTAAGCAATCAAACTTATTGGTATTACCTATCAATTATGCTTTCAAGTGCACGATCTACCACTCAGGCAAAATATTGGTAGAAGCCAAACAACACAATGAGTATTGGGTAACACAGAAAAGACAGAACAACAGTAAAATTAAAGCATTTCTGATCTGGAGAGAAGGACAAGGACGACTGCTAATTCATATTATAATATAATATGATTTTAATCATTCTATATATATATATATATATATATTCCTTGATAGAAGTTATAGTTACAGTATTCATGTCAGTAGATTCATGATAAAATAATAGACTTTGTATTTATGTAATTAAATTATTTAGATTATAAAATTTGGACCTTTTTCTAGCATTGATAAAGTTAAGCCACTGTTTTTCTAATGAGTTTTGGAACCTTGACTTGATATGTGATATTTATATATATAACAATTGCATGTCCCTGCATTAGTTAAGTAACATATATATGTATATCAAGTTTCATGATGCATCTTAGTGTTAGTATTACAGGATGGGTCTGGAATTAATAAAAAGAATTATTATTATATATATACTTTTTAAACTAATGATTATTAATGTATGTTAAATATTATAATTGGTACATGTTAAATATATTGTATTATATTAACTAATAAGTTATATTGAGATTCTTGCATATTAATTCAACTGATCATTTTTCTCTTAAAAGTTATAAAATTTAGTTAATAATAAATTTATCAGGATCGTATTATTGATGATTAGTGTTGTAATAAAATTTGTTTTATTTTAATGTATTAGATCGGATTGAAGGAGACTTGCATAATTTTATTTAAAATTTCTGGGAGGTACGGATTTCGTACTTTTTCAACGAGACTCTTTTAATTTTAATTCGTTCGTTTTGCTACACATTTAGAAATTTGGTATTACCTCTCACGATTATTACTGGTCAAATTTATCGTGTTAATTTCATTTTGGCGTTGATATTAGATGTAAAATCCCAAATTTTATGAATAAATATTTAATTTTCTCGAAATATTTTTTTCAAAATTATGGTGTGGATTTGAGATAATGTTATAGTTGTGGGTAATATTTATAAATTTTGAAAAGTATGCAAGTTGTTGTATAATATTCGATTGGTCGGGAATATTCTTCTTTTGTCGGGAATATTCGTACGACCAAGACAATCATTAATGGACCCCATAAACGAAATTATTGTCGAATTGAGAAAACGACAAAAATATTTTTATGAAAATAACTAGCGGAAGTTTTACCGTTAAAACCGCTTGAACTACTCGATAAGAAAAATACGATAATATGCGTGGTTACATAAGTAGTACTACGGTATTGATTATTGATGCTTTACGTGAGAAGTCACCGGTTTTGTTCAATTATTGCTACAAAGATTTGTTGCATAAGATCTCACGTTATTTGATTCAATTATTGTCGATATTCTATATATTATTAAATCAATAATTGAGACGACAAAGTTATTAATATTATTATTTGCAATATTAACGATGTCTGTAAGTTCATCGAGGAGAGGTTTGGTCATCTAATAAGCGGCGCTAATAGGGAGAAATCCTTATTGAAAGCCCCTCTTTCCTGGAACGACACAGTCGATTAATATTGTGAATTATAATAATGGTGATAAATTTTGTTTTATTATTATTATAAATGTAATAAAACGAAAAACTTTTTATATAAAATGTAATACTTTTTATAAAGTTTTGTTTTATTTGATTATAAATAGAATATATTATATTTTATTATGCATAAGCGTTGGTATAGTGTCTCCGTAGTGTTTGCATAGTAAAATCTTTTTATATAAAATAGAATACTTTTATAAAGTTATTTGTTTTATTAGATTTTAAATAAAATATATTATATTTTATTATGCATAGTGTTTGCATAAATGCGTGTATAGTGTTTTGCGTAGTAAAAAAAACTTTTTATATAAAATGTATCATGCTTATAAAGTTTTGTTTTATTTGATTATAAATAGAATATACTATATTTTATCGCATAGTGCGGATAGTATCCTTTTCATTCTCCTATAAATAGGATCTTGGTTAGAATTGAAAATCGGACCCGGTAAATTCAAAGAATTCTTCTTCTATAATCTTAAGCGTATTTCTTTAGAGTTTAAAAGCTTGAGAAAATAGTAGAAAATAGTGCGTTTTTTCTTCTTTTTAAGGTATATTATTATTATAGTAGAAGGGTATATCCGCGTCATCTGGATTACTCTTCCGCTTGAATACGCACTCTTTTTTAAGGTAATATCCCGGATATTATTATTATAATAAGGGTATATCATTCTTTATTATTCTCGCAATAACCTGCGGATTATGCACCGGTGAATTCTTACATTCTTTATTATTCTGGAATATCCGTGGATTATCGTCGTGCTGGCAAAAATCCATTTATGGATATTCTATTATACGCATGTTAGTTGGTTCCATTTTAGAATATTATTTTTGTTTCATCCAAAGATTTTTCATGAATATCTTCATGCTTGATTTTACTCTGCAAAGATTACGCATGACAATTTGACGTTATCGGTTCCTGGATTCCATTCTTTATTTATTCTCGATTGTTTTATTGTTGGAATATCTTGGTATGATTATGACTCGCATTATTCTTATAATCATGTTAATGTTACGATACGGAAAAAGTCCTCATCGCCCGTGAGTGACATGCATTGATTCCATTCTTTATTATTTCGCCATTGAATAACATCATCAGACTGCTGATGAAAAACACGATTATCTTTGGATTAATGGTCGCGGATACTAAAGAATATCTTCGTAGCAAGGGATGATTTAATGATGTGGATTATTTATCGAGTTGAGTCTCAAATGATAAAATTGTTGATAAATCTTTTAAATCATGTAAGATAGTAGATTTTATTCTCTACTTGACTCTTCTAATGGATTGCTTGTTCGCATAATAGGTCCCATTCTTCTACCCCTTCCCTAAGTCGATGACTATTCATATTACCTCGACACCAAAGAAGAGTTCGACCCAATGCTTTATTTCATCCCTAGTTGATCCCGATTCGACATTAGAAGTATATTGATTTTCCCCAATAACCGAATACTTTTGTCTCAGAATACTCATATTTGATTCCATCCATAAATCGATTTTCTTCCCTATGAGTTCTAGTCTCAATAAGAATGCTAGTTCTTCTTCGCTCATATATTATGTTATGATATGAATATACCACACCAATTGCTTTGTATGGATGATGAGATTCCATTGATCAGAGCCAATTCCAATAGACTTATTGGAGGGTCCCATCAAGCGTGCATCCAAAGAGAATTGAACCTCTGAATTCGCCAATTATGAGTTAGGCGCTTTAACCATTCAACCGTGGATGCTTGGCGGGATCCTCGTATACGGTGAATAACCAAATTCCAATTGAAACGAAATCTTTAGAATAAATCAATGCAATTTAGGAGGAATCAATGAAAGGACATCAATTCAAATCCTGGATTTTCGAATTGAGAGATCGAGAATTCTCACTATTTCTTAGATTCACTGGACCCAATTCAATTCATGGGATCTTTCAAATACATTTTTTTCCACCAAGAACGTTTTATAAAAACTTTTTGACCCCGAAATTTGGAGTATCCTACTTTCACGCAATTCATTGTGGTTCAACAAGCAATCGATATTTCACGATCAAGGGTGTAATACTCTTTGTAGTAGCGGTCCTTATATATCGACATTAACGGTGAAATATGGTCGAAAGAAAAAATCTCTATTTGATAGGGCTTTTCCTATACCTATGAATTCCATTGGACCCAGAATGATACATTGGAAGAATCCGCTGGGTCTTCCAATATCAATAGGTTGATTGTTTCGCCTCAGATCTTCCAAAAGGAAAAAGATCTCGAGAGTTGTTTCCTAATCCGAAAGAGAGTACTTGGGTTCTCCCAATAACTAAAAAGTGTAGATGCCTCAATCTAACTGGGGTTCATGGTGGTGGAGGAACCGGATCGGAAAAAAGAGGATTCTAGCCAATTGAAAGGATCTTCCGATCAATCCAGAGATCCTTTAGATTCCATTAGTAATGAGGATTCGAATATCACACATTGATCAATCAAAGAGAGATTCAACAACTAAAAGAAAGATCGATTCTTTGGGATCCTTCCTTTCTTCAAACGGAACGAAATGAGAGATAGAATCGCACCGATTCCCTAAATGCCTTTCAGATATTCCTCAATGTCCCGGCTATTCACGGAATTCGTGAGAAGCGAGATGATTAATCATCTGCTTCCTAAGAAATCGAAGAATTTCTTGGGAATTCTACAAGATCCGCTTCGTTCTTTTTCTCCGATGATGGTCGAACTTCATCTCGGTTCAATCCTACCGAGAGGTTCACTAGAGATCGAAATTGTTGAAGAAAGAACAAGATCTTTCTTTGTCCATTCGAGGCGATCGGAAAAGAAAGAAATGGTTAATATATTCAAGATAATTACGATTTACAAAATACCGCCTCAATTCATCCTATTTCATCATATCCGGGATGTGATATGGTTCCGAAGGATGAACCGGATATGGATAGTTCCAATAAGATTTCATTCTTGAACAAAAATCCATTTTTTGATTTATTTCATCTATTCCATGACCGAACAGGGAGGATACACGTTACACCACGATTTTGAATCGAGAGAGAGATTTCAAGAAATGGCGGATTTATTCACTCTATCAATAACCGAAGTCGGATCCGTGTATCATAAGGATTTGCCTTTTCTATTGATTCCTACGGATTGGATCAAAACAATTCTTGAATGAGGTATTCGACTCGTGGATGAATCAAAAAAATATTTATCGGCTCTACCTCCTTTTTTTTATGAAGAGAATGAATCTTTTTATCGAAGGATCGTAAAAAAAATGGGTCCTGGATCTCCTGCGGGAATGATTTGGAAGATCCAAAACCAAAAATAGTGGTATTTGCTAAGAACAACATAATGGAGGCAAATCAATCAATATAGATTGATCCAAATCGATTCAAATCCAATATAAAGACCTATGGGTACATAGAAATGTATCAATCGATTCTTTTTAATGAATAGATTCGATCGCAACTTCGAATATGGAATTCAAAGGGATCAAATAGGAAAGGATACTCAATCATAGAACTATAATGAAATATACGATCAACCAACATTTCTCGAATTTGAAAAAGAGTCAAAGAGATGGTTCGATCCTCTTATTTTGATTTCTCGAACCGAGAGATCCATGAATCGGGATCCTAATGCATATAGATACAAATGGTCCAATGGGAGCAAGAATTTCCGTGAACATTTGGAACATTTCGTTTATGAGCCCGAAGAGCCGCTTTTCAAGTAGTGTTCGATCGATTACGATTAATCAATATTCGATTGATAGAGTTCGAGGTTATCGACAAAAAGGTTTATCTAAGCCATTTCGCTTTTTTTGTCCAAGTTGCTTTTTCTTTTGTCTAACTCACTTCCTTTTTTTCTTTGTGAGTTTCGTGAATATCCCCATTCATAGGGTCCGAGATCTACATCTATGAATTGAAAGGTCCGAATGATCAACTCTGCAATCATTGTTAGAATCAATAGGTCTTCAAATCGCTCATTTGAAAAAATGGAAACCCTTCTTATCGATTTATTGGATGATCATGATACTTCCCAAAAATCGAAATTCTTGATCAATGGAGGAACAATATCACCATTTTTGTTCAATAAGATACCAAAGTGGATGATTGACTCATTCCATACTAGAAATAATCGCAGAAATCCTTTGATAACACAGATTCCTATTTCTCAACGATATTCCACGATCAAGACAATCGGTCAATCCCGTGAAACCATTTCATAGAAGTTCATTGATATCTTCTTTTATAAAGCAAATCGACTTCGATTCTTGAATAATCCACATCACTTCGCTTCTATTGTAATAAAAGATTCCTTTTATGTGGAAAAGGCCCGTATCAATAATTACGATTTTACGTATGGACAATTCCTCAATATCTTGTTCATTCACAACAAAAAATTTTCTTTGTCGTCGGTAAAAAAAAACATGTTTTGGGGGAGATACTATTTCACCAATCGAGTCACGGTATCTAACATATTCATACCTAACGATTTTCCACAAAGTGGTGGTGACGAAAACGTATAACTTGTACAAATCTTTCCATTTTCCAAGTCGATCCGACCCATTCGTCGTAGAGAGCTATTTACTCGATCGCGACATTTCGGAACACCTTTAACAGAGGGACAAATAGTCAATTTTGAAAGAACTTATTGTCAACCTCTTTCGATATGAATCTATCTCGATTCGAAGGGAAGAACTCGCATCAAGATCTCAATTTCAATTCAAACATGGGTTTGATTCACACTCCATGTTCCGAGAAATATTTACCATCCGAAAAGAGGAAAAAGCGGAGTCTTTGTCTAAAGAAATGCGTTGAGAAAGCGGGCGGATGTATAGAACCTTTCAACGAGATAGTGCTTTTTTTCAACTCTCTCAAAATGAAATCTATTCCAAACATATAGCCATGGTTCCTTACTTCGACGGGTACAAATATCTAAATTTTATATTTTTAGATACTTTTTCGCACTCTATTAGCGATACTAAGTCTAAGTAGCGATCAAAAATTTGTATCCATTTTTCATGATATTATGCATGGATCGGATATATCATGGCATGAATTCTTCGAAAAAATTGTGTCTTCTACAATGGAAATGGAATCGATAAGTGAGATTTCGAGTAAGTGTTTCCATAATCTTCTTCCTCGTCCAAGAAAGGATTCATCGAAATAATGAGTCGCCATTGATATCGACACATCCGAGATCGCCAAATGTTCGGGAGTTCCTCTATTCAATCCTTTTCCTTCTTCTTGTTCTTTGGATATCTCGCTTTGTACACATCTTCTCTTTGTTTCCTGGGCCTCTAGTGAGTTACTGACATGTAGTTTGAAAAGGTCAAATCTTTGATGATTCCATCATCTATGATTGAGTTGCGAAAACTTCCGGATAGGTATCCTACATCTGAACCGAATTCTTTCGTTGTTAAAGAATCTCTTCTACTTGCTCGAACAATTAGAGATTCTCTAGAAGAAATACGGGTTCTCGCTTCAAGCGAACATGCTATCGGGTGGTGATCCCGCTTTATGGGGTCAAATCAATACGTTCTAAGAAGAAATATTTGAATATCAATCTCATCGATATCATCGATCTCATAAGTATCATACCAAATCCCATCAATCGAATCACTTTTTTCGAGAAATACGAGACATCTAAGTCATACAAGTAAAGAGATCTATTCATTGATAAAAGAAAAGAAAAAATGTGAACGGGATTGGATTGATGATAAAATAGAATCTCGGTCGCAAACAAAGGATTCGATTGATGATGAAGAAAGAGAATTCTTGGTTCGGCTCCACCTTAACGACGTAAAAAAGGATTGATCAAATTCTATCGAGTCGACTCATAGTGATCATTTATCAAAGAATGACTCGCTATCAAATGATTGAACAACCGGAGCAATTTACTTACGATACTTAGTTGACATTCATAAAAAGTATCTAATGAATTATGAGTTCAATACATCCTGTTTAGCGAAGACTGGATATTCCTTGCTTCATTATCGACAATCACTTATTCACAAACCTCGTAAGTGGGGCTAATAGTTTGAATTTCCCATCTCATGGAAAACCCTTTTCGCTCCGCTTAGCCTTATCCCCCTCTAGGGTATTTTAGTGATAGGTTCTATAGAACCGGACGATCCTATTTGGTCAAATACCTAGCGACAAACTCCTATGTTCCTTTCATTACTAGATTTACGAACAAGTTCTGGATAACAAGCCTAAAGGTTTTCTTATTGATGATATCGATATTGATGCTTGGTGATTTATATTGATGCTTAAATGATTTATATCTTGCTAGTGACGATATCGATCGTGACCTTCATACTTGAGCTGGAACTGCTAACTATGGATATGATGCCTAAATAGCCGATTTTATATCACCACCCTTCAATTCAATTAGCAAAAGCAATGTCTCCTTGCATAATATGGATTCCAAACATTCACGATCGGATGTGAATGAGTCGAATTACTTCTCCCTCGGTCCTATTAGTGAACCATCTCTCCAGGGATTGTGAAAGATGTTCCACTAGAAATATTCTTGTTATTGCTTGACTCATATTCCCCAAAAAGTGGATCCCGCTCTAATAGCTCTTCAATAAATTAAATACGTGCATTAAGATACGGAAGGCTTCTTATTCCACAACAACGAAAGCACTTTTTTCACCCTTTCATATACTAGGGGATTTCGCTTGAAAATAAAATGTTCCATACTAATGGATTCAGTCCATAACCATGGGTTCCAATGCACGAGATCTTGTAAGACTTACCAATGAGGCCCTATCGATTAGTATTACACGTAAGAAATCAATTATAGACACTAATACAATTAGATCCGCTTCTTCATAGACAAACTTGGGATTTGCGATCCCGGTAAGATCGATTCAGGATCATGGGATCCTTTTCTATCGAGATAGGAAGAATCGTAGCACAAAAATGTACTTCTAAGTAATTGCCCCATAGATCCTATATCTATCTATATGAAGAAGAAATCATGTAACGAAGGGGATTCTTATTTGTACAAATGGTACTTCGAACTTGGAACGAGCGTGAAGAAATTAACGATACTTCTTTATCTTTTGAGTTGTTCTCACGGATCGGCCGCTTTCAAGATCTTTGGTCTCTCACCCGGGCCGATGAAAAAAATGGGATCACTTCTTATGGACTCGTTGAGAATGATTCGATCTAGTTCATGGCCTATTAGAAGTAGAAAGGCGCCTGGTGGGATCCTCATGATGAAAAAGATTGCGGTCGGTTTGATAATGATCGAGTGACATTGCTTCTTCTACCAACCAAGGAATCCCTTAGATATGATGCAAAATGGATCTTGTTCTATCCTTGATCGTAGATTTCTCTATGAAAAAAAAAAGCGAATCGGAGTTTGAAGAAGGGAAGGAGAAGGAGCCCTCGACCATGAATGGATAGAGGAGGATTTGTTTAATCACATAGTTTGGGCTCCTAGAATATGGGCGCCTTGGGGCTTTCTATTTGATTGTATCGAAGGCCCAATGAATTGGGATTTCCCTATTGGTCCCGTGTCATTTCTGGGCAAAGGGATCCTTTATGATGAAGAGGATGAGCTTCAAGAGAATGATTCGGAGTTCTTGCAGAGTGAACCATGCGATGCAGACCTAGATAGATCTTCCAAAGAACAAGGCCTTTTTCGAATAAGCCAATTCATTTGGGACCCTGCAGATCCACTCTTTTTCCTATTCAAAGATCAACCCTTTGTCTCTGTGTTTTCACATTGAGAATTATTTGCAGATGAAGAGATGTCAAAGGGGCTTCTTATTAAACTTGATGTTTGTTATATTGTATCAGTTTAACACTGTTGAAGGCTAATGATAATTTATTCTGCATTATCTTAGTCATAATATTTCTTACTGGGCTAGTTGAGCTCATCCTTTCTTTCACTGTTCTCTTCAGGAAATGAGAATATAGCTAGGACGAGTCGAGGAACGGATTGACTATAAAATAGTGTGACAATAAATGTAATGAGGACTCCATTGAGTGTGGATATTGTCTAGATGACAATATTCTTATTAAAACTCTTAAGATTATGTTTTGTCGTATTTTACACGACTGTTATATAATTAAGTTGTATTTGAATTTTGTACCATGTATTTGGCGACTCAAGATGGGTGATGTATACTTATTTTAGGGGCGTCACATTAGAACTCTTATTTGTACTCTTTGAACTAGTTAATCATGTCAATATGTTTTGGAGACTTTATTCGTTTCTATCATTATTCGTATATTTTCGTTAACATTTGGGAACTTGTTTTGATCATTGATATCTTGTGATAATTAAGTACGTTCGTATTTGATAATTCGATATCATTTAAAAATGGTCATGTAAGCCTTATGATTTGAACCCCTTTTTGGCTTACAATTTGTAGTTTGATTCTTACGGTATACTTGAACTAACCACCTGTGAGGATACCACAGGCATGTCCTCTTGACACAAGGGCATGACACCTTCCGTGGCAGTGTGATCAGTCCACGGCGTATCCTTTTGTTTTATATGTTGCTCTGAGTGTGAGCTTTGGCCATTTGATATATTTGTTCAGGATACGTATGGTCGACCAGTATTTGATTTGATTCGGTTGGCGGATTAGTAACGTATGTGTCGTGCCTACTATCCGTTTTGATTTGCATACAGCATGGTACCGATGTATTTTGTTAGCCTTTGGCTATTTGTATTTGAACGTATTTGAGCTCAGTATGAAATTGTTACCTTATAACCATTTGATTCAGCCTAATTTTGTTTGGAATCCTTTTAACTATAATTTTCAATTTGACAGTGTTAATCATTTGTACATTGTCTCACCACTTTCGATATATTCATATTTGGTTCGTAGTCTGTATTGTTCGTAGTTTGTATTTGTTCGTTCATTCAGTTCTTTTGGTACATATATAAATTGTTTTATATTTATGCATCTTTATATCCGTATTGGGCAATTGGCTCATGGTGTATTTTTCTTCCGGCATGTTTGTAGGGGTGATACAGGACTAGTGTGATAAAGAGAGTTGCCTTTGACCATCTAGGTTGATTCGATTTTAGGTTTTGATTATTTTGACTATGTTTGGAGAATTGTATTGAGTATTTCATTAATGGATATCATTCTTAAATATTTTAAAGTCATTAGTGCTATGTTTAATTATTTTGAGGTTTATTGTGATTTGCACGTGACCTCCCTTTCCTATTCGAGAAGGGGGTGTTGCATAAAATATACTAACAAGTATTACAAATAATTGATATGTTGTAGTAAGAAAATATTAATCAAATCCATAATATATGCACTCCAATGCCTGCAAAGTGCATCTCAATTTAATGCATATCCATAAATGGATATTAGTTTTAAAGATTTATATGTGTGCCTCTTAAAATTAAATACGGGATCTTGCTTCTTATGGCTATCATCAGTTATTAGTAGAGATAACTATTTTGGACAAAAGAAAATTTTATTTGCTTGAAGGGAGAGTACATGGAGAGAAGACATGAAATCCTCCAAAAGACAAGGGAGTAATGGGTTTGTTATAAACGAATCTACATATTTAACATGAAACTTAAGTGGCTCAAGTTAGACGCAAACAGGTTGAGATTAAACGGTTAACTTTTTAAATTAGGATTATATCAAGATAAATAGGATTTTCACCAATACGGCATTATAAATTGTCTTGGATATACAAGTATAAATTTCCAAATATTCAAGTATATATTGTTTCGTTTTATTAAATGAGTTGTGCTAAATGATTATGTTGTTAGTTGGTGAACGCTTATGTCATGATACACAACCTGTCATGAAACGGGTCGACACATTTAACACAATTAACAAGGAGGTCAATGATAGGATTGAGAGTCTTGACATGATTAGTTGTTAGTGTTGAAATGTATACTCTGATAACTATGACAAAATAAAACCAAACCATCTTAATACGGCACGGTTTACAACCCTAGATATGCAGTACATAACAAAAAATAGGATATAGAATATTGATTAAGAGGATTTTGCAATGAGCTATGCCACCCAAACCAAGTGAAGGTAGTCACGTCCTTCCCTCTACAAAGCACCTGAGATGACAGGATCACACTGGAGGTATGGTGAGGGTGTACCTAGTTAGGCTCTAGATCTTTCCCCCTAAAAGACTTGTTGCTCCTACTAATCAATCCATACCAAGCTTGTAGTTTATATTAAATATTCTTTTATGACAGGTAAATTTAATATATTTGTTAACATTTTGAATAAAACTTAATGACAATTTCCAAGAAATTTGTGCTGCAATTTTTTATATTTTATTTTCGGGGGTTGGGGAGGATTGAGGTGGGGGAGGGAGGAACATACCTGGAAGGATGATAGCAAGAGGAACCTCATGGTGTGGCAGCTCATCAGCAAATTGCATGGCTTCATGAAGTCCTCCATTATGGTAATCAAGTTTTTCTTTCATGGAATAAAGAACATCGGGCATGGTCTTCAGCTCTGTTGACAGAACAAGATTGCTGCCTCCCACATAAGTCAACCTTTTCTTACTCCTCCTGTGTTGAAGAGATAAAGATGTCTCATCACTGTCTTTCAGGTGCGTCTGAGGTAATTGTGGACTAGAGTCACTAGATTCAGAGTTTTCATCATCAGAAAGCAAAGAAGATGGATTTCTTCGACCCAATACTGAACAATAATGTGGAGAAACGGATTTCTTTCCTTTTTCATTATAGTCCAGGGGAGAATCAGTCATGGGGCCAGTCCTTTGGATAGATTTGGCCACTTTCTGCCGGCAGGAAGATTGAAACACTTGAGCCTCCTCCCTACACTGCGGTATTAAGCGAGTTCCATCGAAGCTTGTGCTGGAGTCAACAACAGGGGAAAAAGGCGTTCTGCTTCTCAATCTATATTTTTTAACTGGCGGTTCACATTCTTCAGGTTCATCTCGCAACAAGGACTCTTGCTTTGTCAATTCCTCTCTCTGTAACCCAAAAAGATGCGAGGAAAACAATATTTTGTAAACAATGAAGAAGTTTGAAAAACAAAGAGTCCATGTGTAAGAGAGCAGATACTCAAGCATACAAAGAAAATCACAACTCTTTGCCACAAAAGGTTAACGAGAGACTTCGACCAATATAACAACAGAGCACAAGTAACTAAACTAAGTGAACAGAAGTCCACTTATCAAAAAAATATATATATGCAATATTAAACAAAACAATGTACCTCATGGTTCTCACTCTCAAAAACAGCATCTATAAGAACACTGTAGTTTTCATCTTCAATGTACTTCCAGTTTTTGTCATACAAATCCAGCAAATTTTTCAGCACCAGTTTTACAGTTCCCTCGGCAATGCCAATGCCATATTTTTTCATTTCCTTGCAGGCCTTTGCAATTTTAGAATTTGGTGCCATAACTACTATGGAGTTCTGGAAGACTGGATCAACTCAGTGCTACAAGCAAAGTTCCTTACCCTAACAAAGTGAGAACCTAAAAATAAGGATGGTACCTGCATAATGGAGAGAGTGATCTTTTCAGAAACTTAAGTTGTTGATAAAACAGAAATAGCCAATTAATGAAGGTATTACGACACTGGGCTCGACTCTTAACAGTCAAGAGAACTCATGGATTCATAGCAAATCAAGGTAAGCCCAAAAGTTTTTTCTCTACTAAACTCATTCAGTTAAAAGTGACAGATAAGCAACTCCAAATAGTTTTTTAAAACATTTGGCTTTGAAAAAGAAAATGAAACAAAATCCAAGCTGCAAATTTCAACATATTCAAAATTTATACATTTATTAAGACGGTTTAAAATTACAAGTTACAATAGTATAAGCTAAAAGCTGCATAACTGATAAGCTTGAAGGTGTTTATGTTCAATCACTACCTCATAACAGAAAGAAGTTTAAAACAAAGTACTTTAAAAGCAAAAAACAGTAAATGAAAGAAAACCATAAAAAAGGAAAGGAAAGGAAAAGAAAAGAAAAAATAATTACTCCCTCTGTCCCAAATTATCTGTTGTTCTAGAGTTTCACACAAATACCAATATGTGTGATAAAAATACTAAAATACCTTTATTGGTGGAAATATGAAAAAATGTGTTTAAAAAAGAGTGCATGAAATAGTCTTTTAGAGAGAGGAAGAGAGAGAAAGTATGAGTGCATTAAATAGACAAAAAGTCTACAGAGAGAGAAAGTATGAGTGCATATATATGTGTGGAGAGAGGAAGATAGAGAAAGTATGAGTGCATTAAATAGACAAATAGTCTGCAGAGAGAGAAAGTATGAGTGCATATATATGTGTGGAGAGAGGATGAGAGTAATGACTATCAACAATTACGGTAAAGGGGCAAACTTGGAAAATAAAGGGAAAAAATGCATTGAAATCTTGAAAAAACAGATATTATGGGACAATTTTTTTTTGCTAAAACAGCATATAATTTGGTATAGAGGGAGTACAAAACATGGTGGAATATTATAAGATCGTGATTGACTCAAAATGAGATGATTAATTAAAAGTTATGAAACAAAAATGAGTAAAATATGTTGCTATATTTTGGTTCAACAGACTAAAATTAAAGTAATTCATGTCAATTTTAAATTTGAAAATATAGTTAATTTCAAAAAAGTAATGATCTTCCCAGTAGAACGTAGAAACCAATAACTTACAAATACATATAAATATATGCATATATGAAATGATAGCTCATTATTTACCCCCAAACGTGAAAATGAACCCAGTACATCACAAGCCAAACCCCCAAATAGCACAATAAGCAGTCTTAGCAAAATAAACAAACAAAAACAGAGCAAAAGTTCATATTATTAAATTCTAGCTAAACCCCAGATATGTAACTTCATATATTTTACCAATGTGTGTGTCACAATATACGATTCCACGTACATGTAGTACATTTTAATAATACGAGTAACTGATCTAGAAATGCAAGGGAAATTGAATAAATGAAATCACTCCATAAAAGGGAGAAAACTTAAACCCTAATAACCTACTAGGGTTTTTTTGCAAGTTTTGAGTCCAGATTTGATTCACAAATTACCACTTCTTGCAGGAAGAAGATATGAACATGGAGAACTTACCTTCTAGAATCACATAAAAACCTTTCTTGGGGCTCAAGAAAACATTTGAAATTGCACATTGATTTTCATCTTTTGAGGATAGGAGAGAGAAGGTGACTAGAGAGAAAAGTTTGAAAGAAAAGGTAGAAGAAAATGAAATGAAGGGTACATCATATATAGTGATTAAAGGAATTGATATTTTTACAATAAAATATTATATTATATTTTATTTAATTGAATTGAATTTTGGGTTAGATGATATACTTAATAATTTTAAAATAAAATATACTCTCATAATAAGGAAATATTACCATAATTAAGATGTGACCAAGTAATTTTAAGATTTTAGTTTTAATAATTTAACTCAACTTAAATTTAAGTATTTATTAGGACTGTCAATGCCTCAATGGGACGGTTAAGTCCGAAACTCAATTCTTCAATTCGTTAAAAACTTGTTTCAAATTAATTTGAGAGTGAGTTGGACTGAGTTTAAACAAAAATTGAAACCCAAAGTTAAATTTGGATAGAGTAAAGTCAGCGTTGTAGACCCAGTTCGAAAATATATAAATAAAATTTTAAAATATATACATATTAGATAAATAAAATTTTAAAACGGTATCGTATAATTCATATATATATATATATATATGTACTATATTCCCCTATATATTATATATATATATATATATATACTATTTTATATTTTATTAATTATAACTTTAACATGGAAATACAAACAAGATGTACAATAGCATAATACTGATAGACTACTAATATCTGATAATAAAAAATAATTCAAAATATGACTTTATGACTTTCATCTACTTGTTAGGATTCCTAGATGATCCTAAAGTGTGTTTTTATAAAATTGAATAAAAAGTTTTGAATGTATAAAAAATTTAGTAAAAAAATAGAGTAAAATATTTGAATACAAAATAAAATGATGTATTTAATAATTATTTGTCAAAATATCTTAATACATGTATTATTCTTTTTTAGGCATTTAGGTTTTAGGTTGTTATGAAAAAAAATTATTACATAATTATAAATAAAAATGTTATCTTATATCTAAAAAATATATATATAAACTTTTGAATAATCTTTAATAAAGTATATTGTTAAAAATATAATTTTAGGAATAAACCATTAAAAAAATGTTAATAACATTATATATAATACATAAAATCAAAACAAAAGACTACAACAACATTTATTAAATTGATTATCCAATTTTGTTAAATAGAAATCAAAAATTATTTGTACATAACAAAATTTGTTTACAATAATAAATAAGATGGATGTTGAATATAAATTTTAATTGTGTATGAAAGAATGTAAGTAAAAAATATCATTATTCCGTACTTTTTATTTATTTAATAATAAATTTTTAAATGAATCGTGTCGAAATAGACATTACATTTGGTCAAACTAACTTATTTTAAAATAACTTATAAGTCATTTTAAAATAAATTACAAATACTTGCTTAATTTTTTTACTTAAAAATCAATTTATAAGTAGAAAAATAAGTTATTCATAAGTCACTGTCGAACATGCTCTATATTTCTCCTAAAACTATTTTTTTTTTCTTGTTTTACTTTCTATAACATTAGTTGTAATTTTATTTTTTTCCCTCACACAATACTTGTTATTAATTATTTGGATGTGTTTTCTATTAATATATTTTTTTGTTTTATATGAATGATTATAGAATGATTACTGATTAGTAATTATTTGTAAGTTCAAAATGAGCTAATTATGAGTTGCATTAGATTTTTTGTTATTCATGTTTAGCATACTAATTTTATGATTTTTTTTGGGCTTTTTAAAAATAGATCCGAAACTCATGATCATATATGGGTATATGGACTGAGCCCAAATTCAAGCTCGTAAATATTTGATTTGATGAACTTGAGCAACCTTAAACCCAGCTCACTAAGCCCAATTTACATGCCTAGTATTTACATTGTATTTTTAATATTTAAAATGGATTGAAAAAAAAATTGAATGAATTTTTTTACTATTATGTTCAATTCTTATATAACTATTTTTAACATTAAATAAAAAAAAACTTTACTATTTTTATTACGAAAATTTTTATTTAAAATTTAACAAATTTAGATGGAGAATTAAATAATATAAACAATTCTTTTTATATTCTTTATGTTGTGACCACCATAAAATTAATATAAGAGTAAAATAGTAATCTAAATGTAAATTTAAGTTTTAAATTTAATTGGATTCCTCCTATCCAATTAAAAATCGTTAATTACACAAAATCGTATAATTTAAATTCAAAGAAAGCCTCAAACATGAACCAATACTGAGTGAGATAACCCAAACAATGTGAGTAAAGAAGAAATTAAAGGCAGCAAAAATAATTTTAATCTCGCGGTAAAAAGCTTAAAACTAGATAGACTGGAGATTTCTTTTAATACTTTATTAATTTAATGTTATCTTTTTCTGATTACCTTTTTTTAATCTCACACCTTTTTTTTTTTTTTTTTATGTCGTTTGATAAAAGAGACGAGTTTTTTTAGAAAAAAGAGACTGCTCAATACTCTTTTACCCTCACTATTTTATTTTTATTTTTATAATTCTTTATTTTACTTCTCTCACTACACCACCACCACTCGCCACCTACTACCACCACAATTGCCATATTTTATATTAATTATGTAAAATTGTCATAATTATTATTTTATTTTATTAGACTTGAAATATTGTACTAATTATACATTGTTGATGATTTTATTTAATTAATTAATTAACATTTATAAAGATTGGCTATCAAACCACTCTCTTACATTTAAATTATGTTTTAAAAAGAATATCTACTTTATATAAAACCTCTATTTTATTATTCAAAACAGATCCAAACTTAACCCAACTCATAATATAAAAAGTAGGGAATCAACAGATAAAAAAATTTAATTAATTAATTATATGTGAAAATATCACTTTTTTATATCTCCATAAATATAAAAATGAGGCTGAATATATGCTTAATTTGAATTTGCCATCGTTTTGGGAATTAAGCTTTGAAATTTAACCACTTGAATATAATGAATTACATAATACTCTCAACAATTTATGACGAACGAAAATACAAATCTCACAATAAAAAATAAATAAAATCTCACAATAAAAGAGAAAGAAAGTCTGGCAAGAAGGGAAAAAACACTTCACAAGAATTAGCACCATATTTAAAAAATATTATCCACCATAACTGCCATCAACCTTTCCATCTAATTATAAAAATAATGCTATTATCACGTAAAAAAAATCACATAATGCTCACATGCATATAGCGGACCCCACATGTCAGGTGGGAAACCACAGTATGCATGTGAACATTATATAATTTTTTTTTATGTGATAATAACATTGTTGTAATTATAAAGTTGGTTACTTTGACTTAAATTCACTTATTTCCAATGCCCAAAAGCTTGCAATTCTCAAAACATCATTAAAGGAAAAATATATAATAAAATGAAAATGCAGAGCTGAATTTCAAAATCAATAGTTGTGATTATTAGTTAAATGAGTAGAGCCCTCACATCCCACATTTGGGACATGAGATAGCTAGGAACCCCTTGATCCCATAAAATCAATCAACTAGGTAGGTAAACAAATAGATACAGAAAGCTTCTCAAGAATAGTTGAAGTTGAACTACCTGCTGAAAATACCCCCAGCAAATGATACATACAACTTCTGGGAAGCCATTTTTGAAAATTTTCCCATCTTGTCCTATGATGAGATAGATTTCCATTGGTCGTATTTGACATCGCCAACTTTGTCAAAACCGAAATCTTGGTAGCATGCCTTATGTTTTTTGCTTCTTTAGTCTCCTTAGGATCTGCAGCACCTGAAACAAATCTAACAGGAAGGACTATGCCAATCTAATACTTCTCATGCTGTTGCGAAGACCTATAAGTACAGATGAGCTCTCTTCTGACCCTAAGGGCTAACCCAACTCACTTGAAAGAGGGAGACAAAGATGTGAACATGAAGTGAGAAGTTCCCCAGACGTGAAAACAAAGAAAGGGTAGGACAAACATGCATCAAGTAGTTTCCATAATAAAAGACAGCTTCCAAAACAAAAAAGCAGCAAAAGATCAAATGAGAGAGAGAGTCTCGAGGGATTTCTGATCCATGCTTTAAGAGGCAAGTAATAGGCCCTCAAAAACAAGGCTTCTACATATACATACGAACATTTTCACTTTGAACCAAAACAAGAAGAGCAAAAACCACGTGCAAGGAACCAAACTACCTTTGTTCAAGCCGTTCTTAAGTTTCCACAATAGGGTTCGGTGTTATCTCATGCAAGACAAACTCTTTCTTAGTAAAAGACAAAGGAGTTGGTTTATTCAAATTCCCTTGGCAAAGACAATACCGTTTAAACAAATAACCAATGGAAACCACCTCTTATTTTAAAATTGCAGCCTCTAAATTTACTTCTACAACTATGAACTTCACAATGGACCGCTTAATGCCCGAGTTCATTTTAGAGATGGGTGAAAACTTAATGTAAAGACATGCTTAAGAACATTAAAAAAATCGACATCTATTTTCAGTCTCAAAATGATACAAGTTACAATAATTTTTCTCTCTAGGAGGCATAATATATGAACTTAACTACAATTGGACCAACTAGACTCACGATGAAGGAAGAGGCGCACATCAGTGAAATCTACAACCATAATACAGACAGCTAATCTCTTAATTAAGTATAATGATTTAACTTGGACTCTCTCATAGTTTAGTAAGAAACTGGCAATTACACAGATCTTATCCCCGTTTCTTGCTATTTCACCTTATAAAGTTTGGGTTGGAGGTTGGGACTGTGCGTATGAATAATAGCTACAGCAATTGAGAAAGATTGCATAGCGGAAAGAGGTGATTGTAAAGGAATATAATACAAACCATCATGAATGTTTACCATTCTCATGGCAGGTACATCTTGGTTTAAACCCTGCAAAATAGAAGTGGCAATGGATCACATGAATTTGAGTACAAGTATGTGGTTGCCTACTAAAAGTTCAAAAGAGTGAAACAGTTGAAACTTTCTAGAAATAAGCTATCATCTAATTTTTATGGACATAGCTGCAAGCATTTTATTTGTATTTGTGTGTGTTGAAAGATAGAGAGAGCAGAAGTTGTTTGACACACCTCTACAAAGATATCAAATGTCTTGTTCTCACAGCTAATATCTGCTTCTGACAAAACCTCTGTTCTACTTGGCCTAGCGTTGAGTACTGTGAGTGGACACCCAATATCCCAGCCACCACAGTCGCAGCGCCCACCAGACCTCCATCTCTCAATGAGACTAGAAGGGCCACCATTTCTGGTTCTTGGGCCGCCATGGAAACCTGCTGGGATTAAAATGTCCATACTGGTAGACCAATCACCATTATTACGTACGCAACGTTGAGAAGGCACTTGTGTCTCTACAGATGTATTTGTTCGCCTATTTCCAACTTTCTTGAGGAATTTCAAGCCCCATCCTCCAATATTGACCTCATTATTATTGTCACGAATATGGTCTTTCACAATAATGGCAGCCAACTCAAGATTTGGAGGAAGATGATTTTCTGAAAGAACGATCCTAGATGCTGGGTCAAGGTTATTGGGTGAATCTTGGCATGGATCCCAAGAAGAAGTTTCTAGTATGGCATTCAAAACCCTCAACTTTGAGGAGCTTCTGTGCTTATGTGTGTGACTTGCCTTGAAGACGTCCACCACCTTATTAGGAAACCCCTTGTTCTTTTTAAGAGTATGAATTGAAGTTGGCATTTCTACCACAAAATCGTCACTAGAACCAAACAGAACGAACTGAGTCTCCATAATCTCTTTATTGTCTGGAAGGAGTGTAAACGACGTCGATACCCTCATTTTACCAATGAAATCTGATTCATTCTCATGAATCTCATCATCCTTTCTGCCACCTGCTCTTGAATGAAACGTGTACATATAATCCATAACCTTATTGTCTGGTGACTCAACCTTCAACAAGTTTGCTATAAAGATTTCTCTCTGATCATCAACGGAGAAAACATAATGCGGAAACCCATTATTCCATGTGCAGTGTAGCATTCCCCGAGAAACAGTAGCAGGCGCAGAAGAAGAAGAAGACTGATCAGAGCAGCTGGAATTGGTGCTTGATAGAGAACTGAGCCTGTTATGCACATGCTCAGATCCATATATATGCTCTCTGAGAAGTAACGTTTCTCTATGTACCTTCTGTGGTGAACTGGTATCTAACCCGCTAGGAGAATTCACAAAATTAAAATGTGTATGTTCTTCAACATCTACTAAACTTGTTCTTCCAAAGTTGACACTACTATCTGAGGCACCCAATTGGCGTAACAAAGGGCTCTTTAAAATGTTCATCATACTTTTGCTCTCAGTGATTGCACCAAGAATTGAATCTCGAGCAGAACATATCATAACATTCTCAGTCCCAGCTACAGAAGGGAATTCATTAACAATTTCATTTAAATAGCATGTGTTTCTACTGCTGATTTTTCTTGAGCTGAAGTTATCAGAAAAAGCACTCCAATGGGACATATCTGAAGGAATATTGCATGAGGCTGCTTTCAGTGCTCTGATCTGTACAAGTTCCAGGCAACAACGAATATATTGTTCATCAAAATTGATTATTTGTTTTGGAATCCTACTGTCTAATATAAATACGTGCTCCGGCTTTAGCTTTCCTACCAATCTGTTTGACACTGTATCGTCTTCCGCTGATTTCATACCCTTGCTCAAGTACTGCAATGAAACTTCATTCTGACAACCATCTTTCCTGGATTTCACAATTGCATTCTCCATCTCCCACCTCCAGAAAAGAAGTAGCTAGAGGTGGACCAATATTCATTCCATCTCCTAACCCTCCAATCCTATAGAAACAAGTATTGGCAAGACTAGGCAGTTTTGACCTCTGTGTCCGCAATCAACTACATAGGTATATTGAAAAGCAAGCGACATGAAAAGTAAGCACCAATAAGCTGTTATTGGTGTTAGAGAATAACAATGCAGCGAAAACAATAGCAAAGAGAAAATCGAAAGAAAACAATCACATAAGACACAAAATTGACGTGGTTCACCCAAAATGTTTGGGCTAGTGTATGGTCGCCGCTGACAATTTCACTATATCTTAGAAAATTCGTACATTATACAATTGTAGGATCCCCTCCTTATAAAACAACATTAGTAACCCTAATTCGCCCAAAAGTACAAAACTACCCATCCAAATTTTGGGCCGGGAACACTGCCCCCGGACCCCCACAACCCTCTGCTCTAGGAATGGGCATAATTACCTTTTCGATACCTTTACCTTTAAATTATAGTTCAGATCAGGATTCACCAATAACAATTTATAGCTTTTATATATTTTGCAACACATTATCAAATGAACCACCGATTTGACAAGATTTTTTTTTTGGTATAATCTGAAAACAAATAGGAGCACAGAAATGGAAGATTGGAAAAGAAGAACAACAGGGAGGTTATCTCCAAAGGTGAAACACTCAAACCTCCATGACTTTAGTTAAAATACATGTAGAATCTAGTGGAAGTACTTATTTATTTGCCACAGTCCCATATCTAACACAAGAAGCAACACTAAAAGAAAACCCTATTCTCAAAAATCAGATCATAAATCTAAGCAAATCTATTTATTTACAAGGGTAATTTGTATAGAACTTTCAAAATTCGAGATACAATACCATCATAAAAGAGGAAGTAATAGTTAATGATTAACCGATACAAATATCCACAAGTGGGGGGAAAAACAGGCTGTTAATACTAATTAATATCTCTGAACAAGATATCACAAACTTAGCCTTTTCTGCATAATCCATAATAAGTAGTTAAAAGTGTAAAAGTAATAAAATAAAACTACTGCAAGTTGTTTCTTGTAATTTGACATATTTTTAAATTTCAATCTAGTGATCATGAAACCTAGTAATCATGGTAATTTGAGCACGAGAAGCACTATTAAGTCAAAATAGACCCTATCAAGTCCTACAAAACTTAAACAGTATTGAACTTGGAATACAAGCATAATTCGATATGCTCCAAAAATACATTTCATAAATTCTTAAGTAGAAACTATTAACAATAAACACTTTTAGGCTGCGTTTGGATTGAATGAATGAAATGGAGGATGGAATGAAATGAATTTAAGGTATTTTAAGGGTATGTTTAGTTGTTTGTATATTCATTCCATTGGATTGAATTTTATTTTACCTTCTCCACATGGAATACAAAAATAAAAGGATGAAATGAATTTACATTCCGTTGGACTGGTTTATCCTACAAAAATGAACATAAAATACATTATTTTTATTTCATTCCTTTCTCTATTCCATTTCCTCAATCCAAACTTAGCATTACACTAGTAGTACTACTAACAATAAGCAGTTGAGAGACGGCACACAATCACACACACATAAAGAGAGAGAATTATATAAGAGAAAAACAAAGAAACTAAAATTTTAAACCTTATAGAACTTTCATCAACTAAAAAAGATAATATTATCATCATTTAAAACAATAAATCGTAAAATAAAGAATTATAAAACTCGTCGAGGCAAATTAATCTCTTTATGCACCACCACTAAAAGAAAATTAAACTAAGTCCAAATAACAAAGGAATAATCTTAAACAAACACACCAAAAGTACCAACTTGATAAAATAAAATTACAAAAGAAAATACATTTATCTAATTTTATTTCTCACCTTAAATAACCGGATCCAAGCAATCAAAATCAGTTCAACCCAATACACAGAGCAAACTCTACCTCAACGGCTCAAGTCTGCTGAAAAGCCAGCTGAAACCCAAAAAGAAAAATGCTTAATTTCCAAATTTGTGCTTAACTCATACAAGTGTAATAATAGCAACAAAATAAGAGAGCTTAAAAGTCAAATATAAAATAAGCAAACTTAATGGGTTTGAAACTTATTTTACCTACTTCCACAAGAACCAATTAGCGCCACCACTACCAAATAACAAAATCTAGGGAGAGAAAACAGAGAAATGGCCAAATGGGTGTCCTGGTGTGAATGAAATGCCGCGTTTGGTTAGAGAAATTTTTACCCTTTAAACAGGGTTCCCCTTGGTGGGTCCTACTTTTTCCAATTCTTGCACTTAATAAATATAGATACAGAAAGACGTAAGTATACTTTTTGAGAAAGATTTAGTGTATGAGCTGGTGGGCATGATAGTTACAGGACTGTGCCACTAAAAGAGCTTATGAACAAGAAGCGAAGCGACGACCCAAATGCAGTCATGGTGGACCCATTTGATTTATCCTTATGCCATGATTTCTGAGGCCTGTGACCTTGACTAGGGACTCTGGAGGGTGAAAGGACATATATTTGGGGACAATATTCTTTTCATCTGTGACGGTATTAATGCAAGTAGTCAAGTGTAGATCCGATGGTGGTATTAAATGTGCTCATATTATTCTCACTTCACTTTTATTTAATAGGTCTATGGAGCCCATAAATTTAAAAACAAATTTAATCTTATGGTTAGAGCAAAAAATGGCTTTACAGCTGTTTCTTTAATTTTATTTTAAAAAGTTGATATTTATACGTTAAAATTAAAATAATAAAATTGATATTTTCACGTGTTAAGATGATATTCTGATATGAGTCTTGTTGGGTCATAATATTTCTCCTATCTTGGGCCGGATAGATTGGGCCCATTTATCAGTATAATCTATTGAGCTTTTATTATTAAGTCGTGGGACTCTTTGAGCCCATTTATTGTGTCAACTTTATTTAATTCTATTGGATAGGGTCGCACCAATTGGATCGACCCATTAGATATTTTAATATCATTACTTTGACTTGTGATGATGAAAAAGCATGACAATTGACCAATCCTCCCGCCACGCATTAATGTGGATGGGATCATAACCTACGTGGCGGAGAAAAAAGCATGGCCAAAAGCGGTAGATAAACCCGATATAGTCGGCATAGGTCCATCGGATCGGAGGGGTGTCGGGTAGTAGTGGGTGCACAATAATCCAAGCAAAAGTAATATAACTTAGCGAGGAAGCCATCGTATGGAGGTACGTTCTCTCATATATTGATTATTCATATCCTCCCATACACACGATCGAGATTTTAATTCTCTCAATACAACTAGACCATATATTCCTCCATTTATTAACCTTGTGAACACGTCTTAATTCTCACGCTTTGAAGCTATCCCCAAGCGGGAACCGCCGTCGAGCTTTGGTGTTATTTGTGTTCTTTGTCTTGCAGATCGGGACGTCTTACGTGATTGGGACGTAGAGAAAGATCTTAAGCGTTAACATTATCGCGCTAGAAGGAGGGTTTTTGAGTTACAGTGTCATAAAAATTTTCAATCACAATCGCTTTAACCTACTTCTTGAAGATGAGGAGTAGGGATGGTTCACTGTACGGCGGCGATGATGGCCGTTAGCTAAATCAACGCCTCGTGTTTCGGTGAAGGATCGCTGGTCCTTCCAAGAGTGCTCACGAGAAAGACGGCTTCTAAGCATAATTCGGGGATCTCCGTCCAAGATTCCGGTGGGCTTTGAAGCGAAGATTGGTTTTCGATCGAATGAGGAGCGAGGTCATGGTCGAGGATGGTGGAAGGCTTCATGAACCAAGATTCATCATAAAGTAGCCAAGAGATAGAGTCGCTTGAGTTGGCGAAGATGGCGGACGAAGCGCATGACAGAGCCATGGGCGGTCCTATTAAAGAAAGAGAAGATATAAATGAAACAGATGCTTGGTGGCGGAATTACAAGACGAAGCATCCAAACCATGATCAATAATGAAAGACGCGTGATGGGCATAAGGAGGAGACTCGGCGAAGGGGTAAGGAGCAAGAGAGTCCCCATGGGTTTAGAGATCATTCTCGAAGTAGGAGAAGATCGAGAAGCGGAGAACTCCCATGGCCTCGAAGAAGGCGATAATGGCCAATTATTTCAAAGATCGAGATGATCATCAACAAAGGAGTAGGTCGAAGGAGGTCATACCGAAGTCCGGGTAATGGATTATCAACGTGATCATTCTCACCACAAGGAAAGAGTTGTGTCACAAGCGGATCAAGAAGTCCTACAGGCGCGATAGGATCGGCGGGGAGGGTCGATCCTCTCGAGAGACATAATATTGTTCATGAGAAAGAGCCTTCTCCGCACTGAAGGCGTTGATTTTCTAGTAAAGGAGCTTAAAGAGCTTAGAAAACAACCTGGCCGAGGTCCAAAGGTGAAGGACGCCCGAAAAGAAAGCATCCCTTTTTCCTCGCCTATTCTTAAGGAAAAGGCGGATATCACTAAAAAATGCCTCGCATGGAAAGTTACGATGGAACCGAGGAGATCCTTATGACCATAGCCAAGCGCGTCAATCGACTAATGGACTATTACGACTTCACCGATCTTTGCCAAGTGCCACACCTTTATTCTAAACGCCGAGAAAGATGCGAGGCGATGGTTGGGAACTTTGCCTTCAGATTCCATATCCTCATGGACCGAACTTTGTGATAAGTTCCATGCTCGTTTCGGGAGCAACCGAAGAAGAGGAAAGCCCACGGGTTCTTTAGCACAGATTCGGCAGTTTGCCAGCGAATCTTTGGGCCAGTATGTAAAGAGGTTCAGAGAAGCAGTCGGTCAGGTGTCCGATCTTAATGACCTCCAATGCCGGTAGGTTTGTTCAAAATGGATTGGATCTGGTCAAGTCCGAAAAGTTGGTGAAGAAGTTGATGTTCAATCATCCAAGAAGAGCTTGGCCGGAAGCCTTTGACAAAGCGAAGAAGCTACATCGTTGTGGAAGAAGCTATGAGCGACTGAAAAAATCCTCTTTGGTCAGGGGAAAGAGTCGGTGGCTCCTAAGCCCAAGTTGAACAGAGAGAGAATGGGGGGTATAATGATCGAACAGGGCGCTTCAAAAAGTACAACAATTCTCAAGGCGTCGAGGAAGCGGTCATCCTCCGTTCAGGCCAAAGTAAATAAGATCCACACCAAACTAAACAACGATAGATCGATAATTTTGGACCGGATCGAAACCAACCTTTCTTTGAGCCACCCCGTGATAATTACCGAATCGCGTGGTAACTCTCGTAAGTATTGTGGCTATCATCAGTAGTAGCCCACGACACTAACGAGTGTTGCAATTTGAAAGACTTTGTGGAAAGGAAGATTAAAGACGGCTTGTTGGTGCGCAAAGATATGTGGTAGTAAATAATCGTTGAACGTTAACCGTCTTTATTCGAGACGGTTCGAGGGCTCCAATCTCGCCAAGAGGCAAGTTATCGATGTGATAACCGGTGGGTCCGCATGGAAGTTGATAGGAAAGAAGAGAAGGGCTTACCCGAATTCGGTCATGACTACGACGGATGTTCCCCGAAAGCGGATAGACCATTCCCGGGATCGTCGTATATCATTCACCGACGCTGACTATCCTTCGGAGCCCATCGAGCCGCATGAGGGGGCCTTGGTGATCACAGCGCAAGTGGGCACGGTGGACATGAAGCGCATGATGATAGACAATGGATCTTCAGTAGATATCCTGTATGCCCATGCCTATCAGAGGATGCACCTCGACGGGCAGAAAATGGAGGTCGGGCAGGAAGCTCCTTTATACGGCTTCAGCAATGATCCCGTAAAAGTAGCAGGCACTATTGAACTCCCGGTTGTCTTCGGCACAGCGCCCCAGCAGGTCGAAATAGTGTGTAAATTCTATGTTGTGCACGTTGATTCAGCTTACAACGCTATACTGGGAAGACCTACTTTAACTGCTCTCCAAGCTGTGACCTCCATCCCTCATTTCAAAATCAAGTTCCCCACGGCTCATGGAGTAGGAGAGGTGGCAGGGGACTTGGATCTGGCCCGACGATGCTTGTCGGAATCATGTTATTTCCTCCGGAGTGGGGGGTCGCAACAAGCAAAAAGCGGCGATGGCAATTGAGATTGAGCCCTTTACCGAAAGTAGTTCGAACAGATGGTGATTCTCTTGGAGAGACGGAGGAGGTCGAGTTGATCATCGGAAGCCCGATAAGATCAGTGAAGATCGGTTCGAACTTACTGAACCTCTTCGGACAAACCTTATAGAGTTGTTCTTGCTATGCACGGATATTTTTTGCATGGGAACCAAGAAGGACATGCACGAGTTATGGGAAGATAGTGAGCACAACTGAATGTAGATCCCTCGAAGAAGCCGGTTCGGCGGAAAAGGCGGATCTTTGCGCTCGAAGCGACGAAAATCATTGATGAAGAAATAGCAAAATTTGTTGGGTCGCCGACTTCATCTATGAAATTGATTATCCCGAGTGGATGGCGAATGTGGTGTTGGTGCGTACGAGAATGGAAAATGGCGGGTTTGCATCGACTACACCAAACCTCAATAAAGCTTGCAGAAGGACTTTTATCCTCTCGCCCCATATTGATCGACTTATCGATGCCACTTTGGGTATGTGACATTACTAAGCTTTATGGATGCTTTTTCAGTTATCACCAAATATCCATGCGTAAAGAGGACATCCCAAAGATCACATTATTACACACCGCTTCGATTATCGCCTTCAAGAAGATGACTTTTGGCCTTATAAATCTTTGGAGCCACTTACCGTAGAATGATGAACTTCATCTTGATAGGCAAAATTTGGGAAGGAACATGGAGGTATCGTTGATGACATGATTGTGAAAAGCATGCACGTTCATAATCATTTAGACGATCTGAGGAATGCTTTCGGATCGTCCGTCATCATCGTCAACTAAAACTTAATCCGCCCAAATGCACTTTTCGGCCTCGGTGCGAAAGTTTACGGGTTATCTTGTTAGTCAAAGGGTATCGAGGCCAACCCGAGAGAAGATTCGAGCCATTCTTGATATGAAGACTCCTCGGTCATTCAAAGACGTCCAACGTTTGTTGGCGGGATTGCGGCGTTAAGGAGGTTCGTCCGCTAAATCTGCAGAGAGGTGCCTTCCTTTCTTTGATACTTTAAAAGGGCGAAGAATGCGAAGACGTTCCAGTGGACTTGATTGTGAAGAAGCGCATTCCAGAGCATAAAGGCGTATCTTTCCTCGGCTCCTTTATTGGTGAAACCCATTCCATGAGAGACCTTATATATCTCACATGTCTGGCGGCAAGTTCGTTAGCGGTTGGAAAAGGTCTTTGGTTCGGGAGATCGATGGAAGACAAAGATCCATCCTATTATTATACCGATCCGTCTGCGAGATCTTTGAAACCAGGTATCCAAATATTGAAAAATTGCCTTCTTCGCCTTGATAATTGCTAGTAGGAAGCTTGGCAGATTTTCAAGGCTCAACTCGGCTCTGGTTGTCTACACCGATCAACCATTGAAGAAGGTGATGGGCAAGCCGGAAGTTTCGGGAAGGTTAGCGGCGTGGACAATGGAGTTGTCACGCTTTTTCATCGAATATCATCCACGAACCGCTATCAAAGGCCAAGCTTTGGCCGATTTCATAAATAGAATGTTCGTTCACGTGAGCGGATGCCGAAGTTACTAAGTCAATCCTCCTCGGATCGAAAGATTCTGAGTTCTTCAAATAGAGCGAGAATGTTTGGACTCTATATGCGAGATGGTTCTTCTACCCTAGCCGTTAGTAAAGGTGAATTATCTTGACGAGTCCGGACGGGTTCAAAGTTCAACGAGCCATCGATTTGGATTTAAAGCGACAAACAACGGCCGCCGGTATGAAGCGATCTTGCTGGTGTTCGATTGGCAAAGAGTCTAGAGGTCCTAACCTTATCATCTACAAAGACTCTCGGTTGGTTGTCAAGCATTTATCGAGGGATATGAAGCTCGTGGGAATCGAATGATCAAGTATTCAGCGGAGTTAAAGGACCGATTGCGATGTTTCGCTTCATTCTAATTTCGTAGCATAGAGCGTAATGACAATTCTATCGCCGATGCATTGTCAAAATTGGCTACTACGGATGCGAGATGTTTTAACGGATCGATTTACTTGGAAGTTCTCGCAATAAATGAGTGTTCAATGAAGTTGTGATGTGTATCGAGCAGACTAACTTCTTTGGATGACCCCTACATCGAATATTTGGCGGATGGCGTCCTTCCTTCTGGATCGATGATGATAGCAAAAAGAAGATCAAATACAAGAGCGCTAACTTTACTCTTATTGATGGCGATCTTTACCGATAACCTTTTCTTCACCATTCTTGAAGTGCTGGTCCCATCCGGAGGCGGAATATGCTCTTCTTGGGAAGTTCACGAGGGCATTTGCGGTGATCATATGGTCGCTAAATCTTTGGCTTACAAAGTACTTGACAAGGATACTATTGGCCTACAATTTTCAAGGAAGCTACAGTATGTCAAGAAATGTGAAAAGTGTCAACTCAACGGTCCGATCCCATCGACCACCGGAAGAGCTATACTCGATTTTATCTCCTATACCCTTCACCGCCTGGGGTAGATATATTGGGTCCATTGCCTAAAGCTAAAGGTCAAGTTAGTTTTGTCATAGTTGCTATTGATTACATGACTAAGTGGGTAGAAAGGCGGCCGCTTTGTTAATTACTGAGCAAGAATGCTTGAAGTTCATAAAAGAATCCGTAGTGTTTCGCCCGGGATCCCTAGAGTATTAATATCGGACAACGGACGTCGGTTTAGGGATCAAAATTTGAAGCATTTTAAAGGAGTTGGGGATTCAACATAAGAAGACTTCGGTGGCTCATCCACAATCAAATGGCCAAGTTGAGGTGACCAACGGAGATGACTGCCGAATCGGGATCAAGCGTAGACTAGATGAAGCTAAAGAAGATGGCGGGAGGAGTCGCCGTGTTGTGGGCTTACCGGACTACACCAAGGACTACCACTGAGGGATTCACCCTTTCGACCGGCCTATAGTAATCGATGCCTTAGTCCTGTCAAATCGGATCTCCAAGTCTTGGTCACCAATACAAAGAAATATACAATGACGAAGGACCTAAGGCCAATTTAGATCTACTAGAAGAAGTTAGAGAGGTTGCTCTACTTAAATTGGTCAACTTATCAACGAAGAGTAGCGAAGCATTACAACAAAGGAGTCAAACTTGCAGATTCAAGTAGGAGACTTATTCTCTCGTAGAAGCCAAGCTTCTACACCTCAAAATACGGAAAGTTAATGCCAAACCGGGAAGGACCATATGAGGTGATCAAGTATCCAAACAAGGCACTTACCGATTAAGGGCATTAGATGGTTCCAAATCAAAAACACTTGCACACGGGGCAGGGCTTGAAATACTTTCAATAAAGATCAAGTTAGTTCATCTAAGTCTAGATATTATCGTTCATTATCAATAGAAAGACACTTTTCACTATTGGTCCCGGTCCTATTTTGTCCTACATCCACTATGGTGTGTGAGGAGGTATGGTAGGACTCATTGCCATTCGATGGCGACCCATTTGTCGTTTCTACCCCGAGTGGTGATTTAAGGATCCTATATTGATTTTACCGGGTGGTAAATCAATGGTCACTATTAGTCCCGGTCCTATTTTGTCCTATGGTCACCGTGGTGTAAGGAGGTATGGTAGGACTCACTGGCCATTCGATGGCGACCATTTGTCGTTTCTACCCAAGAGTGGTAGCGAAGGATCCTATATTGATTTTACCAGGTGGTAAGTCAATGGTCACAATTGGTCCTTATATCTCGATCCTTATATCTTGGTCCTTATGTCTTGATCCTTATATCTTGGTTTTCGTATAATTGTTTCATCCCTAGTGGTAAACAAATGACCGATCTCACACTTTGGAATGGATGAGTATTTGGTACTTTATTTTATTTAAGTGTTGAGTTGGAATGCCTCGTCCCCTTAACATCACTTTATATCATTACATGACATGTTTATCTCATTATATGACATGCTTAATCATTTGAAGTTAAATTCTCGAAAGGGTTTTTGTATACTTGTCCATATAAATTCATATTGAAGTATTGACATAAAATAAAAAGTACAATCTTGAAGTCATAAGGAAGAAAATCATTTCTCATTAATATTTAAATTCATTTACAAACAAGAAATAAACATAAAATTTCTACAGATATTCATAATAAGACCTAAGACAATCCATAAAATCGGTGCTTGGTAGCTCCATCATCATCCCAAGAGTCCAAAGTAGTAAGGATCTAAGTTAGCCTTGATCAACCTTTCCTTGCCAAGACTTGGCAGAGCTCGTAGCTTTCTTTGTGAATTCTCATGATTTCTTCATTTATTTCGTCTGAAGTTCTATACTCTTCACAAATTTCTTTGCGAAGAGCATCGGTTAAAGGAGGCCCAAGGTCCCAAGAGCCTTGAGTTCTCCGGATCTCTTCGCTTCGAGTCATTGTAGTATATTCAGTTGAAGCTTTTCATCCTGCTCCATCTTACGGATCGTCTTGGTCAAGATTTTGGCGTTGGACTTCAACTCCTTGATCTTATTCATCCTCAGTTCACTCCTCTGAACTAAGTCGACGTTCATGTTGACAATTTCAAAGATCTTGAGCCTTAGTCGACTTTAGTTCTTCCTTGGAGGCCTTCACTTCTCCCTTAGCCTGGGCCAACTCTTTCTGAAGACCTTCATTAGTATGAAGAAGGCCTTCACGATGAGTCCTTTCCCGAGCCAGGGCAGATTTCAGGAGGGAATTTTCCTTCTTCAACGCTTCCTCCTCGGATTCAGCTTGGAGAGATCTCGGGGCCAGACGTCCGAAGACAGCATTTGCCTGTTCATGTTCAATGTTATTCAATCAGCTTCAGATGTATGAGTATGAAAGTAAGTAAGCAAAGGAAGAGAAGAGTCATTTACCCTAGCCAAGTAGCTCATGCCCTCGCTGAGCAAATCCCCGTTTGAACTGTTCCCGAACCGATGGTCATCGGTCTCACGAACAAAGGCCTCAAACAGCAGTTGAAAGGGAAGTTGGCATTAAACCGAAGGCCACATAGTCGGTGAACCCATGGCATCATCTTTGAAATTCGGATGTCATTGATCCTTGAGGAGGAGGTATAGGTGATTGCGAAACCGGTGAAGGATCCGCATGCATTGCCTCCGAAGAAGGTGATCGGTGGCATTGGCTCGAGTTGAAGAAGGTTCGAAGTCGAACCGAAATTTGTAATCGAAAATTTGTTTTCTTTTTCGGACGGAGAAGAATTCGGCTTCAACCCGCTTTCGGCGCTAGGTGTTGGGGTTCCATTTAATGGGGGATGTTGAAGGAGGAGAACGCGGAGTTAAATCGGCGATGAGAGGAATTATTTTGCTTCTCATTTTTTTAGCACGAAGGACTTTCGCCCGATCGTGTGGAGGAATGTCAAGGAGACTCTTCTTTCTTAGATTTGGTTCAGAAGTTGGTAGAATTGGTTCAGAAGTTGGTAGGGTTGGTTCAGAGGTTGTTGTGGGTTCAGTTGAAGGAATCGTTTGTGGATTTACCTCCTAAGTACCTCCTCGTCGCTTTCGTGATTTATCTCGCGAGGAGTCCTCGCCCTTTTATGCGGCCTTCTTCCTTCTACGAGGCTCGGAGGACCGCTTGAGGATGATAGGATTGTCGACTTGAGGTCATCATCCCGGGGGAGTTGTTGTTGGCTCGAAAGGCGGGAGGTTCGATTCGGAAGGCTCCTCATTAGGGAGTTCTTCATTTGCATCAAGCAATCCTCCCCCACCAAGAAATCTTCCAAGTCTTTTACCTCCGAGGAAGTTGGTTTGATCAAAGACACCGCAAATAATCACAAGTTAAAATCCGTACCACATAAACATTTCAAAAATTATATCACGTAATGGTCCAAGACTTACGTTTATGGTCATACAACCATGCTTGCTTGGTCAATGAAATGAAAGCTCCACTCTTGAGAAGGATTTTATTCATGAAGTCGCCCATCTCCTCACGCGCCCTCGGGATGTCACCGTCGCAGAGATCGCTCCAAGTGGTCCAATCGGGAAGGGAGGAGATTCGGGACCAATGGATTTAAGAACCATTTCTCGTGCCATCCTTTGTTGCTTTCGAGGTGCTCATCAGGCCTCTTCTCGAATTTGAGAGTTTGGGCGTGGGGACTGTTTGCTCGAAGATTTTGAACCCTCGTTCTCGGGATCTCGCCAAATGAGAAGAGGGTAAAGAAGAGATCAACAGAGGGGTAACCCCTAGTTCATGATGACGAGCGATGAACGCCAAGATATGGATATAGGAGTTGGGCACCAACCATGCGAAGCCTACTCCAATAAACCCTAGGAGGGTAACTATGAAGGCGTGGAGGGTAGGCGAACCCCTTTTCCAAAGCAGAGTAGTGCATTACGACCCATCCGTCTGTCATTTGGTACATTCGCTCCTCGCAGAGATGGAGCCCTCATAAAAAGTTATCCGGAACATGATCTGCGAATCCTAGAGTTCGCATTCCGATTCGAAAACGGTGGAGATGATGTTGGCATGAGGAAATTGTTCCCCATCCTTGAAGAAATCGGGGAGATGGTGGATTGGCACTTGAACCCCTTGGTTGTGGGTTTGATCGAGAAGAATTTGAAGGGTTTTGGCTTGGATTCACCATTGTTAAGTTTGTGAAAGCTAAAGAGAGGTTTTTCCGAGAGAAGGAAGAAAGCTCAAAGGTTCGAATTTCAAATCGAGAGGTAAACCGTCAATTTTGGTGAGGTTTACCTTTTATATCGATTTGATTCTGGCGAGCGAGGTAGCGCATTTTAATGTCGATAATAATGGGAATTAAAGTGGAATACGTTTGGATGACCTTTGAATATCTTATCGATTGGGCTGACTGTTGGATCTCTATCTTATTGGCCCATGCCGCTCAAATTCGATCCTTTATCAAATTGGGCTTATTATACGGGTATCCACTATCCAGGTCCTCCCTTATTCCACTTCATTATGATAAAAGTGGGTATGATCCACTTATTTCTATTTTTTTGAGCCTTTATTAAATTCTAAATATCATGAATCTTATATAGTTTTCCATTAAACATTTTGTTTAACTAAAAACTAGGGGTAATGTTGGGTCATAATATTTCTCTATCTTGGGCTAGGATAGATTGGGCCCATTTATCAATATAATCTATTGGGCTTTTATTATTAAGCCATGGGACTCTTTGAGCCCATTTATTGTGTCAACTTTATTTAATTCTATTAGACCGGTCGCACCAAAGGATCGACCCATTAGATATTTTAATATCTCATTACTTTGACTTGTGATGATGAAAAAGCATGACAATTGACCAATCCTCCTCGCCACGCATTAATGTGGATGGGATCATAACCTACGGCGAGGAGAAAACAAAGGCCAAAAGCGAGTAGATAAACTGATATAGTCGGCGGGTCCATCGATCGGAGGGGTGTCGGTAGTAGTAGTGGGTGGCACAATAATCCAAGCAAAAGTAATATAACTTAAGCAAGGAAGCCATCGTATGGAGGTACGTTCTCTCATATATTGATTATTCATATCCTCCCATACACACGACTGAGATTTTAATTCTCTCAATACACTAGACCATATATTCCTCCATTGTTAACCTTGTGAACACGTACTAATTCTCACGCCTGAGCTATCCCCCGACCGGAACCGCCAGTCGAAGCTTTCCGGTGTTATTTGTGTTTCTTGTGCAGGATCAGGACGTCTTACGTGATTGGGACGTGGAGAAAGATCTTGGCGTTAACAAGTCTCTTTCGCATGAAAATGAGACTCATTCACTATTCATATGAAAAAAAATATGTGAAAATATCAATTGTTATTTATACGTTAAAATTAAAATATACTCTCTCCTCCAAGATAAATAAAAGTCTTTATTATTATTTTAGGTAATTACAGATTAAAAGTCTACTTACTTTAAATAATTTATTTTTTTTAATAATTTGCCTATAAATACACTTACTATTAATTGTCATATTTATGGAGTATCACTAGTCATGTGCAGAAAACTATACAATTAAATAAAAGTTTAAATATAGATAATTTTGTCATTTTTTCCTCTTTCTTAATATGCATAAAAAGTCAACTAGAACTTTTATCCTGAAACAAAGAAAATAATATGCATAAAAAGTCATTTTTTCCTCTTTCTTAATATGCATAAAAAAGTCAATTTGATTGAGGCTCGTTTAGCTATCGAGTCGAGTCCAATCTCGAATCGAGCCCGAACCGTTTGAACTTTTCAAACGAATATCATCCGAGTATCAATAAAAAATTACAATTTGAGGAGGTTCGATTAATTTATCGAACTTTAAAATTTGCTCATATTTGAATCATTTATATTTCGAATCGAACTTAAATCGAATTTTTAGTTGAACGAGTACGAATCCCCAAACTATTTACTCATTTTAAAGCTTTATTTAAATCTATTTGACTATCTATCTATTTATCTATCTTATATTTGTGTTAACTTTTTTTGAAACTCTGGCTCAAATTAGAGATAACTAATAACTCTTAAGTTATATTTGTTTGTAATAATTATATTTGGGATAATATTATTAATTTTAAATGTCTTGTTTGTTTTTAAATTTAGACTTGAGATTATTTTAGTCTAGAAATTATAAATGGCTTAATAGTGAGACTATAATCTCATGAATTATAATTCCAAAATTATAATTCTTACAAACAAACTTAACCTTAAAGTTTAGAGAGAAAATTTACTTACAAATAACTCATTTATTAGTGTAAGTTATCACTCCCTGTCTTTAAGTTTGTTTGTCCTAGTTTGAAAGCACCCGTCTATTAAGATTTTTTTTTATATCCAAATTATCCTTCTTAACTTTTCTATTATCATGTTTTTTGTTGTATTTAATTTTTTTAATAGAGGAGAGATAACGGAAAATAGAGTATGATTATGCTTTCAATGTCAAAGTTAATAGTACGTATGTTGTTTTCAATAAAAAAATTTAAAATTAAATGAGAGTAGTATATAAAAAGTAAGATAAATAATAGTATTAAAAAGAAAATATGACAAATAAATTTAGACATTAAAAAAATATAGGACAAGTTAGACCGATCTAGGGAGTATATAAGAATGGGGATAGAATAATATATTGAATAGAATTCTGTTTCATATTTGCAGTTACTTCTTAGTCTGACTTGTAATAATTTAACCTATTATTGCTTACCCTCCCCTCCTCATAGAAGATGCTGCTACCAAAGGGTTATTTTTCTACCCATGCAACTACTTCTGTCATTCGCCCCCCCCCAACCCCCAACCCCCAACCCCCAACCCCCAACCCCACTCCCACTCCCACTCCCACTCCCACTCCCACTCCCACCCCAATCTACACAATACATAAACATTAATGCAATCTACACAATATATTAACATTAATGCTACGTCTGGATGAAAGTAATGTAATGAAATAGAATGTAATAAAATAGAAAGAAGAGTGAAATGATTCATTTTATTCTAATTATAATGAGTTACTCCATACTCTCCCTCTCTCAAAGAAAAAAATTCATAATTTTTGGAGGAATATAAACGCTTCAATCCATTCTAATCGCAATCAAACACAATTTTTTTCATTTCATAGAAATGAGTCATTCTATTCCCACCTTCATTACTTCAATCCAGTTAAATGAACTCTAATAAAGATTGTCATGAAATCTTCTTATAAGGTAAACTAATGTGACTTTGTAAATATGATTTTGTTAGTCATGATTTTTATTTTTATTTTATAATGTGGGGGTTTTCTCAACCTGCAGTTGGACTAATCCTCCATTTCGGATCAGTCTTTTATTTGAATCAGCTTGCGCTGGCAATCTGTGACCCCATTTCAACATTTATGTCTTTCACAATTATTGCAAATAAAATTCAATTTCAAGATATCCGGGTCTACGGCTCATCTGAACCACGGATGGGGTTATTGTTATTTGATTTGTACATTACCACTATACATCACTCAATTTTTCATTGGTTCCATCTTATCACTCCATATCTTTTCAAAAGTTTTTGCTTTCCTTTAATTTTGAAAGATATCTATCTATACGACCCTTTATAAAAGTTTTGTTTAGATTAAAATATTTTCCTTTAAATTTATTCTTAACTTTTTTTAATGCATATTCAAGACGTAAATATTATATTCACGTGTGTGAACAATTAATGATCATAATACCCAAAGTCATATATGTGTCGTTGAATATTTATTAATAGAAATTAGAACATAAATAATAAATGTAATGGAGGAGATTTTAATATGTTTTCTTGTAATAATAAAAAAAAATAGGAGCTCAATGTTTTTTGAAAAGAGTAGTTTTACACGGACCGGATATTTAGACAGGAAAATTGGATATTTCCATATTTTTTTATTTTTTTTACTTGTGACTCTCAAAAAATGTATAGTATTTATTTCAATATAATTTTTTATAAAATATAATATTTTAGGTGTAATTTAGATACATATACAAGAACAGGATTGTACAGTCTGTACAACCCTGTTCTTGTATATGTATTTAAATTATACATAAAGCATTATATTTTATAAAAATTCTTGTTGAAATAAACACTATATATTTTTTGAGAGTCACAAGTAAAAAAAATAATAGAAAATGTCCAATTTTCCTGTCTAAATATCCGGTCTGCCAAGACTTTTTCTTTTGAAAAAGGTAAAACGGTGATTAAAGACTGTTTACCCCAAAATTAGTTGATTAGTCATATATTTAATTTTTTATAGGTCTTAAATCTCAGAAGAAAATTTGAATTAAATACGTATCCTAATTTTTAATTTTATCATCCTCTCGCTAGCCATATCTAACACATTCCTAAAGTCATATTTTTTTCGTTTCATATTATTTGGTTATTGTTGACTTTTTAAAGTTAATTTAAGACATTTTTAAATTCAAAATTAACATAGATTCTTTTAATAAAATTATAAATTATCTGAAAAATAGTACTCATTATAAGCTTTGTTGTTTCATAATTTTTAATAAGTTATCTCAATTTTAAATTTAAAAATATTTTAAATTAATTTTTAAAAATTAATAATCATCCTATAATTCGAAGCAGAGGGAGTATATACTTTAGTTAAGCCTATTAATCTCTAGCGATATAGCTATATCACCCACCAATCGGATGCCCTTAAATGGTTGATTATATATGGTGTATAATTTAAAATTTGTTTCCTCAGGCTCAAATATTTACAATACTCCCGAAAAGGATAAAACACAATATGCCCCACAAATATATCAAATGTTTATTTCAAAAATTAAGGTGTTTTTATGCTTAAAAGTTGAAATATCTTACAAAGTCAATCCAAATTATAACTTTATTTAAAAGTTTGTATTTGGTCGTCTAGTACGATTCAACACTCATTCAAAATATGTATGTGAACGGTTATATATGATAGTAAATTTGCTGTAAAATATAGTGTGTATATCGAGTGACCTTTGACCCAGTAGTATGACCCAACTAATGGTCGGAGCAGATCCTATGTTCCCAATTTCTCTGTTTCCTTGTGTCATCCCACTTAAATTTTGACACTTAGTTTCTTACTTAACACCAATTAATCAGTGAATTAGATGAAAGTCTGTAGAGAGAGGATTCGAACCCTCAGAAACAAAAGCCTACATAAAGCCCAATGCTACGCCTTGAACCACTCCTACCATCTCTCCTACATAATGATTATGGCCCAAAAACCGAAAGTGAATAGCGAGACATTCATATTAGATTATTGGATAGGGACGACTCAATCCTTTTTCGCCTCTTCCAACTCCCAAGACTTGGATGATGACTTACTGGGCTTAGACTCCACCATCTTCTTGATCAACCACCATATATTCTTTAACCGCCTTCTAAGCCCGAAATGAGATGATCGAGATATAGTCCGAAGGTACCCGATCGACAATTTAAGGTATTAAAATTAAATAAAAGAACATGTGTCAAAATTTAAGTGGAGGGACACAAGAGAGACATGAAAATTAGTGACGAGAGGATATACTCTCACTAATGATAACCATGTGGTTGAAAGTTCGATCATTGACATATATATATATATATATATATATATATATATATATATATATATATATATATATATATATATACGGGAAGGATCTCCAATCGGACCAATAAATGGACGAATGAGCGGACCAAAGCAAAAAACACGCGGGTCGGGTTTAACCCGCGTGTTTTTATGATTAAACCCGACCCGCGTGTTTTTTTTGCCTTGGTCCGCTTCATTGGTCCGCTTTAAACGGCTCAGATATATATATATATATATATATATATATATATATATATATATATATATAGTGCGTGTATCAACTTTTTACTCCTCCGTCTCGTGATAAAAGTTCTGGTGAAATTTTCACGTATATTAAGAAGAGGAATAAAATGACAAAACTACCCATAATAATGTCATTAATCATTTCCAATGTAGGTGAGAGAGTGACTTTGTTTGTTGAATATGCTCCAAAATTCATTGTTTTTCCATAGTCCCATATCATCTATTTTGGAAATATTTTTTGTGTATATTAGCACTTGTAGGCTTGGGCTTTGTAACATGGTTGAGGAAATAAGGGTGGGCTCAAGACATGAGGGATTCGCGCTAAGGAATTGGGCGAGACAAGCTTGGTTCTCGGACTTTCGGTCAGAAAACCTTAGTGCGATACGCCCGCGCAGGGGGGGTGCCAATCCGATCGATTGAGCCTTGCAAATGCACCCGGGTTGCCCAATATTTTGCTTAAACTCCTAATCTTTTTATACCAAGCCCTAGAATTAATACCCTAGCCGTTTTACGTTTTATTTCTCTCAACGCTCCAATATTTACTTCCAACGATCGCGTTATTTACTTCCTAACGTTCGACAGTTTCAGTCTCTAACGTTCTTCTCCTCTGTTCTTAAATAAAGCTTTTGTACTTCGGATAAATTGAGATATCGCATACAGTTTTAGCAGCTTCTTCCTTCTATCTAAACAGTTTGTTCTTCATATACTTTCTCTGTTGATTGGGGCAATCCACAAAGACAAGTCCACGTACCTTCTTCTCGCGAAAGTACACGCAATCGAAGGCTTGCCGTCAATCTCGAAAGGTGAACGCCGTGAGCTTCAATCTGCATCTATTCATAGAACCAAATGAGTATGGAATCACTTTTTAGGACAATAGCTTTTGCTTCGCCTCGGATTTCTTCTATTTTTTAGCTAAGTTGTTCCAATTTTATCTTTTGAGTCTTCTTGTTAATACATCATTGCCAGACCGCTATTGTTGCTACTTATCGGATCATTATAATCGCTATTGTTGCCATCGCTGTTGACCGCTATTAAACCGCTTATTTTCAACAATCTAAAAAGTGATTCGTATTAACAAGATGATGAAAACCGCTTTAGACCTTTCTAAAATTGAATTCGGTTTGATGGTAATAATTATAAGAGATGGCCTAAAGATGTACTGTTTCATTTGGAAACCCTAAATTTAGAATATGTGTTATATGTGGATGCTCCTCATTGCATATCAAGTAATGATGTTACTCTTCCCGTCAATAAACTCAGAAAAATCCTGATACTTGATAAAAGGGATTATGTTAAGGATAATCGCATACGTCGTAGATACTTGTTGCACTATTTGTCCAATTCATTATTTGAGATATATTATCCGTATTTAAAGTGCAAAGAAAATTTGGAAAGCTTTAAAATCAAAGTAATCAGAGAAAATTCGGACTTAAGAAATATGTTGTGGGAAATTCTTAGATTTTAAGATGCAAGATGGAAAATCATATAGATCAAGTTCATACGTACCAAACAATTGTGGGGGAAGTCATTGGGGAAGGAATGAAAATATGTGAGAATTTCCAAGTTGCTGTACTTATCGAAAAATTACCACCCTCGTGGAAAAATTATAAGATGAACCTCAAACATGAAACTAAAGATTTCACTATGCAGGAACTAGTAGCTCACATCCATATTGAAGAACAAAACAGAGCTAAAGAAAGGGGAGATGTAGTTCCAAATCAAACTGTCAAAGCTAATCTCGTGGAACAAAAGCCACAATGGAAGAGCCAAAATTATCAATCCAAAAACCACAAAGGGAAAAATCAAAAATCAATGGGAAGAAAGGACAGTAGGTTCAACAACTCCAATCAAATTCAAAAACCTTTTACTAAAGGTCCTTGCTTCAGATGAGGCGGACTGCCCATATTAAGCTATGAAGTGTCACTTTCGCAAGGGCAAGATAACAAAATAATAATTCTCACCTAAGCCCCAAGCTTAACTTAGTGGAATCTGATGATGTTATCGTTGTTGTTGTCTCTAAGTAAACCTTGTTGACAACTTCACGAATGGGTAGTAGATATGGGGCCACTGTATTACATTCATGCTTAATAGAGACGTAATCCTCAACTACGAAAATGTGACTAATGGAGAAAAGGTCTTTATGGGGGATTCTCGAGCCACCAATGTTATGGAAAAGGAAAAGTCCTACTAAAATTAACCTCCTGGAAAACCATTGCTTTACAAGATGTACTTCATGTACCGATATTCGTAGGAATCTTGTGTGTCCGGTCTTTGCTGAACAAAGTCGCATTAAACTTGTGTTTGAGTCCGATAAACTTGTACTTTACTCGTAATGGGGAATTTGTTGGGAAAGGTTTTTGTAATGGGGTTTATTTGTACTTGATGCTTCAATTTGAAATCAATAATAAGAATGCTTCTTTTGCTTATATTGTTGAATCTTTGATATGTGGCACGCTAGATTAGACACGTGAATGTAGCTTCTATTAAAAAGTTGAAACAACTTGAACTTATACCTAATCTTGCAAATACCGAGTTTAACAAATGCGAAATTTGTGTAGAAAGCAAAACATGCTAAAAAACCTTTAAAAGTGTTGAAAGACAAACCTAAATTACTTGAGTTAATTCACAAAGATCTAGCCGATTTTAAAAATACTACTACAGTAGAGGTGGTAAGAAATATTATATTTCTTTTGTGGATGATATGTCTAGATATACTCGAATTTATCTACTTTCTTCTAAAGATGAAGCGGAAGAAATGTTTATTAAATATAAAGCGGAAGTTGAAAATCGCTTAGAAAGAAAAATTAAAAGACTTAGATCCGATCGCGGAGGTGAATATGATTCGTGAAGTCTTAAAAATTTTGTGAACTAAATGGAATAATACATGAAACTTCTCCTCCTTATTCTCCACAATCCAATGGAGTTGCGAAAAAAAAAAATAGAACACTTAAAGATATGATGAATGCTATGTTAATTAGTTCTGGTTTACCTTCTAATATGTGGGGAGAAGCTTGCCTTTCTGCAAATCATATTTTAAATAGAGTTCCACATAAAAAGTTAGACTCTACACCATATCATTTATGGAAAAAATATGCACCTAATTTAGGGTATCTTAAAGTGTGGGTGTGTCTAGCTAAAGTAGCTATACCGGAATTTAAAAGGAATAAAATTGGACCTAAAACAATGGATTATATTTTTATTGGATATGCCTCTAATAGTGCTGCTTATAGATTTTTGGTAATTAAAGATGCAACTAATAGTTATCAAAATAATTCAATTTTGGAAACAAAGGATGCAAAATTTTTTGAAAATATATTTCCAATGAAAATAAGAAATGAGGGCAATCCTTCTTCTAGTGAACCTCTTAAAAGGAAAGATATAGAACCTGTACCTGTATCTACTAGAAGTAAAAGGCAACGTTTTGAGAAAACTTTTGGTCCAAATTTTATAACTGCTTTCATAACTGAAGATGACCCTAAAACTTATGAAGAAGCAATGAAATCTATTGATGCAAATTTTTGGAAGGATGCTATTAATAGTGAACTAGAATCTATTATGTCTAACCATACATGGGAACTAGTTAATTTGCCTAGAGGATGTAAACCTATTGGAAGTAAATGGGTGTTTAAAAAGAAGTTAAAAGCTGATGGGTCTATTGATAAATTTAAGGCAAGACTTGTAAAGAAAAGGGTTTACTCAAAAGGAAGGTTTCGATTATTTTGACACTTACTCACCAAAGGACTAAATTAGCAACTATAAGAATTCTAATTGCTTTGGCTTCAATTCATAAATTGATAATCCACCAAATGGATGTTAAAACCGCTTTTTAAATGGAGAGTTAAATGAAGAAATATATATGTGTCAACTCAAGGTTTTGTTGTTCCAGAAGAACATAAAGTGTGTAGACTTGTAAAATCTTTATATGGTTTGAAACAAGCGCCAAAACAATGGAATGACAAATTTAATAAAACTCTCTTGTCTAATAATTTTGTGACAAATGAATCGATAGTTGTGTCTATAGTAGATTCAATGGAAATTGTGGTGTGATTATTTGTTTATATGTGGATGACTTGCTTATATTTGGTAATCGATGAGAAAGTTGTGAAAACTACAAAAGAGTTTTTATCTTCTAAATTTGACATGAAAGATTTAGGAGAAGTTTGATTTGATTCTTGGCATGAAAATAAATAAACATGCAAATGGTTTAGTTTTATCACAGCCCTCATTATGTGGAAAATATTCTTAAGAAATTTGATTTCTTTAATGAAGAGCCATTAGAACCCCTTATGACTCTAAAGTGCATTTAAAGAAAAATAAAGGGAATGGTATCGCATGTTGAATATGCTAGAATCATTGGTAGTGGAATGTATTTAATGAACTCAGTATTTCATCCCGATATTGCATATGCCATTAGTAGACTTAGCAGATATACACATAATCCTTCACAAGAACATTGGAATGCATTGTCACGACTAATGAGGTATTTAAAAGGAACAGTTAATGTAGGTATACATTTTACTGGTCATCCTAGTGTTGTAGAAGGATATTGTGATGCTAATTGGGTGTCTGATAATGATGAAACAAACTCCACTAGTGGTTATGTGTTTACTTTAGGTGGAGGAGCTATTTCTTGGAAATCTGCTAAACAAACTTGTACTGCTAGATCTACTATGGAATCTGAATTTATTGCTTTAGAATTGGCAGGTACAGAAGCAGAGTGGATAAGGAATTTATTGGCTGATATACCATTGTGGTATAAGCCTATTCCTTCTATTTCTTTACATTGTGATTCTCAAGCAGCTATTAGCAGGGCAATGAACCATGTTTATAATGGAAAACAGAGACACATTCGCTTGAGACACAATATTGTACGAGGACTGATCAGTAATGGGGTTATTTCCATGGAATTTGTAAGGTCTAAAAAGAACCTAGCGGATCCGCTTACTAAGGGATCAATAAAAGGTAGTCCAAGAAGCATCCGTAGGGATGGGACTATTGCCAATATCTTGAGTAAGTATTATGCTGATGGAAACCCAACCCATGTGATTGGAGATCCCATGAATTGGGTTCAATGGGTAACAACAAGTCACGTAATTACTTAATTATAAAGACTACAATTATTTATATCCCTTCTTGTGTGCATGTAGTGTTTATTGACGAAATTGTGAAAGGATGAATCGCTTAGATTCTTAATGAAACTCATAGCCCCTAAAGGGTGGTGTATGTCAAGATACACTTGATGGGTTCACCTATATAAAAGGTGGAAGTGTAGTCCGCTTCCTATGAGAGTCCTCGCAAACTCTCTAGAGCCTTTATGAAAATCAGACACATGATGGCTTTTGAAACGCTACCAACCGCGACTTGTGTGGATTCAGATTTAAGATATGTGTGCAAGCTCAATCGATTGTATCACGAGATAATAGGTTCAAGAATATAATTCACCTATAATCTACAATCATGAGCTTGTTCCACTAAGTGTCGATTCAAACCCACAAGGTATCGATGTTATGTATCTAAAAATCCATCGCCTTCTTCTCACTTTCTTTTACTTTTTCTCTCTTTGATAATTTTGGATCATGTGGGATTGTTGAATATGCTCCAAAATTCATTGTTTTTCCATAGTCCCATATCATCTATTTTGGAAACATTTTTTTGTGTATATTAGCACTTGTAGGCTTGGGCTTTGTAACATGGTTGAGGAAATAAGGGTGGGCTCATGCACATAGAGGACGGCTAAGGAATCACAGACAAGCTTGGTTCTCGGACTTTCTACGTAAAACCTTAGTGCGTGTGTGCCGCGATACACGCCACATGTGGGGGGGGTGCCAATCCCACGATTGAGCCTCATGCAAAGTGCACCCGGCTTGCCTATTTTGCTTAAATTCCTAATCTTTTATACCAAGCCCTAGAATTAATACCCTAGCCGCTTTTACGCTTTTATTTCTCTCAACGCTCCAATATTTACTTCCAACGATCGCGCTATTTACTTTCTAACGTTCTTCTCTTCTCCTCCTCGTTTATATAAAGCTTCAGACTTCTGATAAATTGAGATATCGCATACAGTTTTAGTAGCTTCTTCCTTCTATCTAAACAGTTTGTTCTTCATATACTTTCTCTGTTGATTGGGGCAATCCACAAAGACAAGTCCACAGCCTTCTTCTGCGAGTACACGCAATCGAAGGCTTGCCGTTGAATCCTGAAAGGTGAACGCCGTGGAGCTCAACTGTACCGGTTCATAGAACCAGTGAGGGCGGAATCACTTTTTAGGACAATAGCTTTGCTACTCCTCGGATTTCTTCTATTTTCAGCTAAGTTGTTCCAATTTTATCTTTTGAGTCTTCTTGTTAATACACTGCTGTTGCACTGCTATTGTTGCTACTATTGGACTGTTACACTGCTATTGCTGCTACTGTTGCACTGCTATTAAACTGCTTATTTTCAACAATATCATTTTATAGTATAGTAAATAAAAAGATGACTTTTTTTATGGAACAAAGAATTTAATTAAATGAGATTTTTTTCCTTGCTCAGAAGGAGTAACATTTTCAACAAACATTATTAAGAAAGTAGGATTCTTTTGTTCAACCTGCACCTTTCCAGCGAGGAGTATAATGCTAATGATGCGTTTGGATTGGAATAATGAAGATGTGAATGGAATGAAAAAAATTGTGTTTGGTTGCGATTGGAATGGATTGAACCATTTTTATTGTTCCTAAATTTATGAAATTTATTTCTTGAGAGAGGGAGAATGAAATAACTCATTCCAACTAGAATAGAATATTAGTACACTACAAACAACAATAACTACTATGACTCAATTTGTTAGGGGGAAAAAGTTTCATAAAAAATAAAATAAATAAAATGACCCAATTATTTATCCTCCACTTATTCCAGGATTAGTCTATCCTGCAGAACAGGGTCCAGAACAAAATTGTAGAAATACACAATCATATTAAATCCAGGATTGGATTGAATAGTTGTATTTGAAAGAATTCACCCCACTGATATGAGCAAATATGTCAGAAGAATCAACCATATCTTCTTCTTCTTTAACCACAACCTGAGAAAAAAAAATATAAAATAACAATTATGAACTGAAATTTGGCTCCATTGTACATAATTATGTCTAGGCATATATATATCCATTTGTGGCATTTGTGTATATATGCAACTTCTGTGCTATGCAGGTGCAACATTTTTCTTATAGTCTCGACAAAAAACTTGAACTTCATGGAATCGAAATTCATGAATTTCTTATTTTTGCAGGCTTATTATGTAGTTATTGGCTAGAGGCTTATTTCTTATTCATTTGTCAGTAATTATTGCACATACATGAATAGATCTCACATCATCATCTGTATCCTCTTCATGTGTGCTACAAGTAGTTCTGGTTGTCTCCCCAAAATCGTCGTTCTTTGCAAACCTTCCTCTAACTCGAGGCCTGCTGTCTGCTAGAGTTTTGCGACATGCATACTGCACAATGACTTTTATGTGTTACAATCCAAAAACAAAATTTTAGACATTTTGGGTGAGTATATGCAATAAGCATGGAAACTGATATTTTCTATAATCGTCGCTATACATCTATAGCGACACTTTTCATGTGGAAATGTCAATTTTTTTTTTTTTTTTGTGCAAGTATGAAGAGAGGAAAAAAAAAGACCTTAATTTTCTTGCTGAAGTTCCTTTCATTCCTTTTCTTCATGTATCTATGAATCTTCTCTTTCCTTTCTTCAACAGAGAGCTTTCCAACCTTGAATGTAGAATCCTCCAAGCAAGTAATCTCAGATGCCAATGGAGTAGAATTTGAACCCCCATTAATAAGATGTTGGTTGTCATTGCTTAGTGCCTTTTGAAAGAAGAGAATTATATATGTTGAAAAAACAGAAACAAGTGATCATATATCAGTATTCTATTTAGTGGAAGGAAAAAGAATTTAAAGAAAAATTAGTCCCTCAAACTTTTAGTCCTATTTGGTGTTCTTGGGAAATATTTCTGGTAAAATCATTTTAGTACCTGAAGATCGCTGTTATAAACTCGTGGCAGTGGTTCTGTACAAAAGATTCCACCATTATCTCCCTGACAATCCAATTCTTGAGGCTGCAGCTCAGTTCCCAAAAACATATTCCCATTAAAAATCCCAGAATTTTCATTAGATAAAGCCATGTTGAGATTGGTTGGCATGTATGGATTGGTTTCAGGATCAAGAAAAGAGCAATTAGGCGAGGAATGATTCATTTTCATGCAAGGCATTGTGGATAAGCAATCCTCCTCACGAAGAGCTGGCAATGGAGGCCCCAAAAGGGGAGGACCAATAGATTCATCCGCGTATTGAGACAGCGCAGCCTCAACAGCAGCAGCATTATCAGTCATTCCCATCTGATTTTGCAGCAAAGAGAGATCAAACAGTTCTTGTTGGCCATGGAGGAACCTAGGCACAGAAAATTGAGGGGAGGGCGAAAATTCTATTGAAGCCGATATGTCATTTTCTATGTCTTCGGATGAGACAAAGATTATTGAGAGGTTGTTTGTGTTGTTATTGGTATTGGTGGTCATAGGTGGAGTATTTGGGGTGCCATTATTGGAAATGTTGATAGAAATTTTGTTTATTTCTCGAGTATTATTAAAGGGAAGGCTATTGGCATAAGAAGAAGAGTGCTCCTCATAGCAGCAATTTGAACTTGAAGCAACTTCAGAGTCTTGCAGTGTTTCTGGGAATAATTCAGACTCACAGAATTCCAAAATTTGAGCACTAAGCGGGCTCGAAATTTCTTCCTGCATCATAAAACAAACAATCAATTAAATCTTGAAAACGTATCTTCTATATATCATTCCTGCAAAATGCATGCATATGGAGATAATGATCCTTCATATTTAGTATGTTTTGTAGCCAAGCTTGCATCTAAATATGGCAATAAAACATGAGTGCTCCAGAAGGAGAATGTTAATTGTTTGGTTTATTGATATTTTCGCAGAATAGAAAAAAGATGTGCATTTGTGCTAGCCCCATGTGAATGGTCTTTATACTAAGGTAACAAACTGAATGGCAAGAAATAGAAATGCCCAGATTTGGACAAACACTTGGAACTTTACAAGCACTAAAGAAACCCTTTAGTCTTCATCAATCTAATTGAATCAAAAAATAATCAAGATTTGAAGGCAAAAAACTTACGCAGTACGCATGGTCAAAAGCTAAATTATTCTCTAAATGATTATGATCATATCCTAGGGGGAGTTCATGATCATAACAATCTTAAGATGAAAGTGTCGTGCCCAGGGTCGTTCCTCTGGGCCAGTACCAAAGGTGAAAACGATACCTTTTTTGAAATAGTCTTTACAAAAAAAAAAGGTAAAAATAAATAAATAAAAAGTACAAGTTATATATTAAAATTTACATTTTCAGAGCTTAAAACATAATAGTTCAACTACAGCAAAATATATGAAAACTTCAACTACAACCAAGTATATGAGAAGTTCAACTACAACAAAATATATGAGAATACGTTCATTGAAAGATACTTCTTTTAATATTCCTAAAAGCAAAATCATCGATCAAATATTCAAAATCCTATATTATATATATATATATATATATATATATATATATATAATTAGGGCTCCTTATCTGGACGGTCAACCCTCCGGTCCTGGTCGTGCCCCTAGAAAAGGACTACTCAGTGTGCAACCTTTACAAATATTAAAATATTTCTCGGAAGCTGATTCCATTTTTTAAGCCATTGACTAAACAGATAGCTATGAGTTGCTTCTGTACGAATGCGCCGTAATCAAATTGTATTCCAAACAATAAGTTACATGTCGTCCTCAAGAATCTTATAAGATTAATTTTTAAGTGGGTCTTAAGCTAACTCGTGCTGTGGGGAGCCTTGTGCACTGGTTGCTACTTTTTACGCCAAAAGTAATTACTCAAGTTTATAATTCTGAAGCCGTGTCAAAATGGAGTTGAAAGGAAAACATATAAAAATAGAAACATGTGCATAATGAGAATAATAAAACACCATAATATCAAACAAATTAATCCCTAAATATGAAAGAAAAAGGCTAAAATTTGTCTAAAAACATGAAAAAGCAACCAAACACATAATTAAATACGAATAATGCTACATACACAAACTATTATATAAACATTTTACAAATTGTTGATGTGGCATATTCAACCTCAACTTTTTGAAACATGTGCATAATGAGAATAATAAAACTACATCAAGGAAATTAATATATGAAAGATGAAAAGAATCAAGAAAACATGCATCAAGAATATAATTTCCCTTGTTTGGGGGAAAAAATAAAAATGATCCAATACTCATAATAAGAACGCCATCGAATCGCTCTTGTAGATCTATCCAAATTGAAAGAAACCATCGTAAATTTACAGTTTATTCAAATTTAGGAATTCTTTTATAATCATGTGCAGTGTGTGTGTGATGTAATTCTAATCTCCAGAAATAAATAAACATTAATGCTACTTGAATCAAAAATAGAGAGGTTTTACAATCTGAAATTGTTCTTGAGGATGCACCACGTCCTGTAACATTGTTCCTCCAATTCGACGAATCGCAATTTTTTTAAAATATATATTTTTATTTTCAAATCTCCCTTTGTCTCTCTTCAAGCTATGTGCTTTAAGTGTAGTAATGGAGGGGACATGAAAGCATGCCACTCATTACCCATTATCCTTGGCTTGAAAATATCCATGACTGAAATCAATGAAGAAGAAGAAGAAATCCATAAGAACAAAATTAAAAAAAACAAATAGAAAGAAAAAAAGAGAGGTAATATTAATTAAAGATAATTAATTAAAAGTAAATAAACAGCAAAAATTTAGGAGAGAGAAGGGAGACGGACTATATTAAGCATGGGGGACGTTAGATTGGTGTCCAAGGAAGGAGGTTAGTTATTTAAGGAACGATTAGTAGGCTGCCCGTACATTTTAGTCAACCCGAGGGAGCCGCTTTGCCACTCATTGACCAACTTTTTTTGTTTTTTAGAACTTAATCATTATATATAAAGAAAATTTTAGTTATATGTTGCGACAAAAATATTAATATCTCCGTTTTTAAAATATTGTCGTTTAAGAATTTGATAAATGGATTAAGAAAGTACTTATCATTTATCAAGTAAAATTTATTTAAAATTTTATCACTATCCCTTTATGGAAAGTTAAAAATTATTAATTCAAGGAAGAGAATTTATTGGGACAATAAGAGAAGGTAGAGGTAATATACGAAAGTAAATAATTTATTCTCCTCGAAAGTTATAAACCACAAACATTTTGGAACAAATTTTTTCTTCTAAAACAACAATCTTTTAGGAACAGGAGTATCATTTTTAGTAGAATAATGGCATGATATTTTCAATTTTATTATTAAATAAAAAATTATTGTTTTTAGATATATATTAAAAAAATATATCCTTAATATTTTATTTTGTATTAATTACGCTTCTTTTTATGTCCGCTACTATTTTCATGACTGTCTCAAATATGAAAAAAAAGGATCAAGAAGGGGTCAACAACCCAGTATCTAGAGCACTCACATTATCTAGCACTACTCCTTAAATATTATTCTTTTATTAAAATTACGTGGTTTTGAAGATTTTTAAAAGAGAGTGGTCTCACTTGCTTTCTTTTTATTTATAAAAATGTCACGCACGACCCACTTGTTTTTTAAAAGAATCTCTAAAATAACGTAATTTTAATAAATGAATGTTATTTAAGGAATGCTAGATAATAGGAGAGCTCTTGATCCTTCCTCTATATGTAGGTGCTTCAAAGTTAATTTGCATGTGTACTGTCATCAAGTAATTCTGCAAATGAATCTTCCATGTATGTTAAGCACGGAAATGGTGGTTAACATGATGTTTATTTTTGGGTAAGTCAATTGGTTAATAGAGTGCTACATATGCAAGATTTTATGTGTGTCAGCACTCTATTGGCCAACTTACCAAAAACAAGTCTTCGGGGTTGTATCGATTTGTTGAAAGGTTTGAAAGAGAACATTGTTCTGCCAAAAAGAGTTTGTAACTAATCGTGTCGGGAATTTTAGTTTATTATTAAGAATTTTAGGTTTTTATTGGATAACAGGTAGTTTCAAATTTTATGTATTGAGTTTGAAACGTTTCATTTATGAGATTAAATAAATTGCGTTTAAAATAAGTTATTTTTAATATAACCTAACAAGATTTTGTTCGCTTTGAACTGTTAAACACCCTAAACACACCAAACTACCTCAAAATAAATTTGTTGCTTTAGTCTATGGAATGGAAATTGTTTGGCCAAATTTCAGATTTTTCAAACTGGATTTTAAATGGAACTGAATGCTGATTAATGCTTAATGAAACCTTAGATTTTTCCAAATATTATTCAAAATTAAGCTGTGGCTGTTGAGCTCTTATCGGAATGTGACTGGGGGGTGCTGGGGGGTGCGGGGGGGGGGGGGGGGTGGGGGGGAAAGGGGTGTGGAATGCATTAGTATTATGAAGCTCTAAGCTAGTCAAACTAAAGTACATAAGCATCATGTCTAATCTTTAAAAATGTTCGAGACAGAATAAATATTAGCTATTAATATCATGTTTGGATTGAGATAATGAAGATGAGAATGTAATGACTCGTTTTTATGGAATAAAAAAATTTGTGTTTGATTATAATTAGAATGATTCTTATTCCTCTCATATATTTTTATGAATTTTATTTATCAATGTGAACGAGTATGAAATAACTCATTCTAACAAAAATGGAATGAATCATTTCACTATCCATTCAATTTTTTCAATCCAAACGTAACATTAGTGTTGCACCATAACGACGCGTCTCTATCTCGTCATATTTTTTTACAAAAGACTAAATATGATATATTATTGAAAAACATACTCCAAAATCTACAAGAATTAGATAATGGAACTGAATTAACTCTCGTTTTGCGTGATCTTAGTTGAGATGGATAATTTTAATTGAGTGATTTTGAACATGTGAGCCGTTGAGCCTGCTCGGATATTATTTTAAAGTATCAAACTCAAAATCAATTGACTATGAATAAAATAACCTTTCAAGTTATATATCAAGTCTACAAGTCTTAGTTGCCCGTTGTGAGACTTTATATCTCAACAGAACAGATATATATGTTTCTTGGTTGGAGATTAGAGGGGTTGGGATATATATTCTTGCTCCTTTTTACAGTTTCATAATCTAATTTAAAGCAATTCTCAGCCAATTTTTTACTCGTCTGTCAGGTTTTTTAATTAATTGAAAAATAAAGGACTAGTAAGATTTCTATTCAAAACTTAAGAGATTAAATAAAAAAATAAAATAAAATAAAAATTATATCCAAGTTATTTAGCAACAAAAATAATAAAATAAAAAATTATATTCAGTTTTTACAAATTTAGCTTAACAAGCAAGAAAGTTACAAGTAAGGTACATTAGGTGTTGAGGCTTGAGAATGGATTGTTTAAAATCCAAATCCCTCAATTTGATTTCGATGTTCATTCCAAATATGTTAACCAAGGTTCTTATGACTGGACCGTTCATCCAATCGAAAAAAATATCGGGTGAATGGGTCACCGGTCCAACTAGTGGTTGAACAGTTATTGTATCATTAATATATAAAAAATATAGTATATTATTAGTAGTTAATAAAAAAAATTTAAAAATCTCATTTTTTATGAACTAAAACATAATAAATATAAGTTGCATAATAAAAGTTGTTACTTTTAATATTAAATTTTAAAAAAAAATTGGCTCAATTAACCTGGTTTATTGGTTGGACCGGTGGTCAACGGGCCAACCCAAGTTTTGATTAAAACCGGGTCATTGATCCAAATCGGATTTGAAAGCGGATCTGTTCCGATTTTTACCGGCCCGATTTTTAAAACACTGATGTTAACCTGATACATTACGCACACGTATTAGAGTTAAAGATCATATTAATGTTGAAATCATTAACCTCATATTTGAATATTAGTTTTCACAAATCTAAATTACGGTAATATTTGGAAATTTAGCTCGAGTTCAGCTCTAGACTAATTTCATTGTCCCAACAATATTAAGTAATCTTAACCTAACAGAAATTCTCTCTCGATAATGTTTGACAATTAGTATCAGAAAAAAGTTATAGTACTCAGAAAAAATATAATAATCATCTCACCATTATCTTCCTTTAATTCTATTCTATTATATATAAATATGAAAATAATGATGACAGAATTTAGTTTGCACCCAAAAAAATTATTAAATGATAAATTACAAAACTGTAACAAAAAATAGAAGATATATTTTATAATTGATACACACTTTTATAAAATAGAGAAAATTATGGATTATATAAAATATACAATAGTCATATTATAGTATATTTACATTTCATTTTTTTAATTCTTTTGCTCAATGGTATAATTGAAAAAAATAGAGTTTTTCCATATAATGAAATAAATCAAGAAAGAAAAAGAAAAACCCACAAAACGAGCCCGATCCATTTTGTACAACCCAATCACCTAATACTCGAGTCGGATCTTCTGCCACTATTATATCTTCAACCCTTGTTAAATCTTCATTTTCCTTCTCTCTCTGGGCTCCCCTTTGTTTTATCTCTCTTCAAATTACGCTCCTGCCACTGGACTGTTCTCAGCAGAAACCCTAGCTCTCTTTCCCACGATGAACTGCTCGAGTAACTCACTTTTCACTCTATATTTACATGTGTATATATATATATATATATATATATATATCTGCATATATACTCACATGTGCATATGTACTTTTGTGACTGATCTATGTGTATCTTGTTCTAATGCATCCGTACAGTCTCCGGCGAGGTGCCGGAAGAGCCGGTGGTTTCAAAGAATTCCGGACTTTTGTTCGAGAAGCGATTGATTGAGAGACACATATTGGTGCGTTTTGTTTCTCGGTATTTACTACTTTTAGGGTTTAGAGAAAATGTTAGGAAAGAAAATTGAGCTAATAAATTAAATCTGAAAAGTAATTCAGACACAAAATAAAAAAATACCTCAGAATTATTGCTCAACTAAGCAACGTAAATCTATTCAGTTGAGTGATGTGAATAGTTATTGCAAAATGTTGAACTTCTTTCATAATTGTAGGCCTTAGCTTTTCTGACAACCAAACTGAGCGTATAAATATGCATTACTGTGACTCATATGATAATTGTGTGTAATCAACTGTTTATTTATTAGAAAGCTGCATTGTTGTCTGCTCTTAACTAGGATTATGGAAAATGCCCAGTTACTGGGGAGCCTTTAACCATGGACGACATTGTTCCAATCAAAACCGGCAAGGTTTGCTCGTGTGTGTGTGTATATATGTCATCCAGTATTTCATTTTATTGGTCTTTAAGTTACTGTCCCTAAATTTTATTGGAACATGATGTAGATAGTGAAGCCCAGACCAGTCCAGGCTGCAAGCATTCCTGGGATGCTTGGGATGTTCCAGATTGTACGTAGTTCTGATTCTTTGCTCTTTGTTTCCACAAGTATTTTATATACTTCTAGGAATTACAAAACAGTCTTGCTGGTTCAAAATGAGTCCTATTTTCTTTTTGTGGGTCCCAAAATGATAGTTTTTTATGACATGATTAAATGGTATTTTCCCTTAATGAAAGTGCTTCGACCTAATTCTCATTTATAGTAAAGTTTTTATTTAGGTTGTGTTTGATAAAACTGAATGTTAAGAAACAGTTTAGACATCTAAATAATGTAGTCTCTGTCTAAAATTGTATCTGAATGAAGAAATGTTGTTGGATAATTAATTTTTCAAATAACAATAGTTTACCATTTTAACTCTCTAAACAATTTAAGCAAAACTTGTTTGATAATCAGAAAGACCTTAATAGTGTTTTAAATACATATTTATAATACTTTGACCACAATATGATGAAACAAAATGTATCAAGTCCAATGAAAACGTCAACATAGCATAATAATTCAACCATACAAATTAAATTAAGTTCAAACAGTTGTTAAGAGTTAAAGTGCAATTTGTTCACGTAGATTAACTATAAATTCTATGCCTTGATCACCCTATTGTGGTTCATCTAGTCCCTCTTCTTCGTTCCTTTCATTTTGTTCCACTTCATCGTCAAACATATTATCTTGGTTATATTGAGCAAACAATTCATCCTCAATGTTATGCTTCCTTATGAAATTATGGACTGCAAAACAAGCTATAACTATGTCCCTTTGTACTGTAAAAGGGTAAGGAGTCATCCGTTTCAAAATTAGGAATTTTAAAAATCTTGCTTTCAACACACCATAAGCACGCTCGATAACATTTCTGAGTTGTGCAGCATGGTTGAATTTTTCCTCTTTACTTGCAAAATTAGCTTACCAATACCTTGTATTGCGATATAGAGATAAAAATCATAGTGTTTGTGTATGTAGCATCACAAAGATAATATTTATCTGTAATTGAAACAAAAATTAATGATTATTATTAATAACTTGAATGATGAAACTAAAAGTTTTCACTAATGTTTCATTCTTCCAACTCACTCTAGTCTTTTTTTTTTGTTTTTGAGTTTCACCGTCTTGTTCCATAAAGTACATATATTATAAAAGGTGTAAATAATAAAGAACAAACATTTAAATAGTTTGAACAATAAAGAACACATTAAACTTTATGGACTACAACAAATATTTGAAGAAAATACAATCAATAAATAGAGTAGCGGTAATAATATCTAAATACAAACATTCAGTACCATAACCAGGAAGTCCTATAAAAGTACTTGATATCTCATCCTGTTTACTAAGATAGGTGACAATATATAGATTGTAATTAGTATATCAATTCATTAAAAGTAACATCATCAATTCATTAGAAGTTACAAAGCAAGACATAACATAATATTTTGAAAAAATAAATCAAATAAAAATGGTTATAGCCTTGGTAAATCAAAATCAGAAGATTAATATGACCTCTGAACCCAATAATAAACGATAACCAAGTAAAGGCAAAAATCAAATATGCACATATCAACAATAAAATTAGGTATAAACCCTCAAATGCAATTAATACTATAAATCCGAAACACTTAGCAGAGTTTCCAAAACTCAAAACCCTAAATTGAAAGAAAATTATAACCAATTGAAATTATGTAAAGTACAAAAGTTTATAATTGATTAACGATCAAATGCTTTAACAACACATGCACACATAAAGGAGAGAAATTAAAAAATATGAAACATTATATAACTTTATACACAAATTGCACCAATTAATCTGCTTCTACAAAATAAACCCCCAATTTCTCAGGGCTACAAACCCCGAAATCGAACGATTGTGATTCATGCATGTATAATAATCACATACATGTATATGTACATGTAGATATAGAGAGAGAAATTGGAAAATTGCAGTCATGGCGGATAAATTACTTGAAAGAACACTAGAGATAGAAGAGGAGAGATTGAATTTTGACGAGTTGAAGAGTGAAAAAAGCAGCGAAGGAGAAGAGCAGCACACAGGGAGTGGCGGAGTGAATAAACGCTAGAGATCATTAGGGTTAAAATTTTATTGAGGACAAAAGAGGAATTTTGTAATATTGAAGAGGTTATTTTCGGCAGAAAAAATATAAATTCGGTCAGAGGCACATGGTTTAAAATTATATTTGCCTCTTACCGATTAAGAGGCAATTTTTTTTTACCAAACAAGTTCAACTTTTGACCGAATCAAAGGCACATTTATTAAAAGGCATTTTGTAATCAAACACAACCTTAGTGAGTTAGGGATTCAGACGGGAAATTGATTACATTTTTTTGAAATGCATACTTTATTGAAATGAGATTCTCATTCTGGGATTGTGGAAGTATTAAGTTAGTTTGACTTTTGATGTCATTCCCCTGTACTTTTTTTGATCGCTTTCATATGCGTGTGTAATCATTTTATTTCACATATTGTTTGGTAGACGTAGTTGTAGTTGGCTTATTTTAGTTTGTTGTTTTCTAGCTTTTAACAATGTTTAGCATGAAAGACAATTCTGATGGTGTTTCTATTCTTTAGGTATGATGTTCCTTTATTCCTATATGCTCTAATAGAGTATTAGGACATTATAAAATTTATCCTGCAATTAATTATTTTTTAAGTATGATTTAAAATCTTTGTTTAGCTTTAAAGTATGGCATATTGGGAATAGAGTTTGAATGAAAAGAAGTCTGAAGTGTGGCTGTTAATAGTATTTTCATTGTACACTCATATTAGTATTCCGCTATTCTGCCTGGGCTATTTCTTTTACATCCTAGTACCTATTAATTTAAAATCTAAACTGTATATTTGTTTGTAATTAAGGTGATCTATATTTGATCTACAACAACAAATGAGCTATCTAAAATCTTAATTTCTATTACAATTCTTCATAATTGTTTGTACAAAAAGTTGTTGCCTTCTCTGACTGAAAAGATAACTTTCTTATGTTCGCCGATATTGCATTCAGCTGATAACTCTAAATTAGTTCAGTTGTTAGTCTACCACTCTCATATTGTGTTCAACGTATACAGCATCAATCTCATTTTATTTGAACTTGGGCTCATTGATCAAAACCTATTTAAAGGTGTCTCACAAATTTGAGAAATATATTTCATGAACTCAGGCCATCCACTAAGGAGGAAATTGTGATGCATCTTGCTCCACATGCCTTTTCTTTTTCTTTCCATAACAAGTTAATTTAATATCAGATGACTGTATTTACTTAAAAAGTTAATGTATACATTAATTTTGTTTTAAAACCAAAATAATCAGTAATTAATTACCATCTTTATGTCAGTAATAGGTATATACTATATATGTAATAGCAATTTCTCACTGACAATGGACTTTTTTTGTAATGAATTTGTCAAAGTATTATAGTCTGCTTAATTTACATTGGTTATGGTATTAGTTTAGGTTCATTCTTCTTAAACTCTGTATCGTTTTTCTGTCCAATTTCTTTTGAATCTTTCTTTATTATTCCATACTAGGAATGGGATGGCTTGATGCTTTCAAATTTTGCATTGGAGAAACAACTACATACAGCAAGGGAAGAATTGAGTCATGCCCTTTATCAGGTGTACTAACTAACATATTTGGTCTCTGCTTTTTAGAAATTTTCTTTTTTAGCAGTTGTCTACTTATTTAAATTCAATATGGTTCTTCTACATGTTTGCAGCATGATGCTGCCTGCCGTGTAATTGCTAGACTAAAGAAAGAAAGAGATGAGGCAAGGTCATTGCTAGCACAGGCAGAAAGACAGATACCCATGTCAACATCAACTGCAATGACTGTGAATGCTTCTGCTTTAAGCAATGGGAAAAGAGGTTCCTCTCTTTGTCAACTTGTTCTCCTTTTTGATTTTGTGGTTAATCTTAACTTGGTTGCTTTTATTCATAATAAGTCATCTGTTTTTTCATCTTGTCATTACAGCTGCTGAGGAGGATGAATTGAGTCCTGATGGGAAGAGAGTACGGCCAGGAATTTCAACTAGCATCATTGCAGAGTTAACAGATTGCAATGCGGCACTGTCACAGCAACGGAAAAAGCGACAGGTAATATCCGCAATGATATATAATTTTGGTATTATTATTGTATTCTAACTCTTTTTTACCTCTTCAATACCAGTTAGATGCAGCATTGCTTTCAAGAAAGAATGTATTGTGTTTCGTAATTCTTAATCCTTGATAATGTTTTTTAGATCCCTCCTTCATTAGCTCCCATTGATGCTGTTGAAAGATACACCCAGCTTCATAGTTATCCTCTTCACAAAACCAACAAACCTGGAATATTATCCGTGGATATCCACAACTCCAAGGTATGGATATCATTGCATTTGTAACTGCAAGCCTACTTATTAATATTTAATGTCTGGAATATGTTTTCTGTTATCCATATGGTATTTGTAGAGTACTTTTTTGGGTGGGGGGTGTTTTGTGCATATATGGTGGGATTTATAGTACTATGCTCAACGATTCCATTGATGACCTGTGTTTAGCGCAAAGTTTGTATGTCTAATTTTAATTTATGGTGCAGTATGTGACTGTGTGCATTACAAGACAAGTGACATCCTTTAGCTCTTTAATGGACGATTTGAACAATTCTCTCTCTCTCTCTCTATATATATATGTGTGTGTGTATCTTCCTTAGGTGAGAGTTTAAAATGCACATAAATTAACAACTGAAACTCACCAAACTTGGCTTTAGTTCTACCGAAGTTTCTTAAATGGCATCATATAAGTTGTTCGACTCCATGTTTAACATGCGTGGCTAGAGAATATGAGACCATATGGTACTCAAATTTCTTTTTAATAGCGTGATCTAAATGTACTTCTTTGTCTGTTAAATATTTTGCCATCCTGCCTTATGGAGGGTACTTAACAACCTTGCACCTGATAGATATGGTCTAACTTCAAGATTGAGAATCATATTATTTTTCTATAGAGAAGATTGATCTCTTTTGCAGGGCAAAGATTGGGTATGTATATTTGTTGAAGATTATATGCATGTAAGCTTAACATTGAAGTATCTTGTATCCCTATTGGCATTGCTTTGGATTTTTGTAATAAGGTGCTTTTTGAGGATTGTGTACTTAGATATACGTAGGAAATTGATAAATATCCTTCATTGAGGACTTTTTCTACTTGTGATGTTTGATGGACTTCTTAATAAATAAATAAAATTGGAGGCATAGTTATCATGGTGTCACCATACTGGATCTGAATCTAACTGGAGATGGGAAAAGCAACGCTCTTTTGATCCCGATGTATATTTGTTGAAGATTGTGCCTTGGTAGTTGGTCTTAGTAATTAAGTTATTGTTATTTTTTACCTATGACTCATCATAACTCATGGACTTGTTATGTGGTGTAATTTTATCATGTATTATACTCGTAATGAGTAATTTTACTTTTGAATTTTGATTGTGAAGTACTCATAGAATTGTGTTTTTACTTGTATTCTATAATGTTAGTTATTATGTTTTGGGTTTTAATGTATATAAAATTGTATTGTTCAATATATTTTTGAAGTAAAATAAATAATGTATAAACTGCACATTGTTAACGACTTGTCGCCATACGGATGCCATGGCGGGCGCACTATCGCCGTCCGATAGTCAACTACCGCCGCGTCTTGCCATGGCGCCATGACAACTATGATTGAAGGTCCTCTTTTCTTCTTATATTCTATCATCCTCATCTAATAACATTCCTTCTTTTATCCAAAATCGTGAATACCTTTTTTATTCTATAGATTTTTCTTGCTATACATGATTGTGTGAAATTTTGTGCTCAATCAAGTGCATCGATATGGACAGCATAAGGGAATTGTTATTTACATATAATGGCTCTATTTTATTTAAGCTTCTCATGTATGTGGAATGATTTGACCCTAAAATTTAGTGTTATATTGTTCTTTCCTAGAGGGAACTGATATTAAAATAATTATTATTAAAGCATTCTCTATATTGGTTTATCAGGATATTATTGCTACTGGTGGGGTTGATACAAATGCTATAGTCTTTGATCGAACTACAGGAGAGATCCTATCTACACTTAGTGGTCATTCGAAAAAGGTTTTTTCTCCTCTGTTAAATCTTTTATTTTTGGTTGAGAATCTTGACTAATTATTGTTTTGTTCATTCTCTCTTTTCTTAGGTCACAAGTGTTAGATTTGTAGCTGAAGGTGAACTAGTAGTTACTGGCTCTGCTGATAAGGTTAGCCTACTTTTGTTGGGCTGGAATTATGTTTCTAATCATCTTTTGCATTTTGCTTGCTTTACAATCTTTTCCCTTTAAGCTCTAACTACTTATTTTCCTCGCCCTTCACTGGTTGGAATGGAACTGGCGGATATAATAATCAACACTTAATTGATTATTTTACATTGTTTTTTTTCCTTCTCTTTTTCCTTTTGTTGAAAATACTTGTTTTCACTATGAAACTTGTTTGTTGTCATGTTTGTGTAGTGTATGTAGCCCATGAGTCATCGCAATGAAATACATTGATAACCTTTTTTAAAATGTGTGCACTTCACTTTGGGTTACTAACTCTACTGAGAATAAGATCTTGGAACTCCTATGTTCTGGTTTATTTATTTATTTTGTTTTGATTAAAAAATCCGTAATTCAGTTCTCTTAAAGGGGTAACCCAATATTTTAAGAAGATATTGAGCTCGATGAATTATACTTGTTTTTAAATGTTATGAGAACATGAAGTTGCTTTCACTCCAACTTAAAATTTAAGAATGGAATTACATACATAGGGTTGTATATGGTAAAACATGAATTGCATTAACATGGAGGACATTTGCTTAAATTATGGGCCTTTTTCAAGAATATGAAGGGATCACGTTGATATTGTGCATTAGTGCATATGAATCATGTGGAAATAAGGTTATTATAATCTGGAATGGACTTTTATTTGGAACACTACAGTTGAAGAAGCTGTTTTTGTTAGCTATCTTAACTTGTGACTATAATATAGTTCAATTTTTGTGATGGAAAAGCTTTTCTCTTAGTTGCGTAGTTTTAAAATGCCTAGTTTGACTTGCATAGTTATTAGTTCCTGGTCTGGAGGCTAGATCGTAATCCTTGCCTAGTTAGACTTGCATAGTTATTAGTTTCTGGTCTAGAGGCTGGATCATAATCCTTTGTTTGTTTATCATATGGGTCCTCTCTCTCCCTCTGTCTATTTCCCCCACCCCTTCAGCTGGTTCTCCAAAAGTTAAGTCTGATGTACTACTATGGAAAAGATAGATGTTTCCCACATTCCCGCGTCTTTTTGTATCTATTTCCCATTTCAATCTTCTGATGGAGGAAACAGCCCTTTCTATAAGGTTACCTTTTAAAGAAAGGCCAAACATGAGGACCCAACCAACTAGGATCAAATTCAGTGAGAGCAGGGTAACTGGAAAATAATATTTTTTGTGTAGTTGTCTGCAATAATGGAAGTTGAGGTTTTCTGGTATAGCAGATGTTCAGAAGTTTAAAGAAAGAGAAGTACTAGGTTTAAATAGCTGTAGCTGAATGTTTATACGATTTCACTATACGTTCCCGTTCTTGGTGTAATTTTGTACTTATGAGGCATTGTGTATATAAGAAAGCTCAACCTCTTTTGATGTAAGAATTTTATATGGAAGCATATCGTAGAACTTTACTTTCATAAAATTTAACAGTTCTTGTTAATTGAACATGTAATATGACTAAAATCTACTGATATATGCTTTCTTCTCTATGTAATTGTGTTCAAACAAGCTTTCTCTATTGATTAGAAGTTCATCCTAAATTCCATAAAAGATTCAAAAGTTTATATATACATTATTGTGAAGCCCACTTCTTTACATATACTACAGAATGTGGCAATGTGCTGCCCTTTATCTGTGAATACTATGTAATACTACCTCGTCATTCCAAATTATAAGATCATTGTTGACTTTTGAAAGTCAATTTAAGTCATTTTAAAAAGTGGATCTTATATTTTTGAACGGAGGGAGTACTTGGCATTTTTATCTAATTATTTAGATATCACTTTATGGTTTTATAGACAGTTCGTGTATGGAAAGGTTCAGAGAATGGGAACTATGATTGTAGGCACATCTTAAAGGATCATACTGCTGAGGTAACCAAGTTTCACTTTCTTATCTGGTCATCATTTTGTCTCTTAACTGCTGATTTAGAACTCCGTATTTGTTTCTTTTATTAGTTGAATTGGCAGAATGTTCTCCTTTAGAAGTATGTTTTTCCCCCTTTCCTAATGTTGTTAGTCCATGGAGTGGAAAGCAATTCATTGAGATGCTTGGTCGGAATTCATGCATGTAGACTCGTCAAAAAAGAAAAAGGCGACGCGTGTAGGTTTTCTTGTAATAAATGGATACTTTCATGGAGAAGTCAACTGGACTTGGGGTATATGCTTATTAGTCAGAACGATTTTGTGTTGATCCCCACCTAAACTAACAAGTCTTGTATACATTTTTATGTATTCTACACAATGATTGTATTTATTATAGATCCCTTCAGTTCTCTCCCTTATAGCTCTTTGACTCATTGGTATGTATTTCTATTTTTCCCCAAAATCCTTGATTTTTGACAAAGATCTATGTATTCATTGTGACAGGTGCAAGCTGTCACCGTCCATGCAACCAACAACTACTTCGTTACAGCTTCGCTTGATAGTACTTGGTGCTTTTATGAACTCTCTTCTGGTTTATGCCTCGCACAGGTTTCCATCTCGCTCTCTCCCCCTTCCCTCCTTCACACACTCACTATCACTCGCTCATTCTACACACAAATCCATATGTGCGTGCACCTTCAGGCACCTTTACAAAGTGTCTGAATGCCTCTGGCAAGTGTCATTGCATAACTTCTGAACTTGGAGGTATTCTGCAGGTTGCTGATGCGTCGGGATCAGAAGGTTATACATCTGCAGCCTTTCATCCTGATGGTCTCATCCTTGGAACAGGCACCTCTGGGTCTCTTGTTAAGATTTGGGATGTGAAAAGCCAAGTATGATACTATTGTAGTTCTACCCTTAATTTGTTTTTCCTTTTTCTTTTTCCTGTTCAAGTCTTATTAGTATCTTGTTTGTCTGCAGGCAAATGTTGCAAGATTTGATGGTCATGTTGGGGCAGTAACTTCCATATCTTTTTCAGAAAATGGTTACTTTCTAGCGGTATGTGTTGTTTAACTGAGAAATGCAAATTATGTTGGCTGATTAAACATGTATTTTAGGACTTCTTTTTCCCTCAACTTGTCAGACTGCTGCTCAAGATGGTGTTAAGCTTTGGGATCTCACGCTAATTGAGGAATTTCAGGACCTTCACACCATATAAAGATGAAAATACACCAACACAATCTGGTATATATTTGCATGCACAATGAATTACTTGTTTCAAGAATAAGACCTTAAGAAAAACTTATAGAATTGAGTTGAACCAACTATAATAAAATTATCCATTTTGCTGTTGAGATTTCATGGCGATTCTCCTTTAGCACACTCCTATATTTTAGAACGGAGGGAGTATTATTTATGTTTTTGTTGTTTGTTTGTAATGAATACATACGTCAGACTATACATAAATTGAAAATACAATATATAGATGTGTTTGCAAAATGTCATAAAATCCTACTACCCAAGGAACGGGTATAACTAGAATAGTGAGGAGATGGTAACAATCTGCGAGGGCTTTATTGAGTAGTCGTAATTACTTGTGCTAGAAAATATACAATAATACTCTTCTATAATTGTATATAGATTACGCATGCAACAAACAAACACACAAATTCGTATACATATACATGTATGTGTGTCACATACAAGCACACATATATCAGAAAAGGTTGACAAATAGTTTGGGTGGAAAGTCCTGGCGGCAACAATATTTCTGATAGTTGGCCCAAGGCTGCAATTACATATCAGCAGTGCAATTGTAGAGCCACTGTCCCATAAAATGACTGTTGCGTAACTCTCCATTTTATCCTAGCTATGCTGCTTGTCTACATAACTAGCAATAACTTATTGTAGAAAAGTCTACCATATATTGAAGATTGCGATTGTAGTTTTCATTATTATCTTACACTGGATATAGTGTCCTCGGTATTATTTTTGTTCCTTGGTCTTTTTGAGGGATCATTATCGTCTTTGATATCATGTAGTAAATGTCACTGGGAGAAATATTTTCTCCTATGTTACTGCTTTTCTGACTTCTAATGTAAAGTTTAATTTATCTGGTGCATAATGTTTCCTCTGTTACTGTTTTTTTTGCAGTGGACTTTGATCATAGTGGAAGTTACCTTGCAATAGGAGGCTCAGATATCAGGTTGGTAGTGAAATGAACTTTTTGGTTTGGGCTTATTAAACAAGGCCAACGGTTTCCTATCAACTTGTCAAAATGCTTCTACTTCATCACATTCAACTTAAAAACCATACAGGGATATGATATAGTTAATAATGTTGTGGTAAACTTATTGGATGAGTTACATATATAAATCTTGAAATTGCTCACTACATATTTGATCATTGTCAAGGTGTTAACCATGTTATCATCACATTTCTGCAGAGTGTACCAAGTTGCCAATGTAAAGTCGGAATGGAATTGTATCAAGACCTTCCCTGATTTGTCTGGCACAGGTTCTCTCTCTCTCTTCTCCCTCCCTCTGTGCGTAACTTATGCACGCAAACAAACACAGACAGAATATGGTTTTCAGAGTAAACGTAAATGGGAAATAATTACATGATGTTGTGACTTGTGCAATGTAGGTAAAGTGTCTTCTGTAAAATTTGGTCCGGATGCAAAATACATAGCAGTTGGCTCAATGGATCGGAACCTCCGGATCTTTGGATTGCCTGGTGAGGATGGTTCAATGGAGTCTTGATAAAAATGCTTTCACCACACCAATGTAGGGTGGGTAATTTCTAGCAATTCTGCAGTATCTACTGCTGCTGTCACTGGATCATTGTACTTAGTGGGCTGAAGAAGTGAAAGTTGACAGTGGGATCTATTGTTTTATCATATTAAGGTCAGTTTTAGAAGCACCAAAAATCTGAGATGATTGGGTAAGGGAAGGTCCACATCCATAGGCAGGGTGAGTCAAGTGTGTGTGACAGCGGAACTTTATTTTAAGTCATTTTGTATCATTTTAACATCAAAGGTGTATTTTGATATTTAACAAATTTAATTCTGGAATTACTTTTTGCTGTATAATTTTTAACATCTGATTGCTCGTGTGAAATAGTATATTCTGTTCTATATTTCTGGTCCTGTTAAAAGGCAAAATTATCTTGTTTGTTAAAAAACATCCGAAAGACTATCCTTGCTTGTACTACACTCTTCATCCTGTTCAAAGTAAAAATCTTTTACCATAGACTATATATCTCCAGTTGCCCTACCGATCCAGTCTTTCCGAGCTTGCACATTGTTCCTAAGAAATTTCTATGATGCTTTTTTACATTATATACTATGTGGCTATACGCTAGAGCAAATTCTTCTTGATTTCAAAAGCTTTACCAAACAGGAGATTTATAAAATGATTTTAAAGCGAAAGAGTTGTAAATTACAAGTATTTTAAAATATATATATAGGGTTAAATTACAAGTATTTTTAAAAATATATAGTATTTAAATTACAAGTATTTCAGGATGAGAGGTAGATTAATTTATTTGTGGTGTTGTGCTCTTTTGGATTTGGTTTGAATAGGTGTTTTGTATGTAAGCCGTGGATTGTAGCCCTATACAAAACTTGTAGATTTGCTACTTTTGTGTTTCTTTTTGGGTGTTTAATGATTTTTTGAAGATTTTTTTTTTAAAAAGTCGCAATTTCAGAAAAAGCACTATCAAATGGATGATCTTATTAAAGGGTAGAGGAAAGAAAAACAAACAAAATATTTTGTACCACAACTAATAAATATATAAACATAACAAACACTCAAGTGGAACTATAATGTGTTACATCAAAAAATAATTAATCCCACCGAGAACAATGAGGGCATGGCTTTGAGAATAGAAGAAAAGAAAAAAGAATAAAGAATTGGATTATAAATAATACAGCAAGAAAATAGCAAGCCAATATATCAGCCTCTCTTAAGTTATGTATTGAGATGAATGCGTAAAACCCCACAGCTGCAAAGAGAAGGAAAAGGAAACAATTTTAGGATATATATAAAATCAAATACAAGTTATATAAAAAAAATAACTTATCCTTGTTCACTGTGGCTAATGATTACTTGCAAATATTCAATTGGCTAATGGTTGCTTGCAAATATTCAATATGGCGAACAGTTACTTGCAAATATATCGTTAATACATTTAAAATTTGCAAGTATGGCTTTGTATTGGAGTTCAAGAGCTCCAAACTGTTTCTTTTTCTTTATTCCTCGAGTTGAGATAAATATTTTTTACTATCAATTTATAGAGAAGATTTCTATACTTCCAGTAGTACATCCAATCAAACTAATGGAGGTTTGTACCTCATATCCTGAAGAAAGTTAGCTCAGTCGACTTAGAAATGTATAAATATATTAAGATGAATCAGAGATTAAGAGCCTAACCGCTACACTAGGCTAGCAATAATTGACGAATGACAAATTATGATTCCACCTTGCCAGCCGAGAACTCTTTTTCTTAGGTCACCACATGGTAAAAACATTGTCACTGTAGCAAGATGATCTAGCTGATAAAGGTTATGCCTTCAAACTATATCATCAAGCTCTCAGTTTAGATCATAAAAACCCAAGGCTCTCTACCTTCAGATCTATAGATACAACTTCTATTTGTAATATCTTGGTAAATTGAATCCTATTAGACTCAAATGTATACATCAGTACCATCATTGGCTCCATGAATCTCTCTCATGGTATTTTTCTTAATTGCGCCACCTTACCATCTTTTAATTATCCCAAAACACAACAGCGTCACAAAAAAGTTGATGAAGAATAAAAAGGTCCGACATAAAAAAATAAAAAGGCATGTATCAATTATTTAGCATTTCTTTATTTTCTTTACTTGTATATTTTTGCTTCCCTTTTTCTTCCCTCAGTAAACTAGGAAAAATATTTAACAAAATGTGGCTCAAAAGACTAAGCATTACCTCAACATTCTTCACTTCAAATTCTTGATTATGAGCCAAGCATAGGTTCCCAAATGTGTCGCAAGGTCCACTAGTCCCAGTTAACCTTTTGGCAAGAAATTCATACTACAAATGAAGAATTTACCAATAGAAACCATAAATATGAAGTGTTCAAGAGAGAAACTTACAGATCGCTGTCCAAGCGTAAAGCAAAATTTCCACCCCCTCCAAGTGCCAACAACTCATTTAAACACATGTAGAAATACCGGTTGGCACCTATACACACATAATAAGTACACTATTAGCTAAAATCATACAAACAGCATATATAGAGCAGCATTACCATCCTCATCTATTACTAGTTCAACAAGGGACGAACTTTGTTTCTACTCAATAGTAACCATATGTGCCCTACAGCTCAACTCAAAGAAAACAAGGTGTTAATATCCAAAAAATAACCAGTAAGCAAACACACTAACGTGCTTGATATTATATAGATCCTAATTTTATCATTACAGTAAGTCACACTAATATAGTTTTCTTATTAAGTCATCACGCTTGTATAGTTCAAATGCTTCTTCATCCTTCAAAATCTCTTTATGACAGTGTCTACATTCATACTTATCAAAGAAAAAATCAAGGTTGATAATAAATAAGCACGTGTGGTTATAACTTACAGCTTTAGGACACAGCTTTAGGACTATCAATTTTCAATTCATATTTAAGCTTTTATAGTCCCAGAAAAAGAAAAAGAAGAAGCTGAGAAAACTAGTAAAAAGGTTGTGAACACATGCAGTGGTCATATAATTTGAGATATTTAGACAAAACAATTATGCATAATATAACATTTTATACACATCTACACATGGGCCTGATGTCGGTGAACAATGGAAAGACACTTTCTGAATATTTTAGTAAAATACATTTCCTTCCATGGATAAGTTACACCTTCCATGGGAATCTAAAGATTAGAATGGCCAATCATAAGTAAAAATATAAAGAGCTTCATCTCTCAAGGGTATAATTTTCTTCTGTCCCTTATTAGCTTCTGTGCTGGTGATGGCACTCACAATATGTTTTTTGACACCCCTTAAAATTTGTGCCACACATTCTAACAGAAGAGTAGCAGATAATGTGGGACGAAGGAAGTATACCATTTGGTTTAATGATAAATTCTCTATGAAATTCTTACCAGTTGGTCTGAATAACCTTGGTTCCCCATATATGGTCGTGAATACAAAGGTTTGATTTGTCCCCTGTCAAATTTATTTGGAACCGAGTCACTTTTAGCATCATTTTGAATATTACTAGTGAATAAAGAATGAGAAATACAAAAGATGCTAATGTGTCCCACCAATTTGCCTACACATTCTCATAACAACAATCACATAGTAACTTACTTGATACTTTCTCTTTGCCGTAGGTCTTAGGGGGCACTCCAGCAGCCCACCAAATACAGCACCTTTCATATCCCCAGTGATCTGTGTGTACAATATAATTCACACCATCTCACTTTAAGGAGTTGGGAAAAAAACTGATTTCAAGAAGCAAATACCCATATAGAAGGTAGTAAAAGAATAGAAGTGAACATACCAGTAAACAGGGACCAGGAAGATCAGCACTCTTGCGTATAAGTGTACGAAGTGATATACCATGTTTCACCGTACTGCCCTTCATGTGAATGAATGCAAAATATTAACATCAAACTAATAAAATAAAATAGAACTCATTGTATGCCGAATATAAAGCCAATCTTACCTATACAACAACACCCATTCACAACCTTTCACTATATTGGGAAGGGATGACTGTATAAATTCATACAAATCGAAGGAAATGAAAAGAGATTCATGGGTGAGTTTCAGCATGGACTTCTCTAAACTAGGTGGATCAGTGGCATCTTCAAATATATCAGAACCACTCGTGCTCTTTTCAGAGCCATGATCTCCATTTTCCTTTGGAGTACCGAAGGTTTCTTCATCGTCACATGTTTGACCCATCACAAATCCATGCTCTCCATCATTACCATGCAGAGTTGCAGGTCCCTCATTCTCACACTTATATTCACATTCCGCATAGTTGTCCAAAGGTTTATCTTGCTGGGAGAAAGTTCTACTTTTCCACCTAATAGGAAGTGATTGAATTGGCTTAATATCATGCTGCTGATTGTTTGATCTAAACCCATTAAAGCTTTTTGAGGGGAGAATGTAGGAAAAAACAGAAGATAAGTATTTCCCCTCCTTAGTATATTGCTTGGCCTACACAATTAAAAAACATGCATTACGAATTCAAGTATAACATGAGAAAATATCAACAAATCAACATCTAACTTTAATTATTTTACAGGACAAACGAATTTCATTAACCACTTAAGCTAGAAACCACTGTCATAGTATAGAAATGGAACAGAAACAAACCCTTTATCTGCTCATGGAACTGAACTGCAGATCAACTCAAGAAAATTGGATTCAGGGTAACACTTAGAACTAGTAAGATTTAACTCAAAACCTCAAAAATAATGACTAATGGACTATTATTTTTTGTTCATGCAGTATAAACCCCATTGTCTATAATCTTTTATCACAATAGAAATATGTATAAATTAGACAGCCCAACTCAACATTAACCTAATACAATAGCAGAAATCCCTTGCTACACGCTACAAGGAGGATTATTCAAGTGTGCCAAGCATTACTATAATTGATTTGAAGGTATCTCCATATGCAAATCATTTCAAGCATTTCAATGTTTTCAGCTAATAAAGCTTATACAGATGGACATGAATTCAGAATCAGCATTACTATAATTGATTTGAAAGTATCTCCATATGCAATTCATTTCAAGCATTCCAAATAACTGACAAATAATTTATCTCCATCCAAACATAAACTACATAATTCAAATCCCACGTCAACCCAATTACCTTAAAAAACAGATTTTATTCAGAGAGATAAATAGATCAGACACGATTAAGCCAAAAAGAGCTCAAACAATTACATGATTAACATAAATGGATCACATTACATCATTCACAGGGTACCTGAGGCTGATGGTGAAGGGGAACTACAGAAGATGAAGATGAAGATGTAGATGAAGAAGAAGAAGAAGGAGAATCAGAAAAAAGATGAGAAAGCTTGTCGGACACTTTTTCTTTCAACGAGTACATATCCCAAGATCGATCTCCCGTTTGTTGATTTTGTTAATTGTAAATAATTAGGTATCAGATTTCAGATCAGAATGATCTGCAAACCCTAAAAACCTAAAGAGAGAAGAAAGGGGAAGGAGAAAGGTTGCAAAAGGAAGGAAAGGAGGAATGTCCATTTACACACCTAAAAAAAATTAAGCAGATAATTACGGAAAAAAGTTTGGTAGTTGTCTGACGGTAAATGATAACCTAAAAATTAGTATTCGTGCATTCATATTTTTAAAAAACGGATATTATTTGTATTAAAAAAAAAAGAATATATATATATATATATATATATATATATATATATATATATATATATTCGGTTTAAATACATTCATAAATAAACAAATAAAATGAATACGAATATAAATATAGGCTTATTCGTATTTGTTTAACATTCGACCGTAAATATATCCGACAGATAATGGATAACCGGATTCGGATTCGGATCCATATCCAAATAACTTATATATATATATATAAATTATTATATAATAAGTAAAATAATTTTTTTAGAGTGACATTCCTTATATAATAATTAGTTTTCACTATCATACAAAAATTATTTTTAAAATATATCATTTCATTTTTAAAAAGTAGAAAATAACACTTTTCTAATATTAATAAACTAAAATAAATTTATTTAAGTATAGTTAATATATTTATACTATTATAAAGTTAAAATTAATATCTAGAATGTATCATTTATCAAGAAAATTATATACTTTAGAATAACAAAATTATAATTATTAGTTTGTTATAAGTTTTTTACTTTCAAAACTTACTTGCAATGTTGGGAGACGGGAACAATAAATAATATAATTTTGTTATTAAAATGTGTTAAGTTCGAATTAATTTATAATTAATTTAGAAGGGGGTTGAATAATTAATTCACATTTATGAATTTTTGGGTGGAAGAAGTATTTATCACTTTCATTTGCCCAATTATTTAAAAATTAGAAGTCCAAATATTTAAAATAAGTCCAAAGTAAATTTTGGATTAAGTTGAATTAACTACACTACAAAAAAACATTAAATAGAGTGAAATAAACTATACACTGTAATATACAGTACACTGCAATATAATTGGATATCTGTACACATTAAAATTTTCATGTAAACTTACAAACATTTGAAATAGTAATACACTGCAATTGATATGCAATGGAGTTTGAGCAATTTATACACTGCAATATATAGTACACTGCAATATAATTGGATATCTGTACACATTAAAATTTTCATGTAAACTTGCAAACATTTAAAATAGTAATACACTGCAATTGATATTTGGGAAAAATAGAGTGAAATTGTAGAAGAAGAGATTATTAGGTTATATTTTGGAGAAAATTGGAATTGGGAATACTTACCTTGTAGTCGAGAGTGACGGCGATGACAAGAAAAGGATGGTGAGCAACGGGAAAGAGAAGGCGATGGCGCGAGGAAGAAGAGGGAAGAAATTGCAGAAATGAAAAAAAAAAAACTTACTGTAATTAAATATAAACTCATTCTCGATGGCACTCAATACCGACAGCAAGTGTGACGCCCCCAAAATAGGTATACATCACCCATTCTGAGTTGTCAATACATGATACGAAACAACTACAACTTTATTATTACAACATAAAGCGTGAGTTTGAATACAAATATTATCTTACAGACAATATCTATACTCAAATAAATTCTTATCATATTTATTGATACATTATTTTACAAAATGGTGAGGACTACTAAACAACTCTCTCTCTAGAACCTTCATTCCATACCCCAAACTGTACTTCATATATTCTCGCCTCACGAGAAGAAAAATGGAACAAAAAGGAAAAGGGTGAGCTCAACTAGCCCGATAAAGAATATTATGACTAAGATAATATACAACAAATTATCGTTAGTCTTCAACGAGGAAAAATCTAATAGAATACAATAGACAACAAGTTTTAAATCAATATTCGCGATGTGAAATAATAATTCATTAGAAGAGTTAAGTAGAGAATGCAAACTACTATCTTACATGTATGAATTTAAAAGTTCATCGTCTATCTTTTATCCTGTAACATCAATCAATATATATCTCAAATTAAATATTCATCTTTTGCACTCTACAGCCAAAGATATTCATCACCGGTCATGTTCATCTAAACACTGTTCATCTTTTGCACTACTGGCCAAAGATATTCATCGAAAATCATTCATCTTTTGCACTACGAGCCCAAGAGATATTCAATAATATCATCATTTAAGACCGAGGATGATGAAAAATATTTTTAAAGAAACGAATCCGGTGAAACAAAATAACAAGGATTAAGGATTAAGGATTAGTACTTTGTTTTTTATCCATGTCCAAAAATACCTCAAAAATAATCATAGTGGTGTAAAATTCAAGAATGATCAAAACATGGATACAATCAAAGCTAGTATCCACAATAGATATTTTAGACGAAAAAGGGAAAAATTTATTTTTTTTGATGAATAGTCTTATAGATAAGTGAATAATGTCGTATATCGTGAATAAAGGTCAGATATCGTGAATAGTAACTCAACACCAAAAGTTCCAAATTTGATAAAAACTTGAGATCAATATTTGATATAATGATATTGAAAAATAATATCATTACGAAAAAAATAATATCCTTACCTCGAAAAAAGACAAGATTTACAGTTGAAACACCAGATATATAGGCTATGACTTGCATGCCGATATAGCAACACTCAAAAGTATACTCACAAGAATATGCTCAATATATCGAGAGAAAGAGAGAGAAGTTTTCAGTTTATGGTGTGATTTTCAATTCTAACCTAAGCACCCTATTTATAGGAAAATGCTTAAAACACCAAAGTATAAAATTTAATAAAATATTAATATATATTATAAATTTCCTTAGCCCACCTTTGATGATCTGAATTCAGCACATTGATAACACGTGTGAGCCCACTAATTGTACAAAAAACGTTTTTCTCAAAATAATTAACTAAAACTCCCAAAAATTAATTATTTCAGAACTTCAGAACTTCAATAATTCATAATAAATAGTCCTTTTATCAAAAAATTCGAATCTCGCAAGTTTTTATAGGAAATTCAATTCTCTACAACTTTGCAGAAGAAAGTTTTTCCAAATTTCAAACAGAAATTGACTGAAATCCACAAACGGACGATTTTACAAACTATAATCAAATTTCGGTCAATAATTGTGTACAAAACATGTGTTAAACATTTAATGCCACAAAAATACTCTTCCTCCTCATATACTAATATATCCCACATTCATTGTAAAAATATCATCATTAATATATTATTAAAATAATATATTTAAATGAATTATTTTATCAGAAAAAGATTAATTTTCAACAATTGTCACATTAAAAATTTTCTCCATCTATATCCTCATAAAATCAATATTTTCCTCATCATATAAATTAATAATTAATTATTCATAAATAATATTACGAATCACATTATTGACAACCAGGCGGTTCCCGGGATGATAGGGGCTTTCGATAAGGATCTCTTCTTACTGCTGGCAAGTTGATTAGATGACCAAACCTCTCCTTGATGTAACTTTCTAGACATTGTCAATAATGTTATCTAATAATATTATTCAGATAATATGAATTATTGCTTCGATAATAGAAAATAATGTGCAGTGACAATTATTAAAACAACAATAATATCAACGTAGCAATTATTGAATCAATAAAATATAATATTGAACAGTAATTACTATAATAATTATTGAGTAGTGCCTTCTTACGTAAGAATCAATAATTGGTGCAATCTGAGGAGTCTTCTGTGTGTTTTAACCACCGGGTATTCCCACAATATTATGAGTATAGAATACGTCGTTATTTATAACCAACTTATTCTTGTCGTTTTCTTCCTCCAATCGCTTTTCCAGTTATGGGGCCCACATGGGTCGCACTTGCGTCGTTTATATTCTCCTCCGCGGTACAAATATTCCACGACCAAACGAATATTCCCCGACAATAATGAATATTTTATAACCACTTTAGCTTATTTTAAAATATTTGCGTATTTTACCCATAACTATCCACATTAATCAAATCAACCCTTACTATTTCAAAATAGTAAATAGAAAATTAAATTTCATTAATAATAAGTTGGGGTCTTCTGACCTCCCTCCTTATGAAATTTCGTCCTCGAAATTGACGACGAATCGGTGTTTGAAAAGGTGAGGATACCTCCCTTTCATTTTCGTTTCAATTCCTGTCATTTCTCTCTATAGCATGATTCCTCCACAAAATTTTAACTTGTGGTATGACCTTTGTGCGTAGGACATGCTCCTTCCTATCCAAGATCTTGATAGGTACCTCTTCGTAAGTTAAATCTTCGGCTATCTCGTCTGGTTCTAACTTTATAACGTGGTTTGGGTCTTTCACATATTTACGAAGTGCAGATATGTGAAACACATTATGAACACGAGACATACTCGGAGGTAACGCGAGTCTATAGGCTACATTTCCTACTCGGTCAAGAATTTGAAATGGACCAATAAATCATGGATTGAGCTTTCCTCTCTTCCCGAATCTTGTAACTCCTTTCCATGGTGTAACACGCATCAATACATGATCTCCGATATCAAATTCCACGTCCTTTCGATGAAGATCCGCATAACTCTTTTGTTGGTCCTGTGCCGTTTGTATACGTTGTCGAATCATTTGGATCTTTTTTGTAGTCATACGTACCAAATCGGGTCCCAACAATGTTGCTTCCCCAACCTCATCCCAACATATTGGAGAGCGACACTTTCGTCCATATAATGCTTCGAATGGAGCCACCCCTATACTTGTCTGATAACTGTTGTTGTAGGAAAATTTCACCAATGGTAAATACTTATCCCATCTCCCTTTGAAGTCTAGGACACAGAGTCTTAATAGATCTTCAAGAGTTTGGATAGTCCTCTCTCGATTGTCCGTCTGTTTGAGGATGGTATGCGAACTAAATCAATAAATCCGTGCCCATAGCTTTTTGCAAGCTAACCCAAAATCTTGAAGTGAATCTTGGGTCACGATCCAAAAACTATGGATCTTGGCATGCCATGCAACCTCACAATCTCATTCACATACATACTAAAGCAAGACGTTCGAGGAATAAGTCTCCGTATCGGCAAGAAATGAGCGGACTTGGTTAATCTATCAACAATAACCCAAATAGCATTTACGCCTTGAAAACCGTGGGAAGACCCGTAACGAAATCCATGGTAATATGTTCCCACTTCCATTTCGAATCTCAAGTAGTTGCAATGGACTCTTTGGCACTTGATGCTCCGCCTTTACCGTTGACAAGTTAAACACCTCGAGATAAACTCCGCGATCTCTCTTTCATATTGTTCCACCAAAATGTATGTGAAGATCACGATACATTTTGGTACTTCCGGATGGATCATGAAATGGTGTATTGTGTGTTTCCATCATAATCTTGTACTTCAAATCGTAGTCGTTAGGAACACAAAGTGCAGGAGGACTCGAAGTATTCCTACTTCATCGATTCTCGCTTACGGAATAACACCTTCTTGTACTTTCTTCTTCATACGCATCAGCGGGTCAGTGGCTTGAACAACCTTAACTTTATCTATTAAAGTTGGCTCTATGCGTATACTTGACATCATGGTACTTTCGTTCTCCTTATGTTCTTCTACTCAACGCGTCGCCGCGTACCACGCTACGCTTTTTTCGAGGATGGTATTGAATAGTGTGGTCATAATCTTTCAACAACTCGAGCCAACATCGTTGCCGCGTATGTTGAGTTCCTTTTGAGTGAAGAAATATTTGAGGCTTTTATGGTGCGAATATATCTCCACTTTCTCCCCATATAGATAGTGCCTCCAAATCTTTAAGCGCGAACGATCATTGCTGCTTAACTCCGGATCATGAGTAGGATAATTCCTCTCATATTCTTTAAGTTGTCGCGAGGCATAGGCTATGACTTTTCACGTTGCATGAGCACACATCCTAACCCTTTTCCCGAAGCATCATTTGTAGATAACAAATCCATCCGAACCGGATGGTATTGTTAGAAACAGTCTTAAAATAAGTCTTCTCTTAAGCTCTTGGAAACTCTTCTCGCGTTCCTCACTCCAAACGAATTTTGTATCCTTCCGAGTTAGCTGAGTTAATGGAGTAGCAATTCGAGAAAACCCTTCCACGAATCTTCGATAATAACCAGCTAGGCCCAGAAAGCTACGTACTTGGTCCACCGACTTGGTTGCTCCCCAACTTTGTATTGCTTCAATCTTCGCCGGATCGACAGATACTCCATGTTTAGACACCACGTGCCCAAGGAATGCTACTTCCTCAAGCCAGAATTCGCATTTCTTCAACTTGGCATATAGCTTGTTTTCACGAAGCCTTTGGAGTACCAGCTTCAAATGGTGCTCATGATCTTCACGGCTTTTGGAGTATATGAGAATGTCATCAATAAAGACAACAATTAACCGATCTAAATAGTCCTTGAATACTCGGTTCATCATATCCATAAAAGCCGCAGAAGCATTAGTCAATCCAAAAGACATGACTAAAAATTCATAATGCCCATCTGAGGGATTACGAAGGCGGTCTTTGGAATATCCTCAGTTCTAATCTTCAGCTGATGATATCTAGAACGAAGATCGATCTTTGAAAAGAATTGTGCTCCTTGCAACTGGTCAAATAAGTCATCAATACGAGGTAGAGGATACCTATTCTTGATGGTGACATGGTTCAATTCCCCGATAGTCGATACAAAAGTCGCATACTCCCGCTCTTTCTTCTTTCTGAATAAAACAGAGCACCCCGAGGAGATGTCTTAGGGCCAGATGAAACCGATGTCCAACAATTCCTGTAGTTGGACCTTTAACTCCTGAAGTTCAATAGGAGCCATTCGATATGGGGTTTTAGAAATGGGCTTTGTATCAGGTTCAAGATCAATAAAGAATTCAACTTCACGTTACGGGGTAGGCCAGGAAGTTCTTGAGAAACACGTCGGAAATTTACTAACAACAGAATATTATTCAAATTTGGCGTGTCTTTATTCAAATCCATAACATGGGCTAAGAAAGCTTGACATCCGTTTTTCAATAAGCGAATAGCTTTATGATTAGATATGACGGTGATTGATTTTAATGGTTTAGTTGCTTGAATTAAATACAACGAGGTTGTTTAGGAATATGAAAGCTAACAACATTACTGAAAACAATCAATTTTGGCATGATGAGTAGTTAACCAATCAATCCTAAAATCACATTAAAAGCAAGTATCTTTAAAGAGATAAGGTCAACGGTAATGTGATGGTGCCAACTTGAATCAAACAAGATTTATAAGCAGATGGATGTGATGAAAGTTTCTCTAACGGAGTTTCCACGAGATAGGTTAAAGTCTAATTTCTCCGAGTCAAGTTTAAGCGTTGAACACAAGCGGGAGAGATAAATGAATGGGTATACAGGTATAAAGTAAGGTATAAACTTCACAAGAATTTATAAATAGCTTACCGTGATCACCTCGTTTGGGTTCCTCACATTTTGACCGATCACAACAAACGCTTCTTCCAGAGGCACCGTTGACTTCGACTTTTTCTGGGACGACCTTTTGAGTCACCGTCCCCCACGGACTTGATTTATTCTGCGTATAATCTCGGCGATATGTCCTTCTTTTCCACAATTATAACATACCTTGAATCGTTGTGGATAGTTTGGACCGATATGTCCCTCTTTCCGCATTTGTAGCATCTGATAGGTGGTCATTCCCTCCTTGGAACCGATTCTTCTTTGGTCTTTGTCGTTTTCACATTATGGTTGTTGAATCTCCTCTTTTGAAAATCTCCTCCCCCATTAAACTTCTTCTATTCTCATGGCCATGATTACCACCGGAGTGGTTACCATTTTGTCCGTCTTTTTTTTCTTCTGTACCGGTTATCGTTATTACATTGATTGCTTATCTCGATTATGATCTTGGTTATGATCCTCGGTTGGCCGTAATCGTTATCTCGCACCAACAATTGAGCCTGCTGACAACATCTGAATAGAGAAAATTTATGAGAAATGAGATCTTGGCGTATGTCGGGTTTCAAACCTCTCGAAAACATCTCTACGTACATCGTTCCTCGTTCTCCACCAAATGAGGTCTGAGCACTGGATAGCTCTGCAAACTTTGCCTCGTCTTTGGGACACCGTCATGTTATTTTGTTCCAGCCTAATAAACTCCACTTCCTTCATATATAGCGAATACTTTCGGGAAAGTACTTGTCGTTGAACGATTCTGAAACGCGTCTCCCAGAGACATCTTTGAGTCACGGTGGATGGAGTGCACGCTTCACGATTCCCACCGATGTCTGCCTCATTCTGGAACATAAAAGTAGCGAATGGAACCTTACATTTCTTCCGTACATCCCAAGACATCGAATATCTTAGTAATTTGTTTGACCGTCGTCTTACTTTTAATCGGATCCTGCTTTCCCCGAGTGCGGTGGTCCCAACTCTTTGAATTGCTTGGCCGTGATAAATCGTGCGTTGTTATCATTTCCACCTGTAGTTTGTGCACGTGTCTCCCTCGTTTGATTTTGCATGAACTGCAAAAAGCTTCTAAACATACCGTCGTTCATCATCTGCTCAGTGGCATTGTTCACATCGAGAACATTCTTGACTGCTTCTTGCTGCGTTCTCCTCGTTGGTGAAAGTCTGAGCATCTCCTTAGTCTCATTTACTCCATGTTATCATTCTCGATTCGACATTCTCAAATCTTGCCCATAGAACAAGGGTTAATTAAGAAAATCAACATATCACATAATATCCCTATATATTGACCAACTAACAAATTAAATAAGCTTAGGTAGGACACACTTGGCGAAGGATTTACTCGTCTCTCCCTCCTAGTTCTATTCCCGATCTCATGAAAGATCATATCCTAAGCTCGATACCAATTATGGCGCCCCCAAAATAGGTATACATCACCCATTACGAGTTGTCAATACATGGTGCGAAACAACTACAACTTTATTATTACAACAAGAAAGCTGAGAGTTTGAATACAAATATTATCTTCTAAACAATATCTATACTCAAATAAATCCTCATCACATTTATTGATACATTATTTTACAAAAATGGTGAGGACTACTAAACAACTCTCTCTAGAACCTTCATTCCATACCCCAGACTACTGTACTTTCGTATATTCTCGCCTCCCGAGAGAAGAAAAAAATGGAACAAAAAGAAAAGGGTGAGCTCAACTAGCCCGATAAATAATATTATGACTAAGATAATATACAACAAATTATCGTTAGTCTTCAACGAGGAAAAATCTAATAGAATACAATAGACACAAGTTTTAAATCAATATTACAGCTGAAAATAATAATTCATTAGAAGAGTTAAGTAAAGAATGCAAACTACTATCTTACATGTATGAATTTAAAAGTTCATCGTCTATCTTTTATCCTGTAACATCAATCAATATATATCCGAAATTAAATATTCATCTTTGCACTACTGAGCCAAAGATATTCATCGATTAGTCATGTTCATCTAAACACTGCTCATTTTTACTACGGGCAAAAGATATTTATCGAAATCATTCATCTTTTGCACTACGGGCCAAAGATATTCAATAATATCATCATTTAAGGCGAGGATGATGAAAAATATTTTTAAAGAAACGAATCCAAATTGAAACAAAATAACAAGAATTAAGGATTAAGGATTAAGTACTTTGTTTTATCCATGTCCAAAAATACCTCAAAAATAATCATAGTGGTGTAAAATTTAAGAATGATCAAAACATGGATACAATCAAAGCTAGTATCCATAATAGATAATTTAGACGAAAAAGGGAAAAAATTTATTTTTTAGATGAATAGTCTTGAGTATTAAGTGAATAATGGTCGTATATCGTGAATAGTTAAAAGTATCGTGAATAAGAACTCAGACACCAAAAGTTCCAAATTTGATAAAAACTTGGATCAATATTTTAGCATAATGATATTGAAGAAATAATATCATTACAAAAATATAATATCCCTTACCTCGAAAGACATTACTTACAGTTGAAACACATCAGTATATAAAGCATGGCTTGCATCATATAAAGAACACTCAAAAGTATACTCACAAGAATACGCTCAATATATCGAGAGAGAAGAGAGAAGTTTTCGAGTTTACGTGTGATTTTCAATTCTAACCTAAGCACCCTATTTATAGAAAATACTTAGAACACCAAAGTAGAAAAATTTAATAAAATATTAATATATATTATAAATTTCCTTAGCCCACCTTTGATGATCTGAATTCAGCACATTGATAACACATGTGAGCCCACTAATTGTACAAAAAACGTTTTTCTCAAAATAATTAACTAAAACTCCCAAAAATTAATTATTTCAGAACTTCGGAACTTCAATAATTCATAATAAATAGCCCTTTTATCAGAAAATTTGAATCTCGCAAGTTTTTATAGGAAATTCAACTCTCTACAACTTTGCAGAAGAAAGTTTTTCCAAATTCCAAACAGAAATTGACCGAAATTCACAAACGGGCGATTTTACAGGCTATAATTAAATTTCGGTCAATAATTGTGTACAAAACATGTGTTAAAGATTTAATGCCACAAAATACTCTTCCTCCTCATATACTCATATATCCTACATTCATTGTAAAAATATCATCGTTAATATATTATTAAAATAATATATTTAAATGAATTATTTTATCAGAAAAAGATTAATTTTCAACAATTGTCACATTAAAAATTTTCTTCATCTATATCATCATAAAATCAATATTTTCTTCATCATATAAATCAATAATTAATTATTCATAAATAATATTACAGAATCACATTATTGACAACCAGGCAGTTCCCAAGATAGAGAGGGTTTTCCAATAAGGATCTCTCTCTTCTTGCGCAATTGATTAGATGACCAAACCTCTCCTTGATGTAAATTTTCTAGACATTGTCAATAATGTTATCTAATAATATTATTCAGGATAATATGAATTATTGCTCTGATAATAGAAAATCTTCGTGCGTTGACAATTATTAAAACAACAATAATATCAACGTAGCAATTATTGAATCAATAAAATATAATATTGAGCGATAAATTACTATAACAATTATTGAGTAATGCCTTCTTACGTAAGAATCAATAATTGGTGCAATCTGGTAATGTCTTCTTGTGTTTTAACCACCGGTATTCCCACAATATTAATTGTAGTAATTACTGTGCTTATTTATAACCAACTTATTCTTGTCGTTTTCTTCCTCCAATCGCTTTCAGTTATGGGGCCCACATATATCGGTAAGCGCTACTCAAATCATTTAATATTCTCCGAAAAGATCTAATATTCCACGACCAAACGAATATTCCCCGACAATAATGAATATTTTATAACCACTTGCTTATTTTGAAATATTTGCGTCTTTTACTCATAACTATCCACATTAATCAAATCAACCCTTACTATTTCAAAATAATAAATAGAGAAAATTAAATTTCATTAATAATAAGTTGGGGTCTTACAGCAAGGCCGTCGCCTATGCCCTTTTCCCACGCCCGCGTAAAAATTCCCACCAAAATTAGACCCGGGAAGGGTCATCAGCGATGGGCCCCATTGGCGATGGCTATGCCGTCGAGAATGAGGTTATTAGCGATGACAGTATCCCCGTCGCTAATGAGGCCGTTGCCAATGACCAGTTTTTTTGTAGTGCTAGTTGTCAATTGTCACATATACATTATAACTCACAATCTCCATAAATATAATGACATAAACTAAATTTTTTATAACTATGTAAATTGTATTCTATGTATTGAGGATAAACTATAAATAAAAGTTTTTATAAACATATTATTAAAGTTTTAATCAAATATTTGAGAATAAACAATTAAGTATTCAACGTAAACTTTTTTAATCTAATTATAAATATGCATACGCACTACAGTATTACTCCACACACATAAAATGGACATCTAAACATAAATAGAGCATTCATTTTGGAATGTAAGATTTCAAAAATAATAAAAACTTATTTGAATTGTAATTTAAAACATTGATTATTGTATTTAAATATTTATTAAAAACAAAAAAAATTAACAGTCATTCATTAATAAACTATATTTTAAAACTCGTTATGTTTTTATTCTAGTTATAGTTAGGGATGTAAATTGTAACTAAAAAATTTGTATTCGTCCGCACCCGTATTCGGAAAAAAGCGAATATTATTCGTATTCGTAAAAAAATGGATATTATCCGTATTCGGTTTATAGGTATCTGCAAATAAACGGATACGGATACTACTGTATCTGAATCCGTATATATACGTTTACACCCCTAGTTGTCTAATCCTATTTGGACAATACTTTTATGTCCCAAAATAAGTGTCCCAATATGTTTTTAAAATTTATAGTAATGATAATTAATAAGAATTTATCTTATTTTAATTAATACAATCATAATTGTAAGCTACAAATTTTATAGTGTAAGACCCCAACTTATTATTAATAAAATCAAATTTTCTCTTATTATATTTATGAATAATAAGGTATTAATTTGATATAATTCTCTGGTTATGGGTGAAATATGAAAATTTTGTAAAATATGCAAGTGGTTATAAAATAATCATTGTTGTCGGGAAATATTCGTTTGGTCGTGGAATATTCTTGTTGTCGAGGAATATTAAATGCGACGGCCAGCGATCATTGTGGGCCCCATAACGTAATAAATATCGGATGAAGAAAATGACAAGTTTGAGTTTTTATAAATAACTTGAGCGTAGTTATTACTGCTTAACAACATTGGAATACCCGGTGGTTAAAATACGATGTACTGCGTGGATGCATGATATTGATGAATTATTGATCCTTACGTGAAGGGCCTTTACTCAATAATTGTTACGGTAGTTATTGTTGAATATTTTATTTTATTGATTCAATAATTGTTTGCGTTGATATTTTATATTATTGTTGTTTCAATAATTGTCAACGCACAATATTTTCCATTATCGGATCAATAATTCATATTATTTGAATAATATTATTAGATAGCATTATTGGCAATGTCTAAAAAGTTCTCATCAAGGAGAGGTTTGGTCACCTAATTGCGGCGCCTTATAAGGAGAAATTCTTATTGAAAAGCCCCTCTTTCCTCGAACGGCTTTGGTTGTCGTAAATATGATTACATAATATTTTTGTAAATAATTAATTATTGATTCATATGATAAGGAAATATTTATTTTATGTGGATATAAATGTTGGATATATTTATTGTTGTTAAAAATGAAGGAGTTAATGTTGAGGTGTTTTATCAGTATTTTTGTCGAAATGAAGGTATTAAAATTAAACCAGTATTTTTGAGATATATTGTGTGAGTTATAATTTTTAATCCGACCGTTGGATCGTTGTAATTTTTGAATATGTTATACATATATAAGTTGAGTATATGTCCATAAATTTTGAACCGTTAAAAATGAACGTATGATTTGTTATGAATTTTAAGAGGTGACTGATTCATAAATTAGGTTTATAAATGATTTTGGTGGAAAATTCTAGAATTGATTGGGCCCCACTTGTGGTTGGTGAAGAAATGTGCTGAATTTTATTTCAAATATGGTGGGTGGGAATAATAGCAGGTAAAGCCATCAGGTTGCAGGTCAAGTCTTCTAACATTTTCCTATAAATAGAGGGCTAAGTTAGAATTGAAAATCATACCAGAAACATAAGCTTTCTCTCTTTCTCTCTCTAGATTATTGAGTGTATTTTGTGACTATTTAGATACTTTGTGAGTTTCTATTCATCAGTGCAAGTTTCCTTTAGCCTTATACCGATATTCCGATCAGAAGTACTGATATTTTGAGGTAAGGGATGTTATTTTCTTCATATATGATATTATTTCTTCAATATCATTATGCCGAAGTATTGATCTGAATTTTTATCAAATTTGGAATTTTTGTGTCGGGGTTACTATTCACGATATCTGACCTATTCACCTAAAAATAAAATTTTCTTCTTTTGTCCAAGATGTCTATTATGGTTACTATCTTTGATTGTATCCATGTTTTGATCTTTATTTTGAATTACGCTTCAAAATTGGTATTTATGAAGTATTATTGATCTTGGATAAACCGTATTATCTAATCCCTACTATTTGTCCTTCCGTTTCACCGGATTCGCTTTTCTTTAAAATATTTTTCATCATCCTCGGTCCTAAATAATGATATTACTAAATATCTTCACTGTAGTCTGAAAAAATAAATGATTAATCGATGAATATCTTTGGCTCAGAAGTGCAAAGATAAACAGTGTTGAGATAAACATGACCAATCCAGGTATATGAAATGAATATCTTTGGCATGTAGTGCAAAGATGAATATTTGATTAAAGATGTATATTAATTGTTATTACAGGGATAAAATATTGATGATGGACTTTTAAATCTTAGAAGATAGTAGAACTCATTCTCTACTTGACTCTTCTAATGGATTGTTGTTTCCGCTGCAGTTGTTGATCTAAAACTTGTTGGCTATTATATTTTATCAGATTTTTCCCTGTTGAAGACTAACGATAATTTGTTGTATATTATCTTAGTTATAATATTCTTTATTGGGCTAGTTGAGCTTACCCTTTTCTTTTGTTTCATTTTTTTCAGGAGGTGAGAACATAGCAGGAACTAGTCGGGGTACGGAGTGATGGTTCTAGAAAGATGTTTTAGTAGTCCTCACTATTTCTGTAAAATAGTGTTTGAATAATTGTAACGAGAACTTATTTGAGTGTAGATATTGTCTAGAAGACAATATTTGTATTTAAACTCACAGTATGTGTTGTCGTATTTTGCACGATAATTGTATTATTGAAGTTGTAATTTGCTTTCTGCATCATGTATTTGGCGACTCGAATGGGTGTTGTATACCTATTTTGGGGGCGTCATGATTAGGTATCAAAGCTTAGGATATGGTCTCCTGACGGCGAGATCGGGGAATAGAACTAGGAGGGAGATGAGTAAATCCTTCATTTAAAGGTGTCTTATCTAAGCTTATTTGTTGGTCACCATAATATAGGGATATTATGTGATATGTTAATTTATTTAATTAACCCTTGTTTTATGGCGATTTAAGAATGGCCACCGAAACGTTAACAATGGAGTGTATGAGACCCGGAACAACCTTTAGTTACAAAACCGGAGAACGTGCAACGGAAGGCAATATTCCTCCCGTAAACAACACTCACCGAGCAAACGATGAATGATGGAATGTTTAGAAGCTTTTTGCAGTTCATGCAAAACCGCATTTGACGGGAGACTCGTGCACAAAATACGGGTGGAAATGATAGCAATGCCGCTTTGTCATAGCCAAGCGCTTCAAGGAGTTAGGACCACCGAATTTAAGGGAAAGCGGGATCCGATTATGGCGGAAATGTGGGTCAAGCAAATTACCAAGATATTCGATGTCTTGGGATGCACGGGAGAATGAAGGTTCCATTCGCCACATTTATGTTCCGCGCGGTGAGGCGATCATCGATGGGAGTCTCAGGAATTGTACCACCACCTTATTTCAAAGATGTCTTGGGAAACATTTCAAAATTATTCAATGACAAGTACTTTCTCGAAAGTATTCGCTATATATGAAGGAGGTGGAGTTTATCGACCGAACAAAACAATATGACGGTGTCCCAAAGACGAGGTGAAGTTTGCGAGTTATCCAGTGTTTGCACCTCATTTGGTCGAAAATGAGGAGCGAATGACGAGGATGTTTCGAGAGGTCTAAAGCCCGAGATTCAAAGAATATCTTATATCTCATAAATTTTCTTTATATTCGGATGTTGTAAATGTGGGCTCAATTATTAGAAATGAGTTAATGAGTATGTTCAACCGAGGGACCACAACCGTGGTCATACCGGGATGATAAATATCATCGAGCGATGATAACCAACGAGGAGGAAAAATACTGAACAAAGGCGGTAACCACTCGGGTGGTCATCGTGGCCATGATAATAGGAGAGGTGAGTCAGTGGAAATTTCGGAAAGAGGATATTCAACAATGACGAGAAAGACATCAACAAAGAACACCAAAGACCAAAGACCAACAACAAATTCTAGGGAGGAGAACGACCGCCAGCTTAGATGTTACAAATGCGGGAAGAGGACATATCACCAAAACCGTCCACAACAATCCAAGGTATGTTACAACTGTGGAAAGGAAGGCCACATAGCTCGGGATTGTTCTGTAGCAAAACCAAGTTCAACGTGGATGGTGACTCCAAGGGCTGTCCCGGATAAGTCGAAATCAGCGGTTCCTGGAAGAGCGTTTGTCGTGACTGGCCAAAATGCGAGGAATCCGAACGAGGTGATTACGGGTAAGCTAATCTTGAACTCTTGCAAAGTTTATACCTTACTAGATACCGGTTCTACCCATTCTTTTATCTCTCTTGCTTGTGCTCAACGTTTAAACTTGACTCCGGAGAAATTGGACTTTGACTTATCTGTTGAAACTCCGTTGGGTGAAACCTTCGTTACATCTACAGTTTATAAATCTTGCATGATCCAAGTTAGCACTATCACATTACCTGTTGATCTTATATCTTTAAAGATACTTGCTTTTGATGTGATTTTAGGAATTGATTGGTTAACCACTCATCATGACAAAATTAATTGTTTTCGTAATGTTGTTAGTTTTCATATTCCTAACCAACCTGTTATACGAATTCAAACAACTAAACCACTAAAATCAGTCACTATCATATCAAGCCATAAAATTATTCGTTTATTGAAAAACAGATGTCAAGCTTTCTTAGCCCATGTTATGGATTTGAACAAAGACAAGTCAGATTTGAATAATATTTCTATTGTTAGAGAATTTTCGATGTATTTTCTAAGAACTTCCTTCTGCCCCCATAACGTGATGTTGAATTCTTTATTGACCTTGAGCCGCATAAAACCCATTTCAAAAACCCCATATCGAATGGCTCCTATTGAACTTCGTGGAGTTAAAAGTCCAACTACAGGAAATTATTAGACATAGGTTTCATTCGTCTCCAAGACATCTCCTCGGGGTGCTCTGCTTTATTCAGAAAGAAGAAAGAGACGGAGTATGCGACTTTGTATTTGACTACCGAGAATTAAACCATGTCACCATCAAGAATAGGTATCCGCTACCTCGCATTGATGACTGTTCGACCAGATTGCAAGGAGCACAATTCTTTTCAAAGATCGATCTTCGCTCGGATATCATCAATGAAGATTAAAAGCGAGGATATTCCAAAGATCGCCTTCTTAACTCCTTGGTACGTGCAGCATTATGAATTCTTAGTCATGTCTTTTAGATTGACTAATGCTCCTGCTTTTTCATGGATATGATGAACCGTGTATTCAAAGAATATTTGGATCGGTTTGTTGTTGTCTTTATTGATGACATCCTCATCTATTCCAAAAGTCATGAAGATCATGAGCACCATTTGAAGTCGATACTAGAAAAGCTTCGAAAAAACAACTTTATGCCAAGTCAAGAAATGCGAGTTCGGGCTTGAGGAAGCATTCCTTGGGCATGTGGTGTCAAAACATGGAGTATTTGTCTACCCGACGAAGATTGAAGCAGTACAAAGTTGGGAGAAACCAAAGTCGGTGGACCAAATGCGTAGCTTTACGGGCTTAAATTGGTTATTATCGAGATTCGTGGAAGGATTTTCTCGAATCGTTACTCTGCTAACTCAGATTGACTCGGAAAGATACAAAATTTGTATGGAGCGAGGAATGCGAGAAGAGTTTCCAAGAGCTCAAGAGAGACTCATTTTGGCACTGCTCGCAATACCATCCGAATACGGATGGATTTGTTATATCTGACGATGCTTCGTGCAAAGGGTTAGGATGCGTTCTCATGCAACATGGGAAAGTCATAGCCTATGCCTCCTCACGACAACTCAAAGAATATGAAAGGAATTATCCTACTCATGATCTAGAGTTGGCGCAATCGTATTCGCGTTGAAAATTTGGAGACACTACTTGTATGGGGAGAAAGTGGAGATTTATACGGACCATAAAAAGCCTTAAATATTTCTTCACCCAAAAGAACTCAATATGCAAGCATTCAAGCGTTGGCTTGAACTATTGAAAGATTACGATCACACTATTCAATATCATCCTCGAAAAGCGAACGTAGTAGTATCGCGTTGAGTAGAAGATCATATCGCGAAAGACGAAAAGCGATATTGTTAATGCAAAGGCCCATTCTGTATGACTTGCAAAGGATGGAGGAATAATTAAAGACTCAGGGGACCCACATGATGATGGCGAATATACTGAGTAGAACCCGACTTTAATCGATAAAGTTAAAGTCGCCAAGCTACTTACTTCGAGTCGATACGTATGAAGAAAGAAAGTGCAAGAAGGAGCTATTCCGAAGTTTAGAATCGATGAAGAAGGAATACTTAGATTCAACTCCAGACTTTGTGTTCCTAACGATCTGACTTGAAGCATAGAATCATGATGGAGGCACATAACACCCCGTTTGCAATCCATCCTGGGAGTACCAAAATGTATGATGATATTCGACATACATTTTGGTGGAACAATATGTTGAGAGAGATCGCGGAGTTTATCTCGAGTTGTTTAACTTGTCAACGTGTAAAGGCAGAGCATCAAGTGCCAAAGGGTCCATTACAACCACTTGAGATTCCGAAATGGAAGTGAGAACACATTACTATGGATTTCGTTACAGGTCTTCCCAAAGTTTCTCAAGGCATAGATGCGATTTGGGTTATTGTTGATAGATTAACCAAGTCCGCCCATTTCTTACCGATACGTGAGACTTATTCCTCGAACGCCTTGCTCAGTATGTGACGTGAATGAGATTGTGAGATTGCATGGCATGCCAAGATCCATAGTTTGGATCGTGACCCAAGATTCACTTCACGATTTTAGGTTAACTTGCGAAAAGCTATGGGCACGGATTTACGATTGGCTTCGCATACCATCCTCAAACAGACGGACAATCGAGAGAGGACTATTCAAACCTCTTGAAGATCTATTAAGACTTTGTGTCATAGATTTTAAAGGAAGTTGGGATAAGTATTTGCCATCGATGGAATTCTCCTACAACAACAATTATCGCTAGCAAGTATAAGCATGGCTCCATTTGAGGCGTTGTATGGATTTAAAGTGTCGCTTCTCCGAGATGCTTGGGACGAGGTGGGAGATGCAACATTGTTGGGACCGTAATTAAGACGCATGACTACGTAAAAGATCTAAATGATTCGACAACGATACAAAAACCACACAAGATCGACAAAAGAGTTATGCGGATCTTCATCGAAAAAGACATGAAATTTAATATTGGGGATCATGTATTGTTACGTATTGCACCATGGAAGGGAGTTACAAGATTTGGGAAGAGAGGAAAGCTCAATCCACGATTTATTGGTCCATTTGAGATTCTCGATCGAATAGGAAATGTGGCCTATAGACTCAGATTACCTCCAAGTATGTCTCGTGTTCATAATGTTTTTCACATATCCATGCTTCAGAAATATGTGAAAGACCCGAACCATATTATTGCGTTAGAACCGACGAGATAGTCAAGATTTAACGTACGAAGAAGTACTGCTAAGATCTTGGATAGGAAAGAGCATGTCCCACGCACTTCAAGGTTATACCACAAGTTAAGGTTTTATGGAGAAACCATGCTATCAAGAAACGACACGGGAGTTGAATAAGAAATGAAAGCGAGGTATCCTCACCTTTTCAAACACTAGTACGTATGTCAATTTCGAGGACGAAATTTCATAAGGAGGGGAGGTTGTAAGACCCCAACTTATTATAAATAAAATCGAATTTCCTCTTATTATATTTGTGAATAATAAGGTATTAATTTGATATAATTCTCTGGTTATGGGTGAAATGTGCAAATTTTGCAAAATATGCAAGTGGTTATAAATAATCATCATTGTTATCGGAATATTCGTTTGGTCATGGAATATTCTTGTTATCTGAGGAATATTCGATTTACCAAATAGCCATTTGTGGGCCCATAATGTAATAATAACTTGATGAAGAAAACGACAAGTTTGAGTTTTTATAAATAATTACAGAAGTAGTTATTCAAGTTAACACCGTTGGAATACCCGGTGGTTAAAATACAGTAATAAGCGTGGATGCACAGTATTGATGAATTATTGATCCCTACGTAAGAAGGCACTACTCAATAATTGTTATAGTAGTTATTGTTGAATATTTTATTTTATTGATTCAATAATTGTCATATTGATATTTTATATTATTGTTGTTTCAATAATTGTCATTTACAATATTTTCCATTATCGATCAATAATTCATATTATTTGAATAATATTATTAGATAGCATTATTGGCAATGTCTAGAAAGTTCATCAAGGAGAGGTTTGGTCACCTAATTGCAAGGCGCTTATAAGAGAAAATTCTTATTGGAAAGCCTCCTTCCTCGAAACTACTGGTTGTCATAAATGTGATTCTCGTAATATTATTTGTGAATAATTAATTATTGATTCATATGATAAGGAAATATTTATTTTATGTGGATATAAATGTTGGATATATTTATTGTGGTTAAAAATGAAGGAGTTAATGTTGAGTTGTTTTATCAAGATTTTTGTTTGGAATGAAGGTATTAAAAATTAAATCAGGTGTTTTGAGATTAAATTGTGTGAGTTATAATTTTAATCCGACCGTTGGATCGTTGTAATTTTTGAATATGTTATACATATATAAGTTGAGTATATGTCCACAAATTTTGAACCGTTAAAAATGAACGTATGATTTGTTATGAATTTTAAGAGGTGACTGATTCAGAAATTAGGTTTATAAATAATTTTGGTGGAAAATTCTAGAATTGAGTGGGCCCCACTTATGGTTGGTGAAGAAATGTGCTGAATTTTATTTCAAATATGGTGGGTGGAAATAGTAGCAGGTAAAACCATCAGGTTGCAGGTCAAGTCTGCTAACATTTTCCTATAAATAGAGGGCTAAGTTAGAATTGAAAATCACACCAGAAACATAAGCTTTCTCTCTTTCTCTCTCTAGATTATTGAGTGTATTTTGTGACTATTTAGATAATTTGTGAGTTTCTATTCATTAGTGCAAGTTTCCTTTAGCCTTATACCGATATTCCGATCAGAAGTACTGATATTTTGAGGTAAGGGATGTTATTTTCTTCATATATGATATTATTTCTTCAATATCATTATGCCGAAGTATTGATCTGAATTTTTATCAAATTTAGAACTTTTTATGTCGGGGTTACTATTCACATATACGGCACTATTCACGAATACAGCACTATTCACCGAAAAATAAAATTTTCTTCTTTTTGTCCAAGATGTCTATTATGGTTACTAACTTTGATTGTATCCATGTTTTGATCTTTATTTTTGAATTCTGCTTCAAAACTGGTATTTATGAAGTATTATTGATCTTGGATAAACCGCTATACTCTATCCCTACTATTTGTCTTTCCGCTTTCAATCGATTCGCTTTTCTTTAAAATATTTTTCATCATCCTCAAACCCTAAATGATGATATTACTAAATATCTTCTACCAGAAGGCAAATATAATGATTAATCGATGAATATCTTTGGCTCGCAGTCAAAGAGATAAACAATATTGAGATGAATACGACTTAACCCAAGATATAAAATGAATATCTTTGGCTCAGAGGCAAAAGATGAATATTTGATTAAAGATGTATATTGATTGTTGTTACAGGATAAAATATTGATGATGGACTTTTAAATCTTAGAAGATAGTAGAACTCATTCTCTACTTGACTCTTCTAATGGATTGTTGTTTCCGCTGAAGTTGTTGATCTAAAACTTGTTGGCTATTATATTTTATCAGATTTTTCACTGTTGAAGACTAACGATAATTTGTTGTATATTATCTTAGTTATAATATTCTTTATTGGGCTAGTTGAGTTCACCCTTTTCTTTTTTGTTCCATTTTTTTAGGAGGTGAGAACATAGCAGGAACTAGTCGGGGTACGGAGTGATGGTTCTAGAAAGATGTTTTAGTAGTCCTCACTATTTCTGTAAAATAGTATTTGAATAATTGTAACGAGGACTTATTTGAGTGTAGATATTATCTAGAAGACAATATTTGTATTTAAACTCACAGTATGTGTTGTCGTATTTTGCACGACAATTGTATTATTGAAGTTGTAGTTTGCTTTCTGCACCATGTATTTGGCGACTTCGTAATGGGTGTTGTATACCTATTTTGGGGCGCCACAATTGGTATCAAAGCTTAGGATATGGTCTCCCATTTGAGAGATCGGGAATAGAACTAGGAGGGAGAGATGAGTAAATCCTTCGCTAGTGGTGTCTTATCTAAGCTTATTTGTTGGTCACCATAATATAGGATATTATGTGATATGTTAATTTATTTAATTAACCCTTGTTTTATGGCAAGATTTAAGAATGGTCACGAGAACGTTAACAATGGAGTGTATGAGACCGTGGAACAACCTTTAGTTACAAAACCAGAGAACGTGCAATGGGAAGGCAATATTCCTCCCAGAAACAACACTACCGAGCAAACGATGAATGATGGAATGTTTAGAAGCTTTTTGCGCTCACGCAAAACCGCATTTAGGAGACTCGTGCACAAAATACTGGTGGAAATGATAAGAATGCGCCATTTGTCATAGCCAAGCTTCAAGGAGTCAGGACCACCGTAATTTAAGGAAAGCGGATCCGATTATGGCGGAAATGTGGGTCAAGCAAATTACCAAGATATTCGATGTCTTGGGATGCACGGAGGAATGTAAGGTTCCATTCGCCACATTTATGTTCCGCGCATGAGCGATTCATCGATGGGAGTCTCAGGAATTGTACTCCAAATTGCAGACTCAAAGATGTCTTGGGAAACATTTCAGAACTATTCAATGACAAGTACTTTCCCGAAAGTATTCGGCTATACGTAAGGAGGTGGAGTTTATCGACCGAACAAAACAATATGACGGTGTCCCAAAGACGAGGTGAAGTTTGCGAGTTATCCAGTTTGCACCTCATTTGGTCGAAAATGAGGAACGAATGACGAGGATGTTTCGAGAGGTCTAAAGCCCGAGATTCAAAGAATATCTTATATCTCATAAATTTTCTTTATATTCGGATGTTGTAAAATGGGCTCAATTATTAGAAATGAGTTAATGAGTATGTTCAACCGAGGGACCACAACCGTGGTCATACCGTGGATAAGAATCATCGAAGGCGATGATAACCAACGAGGAGGAAAAATACTTAACAAAAGGCGGTAACCACTCGGGTGGTCATCGTGGCCATGATAATAGGAGAGGTGAGTCAAGTGGAAATTTCGAGAAGAGGATATTCAACAATGACAGAAGACATCAACAAAGAACACCAAAGACCAAAGACCAACAACAAATTCTAGGGAGGAGAACGACCGCCATTAGATGTTACAAATGCGGAAAGAGGGACATATCACCTTGAAACTTTCCACAACAATCCAAGGTATGTTACAACTGTGGAAAGGAAGGCCACATAGCTCGGGATTGTTCTCAGAAGCAAAACCAAGTTCAACGTGGATGGTGACTCAAGGGTCATCCCCTGGATAAGTCGAAATCGGCCGGTTCTGGAAGAAGCGTTTGTCGTGATCGCCAAAATGCGAGGAATCCGAACGAGGTGATTACGGTGTAAGCTAATCTTGAACTCTTGCAAAGTTTATACCTTACTAGATACCTGGCTTCTACCCATTCTTTTATCTCTCTTTCAGGCTCAACGCTTTAAACTTGACTCAGGAGAAATTGGACTTTGACTTATCTCAAAACTCCGTTGGGTGAAACCTTCGTTACATCTACGCTTTATAAATCTTGCATAATCCAAGTTGGCACTATCACATTACCGCGTGATCTTATATCTTTAAAGATACTTGCTTTTGATGTGATTTTAGAATTGATTGGTTAACCACTCATCATGCCAAAATTAATTGTTTTCGTAATGTTGTTAGTTTTCATATTCCTAACCAACTCATATATACTTAATTCAAACAACTAAACCACTAAAATCACCACTATCATATCAAGCCATTAAATTATTATTGATCTTGATAAACCGTTATACTTAATCCCTACTATTTATCCTTCCGCTTTCATCGGATTCGCTTTTTTTAAAATATTTTCATCATCCTCACCCTAAATGATGATATTACTAAATATCTTCTACCAGAAGTGCAAAGATAAATGATTAATCGATGAATATCTTTGGCTCAGTAGTGGCAAAGATGAACAGTGTTGAGATGAACACGACCAACTCGGTGATACAAATGAATATCTTTGGCATGTAGTGCAAAGATGAATATTTGATTAAAGATGTATATTAATTGTTGTTACAGGGATAAAATATTGATGATGGACTTTTAAATCTTAGAAGATAGAGAACTCATTCTCTACTGACTCTTCTAATGGATTGTTGTTTCCGCCACACGCTTGTTGATCTAAAACTTGTTGGCTATTATATTTTATCGATTTTTCCTCGTTGAAGACTAACGATAATTTGTTGTATATTATCTTAGTCATAATATTCTTTATTAAATTTAGTTGAGTTCACCCTTTTCTTTTTTGTTCCATTTTTTTTGGAGGTGAGAACATAGCAGAGAACTAAATTCTGGGTACCTGAGTGATGGTTCTAGAAAGATATTTTAGTAGTCCTCACTATTTCAGTAAAATAGTATTTGAATAATTATACGAGGACTTATTTGAGTGTAGATATTATCTGAAGACAATATTTGTATTTAAACTCACAAAGATGCGTTGTCGTATTTTGCACACAATTGTATTATTGAAGTTGTAGTTTGCTTTCTCGTACCATGTATTTGGAGACTCGTAATGGGTGTCAGATACCTATTTTGAGGCCACATATAGATAACATTTCTGAGCTTAAATAAATATATATTATAATTTAACTCTTTTTTTTTTGAATAATTTGAATTTTCATGTCTATTTTAAACTTTTGTTCTAAACATAGGAGTAATTTTTAAATGTTGTTTTGAAACTTAAGTTAGAGTCAAAGGGTGTAATTGTGTTATATTAATTATTGTTATTCGACTTAGGGTCCTAAATTTGACATGTTATTGTATTAATTTATTATATCATAGTAATTAAGTATATAATAAATTATTTAGCTAGTAAATAATAATAATAATAATAATAATAATAATAATAATGTAACAATGACACATCAAATTGATAGTCTATTTAATTTAGACTTTGTGTTTTGCATTTCCAACTAAGGTGCCGTTTGTTTACAACTGATTGTCTCTTAATGGACTACCTCTTATTCGCTAAGAGGCATGATGTTGTTTGTTTTTTTCTTTGTTACCTCTGAATGCCTCTTAATCGGTAAGACAGAAAATGAAATCTTAATAATTAAGAGGTACCTCTTAATAAAAAATTTTTGATAATTTTTTTATATAAATAGATTCAATAATATTATGCACTCATTTTTATTAAATTGAATATTTAAAATTATTAAATAAAAATTTACTCTTTAAAATGGTAAAATAGTGTCATTAAGAGACAATTCACTTTTTAGTTATCAAATATTTTTTTAGCTTCAGCCCTCATAACCATTGAGATGATCTAATTTATTAAGACATCATAATCATTCAGATCTTAATTCTCAAATTTATCAAATACAATCTAAGACGCATTTGGTTTAGGCCTTGCCAATATTTATTTATATTTTAGTTTAAAAATGAAATGAAGTTCAATTCACTTTGGATGAAAAGCACATAAACAATTTTTCTTCTTAATAGGAGGATAATATTATAATGTTACAAATGAGATAATTTTTCTTCGGAACAGAATATATTATAGATAGTTTAGGGTGTTACAAATGAGAATGTCAACAATGATGAGAATCGAATCCGAGATTTGCGGGGTGTTTGTTTAGAGCTAAATCAGTCAGTGCGTTTCTTTTGGTCTGAATGGTTGAAACGGTAAGATGGACGAGCTGAATGGCTAAGTCGGATTTTTTAGCTGAATGAAGTAAAAAATATTAACTACTCCCTCCGTTCCAAGATAAAAATCCTGGTAGACTTTTCACGCATATTAAGAAGAGGAATAAAATGATAAAATTATCCATAATAATGTCATTAAATATGGAGAGAGAATTAGAATAAGAAAAATATGAGATATTTAATGTTACGGGCATAATAGAAAAAAATGTGTAAAAATTTGGTTATTAAAGGAAAATAGACATTTAACATGGGACTACCCAAAACAGTAATAAGTACTTTTATTCTGAAACGGAGGGAGTATTATATTAAATAATATTAAATAAATTTACAATAATTTTGACTTTTTTCAGAGGGATAAACTAATAAAATTTTGTCATTCAGATATATTAGACATGTCAATTATCAAACAACTTTTTTTATTCAGATTCAACTCATTCAGATTCAGATTCAGCTCATTCAAATTCAGATCCAGATCCAGATTCATTCAATTTTTATCAAACACCCCCTTAAATCCGTAGGCTAAGAGCTCGTCGACAGTCAAAAATACTTAATTTTCATGAATAGGTCTTAGGGAGTGTTTGTTTAGAGCTGAATGGAGCTGAATGATTGAATTATTGAATCGGTCAGTGCGTTTGTTTTGGTTTGAATGACTGAATCAGTAAAATGGACGAGCTGAATGACTAAGTTAATTTTTTTTAGCTAAATGGCTAAATGAGTAGCTGAATGAAGTAAAAAGAATTAAAAATTTTTAAAAAATATCAACTATTATATTAAGTAATATTAAATAAATTTATAACAATTTTAAATTTTTTCAGATGGGTAAAATAATAAAGTTTTGTCTTTCAAATGTTTCAGACATGTCAATTATTAAATAAATTTTTTCATTTAAATTTAATTTTTATCAAACAACCCCTTATTATAACTTATAAGTTATAAAAACCAGTTACAAAAAGTCATCTTATTTGAATTCAAATTACATGAGTTTATTCTCTGCCCATGAAGCCCTATATGACAAAATTTGGTCAGTCAATAAAATTTGAAAATATCGGACATGTCCACATCTATACAAGGAGTAAAAGACTTTCTGGTCCAAGATCTAGTAGTAATATTATATAATTCTGGCTGTCCATTCTCTCCTGTTAATGCCTCCTAACAGTCTTCATCTCAGACTAATTATTAATTGCACTGAAGCTCAATGATCATGATCCCCTTATACGGGAAATGGTTAAGTGAAGCTTCATTTTTTAAAGTAAGTTTCATTAATCGATCAATAGAATATATCACACGAGATTTATATTTTATGTGTGTCAGCATTCTATTAGTCAATTGACCAACTTAACCAAAAATAAACTTCATACTAACCGTATTCCCTTATATGTAGTACTAATCTATCTATCCCACATCAATAAGTCTATTTGTAAAAAATTATAAACTATAATGTTGTTGTATTTTTCTTCTATATTTTTACTTAAATCTATTGAGTATTTAGTTTAGAACCAATGTCACGATAAGTTAATTTTGATGCTGAATCTGAAAAAAATTATGTACTTTTATATAAGAGTCTTACTCTATGTGACCACAAATTTATATCGGATATACGAGACAAATAAAAATTAAAAAGAATATCGTACTAATTTATTATATCTTATCGCTTAACTCACAAAATTTAAAATTTATGGACGTATAAATTATTTTCTTCTATATTATCATCTAATGAAAACTTGGCTCTCTTTAGAACAAATAACGTTAAATTTTTGCATGGCATAATAATGTTTATTAGTCAAAGAATGTTTTCTTTGTCTTTTTTTATCTGCCTTCTCTTTCTAATATATTGTAATAAGTAATTTATGTTGACCTGCACTAGTAGTTGATAGCATCTTATGATTGGGCTCATTATACTTGTGTCGTTTGTTATTTTTGACTAATAGTATCTTTTTATTTTATTAACTGCAATTAATTAATATTCAAGGTATGGTACGTGTAATAAAGTATGCATTTTCAAATTAGAATAAAATTTATAATTAGAAAGGAGGAGGAGTTTAATCTTTAGTTGATCACAGGGACCCATTTTTCAAATATGTATTTGTTATGAATAAAAAATTGACATATATTATTTTTATCGTTCAATATAAAAATTAAAGGTCAAAATCAACTAATAGTAATAGTACTGGACGACGGTATTATTTTCAACAACATCAACTAATATTAGTAGTAGACATGAATTTTTCAGTAATAATCTCAATTGTTGGTTCTTGTATTAGACACTTAATGATGATATTTACTTTAAAAAAAATCATAACAAATATTTATTATGGGTCATTCTCCATATATATATATATATATATATATATATATATATATATATATATATATATATATATATATATACACTGTCCGATCTTAAGTTCACCCCTTATTTAGTTCACTTTGCTCACTCCCCTTTAGCGACGGACTGGGTGACGATTCGGTCCGTCGTTAAAAGCTAAGACGACGGTTCTACATATAGCGACATACCGAATCGTCGTCCGGTCCGTCACTAAATGTGGGTGAGAAAGGTGAGCTAGATAATGGGTGAGCTTAAGATTCAGACCACATATATATATATAATCTATAACATTGTTATGAATCTTTGTAGGGTATACATCATCTATACCATTGAAAAAAAGAAAGAACGACCAAGATTAGAAACTGAAAATCGACGTCCACTATTAATAGTAGCGGACAGTAAAAAAAAAACACATCACCCGTTACGAATAATAGCAGAATCAAATCAGAATAAGAGTTTGGTTTTACCAATAAATATTAATGGTTAATTAAAATCAGAATAAGGGTTTGACTTTATCAATAAATGTTTAGGATTTATTAATCAAGCTTTAGGGTTTACTAAACTATTATCCTGATTAGGGTCGTTAGGATGGTATGTGTATAGGATTTTCAGTTTTTAATTATGACCGTTCTTTTTTATTTTCAATAGTACAGATGATGTATACTTCCTCCGTTCTTTAATATAGGTCGTTTTAGAGAAATGTTTTTATTCTTAAATATAAGCCGTTTGAGAATTTCAAGTAAACATTAATTGCTTAGTTTTCAATATTATCCCAAGTAATAAATATAATTTTGGCTCTCACTATTTTTTGCCCAATAAATAATACTCTTTTTATAATACAAGAGCAATATAGACAATTAATTTTGAATTTCCAATTTTCACACACACACACACATTTATCTAACAAAATACAATTGATTTTAAATTTTTTGCTCACCTTAATAAATTATCTGGACCGTTCAAAGTTTGAGATAAATTTCACCGTCCATACAATGCCGGAGGCACGGAACATAGCTAGTATATATATATATATATATAATAAAAATACACATCATTTTATATAATCACGTAGGGTCATTAAAAATAAATTTTAAATTTTTTTACTCTCATTTTTTTTTCCTTTTTAATATGTGCAAATTATATTTTACTCAACCTTTTAAGAACGAAAAAAGTATAATAATTTATGGAATGAAATATCGTACGATTTAGTGAATTCGAAGTGAGATACTACCTCCGTTCCTAAAAAATTGTCGTTTAAAGTTTTGGCACATGGATTAAGAAAGTGTCATTTACCAAGTAAAATTTGTTTGAAATTCCATCACTACTCCTTTATGGGAATTTGAAAACTATTAATACAAGAGAGAGAATTTATTGGGACAATGAAAGAAGGTAGGGGTAATATAAGAAACTAAATAATTTATTCTACTCGAAAGTTGTAAACGATAAACTTTTTGAAATAAATTTTTTCTTCTAAAACGACAATCTTTTAGAAACGGAGAGAGTATGTTATTCTAATGAATAAATAATTGGTATGACATTACTAATTTCCTTGAAGGCTGCTACCACCAATTTTCAAGAAATCTGCAAAATTTTAAATATACAAAATTCAGTGCTTCACAATTTTAATAGTAACTCCGTTTCTAAAAGATTGTCGTTTAAAGTTTTGACACATAAATTAAGAAAGTACTCCATCCGTTCCTTAATATATGTCGTTTTAGACGTGTGCACAAGAATTAAGGAAATGATTGAAAAACATTAATTATATTATCAATTGTCTATAATACCCTTCATCTCACATTATCTCATAAATATGGATCAAAAAATTAGGTAGAGTAATAAGAGGCAATTTAAAAAAAATAGTTATCAATTCTCCTAGATAACCACAAACGACAAATAATTAGGAATAACAAAAAAAGTTTAAAAGGACTTAAATATAGGAATGGAGAGAGTATTATTTACCAAATAAAATTTGTTTGAAATTCCTTCACTACCCCTTTATGGAAAGTTGAAAACTATTAATACAAAGAAGAGAATTTCTTGGGATAATGAGAGAAGGTAGGGGTAATATAGGAAATTAAATAATTTATTCTCTTCGAAAGTTGTAAATGACAAGCTTTTTGAAATAATTTTTTTTCTTTCTAAAACGACAATCTTTTAGGAACGGATGGAGTATTAATTATCACATAGGGAGTAATTAATCGAAAGGGAAACAAAGAATCCATGGACCATATCTTACTATACCTAAAGAATCATTCCTCTCATTGTCACATTGTTAATTCAATAAAAGATAAACAATACTTAATTTTCTTAAATCGCACTTAAACCAGATAGAGCTAAACTATTAAGGAGTATAATATAGCAGATTTTCCAGTTTAGTGGAGCATGATATCCTTAATTAATGCTTAAGTGAATCTAAACGATTGTTTCGTAGTTAAAAGAAAATGATTTTACAAAGACAAAATGCTGTCACCAAAATTGTTGTTCATGTTCATGTTCATGTTCAAAGACTAAATAATTTTTACTAGTTATTCAAACCCTAACTCAAGTGTTATTAAACTTTGGTCAAACTTCCTAAACTTACCTCCCACACAATAAGATTCCCTACACCCTCTTTCCTCTTTTACCTGCAGAACATTTCTTCGACCTTTTAAATTATTTATTCCAACCATTTTGTTCTCATTCTCTTCAAATTCTAAAAAAAATGATTTCTTAAATCTAATCAGTAGTTCACCATTTCAATAAAAATTACTTTTTTAATAGTAGCTGTATATTATTATATGTATATTGTACAATTCTCTCTCTCTCTCTCTCTGCCAGAGAGAAAAAAGATGCCCCTCCTCATTTCTGCGGCACATCCAAATCCCAAACACCAGAGGGCCAAAACCAAGAACCCTTTTGAGTAAAAAGAAGCAAAAATCAAGAAAATCTAAACAAAACCCTCCATTCTTTACCAAATCCCATATCTCAAAACCCCCCAAAAATATTTCCTCAAAACCTTCCGAAACCATGATTTGAATCCTTCAAACACTTAAAAATGGGCTTACACACAAAACCCTTTTCCCTTTTCTCTCTATTTTTGGTCATTTTCTCAAATCTTGAGCTTATAGCAGTAGCTAAATCTGCATCTGATTATAACACCTTGGTTTACAAGGGTTGTGCAAAGCAGTCTTTATCAGATCCAACTGGGATTTACTCCCAAGCAATTTCAGCCCTTTTTGGGAGTTTAGTTTCTCAATCTTCAAAATCAAGATTCTTCAAAACCACAACCGGCAGTTCCCAAACAACAATCACTGGTCTATTTCAGTGTAGAGGTGATTTATCAAATGTTGACTGCTATAACTGTGTGAGCAGGCTCCCAATCCTCATTGACAAGCTTTGTGGGAAGCCGGTTGCAGCAAGAATCCAGCTTTTGGGCTGCTATATGCTCTATGAAGTTGCTGGATTTGCTCAAATTTCTGGGCTAGAAATGTTGTACAAGACTTGTGGAGGAACAAATGTGGCCGGGAGTGGATTTGAAGAGAGGAGAGATACAGCCTTTTCAACACTTGAAAGTGGAGTGACTAGTGGGAATGGGTTTTATACAACTAGTTATGAATCTATGTATGTTTTGGGTCAATGTCAAGGTGATTTGGGTACTTCTGATTGTGGTGGTTGTGTAAAAAGTGCGGTTCAAAGAGCTCAAGTTGAATGTGGGAGCTCCATTTCTGGACAAATCTACCTACATAAGTGCTTTATTAGTTATAGTTATTATCCAAATGGGGTCCCCAAGAGATCATCATCATCTTCTTCATCATCATCTTCCTCTTCTTCTTCTTCTTCCTCATCAGGTACAATTGCTTTTTCTTTCTTTCTTGATTTTTTTTTGTGCCTCTTTTTTATTTATTTTTTTATTTTTTTAATCTAATCTGAAATTATCTGTCTATACACTTTTGTAAAAAGGGGTATTCTTGATTTTTATTAAATGGGGTTTTGTGTTTGATAAATGTAGATACAGGACAAACTACAGGGAAAACAGTTGCAATTATACTAGGAGGGGCAGCAGGAGTGGGGTTTCTAGTTATATGTATGCTGTTTGCTAGAAGTTTAATGAAGAAACATGATGGTAAGTGAAGGATTTATAGACACTGAAATTAAAGTTTATGCTTTTTAAAAATCTTCTTTTTCTGATGCTGTTTTTGATTGGATTCTCTTTTACTTTGTGCAGATTATTGATAAGAGGATATGGCTTTTGAAGAACTGTAAGTTCAATTTTGAGCTGGATTCTTTCCTTCATTTTTTTTTATTATCCAGGAAGGAGGAGAGGGTTTTGTGGGGGTGAGTGGGTGACAAAGAAGAAAGTAATTGTGGGTGAAAAATATTTGGTGAAGATTAATTTTGGGGACATGAAACCATGAAATGGGGGAATGTAATTTAACAAAATGTTAAACAAGAGAAGTAAGAATGAATGTTTGTCAAAAGGTGAAAAAGTTTGGGAAAGAGTACCACCAATAAATGAGTGTTGCCCGGCCCTTTCTTTTTTTTTGCTCATTGCATGTGATTGTTTCTCTCCTTCCTTTCATTGTCTTGAATATTGCTCCTGCCTTTTACATTTTTTTCAGAAATACTATTTTTCTTATGTGCTTTGTTCCATTTCTTTACTCTCTCCGTCCCAGGATAAAAGTTATGGTATATTTTTTACGCATATTAAGAAGATGAATAAAATGACAAAATTGCCCAAAATAATGTCATTAAATATGGAGAGAGAATTAGAATAAGAAAATTATGAGATATTTAATGCTACGGATATAATAGAAAAATATGTGTAAAAGTTTGGTTATTAAAAGAAAATGGATATTTAACATGAGACTACCCAAAATAATAATAAAGACTTTTATCATGGGACGGAGGTCGGATAGAATACTTAATAGTAAGATTTAAAGGTGGGAATGAAATTATTTATTAGAATGAAAAAAATTGTGTTTGGTTGTGATTGGAATGAATTGAACCATTATTATTTTTTTGAAATTTAACATTCTTGTCCAAGATTCCATGCCCAAAACTTTATGAGTAGTTTTGTTTTGTTTTTTTTATCATTGAGCCATGAGGGTGTTGGGAGAGGGAGAACATGTAATAATTCATTCTAATTATAATGGAATGAATCATTTCAATCTTCATTTCATTCTTTCAATCCAAATTCCAAATGCAACATAAACGCACATGCAAATTTTGTTTGTTTAATAATAATTTATTTAAAACATAATTTATTTAACTCTTAAATGCAACGTTTGAATACAAAAAAAAAAATAGTAGTAAAATGTAAATGTTAGTAACCAAACAAATTTTAAAATGCAAAATTGATTCTCCCAGTTTATGGTGTTTTACAATTAATTTTTTATGTACATTTAATTGCTTATAGGAAACCCAAGTTTTTATAAATAATCATAGTTCTTCTGGGACAATACTTTTGTATAAACTAAGGTATATCTTAAACAACTGGATCTGGTTAGCATGAAGTTTATTTTTTTATAAGTTGGTCAATTGGTCAATAGAATACTGACACACATAGAATCTCGCTTACGTATTAGCACTCTATTGGCCAATTGACCAACTTACCTAAAAATGAACTTCATACTAACCACTTCCTAAACAACTGGTAGGGGGTTTGGCAATTATAAAAATAAGAACGATACTTTGGTTCTTATGAGAAGGTTGCAACACTCTTTCCGAAATAAAAAGAGAGGATATATAAAAAGCACACCATAATTGATAAAATTATAATAAGATTTAGGTCACAAAATAATAGCCTTAATAAACTTAACATAAGAAATTATAATAAATGTCAAACTAGCTCAAACTACAATCTAAAATATTTATTACAACTTCAAATAAATTAAGAGCAAATGTGCAAAAATGCCCTTAATGTTTATTCTAAAAAATGCCTTTAACGTTACTAATTTAAGATCAATTGTGCCCCTGTCCTAACGGACATGCCACCTAGACTAATTCCGGTTACACCTGGACATTTTTTCCTGATTAAGCTCTTTCTCTCTCTCTTCATTATTATTTATTTTTTCTTTCTCTCTTCAATATAATTTCCTTCTCCCTCTGTAATATCTATTCAAAAAAATCAGATCCATTTTCTATGCTGCCGGAGGCTACGCCACCGTCCTCGCAAGGTGGGACCCAGTAAGAAGAGCCCGCCATGAAAGGGAGCTAATCGGGTGTGGATTGCTTCACAATGATGTTGTGGATCACGACAACGAGCTTGCAAATTCCCAAGAGCTCGACATCGTCATTTGATGAAAAAGAAGAATCGAGGTCGACCTCGATCAGTTAGGCCTTGTCGGACTGCTTGGAGTCGTGTCTGTGGGTCAGGATGCGAGGTGAGATAGATAGATATGTTGTTGATGACGATGGTTAAGCTAATTTAGAAATGTGGGGTCAATCGAATTATTTACTCAATTTTTTGAAATCGCTTAAAAATTTTTTACCCCACTCAATTTTTCGACCCTCACTCCATTTTTGACCCCCACTCAAAAGGCAAATCAGAAACCATTAAAGTCTTTCGCGAGTGGTGGAATGGGTATCTTGGTGATCGGTACCATGAGTGTGGAGACTGGAGTGCAATTCTATTCTACATCGTGACTTCTTTTGACTTTGTTCTCACAGGTATGTGAAATTACTCTCTCATCAATTTCTCCAACCTCAGTTTTGTTTTCAAAAATCAATTGTGATTTCCCCCTTTTGTTAATATTATTAAATTGGATATTTAGATGCATTTGTCTGACCCGAAAATATAAAGTATTAAAAAAAATTGTCTTGGGGGCGCTGCCCCCGAACCCCTGCCAAATTTTTTATAACTTACTATTATTTTTGACCCCAGTGGTAAAACTTCCTGGCTTCGCCACTGGTTGATGATGATGATGACGACGAAGAATACGAAGATGATGATGTGTAAGTTAGAGTTAGGGTTTGAGAGAGGAATCGAGCCATGAGATGATGAGATTATAATGTTCAGGAGAGAGAAAAATAGGGGGATAAAGAAGAGGTTAATCGTACTTGGGGAATTATGTGTCGGTAGTGGTAGTACTCTGTATATATTAATTTGTGATTTCTTTTCAAATTTATTCTTCCAAATTGAGAGCATTTATGATTTCTTTTTTGTTGGTTGCTGAAATGAATTATTTAGTGTCCTTATTCTAGATTTTTGTTGTATTGGTAGATTGGGTGGATTTGTATATGTAGGTGGTGGTAGACTGGGTGGATCTCGTGGTGGTGGTAGTGGATCTGTTGATGGCGTGATTTTGAAAGGCGACGGTGCATAATGGTGAATTTGTTGGTGATGGATGGTGATGAATTTGGTTTTGTTGGTGGATTATACGAATTTGAATTTTGTTGGTGGTGTTGATGTCCCTAGTGGTGATAGTAGATGATGGTGGTGGTGGTGGTGGTGGTGGATTGATGGTGGGGTGGTTCACAACATTTAAACCTTAAAGTAATATAAGAAATAATTAGAGAAGAAAACCAAAAAATAAAACTTATTTCACTAAATATTGATTTGATAATTACTTTAAAAAATAAGTCTGAAAAGAAATAATTGCCTATATAAAATATAGTTACTTAAAAAAAAATGGGTCATTTTACATAACCATTTTTACTTAATAGAATTATTAATAAATAAAACTTATTAATAAAATACACATAATAAATAAATTATAATATATATATAATATTAGTTTTATGCACATCAGATGTTACATTAGCAATTTTTGTTTTAATTATTTGACACATTAGCAAAATATGTCCAAATGTCAACCACGTTTGTCTAGGTGGCATGTCCGTTAGGAACATGGGCACAGACGACTCAAAAAATGTAACGTTAATGGCATTTTTGGAAAAAAAAGAGTAGGGTGCGCGATGGGTATCGGGGTAAACGTCAGGGGTATTTTTGGACCTTTGCCCAATAAATTAATTCATCACAACTTAAACAGAATATTTAAACCATTGGATAGAAGGCATCTCTCATCACACTTGCTCTAGGTTCCCCTGATTACTTGTCGAAAAGAAAATACAGCATGAACCAAATACTCGGTACAGATATAGAGTGCAGAAATAATGAACTGAAACAAATAACTCAATTAACCTGAACTAAACGAATCAAAACTATCACAACGTAATAGTAGGTTGAATCAAATGATCGAGTTTTATTTCATACCGATCAAACTCAAAATAAAAATATATCTTGTCACACAAGTAAGTCAAATAATGTCACATAAACAAGTCACACACATTAGACGGCGAATCCAAATGCATGTAGAATCAAAAGGCGTATTTGACACAAACATCATCAATCCGCATGACAGAAAATTGGAGTCGACCCATACGCCTCCCATAACAAAACGAAGACGTGGACAAATCACACCATCACAAAAAGTGTCATGTCTCAGTGTCAGAAGAACATGTTTGTGGTACCCCCATAGGTAGTTATACCTTGGGTATACCCTACAATATTTTTTAATAAAAATATAATATCACAACACATGCGACACAATACCTACACAAAAGAGTTCTAATATGTATATGTCAAACTGAAACCAATCATCAACACAACATGTACATTTCTACAAGTATCAAAATAAATGCTAGATATGATTAACTAGTTTAAATAGTACAACTTATGAAACTCCGAAGATCAAAATATACTATCATATGAATTCAACTATGATCAAATTATTGAGACAGTATCTGAATTTTAAATGAGAAGCAAAATGAACAAACTAAAATTAAAGAAATATCGCTGAAAGATTTCGTACTTGGATTAAGTAATGTAATACCCAAAAAATAAACAAATTATAATTTGTTAAATTCTCTCAGCTCGAGCTAATTTTACAAAATAATAAAATAAATAAATAATTAAACGAATTATAATTAAACTATTAATTATCAATTTCCTTTTTTTAAGACTCATTATTATTAATTGTTCATCTAAGCTTCACATTTTAAATTTTAGAATATTTCTGCATAACATGTTAACAAAGTGTTATATAAAAAAAATTAATTGCATTGTTTGGGAGCGTTTTATCGACCCTCCATTGAGCCGAAGATTCAACACCGTAAGGGTTTGAGAGACCAGATGGGCCGGGAAGCCCATGAAGGTGTTGGAGGTGTTCGTCAAGATTTGAGCCCCGGGACCATAGCCGAAACTTGGTCTTATGATGTTCGAGGTCTGGTCTTGAGTTCTTTGGTAAAGCCCAAAGTTAGATTATAGGACCGTTTGGGCTCCCCGATGAAAGGCTCTCCTGCGTGCAGAGTCCGAGTACTATTCATATGCATATAAGGTAACTCCAAAGGTGGTGATGAGATTGGGCTCTACACCGCACCTTTTAAGGAGATGGCGTTGGACAAAAGTTATGGTAATTACCATATACTAGAGTCCTAATCCGAATGGGAGAAGGATTCTAAGGTGGTGAGTACTTATAAATATGAGGCCTAGGTTATCATTATAAGGTAATACCTATTTTGAGCACTAAATACTTATCCTCCATTGTTAAACCTTGTAACGGCTGTACTTCATTCTCACACCGGAGTTATCCCCCATGGCATAAGCCGCCGTTCTTCTGTGTGATCCGTTCTTCGCTTGAGTTCTAAGCGTGGATTCGTGATTGACGCTACCGCCGAAACTTAGGCGTTAACATTGGCCAAGCTAGAAGGAGGCGATCTTAAATAACAATCACAATCGAACACTTTTCGTAAGGAACTACTATGGCGAGTGTGGAGTATGCGATTTCGGCCGTGAAAAGGCTAAAACACACCGCACCACTCGGTGAGAGGATCGGTGAAAGACGAGATCGGCTCCGTACCAGGGATTTATCGATGATGGGCCATTGGCTCCCCGACGCAGACTTCTTCCACGAGAGCAAAGATACCCGAACCGGTCGGATGACAGACGGTTAATTCAGAGTACCGAGGCGCGGAAAAAAGAATCGTAGCTGTGGTAGTCGAGATCGAGAGAATTCATCCTGCGAGAAAAGATGCAAAGAAAACAAAGATGCCATAATGACCCTACGTCTTCAAGGGAAGAACTCGAATCGCAGATGGCCAACGCGGCTTGCGGTGAGAAGGCGCCCTCTAAAAGGCGCCAAGCACCATACCGGCCTCTTCGGCCACCCCGAAGGAAGAAATTTGAAAGGGAGAAAAGTAGAGTATCGAAGTCGTTCGAGGGATGGCCGGTTTAGGAGAAAAACCGGTCAAGCAGGACGACATTCCGAGCACTGGCTCGGTCTGGCGAGGAGGAGGAAAGAGGAGATTCCGAACGTGAGAAGGATGGACCCATTCGTCCCTCACGAAGGAGAATCACCCCCCTCGCTCGAAGGGTTCTTTGAATTGGAGAAGCTGTTGTTGGTTAAGAGCCCGTCGGGCGCCCCGACCTATATAAGTCACCCTTCTCTCTCAAAATTAATCGGAGATAATGGACCCCAAAAGGAAGATGCACCGATGGAGACTTATGATGAATGGTCAGGGACCCTTACGACCATTCTGATGGGTATGACAGTTGATGACGTATTATGTCCACTCGATGCGAAATGCAAGTGCCACATGTTTGCATTACCACAAGAAAAGCGCTACCGAATGGATGGGAACCTTGGCGTCGGATCGATAAATTCATGGAAAGACTTTCGGGAAAAATTTCATGCACGGTTTGGGAGTAATAAGAGACGGGGAAGATCACAAGATCCTCACGCAGTCAGCAGAGATCGATCGGATGAGCCCTGGAGGCGGTATGTTAAGAGATTTCGGGAGGTCAGGGGGTCAGTGGTGGAGCTGAATTCCCCACAAGCTTTGGGATTCTTCACAACGGGGCTTGACATCGGAAAATCAAAGAAGCTGATGAAGGACCTGGTGATCAACCCCCTAGCCGACCTGACAGAGGCCTTCCATAGGGCCGAAGATCACATAAAGAATCGAGGAAGCCGATGGGGAACTTCAAACCTCAATCCCATGAGAAGTACTGAGATCGGGACAAAACAGAGCTATCGGAAGTCCGACAATCGGGGAGGTCCGATAGCTACAAGAAAAACTACAACGGGGGGGGGGGCGGTAGAAGGCCACCCTTCCCAAATAAAGGGGTCAACAAGGTGTACACCGCACTCAATATAGATCGGGCCAAGATATTGGAAGAGATGCGAAGCAAGCCCTTTTTCGAACCATGTCAAACGATCTCGAAGCCAGGGAAGAGGGGTCGGAACAAGTATTGTGCGTACCACTAGAGTCGTGGTCACACGACAGAAGATTGCACCAACTTGAAAGACTTAATAGAAAAGAATGTCCGAATCGGGAAGTTGGTGCGATCGTAGACGAATTGGTAGTGAAGGGCCGGAAGCCCAGAGAGAGACAACAATGAGCCCACCAAGCACACGGCCGCAACCAAACCCACAAGTTCACGGAGTTATTGATGTGATATCGGTAGTCCGTAGGCGCGTGTGGCGGGAAAAAGGAATGGACATCTCGGCCGTCTTATCATTGGTTGGGTCCTCGCCCGAAAAGGACGGGCCATATTCAGCACGACCATCTCCTTCTCGCATTTATTTACTACCCTACTGAGCAGATCGAACCGCGTGACGGGCACTTGGTAATAATGGCTCGTGTCGGCCGGTGGACATGAAGAGGATGATGATCGACAACGGGTCTTCGGTTGATATACTCTACACACACGCATACCAACGGATGAATCTGGAGGAAAGAAGATGGAATTAGGAGGAGAGGGCTCGTTATACGGCTTCATGGCGACCTTGTTCATGTGACGGGCACAATCACGTTACTAACAAGTTCTTGATGCGGCCCCAAAGCATGTGTAAATCATGGTAAAAATGTTTGTCGTCAAGTGGATTCTTGCCACAACGCCATTTTGGGAAGGCCCACCTTATATCAAGACCGCAAACGGTAGAATAACTATACCCCACTTTAAAATCAAGTTTCCGGCAATCGAATCGGGATAGGGGAAGTAAACGGAGATCTCGACATCGCCCAGAAGATGTTATCGAATACCTTGATTTCCTCGAGAGTCGGGGTTAAGTAAGCGAAATGCATAACGACCATCGAGATCGAGCCGTTCACGGAAGGCAGTACTGAACCCATGGCTCTACCAGCAGAAGAAACAGAGGATGTTGAGTTGGTACCGGGAAATCCAGACAAATTGGTCAAGATCGGAGAGGGATTATCCGAACAAATTGCGAATCGAGTGCGGTGGAATTATTTCGGTGTATCCGACATCTTCGCCTGGGAACCTAGTGACATGCCTGGTGTAAGTGAATCAATCGCATTACATAAACTTCATACCGACCCGAAAAGGAAGCCAGTGATACAGAAAAGAAGGATCTTTGCCCCGGAAGATGTAAGATTATAGGCGAAGAGGTTACCAAATTGTTAGAAAGTGGGTTCATCTTTGAAATTGACTATCCCGAATGGTCATGATGTGGTATTGATACGAAGCAAAATGGGAAGTGGAGGATGTGCATTGACTACACGGACTCGAACAAGGTCTCCGCCTGAAAGACTTCTACCCTTTACCCAACATAGACCAATGAATCGATGCCACTTGGGGTATAGAATCTTTGAAGTTTCATGGACGCTTTCTCAAGATATCACCAAATCTCGATGCCGCAAGGAGGATACCTCAAGACTAAACTTCATCACTCATCGGGCATATATGCATATCGGAAGATGACCTTCGACCTACTAAACGCAGGAGCAACCTACCAACGAATGATGAACTTGTTCCGAAAGCAATTTGGCGAAGTATGGAAGTGTATGTGGACGACATGATCGTCAAGAGCATGTCAGTTCGGGATCATCTGGAGGACTTAGAAGACTGCTTCGAAACGGTGAGGCAACACAAACTGAGACTAAACCCGACTAAATGCACCTTCGGATTGGGTTCAGGAAAATTCCTAGGATATCTGGTCAGTAAACGGGGAATCAAGGCCAATCCAGAAAAAATCTCGGCGATCATAGACATGAAATCTCCAAAGACATATAAAGATGTCCAACGGATGACGGGTCAATTCACGCCGCCTTCGAGATTCATGTCAAGGTCACCGAGATGTCTACCTTTTTTTTGACACTCTCAAAGGCCCAAAAATGACAATAGTTTCAGTGGACTTGAGAATCGAAGACGTTGTTCAGAGAGATCAAAAGATATTTGGGTTCGGCACCATTATTAATGAAACCGATCCCCACGTAACCTTTATACTTATATTGGTCATGAGTCTGGATGGCGATAGGGCGGCACTAATAAAGGGATGAGGAGATAAGCAATTCCGATTGTACTATGTCGACCATGTTCTCCGAGACGCAGAACGAGATACCAACTGGAAAAATTTGCTTACGCCCACATAATTGCTAGCAGGAAACTCAGGCACTATTTCCAGGGTCGGTTGATAGTGGTCTACACCGACCAACCTTTGAAGAAGATTTTGCACAAGCACAAGAAGTCGTGTCGATTAATTATTGGGCAATGGAATTGACACAATTTGTTATAGAGTATCGCCCCGAATGGCAATCAAAGGCGACATTGGTCGACATCGTGGTTGAGTGTTCTTTCACCGAACCGGAGGCGAATATAAGAGCCAAAAACACAACCAATCCGCACCTCATGGACTCTATACGTGGACGGATCGTCAACTATGGATGTCAGTGGAGCAGGGGTCATCCTAACAAGCCCCGAAGGGTTCAAGGTGCAGCAAGCTATTCGGTTTGGTTTCAAGGCCACAAATAACGAAGCAGAGTATGAGGCCATCTTAGCAGGGATACGATTGGCGAAGCTAGAAATCGCCAATGATTGATCATCTACATGATTCACAAATGGTGGTCAAGCGCTTATCGGCAAAGATCTGGCTTCCGGGGCAAGATGACCAAATATTTGGCTGAGCTAAAGGATAAGCTTATGTACTTCACTTCATACATTGTCGGGGTGGACCGGAGAGAATACGATAAGCAGATGCCTTGGCAAGGTCGGTAACAATCAAGCAAGCTCTTTCAATGGATCGATGTACTTGGAGGTTCTGAAAAACCCAAAGTGTCCCAAAGATGTAAATCTTGGCTTTGGACCTACTCAATCTTTGGCTCACACCTTATATCTCATACTTGGCCGATGGGACCCTCCCTTCGGACCGAATCCTAGCCAGGCAAGTCAAACACCGAAGTTCGAACTTCACCCTCATAGATGGAGATCTATACTGAAGGGCCTTTAGCTCTCCACTGCTCAAATGCTTGACTCTTCAGAGGCGACTACACGCTTTGGGAGATGCACGAGGGAATCATGGGGATCACATGGGAGCAAAGTCACCATGCGCATAAGATTTTGAGGCGAGGGGTATTATCGCCAACTATCTACACCAAGCAAAGGAATTAGTTAGAGGTGTCCCAGTGCCACCAATGCAATATCCCGCACCAACCCCCGAGGAACTATATTTCGTCTTGTCCCCGATCCCTTTCTTTGTGTGGGAATCGACATTCTAGGCCTCTGCCAAAAGCTAAGGGACAAGTTAGCTTTGTGATCGTGGCTATTGATTACACGACGAAGTGGGTCGGGCGAACCACCGCAAAAGATCACCGAAACGAGTGTTTGAAGTTTTTAAAGAAGGGTAGTTCTGCCCGTTTCGGTATCCCGATGGCGATGGTCTCGAGACAATGGCGAATAGCGGTTTGTAGATATCTAAGTTTAAAGGCTTTTTTTGAAAGAAAGGGATCCAAAGATCGCAAAGACTTTGGTTGCCCATCCTCGACCAAACTACCAGTGGAAGTGACCAATCGAACCTACTACTCATGGGATTAAACGCATATTAGATGCATTAAAGGGTTTGGTGGCAAGAATCTGCTATCTGCTTTGTGGGCGTGTCGAACTACTCCAAGGACTACAACCGGAGACTCCCATTCGAGTTGGCATCTGGACCGATGCATGCACTCATTCTGCTGAGATTGGATCTCCAACTCTTGAGTCGACCAATCTGAAGAGCTATATAATGACGAGGGTTTGAGAACAAATTTAGATTTATTAGATGAAGTTCGGATTCCGCCATGATGAGGTTGGCGATCTATCGAAGAACGAATGTACCCGACACTATAATCGGAAGGTGAAGACAAGGAGGTTTGCAATAGGAGATTTGGTCCTCCCGGAGTCGGAGGCATCAACCCCCAAAACACTTTGGCAAAGCTAATGCCCAACCGGGAGGGGCCCTATGAGGTGGCGAGAGAGTGCAGAAGCCGAAACCTCTGAAGCCGAGAGAATGGACGGTTCGGAGGTAAAGAATACATGGCATCTTTGGAAGACTTAGAAAATTTTACCAAGAATAGTTATGTGTCGTTTTGTTTTTATCCATGTAATCGTTTGATTCAAATGATATAAATGAAAGTTCTCATTCTGTCGATGTTTAACCTCATCTATATTCATATATTTCGTTCTTTACTTGAATGACATGCTTGAGCACTATCCGATCAAGAGCTTCTAAAAACTCCATGATCAAGATAAGTCCCGAGCATAATCCGACCAAGAGTTTAATAAATGCTTAAAGTATGATCTCGAGCACCTTTATCCGATTAAGAGGTTCTAGCGGACACCACTCGATCGAGATAAGTGTCGGTATAATCATTGACCTTTTAAAATCGAGATAAACCCTAAGGACGATCCGACCGGAAGGTTCGGGTGGACATAATCGATTGAGATCGATCATAAGTGAAATGACGATAAGCATTCATGGGCAAAGAGTATATCTTATTTATACTTAGAAAATTTCTACTTTACAAACCCTTAAAACTTACGATTCTTGGCAAGTACAAAAAAAAAAGAAGAAGGAAAATTTTCTTTATTACAAATCCTACATATCTACTCTCTAAGCGGGAGGGTCATCTTGACGTCGGACTGCGTCATCCCAAGAGTCAAGGATGGAGACATCAAGCCCAAAGACCATCAACTTTGCTTTAGCCTTTTCCCCGATGAGTCTCATACCCTTCACCAAATTAGGCTATGACCTTATCGCTCAAGGCTTCAGATTCCTCATACTCGGCGATGGCTTGGTCTTGGTGACCGGGCTTCGATTATCTTCTCGGGAAAGGCGCGTTGGTGAAGCGGTCAAGTTGTTGTTCTCCTCGATCAAAACATCATCTTGTCGTGCATCTCGGAGAACTTGTGTGTATCTTTGTCAATAAGCGCTTCTCCCGATCCTTGACATCTTGAGCAGACGACCCTCTCTCGCTGTAAGAAAATCTGCATCTTTCGTCTTCCCGACTTTCTTGACCCGCCCCTCATTTCCGCCACCAGCGCCGTCGTCTCGGCATGAGAATCCCGCTCTTCTTCGTGTCCTGATTGCAGACCTTTAACTTACAAAAGGAGTCATTCTCCTAGTTGGATACGGAGGAAGGTGACTTCTATATATACGGTTACAAGCTTGGATTTGAGGACAAGACACAAGAGATACAACACAGATACACAACTTGTACTCCCAATATTATTATAGTGGATTTCTCTCTCTCTCCGTGGTTTTTTCCCAATTGGGTTTCCACGTAAATCTTGTGTTCACACTTTATATTTCTTTATTTATGCTTATGTGAGTGTATTCAACAATACAATCAACCGTTAACGTGATTTTGGCCTATTATTTTGGTGATTTCGTCAGGCGTACAAAATTTGGCGTTAACATACATTATTATAGAGAATACATATGTGATACCATGATCAATACCTATATCTAGCATGCAGGATCAATCCCATGATCGATAATAATGATTTGAATACACTATAAAGTTTATGTTTTAATCATCTATATAACAAAATACAAATGATTTTAAATTTTTCGCTCATCTTATAAATCATCTGGACCGTCCAAAATTTGGGATAAATCCCACCGTTCATAGTACCGGAGGCACGAAACTGTTGCTAGTTTAAATATATTTTATTAACTCTCATAATTATAATAAGATTCAATAATATAAAATATATATTGAACTTAATTAATTTTAAGTCCCAAATATATCAACTCAATATTATTCAATACCCATTATGAACCACACAAATTAAATATAAACGATCCAAATATAAAAAAAAATATAATTAAAGTATTTTTTTAAAAATAAATTTAATTATTATTTTATTGTCCGGTATTACAAAGGTGTTTGTATGTTTTGGCTTTAGCCAACCCAACCATGGCTTTTGTGGAGCCAAATGTTTTGTCAATCCATTGAATCAATCGCTTTTATTTCCTTGTACTATATTATTACTATTATTATCATGACAAAGATCAAGTTTATTTTTTATTATTATCATGACAAAGAGCAAGAATAATTATGACAATACATACTTATTAAGAAAATTATTTATTATTTTAACTTTATTATTAAGATTGATATGTATTGTTATAATTATTCTTGCATGAATTAAAAAATATATTTAAATATGCTTAGATAAACAAAAAGAAAGAAGAAATTTGAGGAGAATATAAAAAATTGTAATTAATGATTCTTAAAAATTTATTACCGTCAAATAAATGAGAATGGACAGAGTATATCCTAATCATGTTGATACCGTGTTTCCCTTTATTTATTTATCTCATTCAATTACATTCCAACTTATAATTAAAATTACGTTTATAAAAATATTATCTCACTTCGAATTCACTAGATCGTACGATATTTCATTCCATAAATTATTATACTTTTTTTGTTCTTAAAAAATGAGTAAAATATAATTTGCACATATTAAGGGAAAAAAAATGAGAATAAAAAAATTTAAAATTTATTTTTAATGACCCTACGTGATTATATAAAATGATGTGTATTTTTATTTTATATATATATATATATATACTAGTTGTGTTCCGTGTCTTCGATAATATATGGAAGGTGAGATTTATCTCAAACTTTGAACGGATCAGATGATTTATTAACAGAGCCGGCCTTGGGCAAGGGCCACCAGAAAAACCGCCCAGGGCCCACAGTTGAGAGGGGCCCAAAATTTTTTATAAACTTGTGTATTTATGTGTATAAAAAAATAAAATAATAAAAAGATTAACGATATTATGTATTAAAAATGATATGTTAGAAAATATTAAATATGATAGTATAATTGATGATTTTGCATTTAAAAGTGCAACAAGAAGATATTTTAAATGATGTTTTGTGGTTTAGATTTCATTGGACAAAACTAAAGAAATATCCACTGTAGTTGTTAGATTTTACTCATTATATCATTGAACTTTTAATTTTTTAATTTACACCACTAAACTAATTATTATTTTGAAATTGGGTCATTTCGTTAAAAAAATAAACGGACGTTAATTTTTTATCTACAAAACTAATGAATTACCCACTTTAGTTGGCACATTTTACTGATTACACCATTGAACATTTAATTTTTCAAATTACCTCATCAAACCAATAAAAATAATTAATTTAAATATTTTAAAAATTATTATTATTTTAAGTAAAAAATATTAGAAACTTTTTTTTTCTTCATAAAATGAGTAGAGTTTCATAAAATATAGATTCAAATAAATTAAAGTGATTTTAAATTAAATTAATGTCTACTTAATTTTTTAACAGAATGACCCATTCTTAATATTAGATTTTTTTAAAAAAACTAAAAATAGAAATTAAAATTAAAAAATATTAAATGATAAATAAAAAAATTGATTCAATTTTTTCAAAAAGAAATTAATAATTTTTATAAATAAATATTATTTTCAAGAAAAAATTTGAAAAATTCTTCATATTTTAAAAAATGAATAAAATTTTATAAAATATAGATTCAAAAAAATAAACTTTATTTTCAAAAGGAAAAAGAGATTTTTAAAAAAAATCAGTAACGTTTCATAAAACTTTAATTTTTTTAAATCTATATTTTATGAAACTTTACTTATTTTATGGAAAAAAAATTAAAGTTTCTAATATTTTTTACTAAAAATAATAATTATTTTTAAAAATATTTAAAACAATCATTTTTAATTAGTTTAATTGAGCAATTTGAAAAATTAAAAATTCAATTGTGTAATCAGTAAAACGTGCCAACTACAGTGGGTAATTCATTAGTTTGTAGATAAAAAATTAACGTCCGGTTATTTTTTTTAATGGAATAACCCAATTTTAAAATAATAATTAGTTTATTGGAGTAATTTAAAAAATGAAAAGTTCAATTGTGTAATCATTAAAACTTGCCAACTACAGTGGGTATTTCATTAATTTTACCAATTTCATTGATATTTTTATTTTGTAGGTGCATTTGATGATTCTTTGTTTCGAGGATATTTTAATGTGTTTTTCCTTATCTTTTGTAAATTCTTATAATTTTAATAAAAATAATTAGTTAATTTATTTATTTTTTAATTTAATTTGTATAAAGGGGGGGCACACTTGAATTTTTTTTGCCCTGGGCCTTGAAAAACTCAGGACCGGCTCTGTTTATTAAGGTGAGCAGGAAATTCAAAATTAATTATATTTGGTTAGATAAATTAGCTGGGTCTCGTGCCTCCGGCACTGTATAGACAGTGAAATTTATCTCAAATTTTGAACAGAAAATTCAAAATTATTTATATTTTAGTAGATAGATAGATAGATGTACGTGTGTGTCTGTGTGTGAAAACTGATGAGTGAAGAAGCAACGTACAAATACATAATAACAAGTGAGTGGGTGCCAGTTGTATGCCTAATATGGAGTGTTACTAGGGTACCTTCGTATTCATCGATTTGTGATTACATCCAAAATCTGAAACTTCGGTGTTGGGTCCCATTTTCTTACACTAAAATGTTAATTTGCGCCAACAATTTAATTTTCAATTAAATGCACCCTCAAACTTCTTTTTGACCAAAATGCACCCTCTATATCTTTTTTTTTCCTTCATCTCGTTGACGACCACAAGCGCGTGACAGATTAGGATGAGGGGCACTTTGGTCAAACACCAAACATAAACACAACTGGGCCGTTTTTTTTAATTTATACGTGGAATATCTGAACTTGTGTCGGACTAATCTCTCCACCCTGGACAAGACTTCCGAAACAAACACACGTTTGCAGTCCGTGACCCCTATACTGATTCAAATGGAAGTCGGAACTCAAAACCTTCAAGTGTAATTACGGCTATACCCAAATTCTCCTTTAAACCACTTAAGCAAGCGGCGAAGTTAGTGTGTCTGTTTACGTGATTGGATGCCCAAAAATACTCACTTTACTAAATTAATTGACAATTTTTAGAATTATATATATATATATATATATATTAGAGTTTCTAATATAGTGTTCTATGTGATAATTATACGTGTAAATATCCTAAATATTTTGGATGCATATTTGAGATAGTCAATCTAAGAGACTTTGTCCAAGCAATATGTTATAAGTCCCAATCCCAAAGCCTATATAAAATTACCCTTTATTTGCAAAATCTAAAACATAAATTGTAAAATTTACATTTTTCTCTTTTATTAAACTTGATATTTCGGAACAAGCATGTATGATGTATCATGTGTTTAAAATGTTGATACCAAATTGTAATTTGTTTTATTAATGGTAATATTTATTTATCTCAAACAATAGCTAACTTTCTTACTCGATAAAAAAAAATCCTCTCCTTCACTCCTATCTCATCCTCCTCCTAAAAATCTTAATATTTTCTCCCAAACGTCCAACAATAAAAAAGTTTTTGTTATTATAGCTAGTTAATGAAAGATGTGGCTAATGAAATACTATTTTTACTCTCAGACTCACCCTATTCGACCATGTGGAAATAGTGTTCGAAGCTCCCTACATTGCCTCTCAAAATAGCCCAATTCTGATATACCAAACCATACACAGCTCTTTTTTGTTTGAAGATTTCAATCCCCATTTCCATGTGCATCAAATCTAAAACACAGCAGATGCCAGAAAACTCAGGATGCGAACTATCTCCTGCAATAAATACATTACCACTGTTGTTTACCTCAATCCAACTACACCCAGGTTGCTTCTTTACTCCCTTTTCTCTCATTCGAAACCATATCTTTTCGGCCTCTTTTCTCCTTCCACTGCCCAGGTACATTTCAGCCAAAATCATATACACGCCAGAGTTTAAAGGTTCTAATTCCAAAACCCTCTCCGCAGCAATCTCACTCACCTCTAAGTTCTTGTGAATTCGACATGCTCCAAGTAAGGCTCCCCAAACACTTGCAGGAATTTCAACTCCATCAGTTCTCATTTGATCCAGAATACTCATTGCCTCTTTTATAAGTCCATATTTACCCAATAAATCAACAATACAAGTATAATGCTCATCTGTCGGCTCTATAAGCAACTCATATTTCATTAAATTGAACAAGTATTTCCCTTGTTCTACCAGTCCTGCATGGCTACAAGCAGAAAGTACACCTACAAAAGTAATCTTATTAGGCTTTACCCCTGTTATTCTCATCTGTTTAAACATTTCTAGAGCTTCCTCACCATGCCCGTGACATGCTAGTCCACAGATTATAGAATTCCAGGAAATTATGTCGTGGTTGGGCATATAGGAGAACTCCAGCAAGGCAGAATCCATGTTTCCACATCTAGCATACATGGTGATTAATGCATTACAAGCAGGAACAAAACATTCTAGTCCAATCTTAATTAATTGTGTATGCGCTTGTTTGCCTAGCTCTAAGGATGGCAAGTTTGAGCATAATGTGAGGACACTAGTAAATGTAGCTTCATCTAGATAGATATTTCCTCTTTGCATTCTAATAAACAATTTCAAGCCATCCTCTCCATTATCATTTTCCCCTAATCCAAATATTGTAGCATTCCACACAGTTGTATCACGAGTTGGCATCAACTCAAATAGTTTCATAGCATTTCCAACCTCACCTATATCAAAGTAGCCTATAATCTGATTAGTTTGTGACACAATGTCTTGAAACGGATTTTTCTCAAGAACTGCATGAGCTTCTTTCACAAGCCCATTTTTTACTAATCCCAAGAAGATTGAATTCCATGATCTCTGACACTTCTCGGGCATCTCACTAAATAGCCTCAAAGCATCATCAACCCGACCACTACTAAGCAACCCATTTATCATTTCATTCCAAGAGTTCCAATCCCTCTCCGGCATTTTGTGAAACAAAGCTTCAGCAATTCCAACATACCCAGTTTTTACATAACCCTCTATCATTGTATTCCAGGCTTGAACATCTCTAACAGGCATGTCATCAAAACATCCCCGAGCTTCAACAATTCGTCCTGCACTCACAAGTCCGGACATTATAATAGTCCAAGACGCAACGTCCCGAATACCCATTTCACTAAACAACTCTTCAGCCAAATCCAACTCTCGAACATTCAATAAACCAGCAATCACCAAATTCCAAGAAATTACATTTCTCACAGCCATCCTATCAAACACCCAAAGAGCTTCATCCATAAACCCATTACGCACATACCCCGAAATCATCGAATTCCAAGTCACAACATCCGTATAAGTCATACTATCAAACACCTCCCTCGCCCCACTCATATCCCCACCTTGCATTAACCCCGCAATCATAGTGTTATAAGAGAAAATATCTCGGTCAGGCATTTGATCATATAACTGCACCGCTTTCTCGAATAGCCCATTTTGAAAGTACCCGCGAATCATGGCATTCCATGTTACAGTATTTCGTTGAGTCATTTTGTTGAACAGCTTTTGGGCTTTGTCTATAAAGCCATTTTTCATGTAGTATGATATTCTTGAGTTGAGGGGTTTCAAATTGGGAAGTGTTGGTACAGTGTAGTTTCTGAAGCATGGTTTTAGAGAGGGAAAATGAGTGAGTTTCAGTGTTTTTATGGGGGGGAAATTGAACAACATGCGAGCTAATAAGGTGTAAAAGGAAAACATTCTGTTATGGGTAGTTAGCAGTTAAAATCGTTATCAGCTGTGGTGGAGTTCATGTGAAGGTAATGTCGTGGCAAGCCTGGATTGGTCAACTCTCTAAGGCCCATCCAATAGGAAGAAAGGCATGTAATACTCTTCAACCTTGTGGTCGTGCCGGAGTGGTTATCGGGCATGACTAGAAATCATGTGGGCTCGTCCCGCGCAGGTTCGAATCCTGCCGACCACGTTCTTTTTGTAAATTACTGATATTTAAAATGCTATTTTTATGCTTTTACGAAATATATAAATCCATATTCTCTCATATAAAGTTTCATAATTTTCTAAAATTCTATTATTTTGATTCTGAAAAAAATAAAATACATACAATTTTTTTGTCTCAAAAATGATATAAAATACATAAAGTAAATGATAAATATGTGGGTCAATTAAATAAAAGTGTTTATTACTTTATATAATTTTGTGTGATAAATTTAATTTAAATTTTTTTTTTTTAATATATATGCAAATTGAACTTTGTTCATGATTTGTAAGAGCAGATGAAATATGTTTTAAAAATGATTGAAAGTTTTACAAATAAAATGTTTCTCCGGTATACCCTCCATCACATATAGACTAGTAATAAAAATATTGAATGTTATTTGATTTTGAATTTAGATTAGAATATAAAATTAATATAAAAGAATTTAAAAAAAAATAATTATAAAAAAATGGGAGAATTTGAAAGAAACGAGACTAGTCGAATATTAAATACTCTTATTTTTTTATGTTAAAATTGGGTAGGAAAAACAGCATATCGACGGAGACGGGTATAGAAAAAGAATCTAGGAATATACTTGCCCCGTTACCAGACCTAATCATATACTAATAATTATCATTTTAATTAATTTTTAGATAATATTAAATTCATAATATTAGAATCATTAATAACAGTTTCCTAATTAACTCTCTAACCTCAATTTTAAATAATACATTAATAATTTTTTATCCTTATTTGACTCTCTATTTTAATCCATATATATGACTTTACTCTCCAGTGTGAGGGAATCAAAAGACTCTTCTCTATATATACAAAATGACATTTTACACCCTCATTTAAGTGGACAACTCATCAATCATACATATTTTGACATTTTTTACTTATGACGACCCCAAAATAGGTCTATTCCATCCAACCTATTCTGAATCGCCAAATACATGGTACAGAAAATAACTACAATTTTATTACAACAATTGTCGTGCAAAATGCAACAACACATATGTTGTGAGTTTAGTTACAAATATATATCAACTGTGACTCTCGTCCCAACCTTGGATAGCACGTCACCATGACACCTTACATAAAGGTATAGTTAAAAACTATTTTAGAAATTAGAATCTTTGGGAAGTGCTCAAGGAAACCTTCGTACATGGAAGGTCATGCGTCTAGGTTATGATAGATATCATATGGCCACAGAATTATCCTTGGTTGACCCAATAGACCCCAAAGTAAAATGAGAAGATTACAATCATATTCTTCTCAATGGTGAGTCTTCTCTTGACATATCATTATCTCCACTGTCTCTAATTGAGAATTATACTTCAAACAAACATCAAGATTATATAGGTAGTACTTATAGATATACTCAGCAAGTGGATGTGCACAACCCTGTCTTATGATGACACGAGGTTGTATGTCTTTTGTGACGCCCCCAAAATAGGTATACATCACCCATTCTGAGTTGTCAATACATGGTACAGAAATAACTACAACTTTATTATTACAACAGTAAAATTATAAGTTTGAATACAAATATTATCTTCTAGACAATATCTATACTCAAATAAATCTTCATCACATTTATTGATACATTATTTTACAAAAATGGTGAGGACTACTAAACAACTCTCTATAGAACATTCATTCCATACCCCACTTCGTCTATTATATTCTCGTATCCCGAGAAGAAAAATAGAACAAAAGGAAAAGGGTGAGCTCAATCTAGCCCAAGAAAGAATATTATGACTAAGATAATATACAACAAATTATCGTTAGTCTTCAACAGGGGAAAAATCTAATAGAATACAATAGACAACAAGTTTTAAATCAATATTCGCAATGAAAATAATAATTCATTAGAAGAGTTAAGTAGAGAATGCAAACTACTATCTTCTATGTATGAATTTAAAAGTTCATCGCCTATCTTTTATCCTGTAACATCAATCAATATATATCCGGAATCAAATATTCATCTTTTGCTTTACTGAGACCAAAGATATTCATCACCGGGTCATGTTCATCTAAACACTTGTTCATCTTTTGCACTACGGGCCAAAGATATTCATCGAAATCATTCATCTTTTGCACTACAATGCCAAAGATATTCAATAATATCATCATTTAAGGTGAGGATGATGAAAAATATTTTTAAAGAAACGAATCCGATTGAAACAAAATAACAAGGATTAAGGATTAAGGATTAGTACTTTATTTTATCCATGTCCAAAAATACCTCAAAAATAATCATAGTGGTGTAAAATTCAAGAATGATCAAAACATGGATACAATCAAAGCTAGTATCCACAATAGTTATTTTAGAGCCGAAAAGGAAAATTTTCCTTTTTCGATGAATAATCTTAGGCCGATTCGTGAATAGTGTCGATATCGTGAATAGTGTCAGATATCGTGAATAAGAACTCAGACACCAAAAGTTCCAAATTTGATAAAAATTTCGGATCAATATTTCAAAGATAATGATATTGAAGAAATAATATCATTACGAAAAAATAATATCCCTTACCTCGACAGACATTACTTCTAGTTGAAACACCGTATATAGGCTATGACTTGCACCGTATAGCAACACTCAAAAGTATACTCACAAGAATACGCTCAATATATCGAGAGAGAAAGAAAGAGAAGTTTTCAGTTTCTGGTGTGATTTTCAATTCTAACCTAAGCACCCTATTTATAGGAAAATACTTAGAACACCAAAGTAGAAAATTTAATAAAATATTAATATATATTATAAATTTCCTTAGCCCACCTTTGATGATCTGAATTGACACATTGATAACACATGTGAGCTCACTAATTGTACAAAAAACGTTTTCTCAAAATAATTAACTAAAACTCCCAAAAATTAATTATTTGAAACTTGAACTTCAATAATTCATAATAAATAGCCCTTTTATCGAAAAAATTGATCTCGCAATTTTTATAGGAAATTCAATTCTCTACAACTTTGCGAAGAAAAGTTTTTCCAAATTCCAAATGAAATTGACCAAAATCCACAAAGCAGGCGATTTTACAAAGTATAATCAAATTTCTATCCAATAATTGTATACAAAACATGTGTTAAACATTTAATGCCACAAAAATACTCTTCCTCCTCATATACTCATATATCCCACATTCATTATAAAAATATCATCGTTAATATGTTATTAAAATAATATATTTAAATAAATTATTTTATGAGAAAAAGATTAATTTTCAACAATTGTCACATTAAAAATTTTCTCCATCTATATCCTCATAAAATCAATATTTTCCTCATCATATAAATTAATAATTAATTATTTATAAATAATATTACAAAATCACATTATTAACAACTGTGCGCCTTCCATGATAGAGGGTTTTCCAATAAGGATCTCTCTCATCTGGCCGCCAATTAGATGACTAAACCTCTCCTTGATGTAATTTTCTAGACATTGCCAATAATGTTATCTAATAATATTATTCGGATAATATGAATTATTGCTCTGATAATAGAAAATAATGTGCAGTGACAATTATTAAAACAACAATAATATCAACGTAGCAATTATTGAATCAATAAAATATAATATTGAACAGTAATTACTATAACAATTATTGAGTAGTGCCTTCTTACGTAAGAATCAATAATTGGTGCAATACCGTGTGCTACTGTGTTTTAACCACCGGGTATTCCCACAATGATTAATCTGTAGAAGAACTACGCCTGCTTATTTATAACCAACTTATTCTTGTCGTTTTCTTTCTCCAATCGCTTTTCGTTATGGGGCCCACACATGGCTGCGCCGTCGTACGAATATTCCCCGACAGTACGAATATTTCACGACCAAACGAATATTCTCCGACAATAATGAATATTTTATAATCACTTGCTTATTTTAAAATATTTGCGTATTTTACCCATAACTATCCACATTAATCAAATCAACCCTTACTATTTTAAAATAATAAATAGAGAAAATTAAATTTTATTAATAATAAGTTGGGGTCTTACATCTTTAGACATCTTGTATGATAGTGGCAAAACAACCTTCCAACGTTGGGTTCACCTCACCCTAGTTGATTCACCAAATGTAACTACTAAATGATGATCACCGTTCTATTCCCTCATTACCCCCTCGACAATTCAAATACACTCTTATTACACGAAAGGAATTGTGAAGCAAAAGGGTGAGCACAACTAACTTCGATAAAGAATATCATGACTAAAGATAATTAAATTATCAATAGCCTTCATCAGTAATAAATCAGAGATTTAGAACATATGGTAGATGATAAAACTTTTCAACCATAGTTGCAGCGGAACGAGAAATCCATTAGAAGAGTCAAATAGACCATAAAGTCTACTATATTCTCCACATTTATATGAATAACTCATAATCATAATTGTGATTCTAAATTCCTCTTCGTACCCAAGATGAAAATAATTTTCATCACATGTCTTTACCTGAAATATCAAAGATCATGGTTATACCAAATCACAGTTCCTGTTTATAATCATATTAACAATTTCATCTTTGCACTACGGGCCAAAGATATTCATCAACATACCATCTTTGCACTACAGGCCAAAGATATTCAACAACAGGTCATCTTTGCACTACGGGCCAAAGATATTCATCAACAATTCATCTTTGCACTTCAGGCCAAAGATATTCAATAACAGTTCATCTTTGCACTACATACCAAAGATATTAATATCTCAAAGAAATATATAATTATTTCAAAATCTATATAAACCATAATTATAACCATGTTGATCAATTCACCTTTGCACTTAAGCTAAAAATATTCAATTGTAAATTCAATGGTCATGATCATACTAGTCACAATTCATCTTTACACTACTGACCAAAGAGAACCAATAGTCATAATCATACCAATAATCTATCCATCTTTACACTCAAGTCAAAGAGAAATTCCATCACCAGTGTTATAAAAATGTTATATATGATAATAAAAATAATATGATCAACAACCTATTAATTTCATGAGTAAGATTCATAAATCAACGATAATTTGGTTAGAAAAAGAAACCAACTTTGTCATGAATAGTACCCGTGAATAGTAACTCGTGAATAATAACTCGTAAATAGTAACTCGTAAATAGTAACTCATGAATAATAACTCGTGAATAGTACTCCGTATTCGTACATAGTACCGTATATGTAAATAATGTCATATATGTAAATAGTGCCATATACGTACATGAATAGTGTCGTATACGTGAATAGTGTCGTATACGTGAATAGTAATTCCGACTAAAAAAGGTAAAAATTCCATAATAAAATCCATACCAATATTTCAGTATAATGATATTGAAAAAATAACATCATTAGAAAGAAAATAACATCCCTTACTATCCCTTATTTCAAAAAGAAGCAAGACTTACATGGATATTGGATATATTATTTGAAAAACTTGCTTGACCGATGAATAAAGAACTCACCAAGTATCTAAATACTCACAAAATACACTCGATAATCTAGAGAGAAAAGAGATAAAACTTATGAATTAAAGTGTGATTTTCAATTCTAACTTAGCCCTCTATTTATAGGAAAATATTAGCACGTTGAAGCAAACTTGACCTGCTACTATTTCACCCACCAAAAATCAGCCAACTCCCCCAACAACCAAAAGTGGGGCCCACCCATTTCTAGAATTTTCCACCAAAATCATTTATAAACCTAATTTCGGAATCAGTCACCTCTTAAACAAATCATTCGTTCATTTTTAACGGTTCAAAATTTGTGGACATATACTCAACTTATATAGGTATAACATATCCAAAAATCACAACGATCCAACAGTCAGATTAAAAATTATAATTCACACAATAAAGTTGTAAGAACACTGATTTGATATTTTAATACCTCCAATCCGATAAAATACCTCAACATTAATTCCTTCATTTATAACCACATAAATAAATTCATCATTTATATCCACATCAAATAAATATTTCCTTATCATATAAATCAATAATTAATTATTCACAAATAATATTACAGAATCACAATAATGACAAACAGATTCCCCAAGAAAGGGGCTTTCCGATAAGGATTTGTCCTTACTTGCACGCAATTAGGTGACCAAACCTCTCCTTGACATAACTTTTTAGACATTGCCAATAATGCTTTATCTCATAATATTATTCAAATAATATGAATTATTGATCGATAATGGGAAATCATGTAACCGACAATTATTGAAACAACAATAATATAAAATATCAAGGCGTGAATTATTGAATCAATAAAATAAAATATTGAATAAGAATTCATCAGAATAATTATTGATTAGTGCCTTCTCATGCAGAATCAATAATTGAAAAATATTGTGCAATCTTGTGTCTTCTTCGTCTGTAATTACGCCAGATTCATGTATTTTAACTACTAGGTATTCCAACGATGTTAATTCAGAATAACAACGCCAAGTTATTTATAAAAACTCAAATTTGTCGTTTTCTTCATCCGATAGTTATCCGTTATGGGGCTCACCAATGGTCACACTGTCGTCGTAATATTATTTCCGACGCGAAAGAATATTCCACGACCAACAACGAATATTCCCCGACAACAATAAAGTATTTTATAGCCACTTGCTTATTTTGAAAAAATTTCATATATCACCCTTAACTTTAACTTTTTATCAATTTAACCATTTACTAAATAGGAAAATTTAATACTTTTATTTCATAAAATTCGGAGTCTTACATTACTACTTCATTTTCAAAGTTATTTTACAGTAGAATATTATTGATATATTATACTCTCTTTTATAAATTATAAGATTATTATTAATTTAATGTTTTGTGTGACGCCCCCAAAATAGGTCCATTCCACCTAACCCATTATGAGTCGCCAAATACATGGTACAAAAAAAAATACAACTTCATGTCTGACAACAACACATATCTTTGTGAGTTTGAATACAACTATTGTCTAATAGAGTATAAAAACTCAAAAGGAGTCCTTATTACAATTATTGATACACTATTTCACGAATAGTGATAACTACTAATGCAACCATCCTGAATGGTCGATCCATTCCCCATTTAGTCCCCAAATATATTCTCATTTCTGAAGAGAACGGTGAAAGAAAGGGTGAGCTCAACTAGCCCGAGAAGAAATATTATGACTAAGATAATATACAACAAATTATCATTAGTCTTCAACGAAAAAAAAATCGATAAAATATAATAGACAACAAGTTTTAGATCAACAACTGCAGTGGAATAAGCAATCCATTAGAAGAGTCAAGTAGAGAAAGAATTCTACTATCTTCTATGAATTTAAAAGTTCATCATCAATATTTTATCCCTGTAACATCAATCAATATACATCTTGAATCAAATATTCATCTTTGCACTACAAGTCAAAGATATTCATTTGTATCACCAGTTGGTCATGTTCATTTCAACACCTGTTCATCTTTGCACTACGGGCCAAAGATATTCATTAGGTAATCATTCCTCTTTGCACTACAGGCCAAAGATATTCATCAGTTAATCATTCCTCTTTGCACTACAGGCCAAAGATATTCATTTGTATCATCATTTAGGACTAAGGATGATGAAAAATATTTTAGAGAACGAATCCAGTAAGATAAAAGATCAAATATTAAGGATTCGTATTATAGTTTATCCAAGTTCAATAATACTCTGAAATAACCAATTTTGAAGCAGAATTCAAAAATAATGATCAAAACATGGATACAATCAAAGATAGTAACTATAATAGACAACTTGGACAAAAAGAAGAAAATTTTATTTTGATTGAATAGATCTTATTCGTTAATGAATAGTCTTATATCGTGAATAAGTAACTCATGAATAGTAACCCCGACATGAAAAGTTCTAAATTTGATAAAAAATTCAGATCAATATTTTGGCATAATGATATTGAAAAAAATAATATCATTTAAGAAGAATATAACACCCCTTACGAATATTAAACGAAAATAATATTCCTTTCGATTATTGAACGAATATAATATTCCTTACGAATATTAAATGAAAATAATATTTTTTGCGAATATTGAACGAAATAATATTCATACGAATACGAAAAATAATATCTCTTCAGAATATGAAATAAATAATACCCCTTACCTCAAAAAGATGAGATTTACATTTGGAATCTCGGGATATAGTCTTGAAGAAACTTGCAATCAGATATAGCAACACTCAAAGTATCAAAATACTCACAAGAATACGCTCGATAATATAGAGAGAGAAAGAGATAAAAACTTGTTTCTGGTGTGATTTTCAATTCTAACTTAACCTCTATTTATAGGAAAATGTTAAGACGCCAAGCGAGACTTAACTGTGAACTTTGATGGCTTTACTCGCTACTATTCCCACCCACCACATTTAAAAATTCAATTGAGCACATTTCTCACCAACCAAAAGTGGAGCTCACAAATTCTAGAATTTTCCACAAAAATGATAAATTCGAAAACTTCAATAATTTCTGAACCAGTCACCTCTTAAAATTCATAACAAATCATACGCTCATTTTTAACGGTTCAAAATTTGTGGACATATACTCAACTTAAATATGTATAACATATCCAAAAATTACAACGATCCAACGGTCGGATTAAAATTATAACTCCCATATATATCTCGAAAAATCTTTGGTTTGATTTTTAATACCTCCAATCCGACAAAATACTAATAAAACACCTCAACATTAATTCCTTCATTTATAACCACATAAATAAATCCATCATTTATATCCACATAAAATAAATATTTTCTTATCATATGAATCAATGATTAATTATTCATAAATAATATTACGTAATCACATTTATGATGACCAGTAGTTCCGGAGGAAGCAGGGCTTTCAGATAAGGATTTTTCCTTCTTGGCGCCGCATTAGGTGAGCAAACCTCTCCTCGATGAACTTTCTAGACATTGCCAATAATGCTATCTAACAATATTATTCCAAATAATATGAATTATTGATCCGATAATAGAAAATATCATGTAAAATGACAATTATTGAAACAACAATAATATAAAATATTAACGCAACAATTATTGAATCAATAAATAAAATATTGAACGAGAATTACTTTAAACAATTATCGATTGAGTAGTGTCTTCTTACGTAAGGATCAATAATTTAACAATATCATGCAATACTGCAGTGTCTTCTTTGTGCAACCACACGTATTATATATTTTAACCACCGGGTATTCCAATGATCTTAATTGCAGAACAACTACGCCAATTATTTATAACAACCCAAACTTTGTCGTTTTCTTCATCCGACAGTTATCCGTTGTGGGGCCCACAAATGGTTGCGCCATCGTACGAATATTCCCCGACAGAAAGAATATTCCATGACCAAACGAATATTCTCCGACACAATGAATATTTTATAACCACTTGCTTATTTTATAAAATTTGCACATTTCACCCATAACCAAAATATTATATCAAATTATCACCTTATTATTCACAGTAATAAATAGAGGAAATTCGATTTTTATTTATAATAAGTTAGGGTCTTACATTTTGACTGTTTGAACATTTAAATTTCATTATTTAAGGAATAATATAAGGAACCTGTTGGGTACATAGTGAAAATATTGAATCTCTATTTTGCAGAATGACTCAATAACACTGCAGAGTACATATAAAGATAAAGAAACTGTTGTGAATGCTCTAAAGGGTGTATGTTTAGAGTTGAATAGGTGAATCAGTCAGTTATTTAGTGTGTTTATTTTGAATAAAAATCGTCTGAATAATTGAATCGGTCAAAATTTTGAGTTGAATGGTCAAGTGTAATTTTTTTGGCTGAATGAAGTATTTTATTTTATTTTTTAATACAAAATTAACTATTATATGAATTAATATTAAATAAATTTATAATAATTTTGATTTTTTTCAGAGGGTTAAAATAATAAAAATATATTATTTAGATGTTTTAGACACGATAATTATCAAATAATTTTTTTTATCCGATATTTAAAATTTTATTTAATTTAACTTATTCAGATTATTTAAACATTCACAACTATTTCATTCAGTTTTATCAAATATCCGTTAAAATAACACGGCAATTAATGAAAAATTATAACTATGGACCAATATAACACAAGCTAAAACCCCAAATCGGACGGCCAGGATCACATCCTCAAGGAACAGTGAACACTAAACTATAAGCTCACGTTAGCAAAAAGGAGCGGGGAAGGGTCATTTTCATATTAAAATGCGCCCCCAAGTTCCAGCGAAACCAGTGGCGACGAGCTCAGCCACAATACACTCAAACAAGTGACACAAACCCTTCCTTCCCAAATCCTCTCCGCTAGTAAACTACTAAACTCTACTATATTAGGTTTTTCTCTCCCTAAAATCTCATTATCATAATCTTCTCTCTCTAAAAAGGGGAAAAAATGATGCTGTACTAAATAGTAAATACTTATAATTTATATATACATACATGTAATGTTTATATCAGGTTTTGGCGTCTACAGATCTTGATTCGAATTGCAGATCTAGGGTTTTAGGTTTCGACATTTGCCCACCAATGGGTACTCCATTTCACTTTCCCGTCACTGCTGCCCATGTACCTCTTTTTCTCTCTATGTATATGTATACGTATATGTATATGCATGTGTATGTATTTTTCCTTAGTGTAGTTTCTGTATCTAAATTGTACTTTTGATTGCAGGTAGGGACTTATTTTGTTGGACAGTATTACAATGCGCTGCAGCATAAGCCTGATGTTGTTCACCAGTTTTATAGTGATGCAAGCACGATAGTTCGGATTGATGGAAACATCAGAGAGACTGCCTCAGCAATGCTGGTAACTTTTATCTGTATTAAATATGTAGATAATGATAGGGAGTAATCTTCAGTTGAAGTGTTTCGTTTAGTATTTTGGATTTTGATGGATGATTTGGCACAAGGAAGTAGTGGAAACTGGGATAGTTTTTTGAATGATTTATTTAACTTCTATGTTTAACTGATTTTTTAAGAGTTATTTTAAGTGTTGAAAAACGTTTAGTGTTTATGAGTTGTTGCTCTTTGAGAGAAATAATTGTGGACTTATGAGTGCCATGTTATTTTTTGTTATGGTAAAAGCATTACACAGTTTTTAAAAAAGAGTAGAAGCAAAGAAATTGTTCTTAATTAATACTTCATTCGTCTCAGTTTAAGTGACCTGTTTTACTTGACACATTCCCCCCTCCCCATGAATTGTTGGGGTCTGATTTATAATTATTCAGTGTCTATACTAATCACATTTTTTATTGACCAATGAGCAATTCTAGTTCATTTTTCTAATACTGCCTTCTAGCTGGTATGGGGAGTTAGTTAATACTTATGTGTCTGATTGAAGAATATGATAAAATATTAAATGGAAATCTACCTGGATTTGATTTCAGTTAATCCCCTGGTGTATTTTATGTAATCTTTTCTTGTAATTAAGTTATTATTCTTATCACAAACAAACATACAATTTCAAGAGATTTATGCAAATTGAAAATCAATAAAAAAGAATTCAATCATCAATTAAGAAAAAGGAACTTCCACAAGTCATGAATATGAACTCTGTATGTGGTGGTAAATGAAGAAATTAGCTTCAGAGGGGGACACCAGACACATTATTCTTTTATTTAATTTTTGATAAGTTGAGACTTGGGAGATACTGTAATAAGGAAAACAACGCGCATATCATACTCAACTGTCACAAGCTCATATCACTAATAATTTAAAAAATGTGAAGGCTTGGGCTTTCTGTCCAAACTAAACTTTGAGATTTTAGTGCCTAGATCTTAAAGCTCAAAGACCGGTTTTTCCACTTCTTTAGAAATAAGTCTGCATTTTACTCTTTTTTTATTGCACAGATCAGTGACATTCTGATTCTGTACAAAGCCTCTCAACTATCCAATACTGGCAACTTCCATAAAGATGGCCCAAAAGCTCGGTCAGGGCTCATAGTAACAATTATACAAGAAAAACATGAACCAAGAGACTCTTACACAGCTAAAAAATAGTAATTGCACGTGCAACACCAATTGCTAACATGTCTGCCGTATACTGAACTCATCCATGATCAATTGTCTCTGAACATGATCCTTCACATTAACTTGCGTTATATGGTTTTTTGACTTGAAAGTTTGCTCTCGTGTTTCAAAGTATCAGTTTGTTTGTTTTTGAGTGCTTTATCTTGTGCCATGTGAGAATCTAGATGTTTTAAGTTGTTGAAAAGGGTTGAGTGAGGAAGCATCCTGATGATGCTTGATTAATGGCATTTTGGTACTGTACCGTGGGCTTTCTGGGTTTAGTATGCATTACTTATGGGGTTCCAAGTCCTTTTATGAGGTCTTTGGATTCTTTTATTGATCCTTTGGCTGAATGGGGGGAAGAGGGATGGGGCTTTGATCATATATATCTTCTTGGGGTTGGGAAGTTCACATTCTTCCTATCAAGTTACTCAAGTATATAATTCATTATCACTTTCTTTTATCCATATTTCTTGTTCGTATGAGTTACAATTCCATACTCTTCATTTATTTTTCTCAATTTGATTTTTTGTGTAATTACTTTGATAAATTTACTTGTCAATATACATTTTTTCCACTTCTAATTGTTTCATACACCGTATATAGTTTTATAGTCTGCTTGGGAGAAAATAAATGGAAAATCTCTGAATTCATTGGTAACCTACATAGATAACTGGTACTTTGTTTTTGATTAGCTGGGCGATTCTCATGCCATATTTTATATTTTCATTATATATTAAAAGAAGTGAGGTTATGTCTAAGAAGAGTTTACTTAATTATCTTTAAATTATTGTATTACTAAATTAAATTGAGTGATGGTGGAAGCTATAATTTCAATTCAATATGGTTCATTACTTTACATTTCTAAATTCGATGGCTTGCAAGACCCAGTATCATGCTTGTGAAGTTCATTTATTTTGATGTAAATACTTATTTCCAATCCTAGAATGTATATTCTTCCTCCATTCTGCATTTTGATAGTCCTCGTCTTTTTCATTCATATCTTTCTGACTTGTATTTATAAGTTCATGTTGTTTGTTTGTTTCTTTCCTGGCAGCAAATCCATGCGCTAATCATGTCACTCAATTATACTGGAGTAGAAATCAAGACAGCACACTCTCTAGAATCTTGGAATGGAGGTGTTCTTGTTTTGGTTTCAGGTTCTGTGCATTTAAAGGATTTCAATGGAAGGAGGAATTTTGTTCAGACATTTTTTCTTGCACCTCAGGAGATGGGTTACTTTGTTCTCAATGATATCTTTCACTTTATTGAGGAGGATCAAATTCACCAGCATCCAATAGCCTATTTAGCTCCAAGAATTCATGATTCCAAACTGAATGCTTCAACTGCTACTCGAGAGCAAGGTATACTGCTCAGACTTGTATTTTAGAAGTTTGCTAACTGACTGCAGAATCTATAAGAGGCTGAATAATTGTGCATAAGATGATAGTCTTAAACTTAATGCTTCAGCTAACCTCCAGAACACAGTATAATAGTTGTACTTGAACTCCAATGAAATTCCTAAGTACTAACCAGAATCAGAAAGAGGATTGGCACCTCTGCAAATAATATCTTAGTCTGTTATAAGGTGTGATTCTATTTTGGGGAGTAGATTGTAAATGACAATACTTCTTCTGCAGTGTCCAACTACATGCTCGGTGGAGATTTTCAGGCCAGAGAGTTTGTCATTCCTGCTAATGTTGAGCAAAATGGTAGAGTTGACAATTACAGTTTCCCAGAGCAACGGCTACAGCAAGTCCCAGAAACTGAAAATATCCTAGAAGACAATTTTGCAGTACAGTCAAATGGTTCACTTCAAAGTACACTGAACCCCGTACGGGAGCATCTGTCTACTCCTGTTGAGGAGACTGTTGGGGAGCCCCAGAAGCACACTTATGCTTCTATTGTATGCACTACATCTTTGACTGTTATAAGTTAAAATCTGTTGTGACATCATGGGACTGAGTTTCTGCTTGATTGTCATTTTGAAGTTACAGGTTGCAAAGGGACAATCTGCACCGGCAGTACCTGCTCAGTCGTCTTTTAACAAGATCACACCTCCTGGTTCAGAGTGGAATCATGTATCAGAGCCCTCTAGTCAGCCGGCTTTTGCACCATCGGTTACTGTTGACATGTTCAGAACTGAGGCTGTAGAAGAGGTTTCAGCTATAGAAGATGAAGGTGACTTTTTATAGTTTTTTCTTTTGTTATATAATCTTTTCATTCTTGATCACTGATTCTAAGTTTTAAAGAAATTTATGTTCAAGAACTATAGTTGTTAGTTCTTGGAAATATCAATTTACTTTCTTCTGTTACTTATCTGAGCTATTATCTATCCATCTTGCTGTGAATAGTTAAAAGGAAAAAGCACATACACAAGCATAGGGTAGATAATTTTTTATAATATAATGTGTTTTTGTGTGTCAGCGTGCACGCTTGCCTGTGCGTTTCTCGCACAGATGACAGATATTCATACGTGTATTTGTGTGCTCCTGTAGTATCCGCCCCAGTTCCTGATTTCTGCACAACTTGATTTTCACAGGTGAAATAAAATCTGTCTATGTGAGAAATGTGCCATCTACTGCGTCTGCTTTCAAATTGAGGAGGAATTTAAGAAATTTGGTAAACTCAAGCCTGATGGTGTGGCCATTAGAACCCGAAAGGTAAGTTCTTTCAGCTTGTTCTTTTGGATGTTCCCCTGAATGCTGCCTCATGGAAATAAAACTAATATTTTACTATGCATTTATTGATGAAGGATATTGATGTCTGTTACGCATTTGTTGAATTTGAAGATATTGCTGGAGTTCAAAATGCAATCAAGGTAACAAGAACTTCATTTTAGTACACTCATTTTATTTTATCATCTTATTTGTCTCTTTGGTTTTGCTAAAGATATTCAGTGCTCTGGATCAAGCTTTGTCATGTACAATTTTGATTGTTTTTTTACTGGATTATGTATGTAATGAGGGGTTTGTGTTTTGCTGATTTCTTTGTAGGCATCAACAGTCCAGATAGCTGGACAACAAGTATACGTTGAGGGGAGGAGAGCAAACAGAATCAATGTGTTCCGTGGAGGAAGTATGCACTACGTTCTTCTTTCAAGTATTATATCATGTTCGTGTGTGTATGTTTCACTTTAATTATCCAAGTCATTAAATTTCTGCTTCAAAATGACACTATAAATTTATCCTATATATTCCAGTTGGCATCACTGGCTTGACATGTCAACTGTGATGCCTTATACTTCCATTTTTTTGGTACACGTGATTTTTTTTTTTGCAATATTTTTATGTAATTATCTGATACGTAGCTGAAATTTCTTTATAGTTTTCCCCTGTATAGGCTGTTCTGACTCAATGCTGCTGCTTCTTACTGACATTGCTATTTTCTGTGCCTTTGAATTTACTTTGCCAGGGCGTTAGTATATTCATATATGCATTATAGTCGATTCGAATATCTTTTCCAAACCACGGGCCAAACTCCTAAAATTCCACTATAATCAATCGTGAATACAAAACTCCTTCCAAGTTTTATAACTAAAAACTTGAAATATTAAGAAATTGAGAGAATACAAAAATACCTCAATTTGAGTGAAAACTCAAATTATCTCACCACCCAAAACCTTCAAATTAATTAAAGTCTTCAAGCAATTAATTGATCCGAAAAGATGATGACAAATCGTGAATAAACCTTCACCAAAAAACCTCCTCTCAATTTATCGCACCTTTTTTCTTTTGCACTCACCAATTTTCTCTCTATTCCGTATACCTCTCAAAAACAGAGCACTTTAAATTTCCTTTTTTTTTTCGTGGAGCAGCTAGAGCACTCAATTTTCTCATGCGTGTGTTTTATATATCTGCACATAGTCTATATATATATATATATATATATATCCAGACATGCTAAACCAACTTTAATTTGGATTTGACACACACCAAATCCTTTTCCATATATGATATATATATATATATATATATATATATTCCTTCCTTTTTCCTGTTTCAATCTTTCCTGAATTCGACAAAGTAACCAATTCCCACACGCTACAAAATCAAAAATCCATCTCCAAGTACAACTCGGTTTAGTGAAAAAATAATTAATCCAAATTAAAATACTCCTAATTTAAATAGATAGTCTCATGGGTTTGGACCCCACAAACCCAACAATCTCCCCCTCCAAATCCATGAGAGGGGTTTCCACCGCGACCCCGGCCACTGGAGTCCATCCCACCAATTCCTTGCAAAACTCCAGCTTTGTCGCGAGTTACAACTTTTGTCAACATGTTTGAGGGGTTCTCGTCGGTATGAACTTTCTTTACTTTCATCAATTCCTTTTCCATCACTTCTCGAAGCCAGTGATAACGAACATCAATGTGTTTGGTACGATTATGATACGTGGCGTTCTTGGTTAAGTCAATTGCACTTTGACTATCACAATAAACCACGTACTCATCCTGTGTCAAACCCAACTCTTGAAGAAACCGTTTCAACCATAACATCTCCTTCGCTCGCTCAGTAGCGCATGATGTATTCTCGACTCAGAGAAAAAGCAACACACTTCGCAACTTGACCGCCATGATACGCCCCCCCGCAAAAGTAAACAAATATCCCGGCAGAGACTTTCTTCTTCTTCGTAACTCGCCATGTCTCGTGATCTGTGAAACCTTCTAAGATTGGACTCAACCACCAAACCCCAAACACAAACCGGAAGTAGCTTTCAAGTATCCGAGAATCCACTTAATCGCTTCCCAATGTTCTCTACCAGATTTGACAAATACCGCCACAACGCCAACTCGCATGAGCAATATCCGCCGTGTACAAACCATCGTGATACATAAGACTCCCTACAGAGGAGAGGGGAACTCGCCGCCATATATCTCTCCTTTCCTTAGTAGAAGGACACACGCGCTTTGTCAACTTAATATGATCGGCGCTGGTGTGCTAACTGGCTTAAGATCACCCATGTCAACCTTGCAAGCACCCGCTCAACATACTTTCTTGTGACAACCACAACCTTTTAGCTTTCCGTCACGAACAATCTTCATGCCCAAAATCTGTTTAGCCGCCTAAGTCCTTCATATCAAAAGACTTAAACAACTCTCCTCGAGTAGCGATGCGAATCATGTTAACATCTTGCCCAACTATCAACATATCATCTACATATAGCAATAAGATAACGGTTACCATCCGGAACTTTTTCGACATACACACAATGATCTCGCAAATCGTTTCATTGTATCCTCGATCCATCATGAATGAATCAAATTTCATGTACCATCGCTGGAGCTTGTTTCAGTCGCATAAACTTTTCTTCAACCTCGCAAACCAAGTGCTCTCTCCCTTTAACTTCAAATCCTCCGGTCGCTCCATGTAGATTTCCTCCTTCAAATCACCATGAAGGAATGCGCTTTTCACATCTAGTCGCTTCAAGCTCAAGATCCATACTTAGCTACTAACCCCAACACCGCTTCGAATAGAAGTCATCTTCACAACCGGAGAAAAAATCTCATCAAGTCAATACCTTGTTTTTGAGCAAAACCTCGACGACCAACCGAGCCTTCAGACTTCACTAGTTTTTCACCATCCTTTTCAAATTTTGAACACCCATTTATTCTTCAATGCTTTCCCGCCTTTGAAGTGTAGTAAGCTCATAAGTGTGATTCTCAGGCAACGAATCCATCTCATCCTCGCATAGCTCTCAACCAATTGCTTTTTTTCCTTATGAGTCTTAACTTCCGAAAATTTTTCTCGCTCCCCTCCTCAAAGAACTAAAAGATATTCGGATGAAGGATACCGATCGATGGCACACGCTTCTCTCGTGGATCTTCTTAGTGAGGTTCTTCAATATCAAGATGAGGGGTCGCTCCCCGCCAACACCTCTCGTGATCCGACCCATCACCATCGTGGCAAATCAGATTACCACATCTTCATTCTCGACCTCCTTCTCCAACTCGTGGCATTCTCAGAATGGCGAAGGAACTCCACCGAGGTCCGAAACACTATTATCTCCGGGTCAGGTAACGTTATCAAAATCCTCATAATTTTGTGTTCATGAAACACCACATCTCCGCTTCTAATAATTTTCTCTCGAATCGATCCCATAACTCGCACTCCAAACTCGTGATTCCATAGCCAACAAACACACATGGAGTAGATTTGTCATCAAGCTTCAATCTTTGTTCCTTTGGGATATGTGCAAAAGCTTTGCACCCAAATACCCTCAAATAAGAATAGACACATCCTTACCACTCCAAATCTTCTCTCGAATCAAAATCCAACGGTGCGATGGAGATCTCGTTAATCAGTAACAAGCAAGACGAAATGCTTTCACTCCGTAATGACTTAGGCAAATTTTAGCCATTCTCAACAAGCATCGGACTCGCTTCAATAATAGTGCGGTTCATTCTCTCTCACCACACACATTATGTTGTGGTGCCAGAACTGTCCTGCTTCATGACAAATACCGTGTTTAGCACAATATGTCAAACTCCTTTGAAGTGTATTCCTCCGTTGTCACCGCTAAGACACTTCAATAATTTTCAGCTTCTCTTCAACCATAGCATGGAAACTCCGAAAATGTCGAATACCGGGTCTTTTGTTTTCAACAAAAACACCCACACCTTACGTGAAAGCATCATCAATAAAAGTAACAAAATATCTATTACCACCTAATGACTCAACCTCAATGGGACCACATACATCGTATATACTCTTTCATAACTTAGATTTTCTTTTAGAGGAACTACTAAAAGAAACTCTATTTTGCTTACCAAACAAACAATAATCACAAGGGTTTAGTACAAAGACTTTAACAAAAAAGGAATGAGGGACCTCTTTGCTAACATCTCGCAACCCTTTCTCACTCATGTGCCCAAGTCTTTTATGCCACAGATTCGTGAAGTTTCATCTTCAATCGCATTCAACTCACTGAACATACCTTCACACGAGTTTCAGATAACGAGCAACAAGCAATACCTCTAGCGACTACCATCGAACCCTTGGTAAGCTTCCACTTTTCACGCCAAGTGATTCTCATAGCCTTCCCCGCCCAAGGCCATACCAGTAAATCAAGTTGAGGCGTAAATCGACATGTCTAACATCCCTCAAAGTAATAAGGCAACTTACATCCTGTCTCAGATGCAAACATCACCGATTCCAACAATCTTGGATCGATCAAGAGTTACCCATTCTCACAAACCCAAAGTCTCCAAATTTTGTACGTAGTATAGAATTCTCTCGGGAGTAGCGTGATACGAAGCACCTGTGATCAATAACCCAATCAATCTTCCGATCAACAACATGTAAGCATTCTTTTTCCCCGAATGAAAGAAGCACAACATCCTCAAAGAATCAGAGTCAGCAGATTCTTCTCCTCAACCTCCTCGCTCACCAGCTTTTTTGCTTGTCTAACCAGATCTTGCAATTTCTTTTGAAGTGACCTCCTTGTTGCAATGAAAACACCAGATGTAACACCTTCTTTGGTCTTTGATTTGCTCCTATGATTTTTGGAATTTTGCTTTTATCACGATTCATGTTTCCTCAGTGAGATCCTCCGGGTTACTTTCTACCCTCGTTTCTCGCCACAAGTGCTTGTGGTCTCAAAATTCAAACCCCGCCCTTTCGCTTTGTTTCCTCATGTAGGTATGTCATCCTCGACCATCTGCATGGGTTATCTTTCCTTCCGGAGTCAATTGCTTAAGGACACAACCAAAGTTTCCTAACCGTTAGGCAACGAATCGAGAAGCAACAATGCCTCAATCTCGCCCTCAAGATTTAATTTCATGGTAGACAATTGGTTCACCAATCCTCGAACTCACTCATATGCTCGGATACACATCGCTACCATCTTTATACTTCAGTGTTCACAATCTTTCAATCACAAATGTCTTATTCTCGAGCATTCTTTTTCTCGCATACATGGACTCTAATGTAGTCCAAAGTGTATAAGCATCCGCTTCCTCATGAAACATGGTGGAACACACTCGATCGATCCATCGCTTTGATGTGACCGATCGCCTTCCTGCTCATCTTTTTCCAATCACCCTTCGCCTTGTCCGTCACCGCTTTTTCCCCTTTAAGCTCCAATGGATCATACAAATCATTGCAAAGAAAGGATATCTTCCATTCTAGGCTTCCAGATCAAAAAATTAGATGAGGTCAATTTAATCATGGCGCCCGCTTGATTCCTCCATTTAATTTATCAAAAACCAATCACAAGAAAGAACCTTGCTTTGATACCACTTTGTTGGAAAAACTCCTCCAATTGATCAACGCCTTTGATAAAATAAATCACGCCAAACAAATTATGCAATTCCACCAAATAAATTATAACAACAGAAAATAATAATACGAAAAATAAACCAATCACAAGACACCAAAATCTACGTGGAAAACCCTCTAAAACTAAGAGGTAAAAACTACGGGCCAAACTCCGAAAAATTCCACTATAATCAACTGTGAATGCAAACTCCTTCCAAGTTTTATAACTAAAAACTTGAAATATTAAGAAATTGAGAGAATACAAAAATACCTCAATTTGAGTGAAAACTCAAATTATCTCACCACCCAAAACCTTCAAATTAATTAAAGTCTTCAAGCAATTAATTGATCCGAAAAGATGATGACAAATCTGTGAATAAACCTTCACCAAAACCCTCTCAATTTACTTCACCTTTTTTCCTTTGCACTCACCAATTTTCTCTCTCTATTCCGTGTATACCTCTCAAAACAGAGCACTTCGAATATCCTTTTTTTCCGTGGAGCAGTACTAGAGCACTCAATTTTCTGGCGTGTGTTTTACATGCCTGCACAGAGTCTATATATATATACATAATATATTGCCAGATGCTAAACCAACTTCAATTTGGATTTGACACACCCTATTTCCTTTTCCATATATGATATATATATATTCCCTGATTCCTGTTTTCAATCCTTCCTGAATTCGGCAAAGTAACCAATTCCCACACGTTACAAAATCAAAAAATCCATCTCCAAGTACAACTCGGTTTAGTGCAAAAATAATTAATCCAAATTAAAATACTCCTAATTTAAATCTAATTTAAATAGGATAGTCTCATGGGTTTGGACCCCACAAACCCAACAAAAAGTGGTATGACGATGGGTAAGTTGGTCATTTAAGTTCACAAAAATTTCCTAAAAAGGAAGTGTTGCAATAGTTGTGGGACAGAGGGAGTGTATATTTTTATACATCTTAATATATAGAAAATATAACATACAAATATATCTAGAATTTAAAGATTATAAAAATTGTAGTTGATACATAACATGTTTTTGGAATGTCCTAATTTCGTTCCAAAAAAACAATTTATTTTTTTTGCATTATAAAAATGGGACGGAGGGAGTAAAGTTAAAGCTGCATAATTCTTATAGACTCAATGTTGATGATGTTGTAGTACTGGACTACTGGTCAAGTGCTCTAAGTAGTTGGATGATGTTGTTGTATATACGCAATAGCTTAGGCACAGTTATTATTCTGCATGTAAACGATTTATCACTTGCCAACCAAATTCTTTTAGTTGCAACATGAAACCTCTCCTTCCCTTTTTGGCTAAAATATATAGATGATCAAGATCAGAACCTCCAAGTATAACAAGATTTGGTACATTGATTTTCAAGTAAAATCTTATTTTCCAATAAAAAAAAGTGATATCTCATTTTGGGATGGGAGGAAAAATATTTTTCTTTCTATTGTTCAAATTGGAGCGAGTATTATTTTTTTCTTTAGTTCATTGGTCCCTTTTTTGTATTGGATAAGATCATTTAGGCAGAGCATGGAACATTTTCTTACATGCACCATATCTATTCCTTGCTGTCTCCCATGAATATCTTATGTTTGCTTTTATTGCCATATCATCATCTAATAATTAAATTTCCTAAACAGGAGGAAGAGGTCGAGGCAGGGGTAGCTACCATATGGATGCATCAAGGGGACACTCTGGTGCTCGTAATTTCAGCAGGGGTAGTGGTCAGGATGGTGACTACAGCAGACCGAAAGGAAATGGGAATGGTTACTATCGGCCGACTCCCCGGCAAGAAAGACCGTTTTCAGGCAGTCAGCAAGTGTCAAGGAATGGATCAAACCTTTCCAAATGAAGAGCTCAAATCTTTCTGAAACCCAGGGAGACAGTTTTGGGTAAAGTCATTTTTGTTCAGCACATTCACAGTATAGTTCTTAGAGCGAGAAGTATTTTTAGAAGCCTTTTTCTATTAGTTGTACTGGGAAATAGCAACATTATAATTTATGGTAGTTTCTCAGTTATATTTTGAACTTAGTGGAATGGCCAATGCAATTTTTGTTTGTCTAATCTTTGTGAATTTAAGATCATGCTTCCGGTTTTTCTTATTGGGTGCCCTTATATTTTTTTGCTGCCTTCATGCTGTGAAAACTGCAAGGCTCTCTGACAGGCAGTTGCTTGTTCTGTTACATTAAAAGGTAGCAGATTGTAGTTTTTGTGATGCATACCGAGAGCATGAATAAGCACTGATATGCTAAACGCTACAAATTGTTAGACATTAACAATTTAACGAGTAGACTGAGGCTACAGAAGTGGGTAACATTTATGGTCAAATATTGCTTGTTTTATAAATATAATAGTGAACTCCCACAACAAACTCCCACAAATCAAGAGAAAAGACTTTAATCTGAGTCTCAGCTAAGTAAACTTGTATATAGCTAGCTCTCTTCAACGGTTGTCATACTCCTTTCCGATTCTCCTTGGATCATATAACTCATCACCGAAGAGACAAATGTTGAAACCAAATGCAAGTGTATATATACCATCTTATTTACTGAAAGCTCCCTGCTTAGAAAAGCATTCCAAAAAAAATAAAATGAAAACATTGATTTGAGTGAATCACTGCTTTGCCAACTACATTCTAACAGTTTATTCTTTTCAAGAAATCTAAAGTACATGAGAACACCTCCCATTTGATGTCATTATTTAAATTTGTAACACAACATTATAGTGCCATTGGCGCTTACGAAGTTCGTTGAACCAACTGCCTTTGCCTCAATTAGATGTTAAGAGCTAAGCATTTGCAGGTGTCATTGCTACTTGAAAAACTGGCAGCTGAATGTCATCTTGGGGTTTGCTATGTTCGTCTTCATCCTCAGTTTCCCATAGAAACCTAGCATATGCTGCAAGAATATGGCTGGAAATGGGGAATGAATATTTCAGAATCAAGAAACCTCAAACATTGAAGACTGCACATAATGATATAAAAATATCCCTACTTCCACTCGAGTCAAACTACTAGCAGCTATTTCTTGTAGCGTGATAATATGGCACACCCAACATATAAGGAAATGAATTCATATTTTAACTTTTGAGTCTCCAAAATTTCAAATAATACTGATTTGCATCCCTTCACAAGATATTCCAATTAGAATGTCAACTTTAAGAGGGTTTATTCTGGTTCTTGGTTAATATGGTAACCCCAGCATTCTTTACGATGCTTTGGGAGTTTTGGTCATAAAAGAATGCGAAAAACTCTCAACAATTATATTTATTTGCATGTAGATATTATGGAATATTGAGAAGATACATACCTATCTCCTGGAGCAGCCTGAACTGCTCGCTCAAAGTAACACAAGGCTTTATCATGGTCGTGATAAAGTTCCCACACCAAATTAGCATACTGCAAAATTATTTCGCTGTCTTCAGGATCAGCTAGTATTGCACGTGAATAGTATTCCTCGGCTCCTTCGGGATCTCCCTTGGACTGCAAGGCGAAAGAGTAAGAGTTCAAATTATAAACCATATATAAAACAGACCACAAATAACAGAAAAGCAGAAATATGATTAAATCCGCATGCTTCACTATTACAAATTCCACTTTCAGTGAACCACAATTAAACATGTTTGCATGTGTTTTTGGTGACTCTCCATGGAATGTTACTATAATGTCAAAACCTACCATACTTGGAGCCTCTACTGAAGGCAAGGTGCATAACATGAGTCCAACAGCGCTTTCAAACTTAACACTCGTCTTTATGGAAATCAGAGGTCTCATACCTTTAAAATATGTGCAGATATTTGAAATGTTAGGAGGTTCAGTAAAGAGCAGTCAAACCCTCTACAACGCAGTTATATTCTGTCACAAGCACAAAATAAAGTCGTATCGCTCAGCGTCTTTCTGCTCCAAATGCATGGGCATTTAATCATTGGTCATGTCTTATAGATAGCAAATGAACTCGATTCGAGGTTTTGTATCATATTAAATATTCATCTATAATTGTCATGTTAAATTCCATGAAATGGTACACGATAAAATTGAGTAAACCCCTTAAATCAGAAGTAACTTGCTTCCATCCATAACTACTAGACTGCCTTTGCAGGAAACTATGTAGGCCTGTATTGTATGAGTATTCAAATCAACTAACCAATAGCCCAAAGTTTATACATCCTATGCCGCCTATTATTTCTAAATGATTGTAGATCTTCTGCTTTCGCAGAAGCAGTATTAAGTGGCTGAACTAAAAGAGAGATATAACATCTCCCTATTGGTAACATGAGTAAAATCAAATTGCCTTAAGGATCATGTCAAATTTACTGGAGAGTTTACCTGTACTAGAAGTCACCTGTGTCATCTTTGGGCAATTACAGTTTACAGTTGATGAATTAACTCTTAAGATGTGTAAATATTACGTAAATTAGCTAGAACATCCAAATTTTAGCATGTTGGATAGCTACACTGAAGTTGTTCTTGAAGTTCAAGGACCTTGAACTAATTTGACTCGACTATCACCACCACTTATCTGAAAAGCATATCAATTGATTTTCCATAAAATCAGGCTGATCTTAAATCTATGGACTCATAAGCTAAGTGAGGAATAGGTCCCAGTTATCCACTATGGTCGTTCATTAGCAGCCAGTAGATAGAACATCAGCCAATCAGTTAATTATTGGCATGCATTGAAGTTGACTCAACTAGTGATAATGGAAAACTTTATTCACTCTATGGAACTCAAATTATATATTGAATAAAGTTCGAGCTTCAACAAATATGATGAGAAAGGACATGTAGATCTCACCTGATAAAGGAATTGCTCGTAATTTCTCAGAAACAAAGGGTTACAAGAATTTTCTTCCACCATCCTCTTGTAATACTCCTCTACATTGACACCTTCACCAGGGTTTGTTGCTGTATAATCAATATTACCAATGTTACCATCAACACTAGCCACATCTATTCCAAGCCCTGCTGCAACTGCAAGATGTAAGGGTGGGCTAACCGGTCTTTCTTCGTAAGGCGAGTTCTGAAGTTCAATCAGCATTTCGTCTTCAATCTGAGATGCATTCTTGGAACATTAATAGAGTCCAGAAAATGAGTTATACTTTAGCATGTGAATATAAGATTATGAAAGCACCTGGATGTGATCGGTACATGCACCAAAATCTTCTTGCTTGTCGCCATCAATTTCCCACAAGAAACTAGCATATGCTGCAAGAACATGGCTGCAAAAAAGAAATCATTTGTCAACCAAGGGACATTTTAAACCACTGTAAGGGACAGTGATGAAGGTGACAGGAAGAAGGTATAGATTTATCTAACAGGAAATGGTAGATTCCCCTGCATAGCTTGCATAAGTATTGTACACTTTAGAAATGATAAGAGTTTCTGTTTATATTATTTTCTTTCTATAGCAAATACATTCCATTAAAGGTGCCAAAGGGGAATGCCCATGTTAACACGAAGTATTCACAAGCTTAGGGAAATAAAAGCACATCTATGCCACAAATATGAATAATCCAATCCTATGCAACTAGCTCCCAAAAGATTATGTACACTAGGCTCGTAAAGCAAAATCCCCCCCCCCCCCCAAATTTTTTTTTTTTTTTTAATAAATTTCACAAAATTGATTTGGTTGCTATGGATGGAGAGGATAATCAAGTTTGGAGAGATACATAAAGAGTTGTTAAATGGAGTCTTGTTATTGAATGTTCACAGTACAGAATAAATGACCTTTTTCAATGCAAAATGAGATATCTACTTCATCTGAAGCAAAGATGATGAAAATACCACTCACCTATCCTCAGGAGCAGCACGAGCTGCACATTCAAAGTAACTTAAGGCCCTATCTTGGTCACGGTGGAGCTCCCACACCAATTTAGCATATTGCAACAATATTTCACCATCTTTTGGATCTGCTAGTGTTGCACGGAAGTAGAATTCCTCGGCTCCAGAAAGGTCTCCCTTGGACTGTTAGGAAACAAACAAAGCATTCTATTAAATTTAAGTAACAAATAAAAACGCAAAACAATGCAAAAAACATGTTAATTGCAAAAACTTCATGTAGGGAAAAGGTTATAAAATTTAAAAAATGCAAAATATAGAAAAGGAGGAGGGGGGGGAATCTCATCTATGCCTTTTCCCTATAGAGAAATTTAAATAGGGCAAGTGCATTTCCAGAACTTGAGCCCCATCTTTTTCCCCATTTCCAACTATTTCTTAACTGCAATGAGCTAGAATAAGAGAAAGAGGCCTCCACACTTCAAAAAGCATGTTCCTTTATCTGAAATGATGGCTTCTCATTCACTTGGGAAGATAGGTGATTGTAGTATCAACATAACATTACAACATATTCGGGACAACAAGACCTATCATTACAATATTTTCCAGACTGTTCAAATATTAGCCACCTGATCTATCATTTACATGCCTTTTGCTTGGGATTAACTTTTCAAAACCAAAGTACCATCTTTAAAAGAATCAAGTGAGTATTGTAATACTTGTATAATATTTGTTACATGTATCAATCATAAGTGCAATTCTTATAAATGTAAGATGGAGCTCAATATTACTAAACACAGTTGCATTTTACTAATTGTAAATGTTTTAATAAATCAGATTGACAACAAGCATTAACAAAAGAAACAGACAAACAAGAGAAACCTAATTTGTAACAAAGATAAACTCACCTGTAAAAGCTTGGCATAGTTCCTCAAAAACAAAGGATTAGAAGGATCCTCACTAACCATCATCTTGTAATAATCCTCAACATCACCACCCTCATCGAAACACGGCGGCCTAAAATCAACACCAAAACCACCACCACCACCAACACCATTACCATCCATCCCAAACCCTGTAGCGAGATACATTGGAGGACTAACTGGTCTAACAATTTCCTCTATACCCAGATTCTTAAACCCATTCAAAGCCTCTTCTTCATCACCATCTTGTTCTTTTTCATTATCATCCTCCTCAATCAACCCTATATCTTTCTTCCCAAAACTGAATTCCCCACTACCTATACTATCTCCAATAGTGACAGACCTCTCCAAAGGCGAACACCCATTCTCACTTTCTTCCCCAAACCCATCTTCAGAATTATAAATTGAAAAAGATGGTTCTGTTCTCAACATTGATTTACTGGATTTGTGCAAAGATTTATGAAAATCGTCAAAACTGAGATTAGTTGAGGCTAGCCCTTCAAGATTACTCTCTGATTGAGCTCTTCTAAATGATTTGAGAGGAAATGAATGGGTTTTTGGATTGAATTCAGAGAACCCAGAAGGGGAATTATGAGCAATTGGTGACGAGTCCAGAAAAAAAGAGCGCAAGTGGAGACGGTGGTGGATGCTAGAGTTAAATTCTTTAGTAGAGCAGTGATAATGGGTTTGTGGGTTTTTGGTATTGGTGGTGGTGAGTTCTCTGTGAGGACTATCTGAGAAGAGGGATTGAGCAACTGGGGTGGAAGAGCTTCTGAGTAGGAGCTGCTGCGATCTTTTGGTGCATTTGGTTGGTCGAGATTGCATAAAGTTTACTAACCTGTGAATTAAAATATGAAACTTGATGAACATAAAGTGAAAGAATAAATACGTAATTTATTTGGGTTCATTAGTTAAAAAAAATTACTGGTTATTTTTATAATTTTGTGGGTTATTAATAATAAATTATATATATATATATATATATATATACATACAAATTATAATTTATTCAGAACAGTGAAAGTACTGTACACGATATTTCTATTAGACAGAAAACTGAGAGCTTAGCTCATGATCAAATTTTACAATTTCACTACAAGGAGTAAAATTTCATCACAACTAAAGCTCAATTGGAAAATTTAAGAATGTAGCTATAATATATATATATATATATATATATATATATTTATATATGATTATTTATTCAAAAGATACAGTTTACAAATTAAAATTATTGATATTTTTTGTCATGAAATGCTACCCTTTACTTGATACACAATTTGCAATTGTGATGACTGATGAATGGGAATTCCTCTTGAGTTCATAACTCCGCAAAGATTGTTCAATTTTTATTTTGAGGGATATTGCATTTCTCTTACTCTTCATAATAAATCAACAATATTATTCACCACCCACAAAAAACAACTCACAATATTTGTTCATTTCATTGTTAGTGAAAAATTTTAAGACTTTTTTCTCATTATCAATTTGTAGCGGACAACAACTTATATGGGTGGTGATATCATTTCTAACAAGACTAGTCCGGTTATGTATTGCAAAAAATTTTAGTCGAATTATAATTACGACACATGTGCATATATGTATATGATTGGTAAAAATTTAGAATGACTCTACTATAATTTATTCTATTTTATATCATAAACTTTCACGTTAATTAATTGTAATTTAAATTTCATCACATATTTGTCGAAAAATGCATACTCTTTTCAAAAATTGAATGTGAAGCCCATTAATTAGTGGACTAAAGGCTTTCTTAAAGTGTATAAATTTGGTGAAGTTAAGGCCAAGATCCGTGAGTGACATTCATTGACCCTAAAATTGAATGGGGAGGGAGAGAAGAGCGGGTCTCACATGCAACTTGGTGACAGACAGACAGACCAACACGTAAAATTGAAGCACCATCAAGCAGAATTAGGGGTGTAAATCAGGCTAAAGTAGTTAAGATCTTCTAATTCAGATCGGTTCAAAAATGTGATTCAAAATTCGAATTCAAAGTTGATCCGAGTCGAATATGATCCATACTCGTTTTCTGTTTAATGATACACGAATCGATTTCGAGCATACCAGTGTTCGCTCAAATTAGGGTTCGAGTATTTTATTTTTTTCAAACCATACTCGATACCTGTTCGATAGATCATATTCGAATATTGGTCTGATCCATATTAGTAAGCTAAATATGTGATATTTGTATCAATCTTTGTAATTTATAAAGTATAGTATAAAATTGTATAAACTTGTACTTGAATAAATCAATGAATTGAATGCCAATTTTTATTACATTCTTTATAATTCCAATACATAAATAAAAGTGAAAAAGTTTTATAAATATATTAGTTAAGTAATCAATTTAGTATGTAGTGGTTTAGTTTTAAGTGAAATGGTTCATATTCGAAACTCGATTTGAAGGCTCATGAGTAACTCGCTTTGTAAGCGAAAATTAGAAAGTACTTATGAAATAGTATGTCCGAGTAATGATCCGAGTCGAATCTGGCGTAAAAATATAAATCTCTTATCGAATTCGAGCTCAATTTTTTTGAGTCGAGCCGAATTTGAGCATGAAGGTGTTCCCTGAGATTCGACTCGTTTACACCCCTAAACAGAATCCACGTGAAATAAGGAGGAAAATAATATGAAAAATATAATTATAAAAAAAAGAAGGATGAAAATATGAAATCAATATGGAAAACGGGGCAGTTCACATATCTTTATTTTTAATGTGTTTCTTATTGAATTCCTTGTTAAAATCTAATAGTAAGTTGACAATGTTCAGGGCTGGCCCTGAGTTTTAAGGGCTTAAAGCGATAATAAAAAATGAGTCTTTTGCTAATTATTATTAAGATAGGCATAAAAAAATTAAAAATTTTTCTTGAACAAAAGAGCATAAATACAAAAAAATACCAAATATAATAACCGGCTATTTCAATATTTTTAAAGCATCATTTAGATATCACATTATCACTAAGTCTGTCATTGAGATTTGGGTCTATTTCATTGGGTAATTTTTTTGTAGGTCTTTAAATTTAAAGTGACATGGACTAGAATCTTTTATTTGATTATATATATATACATAATAAAAATATTTATTGGGGGCCCTAAAAATTTATTAATTTTAATGCGGTAAAAAGCTGGCACCTGCACTTTTAGGCTTTAGCCTTGCACGAAGTCTTGACATTGTTAATATCTCTGCACATACATACATACATGCATATATATATATATAGAGAGAGAGAGTCCGGTTCCAGTCCGGACTCTCGGATTTTAGTACCGTCTTAACTTTTTTTTTTTGCTTTTTTTTAAAACAACTAATTTTTTTTTTAATATTTTATGGAACTGAATTTTTTCCATAATACAGTGTTTTGAGTGTGATTTGGATACATATAACAAAACATGTCTGTACCTGATCCTCATTCTATATATATATATATATATAACAAATCTATATAACAAAATACAAATAATTTTGAATTTTTCGCTCATCCTAATAAATCATCCTGGTCATCCAAAATTTAGAATAAATTCCATCATCCATAATCCGGAGGCACGAGATCATATTAGTACATATATATATATATATATATATATATATATATATATATATATATATATATATATATATGAGTTCTCATCCGTGGCAACCTATTGTCACGATACTATTTCATCAACCAACTCCTCAACCGTTGATCATAATAATAAAGGATTGAGATATATGATAATTTAGTCCATGTCGCTACATATAATATAAAGGGTTGATATATATATATATATATATATATATATATATATATATATATATATATATATATATATTGGATCATTTTTATAATGGTATTCAATTTCATATATATATATATCAATATTTTAAAAAATATGGGTCGACAACGAATAAAAGATGAGAAAAGAATTTTTCGATTTGGATCGGAATGAAATATGAGTTAAAAAATGGTTAACCGGTTCAGAACTATATTTGTTTTAAAAAATATGGGTCCAAACTTTAACCAACCTGAATAAATAAAAATGGTTAACCAACTCATTTGGTTCCAGTTAATATGATTTGACCCAACAGTTAACTAACTATATTGGCAGGTCTAGTTTTAAGTCAAATATAAATTAACTTCAAATATTTGATGATTGGTTAAGCCCCAAAAACTTTTTTATTTTTATTTGTACAAAAAATTACTCTCTTTTTTAAATAATTTTTTAAAAAAAGAGAGCAAGATATGTACTTTTATGATCTTTATTCAGATTTTGGGATAGTATCATATTAATATTTTTAATTCTCATAATAGTATATTAAAATTTTCATATTATTTTATTTTTAAAATTTTAATATTTGTAATTTTAAAATAAGATAAAAAAATACTATTAATTTTAGAACGCATGGAATATATGTGATTTTATTTAAGCGATATATGTAATCAATTTGGTACAAAATATGGTAGCATGATGTGTCATTCTTTACATAGGAGTCTTTACATAGGAGTAGTGGGATTGCCTTATTAATATCATAAGCCACGTTGGCCAATAGCATCATAAAATTGCCTCCTACCGCTACAAGGTGTAGCTGCAAACCAAGTTAAAATATGAGGACATTTTGATAATTTTTCATGTCATTAAATGAATATTACACTGCCGCTATAAAGTGTAGCGAGATGCACTAAATTATCATATATCTCAATCCTTTATTATTATGATCAACGGTTGATAAGTTAGTTGTTGAAATAATACCGTGGCAATCCGATTCTACGAATGAGAACCCATATATATATATATATATATATATATATATATATATATATATATATATATATATATGTATCGTAAGCGGATCCAAATTCGGACGTCCCTGGATTTGGAGTAAAAGACGGACCAATTTTTTTTTTTTTTTTTGTTTTTTATTTTATTTTAAAACAACTAAAAAAAAAATTAATATTTTATGGGCTCAAATTTTTCATAATACTGATGTTTTGGGGGTGATTTGAATACCTATACAAAAAATGGTGAATGCGATGCACACATCGTGTAACCCATGTTTTTTGTTATACGTACCCAAATCACCCCCAAAATACTTTATTATGAAAAAAATTTCAATTCCATAAAATATTAAAAAAAAAAATTTAGTTGTTTTAAAAAAAAAAAGCAAAAAAAAAAAAAAAAGTCCGAACGGGATAAAATCTGAGCGTCCGGACTGGAACCGGACTCATATATATATATATATATATATATATATATATATAGTTGTCAGGTGTTATCTTTTATTAGCTAGCTAGGTTATCCTCCTCATGTTAAGCTTCTAGGTTCAAGCTTTTTGTTTTGATCTTACTTCCATTTCTTTTTGTATATATGTAAATCTTGGATTATTAGCTAGATGCTAATAATAGTGTCTTCAGATCTTGAAATGGAAATGAAAATGGACGGGGATGGACAAGGAACTTATTTAATTTGATTTACTAGATTAATATATACAATTATACATCACATATATATAGATAGTAGCACAGAGAGAAGAGAGTAAGAGTCCTGTTAAATTTCCATTTGACTTTCAAACTTTATGCTTTCGAAATGAGGAAAACTATAAGTTAATTATATATCTTCATTCTGTCCTCCTACCTAAGAATAACAATCTTTCTTTTTCCCTAAAATGAAGGACAATCACCTAATTAATTTAAAAACTTACACTATAGATACATACATACATGTTATTGTTAATTGGCACATTAAACATAGTCCACAACACGTACAAATTAATATTGTAACAAACAATTCTACTCCCATGCATCCATCTTTTCTAATTGTTGGTTGCCTGCATGCCTCTATTTAATCTTTACAAAGAGAGAGAGAGAGAGGTTTTCCCCCCTCTCTCCCCATTTTGCCCGGCCGGCGGAGCAATCTGGTGAGGCGCCATTTTTGTCTCGTCGTCCTACGACGGCGACTGAAACTAACACAGCCTCGAATCCAAAGGGGTCGAAAACTGACAAGAATCCTCTCCCAAAAACTCCCAAAACCCCTACAGAGTATTACAGAGCATCGAAAGCGCTTCTCGCATGCTAATACTCCTCTATCGTGATCGAGGTGAAATTCTGAGAGGACTCGATCCGGCACCACATTAGGATACCCACGCGATTAGGGCTCCAGATCCGGTGAGAAGATGTATCAACGGCGTAAGGTTGAATGGCCTAGCTCTGTGACTCTGTTGGAGAAGGGGTTCGTTTCCTCAGCATATCTTCATAGTAACCTTGCTTGGGTTTTTACGGGGTGGGGTTCACCCCAACTAGTACCGAACTCATACATTCACATCTTGGCCTTCGTGGCCTTCTGTCACGAATTGGGCGTGGAGCCCTCCCTGGACTTCTTCTTCACAGTATACAAAATAGTACAATCTAGGGAGAAGGGGTTCAAGGCCATTAGCAAGCATTCTCCGAAGTCAGGAGAGAAGTTCGAGAGGCGTTCGCTGGTGAACACGCCTTCGAGCAACAGGGGCTGGCATGAAAAATGGTTCTACGTCAAAGGCCCCGAAATCTCTTCCCTACCGAACTGGGCCACTGACGAGAAGATCTCTGCTGACTTTGGAGACATTTCTGAAGAAAGAGAAATAGAAATGATGGAACTTTTTGACAATTTTCCCAAGGAGGAGTGGAAGTATGGACTCCTCTCGAAGCAAGCATGGTTATATGACCATAAATGTAAGTATCGGTCTATTTTATATGTATACGAATTTTTTTAAAATGCTTTTATAATGTGGATTCTAACACGGAGTTGGTTGGTTATGCAGTATCTTTGATCAAACCGAGCTCTTTGGAGATAAGAGTTTGAAGATTTTTTGTCCCAAGGTCTTCTAAGTCATGAAACTCAAGGCGACAAGCTACTCCCGAAGTCGAACCGATTCCTAGAGATACATCTGAGATGAGTTCGTGAATCGACGAACCGTAGGTCGATGAGGTTCCAGCTTCGAGACGAAACCCTCCGTCCTCGTCGAGAGAGGAGGGCAATCGAAAAACCAAGATCAACAACCTTTTCAATCCTTCCGAAACCACCCCGAAAGTCGAGCCATCTACCACATCCCTACCTCGGCGAGGAGGCTTACTCGATCGTCCCGATCGAAGAAGCATCCTTCAACCAAAAATTGAAAAGCAAAATAAAACCTCGGCCGTAGAAGAGCTTAGGGTGCCCCAATCTTGATCGTTCCTCCTTTCGTGCCCCCAGAGAGATCTGATTGCAAGAGGGTGATCGAGGATGATCTTATGCAAACTCTGTCCCAGAAGAAAAAGAACACCGACAGCGACCATCCAAGCTCTGCGTCATCGCCGCTTCTGTCCAAGTACCAGTCCAAATAAATCTCCATCTCCAGACCGCCAGTATCTGTTGAACTGAACCTACTCCTCCCGGCGAACCCGGCTCCTTCCCGAAAAGGTCAGAGACCTCGCCGAACGAATCGACCCGGTCCTTGGTCGGGGTTATCGTCTGCCGAGTGTGGATCTCCGACTTCGTGGCCTAGATTCAATGTTAACTTTCCGTTCGACCTATTCGGGCCTTCGTAGAAACGCCGACGATCATCGGTTCAAATGATCACACGGACGAGGAATTTGCTCGATGAAGGGATGAGCTTATCTGCTAAGGTAAATAATCATTTCTTTATTTTTCATCTTTCTCGTTCTTAATTGTATATCTGGTACGGCTTGAAACCTTTATGCGGACATATCGCAGTTAATCTCGTTGTCTTTGGACGTTTAAGCCCAAGACACATAAATGGGGAAGCCGAGAAGATTTCATGAGACGAGAGATCAACATCTTTGAGATCGACCTTGACTCGAGAGAAGTCGATTCGAAAGACGCTTTCTTCGTGTCATCGATGGCCTCCAACGAGGCTGGATCGAGCTAAGATGGACTTGAAGACGTCGATGATGAACTAAGGGCCACAAGAGATGGGTTGGCCGCCTCAAAACCCGACCAACAAACTTTAACCGATCTGAACGCCATTGTCCGGTGAAGAAAACTCCTGCTCTCGAGGGCCAAGAATGAGGAGTTTTCTTCTTGCTAACCAAGCTTCAAGCTATTCAACTCAAGTAGGCTCAATCAAAGGCCCAGGATGAAGGACGGAGACATAAGAACAAACGCCACAAGCTTCGTCTTAAAATAAAGGAGCTTGAGGAAGGGGTCCTCTTCTCGACCAAGAGCTCGAAGAAAGTGAATCTGGTGAGAATATAGGGATTCTACGAGCTTAACGCCGAGATCATGAAAAGTCTACTCGGAAGGCTACTAAGATCTGCCGAGAGAGAGGCAAAGAAAAAACTATCTCACGCTTTCAATGGATCCAACTTTGCTCAACTCCAAGACGAAGGTGGTGCTGAGTGTTCTTCCTCGCTTATTCGACTTATGTAAAAATTTATCTGCTTAAACTTTTTACGTTTTTGGGATTATTTTGAAATTTTATATATTTTCGTTTTTATATTTGTGTATTTAGTTCATGAATGAATAGATCGAATGAATGTTTTAGTTTTCTGATGAATCTGCAATTTCCTTAATCAGAACTATGTTTTTCGGTTAGTTTCTTGTCAATAATTGATGTCGATAAAATGAACCTAAAACAAAGAATCGATTAAGACATATAATAGTTAATGTATGAGGCGAAGTGAATTGAATTTCATGGATGAAATTTAACTTAAGCGAATGCAGAAAAGGATGAACTCAACACTTAAATAAAATAAAGTAACACATACTCATCGGTTCCGAAGTGTGAGATCGGTCATTTATTTACCACTCGGGGTGGAACAATCATATAAGGACCAATATATAAGGATCAAGATATAAGGACCAAGATATAAGGATCAAGATATAAGGATCAAGATATAAGGATCAAGATATAAGGACCAATTGTGACCATTGACTTACCACCCTGGTAAAATCAATATAGGATCCTTCGTCTACCACTCGGGGTAGAACGACAAATGAAATTTTGCCATCGAATGGCGACAAGTCCTACCATACCTCCTTACACCATAGTGACCATAGGACAAATAGGACCGGGATCGATAGTGACCATTGATTTACCACCTGGTAAAATCAATATAGGATCCTTCGCTCACCACTTTCGGGTAGAACGACAAATGGGTCGCCATCGAATGGCGCCAAGAAGTCCCACCATACCTCCTTACACTATAGTGACCATAGGACAAAATAGGACCGGGATCAATAGTGAAAAAAGTGACTTTTATTGATAATGAACAATAATATACGAGACTTAGATGAATTAACTTGATCTTTATTGAAAGTATTTAAAAGCTTTCGCCAAATAAGTGCCAAGTGTTTTTGATTTCGGAACCATCTAACGCCTTTAACCGATAAGTGCCCAGTTTTGATACTTCGATCACTCCATACGGCCCTTCCCAGTTTGGCATCAACTTTTCCGTGTTACGAGGTGTAGAAGCTTGAACTTCTCGAGGATCTAAGTCTCTACTTGAATCTGCTGCTTGACTCCTTTGTTATAATGCTTAGCTACTCTTCGTTGATAAGCGGCCAGGTTTAAAATAGAGCCACCTCTCGACTTCTTCTAGCAGAGATCCAAATTGGCCTTCATCCTTCGTCATTGTATATTTCTTTGTATTAACTGACCCGAAGACTTGGAGATCCGATTTCGACATGGACTAAGGCATCAGTACCATAGGCCAGTCGAAAAGGTGAATCCCCAGTGGTAGTCCTTGGTGTAGTCCGGTAAGCCCACAACACGCCGAAAGCGACTCCTCCGCCATCTTCCTTTAGCTTCATCTAGTTTGCGCTGATCCTGATCCAGATTCGGTCGTCCCGTTGGTCACCTCAACTTGCCATTTGACCGTGGATGAGCCACCAAGTCTTCTTATCTTTGAATCCCCAATTCCTTTAAAAATGCTTCAAATTTTGATCCCATTTAACGTCCGTTGTCCGATATTAATACTCTGTGGATCCCGGCGAAACACTACTTTTACTCTTTTATGAATTTCAAACATTCTTGCTCCGTTATTAACTTAAAGTAAACCGCCTCTACCCACTTAGTCATGTAATCAATAAGAATTATGATAAAGCTAACTCCGACCTTTAGCTTTAGGCAATGGACCCATGATATCTACCCCTGCAGAAAATGAAGGGTATAGGAGATAAAATCGAGTATAGCTTTTCCTAAGGTGGTCGATGTGGGATCGAATTTGCTTGAGTTGGCACTTTTCACATTTCTTGACATACTCTGTAGCTTCCTTGAAAATTGTAGGCCAATAATATCCTTGTCGAAGTACTTTATAAGCCAAAGATTTAGCGACCATATGATCACCACAAATGCCTCGTGAACTTCCGAAGAGCATATTCCGCTTCTCGGATGGGACCGAGCACTTCAAGAATGGTGAAGAAAAGGCCAATCGATAAAGATCCCCATCAATAAGAACAAAGTTAGGCGCTCTTGTATTTGATCTTCTTTGCTAACATCTCGATCCGAAGGAAGGACACCATCCGCCAAATACTGATGTAGGGGGTCATCCAAAGAATTAGATCGCTTCGATATACATCATCGCTTCATCTTCAACACTTAGGTCATGCAGAACTTCCAAGTAAATCGATCTGTTAAAACATCTCGCATCCGTAGTAGCCAATTTCGACAATGATGCGTCGGCGATAGAATTGTCATTACGCTCTATGACCAAATTCGACGCGAAATAAATCTGAAGCGTTTCGGTCCTTTAACTCCACCAGATATTTGATCATCCGAAGTTCCACGAGCTTCATAATCTCCGGCAATACCGCTTGACGACCAATTGAGAGTCACTATAAATGATAAACTTCGGACCTCTGACTTTTTGCCAATCGAACACCCGCTAAGATCGCTTCATACTCAACCGTTGTTCGTCGCTTTAAATCAATCGATGGCTCGTTGAACTTTGAATCCGTCAGACTTGTCAAGATAATTCACCTTCACTAACGCTAGGGTAGAGGAACCATCTGCATATAGAGTCCAAACATTCTCGCCTCGCCAAGAATCGCGAATCGCCGACGGACGATTCAACTTCCGATAACTTTCGATCTGCTTCGGTGAGCGAACATTCTACCATGAAATCGGCCAAAGTTTGACCTTTGATAGCGGTTCGTGGATGGTATTCGATGAAAAAATCGTGATAACTCCATTGTCCACGCCGCTAATCTTCCCGAAAACTTCGGCTTGCCCATCACCTTCTTCAATGGTCGATCCGTAGAGGCGACCGTGAGGCCGACCTTGAAAATATTGCCAAGCTTTCTACTAGCAATTATCAAAGCGAAGACAAATTTCTCAATATTCGGATACCGGTTTCACATCTCGCAGGACGTGGTCGACATAATAGACCGGATCTTTGCTTTCCATGACCTCCGAACGAATCTTGCACTGGCCCGCTAACGAACTTCACTGCAAGGCACGATATAAGGTCTCTTTGGGCGAGGCTTCACCAATAAAGGAGCCAAGAAAGATATGCCTTTATGCCTTGGAAGGCGTCTTCACACTCTGAAGTCCACTTTGGAATGTCTTCGCATTCTTTGGACCTTTCAATGTATCAAAGAAAGGAAGACACCTCTCTGCAGATCGGCGGCGAACCTCCTCAAAGTCGCAATCCTACCACGGTCGGGGCGTTGGACATCTTTGAGCAGTCGAGGAGTCTTCATATCAAGAATGGCTCGAATCTTCTCCTGGATTGGCCTCGATACCCCTTTGGTCGACAAGATAACCCAAAACTTCCCACGCACCGAGGCCAAAAGTGCACTTGGCGGATTAAGTCTCAGTTGACGATGACGGATAGTAATTCAGCACTCCTCCGGATCGTCTAAATGACTCAAACTCGCATGATTTTCACGATCATGTCATCGACGATAACTCCATGTTCCTTCCTAATGCTTTATCGAAGATGAAGTTCATCATTCTCCTGTAAGTGGCTCCGGCATTTATAAGGCCAAAAGTCATCTTCTTGTAGCGTGACAATCGAATCCAATGTAATAATGCGATCTTTGGGATGTCCTCTTTACGCATGGATATTTGGTGATAAACCGAAAAGCATCCATAAAGCTTAGTAATGCATACCCGAAGTGGCATCGATGAAATTTGATCAATATGGGGCGGAGGATAAAGTCCTTCGGACAAGCTTTTCCATTCTGCCTTCGCACTAAACACCACATTCGCCATCCACTCGGGATAATCAATTTCATAGATGAAGTCGGCAACCAAATGACTTTCTTTTTCTCTTCAATGATTTTCGTCAGCTCAAAGAAAGATCCGCTTTTTCTCATTAAAGCGCTTCTTCGAGGATCTACATTCAGTCGTGCTCGCCTATCTTCCCATTAACTCGAGCATGTCCTTCGGTTCCCATGCAAAAATATCTGCATAGCGGCAGTACAGAAGAGCTCTATAAGGTTTGTCCGAAGAGGTTACTGTGAGACCAACCGATCTTCACGGTCTTATCGGGCTTCCGATAATCAACTCGACCTCCTCCGCCTGCCGCGAGAATCACCATCGGTTCGAACTACTTTCGGTAAAGGGCTCAATCTCAATTGTCGTCGCCGCTTTGCTTTAAACACGACCCCCACTCCGGAGAGATAACAACATTCCTAGTAGCATCGTCGGGCTAGATCCAAGTCCCCCGCCACCTCTCCTACCCCATGAGCCGTGGGAACTTTGACTTTGAAATGAGGGATGGAAGTCACGACTTGGAGAAAGCGCTTAAGGTAGGTCTTCCCAAAGATAAGCGTTGTAAAATGAATCAACGTCAACATAGAATTTACATACTATTTCGACTTCTTTGGGGTCTTTGTCACAGAAGATAACCGGAGTTCAATAGTGCTCGCAACTTTGACCGGATCGTTCTTTGAAGCCAGTATAAAGGAGCTTCCTGCCCGACCTCCATTTTTTGCCCATCAAGGTGCATCCTCTGATAGGCATGGGCGTACAGAATATCCACTGAAGATCCATTATCTATCATCATGCGCTTCATGTCCACCGTGTCCACTTGCGCTGTGATCACCAAGGCCTCCTCATGTGGCTCGATAGGCTTCGAAGGATAGTCTGCGTCAGTAAATGATATGACAGTCCCGGGGAATGGTCTATCCACCTTCAGGGGAGCATCTGTCACAGTCATGACCGAATCCAAGTAAGCCCTTCTCTTCCTCCCTATCAACTTCTTTGCAGATCCACCGGTTATCACATCGATGACATGCCTTAGCGGCGGCACTGGGGCCATTTGAACCGTCTGAACAGTATGGTTAATATTCTGCTGATCACTCAAGGCCACATACTGCACCAACAAGCCATCCTTAATCTTCCTCTCCACAAAATCTTTCAAATTGCAACACTCGTTAGTGTCATGGCCAATACCACGATGATATACACAATACTTACGAGAGTTACCTGCCTTTTTTGGTAGTTATCACGGGGTGGCTCAAGAAAGGTTGATTTACGATTTGGTCCGAATTATAGATCTATCGGTGTTTAGTTTGGTGTAGACCTTATTCACCTTGGGCCGGAGCGGAGGGATGACCGCTTCCTTTCCGCCAGAATTATTGTATTTTTTCGAATCGCCTCCGTCCGTCGATCATTATACCCCCTTTTCCCTCTGCTTCAACTTCGGGCTTAGAGCTACTCGACTCTTTCACGACCCCGGAGGAGATGCTTCAGTCGCTCATCATAGCTTCTTCCACAACGATATAGCCTTCGCACAAAGGCTTCGCCCAAGCTCTTCGGATGGTTGAACATCAACTTCTTCACCAACTTTTCGGACTTTACTGATCCAATCCATTCTCGAACAAACCTATAGCACGAGATCATTAAGATCGGGACACTGACAATCGCTTCTCCGAACCTCTTTACATCTCGCCCCAAAGATTCATTTGAAACCGCTTCGGATCATGCGCTGGAAGAACCCGTAGGCTTTCCTCTTCTTGATTACTTCCCGAAGCGGCATGGAATTTATCACAAAGTTCGGTCTAAGAGGATATTGAATCCGAAAGCAAAGTTCCCAACCACCGCCTCGCATCCTTTCTCGATGTCGTAACAAAGGTGTGGCACTTGGCAAGATCGATGAAGTCGTAATAGTCCATTAAGCCGATCGAACGCTTTGGCTATGGTCATAAGGATCCCCGGCCCATCGTAACTTTCCATTCGAGGAAATTTTTAGTGATATCCGCCTTTTCCTGAGAATATCCGGAGGAAAAAAGGGATGCTTTTCTTTCGGGCGTCCTTCACTGCTTTGGACCTCGGCCATTGCTTTCGAGCTCTCTCTCGGCTCCTTTACCATAAAATCAACGCATTCAGGCTGTGGAAAAACCTCTTTCTCGTGAACAACATTATGTCTCTGAGAGGATCGACCTCCTCCTGCCGATCCCACTGCCCTGGAGGGACTTCTTGATCTGTTTGGGTACACAACTCTTTCCTTATGGTGAGAACGATCACGTTGATAGTCCATTACCCCGACTTGAATGCGACCTCCTCGACTCGCCTGCTCCTTTGTCGATAATCATCTCGATCTTTGAGAGGTAATCTACCATTATTGCCTTCTTCGAGGCCACGGAGTTCTGCTCCTCGATCTCCTCCTACTTTGAGAATGATCCCTAGAAACACGCATGGAAACGCCTTGGCCTTACCCTTTCATCGCGACTCCTCCTTATGCCCACTTCGTCCTTCTGATGATCATGATTAGATGCTTCGTCCAGTAATTCCGCCACACCGAAGCATCTGTTTCTGGCTATATCCTCTTCTTTTTTAACAGGACCTCCATGGTTCTCTCTCTCGCCGTCCGCCATCCTTGCCAACTTGGCGGCTCTACCTTCTGACTACTTATGATAAATCTTGGTGGTGAGCCTTCCACATTTATCTCGACCATGATCTCGCTCCTCATCCGCACCGAAAACCAATCTTCGTTTGTTTGGCCGTAGTAATCTTGAGACGGAGATCTCTGAATTATGCTTAGAGGTCGTGCTCGTGAGCACTTTTGGAAGGACCCAGACGATCCTTCACCAAACACGAGGCAGGCGGTGGCAGCCAATGTACCATCGCCGCCTTTTCTTCAGCGTACCATCCCTACTCTCACCATCTTCCAAGTAGGTTTAAATGATTTGTGATTGAAAATTTAATGACACTAGAACTCAAAGCCCTCCTTCTAGCGCCCATTGTTAACGCCAGGGATCTTACGCCACGTCCCAATCACGTAGACGTCCCGATCTCGCGATAAAAACACGGTAAACACCACGAAAGCTTGACGGCGAGCCCGTCGGGGATAGCTTCGAGCGTGAGAATTAGTATATGTTCACAGGTTAACAATGGAGGAATGTCTTGCTCTGAGTGTCTATAGAGATATAATAAATCTCGGTTGTGTGTATGTGAGAGAATATGAAAATCAAAATGTACGAGCGTTACCTCTGTGGCTTCCTTTGCTTCCTCAGTTATCTATCTTTCTTGGATTCTTTGTACCACCCACTACTACCGACACCCCTCTCGATCGATGGGCTCTTGAAGCGTATAAAGGTTTATCTCGCTTTTTTGGCCTTTGTTTTCTCCGGTCGGTACTATGATCCCATCCACATTAATGCATGGCGAGAGCCTTGGTCAACCGTCATGCTTTTTCATCATCACAAGTCAAAGTAATGAGATATTAAAATATCTAATGGGTCGATCCACCTGGATGAATTCGACCTTAAAGATTAAAACGGATATAATATGGTGACTGGGCCCAATGACTTTAACGGATTAAAAATAAAGGCCCAATGTTCCCGGCCCAAAGATAAGAAATATCACGACCCAATGACTTTTCTGATTTGGGCCTCCATTCTCTTCTCCTTTCATTTCGTGAACAGCGATTGGGTACACTTCAATTATCTCCTATTATGGACCTTTAGTAAACTATCTTGGGCCATTCATAGTTTTCTACTAAACATTCTGTTTAACAAAAAACTAGGGGGCAATGTTGGGTCGTGATATTTCTTATCTTTAGGCCGGAAACATTGGGTCTTTATTTTTAATCCGTTAAAGTCATTGGGCCCAGTCACCATATTATATCCGTTTTAATCTTTAAGGTTTTTGCTTATTCCAAAGGATCGACCCATTAGATATTTTAATATCTCACATTGACTTGACGATGATGAAAAAAGCATGACGGACCGACCAAGCCCTCGCCACGCATTAATGTGGATAAATCATAACCGCCGGCCAGAGAAAAACAAAGGCACAAAAGCAAGAGATAAACCTTATACGTTTCAAGCAGAGCCCATCGATCGTAGGGGTGTCAGTAAGAGGTGGGTACAAGAATCCAAGCAAAGATAAGATAACCCAAAGAAAGAAAGCCATCGCCTGTAGGTAATGCTCTCGCACATTTTGATTTTCATATTCTCTCATATACACAAAACCGAGATTTATTATATCTCTATGTATACACTGCACAAAGACATTCCTCCATTGTTAACCTTGCGAACATATACTAATTCTCACGCTCTATCCCCTCGACGGAACCGCCACTCGAAGCTTGCAGGGTGTTTACTCAGTTTATCGTGGCAGATCGTAACGCCTTATGTGATTGGGACGTGGCATAAGATCCTGGCGTTAACAGAAATAAACATCATCTCCGCTCCTCAAGATTTGGAGCCGGTTTCCATGAAAATGAAAACCTACGCCACCGCATGGGTGCACCCTACCCGGAAACTGTCTACACGTGTTGATCAAGAAGGCAACAACAATCCCACGTGGAACGACAAATTTGTGTTTCGGGTGGACGAGGAATTCCTCCGGCAGGACTCGTCGGCCGTTATGATTGAGATCCGTTCCGGTAGCCGTTGGTTTGGTGACGCTCTTGTGGGGACGGTCCGTGTCCTTGTGGGTAACCTAATTCCGCCTCCGGTTCGACAACAACACCACCACCACCTTGGGATGCGATTTGTCGCACTTCAGGTACATTTTAATTTTATTGTGTGTTTTTCAGGGATGATTTGTAATACATGCATGCATGCGTTGCACGTACCCTAATTAGACATTGTCAACCTGTGATTTTTATTATATAATAGCATTCAAAGAATTACTATATATATATATATATATATATATATATATATATATATATATATATATATATATATATATATATCGCTCCACAAAACGTGTCTCAATTGCAAAATCTACAAAACTTTTAATTTAATTATATATTATTGTTATATTCGTTTACCCTTAAGTTTATTGAATGTTTATTTTAATAATGATAAAATAATAATGAAATTGTGATGAAAAATATTAAAATATATATATTTATCTTAATTTATAAAATTTCTAGCTAATTTCGTCCTTGATTATTATAATTGTCAAATTTTAGGTACGTCGTCCATCATCAGGTCGTCGCCCTCAGGGAATTTTAAACATTGGTGTGGCACTTCTTGATAGCTCGATGCGAAGCATGCCTTTGTACACCCACCTTAGTACATCGGCCGTCGGATATCGCGATTTAATGGAAGAAGATGAAGCCCACCATCATCATAATCATAAAAATTCCAACCAAAATCAGCAGCAGCCACCAGTTGTGAAATCTATTTTGCGTCGCTCACGAAGTGAACGTAGTAGTGAACGTGTAACGTTTGATAATATTTCAATGAACAACAGTTCAGTGGTTACAGTACCACAAAAGGCGGGTGATAAAGAAAATGACAGTTTGATACTCAGTTCTGGATATGGCGATCGACCTTTGCCTTTAAAAATAAAGGGTAAAAAAGGAAAGGCAAGCTCGGTAATTAGCGGGGCGGAATTGAAAGAAAAGAAAAAGCCTAAGGGTAAAAAGGGTAAACTAGGTTCAGTACTTAGTGATTCTGTTGTTAGTAAGGATTCACTAAAAGGAGACATCAAATTTGATAAGCCCATACCAATTATCATTGGGCCTGGGAACAAAATAAAGTTCCTCGATGACAAACCTGGATCGGAACCAATAACTAAGGCGGTTGAAGAAAAGCCTGTTAAGAAAATTCACATGGTTGTTGGTAACGGAAAGCCCGTTTCAAAATTTAACGGATATGAGTTTGGAGGCCCAAGGCCATTGGTTGAGAGTGGGAAATTTGTATTTGGAGGCCCAACAAAGGCTAGTTCTATTTTGTCGGGCTCAGAGGTGGGCCCATCGCCGTCTGAGGTGACGGCTGCGATAGCCGAAAGAAGGTACCCGTTGGATGAGGAGAAGAGCTTGGTATTGACTTGGATGGAATGAGACGAGGCGTGGAAGGAAAGACTACGCTTGTGGAGAAAGGTGGCGAACGGAGCTGCCACCGCTATATGATCGTGGCTTCTCTTTGAGTAGCTTTCGATCGTAAATAATCAACATGTCTGTAAGACACAATCGATGGCGGAAATGGGCTGTTTCAATGTTTTGGCAACATATTTGGATACGAGTGCCAATGTGTTTGTGGCAGGCCTCCATCAAGGGCAAGGCGAAGTGCTCGATTTCAAAGCCCATAAATTTGTAGTTTTGGGCCGGTCCTTTTTCAAAATGATAGGGTTGCAATATTGGTATGGGCTCAAGTATTGTAAACTTGGAGACTTCAAAGGTGGTGAAAGAAACTTCTACTTTATAATTAAATTATATGGTCAATTTTATATTACACATGTAAATTTTATTTTTCCTCAAAGAATCCATGGAAAAGAAGAAAATCAAAAACAATCTCCATATTGTAATTAATTGTATTACAATATTTTATCTTTTTGCAGGAAAAAAGATTTTGACCAAAAAATACTATTAGTAAGAGAATATTATAATATTTTACATTTTCCCCACTTTTCTTTTGCATATTGATGATGAATGATTTTCTATAATGATTTATACTAGTTATCCACGAGTAAGTGTATCCATTATCTCCATTACATCTAAGGGTGTAAATGAATCGAGTCGAGTCGAGTCGAGTCGAGTCGAGTCTTGAGTTGTTTATATTTGGTTCACAAAATTTATCGACTATAAAATAAGAATAAATTGAGGCTCGTTATCGAGTCGATCACGATCTCGAATCGAGCCTTAACAGTTTGAACTTTTGAAACGAATATGATTTGAGTATCAATAGAAAATTATAACTTGAGAAAGTTCAAGCAATTTATCAAATTTTAAAATTTGCTCATACTTAAATTATTTATATTTCAAGTCGAGCTCGAATCCAACTTTTAGTTGAACGAATACGAATCAAACCCGAACTGTTTGTTTATTTTACAGCCTTAATTACATCCTTCATCTTAACAATCAATGAACTTGTTTTTTATAGCCTTTTTAGCTAATATGTAGTAGTATCATAATTCATAGCTAGACCTGACAAAAAAAATAGGTTTTAGTTGGTTTTGGGTTATATAAAATATGTTTGGGTTAGTTTTGGAATCAAAATCATATTACCTATATTTAATAGGATTCTTTACAGAAATATACAATAATTAGAAAGTAATTACACTATTAGTGCATCACCAAAATATTTACAAACATAATAACTTTTCCATATTTATTTATAATATTAGTGCAATTAGGATTCCTTAATTTAGGGAATTAGTATAGGATTCAATTCATAATAATAAGGAAACCTAAAATCAAGGAGAAATAACTACCATAAATAATAATTCAAATTCAAATATCTTGGATCTAACAATAAAAATAAATTCAAATTCAAAATAATAATTCAAATTCAAATATTCAAAGTTACCAAACAAATTGAAAACAAAACAAAGAGGAAATCATGAACAACCAAAATAAATCGAAAAAGAAAAAGTCAGAGTTACCAAACGAGCAAGAACAGATCCAAAACAAATTCGGAGTAGCCGAACAAAGAGGAATCACGAACAACCAAAAACAAAACAAATCGAAGAAGAAGAAGAAGAAGAAAAAAAAAGAAAAGAAATCGGAGTTACCAAAACAAATCGAAGAAGAAGAAGTCGGAGTTACCAAACCAGCAAGAACATATCCAAAACGAATTCGGAGTAGCCGAACAAAGAGAAAATCACGAACAATTTTTTTTTTTATGAATATTTGGTCACCCACAAAAATTAAAATAGTTACCTTTGTATTAAGGTTTGGCTACCAACTGCACCATATTCAAAATAATTTTATTTTTAAAAGGTTATTAATAAGTAATTAACAACTACATAAATAGAAACTTAGACATGACATTTCGGATACCATCTGCACGTAACACTTAGAAACCGTTCTTAAATTTTTTTTATAATTAATTGGTAACCCAATAAAAATCTGAATTGGTTACCTTTTTATGAAGGTTTGGCTACCAACGTATAAATAACATTTTAAAAATAAAATTATTATGAATATTATGCAGTTGGTAGCCAAACCTTCATACAAAGGTAACAATTCTACATTTTGTGGGTAACCAAACATTCATAAAAAATATACCAAAAAATGGGCAAATTGATAGGGTTTTTGTGCAAAGTTAGAATAATATCTAAGTGTTGAAAGAAATTTTCGAGTAACTTTATGGTGGGGATCATCTAAGTGCTGGAAAAATAACTTCATCACCTTCTCAAAACTCTGGGTGACATCATCGCCTTTGGAGTTTCATACAAAGTGGGGTTGGTAGTTGAAAATTGAGGTGATGAGATCCAAGAGGCCATGGATGAGAGAGAGAAAAGAGAGCTTCTAGCAACAACCTAACTTGGATGGATAGGGGTTAGTTGGTTTGACCAAATGAGTTAAGGTCAAATTAAGTAATACTAATTGCATATTAATTCCTTAAATTAAGGAATTCTAATTGCACTAATATTGTAAATAAATATGGAAAGTCTATTACTTTTGTAAATATTTTATGAGTGCACTATTGTTGTAATTATTTTAAAAAATATAATAGAATATGTAATTGTTCCTATTTAATATGAGTTATGTTGTTTGAATTTAAATGGTTATAGGTCGAATCCAGATCGATCTATTTTTCAAATTATAGTTTCACTAAAATCTTAATTTATGTAATACTAAAAGAGTCTTATTTTAATTTTTAGACCTAAATTTAAAACTAAAAATTTTAATTGATGTGACTAATTTGAGTATTAAAAACATTAATTTTGTGATTATAGACACTTTCAAAAAAAATTTACATTAATAATTATTATGTTAATTAAAATTAATAAAATTATTAAGAATTTTATAACAATAATCAATAAATATTATTTTTTTTGGGTGGGGAGTGGGGTGTATACATAATCAATAAATAATATTTTTTTTGTGGGGGTGAGGGGCGGGGGTGGAGGGTGAGGACTTGGGGTTGGGGGGTGAGGCGGGGTGTATACATAATCAATAGATATTATTTTTTTTTTGTAGAGTGGGGGTGAGGACGGTGGGCTTGTGGGTGAAGCAAAGGCGAGGCGGGGCTGGGGCGAACGAGGCAGTGCTCAAGGTGAGGGTGTATACATAATCAATAATAAAAAAAATTGGGGTGTGGTGGGGTGGGGTGGGGTGCGGGGTGCGCATGGTGGGGATGTATACAGTAGCGAAGCCACATGTACTTCTATGGGGTCAATCGCCACCACTGAAAAAAAAAAATTTGTTTTATAATGTAAGGTAATTTTTAAATTTTATAAGTATTATATATAAATTGACCTCACTAAAATTTTATAAATTTTCTATTATACGGGGTTAAATTGAAAATTTATAACTTTGTCAATCAAATTTTAATCACATATTACTCATATCCTCTTAATATATGTATCTCTCTATAATATTTTAAACTAAATAATAATCTAATTTATATTATTTTTAAAAATAAATAATGAATTACTTACTCATGAACAAATTGTGATTAAAAAGTATAGTATGAGTCAATATAGTGTATATATACCATATATTATTACTCATTATATTTTCATTGTAATATAGTATATATATATATATATATATATATATATATATATATATATATATATATATATATATATATATATATATATATATATATATATATATATACTCGAAAGTATAAAGTATTAAAAAAATTGGCTCGAGGCGCCACCCTCTAATCCTCGCCAAATTATTTGTAACTCAATAATAATTTCGACCCCATCGACTTAAAAATCCTCGGCTTCGCCACTGGATGTATACATAATCAATAAAAATTATTTTCAAAGGGGGTGAGGGGTAGGTAGAGGTGTATACATAATCAATAAATATTAATTTTTTTGGGGGGGTGGGGGTAGGATTGGAATGGAGTGGGGTGGGGTGAGGGTAGGGGGTGGAGTGGAAGTGTGTACATATTTTAATTATTATATGAACCTTCTTATTAAATTTTAATTATTATCTTTGAAATATGAACCTTGAATATTATTCTTAAAGTTGAATCCAAATTTTGATAATTATGTTGGCAATTTGGATATTATTGGACTCTTGACAAATTATATGTCAAATCTCGAATGTTATTCTTTTATCTTATTATTCTTATAACTTCCATTCATCATTTATATCACTATTTTTAAAATCAAGTTGTTGTGAATATCTTTGGCATAAGTGCAAATATATTATGATTGGTGAATGTCTTTGACCTGTATGGCAATGACACGTGATAACAAGTTTTTTTTGGTCCGTAGTACAAAGATGGATTGTTGATTGGCATAATCATGATTATTGGTGTTACAATTGAATATCTTTGGCCCGTAGTGCAAAAATAAACTGTTGATTTGCATGATTATGATCATGAACTATTGATTGATATTACAGGGATAAAATATTGATGGTGTACTTTTAAATTGGAGAAGATTATGAACATCATGATATATTTTACTCTCCTAATTGATTGTTATTTTCGCTGTAGTTGTTGATTTAGAACTTGTTGTCTATTATATTCAATCAAATTTTTCACTGTTGAAGGCTATTATTCATGTCATGATATTCTTTATTGGCCTATTTGAGCTCACCGTTTCCCTTTTTGTTCTATTATTCTTCTCAGGAAATGAGAGTGTAGTTAGGACTAGCTGGGATGTGGAGTGATGGTCCGAGATAGTTACTATAGTAGTATTCACCATGTTATAAAATAGGGTGATGATAAGTGGATTTTATATACACTTATCCGATATCTTTTACTTGAATTAGTTGCTTATATTTATGTGTCTTAGTTACTTTTCATGCATTTTGTGTTCATTTTGTAGGTTATACGTTTGGGAGCGGTGTGAGCGACTATTGGTAAGTGAAAAGCAAAGAAAACGCAAAGAAAAAGTTAAATCGGACATCATTTGGGCTTTCATGTTTACTTCATGTTCTTGGTTTGGAACTTAGCTTACATTGAAGAGCATCGTCTTAGCTTTTCGGAACATTTTGAATCATTCCAATCGGAGTTCGGATGCAAGAGTTATGATCGTTATACCAACGGACGTCGAACGTCATGGTTTTGGGTGGTCATTTGCATAGCAGTTACTTCCAGCTCAATTTCAGCCTTCATCCGCCCATAATTTCTCAATCCTCAAAGAATGAAAGTTGTAGATCTCGTCGATATCTTCAATTTGATAGGTGGCAGGCCCCGTAACTCCTCCCGGATTAAAGGTTATGGCCATTTTCCCAAAGAACGTCGGAGCAGAAAATGTCAGAACTTGGGGCCAGCGCCGGGGCGCCCAAAATAGGCCTATGCCAAGCCACGGGCGCTAGGGGACGACTTCCAATGGCCGTGCCAATAACAAGGCACTGGGGAAGGGCTTGTTGCGGCTTGGACGCGTTTTGGGCGAATTTTGACACCTTTTTGACTCCAAATTGGATTGGGTTTGTTCCTAAGCTAAAAATTGGACTTCTAACCTATAAATACATGATGTAAGACATAAAATAAAGGGAGATTACATAGCTTAGCCTAGATTAAACACTCCTTTAGATTAGAACATAACCCTAGTTCTTATTAGTTTTGGAGATTGAAGCAACTTGGAGATCATTGAAGATCAAGAGCAAGAGCAAGAGGGGAGCATCAGATTTGCTGACAATAGATTATATTCTCTTCTCTTCTCTTACTTTTATCTTTTAATGTCTATTAAATTGTGGATTCTTGATTTTAATTCATTAATTATGAACTAACTCTTTTCATTAAGATTTCAATTGAACTTTTTATAATTATGAATTGATTATTTGATTTATTCTAATTATTTATGTTGATGTGAATTGTTCATCTTGCTTTGTGCTTATTGATTAATTATCTGATCAATAATTACATTGTTACTCTAGAAGGAATTGAGAGAGAGAATTCTAGGGTTAGAATCGGGCATGGTGACATGTGACTTAGTTATTTGCACACAAAGGAATAATTAGGTTTGTGAATAGAATGAGAATATCTATTTCTTGCATGTAACACATAAGGAATTGGGGTTGTAATGAGTTTAATTCAATTGTTTTGCATAGAGATATAGCAAAATTAATCTGGGTTAAATAGAAGACAAATGATCACTTGAGAAAGGGCTTTTGGCACTTGAGAATTCCTGTTAACAATTCAATAGACATAATAATTGGGATAATTGGATAATTAGTTTATAGTTCATAATTGGGGATATTGGAGTCTTAATATTTATTTATTTGAATTCATTCGTTAAAATCTTAGTTTTAATTAGTTAATTTAGTTTTCTTAATTAGAAAAATCACGATTTGAGATTGTTTAAATAAATTAGTTTGGTTAAAAATTAGTACTTGGTGATTTTTATTAAATAATTTCTCGTGGGAACGATACTCTACTTTTACTTTATTACTTATTGACCGTGTATACTTGCACGTATTCATTGATTGCGAAATCGATCAACAAGTGACAATAATCACGTTGAGAGCTTGTAATATGTGTTGTCGTCTCTTATACGACATTATAATAATTTGAGTGTGGATATTGTCATATTATCTACAACATTGTAATAAGAGAATGTATAGTTGTGGTATATATTTTGGATATCCAAATTGGGTTTTGTGAACTCTATTTTGGGAGCATCACGCCTAACCTAGCATTAGTCAATCACACTAAAAAAGATCACCCAACTCGAATTCGGCCTCCTTAAGGGTTAGGTTAGTTAATCCCGCCCGAGATGCGTTCGTTGACAAAACTGTCGTAGGAATGAAAACCTTTCAATAGAGAAAAGACGAATTGATCAATGAAAAAGAGGCTCTACTCACCACAAGATCAAATTGCACTCATGCCTCGTTCACATCTTTTTTTTTTTTTTTTGCTAAAATTAAGAACTTCATTTCACATTAGTCTAAATATAAAAATGTATATATAATGTTAAAATGGACAAAAAAAAGATAAAGATATCTTTAATTTTGAAACACGAGAATTTAATACCTCTTGGACCATTACCCTTGTTGTAACGGAGACAATCACCAATTTACTAATTTTCCTGTCTCTAAAGGTGGCTAGTGAATAGACCTGACAAACGGGTCAAGTCAAAACAGCTCAGGTTTTGATGGTCTGAAAAAAAGCTCAAATTCTGCTTTTCGACGGACAGGCCAAACTAGCCCGCAGACCTAAATTGATTTTGACCATTTTTTGACATATTTTTGGACTTGATCCAAACGGGCCGGGAGATTGACAGGAAAACGGCTCAAATTTTGATGTGTTGAAAAAGTGCCTTTTTGCATTGAGAAATACTTTAGCCAGAGCTTCAGTAATGATAAAAAAACTACTGATATGACTTCTTTTAGGTACATAAGTCTTAATATCCATTCTTGCACGCATACAACAAAAAAATAAAACAAACGCTATTACCACATCCTGTCTAAAATCACTCGTCACCCTTTCATTTTGTACATGTTCCAGAATTTTTATCACCTTATTTTTTAAATTATAAAAAAATGTAATTAAAAAAATGTAATTTTGCAAAAAAGAGAAATACCTCATTCAATATTATCTCCTTGTGCAAAATATTTGACCAGTCTTCTGATAGAAAGTTGTAGCCACACCATTTGCTTATTCTTGTTTCAGTATCAACATTTATCCAGGGTGCAGCCCTGCTCAATTCTCTAGTTATAAGGAATGAAAGTTCAGTCTGATCCTTCAAATTATTTATAATGAAAAGTAAATCCAACTCATTCTCTTGCGTAGACAGACGTACATAAGCCTCAAAGCACAAAGCTAAACTACTACTATCTGAACTTTCATAACATAATACAAGGCTTTTGTGTCAGATACAGAACCTGATACTACAGCTCTGCAAATCAAAGCACAAGCAGGACAAGATTCAGAGTAATCATGACATGAGATGATCAGCAGCCTACTGCAAGAACTCTCTTGGATCGGTTACAAAGCCAGTCAAAGCCGATGCTGCAGCAGTATAAGGAGAAGCTAAATAAATCTGGCCTTCTTTGTGCCCCATGCGACCAGGAAAGTTCCTATTTGTGGTGGAGACACAGACCTGCAATGATCAGTCATCTACGAAAGTCAAGCGCTATCCAAACTGTAAATTTATAATAAAGATAATAGGCAATTGTCTTGCAAGAGGAGATCTCCCTGATGCAAACAATCGTGAATTATAATGGGACAGCCAAACAAAAGCTAATATCAAAACCCCTAAGGTAACAAAAACAAAAGTAGTAATATATACTATCAGTGAAACAAATGCTCAAGGTAATAATAAAAGATGTTCAGCCTTGTAAGGCAGAACTTAAGCCTTGCATGGTGCAAAAAAAACACCCATTTTATTGATACACTGAAGTAATAGTAAATCACGTTACGGACAAACGTAAAGAAAAGGCATCTTTACAAGTTACTAAAAGCTGCATATGTTACAAATAAACAACACACTGGTACAAGTAATTAATAACACCTTGAGAATGAAAACATGTTAAGGTCCTTAAGGACCAATGTAAAGAGCTCGAACTTAAGATACCATCTCCAATATTAGCTTAGTCACAGATATGGAGTCCATGACCTTTAGCATATTTGATATTTCTAAAGGCACATCAAACAATTGAGTACATGTAACTTCATGTTTAATTCATGTGTATAAAACTGAGAAATGGTGCAACTTGCCTGAGCTTCATTCATGCGTGCATAAGTGTCTTTAGGACCACCCAAACAAGCACCACAGCTAGGACTTGCAGGTGTATCACAGCCTGCTTCTTCAAATATCTGAGAACAAGTCTTTCCACCAGATCCTGGCACAGGGAGGCTATATACATCCATCCAGACCTGAAAATTAGTGCGAACACCTCATATTTTAACTCTCAATCCTATTACTATCATAATTTCCGCAAAATATAAAATAAAAGAAGCAAAACACCAAACATTAACAAACCTTTTGGGTAGCAGGGACCAGGAAGGTGGGAACTTTCACCTTCTTCCCCTGAACATGATGTGATTAATTTTTTGAAGTTCAACAAAAATAAGAACATTACATACATGCCATCATATAATTATTCAGCCTAAGCAATATATATAGAAGAAACATAATATAAAAACCTAAGACAACACTTTATCCTTAGTTTTAGTTAAGTTAGATCCAAATGGTAGGCTGTAGGATCATTTGGTGTCAAGATTAACTAGACTAATAACCTTGAGACCAAATAACACACACTAACAGATTGCTTCCCAAGGGTTATAGAGAAGAATTTTGGGAAAAGGGCAAACGTGAACCACTAGAAGGTCCTATTCGAAAGAAGATACTCGGAGTCTTAACAAATGTTAATAATTACTGTAATTGATATGCATGATGCAACTTATCAGAAGGAAAACGTAATAAGCATGATGCAGTAATCAGTATCATTTAGAATATTCCCATTCATATGCTCGGAAATTGAATAGTCTCTAGAAAGAAAAAAAAGCTATCCAAATTATAATTCCTAACCTGCTGATATCATACATTATCTGCAACAAGATGTATCACTCATCTTCTGAGAAGTGCTAACTTATGAATCATTCTCAATAACACCTTTTTTTAAAAAGAAACATGTGTTCATACACTCGAGGAACATCAAAAACCAAATGTTGTGGTGATATTCTTGTTAAAGCAATCAAAAACACACAATAAAACAAGCATTAAAGATATTTCATGTCTTACTGAAGCTAGGAAAACTTTGGCTGAAGCTAGAAAATCCTCAGTTTTTCCACCAGTACAAGATCCAATATACACTCTGTCAATTTTCACATCTTTGCATTCTCTTGCTAACGCACGATTATCAGGAGAATGCGGCTGAAAAACATGTCCACAATATCAATCAATCAATCTTTTGAACATTTGAATGTAGAACAAAATACTTAAAGATTCAAAAATTAACGGATAGATTCTCTTTTGAAAAAATCAGGGAAAGAAAAAAAGATAATAATATATAGATGCTACTTGGTTCTCGTATATTTAGAAGAGAAACACTCATCTCAAAGGCTCACATTTTGAAAGAATTTTCTTTCCTTTTTCTTATTCTTAATGAGAAAAAGGGACATCTAGACTAACAACTGTAACTCACCTTTGCCACCAATGGCTCCAGCTTTGAGATATCAAACCTGTATTCAGAAAGAAATCTAGAAGACACAGACAATTTCGTAAGCAATGGTACATCATGAAGCAACAGAATAAAAATAGTAATATAGAGGATGATGATATTGACAAAAGCAGAAAACAGAAAATAATAATGAGAGAAATAATAATGAGTGTGTTCCAAATACAATCACACACCTTTAGCAAATATGAATGAAAAAATATAACTTATTAGACTTATAAACATACTCACTTGATGTTATAGTGGTTGTTTGGCATATATATAACTCAAAACTAATAGGATGATGAGTTCATTTGGATCATTAAGCAGATCTTTTGAACATCAAAATTTTGCTGGTGTACGTATAGTACATGTGCTGAAAAGTCAGATATTATAATGGAGGATCTCGAGAGTAATACACTTGAAATATTTCTATTTAATCTCAAACACACACACATTTCTCACTGAAACGTACATCTGAGAAGAACAGCTATAAATCAACGTGCCTTCTTCCTTTTCGCCAATTTTGTTTTCTCATGAATTGTTTAATAAGCAAATGTCTATATTCTATAATCCATTGTAAATAACTCAACGCTCAAGAATACCCCATTTATTTGTTAGCAACATTCATTTATATATATATATATATATATATATATATATATATATAGTTCAAAATCCTCAACATTAGAGCATGTAAACACAATATACTATCTAATCATCAACCAACATCAAGAGTATGAATTATTTATGTTCAAAATCCTCCATAGACAATAACTATCAACATCAACCTCATATGAATTATGAAGAAACAGGTTGAACAAGCAAAGCCATTGAAGCAATAGTAGGACATAAAGAACATATGAGGAAACTCTAAATGTCTCACTATAACAACTACATAGCTGAATACATTACCATGTTTAACTCCAAGAAATGCAATAATTTTTATTTACTTGTATTGACATCAAGAGGCCAACCTATTAATTAGCATATGACAGATACTGACACTACTTCATGGAAAAATTCGTTTATAAAACCTCTAATAGGCTAAAGTAAAGTAATAAACTTTGTAATCCCTGTTGATGTCAACTACAACATGAGTCCAGTTTGAGAATTTTTGTAGTCATATGCGAGAGAAAAAAGAAAAAGTATTTTCTAAGGAATTCCCAAGACATTATATTATAATATGATTAGGTTACTTACAGAAAGCAAGAGTAGAAAACTCTCGCACCAGAAACAAGGGTCTTGACTTGAAAAAAGAACTCCAGACATACCTTGCTTGCCCATCACTATAAACTGGTTCATAGGGAAGAGATGTTTTGTCCTTTACAAATTTAAGAGAATAACTATTAGGTGTGCAAAGTAGTTGAAAAATGAACTTATAAACACTAAATACTAAGTATTCCTCAAAAATCACTCTAGCAAATTTCATATGCAAATAGTATACTTTCATAAGGAGGGAGATTGTTCAAACGGATACAATCACTAGCCACACTAACCTCAAGGTACTTATAGGTTGTAGCATCAGCTGGGACAACACCATTTTTTCCACCAGCTTCAACAACCATGTTGCATAATGTCATCCTCTCTTCCATCTATTAAACGTATAAAAGAAATTGACTCACGAGCCAAAAAGATTAAAAGTTATTCAGACTCGCACTGAAAGTGTACGTTCACAAACTTACAGTTAAACTTTCCACGGTAGAGCCAACAAACTCCATTGACTTATATGTTGCTCCAGAGACAGATATTTCACCAATAATCTACAACGAGGGAACCATTGAAAGCTTTAGCCGTCAATACACTAAATTACGGAGTATAACAATATAACAACTACAGGATGAATATTATAAAATATTGAAGGCTTCACCAGTCCATCAAAGCAAGAATACACCATGTGATATATTTAAGCTTATCATGTTTTACAAATAAGGAAGCATTTCAATTCAACAAAAATATATGCCAAAGGAACTAGTTAAACATACTTGTAAGATCAAATCCTTTGCAAGCAAATAGTCAGGCATTTCACCATCCATTACAAATCTCAAAGTTGGAGGCACCTGCAATTTCAAGATGCAAGGAAATCATACAACTGATGCAAAAAAGAAAAGAAGTGCGTATGTAAGTAATGTCACTGCCAGGAGAGATGCTGCAGAACACAGAAAGTGTAAGTAGAAGAGGCATACTCCTGAATAAACCTAGCAAATACAGTATAATCTCACTGAAACATTTAGAAATGGAAAGGAATAACATTTTACCCAATACCAATGAATACCAAACTTTGATATCATGCTTCCAAAAGCTTAAACTATTAGGATAAACAATACGTATCTAGCTTTCACATGCTTATGGTGTTGACTCGAAACTCACTAATTATTAGACATGTAACCATTTGTTGTTTACCAAAAAACCTTCTTTCAGATACAAGAAGAATTTGTAAAATACAGAGAGCTGCAAAGAAAAAGAGGACAGGTCATCCGGTAGGAAGACAAAATAAGTGAGATCTATACTATTTTCAACAGAGAGCATCCCCTCATTATCTTGGTATACCAAAGCAAGCGAAAACTCGTCAATTGACCTTGGAAGACCCTCACTCGTGTTTCTCTCCATCCAAAAAGTCCATAAGTTGCCATAAATTGTTTTCAGAAACATATCATGATGAATTGATGAGTAAAAAATCCATTCCAGTAACACTTTCAAACTATCAAAACAATGCAAATGTGGATATTCAAAATATAAGAAAAAAGGGAGATTATGTACACCAAGAAAAGTAAAAGAAACAAAAAAAACTAGAAAAGATCAATGAAGCTTTTCAATTTTCTACACATGCCTTCTCAGAAACCATAACCATGCTCACAAGACACTTTCCATTTAGTTTCCAGGTAGTTATTTTACATTTATAAAGTATTTTATGAGAAGGTAAAAGATGCATCAGAGCAAACATGTGTCCATGTGAAGCATGCATAACCACAATAATCCAGCTCAAAATTATTTTATTTACGAAATACCAAGATTGAAGTACTGGAGGACATTTTAAGTCAAGATTTAAGCAGGGCACAATCAAATTTGTAAGCATATTCATCTGAAAACAAAGTTGCCAAAATACAAATATGACTGTTTCAGACTAAAGAATCTAAATAGAGAGTGAATCGTGAAAAACTTAATAATCATATACTAACATTATTCACACCAAAACTCATAGTAAGATAGAAAGGAATACCCAATGAGTTATAATCCACATAAATTCACTCATGGTTTATTGAGTAAATTCAATAATTAAATGCCAGAAATCAAAACGAGTATTTACAAACCTTGAGCAAAAGCTTTCCTGTGCCCAGTACAAAACCAGCATCAGTATTGCCAATACCTGTCGCAAACTGGCCGAATGCTCCTGCAGTACATGTGTGAGAATCTGTGCCTAGCAGGACCTGAACGCACATAACAAGATTAAAGCAATTATCTCCAAATAAAAACATGTGATGCCTTTTTTTAAAAAATGAATGTTGAAATAAATGATTCAAAAAACACACCTCCCCAGGTCTGCAATGACCTTCTTGAGCAAGAGCAACATGGCATACACCTTTATAATCTGGGTTAGCCTGTGAAAAACACAAGTGAACTTTAATATCCAATGTCCAGGTTATGGAAACTTGGAAAGTATTGGGAGAGATTTAGCAAAATACATTAAGAGGTTGGCATCGCAACAAAATTGAATAGTACCTTGAAATTCCCAAGATCTTTAATATCATAGAAATACTTAATATTCTGCTCAGTGCAGAAATCCCTCAAAATATCCACATTTCGATTTGCTCGCTCATCAGTTGTGAATATGTAGTGATCAGGTATAATAACAAGCTTTTCACAGTCCCAGACCTGCAATGTTGAAAGATATGAGCATCCACATATATATATTAGAAGTGAGATATAATTTTACATCAAAGATTTGAGACAAAGACTTGATCTTAATCACTGAATTATGCAGGCTATAACTCAGTGAAAGGAAAACCAGTTGCTTGACATAATTGAAGCAGAAGCACTCAATTTTATCATACAGTACAGTGTAATAATATTTAAACTAAGTTATAATTCGAATCAAAGACAAACTTCATGAGAACTTGTAAAGTGATGACTTATGGATCTCTCTTCTCGACTTAACTCTAAGTATAACTTAACACTGCAGTCCAAACAAGTGAATGAAGTTATGTGATGAGGGCCATCCAGTTATTTAAGTTTCAGAAACATCAAATATAAGGGGGAACAATCATCCAAAACCGCATATCAGCGCCATTTCCAGATACACTTGATTTGGCATATTGCTGAATTATACTTGCATAACATTAGTTAGTTATTGATTTGTTGATTGAAATTTCACACCTCCTAAGTTAAATGAATTGGCCATTTGCAGAATAACAGTCACTTAATGCAATTAGGACAAGTGATTGTGACTCTTAATTCCCTCCACCCACCCACCCACCCACCCCGGTGCAAGTCTTTGGCCTCATTTTGCATGAATGCTGTACAAATCCTAGACTTAGTTAGAATATGCACTAACCATCTATTAGTTGGTTCGATAATGATGGAATAATATATATGAATAATATAGTTTATCCAGAAGCTATTTGGGGAAATATCATGAAAAAACTTTAACTAATTGAATACCAAATCCACTTCACCTGCCAAAATATACAAGATAATCTCAGCAAAAGTTATCTACAAATGCATATTTGATATTACAAGCAACCTCACAAGAGCACCTAACCACTAGGCATCCTCTAAAAAATCAATCGATCAGTTAAGCTCCAAGAGACAACTGCTAAGTGCCAATGAGAGACAGAGAGAGGATATCTTTAAAGCAGACAAATCCAACTAGACTGACAACCTTTGGTAAAATTAAAGTTGGAAAAGCTAGCTTTTTCTAGCATTTTTTAGGTGTAAGATTTTTAAACAACAGGTTAGGAGACCTGACAGTCTTAACTAGGTGACTATATATACTTCCTGATAAACCAGAACATAACATAGATGTTCAAACACCGTAGATAAAATAACCTCTTCCTATGTGATAGTATATATAATAGAGTATAAAGAAGGAAATAACTTTGGTTATTCTGAATTGTATCATTGATGAAATAAAAAATAAATAAATTAAATGCCTGCTCCAAATTATTGAGCAATAGAAGTCCCTATGCCTTGGCATTCTGGCCAAACTCTCTCTTGAAAATTCCTATAGAACCGGGCCCGCAAACGTCATGAGTCATCAAGATATCAACATTAACCCAAACATTTTCACCGGGGCTCAATTGGGGTTTCTCAGAAGCCCTAGCCAATATCTTTTCAGTCATCGTCATTCCAGTCTTGACCTAAACAAAACAAATCAAAAACCTCACAAATAAATTGCCCCAATTTCTCAAAAACCATCAATTTAATAGCAAAATAACAAAACCCAACTGATCCAGTGGTGGATGGCTTGCGTTCGGATTGCTGAGGTGCCATAACGGAAACAACTTCCCGGGAAAAATATTTCTTCCATTTCGGAAGGTAAAATGAGGAATTTCCCGAGAAAGCAGAAAGACCCACATCTTTCTGGTATGCAAAAAGAAATTTAGAGAATTGTTAGCGAGATTTTTCTGAGAACTAAATAAACAAACGGGTAAAATGATGTGGTGGAGAAATGTATGGAAAATGATACCTGGTTGATGAAAGGCGTGAAGCTTGAAGCAGTAGCAGAGGAAGCCATTAACGAATTCTGTGGAGGGTGTGTGGTTCAGTTTGCGAAGTGGAGTGGAAAAAATATCTTTTAATGGCGGCTGCAGTTGGCTTCAGCTCCGAAGACCATTTTTTGCAAAATTACCACGTGTATCGATTAATATTATTGCATTAACTAGTTAAATAATTAAAATTACTTAAGTTAATACTGTTTAATTTCATGCAAATAAAAAGTATAATTTTATTTTAATTAATATACAAATAATCTATCTATTCTATAATAACTATTCTATTTATTTTTCCTTTAATTGATATACTAGTATTTTCTCAAAAAGTTAGGATTATCAAATATAACTGTCTATTTTTTTATTTATTTTTTACCTTTAATTGATATTTTACTAGTCCTCTATTTCAAAAATTTATACATTATTTGGTCTTTCTCTATAAGTCTTAAAGGAACTTCCAATTAAAGGAATAAAGGAATAATACTCTCAACTATATTTAATTAAGAGCGATAAATTGATTTGCAAATTTGTTTGAATAGTTCATTAAAGTTTTTCGTTCAAGTAACCAAATTATAAATAATTTAAATTTAAATATAAATAAATTTTAAAATTAAAATCGAAACCGATAAATTATTATTATCTCTAATAAATTCTAAACTTTTTTCACTCAAATTATAATTTTTATATAATATTATTAATCGATCATATTTATTCAAAAAGTTAACTTTAGAACTTTTATTCGAGATCGTATCGAATTTCATTATATCGATAACTAAAATATATACTTTTAATGTTTCAATTAAATCTTATTTTATAAGTATTTGATAAATTTTATAAGTCAAATTTAAATAATTTAATAATGAACTCTTCCGAATTTATTTACACATTTATATTTAATAAATGTGAAAGTTTTTTGAAAAGTTCTAATCGAAGGTAAGACGAACAAACTCTTTTTAAGTATATGAAGAGCTCGTACCGTTCTCATTTCTCAATATTTTCTATTAATATTTACATAGATCAAATTAATAAATAATTTCATTACCTCACAAATGCTACTGAGGCGGTCCTTAAGACAGAGTGAGGAGGATACTGAATGAGAGTATAAAGGATTAAAGGTGGTGATAGTTTTCTGGCGGGAAGGTAGAACCTTTACTGACACTCTGTAGCTTCCCCAAAAGCCCTAACCATTCAACTCAATTTCCATTCTTCAATTCCATTCACAATAGTACCATAACATGTACTGGGTTACCGCTAAATCCGTCGTCGTTTCGGTACCTCGATGGCGCACTGTAGCTCATCTGCTTCGTCGCCCACTTCACAGCCGTTCAGTCACCTCTTCTCGACCCTCACTGTAAAATCTCTTTCTCTCTCTCTCTCTATATATATAGATATAAATATGTGTGTATAATATTAATGTATTTGGCAAATTGTGCATGTTTTTTCCTTATTGTTTTGTTCTACACCAGTTATTTTCAAAATACTTATAATCTAAGAATTTAGCCAATATTGTGCGTGAGAATGAATAAAGTTAATGGTTCACCATAAACAGTCTATATGAACTGTTTGGAAAGTTGGGTTTTTATATTTAAAGCAAATAATTTAGTTTATTAAGGCTTAAGGGTCTTTTGTAAATTGTATTATACAACTGTATTTGACCATTTGTTGCAGTTGAACTGCTTTCCATTACGTGTAAGGGTGATTTGTCTTTACATTTATTCTTACTCCAGTTATTTGGAAACAAGTAAATGAATCAAAGCAGTTGAGCCAACAAAACCGTGTTTGATTTGTCTTTCACATACCATCATGTGCATGTTTTACTTTCTTTTATAGTTTTAAACCAGCTATTTCTTATATACTTAGTATTGTAGTTTAAGAATTTATCCAATAGTGTGTAAGAGAAGGAATAAAGTGTATGGTTCACCATAAACATTCTATATGAGTTGTTTGGAAAGTTGGGCGTTTATATCTAGAACAAAGAATTAAAGATAGATTATTCTATTCATCCTTCTTACATTCTAGCATGAACAGACAGATGGTTCACTTTTGATAGCAAATTTGTTGAGTTTTATTGTGTTAAACTTACTTTTATTCAGTCATTTGTATTGTATTAGTACACTTAACAGCAAATGTTCAATTTCAATATTCATTCTTTTAAATATTCTAACAGTATTGCGCAATGCATTTGGATTCGTTCCATCAAAGAACGGAAGCTTTTGAAGGGCACCACAAAAGCAACAAAAAAACTCAATGTAGGAAGTTCCCTAGAGGAAAAATCTAACATTATGTGGTGGAATGAGGTGCGTTATATCACTTGATTTGTTGCCTTTGCTGTATAACCTGCATTATGACCTGTTTTTTCCACTGGACAATACAATTTGGTGTGATTTGTTTATAAATATTTTTAACGTCATTTTTTCAATTTCAGAGAATGCAGATGTGTAGGAAGCCTTCTTCTATCCAACTGATTACGAGACTTGCCTATTCTAATTTGTTGGGAGTGGATGTCAACTTGAAAAATGGAAGGTGATTTTTTTTTTTTTAAATTTGCAGAGGAGGTTAAAGAAAATATTTTGGTATTTTGGTGATGGTTTATTTTATGTAGTCTTAAAGAGGGAACACTTAATTGGGAGATGTTACAGTTCAAGTCAAGATTTCCACGTGAAATTTTACTCTGCAGGGTATGTTAGGGTAGCTACTATGCATCTCATCTTTTTTCTATGCCTCTTATATTTGGGGTATCTTTTAATTTCATTATATTTTTTTTCATGGTTGATCAAGCATAGGTGCATTTTCATTTATCTAGGTGGGGGAATTTTATGAAGCCATTGGCATTGATGCTTGTATTCTTGTGGAATATGCCGGTTTGAATCCTTTTGGCGGTTTACGCTCAAACAGTATTCCAAGAGCTGGATGTCCTGCCATGGTACTGGATTGCTTCCCAATTTCTTTGAGTTGGCTTCTTTGTGTTGCAGATGTTATGATGTAAGATGTATTATGCAAAAAATCTGAGAGATCAGTCACTTGAATTGTTTTTTTTTGTTTTCAAGAATCTGTCTGAAATTATCCGAAATAATTGCTTTGTTCCAGTTTTAGTCCTCTGATAGTGCATAATGTACACTGTTGACCCATTCTTTAACAATTTTAGCTTACATGAGATTCTTTTAAGTTGTAAAATGTGATGTACATCGTTGGCCTTTTGCTAAGAGTTTAAAACTTTAAGAGTAATTGATACCTTGACAAAGGTATCAGAGCTTTGCTCACGCCAGGTCTTGGTTCAACTCTTATTACTTGCATTAATGTCTCCTATAATGTTAGTACACTTGCATATCGATTGTGTAATTTGATGTACCTTTGTTTGGTTTCAGCTAGGGTTAGCATGGACTGCTATAGAATGATATATTCTGTTAGGCCAAATCTCTAATTTCATAAGCTTTAGAGATTGTTGCTTACAACCATTACTACATTTTCGCTCTCTGCTATTGTAAATTCATACTCTTGTTTAAAATTATAAAGATTGTTTCTTGAAGTTTCTCCTTGACTGCTAATGTTTTACTGTGTTTCTTTGCTTCAATACTCTTCTCACAGAATTTACGACAGACTTTGGATGATCTGACACGAAATGGATATTCTGTTGTAAGTACAATGTTTTATTGTACTGGTAATATAATCTATCACTAATGTATTACACTTTGATGAATGCTTGTTTTATCTTCTAACTCATGCATGCTTGATGTTATCCATGTAAAAATATTAAACTAACAAAAATGCTGTGCTCCCGGGAATTCTCAAATCACTTTATGTTCTATTGTTGGTTTATTGACTCCTGAAAGGTCTATGCACTTCCTACTCGAGTACTCCTCATACAGCCACCTATAAGAATCAGAAATAACCTCCTCAATCTGGGAAGGAGACCTATGTATTTCTCCTGACTCACTATATACCTCCTCAACAAATTCTTACTTCTTCTAACACTTTCCACCTTAAAACATCTTTAAATTACAAACCCCATTCCCCTTCCTTGCTTCACATACATCTAGCCTTTCATCTCTGGCTGGTATCTTTCTTGAAGCAACCTCCTATAAAGTCTAAACATTCTTACGTTTGGCCCTCACTACTTCAAGGTCATTAGATAAACAACATAGCTCCTCAAGACTAAATCAGGCGTATTTTTCAAGTGTTTTAATAGCTATTGCAAGAAATTCAGGAAGGTCATGCATGGTGTTCCTTATATATTTCAAAATGTTATGTTTCTTCGTTTGAACAACAGATATATAAATATGGTTTGCCTTTGGCTAAGTAGGGTGCTTAGTGATGCTATCGCTAGATTTTTTATGCGTTCTTATATTATATGTAATAATTGATTTAGCTAGACTTCTGAAAAAAATGTGTTTTATAGTGCATAGTGGAGGAAGTGCAGGGTCCAACTCAAGCTCGTTCTCGGAAAAGGCGTTTTATATCTGGGTAATCACATGCTAATTATTTGTTTGTTATACTTTGCTCAACTTTTTTGCATGACTTTTTCTTTCTGGTTTTCTAGTAGGTTGCTATCACGATCTGTTCTATAGTGGACCTCCTGCTAAAGAATATTAGCTATAAAAGCTAGTTCTTCAGTTCTAAAGAAAGGAAACATACATAACTTTTGAATTGCTAGGTTACCTTTGTACATATTTTGTAATGTAGTTAGCTTTAATTAATTGTTGGGAAAGACATAAGTTTTGGTGTATGTCATTGTGTGTATATATAACTAGTCTTATATATGGATATCTATATGTTCATATTATTGAGAAAATCTTAGGTTACTGATATGAAGGTGTGTGTCTCTCGCTATAGACTCTATTTATGGTAATAAGAGATTGTAGGTGTGTCTCTTTATCTGTAGTTATTTCTCTTTTGAATTGCACAACATAATTCAAGCTAGGAGTTATTGGGACTTGGTTATTATGTATTTTGAAGGGTTCTTCTGCTTCTTCTTTTTAAATGCCATTGAACAAATCTTTTGGGGTTATCTATTTTAAATTCAACACTTCCTCTTGTTAAGTGTCCCAAACTGCAATGCCAGACTTGGTGTCTGAACTATTGAAGGGACTAAGGGAGGCAGTGGTGTATGTAGTTGAAATTTTGAAATGGTAGGTTGTAGCATGTAGTTAAGGTACGTAGAAAATGTAAAAATTTGTACCACCAAATTGTTCAATCAAAGTTCAGCAACTTTACCAGGTGATAATTGAGCTCAGTAGCACATTCTGTCGACCTTCAACGTACAATTGACTGTAACTTTTCCTAGTATACTTCATGATAATTAAGTTGTCGTTGACACTACAATGGGATATTGTGTTGAATTGTGTAAATCTAAAGTTCTGTCTTAATAATGTTGGGGGAGCTATTACCGAAGGCCTTTGGCCCGAGTGGTACGGCTCAACTCATGGTAAAAGGTTGACGGATCGAGCCTTTGCATGGCAGGGTAAGGTGTGTGAGTGTGTTTAAATTTCAGTCTAATATAGCAAAAAAAAAAATGTTGGGGGAGGGTGTGTTTAATTCAAGTGTGTTATAATTTTTTTTATTTGTTTTGATGACGAAGTTTTCCTTCTTTTTAATTATTTATGCATATCTTTCTCTAACTTGTTTTACGTGTTTAGGCATGCACATCCGGGCAATCCTTATGTCTTTGGACTTGTTGAAGATGATCATGACATTGATTTCCCAGAACCAATGCCAGTAGTTGGTATGATAAAAATACATCTATGTTAAATGGTTCTGTTTGAGGCTGAGCTATTCAAAATTATGTTTGTCAACAAAGTTCATCAACCTATATTTGTTCTTTTTTGGAACAAAAATTTATTTGTTTAGTTGTGTTGTTTTGTATATGTAGGTGTGTCTCGCTCTGCAAAGGGGTATTGCTTAATTTCAGTACTGGAGACTATGAAAACATATTCTGCAGAGGATGGCCTTACTGAAGAAGCTTTAGTTACCAAACTTCGTACTTGTCGGTACCATCATTTGTTTCTGCATAGATCGTTGAAACACAATTCCTCAGGTTTCAAGATTTTGTATTCTGGTATTTTGAGGGTTCATAAATTGTGTGTTGTGACTTGGGGCTGATGCTATCATTTGAGGACAATGTTAGACAACGAAGTAGTTTCATTTAGCGTCATAGCTTTGTTCTTGTTAATGTGATGCATCCTTCTACATCCTATCTACTTGTATATTTTTAAAACTGTCTTGTCAATTTTACACGTTCAAATCCCTTCTGCCTTAATGTTACTACCTCTTTCAGTCTCATTGCTGGGTGGAGCTACAAATGGATTGGAAACTAGATATCAAAGGATGTTGTGTTTTATTTACTGATTTTTTTTCCAAAGAGATTTGTATAAAAAATTTAACCCCCTTTTTCCTTATTTTGTTAGTTAATGTTAAACTACCACCTGTTTAGGGTTGTCATAAGTTATAGAAATAAAAATGTAGTAAGAAAGATATGGCTAGGCACTTGTGCGCTGATGCCACTCAATTTTCTTTAGTCAAATAGTTTTTCATATTAATCTGTAAATTTACACTTTCTCCTACGAAATGTTTCATGTTATAGTTAGATGCCTAGATTATCCGGCCTATATAATTCCCTCTGATTGATTTTTAGACTTTCAGTATTATTGATGACATGCAATTTGATGTTTCAACGTTTATTTTGAATATTTTTAAGTTGGTCTTTTTCTTATTTGGTACCTTCTATATCTGAATCAATCTCTTCCGATTATTCCTTCTAGAAAGGACAATATTCTCGTAAGCTCTAGAAGGTTTGATGAGAGTCTGAATTATATGTTGAGTCCAGCTAAGCATTCGATAGTAATTTAAACACTATCTTGAAGTCGTAATAGCATTAGTAAAAGAGAACGAAAGTAGTCTGACAAAGATTTAATAGTTTCATCTTCTTCAGAGAGATCAAAAGTTTAATTTTTGCACACCTAATTTCAATACCTGACTTCTTTTATAAGTTCAGTCTTTATAAAAGCTTCTTTCTCACAAGTAATCGTAACATCACCAATTTTAATCAAATTCTTTGAGCTTTGAGTGACTTAACGGCTAGAACAAAATTGATAGTTCCCTATCCCTCTCCCCCCCCCTCCCCCCTCCCCCTAGATTTATATTCTTGTGACCTTATTAGCTTTGTTGCTTTCCATTATATTCAACAATTTTTTGTAAGAAGGAAAATCACTTCTAACATATTTTGTGCTATTGATTGATGTCTCAAAGTCTTCCCTTAAGATGAAAGCGTGTAGTTGATCCTTGACTTGATTAGACTTTAGAGCCTTCCTTTTCAGGGACTTGTCGTTGGGGAGAGTTTGGTGAAGGTGGGCTATTGTGGGGAGAATGTATTGCCAAAAATTTTGAATGGTTTGAAGGCAACCCGGTTAATGAACTCTTGTTTAAGGTTCACCTTTGATTTAATCTGATTTTTTTTGTGCTTTTCCTACTGTTGAAACTTTTCAACTTTTACATTTTTAGTCGGTTGTGAAAATTTAGGTAAAAGAGCTTTATGGTCTTGACAATGAAGTCACATTTAGAAACGTCACTGTTGCTTCGGAAAACAGGCCCCGTTCTTTACACCTAGGAACAGCCACACAAATTGGTTAGAATACAAAATCTTGGATTCAGTTATTTTACACTTTACTCTAGTACTACTGCTTCATTATGAGCAGCATTTTTTGTTTCCTGTGGTGCATTCTTCCAGGCGCTATATCAACTGAAGGGATACCATGTTTGTTAAAGGTTTTGCTCCCGTCAAATTGCACTGGTCTACCTGTTTTGTAAGTGGGAAGCTCTTTAAGGTTATTTAACCATTCGGCTTAGGACTGTTATAGCTGTTTGATGAATTGTTTCTGGTTTCCCTTTTTGTTGTATGCCCACTGTCGATCGGTCGGGATCCTATAGAAGTTCATCTCAGCAAACTCCCCTATATGACAGTTCAGTCACCCATGGAAGTTGGAACCACCAGCCTTCACATACCTGTTAATAAATTTCTAAACGCTTCCCCCTCAAGCAGGAGCATAGATATTAAATTTGACTGGCTTGTGAAAATAAACTCAATTCAGTTAACCCCAACTCCACCCCCCAAAAAAAAAAAAAAAAAAAAAAAAAAGTCTACAATGAATAAATTAGGAAGTTGAAATCTTCACATTGCTTGTCGATATAATTTTCTGTTGAAGTTTCTTGTAAACGAAGTTACAATCTACCTCAATGTTCTTGGTATGTTCATGGAAATTGGACACGCAATGTGTATGAAGTGAATAAATATAAGTTTTTCCCCCTCGCATAAAATTCTGCCATTTAAAGTCTATAAACATAACGGTTTTTGTAACATTTTAAAGAAGAATTGTTTAAAAAATTGAGTTCAGTTAGTGGAATGGTAACACATTTAATTTAGTGGCTCAATTGTAAGTTGGACCCTAGTTAGTCATGAAAATGCATTTAACTTGACAATTGACTGATTGAACAATTATGTTGACAGATAATAAACTAAATACAAATTTGGAATGTTGAATAATGGACAAAAGAAGAGATGAGATGAGACTAACACTACCAGTTTCAGGAACAGTGGCAATGAATTCCATCTTATAGTCAATCCTCCCCTTCCCTCCCTTCTTGGCCCATCTTATAGCCAATCCTCCCCCCTCCCCTCCCTCCCTCCCTCCTTCCTCCTTGGCCCTGCTTGATCGGCCACCTCCTGCATTATCCTATGATTACGAACCTAGGACCTCCTGCATTGCAAGAGGCCTAGCCAACTGAGATAGAGCTTTGGTGTTTAAGGAAATTATATTGCAAATGTTTGTTTCCTCAAATTTTATTGAAATTTCATTCATGTAACTGCACCTTTTTTTATAGGGTAATATCCAGATTAACACCTGGGGTTTTACCAAAAATCCCATATGACCGCTTTTCGTTTTAAACAGAGACAAATAAACCCTTGTAGTCTTGAAGCTAAGTGAAACAGTTAACTTTTCCATCCAAGATGACCCCTTCCCTTTGTGTACGGTTTGAAACATGTGGGCAACAATTTCAAAGTAAGACACAAAGGGAAGGTGTCATCTTGGATGAAAAAGTTAAAAGTTTCTAGTCTCACTACTACAGGGATTTTCATTTGAGCCATAAGTGGTTATGTGGGATTTTGTCAAAACTCTAAATGGTCATCTGAATTTTAACCTTTTTTTATTTGACATGTTGGAATGATCTTTGGCTCCTTGGTATGTCAAATTGTCCGCTGTCAGGTATGTTAAAGATCTTCTTTTGAATCCTCCTGCTTATGCAATTGCATCAACAATTCAAGGTGAGTGGTTGAGTGGTGTTATAACTTACACACCTTGTATTAATCAACCTGGTTGTAGGATCATATGATTTTGATAATACATGCTGTTTCTTATCGCTCTGTTGCTATTAGGCAGTTCTTACTTTTAGAATGCTTTACAGCAGAGTGGTTTTCTATGCATCTCTGTGGTCTTGAGCAGGGGGTAATTTTAGAGGAAGAACCATATTAAATAATTGATTGAGTTATTAACTTTCATTAGTTCACTTTTTAATTCTTTCCTTTCCTTTTTTCCTCCGTTTCTTTCTTCGGTGCCTTCCAGTCCTCCATACTTTAAATATCTTCCTCATCTATTAATCTTCTCTTCTTCTAATAAATATTAATACTTAGAAGAGATTTGAAGTAAGTCAGCTCCCTTGGTAGTTGAAGCCTAGTGGCATTAATTTATGACTGTTGTAGCATTGAGTAGATTTTTCTAGGCTGGCTTTGGTTTTAATCAGTATATTTTTCTTTCCATAGAAGTTTTCCTTTCTGAATGATAACAAGATAACATATTTGGTCCAATGTGAAATTGCTATATCTTTTCAACAAGTAGAAACATGGATTTGAGTGTCGTGATGGATTTTTCTGAAGAGAAAAGAATAACAAACCAAACTTTGTGGCAATCAGTTGGAGTTTTGAGATACCAAAACTTACAGATGGTTGATTGATCCGCAACTGGATTTACATCAATTGGATTCTCAATGCTTCTTTGGATTTTATTGACGGGGTTAATGCTTAAACCTATAGGCTATAATTTTCACGACTTTAGTTGGCATATCTTCTGCTTCTAGATTTTTATTGATAGGATTGGGTGAATTTTTTGTTTCATCAACTGACTAACTTTGTATTTAAAAAGTCTGTTGAGATTAATTAAACAAAAAAGAATTAATGCCTTTGTCTGGACTGTGATCATATATGTATGAGATTATCTAGCTGTGAATAGGAGTGTTGATCCTTTAGCAACAAGATTGTGGTTGTCTTCCCTTTTGCAAGCTTTAACTAGTTTCTGAATATATATGATATACATTTCCTCATCACTAATGTGATATTATCATGTATAATTGCATATTCATCCGATTTTTTTCCTCATTGTGAATATTACGTGATACTGTCATATAAACTCCAACTTCCTATGTGTTGAAAATTCTAAACTTTGTATCTGATATTGCAGAAATATGCAAACATATGAGCAGTGTAACATGCTCAATTCCCGAGTTTACTTGTGTTTCATCTGCTAAGGTTATATTCCAGTTACCTTGTTAGCATTAGCAAAACATATCTGCATTTTGACTTGTAAAGAAAGAAAAAAAGATATCTGCATTTGGTATCAAAGTATTGCTAGCTTTTGGTAATTGTGAATGGAATCTAAAAATGTAGTCATTTAATCATTTCAAGTCTGATTTTTATGACAACTTTGGGAATGCTCATCATTTTACATGGATTTTGGTCTTGATTCTCTTTCTATACTCCATATAAATTAAACTATGGACTATTGAGTGGTTGTTGCTGATGGCATTTGAAATTTTTTGTTTGTGTTGTCATCTGTGCACTGTAATTGTGTAAATCATATAATTTTTCTTCACCTTGAATGAAACAAGCCAACATTTCTCCAGTGTCAAGCATACTATTCTTTAGAATCTTATGTTTCTAAAATTAGATTAAGGAGATATTACAGACATGTTGATCTCAAAACTATATCAAGAAATACAAGTTTCACATGCGTAATTTGTCTATCCACTTAATTAGATGATCACCTCTGGTTCTAGTTCCACATGAAAAAAAATACAATGCGTTTCTTGATATTCGGAGATGTGATGGTTGATGTGTCCTCGTGTGAACTGTGGTCAAAGCTGTGAATCCTGCTAGTTTAATTGGAATTTGGTTGTATTATGTGTACAATTATTTATCCAGCTAAGTATTGTTCCCTGGACGCTCGATGATTCTGATTTCTGGATATATTATTCCATGATTGTTCCTGTTATCTCACCCCACCAACAAGAGAGACCTGCCAAAGACCAAATATATTATTTTAGGACTTGCGTAAGATCCGTTTATGTTATTTATTCATTCATGTTTTTTAATGCCATTGGTAACTAGAAACAACTCTTTGAATTTTCCGTAAATGAGGAACATTGGGGAGGGTTACATCATTAGGTGATCTAGCTCCTGGAATTTCAGGGTAATTCACTCTCCATTAAGTTGTAGGAAGTTGATTAAGTGCTTGTTAGTTGCTTGGTTAGTACTCTAATTCCTAACTTGAAAATTGGTGGTTCGTCAGATCGAAGTATCAGTCACCAATGTTATGGTTCAGAAAGCTGATATAGAATTTGACCAAACCCCCCCTGATATAGACGTCTTTCTGAATGTTTTTTCTCTCTGCACCTGTTAATGTTATGGATATGCTTCATGTCTGTTCATATTTCAAATATCAGTCACCTGTGTTATGGTTCGGAAAGCTGATATAGAATTTGACAAAAAAACAAAAGAAAACAAAACTGATAAAGACGTATTTCTGAATGTTATTTCTGTCTGCATCTGTTAATGTTATGGATATGCTTCATTTCTGTTCATATTTCAAGTGTCTTAATAATTTTTCTCTTGAATTGTTTTATACCGGCGATCTCCTAATATCTTGTTTATTTTGCAGCTTGTAAAGCTACTTGAGTTGAGGGAGGCTAATCATATTGAGTTTTGCAAGATAAAAAATGTGGTTGATGAAGTCTTGCAGATGTACTACGGAAACTCTGATCTCAACGAAATCCTGAAATTATTAATGGATCCAACTTGGGTGGCAACAGGATTAAAAATTGACTTTGACAAATTAGTAAGTGATAATCTATGGTGTATGTATTGCTTTTCATTGGGTATCAAAAAATTTCCACTATATTTGAATTAATAGTAATATTTAAAGAAAAAATACAATATGAAAGCAGCAACATCTTATAATTTAGACACTGACCATTATCTTTTTCTAAACAAGTATATGCAGAGCCTTCTTGAGTTCTGATATCTTACATAGTGAATTATTTAGACTCGAATGTTTGGTTAGTGTTATTTAATGCATCTCTTATCTGAGACAGGAAGATCTAAATCTATTATTTATATACGAAGTGAGGCAAGATACTGAGTTTTGAGGCACTACTTTTTTTTTTCTTAATTAAAAATGTGGTCAGTAAATTGAATTCACGATACCTCATGTTGGACCATTAACTCAAATATCAAATGATAATTTAGGTTTTTTGGTTTACACTTTTGCTACGTTTCATTACTCACAAGCTTTGGAATTAGAATTCAAAGAACATTTCAATTCCATATAATTGAAATTTAGTTAAAATTTGATGCTCGATTCCAATTCCAATGTTTGGAGTTCAGTTGCCAAAATAGCTTTAAGGTGTTTTGGATTGTCCTTTTGAGACATTTATTAAAATTTGAAATTTGAAATCTTATTTGTTGTTTATAGATTTGGTACTCCAGACTACTAGAGGGTGGAAGATGATGTGTAGGACAAGGCCCAAAGTTTTAAGACAACCAGATATTTTGTCGTTGTGCTCCAGTGGTGATCGTCTTCAAATATTTAAAATATATGTTTGGAAACTGTAGAGGACTTAAATATCTTTCATGGGTCTTAGTTTACCTTGTATGGTATTTTGTGGTAATCGTCTAATTCACAGATATTTCAAAATAAATTTTGTGGAATACATGCAACATTGTTATTTTGTGCTTTCCTAGTGTGAGAGCACTAACATGACTGCATGTCTGTTGCTCCTACATGGCTTTTGCCCTAATCCATTTGATAGCTGTTTCTTTTCTCGGTAGCTTCTGTTCCCACTCGCTCTCTTGTCACAGTTTGTTAATTTGATTTATTCTAGATGCATTCTGAATTTTCTCTATGTACCTATATACATATGCAGAAATTTCAAGTTTGCTATACAATGAACTATTTTTCTCCTTCCATTTTTGCCATTTCTTTCCTTAGATAATAAAAAAATGGCATATTATCCAAACTCTTTCAGAAACTTTGGAATTTATCTTCATTTGAAAATGTCTCTTCCTACACTTGATGTCTCTGAACTTTCTTATCCTTTATTTTTTAGGTAAATGAATGTGAGTGGGTGTCCCATAGAATTGGTGAACTCATCTCCTTAGATGATGATAGAGATCAAAAGGAACATTCCTACCTGGCCGTCCCAGGTGACTTTTTCGAGGAGATTGAGTCTTCATGGAAAGGTCGTGTAAAAAGGACCCATTTAGAGGAAGCATTTACAGAAGTGGAAAAGGCAGCTGAGGCCTTATCTTTAGCTGTAAGCCTTTTGCTTTGCCTGTTATAATAGGTAGTATGGTACTTTACTCTACAGATTATCTTCCTAAGAAAGTTATCCTGATTTTGATGTATGTGATGATCATGCATCTCCTTGTTGTTTATTGAGTTTTATTCTTATATGTAATTATGACCAAGAGTTCACCTCTTTGGAGTAGGGTTATATACTTATATATGGGAATTCAAGAGTACTGGATGGTTGTGAGTTGTGATGAACTGAATCAGTAGTTATTCTTCATTCATATTTTGTTGTTTTGTTTTGTTGTGTAGGATTAGGCATGCGGTGAAAATTGTGAGTGCTTGTCTCACATCCGTAAAGTGAAGCCTCCCAAGCTACATATAACATAGGTTATGAGTCTCCCTCCTATTGCTATACTGTACTTGGTGGCAAACTCTGTAGTCTGTACTGGTTTCAGGGTTGAATCTTGGGAGGGGGGTTGGTGAAGTCTTTGAGTCTTTGATTTGACCTTTGTTAAATCCTGGTTATTTAGTCTGTCACTTCTCTCGAAGCCAGAGTAGAATGTGGTGGAACAATTGAAAAACTTGGGTCAGAGCGTAAGCTAGTGATGCTTTTGAATATTGGGCTACCAAAAGCTCGTTATCGTTAGCAAGGCAAGGTTCGAAGCGTGGTTTTAAAAAGATAGGAGAGCACCCCTTCTCTCGAAGTTACGGGGTCATTTTGCCAAGTTCCTTCAACATGGTTCCCTCAAGCGCCCTAATATACTCTACTTGTTCACCTGTGTTGGTTTGGTAAAACTTAATCTGAATCGTAGTTCAGATTGTATCTGTTTAGCATGCTTTCTTGCAAATTTAATGTTTATTGAAGTTTGTCTCCTACAGTTTAGTGAAGCCTTCACAACTAGTATATGCTCCACTGATTGCCATGGTACTTTTATGTTGGATGCTCTCAGACTCAGACAGAAGCAACCTACCAAACTCATTGGAAGCATTAATATAAAACATTAGAATTCTGGGCATTACTAATTGGTTTATGGATTCATACTTTACAACCTTAGTTTGTTGAAGGTTTTGAGTGCATGAGCCTGATGAACAATGTTGCGGGACTAGTAGTAAGAACAAAAATCAGGGGAAGTGTTTTCCAAACAACATTAAGGATGTTAGAGATGAAGGTCAAAATTGTATAGCACTGTTCCAAGGAAAATCTAACTAGTCTTATATAAATAACTTTGTCGCTCTAAAGGTTATTAGTAACTAATGCCAACAGTTAGAAATCCTAACATTATACATCACAATACCCATCTTGGTTGGGAAGTAGATGAACTAATAAATTGGTGATTATCTATAGTAAGGTTAGCACCATTTAGATGAGTGGAACATCGTTTATGGAAGGAAAAGAGAATCTCCTTGGTCATTTCCATCTCTTTTCCTCGGCATTCTTTTCTTTTGGCTTCATGAGGTGTTCTTACTTCTTAGGCTCTATTATGATTATTGTAGATTTTTGGAAGAGTTTGTGTTGGTAGCCTAGTGTAAGTAGTATTTTGCAGACTCTTTGTATAAGGTGTAGGATTATGATTTTTATGAGGCATAGGTTTGCCTTTTATATCCCTCTATGCCTTTGGATACTGCACCGTGTAATTGGGTTCGCCCTCTTTTGGTACTTCTAGTGGATTTAGTTTCTGGTAGGATGAAAGCTAAGAGTAAAGCACATTTTGCGGTGCTTTTGATGAGCCTAAACGTAAAGTACGCTTGTATGCTAATACCAATAATTGTCTTCAGTGATTTTCACTTTTTGTAATGCAAGCTTATAAACTCTCGACTTCTGGATTCAGAAAATCATTTTGTAATGGACAAACTTTCAACAATTATGCAGGTCACAGAAGATTTCTTACCTATCATCTCAAGGATAAAAGCTTTGACAGCACCACTTGGAGGACCGAAGGGGGAAATATTATATGCTCGGGAGCATGGAGCTGTCTGGTTCAAGGGCAAACGATTTGCACCAGCTGTTTGGGCTGGTACCCCCGGAGAAGAACAAATAAAGCAGCTCAAACCAGCTGTAGATTCAAAAGGCAGAAAGGTTGGAGAGGAATGGTTTACCACAATGAAGGTGGAGGTTGCACTAACAAGGTGGAAAATTTTGGAATTTGGTACTCATAATCCATCCTATGAGTAATTGCCTTTTGTGGAAGAGAGAGTGAATGCTCTTGTTTCTGTTTCAGTTACCACGAGGCAGGTGCTCAGGCAAAAGCAAAGGTCTTGGAATTGTTGAGGGGACTTTCTGCCGAGTTACAAGCTAAAATTAATGTCCTTGTCTTTGCCTCTATGTTGCTAGTCGTTGCAAAGGCATTATTTGCTCATGTGAGGTTGGGTACAAATTTATTGAGTTTCAGAATTGTTCATTAGTTATATTCTGTTTTGCATTAGCAATGTTTTCCCTAATTTGAATCATTTCATCACATGTGGTTCACTATTGCATGCTTTTCTTCGTTCTTCAAGGAGATATTCTTTAAAATGTGTGCAATATTAGTTTCTAAACAGGTAATATATCAATATATTTCAAAGAAAGGATGGTCCAATTTTAATCTTTTGACTAGATTTGGTTGCATTCAGTTGACATCAACTAAAGATTGCTGCATCAAGATGTAGAAATCCGTTCATAAAAACAAAATCTAAAAATTCTTCTTTATAACGTAGATCATCAAACTTCATTCATATTTTTTATCTTCATCTTCAAAGGTGTTCTTTGTCTTTGCACTTGTGGATATAAGATAGACATTCCTGTTAAAAATGGCAAGACATTTATCTTCATCTTCACTTAATAACAAGACATTTGTGTTAAAATGGTTTATCTTTAGTATTCAGTTTTGACCTTATACCATTTTAGCTTAGGATAATTTTACACCTAGAATATTAGAAATTTAGAAATTCCACATATATACTTGGGACTCATTAAATTAATGAAAGAAAAGGAAACAACCAAGGTATTGAATGATTGAATCTGAAGCATGCTTTTTCAGTTGCCATATTAAATTAAATATATTCGTAAGTATGCAGTCTATCCCTTCGCAACCTTGACTGGTTGTTCATTCCTTCAGATTGATTCTTTCCTGATAATATATAATTAATATATATTTATTGCAAGTGATTCAAAATATACTTAACATGTTGATGTGTTCTTCTTGTGGTTTCTGCATCCTTATTATCCGAAGACAAGTTTTAATTGTAATCTTGATTTTTGTTGATACAGTGAAGGTAGAAGAAGGAAATGGGTTTTCCCCACCCTCGGTCAGTTTCATAGTTCTGAGGTAGTATTAAAATTGCCAACCTTTTGCATCTTCGTGTTAGTTGATTTATTGGCTCAAAATTTATTAGTATTTGACTTATATTTTGCAAAACCGTGTACCCATTCACGTGGAGTTGATTTTATGCATCATCAGGAATCCATTAGATTGTGAAATTAGTTTGATTATATCTCAGTACTGAAATGATCAGAATTCTTCTAAAATGCCAAGATCAGCTTGTGTGAACTTTGATACTTTTGCTGCGTATTAAGCTCATTCAAATATTGTGATTATTTAACCACTTGAATTCCAAGCTCGGACAGATCAACTGTTTTTGAGCCAAATATATTAAAAACCTGAACAAAAAGAAGTGGCATCCAAGCTGCAGTCCTCTTTCTACATGTGCAAAGAGAACTTTTTATACAATATATCATTTTTGGTTATGTTTCTTTCTCTTGGGTGAATGATGACTCGCTATGAAGGAGGTGCTGAGGTTTGATTTTCATCTCATACTGTTACATCCTAATATTTGGAAAGGGTAGTCCATATGGATCAGGATTTTCATTTGCCTACGTGGGCAATGCTAAATCTATATTGCAAGGATGAATTGTACTTGCTGGCCCTTGTTTTCCTTCCTTTTGCTTTTATGAACAAGAATTAGCATTTTATTGAATAAAACGAACAAAAAGGGGGAAGGATCAGAAATCATGTTTTAAATTTGTTATAGTTGGTTGTTGCTCATTGTTTTATATTACTAGAATTTTGTGTTTTTGTTAGTCAGCAACAGCAACCCCTCGTGCAATCCCCTCTTGTGCGTAGAGACGGACCAAGGTGCATCATAATGCATGAATCAAACCGTACGATAACACTAAGCCACTAACAACGCAAGGAGATGACTTTTTTCTTCTTTTTTTTGGTGTGGGGGGGATTGCAAACGAGAATACTTGAATTCAAGAATTTGCATACCCAGAGCTTTGATTCCATGTTAAGTCGCTTATTGCTCTAAAACCTTGAGCATTGGGAAGAGGGCCCAAATGTTTTTCAACTTTACAGTTTCTGTGGCTGAGTATGTTTGCTGTTTATATCATATCTGTGTATGAAAACAGTATCTTTTGCTGCAAAATCTGTGTATGAAGGAAAACACTTCCTGTCTGTGTTGCATTCTTCAACTACTTTCCTTGTCAGCAATCCATTGTCATTCAAAACACCAAATCTTTATACTGCGAATGCAGAAAGTGGGGCCATCAGATGAAGCTGATGGGATGAAGATAGTTGGCCTATCACCATATTGGTTTGATGCAGCGGAAGGAAATGCTGTACAAAATACAGTTGATATGCAATCACTTTTTCTATTGACTGGACCAAATGGAGGTGGTAAATCCAGCTTGCTTCGATCAATTTGTGCAGCTGCTTTACTTGGAATATGTGGATTCATGGTTCCTGCTGAATCAGCCTTAATTCCACATTTTGACTCCATTATGCTACATGTGAAATCTTATGATAGCCCTGCTGATGGAAAAAGTTCATTTCAGGTGCACTTATATGTTCTATTGTTCTGCACCTCACCATTTTGATATTCATGTTTCCTTGTCTATTTCCTCTAAAAAATCTGCAGTACGGCACGCTTCATATGTTTCAACAGCCGAGTAGTTATAATAGCCGACACTTAAAAAGTTGGCCTTGCATATTGAATTTTTTCATTAATCAGTGCTCAACACCAGGGACAATAGAAGAAAGATTTTTGGAATTTTGTGAACGTTAGGCCTAACTCAACTCAACTTCACCTTTTGTCCCAAACAAGTTGGGGTAGGCTACAAAGAATCTTATATTACAGTGAAAAAGTAGAAAAAACATGTAATAGTAATACTCTATGTAATCACATTTCGCCACTCATTCCTATAATAGGCAAAGTCCCACGTTATATCTATATCAAGTCATTAAAGTTAGGCCTTGTCTTCTTATATTTACATATCATGTATAGCTTGGTCCAATTCAAAATATGTAATAGTAATACTCTATATAGTTGTCCATTCCCCCTCAAATTTTTGAATAAATAGTTGTATCTGATTTTGGGTGATCAAGTTTATTTACTTTTGTGGAGAACTTCTACACTTGGTGTTTTCTGGAAGAATATCATATTAATTGCTACTGATTCAATATTTAATAGGCAAAGCTCGATTAATATTATTGTTCCAACTTTGATTTAGTGAAAATGATGTTCATGGTTTTTTCCGTAGATTCATATTTCTTCCTTAGACAGTACATTGATTGGTGTAACCTCTTTTTGTCTCATCAGGATAATTGATTATCCCTTTTTTGTGGTAAAAATTGGCCTCAAGTACGGTGATTATAACCAGCGACCAGTATAATTGACTATCTTATCTCCTGTTATTGTTTGTGTTGATTTTTCAGATTGAAATGTCAGAGGTCCGTTCTATAATAACTGGAGCCACTTCAAGGAGCCTTGTGCTTGTAGATGAAATATGTCGTGGAACAGATACTGCCAAAGGAACATGTATTGCTGGTAGCATAATTGAAACTCTGGATACAATTGGCTGTTTGGGTATTGTATCCACTCACTTACACGGTATCTTTGAGTTACCACTGACTACACAGAACACTGTATATAAAGCAATGGAAACAGAATATATTGATGGTCAACCAAGACCAACATGGAAGTTGACAGATGGGATATGCAAAGAAAGCCTTGCTTTTGAAACAGCTCAGAGGGAAGGCGTCCCGGAAACAATAATCAAAAGGGCCGAAGAGCTATATCTCTCAGCTTATGCGAAAGATTCATCTAAACCACGAAAAGACACAGAAGTAGATTGTTTCACTTCTGATATAGATGATCAGCCTAGTAGCATTAGGAAAAAGACTGCGCATTCTACAATTTCATCAACAAATCGAATGGAGGTTCTCCGCAGGGAAGTAGAGAGCGCTGTGACTAATATATGTCAGAAAGCATTGCTTGAACTCTACAAGAAGAAAAATATGTCTGAACTTGCAGTGTTAAATTGTGTTTTGATTGCTGCTAGGGAACAGGCACCTCCATCAACAATTGGTGCCTCAAGTGTCTATGTTTTGCTTAGACCTGACAAACGACTTTATGTTGGAGAGGTACTTAATCTTTCTGCATATTTATTTAGTATGTTACAAATATTCTCGAATGTATTGTCATCTTTTTCAACTAAAATCAATTGCATCAAGCTCCATGTGCATAATCTCACTTCATTTGATAGAGCAAAGCGGATTAGTTTGCTTATGCCTTGAATTTGAATTGTGCTGCCCTGTTAGGTTGAACATTCATGAGTTCTGATTATTTATGCATCCTTATTATAGCAAATGCCAAAGCGTACTTCATTTAGGGATGACAATTTAAACCGAAACCAGTTGAACCGCATCGAACCAATCAGTTTTTATCCGAACTGTTGAACTTGTCGATGCGGTTTTGGTGCAAAATTTTTTAAACCGGGACCGTTGTGGTGCGGTTTTGGTTTTTTTGCCTCTAAACCGCTGCGCACCGCTTTTTGAACCGGCAGTGCACGGTACTTGAACCGCTCTATATATACTTGTTTATTTTAGTTATATATCTATATTTCATAGTATTATTATTTTTATATATTGTTATATATAGTCATAGAGTTACTAAAACATATTTTTATTATTTTTTACTCCTACTGTCCTACATATCAAAAGTTAATTTATGAATATAGTACATATAGTTGACATATATTAAAACTATAATAATGTTAAAATTATACGGTTTTGGTATAGAAAAATCTTTAACCGCTACCGGTGCGATTCCGGTTCGAGATTTTTTAAAATCGGTACAGTTTCAAATCACTTAAAATCAAGAACGGCACCACATCATTGTCATCCCTAACTTCATTGCAGTTTAGACGTTCTTTTTCCCCTAAATAAATGAATTATTGACTTTATGAACAACCTGTTACAGACAGATGATCTTGAGGGCCGAGTCCGTACTCATCGCTCGAAGGAAGGAATGGAGAATGCTTCGTTCCTATATTTCCTTGTGCATGGGAAGAGCATAGCTTGCCAACTGGAAACTCTTCTCATCAACCAGCTCCCTAGTCAAGGGTTTCGACTTACCAATATTGCTGATGGCAGGCATCGGAATTTTGGCACCTCCAACGTCTCCTTGGAAAATGTTACCCTGCATAGGTGAATCCATATCCCTCTGTCCAACATCTGAAAAGATGCTAAGCTCGTCATGAGATAATCATAGCAAATTTAAAACAATTAGCGAGGTCTTTATACTAGGTGTACAGTGGTGGCAGCAATTTTGGGTTCGATGTCTGTTGATTCTCTTAGAGCATGCATTTTGTTGTTATTGTAAGTTTTTTGTTCAATTACAACATAATTAATGGTGAACTTGATGTCTTCATCTAAGATCTTTGTTCGTCTCCATTTGCCATAACTTTTTTGTACAGGACCTGGATGGATTTGTCCTTGAGCTCTTGAGGCTGAGGGCTTGGCCAATATTAAGCAATGAAGCGACTTTATCACTATCTTTACACCTTAGATTATTGGTTTCGGAAAAGAAGTTAATCATGGGTACAGATTTTGTTGTTTAACTTTGATTCCTTACAGCTTTCAGGACTGGCTATCTACTGCAATTTCATAGCATTGATCGGCCACATCATGAAAACTGATATTTTCAGTTTGTTTGTTTGCAAGGATTATACTTGAGATAATTATATGGTAAGAGGCTAAGAGCATCTCCAATAATCTTTTCAATTATTTTGGGATACTCAATTAGGTAAGTTGTATCAGAAAAATTATATCCAACAATTTGATTTTGTCTCTTCAAAATATTTATTTTGTTTTAGGAGAATCAAAATCATATGAAAAAAATTAAAAATATTTATTTTCTTGATGGGTTTGATGCGCAACTCATTTTAAAATTAGTTCAAGAAGAAAAAAAACTTGTTGAAGAACAAAAGATGGAATTATTGAAAAAAAAAAGCTTGGAACAAAATGATAAAAAGTTGGCAACTCATTTTAAAATTAGTTCAAGAAGAAAAAAAACTTGTTGAAGAACAAAAGATGGAATTATTGAAAAAAAAAAGCTTGGAACAAAATGATAAAAAGTTGGAAGCTGACCAGAACAGAGAAGATGAAAGAATCATATTATTGGATACAAATAAAATGCCTCCTCATCTTGCTGAGTATTATCCTCGTCGTCAACAAGAAATTCTTGAAAGAAAATTTATTTTTAATTAAATATTTATTTTTAAATATAATTTATTTACTAGGATGTTATCTTTTTTTAAAAATAAATGTTATTAATTATTTCAAATGTTATCAATTATTATTGTTTTAAGTCAAATACATTAATTAAATTGAAGAAACTGATGAGGTATAAAATATTAAAATAGCAAATGATATTTTTCAAATTATCACGTAGGTCAACAAATTTTAATTTGAAGAGTTTTTTTTGTTATTAATGTTGGAGATGCTTTAACGAGTATTATAGACAATTAATACTATATTTAATGATATACAATTATTTTCTTAATTTTTGTGCACAACTTTAAAACGTAATATATTAGAGCATTCACAATAGTTTTTTTTATCTCTATCCTTATTTTGTAGTGCTATTGGATCATTGTGCAGGATAGAGATTCAATTTTTTCACCATTTACCCAATAGATTCTTTATATTGACTCCTTAAAAATGAAATTTAAAAGTTAAAAGTTAAAATTTGAAAGTTTCAAGAGTTAAAGCATGTTTTGACCATTGTAACTATTTGACATTTGTATTGATTTCGTGCGTTAGAGATTATGATAGATGTAATATACTACAACCTCTTGTTTTTAATTATAAAATAGCTATTAATTTGTTAATCTTTTTTGAAGTAAGTATGTGATATTTTTAAATTTAAATTTAATATAAATTTAATCAATACATATTGTAATTTATATAGGAAAAAAAATACTACTACTTCTAAAATTTATTAATTTTACAATTTTAGTATAATTTGATATGTTATACAACTATGGTAAAATTTTAGTATTTTGATTAAATGATGTAAATATGTTATGATGTAAATATGATAATATGTTATGTTATGATGTAAATGATGTAAATATGTTATGATCTTAGTATTTTAATGATGTAATTTGAATTTTTGTTGTTTTGATTAATTAACAAAATAATTTGAATTTTAGTATTTTTTTTGAATTTTAATTTGATTTTTTTTAGTATTTTTTTTAATTAGTATTTTTAGTATTTGATGTAAATATGTAATTAGTATTTTAATATGTTTTGACCGTTATTAATTTTAGCAAATGTTCCATGTGTCAGTCACATCATCAAGATTGTAACCCTGTTAGTCTAGTTGGCAGATCTATCAACGACAAGGGCACGAACGACCCAAAAAATATAACGTTAAGTGTACTTTTGGATTAAAAAAAATATATAAAATGCTCGATAAATATCGAAGTAAAAGTCAGGGGTATTTTTGAACTTTTACCCAAATGGTGGGTATTAGACAAACTTAACTCTCAATATCAAAGAGTCACCTTAAGAAAGTAATCCACTCTAATGAGTAGCTCATACTCATACATGTTGTTGGGAATATTTAGCCCATATATGAACATTTGAAATCGCATCTTGAACTAAAAAGTTAACATATTAGGTCTATAGTCCATTATAGTATATATGTCCTCACTTTTTCTTTTTCTTTTTTGATGTAGAACTTTACTATCACGCAATACTTTAACAATAGAAACTAGTATCCGCACGATGCGTGTGACAAAAAATAATTCTATAATAAAATTTGAAATAATGGAAGACAAACACAAAAGAATGCATCACTAAGCATTAAATATGCCTAATTGTATTTAACTTGGGCTATGTTTGTTTGTAAATATTATAATTCCGGAATTATAATATTAAGTCATTTTATAATCTCTAAACTAATAGTCCCAAGTATAAATTTGAAAATAAACAAGATACTTGAAATTAACAGTCATATCCCATGTATAATCTTTACAAACAAACATAGGCTTGGAGTAATAATGGATAACCATTAATGTAATTATGATGATCGACTAAATAGTACATGGATATACTATTGTAAACAATTTGTTCTTCCTCTCTCAAAATCTGATGGCAAAGAAAATAAAAACAAACTGTTCGTGCGTCAACTCTGATAGGGAAGGAAAAGGAATAAACGTGGATTATGTATGGTAGAATTTGAAAATGACTATTTTAGACACACCATTTGAAGAGTTTTAAGTGGAAAATATAAGTAGTGTTTTGGAGTTGGTTGACATTTTAAAATTGGGACAGGGCTTCAAATCAAAAGAGGCAACTTATAATACCGGATCCGGTTAGCATGAAGTTTATTTTTTGATAAGTTGGTCAATAAAATATTGACACACATATAGCCTCGCCTGCGTGTCAGCATTCTATTGGTCAATTGACTAACTTACCAAAAAATAAACTTCATGCTAACCACTCCCAATAATACCACAAGGACATTCATGAACAGAATTCAAACTAGAACCAAAGAGACCATATAATACCACAACACCATAGTCATTGGCTTCAAAGAAGGAAAGAAATGTTGCATTGGTGGCTGTACATTATAAGGCATCATTGCGTTATAAAGTGCAATACCTCAATGTTTGTCACAACTTTTGTCTAATTACCCAACACTTGTTCGACTTCAAGACAACCCTCAATGTTTATTACAACTTTTAACTAATTACCAAACACTGCTCGACTTCAAACAACCCTCAATCCAGTCATAAAATCGGCCTCTTTTATGGATACCATTGACCACACTCTTCAATCCTGCCCGCCATTATGTTCTGCTTCATCAGTTCAATCTGACTGCAATTGTGAATCTGCATCCTTTCCTTCTTATTTACGGCACCATAAAGAACCATTGAGGCTGCACAATCTGTATGAGCTGCAATTTTATAGCAAACATTGCAACCATAGTACCAAAACTTCTGGTCTAGCTCTTTCCTGCATATATCGCATGACATACTAACATGTTCCTCAAGCGGATCATAGAAACAACGCAGACTAAGCGAGTGATTATGATCTTTATACTTGATGGTCAGGGGCAAAGTGACACAATAAACATGAAGCTCGAAATTGCACTTTTTTTTACAATCCAAACACCCAAAAGAAACCCCTTCATTAGCTAAACCACACGCTGTGCAATTAGTAGCCGAATTTGATGCTTTAAGGCTTAGGGGATGTTGATGAGATTGGTGCTTAAGTGACTCCGGTATTAAAGCACAATGTACATCAATGGAAATCTGGCAAGTAGCACAATAGAAATGAAAGCCTTTACCAACACTAGCACAAGCACAACAAACGAATTCGCCATTGTAATTATAAGCCTCGAGAAGGAGAGTCAAAGGGTGTTTTTTATGAGCTACATCATGCATATTTCGCGGCAATTTTGCACACAAATAATGAAGAACATAACTGCATTTTTCACAACTATAAGTGGGACCATTCGCCAGAGCTAGCCTACAACCGGAGCAAAGTATTTGTTTGTTATTTTTTCGAGTAAACTTCAAAGGATGTTGATGACTAAAATGTTGAAGCTCCATTTTTCTGTCCTCAGTAGGACTAGAATCGAAGAGGTCTTTCAGCTGTTGAGGATAACCATACAGCTTGTAACATCTATCAATGGTGTGATTTGATAATTTGCAAAAAGCACAATCGAGATGAAGGGTAGACTTATTTGGGGAAATTAGACTATGTGATGAAATTGAACTTTGAGCATTTCTAACAAGTGCAGCATAAGTATATCTTTGGTCAGAACTTGAAGAAAAGGGTAAAACAGAAAGACCCTTGTGAGTTTCTTCTTTTAACACTAGTTTATATGCATTATCAACAGAAGGTAAAGGATCCATTGAGAGTATATTTCGCCTAAGCGAATCATAATTCTCGTTTAGACCTCGAAGAAATTGCATCAAATTCTGCACTTTGTAGTATTTTTCAGTAGATTCACAACCACAAGATGGAGGAGGCAAGAGATAAATACTCGAATAATACCAGATATCCTTCAACTTTTCATAGTAAATTGTCGCCGAGTCGTTTTCCTGCTTATGAGTGGCAAGAGCATTTTGCATATTGAATATTCTAAGCCCTTCATCCGGGGAATAACGATACGATAGATCTTTCCATAGTTGAGCAGCAGAATCAGCATTTACATTTCGTAGCACGAAATCCTCGTGCAGGGAATTAACCAGCCACGACATCACCATTTGATCGACGCGATTCCAGGCAGAAAAGGATGCAGGATCAGCATCCGCACAAGGTTTAGTAATAGTTCCATTAACAAATCCTAGTTTGTTTTTAGCACTAAGTGCCATCATCATAGATGGGCACCATTCGGTGTAATTGTCGCCGGTAAATGGAGTTGAAACTAGAAGACTGCTTGGACTATCAGAAGGGTTCAAATAAAAAGGGTCCTCCATGGAATCAAGTTTAGATGAAGAAGAAGATGGAGAAGAGTAGTTTTGAGAAAATGAGACTATACTTTTGGTATACGCCATTCAAATTATGATCATGTAGTAAAGGCTTGGAGTTTATAAACAGAAAGTAGTGGTGCAATAATACAAAGGGAACATTATACATATAATTGTACAATAATTTTTCAGACTTTCCCCACTCTAAAAATGTGGACTCCAAATCATTGTCCCACCTCCGCTCTGCCACTTCCCCACTCATATCCCTCTTTTTGGTGCTCCTAGTCTTCACAATTCACAGCCACACAAACTCTAAAAGATATTTCACACGAATCTCACGTCAGATAGATTTGGACCGGACCTGAAGAACAAAATCAATATAGGTAATAAACTCGGTTTATTTATTATCCGATTTGTTAGCTAAACCCCGACATAACACGATTATATATCATTTTGAGCTCTTCTAGGTGGGCATGAAAATTGAACATGAGTGTATTTGAACTTCACTTGTTTATATTTTTACCCACCATTGGAGGTCAAATATAATTAAGTAAAATTTAAATACATTCATGTTCAATTTTCATGTCCACAGACTTTTTGATCATTTTGGATTGTTATAGAATCGGTATTCTCTCTGTTTCATATTATTTGATTACTGTGACTTTTTAAAGTCAACTTAAGATATTTTTAAATTTAAAATTGATATATATTTTTTATATTTTAATCAATACAACGATGAATATTGTAAATTATCTAAAAAGTATTACTCATTATTTTTTTATTATTTCATAATTTTTAATTAATCATCTTAATTTTGAGTTTAAAATATCTTAAATAAATTTTTAAAAATTAATAATAATTATATAATTTGCAACAGAAGAATATTACTCTTTTTTTTTAGACATCTTAAAAAATCAACTAGTGAACAAGGATGGTGCTTTAAATCTTTGATAAGTCTATGACTTTTCATTATAATAGACTAGTATATGCATGTAGGTCCTATGATATATTAGTACTTTCTCTTGGAGGATCATATAGATTTTCTGATGCTTTTACCAAAAAATAAAAAATAAAAAAAGTTACCAGAAATGAAAAGGAATTAGACATGTGAAATATGAGAGCAGATGTTCTGTTCCTATTTTTAATATTCTTTTTGTGTCCCTCATTTAAATTTTAATACATAAAACTTAAAGAGCCAAAAATTTAAGTAAAACCAAGAGAATATGAAAAATGGTGATATCTATACGCGTGCAATATTGTGACAGATGGTAAAAGAACAAAACCTATTGGTAGGCCCCACGTCAAAAAGGGTATCCCAATTCCCAATTGGGATTATTTGGTTGTAGATTCAGTTAGTTCACATTTAGCAACAGATACTAGAAATAAAATAAGTGAATGATTATAATAGAATTTGGAAGTGTTTCAATTTTCTATAATGTACAAAGCCTATAAATTTATACAATAGGGGAAAAAATCACATGGACAACCATTCTTGTTAATAATTAGTCACTATAAGCTGGACCATTTGCTGAAAGGACCCTCCTTGGGGAATCTTGGATAATTTTTATTTTAAAAACTTGAAAATCAAATACATATTTTCCCTCTGATTTGGAATGAATAAAATTTCCTTTTTAACAAAATGATATATATTATGAATGTTTATATTAATTTTTTGATTAATATTTATGTGGATTAATATTAATAGTAACCTTTTTAGAGATATGTATATTAAATGAGATCCTTCTATAATTACTACAAACTTGATAAGTTTCTTAATTGTAATTCGGCATAAATTTGACCACATCAATAATTAGTGTGAAAGCTGGATTATGAAGAAAGAATTATCTTTCTAGATACTTGAATTTTCCCTAATTTGCTTTTCCATGTTCTTTTATTTTTTGGTCAAATTGATTGAGCATAGGTCTGACAAAATATGATTATAAATTGATTTTGCTTTATAAATTTTTATTATGATTCCATTTAAAAACTAAAATTATATTACTTATTTTTAATACGAGTTGTGTGTTGGAATCATATAAGTATAAGTCAAATTTAGGTCAACCTATATTTCAAAATTCAAGCTTAACAATTGTATGGTCTAATTAAATAAATTATTTATGATATTTAATTTTTATATTCCTTTACCTTTTATCTCTAATGTTTTATACTTTCTTAGTTGTCTAAAATTATTAGATTTTCTCTCCAAATTTTTTTGTATGACTATGGCCTATGGGCCTGTTCGGAGATGACTTTATTTTAAAATAACTTATAAGTTCAAATTTAAAATTATTATAAGTCATATTATGTAGTAACTTATAAATAAAAGTGTTTATTACTTTTTTGACTTATAAGACAAAAATTAAGTTAAAATAAAATATAAACGTGTTTGGTTAAAATGACTTACAAGTTAAAATAATATGTAGGTTTGACAACGACATATTTTAAACTTAAAATTTAAGTTAACTTTTAAGTTATTTTAAATTGTGATTTATAAGTAAAAACGTTCGACATTGATTTGATTTATAAGTCAAAAATTAAGTTAAAACAAATTATGAAGGCGTTCGGCTAATAATGACTTATAAGTTAAAATAAAATGTAAAGATTACTAAAAATGATATTAATAAAAAGATACATTGATTCAATAGCAAAAAAAAGAGAGGGACAAAATGAATATTAAATCTGGTCAAAATAACTTATTATGAATGATTTATAAGTTATTTTTAAATAAGTATCAAATTCTTACTTATTTATTTTGACTTAAAAGTTAAGAAATAAGCCATTACCAAATAACTCAATAATAACAAATGACTTATAAATTGATTTAACCAATTTATAAATTATTGCGAAACACCTTCATAAATACTATTAAAATAAAGATAAAATAATCTTTACAGTTGATCAAACTTAGTTATTTTAAAATAATTTATAAGTACTCTTGTAGTAAATCAAAATTTATTACTTATCAAAATCAAAAAATAAGTCACCTCAAATACTTCACCGGTAACAAATATCTCTATGCAAAAGAAGAGAGAGAGAGAGAGAGAAAGTCAAGAGGCAGCTCATTTATAGCCCATCATTTGTTCACAAATCAAATCACCATTAATCATTAATGATTAATGATTGGTGCTGGTGCTGGTGCTGGAGCTTGGTGCGGCCTCTTCTAATATATTTTGCGTCTTGTATTACAACCCCTAATCAATCTGTACTACTCCCTCCCTCCCAAAAACATAATCGATTTAAGTGGAAAAAATTTATTCTCATTTATTTGTCGTTTAAAATTTTTTAAAAGAATAATTTTTTTTTTATAACACTCTTACCTTCTTTTATTGTTTCAAAAAATTCTCTTTTGTATTAATAATTTTCAACTTCTCATAAAGGAATAATGATAGAATTTCAAACAAATTTTAATTGTTAAATAATAATATTAAATAACTTTCTTAAACTATTTATAAAAACCTTAAACGACAATCTTTTAAGAACGGAAATAATACAATCTAAAATTGAATTTAGAATAAAAATTTTGGATCAAAAATAATTTAATCGGTTTGAGTTTATATATATATTTTTTAATATGAATTTAAATTTTACTCAACTTAAATAAATAAAAACAATTAACCAGCTCAATTTATTCGAATTAATATAGATGGACTCAACAATTAATTAACTAAATTGCTAAGCGTAAGTGCTCGTAAAATGTTTAGTAGATAGAATTCACACCTCTTATTGGTAGTTAATTAGTTGATACTCCCTCTTTTAAATAAGTATGTAGAAAAGATAGTAAGTAGTCCACCGTATTGTAATTGGGGGGAGCTGCTGTACCGGTGGTTAACCGGTACAATGTTATTTTATTTTTATTTTTAAATTTTTTTTTATTATAATTATAAGAATAATAAATAATAAATAATAGAACAAGTTTAAACAATTGTAAACTATAAATTGTTTACAGTGTTTTTACAATTAAAAATATACTTTCTTTTATAATTTTTTATTCAAACTTGCTCTATTATTTTTTATTTATTATTCTTATAATTATGCTAAAAAAAAAATAATAACACATGTATTGCGTCTCTCTTTTAAAAAAATAATAATTAATATTTATATACGTGACTGTTAATAAACTTTGACAAGAAACCTTCCTCGTCCCTCGCCAGAACATACAGTGCTCCCCATTCCAGTTTACTTGCAATCCTGCCAATTGCCAAACAACACAAGTCAAATACTCCACTACTTCACCTGCATCTACAATTAAGATTAATTAATTAAGGAAAGAAAATTAAGTGTATTTTACTAATATATATATATACGTCCTAAGAAAAGAAAAGCTAGAACAAATTAAGATTGAATAAAAACTTAGTTTCTTTTAAGTGAGAAACTAACCATCCGAAGAAATCAAATGCAAGGCGATTCCCTTCAGTCATGTCCCACAACTCTCCAAGTGTGAGCTTATCAGGATCATTAATGTATATATAGATAAGTGGAGGGAAAACTTTGGCAGGAAAAGTGGCCAAATTTTTCATCCATTTCTTTTCTTTTCTGTCCATTTTATAACTCAGAAACAGAGCGTGAGATTAAAAATTTATAGACAAAACTAACCTTTATAAATGAGGTACTGTAACTGATTTCGCTTGTGAATGACTAAACTGCCCTAGTATTAACTATTAAGTTCATACATGACAAATTTGTATCTCTAGCTATATTTTGGCAATTTAATGCTAAATTTTGGAATTAAAATTCAAAATAAAATAACCTTTGTAATTTCTTAAAATAAAAAATTAATTATAAATATGGCACTCAGATCTCGTTAAACATAACTTTTTGTGAAAAGTGAGGAAAAATATAAATTCACATAAAAATTAGGCTGGAACAAAAAAGCGATCAAAATAAGTGACTGAGAAAATAAATACATAAATTGCACAGATAAAACAAATTTATTTATTTCCATGTACTTTATGGACAAAACAAACCTTTTATAAAGCTTACAAAATTTATAAGCTTCAAAATAATATTTAAAGTTAATGGTTAATAATAGTATATATTTTGAGTAAAAAAGTTTTTTTTTTATGAGAATAAAAACTTATTTTGAAAATGTATCTACATTTATTATTAAAAAATTATCATTTATTTTTTTTAGATATTTTTTCATGACGAGCTTCATTATAATTGCCTCTGGTCTCTAGTATGTACATGTGATATGTTTAAATAAATTATTTTTTTTTGTTTATAAGAGCCTTTTTGATTTATAAACAAGTTTAAATTATACATGTTATTATTGGTAAGGGTATAATAGTACAAAAGATATTTTTTAATCCAATTATTTAATTAATCCAGGAAAAAACAAATATAACATGTGATCATTTTAAATTATCCCATGAATAATTTCATAAAAAATAAATATGTGAGTAAGACTATTTAATCTTATAATTAATAGTACTAGAATATAATAATCCCGAATTATAATTGTTACGAACAAATATTGTCTGACCTGACCTTAGTGTTGAGTGTAATTATTCGGGCAACAAGTCGATATAGTGTTTAACTCAGTAGCTTGCTTCCCTTTCATCATATTGTCGTGAGTTTTTAATTTACAATCCCCAGATTGTAAATGGATCATACATTTAAAATATAGAAATCTGCATGTACAAGTAATCTTTGGATGTAATATGATAATTCTTATATTTTGACATTGAGAAATATAATATTGTTTGTAGTTGCGACCAGTTTTTACTCGACTAGCAAGATTTACTGGAATCCTTTTTTTCCCTTTTTTTGCAAAAGAGGCAAAACTCTTATGAATCGAGACCACATGTACAAGAGTCCTTGCACTAGAGATATTATTGTATTGCCCCAGTAAAAACAATTAGTAGATGGATATGTACTATTATGTGAAAATTCCTACTATAGTGAACCCTTGAAGATTTCTTTTTGTATGTTTAAACAGGTCGGTCTTTAATTATTAATTCAATAAATACTTATGATAAAATTGGTGTAACAGAATATTACAAGGATATAAAGTGAATATGATGAGATTAGTTTAACATTGTGTCTATCACTGAAACCCAGATGAAGAAGAGAGTGTATTTACATCTGGAAGTCCTCAATACTAGTACAAACTTTCAATCTTAATATTTCCTCAGCTCAAGACACAAGGGAATGAACCTTAAATCACGCTAGGAATCCGAGTCTCTCTCCATTCTTCTTTGCCAATCGAATTAGCCCTTGTCGTTGTTTTGAATCTGCCCCTATTGACTTGCAGAATTCGTTAATTACCTGAAAAGATATGAAAATTAGCCGAAAATGTTGTATTTTACTGAACTTCATCTGCAGGAACTATATCAAATCCTAAAATCTTCAACTAAGAAAGGTAAAGAAACAGTTTTTAATAATAATAATAAAAAATACATATTATATTGCTTATTTATTGTAGTCTTAGGAAAAGAGAGAGGCAGAGATTGAACTACCTGAGAGTGTAAAGCAATGGCCTTTCCTCTAAGCTGGTTGAACCGCTTCTTGCCAACTATGTTACGCACAACGATGACGGCTGGAGCGAAAAGACCTTTTCCTTCATTGACATTCTTCATCATTGGCTGCGATCGAATAGGCTTCCCGACCCGGACCTGCGTTGGCACTGACTTAACCAGCATGGTGTAATCTTCACCAGCTATGGATGTTCCCCAAGTTCCATTAAAAGAAGAACATAATCCTCCTGCTTTAAATCCGGTAGCTGAAACTGATGTTGCCATTAGAAAGAATTAAGAGAGTAGTTTCTTTTCTCTGTTGGTAGCTCTGGGGACTTGTAGTTCTTGTTTGTGAACACAAAGTGATGATGTTTTGGTGTAGATATAAGAACCTTATGTTTTCATTGGATGGTATTGTGAGGGAAACTTGAGTGAGGCCTTAAGAGCCACACATACTGGTGGGGGTTGAAAATTAAGTTTGATTTTTCCTGTACACGTATTTTATTTGAATAGTGTATTCTCTTACGTACCCTTGGCCTGGCCCTTGTTGTTTGGAGGAAGATCTGTAACAGCTCTTCTAGTGGCTCTCTGAATGACATGGCTCCCTCGCTCATTTGTCCCAGAATAATGACCGTTGGATAGGTATAAATAATGTTGGTGAAGATTGATTGATGTATAAAACACGGCCGAGTGTTTTGACCGTAAACCTAGCTTTCCAACGAAATGTGAACCTTGTGTTGCAGATATTGGAGGGATACAATCCCAATCATGCAACTACTTAGTTGGTCACATGCACGTTAGTCGGCTATGAATTTTTAGAACAGAATGTTAGAGAGAAGGTTCTGGGAATGTACACTGCTGGCCTGTGTTGATTGTCACTAGCTAGCATTTTTATTTTTATTTTTCTGATAATGTGAGTTTTAACAACACTTGACGGATTAATCCTCATCCCTGGATCAATTCTTTTCAGCAGAAGTTACGCTGACGGTCCGTGACTTATGAACATTTTTGTCTTGACAATTGTTGTAAGTGAGAGTCGAACCTTCTAAGATGTTCGGGTTTACGGCTCACCCTGCTAGCATAGCATGTTGTATTGTAGCATAGCAGTCATGTTTTTATCTATAATGGTGTTGGGTGTAAATAAGAATATTGGAAGGTAACAGCAATTCCCAACCAAACCCCATGGTTTGTGTAGTCCAAATTTTCCAAGTTCAATTTTAATGAAACAATTTACATTTGTTCAGAATGAATGGCAACAGATTACACCATTTTGTTGTTAATTAATTTTAGTATTATGCCACTCGTATTTGATTGATGCCTTGAATCAATAAAATTCTCGGTCCGATTGAATTGGAATATAAATGGAGACGGTCATTTTATGATTCTCCTGTATACAACTCAAAATGAAGTTGGTCACATCAAGTTGAGGAATATATTTTACGTAGTTGAAAAAGCTTTTGCAGTAATTCATTTGAAATTCTCACCTATTTTTCTTTTCTATTTTCAAAAGTTTTATTATTTAATTAAAGAATCATGTAACTTGGTAATAATTTCCCACAATAACTAAAATTCTATCAAACGCATGTAAAAGGAAATAGTCAAAGAAAAAGAATTAATAATTGTATAAATATAAATATAAATGATGTATCATTAACAAATTTAGATAATCCTAGTGCATAAAATTTAGATAATAAAGGAAATTAATCCACTAATTCCAAAGTCAATATGTGCTCCTCAATTAATGTTGATAATACTGAAGAACATAAAGAAATATAGGAAAAATATGTGCTATAAAAAAGAAAGAAAAAGAACTATAGGGAAATTGAACAATATAGAAAACACAAAAGGAAAAACAAAATTAAAAATGAGAGAACTAGTTCGCAAAGGTTCTGCAAAAAGTCCGCTGAGAAATAAAATCCTGCAAGATTTTTTGAGTGAGTGACTAATTTCTCCATTTCTGTCTTTGTCTTTGATTATCTTCTAAATACTTAGTTGCAATTTGCAGCAAAATTATTCTTTATTTTAATCTTTTGATGAATTTCAACTCCAAACACAAAAATTAACCCAAAGATGGCATCATTAGCAACCCGTTTCGCTTCATTCCTCTTCTTCTTCCCGATTGGTATTAGACGCCTTCTCTCCTCTTTCTCTCTCTACATCAAAAACCCATCTCAATACCGATCCAAAACCTGGTATTTCTCTGAACCCATACGGAAAAATCTCGATTTTTATATCCTCCTTATTGCGCTACCCATTTGCTCTTTCTCTCTCGTTTTGTTCTTCTTAGCATTTTCCGGCCACCCAACATACAGATTCGCCTTCTTGCAGCAATCCCTAGTGGTTTTTCTCTTCTGGGTACTCCTCATTTTGATTTTTCTGAGGGAAATTTTTTACCTTTCTTCAATTCCTGAGAATTTTCTATACGTATTTGCTGGAGTTTCATTTCTCATTGAGTATTTAATGAATGGGAAAGGGATTATTGGTCTTGGAGAGGTTTTGTATGAATTGTTAGGTGGATTGAGCATTGTTTGTGCTGCCTGTTGCTTGTTTCTTTCAATTAGGCCATCGGCATTTTTCGCCGAGTTTTTGTTATCTACCGGGCTTGTATTGAAGGGGACTTGGGTTTTGCAAGTTGGGTTTTCAGTGTTTACTGATACATTTGCATTCAAGGGGTGTGAGAGAGTTCCATTTTCTGTTGCTAAGGGGGAGACTAATATCAAGTGCGAGCTTGATGAGGATAAATTTAGGGGTGTGGCTTTGGTAAATCTCATGTTTGTTGGCCATGTAATTGCAGTATTGATCACAAGCTTGGTGTTATCGGGGTTATTATGTCGTCATCAGAACAGAAGGTCTAATGAGGCTAGTGGGTCATTACTTGCTGGGCTTGATCCTGAGAGCACAGTGATACGTTCTCTTCCTGAATTTGAGATAGAATGAGAGCTTCTGGTGTAATTCTTATCTTCCTTATTGAGCTACAAAGAAATCTGTTTTGATTGAATTGTAAGTTTACGTTTTGAATAATATTTTGAGTATCTACTTGTAGGTACTATTGACCCCTTTTGTAGTTTTGTTTCCACAAATACCTGTTGAAAATACAGATTTTTGGTTTTGAGTCTTTTGACATTTCCCTTCAATGATACATTTGCTACCACTCTTTCTTACTGTCTATTGTATGTATGGTTTCTAAACTTTAATGCATACATTACCAAAAGTGTTCTGGACTAATTGGAGTAGAGAATTTATGTCTGCTTTTGCTAAGAGTTTCACTGCCTGTGTACAATTTTATCATGTTGGCCATTTTATACCATAAAGTTGTACTCTAGTACTCATATTTGAATTTACATTTATGTTGCGTTTGGATTGAAAGAATGGAATAGGGGAAAGAATGAAATGATTTTAAGACATTTGGATTGAAAGAATGGAATAGAGGAAAGAATGAAATGATTTTAAGGTATTTCTAGTGTATGTTTGGTGTGCACTCCTTGGCTCCAAGACTTTAAAACATGGTTTTACCCGATACCAGATCCATCGATTAAAAACAAATGATAAAACCTAAAACAAAAAATTGTGACTTATTTGCCTAAACTGAGTACTCCAACTCTTTTTCTCGTCGCGAGTACTTCGACCCTTCTTCTTGACTTCTTTTCGACTTCTTTTCAACACTTTGCGACTCATCATAAACCCATCACAGCCCCATAGCATTCCCATTGCAACTCCATCGTAGTCCTATAGCAAATGATCGCGACTCATGACAACCCCGAGTGGACCTAGCCCTTAAATTCTCTTTTTCTTAATGTATTTCTTTTAACTTTTCTTTAAGTTATTGACTTAAGTTTTAGTTTATTATTAGGAAAATGCTATATTTTTCAAGTTTAAGTTTTAGATTAAGTGACAATTTTATTGTTTTGAACTTTGTAGGTTTTGTTTATCTTTAAAGTGGGTATTCTCTGTTTAGTGGCAAAGTTGGTATTGTTTATCTTTAAAGTGGTTATGTTTTTGGGTTTTAATGTATATGCAATTTTATTGTTTAAGTAAAATAAATAATATATAAATTGCACATTATAAACGATTTGTTACCATACGGACGCCATGGCAGTTGCCTCGTCGCCTAAGCGTCCTGGCGGTCAGCTACCGCCATGCCTTGCCGTGGCACCGTGACATATATGCTTAGAACTACATCGGGCATTATTTTAACAACTAGTGAGTAGAAGTTAGAATAGACTTGTAACAAGTTTAAAGGATCAATAATAATATCTGACCAAGTTGCTAGGTTTCTTCCAACTCAACCACAGACAAATTGACCTGTCTAGAAGAGGAGAAAGATTTTTAGAAGCTGTGAACAATTCACATCTGAAAAACAAGTAAAATAACTCCATCTAAAAAAAAGTACTAGTTCAACAATTTCTTGTAGATTGAGGCCTTTTCGGAGAGCTTAAAGGCAGTAAATGAGCATTGAGGTAATTCTCCATTCTACCTCTTGATTCCATTTTGTTTCAGTAGTTAAGGATTCTTTTTTGATAACTGATAAACGAGAATTTATTGTATTTTTTTATCATAAGAAAATCTATTCTAGTTTTGTATATCTTGTTACAAAAGAAAATTTAGGGATTGTCAACCATCGTCTACGAAAAGGAGTGAATCCATGTATTTTGATTCTAGAACGGAATTGCTTGATCTTACTTGTGAGACTGCACCTTCGCCTAAATAATTTGGACCTTGATAAACTAATCAGTTTCCTCATGCGCCTATGTCCTGCATTAGATATACCTTTATTTAGTGAAGATTGAAGAAAGGGGAAATTAAAAACAAAGTAATAAAACTATGGCTAGAGTACAATTTTTGTAAGAGATTATCTGAACAGTTTGATAATAAAAATGTACTGCTTGTAATCATAGGGGATTGCACTAATTCCATTAGATTGCAAATATGATGTGATTTAGCTGACATTACTTTTGAAATAAGGCTTACCTCGGATATTCTCAATATGATCTTCTTCTATGCTTGCCTTCTGCAGGGCCTGTAATTTGCAACGTAAGATGGATATTTGTTACATGAGGTTTCTAGGACTAGCTCTTTCAAAAATTACAAAGTAGTAATCATGGCAAAGATGAATGGTAAAACAATAGATTATTGTATAGTTATTGATTACAACATTGTCCATTTAGATTAAGGATTTGTTTACCTCAACCAAGCTTTCCAAGCGCTTTCTCATCCGCCTTTGTATAAAACTTCTTGTACACTGTGTTGACAATAATTGCAGAGTAAAAGATGTGAGACTCCAGTACTTCATTGCTCCATAAATTATTAAGATTTAAGAAGAAATTTTCACCTTAACATGATATTTTACAAATGCATAAAAGTTCAAGAGGCTCCATACTGTCTTGTCAAGTTTCTTGCCTTCGACATGTCGTGAGGAAATTTCTGTTAACATGTAAAACCAAATTTATTATAGATTAAGCCTACTCAAGCAGTCAAACTTTATCACTAAATGGCAAAAAGATGCTTTAATTACACATTTGCAATGTATATTAGGACAGTTTCATTTATATGAAATATTTTTTGATTTTGTCCCATTTAAAAGTTATTAATTTGCTATATTTTATAATATTTGATTTTGACCCTAAAAATTATTACTATAATATTGTTCATAGTTAGGGTATACATATATAATTTTTAGTTATTGCGAGTATAAATTCGTACCAAAAGAAACAAACCCTCCATTGGTGCTCAAATCTTCAATAGGCTCTCCTCTTAATTCAGGAGGTGGAATAGGTGACCAGTGGCACGGAGGTGCTTTAGCACACGCTTCTGAACTTCCAGCATCCATGAGTTCCTATAACAAATATTCAGTTATCTCAAGGAAAAGAACGAAAATTTTTGGTTTTATCTATAATATCATGAGGTATATGCTCCTTTTATTGCACTTGTTGACCACACACCTGAAAAAAAGCTGTCGCAATAATCACATCTGAATCTTCTTTGAAACGCATTGGAAATATTGTGATGATATTTGCTGGCTGTCGAACACATATAATCAGTAATCACTTATATTTAGACAACGGACATTGCACTAGAAGTACATATGTAATCTGTAACCATTAGGAATGTAACATATTTTCTTCCCAGTTGCAACTCATAAGTAGGCTAAATGAGCGTGTGTTGCTAATCCAATTAATTATGTTTGGCTAATGTTATATAGGTTTAGGTGCATCATTTTGTAATGATAAAAATGCCTTCCTTGACGCAGTGGTAAAAAAGCTTGGGCCATCAAGTGTGAGAATGTGGATGTCGTGTGAGCACTGCCATTTTGTTCAATGAATGACAAGGCTAGGTCCTTACCAGCTCTCTTCTAGCGCTCCCACTATCAGGGCCAATGCATGGGTATGGCTTTTCTTATTTCATACTAGTTGCAAAAAAAGATGTCTATTAGGCTACTTGGAAACAAAAATTTTGATTTCAGTTTAAAATATGAAAAGCTCTGCAAAGTTTTCTTGGTCAGAGTGCCCAAATGAACAGGTGATAATTTGTCGACAATTTCATCTTGTTGAGGCTTTCAAGGTAGCTTAGAGTGAAATAAAAATAAAAATCATAGTTGCAAGAAACTTGTGCTCGATAACTGAGTAGGTTTATCAGGCAATTTAAAAGCTTAAGAGGATTTACTTGTATTCTCATATTGACTATCGTTGTTGTTTTGTAATTCTTGTATGTCTATTTTAATGTCAAATAGTTTATATGAACTTGAAACATGGTGTACTTAGTATTGATTAAACAGTAAACAATAGCGAGCGTAAATATACCTGCTTGACAACAAAGAAGGGCTCCCTCGGGTGATAAACAAGTTTGATTGGTTTGTACAGCCCTTGAGATACCTCCTTAGAGTTGACATTCTTTAATATTTCCTTTAGCTGAGAGCTCAGTAACACTGCTTGCACTGACGAAATTTCTGCGATAATCTTTTCTGAGTCTGAAAAATTACACACGTAATGATAAGAATTTTGTTATTAATGAAAACGAATTTTTACTTGCCTCATTTTGTATTTGATGAACAAAGATGAAAACCAGAAAATCAATTTCAAAAACAATTAATCTCTTGTTATCGAGGACCAAAAAGCTTCTGGTAGATCACAATGTAATGTGAAGGATACCAACCTTTCTTGCGGGGAATTCTAGCAAGGTTAAGTCTTAGAGTCAGCTGATATCCTTCTTTTGCAGGTTCTACTAGTTCCACAACATTAGAACAAATTCCTTTAAGCATCTCAGTAGTGTCGCGTGGAAGTCCATATGAAAGTAGGATCCCTTGAGATAGAAGTGGAGTTGATATCGACAAGTAAGTATGCTGTTGATCTGACGCAGAAAACTGATTACCATTGTAACAAGTTTGTTAGAACAATTCAAATATGGTTGCTTTTTCATCAACAATATGAAAACCTCTTCTATACTCTTTAGTTTTGAAGTTGCTCATTCTTCTCTTAGATCTTGTCAATTGGCTTCCCTACTTTGTTCATTATAACTTTATAATCAAATTTAACAGCTTTAATTGGCTGCAACTATGATGCAGAAAGAATCACACTTAAGATTTGAAGTGATAGAATACTCCATGGTTAAATTTCTACCATGAAAATACAAAGTAGGCAATCATTAAACCATAGATTAACTAATGTATAGATCTAAATTACACAAGGTTTTACCTGAATGTGGTATTCCACTGATCCAAATTCATGCAGGCAATGATCAATGTCCAAGGGTTTCTCAGCTGCCATGAAGGAAACAGTAGGTTGTAAAAATTCTGTTAATTTATTTTGTAATTCGAGATGTGTAATTTCAATGATATTACAAGAGTACTCCTCCTCCTCCTCCTCCTCTCACCCACCCCACCCAACCCAACCCCCCTCCTCCTCCGTCCTCCCTCCTCCCCTGCCCCGCCCACCTCCTCCCACCTGCCCGCCCCACCTCCTCCTCCTCCCTCCCCATCCCCATCCCCATCCCCATCCCCTGCCCCACCCAACTCCTCCCTCCTCCTCCTCCCTCCTCCCCCTCCTCCCCCAGATCTGATATGGTGGTATGGTAATATTGAAGATTTGATCTAGTGGTGGTGGTGGTATGGTAATATTGAAAATTGATAATATTGAAAAGGGTATTTGTGTCTAAAAAATAACAAAGTCATTAAGAGGCATGTCTGAATAATTTAGATTTGATTTTCTATCTCAACCATTTAGAAGCATTCAGAGGTTACAAAAAAATAAACAAACAACATTTATCCTCTTAGCGAATAAGATGTGGTCTATTAAGACCTCTTAAGAGGTAAACAAACAGCAGCACCTAAATCTAGTAAATTTGCTTTTCTGAGAGTTTTAGATGTATCGATTGTTTCATATGCATTTACAAAATTGATTTTAAACGTGGTTACTTGTTATAAGTAAACAAGATAGTTGAAGTTTGTGAGATCAAATGTTATGACCTCAACTTCTTTTGTTCTTACGTGTTTCAATTCTTTCTGTTCTTAAGAATTGTGAGTAGCTGGCAGATAATTTTGATGTGAATTCCATAATAATTTAGGTGTTCTATGATTCTCATCTAGTCGTCTAGCACTACAAAAATTATTCATTTTTGTTTTCCTGTGAATTGATTGCCTCACTATAGTTGGTAGTTGAAAGATGTGGATTATATCTGCCAAAGAGATTTTAATTATGTATTTTGATTTGTCAACAGATTACAAAGATTTTCAAGGCCAAGAGACAGCTTGCTCCACTTCCTGATCCATGCAGCGATTACCATATGCAGTGCTTTTAGAAAAGGACCTTCATTGTACATGCCCACCACTATCTTCTGGTCTCGACATTATAATTCAAGTGGAACACACATTCCTTGTCTGCCAAACACAGCAAGACACTAGCAAGCAAGTAGCTTCTGCCATTCTTCAAGTAATAAGGCAAGCACATAATGTTGTCTGCCTTGCTATTTATTTACACTAGATTTTTAACCTCAAAAGATTAGTATGTGATTTCTGGCGATTTAGGTTGTTTATAATTATCGATCTTGAGATTGACAAATAAATAAATAAAACATGCATTTTGTTGAAATCTAATTACTGAAAGTTCTACAGTCTGTTATAGCAGAAGGATGATATATAATACAAGTATGCAGATTTTACATTGTACCTAACATAAAATAGGCAACTTCTTACCGGTAGATTTTGAGCAGAATCTCCTTCAGTGCCGGCGATGCCTTTTCAAAGCATGCCATCTTTAAGATGATAGACAAACAATCTCTCTCTCTCTATATATATATATATATATGTAGTGCAACTGGAAAAGGAGACAACTCTGTTGTATTTGGAAAAGAGACCTTTGAGTAAAATCTACGTCCCTGGGTACAATTATTTTTGGCACCCTTTGAAGCAATTTACATACCTACGGCCTACCTACATGCATAAAACTTGGTTTCAAAGATGTGACAATTTTATGTCCACAATTAAATATTAAAAAAAATTATGAAAATTAAGCATTATGCTCATTTTTATTTTATCTACTTTCATGTTTCTTTGAAATTGATTTCAATTCTTCTACCAAGAACTATACTTCCAGAACAGTTTAGTATAGTTGAATAATTGAAGCACTTGCTTTTTATTTTTCAACAAAAGGGAGCAAGATTGTCGGAATCTTTGTGATTTTTTATTTGAAATTAAATGAATTTTGAAATAAAATATTGAAAATGAGAAAAAGCTAGAGAGGGAAACAAAATGGAACGTCTTGGATTTTTCTTTTATTTATTACTAGAGAGAAGAAGAGAAATAAAAATGGGTTAATATTTTTTTTGTGATAAATTAAGGCTTTTTACAAAATCTTAGTACACATTTATTATTAAAGATACAGTGTATCATTTGTCACTAAGAATTGACCAAAGATAAAATATTCACAAACAAAAACTTTTGAACTATTGAGTCACCAAATTTTAAATGTTGAGTTGACTCGAGATCAACTACAATGTCAATGTCGCTCAAATATATCATATTTAAAACTTATTTGATAAGTCAATTATGAGTATGCTCAGTTATCGATATTTAAAACGTTTTGCAGTGGTCATATTTGGTGCGTTTGGAGGTCTAAATGCACCGTACCACTTTTGGAGCATTTCGTTTGGATCCAAACACAATATTTATGAATTAAATAAGATGCGTTTAAAATAAGCAACTTACGAAATAAGCAGTATAAGTTTACATGTTATCAAAAGGGAATGTTGAGACATACAAAATATCAAAAGGGAATGTTGAGCAAACCCTTAGAAGCAGAGAATATGGAAATATCAATTTCCAATATGAAAATGTGTTCACTTTGACTAGAAAATAAATAATAAAGAGATTTAAGGGAATGAATGTGATTATTGTTACTTCTTCTCTTTGAAGTTTGACTTAATTTCTTATTATATACTAATAAATTATATGTTTCTGAAAAACTGTTTATGCCAAATTTTCTCAAGCTATTGTCGTCGTGTATGTATATGTATATCTGGGTTGGTGGGATGTTGTCATGTTGCATCGAAATTGCACTCTGATGCCTAAGTCAGCCCATAGTGTTGGGAAAAATAAGCCTAAAATAATTTCTATCTCCGGAATTATTTTTTTATTTTTGTGCAATTAAATATGAAATTAATAAAATTAATTATGAGAAATAAAAATAACAAATAATCATCCACAAGCAAGACACTAAGTTTACCTAAAAACCCCTCTAAAATTAAGAGAAAAAAACTATGGACCAAACTCCAAAAATCCACTATAATCAACTGTAAGTACAAATAGTACTTCTAAGTTTTATAACCAAAAACTTGAAATATTATGAAATTGAGAGTGTTAACACCAAGTTTCGCTTACAAGTCCAATCACGTAATCCACGCTACCGAACTCCTCGCATAATAACAGATCACACGTAAGCTTGACGGCTTGTGCCAACGGGATATAACCTGGGTGTGAGAATAAGTACATGTCGTTCACAAGGTTTAACAATAGAGGCTTAAATGTTTAGTGCTCAAAGATGTATTACCTGTTAATTGTAGTTAAGTCTTGTATTTATAGTCATTCTCACCTCCCAAGAGTCCCTCTCCAAGTCGGAATAGGACTCCTAAATATGGCAGTTATCCTTATTTGGGTCCAACAAAAGGTGTAAGTAGAATCCCTTTCCAATACTACATTTGAAGTTGTCTTATTAAAATATGGTTGAACCCTTAACCACACAAACCCCTTATCACTCCCAACTCTGCGCATGGACTGCTCAACTGCACAGGCCCAACCCAACAGACGTCATAAACACCAGTCCGAGCTTCAGCCCAAAGAACGCGAAGGCCCGACCCCAACCTCCCTGATCACAACCAGATTCCGGCCTAATGGGCTCGAAAATCCGAACCCGAACATCTTCGACATCCTGTATGCCTTCGGCCATATAGGCCCAACCTCATCAGTTCCAGCCCAGGTCTACAACTAACACGATGGTCGGTAAAACACTTCTGAACAGATAAAATACAAAAATACTTTAATTTGAGTAAAAATTTAAATTATCTCATAACCCAGAATCTCCGAATTAATTAAAGTTTTTAAACAATTAAAAACACACACACACATATATAGCAAGTATTTGTTATGGATCTAAATTGGGCAAATAGCATCTTAGTCGTCGGTTACATAAATGAAGGGTCCTGATTAAAAATACTAAACTTCCCTTACGCCAGACGCACTGGCGTACGCTGGGTATCAAATTTACAGACAAATTGATAAACTGAACATGGAAGAGAAGAGAAGAGCGCAGGTATGATTGCTTTCTGAGACTGCATTTGTTTACCGTGTGTAGTTAATGACAGCTTCATGTCTGGATCACTTGACTACAGTGTCAGAATATGGGATCTTCGTCAGGCAAATCCTGCCAGGTTAGTGGTTTACACTTTGTCAGGTATTCTTTGATTTAGACACCGTAACTGAAAATGGTAGCTGAGAAAATTAATTGAAAACAGATGTGGTTTTAGGATTCGAATGGACTGTTTAAGTTTGATTCAACTGTTCTCAGCAATGCAACATACTGAATCGACTGTTCTGGAAAATGAAGCAACTTACTGAATCAACTGTTTAAGTTAGTGGGTCTTATGGTTGAAACACTTTAGTATGTTCTGTTTCTTTTGTTTATATTGTTGTTTTTTTGAATTAGTGCCCAATATTTGAAACTATGATCTGATTATTCTATATCTTTTGTTGATTAGGGGCTTGACTCCAAGATTGGTAATGTATATGACCCAAGGAGCACTCTGCTTTGCATCACATGAATCTTTCAAGAGGTTACTTTCACTAGAGGCGACATTGTACAATATTGCACATGTTTTTAGGCTTCGGATCTCACTTGGACATTATTGCACTGTTCATTGATGATCCCATTTCTATGTTTTAACTAATTTTGATATTAAAAAGTAACTGCCCATGGAGAGCAGTGTCAATTCATGGTTTTAGCAGATGGGTTGGCTCTTGAGAGCATTTGATATATTGTTTGTGGCTGTTCTTGATTGTTACGGAAAAGAAAAAAAAATAGTAAGACCATATGTACTAACCCACTAGATTTTTATTTATTAAAAGTTATATCTTCTGGATTTTTACTTAACATGATTAGAATAAATGGATATGATTTTTGCTCGCAATTCAGAATGATTTTGTGTCTTAAAATCTGCCCAGGCCATTGCAGTACATAACGGCTCAAGGCCAAGCTTAAAATCTGCCTCAGCTATTTGTAGTGCTTATTGCAGAAAATTTACTAGTTCTTGAGTCAACTTAAGTAGCGACGGCCTCGAGGCCAAGCAGAAATTCAAAGCAGTAACCGTTCCAACCTATTATGAACATGCAATGAAGTTAGAAAATATGTCGAAAATGTAAAAATGCAACAATGGGCAACAAAGGTTGAAGCAAAGGCTGGTACAAAGATTTTACTTGCATCTCCATTTGCAAGTAAATAATAAACAGATTGCAAGTAAAAAAAAACATCCTCAGAAATCAAAATATATAAATAATTCCTCATAGTTTTGCCATTACATAATCATAAAATCACATATTAAGATAACTTCAAACATTCGACTTTTCCTGACCCATAATTTTGTAGTGGTTTCGCTTATCATGATTGATCATCATATTGCATATTGCACACTTTCTCAATTGTTTACGACTTGAAGACTCTCCGATCCCACTCTTTATTCTTGTAGCTTTTTTTCGCCCCTTTGTTTGCGAACAAATAGGCTCCAAAAACGGCTCATCTTCAACGGGTTGATCATCGTCTTCTCGAATATCAGGAACCTCTTGGACACTAATTTCATCAGGGTCAAATTTCTCAACGATGGGTTGATTGTCAATGCACAATTGTACGACATGCTTAAAACCATTTATTGAGCATGATCCAGTAGAAGCTAATCGCAAGAGCAACGTCACCAAATAATTGTAACGCATCGTCCCCGAGATTCCTCGTAGTTGGACATTTCACAAAAAATTTTTGGTAATTCAAATGTTCACTTTATTACCATCTCTACACCACCGCCTTAAAACGTATTTATCAGGTATCTTCTTTGTACTTTTGGCAATCATATGCCTTATAATGTGTTTACAAAGCATGCCAGAATGTTCAAAATTTTTACAATTACAATTTATATCTCCAGTTTGAACATTACTAACAACAGTAACATACCCATTTGATTCTTCGTTGTCGCTTGCCTTGCACAATGCATATGACTTTGTATCCGATGTTGTTAGATGTTGAAGCTTCTGCATTACGTACTTATGAGATTTTATTATCTCAATCAGAAAGCGTCTGAACATCTCCTTTGTATAAATATTTGCTCCATGTGTTTCCAATGGTGATTCAAGAGTCATATTTCGGGTCCGATGACAAGTTACGTAGTCAGCTTTTCTCTCTTTCAAGACCTGCTTCTCAAGTGCTTTTTCTGTATTTACGATAAATTCATTGATACTCGTTGTCGCATTCACATATTCATCGAACAAACTGTTCATTCCCTCACTCCTGGATGTAGTTGTCATTCCTGCTGCAAAGAAATTCTTTGTGTATGCCTTGATCCATTTGTGCTTAACCTCATAAAGTGATTGGAGCCAATCATGGTCATGCAGTTTGTAACACCCCCTTTCCGAAATAGAAAGAGAGGTTACTCAAAACACAACAAACTAAGGAAGATCACAAGGTTCTAAACTACGAAAGAATAATCTCATAATAATTAAATCTCATAAGACAAACTATAATAAATGCCACACTGGCTCAAACCACAATCTAAATAATTATTACAATCCTAAATAGCTGACATTTCAAGCCTAAACAAAGCATTTCTAAACCATTGGATTAAAGGAAGCTCTCATCACACTCGCCTCGATCCCCGACACTGGAAGAAAACACAAAGATGAGCCAAATGCCCAGTACGGATATAGGATACAAGAAATGAACCGAAATAACTAACTCAATTAAATGAATTGAAACAAAACGAACTGAAACGAAACGAATAAAACTAACACAATAAAATGGTAGGCTGAATCAAATGGCTGGGTGTTATTTCATACCGAGCTCAAAATAAATAGTAATATACCTTGCCACATAAAAAGTCAAATAATGTCACACAAGTTAAGTCAAATAATGCCACACAGTAATCAAATAATGCCATTGACAGTAATCACACATCTGGATCACAAGAATCCAGATCGGCAAAATCGGAAGGCGTGTTTGGCACAAACATCACCAATCCGCAGAACATAACAGAATAGAAACTAGGGTCGACCCATACGCCTCCCACAACAAAACACCAAATGGCCAACTCCCACCGGAGCACAAAAATCTGAGACGCCAGTGGACTCGATCACACCACCACGGGCGGTGTCACGTACCTCGGTGCAAGAGGATACGCCTCATTAGAGATTATGCCTCAGAGGCCAATTATTTGATATAATTGCTTAACGCTTTGATATTACATTTGATTGATAAATGAATGCTTTTATTATGATTTTATTTATCGCGTATATAAATGACAACATAATAAAAAATCCTTAGAATAGTGATACAAATTATATAGTTGCAAGATGTGACTTGAACATGAGATTATATAATTACTATTAGTATCACCGTTTTAAATGTCCCTAATCGAGTATCATTGTTGATGGGACAACAATAATGCATCGAGACTAGTATGTGGATCGATCGATGGCCAAATCTCAATGGTCATAAATATATGAGATATTAAGTCAATGCATAGTATACACGTTAGAGAACGATGTAATCGGATGCACCCACCATGAGAATTCTATGTGGAATATTTTGTAAAATGTCATTGGCAATTCTCATAGTAGACAAATGATGTAATGGTCCTCCAACTCAAAATCACTATATTACTACACGAGAATTTATGTACTTTGATATCATCAAATGTCACCTTTAATGTGGTGGACTATAAAGGTGATTATTGGGTACATCATGAATCGTGGTGAGGAATATGAGTGATCTAGATGGAATTTAACCTTCCTATATATTAGTGATGATATCCATAGGCCTCTTGATTGAGTAGACTATGAAATGCATGGCCATGCTCAAATAGTGATTTGTTTCATATAGTCTACTCATTGATCAAGAAAACTCGATTAAAATTATGAAGAGTATGATGATTCCATGACTTCGAGTTTAATCTTGGATATTAAGGTTAAAAGGATTAGATTACATTGAAACATTGGTCACGTAAAAGGTTGCATCGAATCATCGATCTTATTATTACTGGGGTAGCGATGATGCATTACTAGATGTCATTTCACCGCTTATAATTTTATAATATGATTTTAAAATTATTGCCAACGTAATAATAACCTATATAGAGGTCACACACATGTAATCGTTATTAAAAGGAATTAATTTAAAGGATTTAAATATATCAATGTGATTGATAGTATTTAAATTACTTAATTTAAATTAATAGGATAATTTATATATATAGGTATATTAATTAAGTAAGACTTAATTAAGATATATATATATATATATATATATATATATATATATAAAAATTCGGATTTTACAAATTAGGGTTTTGAATAGTGGTTTTTAATTCGCTATATATATGATATGTAGCCTCCACTTTGGATGTAACTCACTTCATTATCCAAACCCTAGCCACTCTTTAGAGAGAGATAGAGAAAAAATCGAAATCCATCCTTGGTGGCTAGTACCACACTTCCTTCTTCTTCGCAGATCGTAGGATTTATCGTATAAATATTTGTGTGGATACTGTAGTAGAGACGCAATTCACTTTGAATTGCGTTGGAGATTCGACCGGATCGGTTCTAGCAAATCAAATCGGAAAATTTCTATCCTCCGAATTAATTGATTTTCGCATGGATCCTGCTTTTGGGGTTTTCGGAAATTACTTTGAATTGTTCAATTTCACGCCTGCTTTTTACGTCAAACCCAACAATGTATGTGGTACCCCCACAGTGGTTATAGCTGTATACCCTACGGTATTCTAACAAGGATACCATGTCACAACACACGCGACACAACAAAGGGGTTCTAATACGTATATGTTAAACTGAAACGAGATATCAACACAAAGTCTCCAAAAATATTAACATGCACATTACTACAATATCAAAATAAATTTAGATATGTTGTACTAGTCTACAGAGTACAAATATGAGTTCCAACTATGAACGCCAAACGAAACTATCACAATGAATTTGACAAGATATAATCATGAGAGGCAATGCTAATTTTTAAAACGCATAACGAAACGAACTAATTAAAAACAAAAGAATCTCGCTGAAAGAGTACGGAATCCGTACATGGGTTAAGCAATGCAATACCCAAAGTATATTTCAAAAACTCGTTAAATTTCCTTTGCCCCAACTAATTACATAAAATAATATAAAAAAATGTAAGTACCATTACCGAAAGTTTATTCTCGTGTTTATAGTTTATTCTCCTGACTCTTAATTACAAGATTAGTTATTCATGGTGACAAGAACAAACATATTGGCTTGGTTTAATTTGCCTATAACATTAAAAATTTCTTCACAAAACAGTACTTTAATTATAATAACATTAGCAACACTAACTCATACCCTCATATTATATACACGTTATATATAATAATAATATTTAATAATACACCAATTCCAAGTACTCTGATCTATATATGAATATATATATATATATATATAAAAATAATTTATTTCAATCAATATATATGCATCCTTCCACGTGTTATGTTTTTCTATCAAAATCAACATTAAAGAACATCATGACTATCAAAATCGAATCCAAACTCTTATATTTTCCTTATCGCAAGAACTCTTTTCATTATTACTGATTTGAACAATAAAGAATGAACTAAAAGATACAGCTTTACCTTAAAATAATCAAAGAACCTAAATATATGTTATTCTCCCCAATGGCTTCTTTCGTTTCTCCCTCAAACAATTTGTATCAGACATATATACAAGGAAGATTAGGTTTTAGTATTTATTAAGTTAAAACACATTTTATTAATTAATATAATATAATTATTAACTCTCCAAATTTTAATAGAATTTTTAATTACACAATTATAAATTAGACACACTTAGTTTTAAAGCCCAATTTTATCAATTTAATTTATCTATCATTTATTAATATTTATTAGCCCACATAAATTTAATAACTAATTTGACCCAAATAAAAACAAAGTCCAATTATAATGTTTTTAAAAAAATAAAATAAATTTTTTTTTCGGGTATTACACAGTTCGTAATCTATCATCAACTTTTTCCATCGCTCCTCAAAATTCGCAACAGTCAAAGATTTATACACACAATAGTTAAAATCATGTTTAAATGTTGGGTATTGTTCATACAATGTATGCAATTTCTCTAAAAATTTGTTGCTAATATGCCATGTGCAAAGAGCATGGTGTGTTTCTCGAAGAACCTTAGCAATCACATCGCTCATCGCTTTGTCCCGATCGGTGATAACGATGAATCCAGGTCCTTGTTGTTCATCGCTTAAAGCCAACTTTCAAAACCCATACAAAAGTATCCTCTGCTTTCATTCCCGAATCAAAGGCAAAACCAAACAAAATGGAATGATAATGATGATTTACCCCGTGAACTAATAAACGGCATAGAATACTTATTCGCTCGATAAGTCAGATCAAATATCACTACATCCCCAAAATTTTTGTAAGCTATCATCGCCGATAATCTATCCACAAGATACATTCGATGCGATTATATTCATCTCGCTTAATATCGTAAAAAATAGAGGATTTTCCACCGAGAGTTTTTTCAAGTATTGCAATCTTTGTTTGGGCATCGTTTGAATCTATCAGTCACGCCTTATATCTCGTACAACATTTCAATATCCTTATCACCGAAAACCGACATTTTCCACCCTCCTCCTATTTAACTAAATACATTCATCATTTTATTTGGCTCAACTCCACTTCTCGTGAAAGTTCCGATTAAACTTCTGCAACAGGAGTAATATTTTCCTCGTGTTTGAATGAAATTTTTCTTGCTTCTGAGTCACCAAATCATGATTGTGAGATGTTTCAATTTTTGAAACTTTCCAGTATCTTCATTCTTTAGGTGAACAACAAACATTCTAGCTTTGTATAACGTCCGACCCATGTAATCTCTTTTCTTTTCGACCTTACTACCATCAACTTCATCAACGCTTGCTTGCTTCTTTCTTTCAATTGGTTTTCTAGCTTTCTTACATGTAAAAAGTCGGTTTGACAAATTGTTGGAGTGAGTATATTTATGAGTTGCCCCAATTTTATTTCAAATCCACAACCACGCGCATATGTTCTATAAAATTCTTCCGCTTCGATACTAGAAAAAATCGAATTTCATATGGACTTTTGAAACGCTTAATATGCGATTGGTTCTGTGTTATGAACACCAATATTATCCATGTCAATATTATCATGAGAAGAACTTGAATTAAACATGTCTTCAGCCATAATCGAGAACTTACCAGATGATTTTGACTTGCAAAGCTTTCAACGATGAATCAATTAGCCTTTCTTCCTTAATATTTTTTTGGAGGATATTTCAAATAAATTTTCAGGAATAAATTTGTTAATAATAAAATTTGATAGCATCATATTTGTTTTAGCCATATTTTATTCATACTCGACATTTTGATGCAAATCCGGTTCATTCCTTCTGTGATATCCCTTTGATATGGATTGCAATCGTTTGTTTTCCTTGTGAAATTGGATTGTGTAGGCTTTCCTTGTGATACTGGATTGCATATGATTGTTAAGGTGCCACACGCCATATAAGTAATACATTCACGCTCTGGTTCTGAGTTTTGAACAGAAAAGAAAAGAATAGAAAACTTAAATTAGAACAGAAAAGAAAAGAATAGAAAACTTAAAGTTTTTCTTTGGGTTGTTTCTGAGTTTTTAATAGAAAAGGATAGAAAATTTAAAATTGAGGACATGAGTTGTAATTTAAAATTTATTATATTAAAAGTTGAGGATAATATGGGAATTATAAAAATATTACTTATTCTAATTTCTTTTCCTTCCAAATCATGCCAATTTTGGACGGAAAACTTTAGCAGGAAAAGTGGCCAAGTTTTCTATCCATTTCTTTTCTTTTCTGTTTATTAAAAAACTGAGAAACATAAGAATTGGAAAGAAAACTCAAATTTTCCGTCCATTTCTTTTCTTTTCTGTCCATTTTAAAACTCAGAAACAGAACGTCAGAGACAAACTCTAACACTGGTGGCTTGGGGCAAGATTGGAATTCAAAATAATTTTTGTGGTATGCTAGTCCAACTAGCGTACGTAGATATCAAATTTTTGTGGTATGCTGGTTCGACTGCCGTGATTTATGAGTTGGTTTTTAATCGGACCCTTCATTTATGAAACGGACGATTAAGATGTTATTTGCCCAATTTGATCCATAGCAAATACTTTGCTATGGATCATATCATATATATATATATATATATATATATATATATATATATATGAAAATGATCCATAGCAAAGTGATTTCTTTATGAATGTAAATTTGACAAATAGCATCATATCCGTTTATTTTAAAAATCAAGGGCGCAGATCAAAATTTGACAATGCCGTATGCTGGATCGTTTGGCGTAAGTTAAAAATAAACAAAACACTTACGCTACTTGAACCAGTGTAATATAAAAAAAAAACCCAAATTAACCCCCAAGCGGCGGAACAGTCAATGCAAAACGTCAACCAAGAAGAAAACTGCCAATATCAAACAAGCGGATATGACGCAATAACAAACAAAAGAATGTGACTCAAACAGGGTCCTATTCTTTTTGTCTTTATACTGGTTGGTTTTTTGGTGGGAGAGGGGGGGTGTAGTTTTGTGCTAATAGACCATGTCAGTATCAGCTCCATGGAAGTACTTCACCATTTAGAATTTGAAATAAATTCAAAGTAACTAGATAATGGATTCATAAGTTCTAACATAACGGTGGGATTCAACAAATCTGTCTTACGCAGAATCAGTTATATTAAACTGCTGTGTCAAGGCATGTCCCACTGAATCAATTATATTGATGAACATGTTTCCACTTTATTGCCAGGTACTGGTTATATGCTGCTGTTAGTTGCAAGTAATTCTGGGTACATGTATACATCTGGGTACACTGTATGCTTTTTGATTTTTAATTTTTTGGAGTTTGTTCTTATATTTCACTTTTGGACGTTTCTTATATTTCTTATACTGATGGTTGCATTGCAAATGATGATTATTTATTGCTGTTTGTTGGCAGGTTCGATTAACAGTGTCAAGGCAGGTTCGATTAACAGTGTCATCTGGGTACATGTTTGCTGTTTGTTGGGTTTTTTAGTGTGTGCGGATTGATTTAAGCTGTTTTAGGTATACGCGCTTCTGATTATTTGTGGTATCGATGAATGTGTATCTGAATTTCTTATAAAGATTATGTTTTGTTGGCCTTTTCATTTTTGTCTGTGGGTTTCCATATGATATTGGCAGTTTTCTTCTTGGTTGACGTTTTGCATCGACTGTTCCGCCGCTTGGGGGTTAATTTGGGTTTTTTTTTATATTACGCTGGTTCAAGTAGCGTATGTGTTTTGTTTATTTTTAGCTTACGCCAAACGGTCCAGCGTACGGCATTGTCAAATTCTGATCTGCGCCCTTGATTTTTAAAATGAACGGATATGATGCTATTTGTCCAATTTACATCCATAGCAAATACTTGTTAGGGATCATTTCTCATATATATATATATATATATCAACATATATAATATATCATGGCTTGATGTTGGAATGAATCTACCGAGAAACAATTTTCAATTCTAATATTGGTGTTATTAACCCAATTTTTAATTAGACTAATATCAAGTAAATTTACTCATTTGCTCACAAATAAAATTAATTATTTTCTATTTTGAATTCTATGGCATGGATGAAGAACCACACCTAACACATAGTTTAACACATACTAATTGATAGTGAAGGTTTTAAGTTTAAAGAGTGTTTAAACCTTTTTCCGTGAGCTTAGGCCTCATATTTTGGGCACATGGATTCAGACCACGATGCGACCTTAATTCTTAGTCATGCATTTTCATAAATTATTTTGGTATTGTTAGAATTCGATTACACATTCACACGATAATAAAAATTTAACACATAAATTTACGTAGTTTTTCAATTTGAATAGTCTACGGGAGTAGCGTTATATTTTTATTAATGGGATAAATCAACTTTTGATACCTGTACTGGGACACGATTTACAATTTGGTACTCGAAGTGAAAAAAATTATAAATTGGTGATTGTACTCAAAAAATGTTACACTTCGTTAAACATTAGGGGCACGACTTACAATTTGGTACCCGAAGTGAAAAAAGTTACAAACTAGGGATTGTATTCAAAAATTTTTGTAATATGATGCTTGTACTTTCTAATTTTTAAATAATCGTTAAAATTGATCCAACGGGAGAGACAAACATACAGAGAGAGAAGCGAAGTCGACGCGAAGAAGGTTCTCGATGTTTTGTTTTATCTTTTTTTGCCTCCCACATACGCACCATTGCTCCACAGTGGCACCGACATGGGAACTCTGGTATAATCCATTCATTTTTTGTTGCATTAACTACAATCTTCTTCCCCGATTTCATTTACAATTTCACTCCAAGACGAGCTCATCCTTTCAATTAAACACTGAAAACCCTTTAATAAATATATGGGAACCAGTAATCAATGGAGAATCGAGACAAGAAGAATGAGAGAAGAATGAGAAAAGAACAGAACCATAATTTTCAAACAGAATAAAGATGAAACCCTACTGTTTAACGGAGTGTAATATTTTTTTGAGTACAATCACTAGTTTGTAACTTTTTTCACTTCGGGTACCAAATTGTAAGTCGTGTCTCTAATATTTAACGGAGTGTAATATTTTTCGAGTATAATCACCAGTTTGTAACGTTTTTCATTTCGGGTACCAAATTGTAAGTCGTGTCCCAGTACATGTACCAAAAGTTAATTTATCCCTTTTATTAATTGAGTACTTAGATTTTTCAATAGAAAGTATATATAACTGTTATTTCTATTTCAACCATAATTTACATTATAGCTTAAATACTCATAATGTCATTGTAATACTGTGCCATACCGTGCGTAGGGGACTATGACCCCCACCCCCAACCTTCGATTCAAAACTCAATGTGTCAGTGCTTCACTCCGCACTTGATTTTTTTCAAGAACTTCTCAGTTACAACTTATGAGCTACAAATTTCAACATGTATGATTATGATTGAACTAGGATCCTTTCCATTTCAAGAAAATAGAAACTTTCCATTTCATGCTTTAGATTTAAAATATGTTGAAATGCGACATCATGCTAATATAAGAAAAAAAATATTTTAAATTTGAACCATGAAATAGAGGATCTCCATGGGAGAGAATCCTGGTCCTTTATGAGGTCATAATAGAATGCAGGCGGATATTTAATATCGAACACATACTAAATGTGACATCTCTAACAATTTTGTACCACACGTCACTTGCCATATGCTCAAAATATTATTACATCCGTTTCTAAAAGATTATCGTTTAAAATTTTTGTATATAATTTAAGAAAATATCATTTACTAAGTATCGTTTAATATGTAATTTGTTGTGCTTATAATTTTTTTTACATATATATAAAAAATTAATAAAATTTATTATTTTTTTAAAAAAATACTTAGACGAAGTTATTATAGGGGAAAAAAGTCATCATCTGCATATCAAAATCCAGCTACTTCTTTACTTTTTCGTAAAAATAATAATATAATACTAGTACGGTGAAAATAAATCATCATCTTGCCCATCAAATCCAAGGCGTTGGATCCTAATCTTCTACTCGGCCTACATTATCCCCATTTTATTTATTTATTTATTTTAACTACCGATCAAACAATAAATACATCAGTTTTATACGGATTTGATTAATATAAAATTTATTTTTTGATAAATTAATTATTTAACTAAAATATTGACACATATCGGGCATCGTCTGCCTTTTAATTCCACCCCTTTTCAATGTCTATTGGTCAAGGCACCCTGCATAAAAATCAAAGTAAACGCTCTTCTCTGCCTTCTAATTCCATCCCTTTTCAATTCTAGGATTTCTGATCTCTCCTTCTCTTTAATGGGTTTCTGAAACACACTACCTCACTATCGCTTATTCTCTAGCAAAACCCAGAAAATTTTGATTTTGATTCTTCCTTTTTTTTCTTGATTTTCACTACCTGTGGAAAGAAAGATTGATGCTTTTTTTTTTCTTTCTATTCTTGTTACTGATAATGTTTTGATGTAATATTGTTGGATTTTCTTGAAAGTTGCATCTTTTTTTGAATCAAAAGGCTACAGATTTAGGGATTGATTGTGTCAACGAGAGTTGACCTTCTTGTTAGATGAAAAAATGGTCTTTAAATTTGGAAATGTTCCTGCAACATTTAAGATTATAGAGTTTTGGGGTTCTGAATTGTTGATTTGTAGACCTGGGATTTGGTGGATATGCTGATAATGTGCTCCCATTATTGATTTTCATTTTGTTTGTTTTAAGTTTTCTGGTAGATTTAGGGCATTAGCTTGTTGATAGCTGAGTTTTAATGGATACAAATGGGAAAGACTATAGCAGTGATAAAATTGATGTTAACAATAAGTCATTGACTGATGTGGGCTCCAAAACTGTTTTACTGAATGGGCAGAGAAAAGAGGATGATGAAACAGCTTCACTGTTGCCGCCTCGGAAAGGTGGGTTGTCAAGGAAGTTGGGGAAGCCACAAAGGAAAGTGCAGTGGAAAGATAGTAATGGGAATAAGCTTACAGAGGTGTTGGAATTCCAACCAAGGTAATTTGTTGTTGCAGCTCAGTTAATACATGTGCTTATCTTGTGAATTGCTTTGATGCTTTTACTTTGTTTCTACGTACTTAATTGTCGGTATTCAATGTTGACAGTTGTGGTTAGTTTTTTACCTTTATGAAAATGTTTGTAGGCTTAACACTTCTTTTACCTATCCATTTGAATAAGAACAAATAGGTGCATTTTCATAAAGAAGTAACCTTAGGTAGAAACCAGTGATAAATTAGTAGGAAAGTGTGGTGATATGTCACGACAGGGTATAAATTCCCACTTCAGGATTAATTTTCAATAGACGTTTCGAACCAAAAGCTGCATACAGTAATGGCATGCTGATAATATGGTGCTATGTCGTTGTTGATGGACCAGGTTAATATGTTTTTGAGCCAATTTGACCATTTCAAAGTATTAATAATTTTGGTTATATACCTCATTTACTAAACATATTAAGGTGGGATTTTCAGAGCATTGTTGGTTGGCATACACTCAATGCGATGACTTTGAAAACTTGATTTTGGCAGTGGCTTTAGAGATTTGATTACTTTACTGACAATCAGTGCAGTTAACTTATATAATTCATGGCAATACTACAAGACGTAGAGTGCTCTCACACACACTCATCTGCTGCTCACCCAAGTCAGAAAGACAAAACATTGCATAATAAATTAGTCCACTGCTACTAAATCAGAAAGATTATGTACTCTATGCTCTCCAGCTCAGATCAACTTAAGTTTGTGGTATTGTGAAATTAGAAGTGTCATCACTTTCCATTTCAGGTGTATAGCGCATATAGCCAAACACATAGTGCTATAGATATTTGAGTGGATGGTGGGGCATGACTATTGCTTGTTTCTAGCTTCTTTAGTATACAAAATCTGAATATCTTTTAACCACAAAAACTTTATGATACTTTCTTATTATTTTCTGAAATTAATTATGGCCACTCCTCACAAACTTATATTACTATGCAACTTTAAATTTGTAAGTTCTGATTCTCTTTCAGTTAAAGTGTCCTAATTGCCCTCGTAACTCTGCCAGAACATGTAAGGTTGTTAGATTGGTCAATGAGGAATTGATTAATTGGGTGCAATGTATTTTTTTTGTTGTGGTTGAAGACAACCATCTTGGGGATAAAGTATAGTCCTACCTTTTGCGATAAGAGTTGGGGACAGTGTGTAATTAATTTTTGTGAAAGTATTTATCCGGTTTAAGTGCCAAATTCGAGATTGTGGAATTGAGGGGTTGGATTATAAATAATTAAATAGGAGTCGACTATTGTGAGATCGTGTTATGACTGTTCTGATTTGACTGATTTCTATATTTATTTCCCTTTCTTTACATTTTTGGCTGCTTATGGTGCGTGGGAATGGGACGTTAGCTGATGCAAAACTACCTTATTGTTTATTTTACACTCCCTTCGTTCCATATTATATGATTAGTATTGACTTTTTAAAGTCAATTTGAGACATTTTCAAATTCAAAATTGAGATGACTGATGCTCATTAAAAAATTATGAAACAATAAGTAATAAGATTTAGATAGTTTACAATATTAATCATTGTTTTGATGAAAATTAAAAGAATCTATGTCAATTTTGAGTTTAAAAATCTCTTAAGTCAGCTTTAAAAAGTCAACAAATGATCAAATAATTTGGTACCGAGGGAGTATTATTTTAAATCTTGACCCTAATGAAAGATTATATATCTATAGACATTAAGCAAGATGAAAGCTTTTTCTGGTGAATTGTAATCAGTTTGGGATGTAGATTTTGTAAACATGTGGTCCTGAGGCAGTATGTTTATGTGTCTACTGTTTATTTAATCTTGTTATTGTGCTAGGATGTGATTCGTTCTCCTTTCTTTCCTTGTATTTTCTTTTAATGTTTGGGATATCTGACCAAAAACTTGTATTTTGAAAAGTTTGTATTAGTAAATGTTATTCACAAAAGTTTGCTTAGTCAAAATGGGAAATGGCGATGGTTTGATTAATATAAACAAGAGCATTCTCTCTAGCAGAATGAACACTATGAAGAAGCTAACATGGAATTTTGAATTTTCTTAATCTGGAGGGATCCTTTGTTGTCTATATGACCAGCAGAGAATGATGCCTAAAATATACTACCTCAGTTCCAAAATATATGATCACTTAAACTTTGTCTATATTTTGGAACAGAGGGAGAATTTGGCTACCTTTTGATGATAAGACAGACTTATGCTAATGTCAGGATGCCAATGGCTGCTAGAAACTCTGGCCATTGACCCTGTATATATAATCTTCAAATCTATATATATATATATATATATGCTAACCTCTTGCTTGACTTGTAATGGAGAAGAATAAATTTTCATTTCAGAATAATATTTGAATTAGTGATGATCTAGTTTGTCAAAAATTGCCGAAGAGAAGAAACATTAGGTGTTGTCTTGCAATCCTAATCTTACATATAATCTCCTGTTTCTTCCTGCAGTGACGTGAGTGATTCGGACGACGAGGAATCAGATTCTTGCATCTGTATAATATTGTAAATTTTGTTCACGAGAAAAAAATCTGCAGTATAGATCAAAGGTTCGTCTCCTTCGACTTTGAGTATAAAGAAACAATAAAAGGTGCATGGACCAAGTTTTTTTTTTATAAGTACAACATGAGTGGCCTGTTGGGCCAAAGTTTTGAGTTATCTGGCAACTGGAGGAGCCAGAATACCTTGCCTGTCCTTTGAATTAAAAGATGGTAAGAAATTCCATGTAACATAGGGTAATACAAGTTTTTTTAATTAAAGAAAATTCATTTATAGTGTATATGTGTGTTCAAAAACCACGTCCTGTGACTGTCTGTTTTTACCATATTTGTTTCTGGCTAGTTTTTAATTTATCATATCACAGGAAAACTCATTTGTTCAACATTCATTATTCATAGAGTAAAGTTCAGATCAAACACTTTGGGTTTGGGATTTTTTCCACTTAACCACTTATAGTCAGTAAAATTATATTTAAACTCCCGACTTTTTGAATTGAAGTTGCAAAACATCACAAGATATTGTCAAGACAATTTAACAATTTAATGATAATTTAATGAAAAATGTGACGTTTTCACTTCAACTCAAAAAGTCGGGAGTTTAAATGTAGTTTTATTGACTACAAATGGTTAAGTGGAAAAGACTCCAAACCCCCGGTGGTCATTTGAACTTTACTCTCATTCATAAAGAAGAAGATTCAGTAAATAATTCCATCACTTGTTTATGTCCATTTCATTTTTGTCCATATTATAGAATGTTCATTCGGTTTCAGTTGTAAAATCTTAAAATATTTAAATAGTAATACTAATTATATTATTAATTCCTCTCAAAAATTAATGAACCACGCTACTTTTAAATTTGAAAAAAATTCAAAATTATTTTGTATATCACAAATTCACATGGAATGTGAAGTGTACATTGACTAGGGGTGTACATCGATTCATATACCGTATCGAAGCGGAATTATCGAACCGTATCGAATACAAAATTTTAAGGAAATATGATACCGAAGTACTGGTATTATCATACGGGTAATACAGGTTCGGTATGGGTATCGATAAATATTGATTCAAATTTTTCTCATTCAATTATTACTTTCTTACAAAATATAAACAAATTATTTAATATAATCATATTAATGCTAAATTAGGCTATTGTTTTTTAAGAGAGTGAAATAAACATCACAAGACAGTAAAATGAACTCAATAAATCTAGAAAGAAAATATATTTATATATATACATACTAGCTTGCTGTAATGTATTTATCATAATCTTGATCCAACTTATATATATATGCTGTTATCTTCCTGACTAGATAACGGGAATAAGTATCAATATATGTTATATGTAGCGGTTTGTAGGTCATATAAGTGTTCAATTTCAAAAAATAATATAAGTTAATTATGCATTCCCCAACTCCAAGCAATTAGTAAAAAACTTATACTTTGTCTGTGAATAAATATGAATGCTTAAGGAGGGATCCGGTTAGCATGAAGTTTAATTTTTAGTAAGTTGATTAATTGACTAATAAAATGCTGACACACATAAAACTTTGCATGCGTGTCAGCACTCTATTGGCCAATTGACCAACTTACCCAAAAATAAACTTCATGTTAAGCACTTCCCTTAAGGAGGAAGATTTTAACTATAACTAATAATATTTTCACACCTCAATTATATATTTACACATACATATATATAAAAATAATTATATAATAAAATCTTCGTATAAACGGTACGGTACTGTAAATATCGGCTGACAAAATTCATGTATCGATACCGGTTAACAGATTTTAAAAAAACGAATTTATTGAATTATATGAACACCCCTAACCCTGACAAGTGATATTATCCATTATTATTATTTTGATAAATTAGTAAAAAGAGTCAATTATTTCCCTTCCTTTTTTTCTTTTGTTTCGGCCTAAAAAGTCTCTTATTCCCCTCAATTAGGGGTGAGTATGGTACGATTTGGTGCGGTTTGAAGTCCAAACCGCACCCGAAATCACTTAGGTGCGGTTTGAAAAATTCAAAACCGCACTCGAAACTGTTTGTGATTGGTGCGGTGCGGTTTTAATTGGTGCGGTTTCGGTTCCAAAACCAATTGAAACAACAAAAAAGTTTATATCAATAACTTAGTGATATATCAATAACAAAAAAGTCTTCAATAAAATTTAACATAAAACTTACATCGAGCAATTAACTTAGTGACAGAGTTGACAATGAGAATTATATCAAGCATGCTTTAAAATTAAAACATACGCTATATAAAACAACTGAAACCATATATTCGATAACAAATAAAGAATGTTTATCTAGTTCCCCCAAAAATTTAAAAGTATATAGTGGAGATAGAATGAAATTATATCTCATATATTGCAGGGATGACTTATAGAATATAATCCTAACTATACCTAATTTGAAAAATAATATATTAGACTATTACTATTATAGCATTGACATTAACCAATGCATCAAGTGCTCGAGCCCCTCAGCTATAAGCCCCTCCAATAACGCATCAAACAAATTCGAAATTTTAAAACCCAATTGCTTAATTTTTGACTCTATAACCTCTAACATCTTCTTTCAATTGGTGAAAAAATGGCAATGCAAGACTGGAGGTTTCTCTGAGCGTGTTTAAGTGAAAAGTAACTTTAGAATTTATTAGAGATAATAACACACACATGATGCGATTTCGATTTTATGCGTGCGGTTTTGACCAGTAACCAAATCGGAACCGTAAATTTGGTTATTCAACTCACCTAAAACCGCCATTATATACGCCTGTAACCATGGTACGGCTTTTAATTGGTGCGATTCAGTGAAATTTTAGTGCGGTTTTGCCTAATTTGGTTACTTGTTCAAATTTCTACCTCGAATTGTTACCGCATGTGACACACAATTCAATCTAATATTTAAAAAATTATATTAATCACAATTCAAATTAATCATTAATCATTATTTTCCATTAACACACTTAAAAAAAAAAAGAATCTATCCTTTATTATATGATTCTCACCTATCAATTTACGGTAAGAATAAAAATATTGCAACAAAATTACAATTATATTAAAAATAAATATGAACCGTTGATTTAGAATACTACACTCCACTCCCCCTCACTCCACTTTTACTCCTATCAAGTTGACCTCTCTCTCTCTCTCTCTCTCTCTCCCCCTCCTCCTCCTCCCAATTCCCAAACCCAGTCGGTTGTCTTCGGCACAAACCCTCGTTCCCTTTCTAACCGACCCCATTCTCTTTATATACAAGTTTACAATTTACAAAGAGAAAAATTAAAACAGTTTTAGACATGGATTCAGATCAGGGGAAGCTTTTCATTGGAGGGATTTCATGGGAGACATCAGAGGAAAAACTGAAAGATTATTTCGAGAATTACGGCGAGGTTGTGTTGACATCTGTGATGAGGGATAAACTCACTGGGAGGCCCCGAGGTTTTGGTTTTGTGGTCTTTGCAGATCCATCCGTTCTAGATACTGTTCTCCAGGAAAAACATGTTATTGATGGTAGAACGGTAAAGATTTAGGCTTTGATTTGGATAAAGTTGCTGCCTTTTGTTGATTTCCGTTCTGTGTTTTTGCTCTATTGATTTGAATTTTGTTGTGCTATTTTTGATGGGATTGTTTGGCTGTATTTGGAGAGATGATTTTGTCTTTGAATTATGTTCTGGGTTTCTTGGTATTGTTTTATTTGGGGTTATTTTTGTTTCGAATTAATTGATGTAGTTTTAGGGTTTTTAGTTGCTTTATGTATTATATAAAACGCAGCTGATATTTACTCATTCTCACACCAGATGCATTTTGTTTAAATCCTTCTGTGTGTTTCCTCATTCTCACTTCTGGGGTTTTGATATATTGATGCGACCTTTGTTGGAATTTCTGGTCTGCTCATTGTTCATATATAGTTATGTACATGAATTCATGTCCTTATTGGTTTAAGTTTTTTCATGTCTCTGCTTCTTGGTTTGCGTTGAATATATTTTGTTGGGTGTCATGTTCATTTGTTTGTATGTATGAGTGTGCTTCTTTGAGGACTAGGGTTTTTAGCTGTCACCTATATACATAGTTTTTCTCCGGTGTTTTTTCTTCGAGGACTAGGGTTTTTAGCTGTCACGTATATACATAGTTTTTCGCCGCTGTTTTTTCATTGTCTTGTGCATTTTTGTTTAGTGCTCTATTGTACATTAGATTACCTAGCTTTTGTTATTTTCACTTGAGATTTGCTGTTCATGTATTTTATCATTTATATTTATGGGTTTTATGATTGTTCAGTGTTTTTGTTACTCTTTTTCTCCCCCTGGTTGGATTCTTATATCTTTGTTAATATTCTAATCATCATTGCATTTTCTCCTGCTGGGGTTTTTCATTTGTCAATTATTCTTTGCATTGAAACTGAAAACAAAACTGGGTAAATATGGGTATGACAAGTAGGTTTCATAATGGTAAGTACTCATACTCTCGCATTTAATAGAATGGGAGATTTGAAAATTTCCTCCTGTTAGAAGCTTATTTTATTTTAATTTTTATCTTGAGTAATTGGTTAAACCTCCAGTTACAAGTTGTAAATATTAGAAGATGAAAGGAAATAGACAATGAGTAATATAATTGTAATGTTTTAAGATGTTCTTTCCTCCTTAATTAGATTGACCTTTTGTTGTGATCTTGAGATTTTTAGGTGTTGATTAAGATATTTATGTTTATTTTGCTAGGTATTCATGCGTCTTATTTGTATGTTACTTATGATTGTCTTCTCATGTTTTGGTGTTATAGTAATCTGAGATATATGTTGTCTCCATAATTGATAGACTCCACGACACGCTTGCGTGAGGTGGTCGTCGCTCGGATCGTTTCTAGCAAATTTATACGGTAGAACACGCTCGACACCTCAACCCTTCGCCTATATTGAGACGAGAACCTTGGTATAATCAATAGTGTAATGAAATTTGCGTTGAATGGAACACCAATGCCACCTTAACCCGTTGCTTATATGTAAGCAAGAACCTTTGTACAATCGATATTGTAAGGAAATCTTCGTTGAATGGAACACCAAAGACACCTTGACCCGTTGCTTATATGAAAGCAGGAACCTTGGTACAATCGACGATTGATTTGGTAAAAGTCGTCACACACAACTATGAATTGTTGTATGATAAGTCAAATTGAATCTTAAAGAAAAACTAAGAATAGTTTAGAAATTCTTCAAAGAACCAAAATAAGAGAATATTTCCAAGTAATTGTATTGAATAATAAAGTGTTGTCGATTACATCATCCATGATAGTAAAAAGAATCCTAATCATATAAGGAAATAACAAACTGATTTAGAATGAAAATCTAACTAAAAAGCTTTCTAAATTAGAATAGAATTGGAAAACCTAACTAAAAATTCGTTCAAAAATCTGCGTAGAAGATTTTTGAAACGGGGCCTAGCGCTGCAACGCTAGTTTAGAGCGCTGTGGCGTGCGACTCCTGACATGGCCTTTGACATGGTCTGGAACGTTGAATTTGGACCAATGTCTTGAACCACTTGAACCAAGTTAACGAATTGTGTCGTTTGAATCATTTCTCCTTACATGTCAAACTTGTGTTTCTCCTTGCCGTGCTTGAAAATTCACATTGTCGCTTCAGTGCCTGCTTTGGGCTTGCTGAATATGTTGAGTTTAGAAAACCCAAATCATATAACTTATCCTTCCCTCGCAGCTCGCTTGAATTAAGATCCATCTTAAGCATCCTTGAATAAATTTCAGCCCAATTACTTAAAACTATTTGATGAACCCTTATGATTTGAATTGAGCTATTATCGTTTGATGCGGCCCTGATCAGGATTGTATCATTCCCCTTCTCTTGAAAATGACTTGTTCTCAAATTTGGCCCTACATCAAATCAAACCAAGTTAACAACTATAGCAACAACCCAATCCTAATCCTTACCTGGCAAAATTAATGCGTAAGCAATATCAACTACGCAAGTAAAGATATGAATGAAAAGAAACATTAACAGAAAATTTAATATCAACAAAAAACATAGAAACATTTGGCATTTTCCCCGAGTTGACAATAACATCTTGCAAGAGTTTCCTTCCAAACGACGCTCGAAGTGGCCCTCCAATTATAACACTACATCGTTTCATTAACCTCAAAGTCATCTCCACATGAAGAACATAAATTAGTTTGTTGATTATTTCAATCTCCACGACTCCCAAGTCCAAGTGAACTGCATCAATCTGCTTAAAAATTGTGACCAGATCATCAATTGGCCTTTCTCTCATACGGGACACACCGTCAAATATGATTTTAGAATTTCCAACAAAAACAGTAACTGTAGCAGTTAGTAGTCGCAATGCTGATCCTGGCAAATTAAACGCATAATCAATAATAGATTGACAAAACAATAATTTGAAAAGCTCCAACTCCTCCTGAATCAAAACTCTATGTAAAACCCTTCATGTTGTATCTTTACCCATTTACGAATCCCTAAATCAAAAGTCAACCTGATGACCTCGTCCATTCCCAAAAATACCCACTTCAATTCACTTGGGTCAAAAACAAAACAACACCAATCAACATGTATCTTTTGTATAATCGATAAGAACACGTGAAACTCAAAGTTATATGCATAATAAATAGAACAAAAATCAAAACACCTTTAGATGTTCTATGCATCGTTCCGGTTCGCACACTGCTCCACGTCACTCTCAACGTTGAATCTATTCCTTTACTGTATCTGCATATCAATTTCGACCTTTTCCTTTCCATCGACATTAACACATTCAAGATCAAGTAATGGCGTTAATGGAATTAAAAGGTCACATCCATCTTCACAAGATGACAACTCAATTCCATAATTAACATTACGATGTTCACAAAGATTCCACAAATGTTAAAGAATTCCCCCAAGTGTTGATCAAAATATCATCAAAATAGATAATAACAAATTTTCCCATGAAAGATGGCTCAATTATCTCATGAAAGCACACAATGCATTAGCTGATCCTATCTCACTCCAATTTGACGACAAACACTTTTCAAACCAATTTTAGACTCCTTTCCATTCACGACATCATTCTCAAAATTACGCAATGATGATTGCTCGCATGGAAAGACATGATCACAACCAATGTTAAGTAACAACAACTTATGTATTGAATGAACAGTTTGAAAACAAGAATACGGACAAGAAAACCTAAAATGAACATTATGAGAATAAGAACATTGAAAACGAAATAAACAGTATGATCGTAAACTAACTTAACATGTATAAGATATCCTCGATAGTTTATGAGATGATTCTACCATCAAAATAGCTAAAAACAAATTTATCAATGGAAGCATGCAAACCATGTTTTAATTAACTCAGAAAAACACTAGATGCATTAGTTAATCTAACCGAAATAACTAACCACTTGTACAAATCACATGTTAATGCAACTTTTAATCCATCACATTCTCTCGTGCTAATTTGATTAGACATTATCATCATGTGGTCATCATCAAATTTTAGCATATTATCTAAGCAAAGAAAATAATATCGATACTTGTTTACCAATTGAAAATCAACGCATATGCTCGACGTCCTATCCTTTTTAGGTACTATGATCTCGTGAATGGCACTCAAACTCATGCTTCCTCTCATGAACCCCTTCTCCATCAATTCTCCAACTTGCCTTTGCAACTCCTTTGTTTCCTCGGGATTGCTTCGATAAGCTGGATGATTAGGAATGGTAGTGCTGGGTACGAAGTCAATTTGATGTTCTATTTCCCGAATAGGTGGTAAACATTGTGGAAGCTCATCGGGAAATACATAAGTATAATCCTGCAAAAGAGACGCAACAACACTAGGCAAAGAAGTGTTACTTTGGTTAGTATTTAAAAACGTCTCCTTATACACAAGTATAATCATCTGCTGTTTAAAATACAATGCTCTTTCCCACTCATTCTCTTTTTCGTAGTCACTTATTTTCTCTTTTCTTTCCTTTCAATTTTTCTCTCAACTGTTTCCTTCTCTCGTTTATTTTTAGTATAACTTTCTTCAATCTCTTTATTCTTTTCATATTCACTCTTTTCAATCTCTCTATTCTTTTTAACCTCATTCTTTTCTTTTCATTTTCACTCGTTCTCAATGTTCTAAAAGGCGTTAGGCGGGCAGCAAGGGGGGCCTAGCGCCTAGGGGGTCTGGGCGGGCCTAGATGAGACTTTTTATTTTAAGCCAATTTTAATATTTTATCTTACATTTTATCCAAACAAAATAATAATATAAAGCAAAACAATCTATAATAAAGATAATAAATGCCTTTGCTTAAAGTTCAAACACATCCATATTGCTAATGTTAAAGTTAAAACACAAACATACAATTGTTCAAAGTTCAAACATATTTTTAACGTATTAGTTTTATTCATAAGCAAGATTGCTATTAAATAATAAAATTTAAAATTTCAAGAATTTAATTCAATATTAAAACTTAAGAAACTAAACATAAATTTAAGAATTATATTGAATTAAACTAAATATTACAAATACATCATCATTTATATAATTTGAAGTTGGTACAATTTTAAAAAATTACAAATATAATAAAATTATCCATTTTGTCTTGATATTGTTCACTTCTTGTTGTGATTTGATATGCTACAACCTGTATTATGAATAGGAGTAATCATTAGAAAAATAAATATATCAAGATCTGGTTTGGGTAGTTGTTAAAATTAAAAAAAACCTCTCCGCCTAGATCCCGCCTAGGCCTGACTTAATTTCCTGGAGAATTTTTTTTGCCGCCTTGAGCCTAGGTGAGGCGCCAAGGGGGCTTAGGCGGGGATTTTTAGAACATTGCTCATTCTTTTGATCATTTTCTTTCTTTTTGTACATTCTCTTACTGTTGATTATGATCTCTTTATAAGTGCTTTAGATCTTCCTCTGTAACTTACAAACTAGAATCTTTTGTGTCACCATCGACTCTTTGTAGATTGCATGATCTTCTTCAACTTTTACCTCATTTGGAAGAATTTGATTCCTATACTCCTTGGGAGTTTTTGTTGGCTTCAACCAACAAGCCTCCATCCCCTTACAAAATGACTCCATGATGTCCTCTTTTAACTCTACTTGCTCTCTAGACGCCTTAGGAGTGTCTTGTGGTTGTCTCAAATGCGACTCCAACCTGTCTACCCGCCTATAAACCTTCTTATCGTCATCTATTGTTGATCGCCTTGGAAGTTGCTCTACACGTCTTGGAAATGCATACTCCTTCCTCTGATTTAACTGGACTGGAACAAACCGCTTCCTCATCACGGTTTTCAATTCCTCCCATTTCTCGATCAGACGCTCTCCACATCTCCTGCTAATCATAAGTTGATCCCTCCAAGTAGCTGCATAATCAGAGAATTCTAGAACCGCAAGTTTGACTTTTCTACGCTCGAAATAGTCATGATAGTCAAACTCCCACTCCTTTTCTCCCACTTCAAATATGCTTCTAGAGCATCCATGTCTTAAAAAGATCTCCTCCGAAGTTCAGGAGTACTCTTAAACTCGTAGTCAAACATGTTTGTTAACATGTTGCAAAACAAGGGTTAGTAGATAAAAATTTTCCTCACCACTCATTTGTGTGTTTCGCTCAAACAATGAATCACTCAATTACGTTCGTGTATACACTCGATGTTTGCTTTTAGCCTCAAATGATCTCACAACTCTTGCCTTTTACTACTCAAATATTCTCTTATAGATTCTTTTTGAATTCACCTAACAAAATCACAGTTTTACTATTGCAAATTCAACTACTACTTATCAAGAACAAAATATAAAAGGTGTAATTATGGTTACCACAAATTCTGAACCTTGTCATGTCATTGGTGAATTTTTTGTAAGCTTCGGATTTGCCAATCACGGATTGATCCTCACTGATTGACCCTCTGCATGAACTTCCAATAATCTCAAGACTCACGGATTGGCTTGCTCCTCTTATGCCTTCAATTTTCTGGGAAAACTTGTTCGGCTTGCGGAATTTTATGGCGTTGCTTTAGATTTGCCATATTGCATCTCCGCTTTGGAATTGAACAATCCTCACGGATTTGATTTTTGAATCACGGCTGCAAATAGTTTTCGATGAAACCTCGGTTGGAATTCGATCATTTGATGCAGTCTGACCACAAATTTCAGGGAAAAATGGCTTGCGAAAATTTTTATGGCTTCGCTAGTCGGACTTGATGATTGAATAGTGCTACAAGTTTGGTTAGCACAATAAAAACTGAAAAATAAAAATAATTTTGAATTTTCATGGGAGTCATCTATTGTTGATCGCCTTGGAAGTTGCTCTACACGTCTTGGAAATGCATACTCCTTCCTCTGATTTAACTGGACTGGAACAAACCGCTTCCTCATCACGGTTTTCAATTCCTCCCATTTCTCGATCAGACGCTCTCCACATCTCCTCCTGCTAATCATAAGTTGATCCCACCAAGTAGCTGCATAATCAGAGAACTCTAGAACCGTAAGTTTGACTTTTCTACGCTCGGAATAGTCATGATAGTCAAACTCCCACTCCTTTTTTCCCACTTCAAATATGCTTCTAGAGCATCCATGCCTTAAAAAGATCTCCTCCGAAGTTCAGGAGTACTCTTAAACTCGTAGTCAAACATGTTTGTTAACATGTTGCAAAACAAGGGGTTAGTAGATAAAAATTTTCCTCACCACTCATTTGTGTGTTTCGCTCAAACAATGAATCACTCAATTACGTTCGTGTATACACTCGATGTTTGCTTTTAGCCTCAAATGATCTCACAACTCTTGCATTTTACCACTCAAATATTCCCTTATAGATTCTTTTTGAATTCACCTAACAAAATCACAGTTTTACTATTGCAAATTCAACAACTTATCAAGAACAAAATATAAAAGGTGTAATTATGGTTACCACAAATTCTGAACCTTGTCATGTCATTGGTGAATTTTTTGTAAGCTTCAGATTTGCCAATCACGGATTGATCCTCACTGATTGACCCTCTGCATGAACTTCCAATAATCTCAAGACTCACGGATTGGCTTGCTCCTCTTATGCCTTCAATTTTCTAGGAAAACTTGTTCGGCTTGCGGAATTTTATGGCGTTGCTTTAGATTTGCCATATTGTATCTCCGCTTCGGAATTGAACAATCCTCACGGATTTGATTTTTGAATCACAGCTGCAAATAGTGTTCGATGAAACCTCGGTTGGAATTCAATCATTTGATGCAGTCTGACCACAAATTTCAGGGAAAAATGGCTTGCGAAAATTTTTATTGCCTCGCTAGTCGGACTTGATGATTGAATAGTGTGCTACAAGTTTGGTTAGCACAATAAAAACTGAAAATTTTCTTTACTTTTTCTTTTTTGGGATATTCAAACAAGAAAATTTAAGGATAGATAAGTAGTTAGAAAACATAGCTTTGATACTAAATGATAGACTCTACGAAACGCTTGCATTAGGTGGTTGTCGTCTGAATTGTTTCTAGGAAATTTGTACGGTGGAACATGCTCGACCCCTCAACCCATCACCTATATTGAGACGAGAATTTTGGTACATTTGATAGTGTAATGAAATTTACGTTGAATGGAACACCAACGATACCTTGACCCGTTGCTTATATGTAAGCAAGAACCTTGGTATAATCGATAGTGCAAGGAAATTTGTGTTAAATGAAACACCAACGACACCTTGACCCGTTGCTTATATGGAAGAACGACCTTTGATACAATCCACGATTGATGTAGTAGAAGATGACACACACAACTATGAATTGTTGTATAATAAGTCAAATTGAATCTCAAAGAAAAACTAAGATTAACTTAAAAATTCTTGAAATAACCAAAAGAAGAGAATATCCCTAAATAATTTTATTGAATAATAACGTGTTGTCAATTACATCATCCATTTTCCTTATTTATACTAGTAAAAGGAACCCTAATCCTATAAGGAAATAACAAACTGATTTAGAATGAAAATCTAGCTAAAAAGCTTCTTAATTACAATAGAATTGGAAACCTTATTAAAAATTTGTGCAAAAATCTGATTAGAAGATTCTGGAAACGGGGCCTAGCGCTGCAGCGTTAGTTTAGAGCGTTGTGGCGCTGGTTCAAACAATAGCGCTGTGGCGTTATGATGGAGCGCTGCGGCGCTTGATTGCTTGGGCGATTGCGCTGCCGTACGGCGTGTGATTCCTGACACAGCCTTTGACATGGTCTGGAACGTTGAACTTGAACCAATCTCTTGAACCACTTGAACCAAGTTAATCAATTTAGAATTATCTTCCATAACGAACGCCTCATCGTGTCGTTTGAATCATTTTCCCTTATTCCGTACATGTCAAACTTGTGTTGTCTCGTGATTTATAGTGAGCACCTTGTTGTGCTTGGAAATTCACATTGTCGCGTCAACGCCTGATTTGGGCTTGCTGAATGTGTTAGAAGACCCAAATCATATAACTTATCCTTCCCTCGTGGTTCGATTGAATTAAGATCCAGCCCAATTACTTAAAATTATTTGATGAACCCTTGGGACTTGAATTGAGCTATTATCGTTTGTTGCCGACCTGATCAGTATTGTATCAATAATGCTTATGTTGATAATTAGTATGAGGTTATAGTAATGTTTTAATTATGTTTTCTTATGTTTGGGAACTTAGCTACATTCATTTTTGTATTGCTATTGGGATTTGAATGCATACTTGTTACTATTTTATCATTATTATTACAATTATTCTTATTCAATTATTTTATATCATCACTAAGGTTATAATTATTTTTTCTCTTATTTTTGCTCTTTGACGAGTTTTTTTTATGGCTTCATGGAATCTACTTTTCGCTCGGTGAGGGTTACTATAAATATTTGAGCTGCATGTTGACCTTTTATAGACCTTTTAAAAGGTGGAAGATTTTAGATCTTGTGACATTTTTTGATGTATTCTTTGCTTAAAGTTTGTTTCGCTACATATTGAAAGTTGAAACAAATTTTCTACAGAGTTGAACATTGATATCCGCCTGAAGAAGAAAGCTGCATTAGGATTTTCCATGAACCTATGAAAAAAAATAACATAGCATTTAAAATGTCCGTCAGTCGAGGGAAAGGGACAATAGTCGAGCCTTAACTTTGAAAGGAAACAGAAACAACTGTAGAGTATAGGATGCTAGTAGAGATGTTGTACTTGATGATGATGGTGTGCTTGCTCCTAGGGCTCAAATGGGCACCCTCATCTGTAGATTTACTTCTTAAGATCAATCTTGGTTGTAATTCCGTTCATGTTCACTAGGGCGTGGGTAACATTATTAGGTCTAAATTGATTTGAATAGCTATATAGTAATTTTATCAAAGAATAAAAATAAGCATATATCAAATTCCTTTAGTTTTCTCAGGTCATCTGATGTCATTTATGCCATTAAGTTTTGCCCAATTTCTGAAAACCAAGTGTTCCATTGCCATTTTTGGTTGCATAATAATTCATTCATGTATATTTTTATTTGATGGCAATACTCTGAAGGTCGAATTCTGCTTTCAAAAGTTGTAGAACAGAAAAATTAACCTTGCCACCCACTACATAGTGGGGTCTTAATTGCCACTCAAACATGTTAAACTCAACTTTATAATAAATAATTTTACGGAAATTGGATTTTTTTAGTCTCTGCCTTTTTCATCTGCATGACACTAGAGCTTAGTAAATGGTAGATTATATTGTACGACGTTTCATTTCTTTCTAGTTTGGCAAATGTTGCCGTGTTAGAACATGGTATATGTTTAAAGATATGAGACTTAGGACTGCTGTTTTAGTTATTTGATTTTTTTTATAAAATGGTTTGACTTGTTTTTTAGTGGTCTATGAATTTTTTACTTCTGTGCAAGTGTCACCTTTAAGAAGTATATATTTATTATACTGAAAGACTTCATATTCTATTTTAAGCACTATTTTCATGTTGACTTGGCTTTAAAATTCTTTTTCCATTATAGTTGGGTTTGATGTTTCCCAGTATAAATTGTATTATATCGATATATCTGCACGTGTTACTTGAAGTGGCAATGTGTGATTGTTTTCTGCTTGCTCTTTCTATATTTTATTGGTATAATCATAACTTTTCTTATCTAGGTTGAGGCTAAGAGGGCCCTGTCAAGAGAGGAACAGCAGGTTTCAAAAGTTGGGACCCCTAGTGCTGGTAGAAACTTTGGAGGAGGTGGAAATGTCAGGACCAAGAAAATTTTTGTTGGGGGCTTACCTCCCACTCTAAGTGAGGATGAATTTCGCCAGTATTTTGAATCTTATGGCCATGTAACTGATGTAGTTGTTATGTATGACCAGCAGACTAACCGACCCCGTGGATTTGGGTTTATATCCTTTGATTTGGAAGATGCAGTTGATAGGGTTTTACACAAGACCTTCCATGATTTAAATGGCAAGCAAGTCGAAGTCAAACGGGCTCTTCCCAAAGATGCCAACCCTGGTGGGGTGGTGGTTCCATGGGTGGTGGATGGGTGGTGGAGGTTATCAGAGTTATGGTGCTTCTGGTGGGAATTCAAGTTCTTATGAAGGTCGTGATTCGAGCAAGTTCATGCAGTCCCAAAATTCTGGCAGTGGATTTCCATCTTATGGATCTTCTGGGTATGGTACATCCGGTTATTGGTATGGTCCTGCTAGTAATGGCATTGGTTATGGCGGCTATGGTAATTATGGTGGTGCAAATCCTGGTTATGGTGGCCCTGCTGGTGCGGCCTATGGAAACCTTAATGTCCCTAATGCTGGTTATGGAAATGGTCCACCAGGTGCACCAAGAAGTGCATATACCAATCAGGCTTCCTCTGGATATGGTACTACGGGCTATGGGAATACTCCTTGGGGTGCTTCTGGTGCCACTAGTGGTGGTCCTGGTGGTGGGGCACCTATTTCAGCACCTGCAGGTCAATCTCCAAGTGGAGCTACTGGGTATGGGAATCAAGGTTATGGTTATGGTGGATATGGTGGAACTGATGGGTCTTATGGAAATCCAGCTGCATATGGTGCTGTTGGAGGTCGGCTTGGGAGTGCCCCAAATAGCAATTCCCCTGCTGGTGGAGAGCTACAGAGTAGTGGTGGGGGCTACATGGGAGGTAGCTATGGTGATACCAATGGAAACTCAGGATATGGAAATCAAGGATGGAGATCTGACCCCTCACAAGCCTCTGGGAATTATGGGGCTCAAGCCAATGGACCAAATGGTGGGCAAGTTGTATATGGTGGTGGGTACGGTGGTGCTCCAACCAGACAGGCACAGCAGCAGTGATTTTGATAACAGAGATCATCTGTGACTACTCTTTGTTCTAAAGACATGCAATTGATGCTTTCCAGGGCTGGTACAGAGGGCAGTTCTTGCAGGATGAATGAGCACGGTGGGACTGGTTGGATTGCTTGAATCCTAGTAGTTTACAGTATCTATTTGGTAGTTAAAAATAAGCAGTATTTTTGAAGAGTAGAGTTGTCCCCTTTTTAATATTTGCTTCTAAGTGTAGCTTTGGCGTGCTTATAGTTGTGTCTGCTAGCTTATCTGGAGTGTTTATGATATAATAGCTTATATGATTATATTGAACTATTAATTACTGTTTCCTATTTTATTGTGATGTCGTGATAATCTCTTGCTTCATGATTGTCATCAATATTTGGTAATAGTAGTCCTCGTTACAATCTTTGATGTGACAAAGTAGCAGTATGGAGATTTAGTAAGCCTTCTTAATGGTAGGAGTGGAGCTCTAGGCCATTTTGGTTCATCAGTTCGTAGTGGGTAGCGGTAATGGTAGTGGTAGTTGAAATTTGACAAAGGCATAATCATTTGCCCATGCCCTTGTGTTGTACAGGAGGAGAGATGCTCGATAACTAAAGTGAGGTGTCCTGTTGTGGCTAAACACAAGCTTCATACTGGGATGTGTTTAAAAGTGGAATGGGAATGGTCATGATGAAGCCAGGCCGTGAAGATCTGACAACTCACACAGGTTGTGGTGGAATCGAGTTTTCAGAACCTGACATCTTGTGGTATGTCGTAGACTACTGTAGTTGGACAATTTCAATTTATATAATCAGTGTGAGCCTAATGTTTAGGCTGATTATACTTGAAGAACTTGAGAAAAATTCAATATAGTTATGAAGTTAAAAAAATATGCTTCCTATTATTAAGTTATCTAAAGTTTGCTGTAGAATCGTTTTATTCTAAAAACCATCACTCTTTATTTGTACTCTTTTTTTTCAGAAGGATTTTAGTACAAGTGAAATGTATACACTAGAAAAATATTTGAACATATTTATATTTCTTGAAATATTTGAACATATTTATATTTGTTTTAAGGCTAGCCATTTCTAGAGTCAATAATATAGAATGTACTAGATTAGCAAGAAATTAATGGCACTAGCCTTATTTTTCATGGGCTTACATGTCATGCGCTTAGTAGTAGTCATTACGCCATTATGTGGTTGATTACCAATAAGTTTATATTGTCTAATAATTGATTGAATTTAGAATAATGAACTTGTTTTCCTGGTGGTATAATAGATCACAACTGTGGGGTGGGGTGGGGTTGGTTTGAGAGAGTAGGTTCAGCCAATGTATTACTATGATTCAGCTGAACATGAGATTTACCATGATTGGTGGTTCTTGAGCTTTTGAATTTTTGGATACTTGCTGGCAGGGAGATAGGCTGGTAATACATTAGGTCCATTTTAGTGGTGAGGGTTTAGTTATAGCATTTTTTGTGTGGTTTTTAATTGCCCATTACTGCATATTTTGGATGGCTTTGAGCAGACAGAAGCTCCGTCTGTCTACGAATTCATACTTATTATGCCATTATTCGATATGAGCTGAGCTGAGGCTGAGCCAGAACTAAAATTTATTAATTTATTATTATTAAAAAGTCAAATAGCCATTAATTAATTTTAGGCATGCCAATAATAATTTCAAGATATAAAAAAGAAATTATTTTTGGACTAATGTAACAAATCAATTACGCTCATTGAAACTAAACTGCTCAACAACTATTGTAGTAAAGGAAAAACTGCCGAAGCAATTATATTTTAATAAAATATTATTTTTAAAGAAAAAAAATATTTTATACGGACAAGGGAAGTGATCTGGCCAAGTGTCTACACATCGTATGAAATTATTGTCTGATGACGTCCACCTACTATGAACAAACATATATAATATATATTGTATATATATACATTATACTGAGAGCGAGCAATTGTCCACCAATTACTTGATGCAAACACGTATATACATAAAGACTCTTGGTAAATGAAGTCAGGTGTTATCAGTATTTGTTGCGGATAGTACTTATCGTAATTTTGTTTACATATACTACTATTTCTCAACAAATAATTGAGAATAATTTTTTTTTTTTTTTTTTTGAAATACGACCATTTTCTTGAAATAATAATAATATATATTGTAAATATATATGTTGACTTTTGACTAGTTATGTAAATAAATATTAATAGATATATTCTTGAAAAATAATAATATAAATTACGAATGTTTATGTTTGATTTTTGAATATAAATTTATAATAATACATATTAAGATTACTCCTGAAATAAGGTGAAAACAGGAGATAGGGTCGCTGAAAATAGGAGTTAATTCTTATGACAATTGTTCAACTTATAATACTCCACAATCCACATTGTTATTTGGCCATCAAATAAAAACATTACATTTGTCTACCAATACACTTGTTCCTTAGTTCAATGATCCTATATGAAATTAAGTTAATTTTTGGAAACATAAAAAACATTGTCAAAAAGCCAATATTTTCAGAAATATTCGGAACAATTCGTTTTCTTCTCCAAAATTAACCGCACTTTAATTCTTCTTTCTCTCTCTCTCTCTCCTCTTTCCATTCTTACAAAGAATGTTCGGCTTTTGTCTCCCTTGTCTTCTGCCGGACATTTAACAATCAATTCACTTGCCGGAATTTAGCCCACCTCCTCCTCCTCCTCGAACCACCACCACCCAAAAGAGTACAACATGGTTCAACAAACCCGCCACCAGGATGCCGCCGAGTCCTCCACTAGCGATCTAGTCTGGCCATTTGGCCGGCTAGAAGGCCTAGACCGCGAGGACCTCCGAATGGCAGCCTACGAGATATTCTTCACGGCATGCCGGTCTTCGCCGGGGTTCGGAGGGAGGAGTGCCATCACATTTTACCCTTCCGACAGCAGTGGCGACGGCGGCGGAGGTGGGATGCCGGGGTCGCCGGGGTCGCTGGTGAAAGGACCCGGGGTGGGGATGGCGGTGACGAGCCGGATAAAAAGGGAATTAGGGTTGAAAATGTTGAAACGTTCTCAGTCACGGCGGACCGGCTCGTGCGGGTCTAACCCTAATTCACCTCGGGGCTCGCCTCGAGGCTCGCCTCGAGAATCCAGCCAAGGCAGTCCCCCCGGAATATCGTTCACGGTGCCTCAGTCGAGGCAGAGGCGGCCGCTTACGTCGGCGGAGATTATGAGGCAACAGATGAGGGTGACGGAGCAGAGCGATAATAGGCTGCGCAAAACTCTCATGAGAACTCTTGTTGGCCAAGTATGTCACATGCATATGTGCATGTAACTTATGTTTACCCATGCATGTATGCATGTAGAAATAAAATTTTATTTTCATAGCGCATATAAGACATTGTAATCGTTCAGTATTATGCCCTAGAATTTATATAGAAATTTATTGCATACCATAACTATGCATTTTTATGCATGCATGTAACTTATGTGTACGCATGCATGGTGATTATGAGTTATGATCATACAGGGTTTCTTTAGTTATTTAATTAGTTATGTGTTTGGCGCATTTTATAATCACAAGTCATTCCATTTTATGTTTGTTAGTTCTTTTGTTTGATGTTTCATGCATGCGTTGTTTTGTTTGTGTTTTTGTTCTTCATTGGAATCTTTGTTGTCATTTTATCGATCTTTATTAATTTGTTTTTTCATTATGTTTCTTTCACTTTTCATAATGGTCAAATCCCATTTCAATTATATTTAATTGGTCAAACAATTAATTCACAAATTTCTCATTTTATTTGAGATGGTAAATAATTGAACTAGGCTTTCTAATTTGAGACTAAAGTACTTTTGACAATTATGAAATCATTTGTCTATTATCATATCATGATTTAGTTGACTACAAGATTATCAAATTCATGGCCTATTATATTCGGATCCTGACTAGCTCGTGATTTTGGAAATTGAGTTCAATAAAACAAAAGTTGTATTTGTAATAAAAGATCAAAGTTATAATAAAAATTGAAAAGGTAATTATAAAATTATACGAGTAAAAATGGACACAATTATTTGAATTTTATTTATTTATAATAAAAAAATATGAACATGAAAATTCAAATACACTCATCTTTTCATAATTATTTTATGTGTCCAGGGAAAAAGAGGAGGTTGCATGTGGTCCCCAAGATTTTAAAATTTTTTAATACTAAACTTGTATTTTAATTTTTTTTATTTGTTTTTTTTTATTGGAAAATCCTCTTATTATATAAACGAATGGTTAACTCTGGTTCATAAAAATTTTTATTTGGGCAATCATAACAGATATAAATTCAAATTACACCCTTTTCACCTATACCTATTTCAATTGTTTCATCTGTCTAATTTTGTGTGTCTCAAATCTTTAAAATTATATGAGGAGTATTAATGATCAACTAATATATTTTATAATGACTTATATATTTTTTATTTTTAATAATAAATCAACTGTCCAAAATATAAATGTTTCGGCTTCAACTGTCCAAAATCCAAAAACTCCAAATCAACGTACCCACCATTGTTACAATATATTATTCTAACTAACATAATCTCTACGCAGCTTGGTAGAAGGGCAGAAACAATAATCCTGCCACTCGAGCTCCTCCGCCACCTAAAACCGTCCGAATTCAACAATTCCGCCGAGTACCACTTATTCCAAAAGCGCCAACTCAAGCTCCTCGAGGCCGGCCTCCTCCTCTACCCCGCAATCCCCTTAGACAAAACTAATGATTTCGCCCTCCGCTTCCGCGAAATCATCACCTCATGCGACATAAAACCAATCGACACCGCCAAAAACTCCGAAACCATGCGCACCCTTTGCAACTGCGTAGTCTCCTTAGCATGGAGATCCCACGATGGTTCCCCCACCGACATTTGCCACTGGGCCGACGGATTCCCCCTAAACGTCCACATTTACATGGCGCTCCTCCACTCCGTATTCGGCCTCAAGGACGAAACAACCGTCCTCGATGAAGTCGATGAGTTACTAGAACTAATGAAAAAGACATGGTCCACAATGGGGATAAATAGGACAATACACAACTTGTGCTTCACTTGGGTTTTATTTGAACAATACATTGTCACGGGGCAAGTGGAGGGGGACCTTCTTGGGGCGTCGCTTGCCATGCTGGCAGAGGTGGCGAACGACGCCAAGAGGGTGGATCGGGAGGCGGTTTATGTGAAGATGTTGGGGTGGACGTTGAGTTCGATGAAGAGGTGGTGTGAAAAGAGGTTGATGGATTATCATGGGAGTTTTGAGAAGGGGACGGTTGGGGTTATGGACTGTATTTTGCCTTTGGTTTTTTCGTCTGCCAAGATTATGGAGGAAGATGTTCCGGGGTATGCAGCTGCTGGACAGGAGATAGGGGATGTTGCTTCGGGCTTTAATGGGAATAAGGTTGATCTTTATATTCGGTCATCATTAAGAAATGCATTCACAAAGGTATAGGTTAATTCCTCATTCCTTCTTGAATTATTAAGCATTAATTGTTCACTTATTTTTTTCTTTTTAATTTCTTCAAGCTGCAATGCAACCTAATTATTAGTTTGTAGAGTTTTAATTAAGAATAATAATGTCACGTAATTAGATTTATAGAAGTTGTCTAGTTTAATTACCTATACCAAACTCTATAGAATTGTATTGTTCAGCTTAATAAAGTTTTGTTTAGGTAAACTAGAAAACGCCCGTGAATAAGAAACGATATGCTTCTTCAATTTTCATAGTCAAGTTTTGATTTTTATTGCGGATATGATTTCAATAGCTAGCAAAATCTCATTTATGATCGAACCATGTTGCCAGCACTGAAAAAAATACAAATTTTGTGCTTTCACTTTTTTATGCCTAAAACATTTGTCTTTCAATTTTTTTAAAATTAAAAACAATTAATTATCGAACAACGATTTGAAACGATGAAAGGAAATAAAAAAATTCTGAAAGTTACAAGTGGTTACTAGAAGAGCCCTTATTTAGTTTACCACAAAATGTCTTGACATTTTCAGATTTTCAACTTTCCATTAGTCTTACCAATCACTTGTCATAATTTCATCTCTTCTTGCTTTGTTATTTTTCCAAATCAAAGATGCTAGAAGATGGGAATGTCAGTGGCAACGTGATTGAAGTAGAAAACGCAAGCGATGCCCTCCTTCAAATAGCCCAAGACACAGAAGATTTGGCACTGAAGGAGAAGGAAAACTTTAGTTCTGCACTCAAGAAGTGGCACCCGATTGCAGCCGGAGTTGCAGCCGTGACACTACAGACATGCTATGGAACCTTGTTGAGGCAATACCTAGCCGGGGCGGCATCGCTAACGAATGAAATGATCAAGGTTTTGCAAAGGGCTGGGAAGCTGGAAAAGGTTTTGGTTCAGATGGTGGTGGAAGATTCTGTTGAATGTGAAGATGGAGGCAAAACTATTGTGAGGGAAATGGTTCCTTATGAAGTTGATTCAATTATAATTAAATTTTTGAGACAATGGATTCAACAAAGGTTGAAAAGAGGGAAAGAACTTGTTCAAAAAGCAAAAGAATCTGAAGTAAGTTTTCTGTCTTATACAATTAAGTAATTAATTACATAGAAACACAATATCTATACAAATTTACAGAAAATATGACGTGGCTATTTATGGCCATTGTAAACTTCAACGACGAGATATTAAAGCAACTTTCTTGACATACTATATATTCAACATCAGCTGCATTAATTTCTTCACTATATATTATTTTCTTTTTTTTATAGTTTAGAATTAATGTCAACTTCACGTCATTCTTTTGGCAATTTTATTTGCAAAATTCATATAGGTAAAACATTTTTGTATATATATAATGATTCAAAAATACACAAAAGTTATATATATGTTATGATCTCGTGTAAAAGAAGACTAACTGGTTTCTAATTAAATTGTGTTATAGACATGGAATCCTAAATCTAAGAATGAGCCGTATGCACAATCGGCGGTGGAGCTAATGAAACATGCGAAGCAAGCTTTGGATGACTTCTTTGAAATTCCAATATGCATTGCTGAGGATTTAGCTCATAACTTTGCTGATGGCTTGGAGCATTTGTTCCTAGAATACACCACATTCGCTTCATCCTGTGGTAATCAACCAACACCCACTCTAGATCTCTATATATATTATGTTTTTTCTTGTTTTAAGGAAACAATTATAATCTTTGCGTTTCTAGCAATATTAAGGAAACAGATCCTGATTCAAAATGGACAATTTTTTTGGTAGGCATAATTAATTAGTTGCATTTTATATAGAGGGATCTTTGTTATACATACAAGTGCATGCTACTCTCTATAAACTATGGACTGTCTAATCGGATCCCTCCAAGTGATCGATCTTTATATATTTTGTACGGTACGTTTATATATATATATATAAATATATAAATATATATATATATATATATATATTCAAATTCTATTTCTATGGATCGATTTCTTCTCCTCCCGAATTTTCGGATTTTTCCCTATTTACAAACAAAACTATACACCCCATATATATTCGAGGGAAGACATTATATGATTTGTATGAAAATAATGTTAATCCTTTTGACAATATATGTGTCTAACATATGCATTACAAAATGTTTGTTCTCTTCTTATTGTTAATAAAGGTTCAAAACAGAGCTACATCCCCACACTCCCACCTCTCACGCGCTGCAACCGGGACTCAAAAATCCTCCTACTATGGAAAATGGCTACCCCTTGCACCGTTGCTGTAGAAAACACAATCCAAAACGACACTAACGAAGGCAACCATCCACGCCCCTCCACCAGCCGTGGCACACAACGCCTCTACATCCGCCTCAACACCTTACACTACCTTCTTTCACAACTTCACACGCTGGACAAAATCCTCTCCCTCTCCCCCCGAATCATCCCCTCGCAGCGCAGCCGCAGCCACCAGCTTGGAGCCACCTACTTCAACCGCACGCGCTCTGACATCCAATCCGCCACACAACACGTGTCAGAAGTTGCTGCCTATCGCCTAATCTTCCTCGACTCGAACGCCGTTTTCTATGGGAGTTTATACGTTCATGATGTGGAGAACGCGCGCGTGAGGCCAGCATTGAGGATACTCAAGCAAAACCTTACTCTATTAGGAGCTATAGTGACGGATAGAGTTCAGCCATTGGCGATAAAAGAGGTAATGAGGGCTTCTTTTGACGCTTACCTTATGGTTTTGCTAGCTGGAGGGAGTGCTCGAGTGTTTACTAGGGTGGATCATCAAATGATTGAGGATGATTTTGACCATTTAAAGAAAGTTTTTTGCACGTGTGGGGATGGATTGATCTCGGAGGATGTGGTGGAGAGGGAGTCTGAGACGGTGGAAGGTGTGGTGGCGTTGATGGGACAGTCGACGGAGCAACTTGTGGAGGATTTTAGTATTGTAGCTTGTGAGACAAGTGGGATAGGTGTTGTTGGGGCAGGCCAGAAGCTGCCTATGCCACCAACAACCGGAAGGTGGAATAGAGCAGATCCTAATACAATATTGAGAGTTTTGTGTCATAGAAATGATCGAGCGGCCAATCTTTTCTTAAAGAGGACATTTCAATTAGCAAAGAGGAGATGATGATGATGATTTTTGCATGAGTATTACGTACTAAGAAAATGCAAGGATGATTTAATTTTCTTGTATATATTGTGAAAAGGAATGGTCAAGGAATTTGGTTTTTTTTTTTTTTTGGAGTTCAAATTAAACGTTGTTTGGAAAAATTTAGTGAAATAATCATTGTAATTGTAACTGAATTGAAGTGTTTTGAATTGTGATATAAGAGGATAGATATGGGCTTGGGGGAGGAAGCATTGTACTAACTCAATTGTATATATTTTTGTAATTTGAGTTGTTTTAAGTTCAAAAATACATATGAAATTTGAATTCTGACACTATAATTTTATGTTAATTTTACGTACAATTTCATGAAAAATGTTGTTTCAAAACTATATACGACAACTGTATAACTTCAAAAGGGAAAAAAATAAAAGTGAAATGTAACCTAAGGCATGCACAATATAATCTACTATCTAATAATCAACGTCCAAGAAATTAATTACATTTAACTACTGTTTTAAAAAGTCAAAATCTTGCTGACTTTTTCTTAGCTTTTCTTATTGCTAACTGATCCAATTAATCGACTTATATATCTCCTATATATATATATATATATATATATATTCTTGATTAGCTAGCTACTACACATGCCTGGATTCCCTCAATTCTTCTCCAAGCACAGCCATTGAATCCGAAACCTCAGCCTTATATACATAAAACCTACTCACAACCAAGAAGAAAATAAAATTCAAGAAGTTGAGTATGGCAAATAAGGCATAGTAGTAGTCTAGATGAGAAGCATTGAGGTTATTCAAAATCCATCCTTTGTGATCATTCTTCTTGGTAATATGGAAACCGTGGAAGAAGGAAGCTACTGAGGAAGCTTCCAATCCCTAAACTAGTTGTGGAATAAGAAGTTCCAAGACTCTTCATGCTTTCGGGCGCTTGATCATAGAAAAACTCAATCTTTGCAACCTCTAAAAATGCATCGGCTGTTCCCATTAGCACAAATTGTGGAAGAAGAACGAATATCGTTAAAGGAACTTGTTTTCCACTCTCAACTACACCATGTTCCTTGGCTACACTTAGTCTATACCTCTCCATTAGTGAAGCAACAACCATGATAAATATATGAAAAATTATACCTATTCCCATTCTTTGAAGGATAGTGATGCCTCTAGGGTTTTTTGTCCATTTTTGCATCATCTTGACGAAGACTCTATCGTATATAACTACACATACAAGCATGGATATTGTAACGAATCCGATTAAGCTGGCTGGAGGGATTTTGAAGGAACCAATATCTCTGACTAGGGTTGTGCCTTGCTTGACAAATAGGGTGTTGATTTGAGCTATCATTGTGCTTGGGATAATTGTAGCAAACAAGATTGGTATCATGCGTAGCATTTGTTTGGTTTCTTCTACTTGGGTGACTGGGCTTAGTGTCCATGGATCTGTTGAACCTGTTTTTACACAAGCTTTGTTGAGGAACCTGCACATTTATGCATGTATAATTAGAACTAAACTAAAAAATGATTTATCCTATCCTTTTTATATACGTTTATGTCGACACAATATTTCAGAAAATCCTTAAAACAAATATTTATAAATATATATATACAAACCTCAATGTAGGTGTGGAATCAATCCTGAACTTTCCTTTCTTGGTGTACTCTTCCAAATCAAGTTCATAGAATTCTTTAGGGTCACTAGGAATGGGCACCTTCCATTTCTTCAAGGCAGCAACTATGACCTTAACCATCCTTGTAAAGGGGCTCCCGGCTGGCACCTTATGCCTATAGAAAGGTGTGCCAGACAAGAATATCAGAATCGATATCACAAGGCCCAAAGTAGGAAGCCCATAACCAAGAGTCCAGCCCACATTGTCTTGTATGTACACAAGAACTGTGTTAGCAAAGAGTGTCCCAAGAAAGATGCTAAACATCCACCAATTAAAGAAGGAAAGCTTATGGGCTTTCTCCTTGGGCTCAAACTCGTCAAATTGGTCCGCACCGATGGTTGAGATGTTGGGCTTTGTTCCACCCGTTCCCACTGTTAGGGTATATAGTGCACCATAAAACATTGCTAGTTGTAATGTTGATGCCTTTTTGCAGTTTGCCACGTCCGGGTCAGTACACCGTGGCGGTTTCAGTCCGGGGAGTGAAACTGTTAAGGTCAGCACACACATTCCCTGCGATCGAAATCCATTGTTAGCTAATTTCTTGGGCCTCAAAAATGTTATTGACATGGGCTGTCCAATATAGCCCATTCTTGACTTCTGAGCCCAACTTCCTATACTATAACATGGTAACTCAAAAAGTCAAATCATGGTTTATTCTTTTTAGTGAATAATCTTTAGGATACGTTTCTTTACAAAAATAATGGATTGGATTGGATTGGATTGGATAGCATTATTATTATTAATTGATTATCATTACTGATTTATTTTTATCCCATAATTAGCACCTTAATCTCATGGATTATGTTTTATTATTTTTAAAGCTACTGAGAATCAAATTAATGACTATAAAAATGATAAAAAAAATATCCATGAAATTAAATAACGAATTAGTCCTGAAATTAAAATAGTCCTTAACGGTGTTAAATTAATACAAATAATTATACCGTGTCCGTCATTTTTGTAAACAAACTCGGCCTAGCTAGCATAAGTTAATTACTTTCATATTTTCCGGAATATAACTTACATTTAAAAGGAGGGGTTTAATTTACATTATATCCTTAGCTAACGTTATTTTTGTTCCAACATCATACAGGAAAATAAAATATTAATATATTGATATATATATATATATATATATATAGAATATGATTAATATATTGATATAATACAGGAAAATACTATATCGTATTACATACAGGACATACACAAAGACAAAATAAAATTCTAGTCTATGTACGTATCAATTAAATGAACCTAACGAACCACGTTCATCATGCCGACCTTATTATACTTGAAATGCCAAGTGAGTCCGACCACATACTTCTCATGTGGTTGTTATTTGCTTAAATAATTAGTGTGGATATATCATACATGTATATAATTTGGTTGTACATACCAGAATAGAAATCAAATGGATACACCTTAACATACACAAAACATAATTAAAGATTGTTAGCTATATATATTTACATATCTGTTCGATATTTTACTTGTTCTAATCGATTTTTTTATGATCAATTTTAAGATTAATAACTAAACAAATGTAATAAAAATTAATTGAAATCAAATAAGATAACTTTGTCAGTATATTCAATAATAATTTTGTCCATATATATCTAATAAACTTAAGAATAAATTTTGATTTTAAATATGATCAATTAATTGATCTCTAAAAATTCAATTAAAACAAATAAAGAGTAGTAGCATGCATGATAAATATATTACTACTCTAATTCTTAGGTGGCACGTACAGTGAGATAGATGGCGGAGGCGATGATGAAGGTCCAATAACGGCCGAGGTGGGCGTCGGCGATGTAGGCACCCAAAATGGGAGTCAACCAAATAGTTCCAACCCAATTTGTGACATTGTTGGATGAGGTAACTGTGCCCTGGTGGAGCTTCCTCGTCAAGTATAGGACCAAATTCGACGATATACCATAATATGCCATACGTTCAAACGCCTCGTACACTGCACCCAACCAAAAATATTATTTAAAGACTAAAAGACAAAACGCACTCCAAACTTCACTTCTTATTTACCTGTGCACCCTAAACTTAAAACTAGATTCAAGACACCCCAAATTCGTTATACTGAGATAAACGCGACACTTTCTTCACTTACCCGGTCAAAAGTGACCGGCTAAACCTGTAACACTAGTTTGGGTGCAAAGTGTTTTTGCCACATAATTTTTTTTTTTTTTAAAAACAGAATTTTGTAAAAATATTTTTTGTAAAAATAGATTTTTTTTTTTAAAACAGAATTTTAAAAATTTGTGCAAAATTGTAAAATTTGTAAAAAAATTCTGTAAAATTTTTAAAAACAGAATTTTGTAAAAACATAATTTGTTTTGAACAGAATTTTGTTTAAACAGAATTTTTAAAAAAGAATTAAAACAGAATTTTATTTTACATTTTCTTTTAAACAGAATTTTTAAAAATAGAATTTTTTAAAAAACAGATTTTTGTTTTAAACAGAAATTTTAAAAAAATTAAAACAGAATTTTATTTTATATTTTCTTTTAAATAGATTTTTTTAAAAAACAGAATTTTTAAAAAATTTAAAACAGAATTTTATTTTACATTTTGTTTTTAAACAGAATTTTTAAAAATAGATTTTTTTTAAAAAACAGAATTTTGTTTTAAACAGAATTTCAAAAAAGTTTTAAAACAGAATTTTATTTTATATTTTCTTTTTAAACAGAATTTTAAAAAATAGAATTTTGTTTTAAACAGAATTTCAAAAAAAATTTAAAACAGCAATTTATTTTATATTTTCTTTTAAAACAGAATTTTATTTTACATTTTGTTTTTAAACAGAATTTGTAAAATAGATTTTTTTAAAAAACAGAATTTTGTTTTAAAACAGAATTTCAAAAAAAGTTTTAAAACAGAATTTTATTTTATATTTTCTTTTTAAACATAATTTTTAAAAATAGAATTTTGTTTTAAACAGAATTTAAAAAAAAATAAAACAGCATTTTATTTTATATTTTCTTTTAAAACAGAATTTTTTTAAAAACAGAATTTTAAAAAAAATTAAATCAGAATTTTATTTTACATTTGTGTTTTTAAACAGAATTTTTAAAATAGATTTTTTTAAAAACAGATTTTTTAAAAAAATTAAAACAGAATTTTTGTTAAAATAGATTTTTAAAAAAAACACATTTTCAAAAATCAAAGCAAAAAGTCGGAAAAATAAGTACTAATCACCATTTTCAAAATAAGTATAAGTAAAATAATGGAGTACTTATTTTTTTAAAAAATCTGTTATAAAATTGTTTAAAATTCTGTTTTAAATTCTATTTTAAAAATTCTGTTTAAAAAGAAAATGTAAAATAAAATTCTGTTTTTAAAATAATTCTATTTTTAAAATTCTGTTTAAATTTTTTTTTGTAAAATAACATTTTGTTTTAAAAAAAATTTAAAATTCTGTTTAAAAAAATTTATGTTTTTACAAAAATTCTGTTTTTAAAAATTTTACAGAATTTTTTTACAAATTTTACAATTTTCACAAAATTTTAAAATTCTGTTTTAAAAAAAAAAATCTACTTTTACAAAATTCTGTTTTTAAAAAAAAAAAAAAATTTATGTTGCAAAAATATTTTGCACCCCAAACTTGTGCATTTTATCTCGTATAATGAAGTTTGGGATGTACTTAGACACTTTTTTAAGTTTAGAGTGCACAGATAAATAAGAAGTGAAGTTCGGAGTGCACTTTGTCTTTTAATCTTATTTAAATTAACAGCTGCATCTGCATGCAGTCTAGTCTGATTATATTATCCTTTACGTAGTTAGGTAGTTCATTTAATATATGTATATGTAGCAGGTAAGAGGTGGTTCTGACATTATGATAGATATAGTGATGAGGCAATACAATTAGATGTGTACCATAAACATATGTAATAGTTATAAATAAATTAAGAATATTGCGTCTAAATATGTTCTAGGTAAAGTTGATATATATGTAATAGTTATAAATAATTAAAAAAAAGAGAGTCAAATAGAACTCTTGTGAAGTTGTGAATATATTTTACTGAAGGTGTTCTCTCTATTCTCTAATAGCTAGCAAATGACTATATAATATGATATATTTTTTAATCGAAAATAAAATTTTATGATGCCTTTAGGGTAAGGATAAAGATTACTTTTCTAGTATATAGTAATACTAGTGGCTTAATATATAAATAGTAGTAACTTAATCAAGTGGTGTTTTGTTTTGGTAAATTTGACTGATTAACATCTAGTTTTTCTTCTTTTGGGGGACAAGGCCAGGCCAGTTGTAGATAAACATGGTTCCGAGCCAGCCAACAAAACTTTCTTCTTAATTTTTACTTTTTGCCAAGACGCAACGAAACTTAATCTAAAGAAGAAGAAAAATCATAACACTGTAGTATCAGGTAAAACTAGAAAATATTGATGGGTAAACTCAATTTACATTGGTATCCTTGAATTCTGAACTGATTTTGTTTCTATTCTTCAACTCATTGAATTGTAATTAAACAAAACCGTTTATATATGATATTGATTCAGTATTCACACACATATATATATATATACACACACTGTTTACAATGGAAAATACTATGAAAAGACTACAATAACAAAATTATGAGGAGAGATAGAGAGAGAGAGAGAGATACCAACAACAAAGGAACAAGCAGTCCATCCACCTCTCTTGGATCTCCTAATAGGGTTTCCTCTGAGATCTACAGTCCCATCTTGTGTGTAATCATCATGCCCTTTTTCTTCCTTATCACCCATTATATACATATTTATATAATCTTAATTTATCCCACTTTTTATTCACTAACCTGAAACCTTCTTTTTTTCACCCTCTAACTTGGAGAACTTTGTTGTTCTGCCACCAAATTGTTGTTAAACTCCATCCTTTTATAGACCTCTCATCAAGGTCGGTCCAAACTTTTTGAGGGTCTCAAGTCAAATTTTAAATTGTGGCCTTTTTTTTCTTGTATGAGCTAGATTTGCTTGGAATTTTTTTTTTTAACTTTTTTAATAGACTCTAACATGTATGGATTATTAAAATTTGAGTGCCTTCTTAATTTTGGGGTCTCAAGTCATTACTTAAATGACTTAACTATCGAACCGGCCCTACTACTCTCATTCTCTTTCCTAGAAACCCTCTCTTTGACTATATATATATATATATATATATATATATATATATATATATATAGGGTTTCATCTACGTGACCGATTCTTTCATCATGCAACCCCTTTTTACCTGTTGAAATTTTGGCGAGAACAAAAAAATTAAAATTAAAATTCAACAAGCCAAAAAGGTTTGCTTCCACAAATGACCATTTGCATGTGGACGGAACCCCTATATATATATATATAGAGAGGTCTTCGGATCTTAAGTCATTCTTTATCACTTCATTGAAGCTCACCCCTTTAACGACGGACGACGACGGTTCGGTCATACAATCGTCATCTATACTTTTAGCGACGCTATATGTTGTCCGTCGCTAAGTATAGATTTATGGTTGTATGACCAAACCGTCACGATCCGTCCGCTAAAGGGGGGTGAGCTCGGGTGAATTGGATAAAATGTGAGTTTAAGATCCGGACTCTATATATATGTAATTATATATTTATTATAAATCAAAAATGAGCACACATCATTTTTTTGATCCACAACAAATACATTATATGGATCATAACTAACGACCGAGATTTATTCAAGTTCGCGGACAACGGATTACATCCACTACTAATAGTAGCGGACGACGGTACTATTTTTAGCGTCATCCGCTACTATTAGTAGTAGACGGCACCCGTCATCTTCTATTGTTTGTAGCAGATGTAACCCGTCCACTACTAATAATAGCGGACGCGAATTAATGTCGGTCATTGTTCCTATATTATTAAACAATAGAGATGGTGTATGTCTATTTTTGATCGATAACAAATACATGCTATATATGGATCATTTCTCTTATATATATATAAGAGAAATCCAGGTATTGTAATAAAATCCAAATATTAAAAAACATAAAAGATACTTCATTTTTCTTAAATGACAATAACAGCCTTGCAAGTTGTTGCCATTCAAGACGATATAAATAAGCCATATGCAATGGCAGTGTTGACCATCCTTCTATATTCATATTAACAAATTAAGACCGTCCTGTTCACTATCATCGATGCCGTTTTTACAGTTTTAATTAAGACCGTTGAATGATATATATATTAGAGGCTATGAATTATTTATGTATATGTAAAATAAAAATGATTCTTGACACGTACATGCTATGAACCAAAAAATGGACATACAACATCATTACTGTACAAAATAGGAATAAACGACCATAATTAAAAATAGAAAATTGACGTTTGCTAGTATTAAAAACTCTTCTGTTACTAATAATAATGATGATAAACCCTAACTCGATTAAAATTGACGCGCGTCAGAAAAATTCATAAGACAAAATAAATTGAATAAACTTTAATTAAACCCTAGTTAATAAATCATAAACTCTAATTAATAAACCCTAAATAATAACTCAAGTAAAAGAGATGAAGGAGACTAATTAAAGTTATGATGCTTGGGATTTTTGGGGACCATTTTGAGGTTAAAAATTTGAATAGTGTCCACTACTAATAGTAGGTAGGACGACAAATTTAAAATTTTATATATATATATATATATATATATATATATATATAAAAAATATAAATAATTTTGAATTTTCTACTAATTCAATAAATTATCTCTATTGCTCAAAATATGAGATAAATTCCACTATCCATATACAGTCTTGGGAGGCACGGGCCCAATAGTGTATATATATATATATATATATATATATATATATATATATATATATATATATATATATATATATATATATATATCCGACTCTCTAATAACCTGGAGAGAAGCCGAATCTGGCTATATATGACAATTTTTTCTATCGCTATAGCATAAAAAAACCGACTTTCTATGCTATAGCGATTTAAAAAACCGTCATTATAAATGGTTTCGTTTCTTAGTTTCGCTTTTTCATTTGTTGAGAAGCGGACTATATATATATGCAAAACAATTATAACGTGGTGAAAATTGTTGGAAATGGGTTTGATAAAATATATATTTATGTGTTCAAATCCATTAAGAATTAAATGAGAAAAATTAACGGTAGGGTCTGGATCAAGTTCCTGGGTCATAATATATAAAATCATTTATCGATTTTGTTTTAAACTACGTAGTTTTGATGGTAGTTTTGACACCCAACCCGCCACTTTATTCTATAAATTAATTGGTTTGGGCACTAAAACAAATAATCATTTTTCCAAATAATATTTATTTCCCGTTGGGTTCTGTTCCTTGTTTTCCAGTTTTCCATTCCATTCTCTATTGGAAAAGTGTGCAAGTGTGCATGCTTTTGCTCTTCATTTGCTTCAAGTATAATCATTTCCTTCCAGCATCTTCATTTCCTTCCAATATTATTAAGTAAGTGTAATTACATGCATCATTACTATAAAAATAATTTCTGTTTGCATGCATCATTATTGAAAAGTTCGGTACATAATATAAATTTTGGTTCGATAAATTCTTAATTTGATAAATTCTTAATTTTGTAATGCTACTAATTAAGAATTGAAATCCGTTTTATCTTGGGAAGCAATTATTCAATTAACCCTTAGCATCTGTGGGGAATAAATTTGCTTTTAAGGAGACTTTCAAATTCAAAAGGACTTTGGATTTATATTTTTCATTTTTTTCATAATTTATTTATATGCATTATTAAATAATACTATATATTACAGATAACAATCTTAAAGCAAATTTACTTATTCTGTAAATATAGTAGTATTTAATTTATAGAATTTAATTCAACAGAAAATCGTTTTAAAAAATAAATTTTCTGTACTAACAGAATTTAGAGAAATTCGTTGCATCATAATACAGTTAAGTGTAGTTAAATAATATAATTCTGTGATCAGTAATGTATATTTATACATGATCTATTATGTCGTCAGAATTGTTTACTTTGCCATGATTATGAAAGTTATATGATAATCATGCTCCTGTTAATAATTATGTTAATATATGTTGCATAACTTTGTTGAACTACCCTTGTTGTTATTATTAGGTAACATATTTTCCTGTTTGCAAATATGTTTAATACTTTAATTTTTCGTTCGATCAAAATATTTTTGCATTTATTATATTCTGTTATTATATAATAAATCACTTCCGTTCTGTCAGAATTTTCTGTTTAGTCAGAAAATTTGACAATTATTAATTTTGCACGAATGTTTTATTATTAATTAACATAGATTCCTTAATAGTCTATTACTACCATAGTAGTTTATAATTTATTACCGTACATGCATGTTGTATAAAATGCATGCTTTATTACCGTAAATGCATATTTTCTGGATATGTTTTATTAACGTATTTTGTGTTATTTTATGGAAAGTACATGGTGAATAATTACAAGTATGTTGTATGTTGTATGTTGTATGTTCTGCATGTTTTAATAATTATCACAAGTATTTGTTGTCATTATATGTTCCTTGTAATTTTGCATGGTTCAGAAGCTTTTTAAACAATAAATTATGCAGTATTTTAATAATCGGTAGATGCATGCAATATTTTAATTATGCAGTAAGTTTATAATAATGATTGCATGTTAGTTTATTATACAAAATGACAGCATGTTAGGAAATTATTCTTTTGCAGTTTAAATCTCAAATTTCTTAAAAAAAAAAAAAAAATTGAATTTTTTTTTTTTAAGAATTGTCACTAAATAATATTCTGTTATTCTGTTTAACAGTGTATATAACATGTTAATTAATTCTGTTATTATATATAAATTGCATGTTTATATGTTTATAAATATTGTATGATTAATAGTATATATATAATATTTTGTTTATATATATTCTGTATGTGTAATAGTGTTTTATGTAAACAGAAAATTGTTTACATATTAATAGATACCATTCTGTTGTTGTTTTAAATTCAAATAACAGTTTATTTTTATTGCTAATATATATTATTGTTACATCTTGTACAATCAGAAATTTGTTTCTGTCTATTGACAATAATCTTTATTTGTATAACAGAAATGACTTCTACAAGCACCATTCCTGCCGTGAGTATGTCTCATGGAGAAAAGCCAGAAAGGTTCAATGGAACTAATTTCAAGTGTTGGCAACAAAAAATGCTATTCTATCTCACAACATTGAATTTGGCTCGGTTTCTTCAAGAGGATTGTCCTACTCTTGTTGAAGGAGAAACTGACAAAGAAAAGGTGGTTGCTGTTGATGCATGGAAACATGCAGATTTCCTGTGCAGAAATTATGTAATGAATGGATTAGACAATACATCAGATAATGTGTACTTTGTATAATTCAAATCGCAAAAGGAACTTTGGGAATCTTTAGATAAGAAATATAAAACCCAAGATGCTTTGGCATGAAAAAATTTATTGTTCGGTGAGATTTCTTGATTATAAAATGGTAGATTCCAAAGCAAATATCACTCAGTTCAAGAATTACAAGTAATTCTACATGACATTCATTCGAAGGAATGTCATTAAGTGAATCATTCCAAGTCAAAGAATGATTGAGAAGCTTCCACCATCATGGAAAGACTTCAAGAATTATCTCAAGCATAAACGCAAAGAGATGAATCTTGAAGAACGATCGTATGCGACTAAGGATCAAGAGGACAATCGAGGATCCGAGAAGAAAAGTGGAAAGAATTTCATTGAAACCAAGGCAAATGTTGTAGAACAAAGGCCAAATAACAACAAAAGGAAGCGTGAAGGCAAAGATACCTTCAAGGCCAAAAAAAAATTCAAGGCAAATGTTTCAACCGTGGCATTCCCGGACATAAATCTAATGAATGTCGAAAGCCAAAGAAGTTGAAGAAAGAACAAAAGCCTCAAGCACATGTGATGAATCGGAGAAGTCAAGATGTTTCGATACTGAACCTTTAATGCGCTTATATCTCGAATGTAATTTGGTAGAAACCCTAAAGAGTGGTACGTGGACACCGGAGCTACTCACCACATATGTTCCAACAAATGGATGTTTTCTACTTACAAAGCAAAGAGAAATGATGATCAACTCTTTATGGAAACTCCTCAAGTTCAAAGGTTCAAGGACGTGGAAAGATTATATCGAAAATGACATCCGCAAAAGAAAATGTGACTTTGAATGAAGTGCTTCATGTGCCGAGATATTCAAGAATCTAGTTTCGGGTCACCGCTAGCAAGAATGGCTTTAAGTTGGTGTTTGTGTTCCGATAAGTTTGTACTTACTAAGAATGATATGTTTGTAGGAAAGGGCTACATGAATGATGGGCTCTTAAAGATGAATGTTATGATCATTGTATCAAGTCTATTGATAATAATAAAATTAATTCTTCCGCTTACTTGTTAGAGTCTTCAAACATATGGCATGCTAGATTAGGTCATGTTAATTATAATACTTTATGAGATTAATTAATTTAGAATTCTTGCCTAAATTTGATATTAATCTAAAATCTAAATGTGAAATTTGTGTGGAATCAAAATGACAAGATTACCCTTTCATTCTCGCTGAAAGGAAAATCGAACCTCTAGATTTAATTCACACTTGACATATGTGACTTAAAGTTTGTGCAAACTAGAGGTGGGAAAAAATATTTCATAACCTTTATTGATGATTGCACAAGATATTGTTATGTATATTTGCTAAGAAGTAAAGATGAGGTCAGAGAAATGTTTCAACTTTATAAAATGAAGTTGAAAATCAACTTAGCAAAAGATTAAAGCAATAAGAAGCGATAGAGGTGGTGAATATGAATCACCATTCAAGAGATCGCTTTCTACTCATGGCATTATTCACCAAACTACCGCCTCTTTATTCACCTCAATCTAATCTGTATTGTTTGAACGCAAGAACCGAACATTAAAAGAAATGTTGAATGCTATGTTGAATAGCCTGGAGCACCCTGCAATTTGTGGGGGAAGCTTTGCTTTCGCCAATTATATTCTTAATAAAGTGCCTCATAAGAAAACTCATAAAACACCTTATGAATTATGGAAAGGTCATGAACCTTGCTATAAATACTTAAGAGTGTGGGGTGTTTAACAAAAGTGATGGTTCCTAAACCTAAAAAGGTTAAGATAGACCAAAAACAATTGACCGTGTTTTCATTGGTTATGCAAATAATGTTAAGTCTTATCGCTTTCTTGTTCATAAATCAAATTAACGATATTCATGTTAATACATTTATTGAATCAAGAGATGCATCATTTTTGAGAATATTTTTCCATATAATGGAAATAATGATTCAAATTCAAACAAAAGACCTTTGGATGCTACTAGTGATAATCCCGAAAATATGTACAAAAGAGTCATGAGTGGATGAACCTAGACGTAGCAAAAGGGCAAGGACTTCAACGTCTTTTGATCCGGATTTTCTAACATTTTTGTTAAAAACGATCCTCGAACCTACAAGAAGTAGTATCCTCTCCGGATGCTTCTCATTGGAAAGAAGCAATAAATAAGAAATTGAGTCCATTATGCAAAATCATACATGGGGAATTGGTGGACCTTCCACCTGGTTCAAAACCCTTAGGGTATAAATGGATCTTCAAAAAGAAGTTGAAATATATATGGAACAACCTGAAGGTTTCATAGCTCCTGGACAAGAGAGAAAAGTATGAAAACTTGTTAAATCCTTGTATGGATTAAAACAAGCACCAAAACAATGGCACGAGAAATTTGATAATGTTATGTTATCAAATGGATTTAAAATTAATGAGTGTGACAAATGTGTTTATGTCAAAAGCACTCAAAAGGAATATGTCATTGTTTGTCTTTATGTGGATGATATGTTAATCATGGGTAGCAACAATGAAGTTATCAACTCTACTAAACGTATGTTGTCAAATAGGTTTGACATGAAAGACTTGGGGATTGCTGATATAATTTTAGGAATCAAGATTTCTAGAACCTCTGATGGAATTATGTTATCTCAATCTCATTACATTGAGAAAATACTTGAAAAATTTAACAAGTATAATATAATTCTGAATAAAACCCCAGTTGATATAAATCTTCATCTAGCTAAAAATGAAGGTGATAGCATATCTCAACTAGAATATTCTCGTATAATAGGCAGTTTAATGTATGTCATGAACTGTACTAGACCGGATATAGCTTATTCAGTAAGTAAGCTAAGTAGGTATACGAGTAATCCAGGTAAAGATCACTGGAAAGCAATTTTGAGAGTTTTAGGATACCTAAAACATACTCAAAAATATGGACTGCACTATACAAGATATCCAACAGTATTGGAAGGATATAGTGATGCTAATTGGATATCTGACAATAAAGACTCAAATCCACAAGTGGATATGTCTTTACCCTTGGAGGTGCAAATATATCTTGAAATCCTCAAAACAAACGTGTATTGCTAGGTCTACAATGGAATCGAATTCATTATGTTAGACAAAGTAGGAGAAGCAAGCGAGTGGCTTCGTAATTTCTTAGAGGATATTCCAAATTGGTCAAGACACGTGCCAAATTATATGTATACATCGTGATAGCCAATCAACGATTGGAAGAAAGACAGAGTCACTTATATAATCTGATGTAAGTCACGCCATATACGACGACGAAGACATAATACCGTTAGACAATTGCTCTCAAATGGAATTATCTCAATTGACTATGTAAAGTCAAAAGATAATATCATGGATCCGCTTCGAAAGGTTTAACAAGAGAAGCAAGGGAAAAATCATCGAGGGAAAGGGTTTAAAGCCTACTTTTTAAATAAGAGTCGCCATAGTGGCAACCCAACCCAAATTGACCGGAGATCCCAAGATCTAGGTTCAATGGGCAAACCGAATCTATGTAGTACTCAGTAAAGCACCGAGGAGATATTTACTCCTAACCATTCCTATTATAAAGACAAAGGCACATCCGCCATGAGAATCGTGATAAGATACGCTTTTAATGATTTCTATATCTTGACATATGTTCAAGTGGGGTATTGCAGGATACTCTTGATAGAAGTCACCACGTGAGTAGAAGAAGGGGGGCCACTTCGTGAGAATTATGCAGTCAATTCTCTAACATACTTACGGAACCAAGAGGTGTTTCAAGGCCAAAATGAACACAAACGTGAGAACCAACTATGTCTCAAGAGATATTTGTGTGAATTCTATTGTCTTGGTTTACACAAAAGTCGACAGCTCAAAGACATCAAGTTCATCGATTAGCCAAGTAAATCCGATAGATTTTACTAGGGTAAGTTCAAAGCCACTAGGCTACTTAACCTGATGAAATATCTTTTCTCATGTACTCGAACTAGTGTCTGCATATTCATAACATATTTTGCATATTGTAAAGCCAATTTTACATTCATGTGGGGGATTGTTGGAAATGGGTTTGATAAAATATATATTTATGTGTTCAAATCCATTAAGAATTAAATGAGAAAATCGATGTGGTAAGATTGGATTGAGCCCAATCATAATATATAAAATCATTTATCGATTTTGTTTAAACTACGTAGTTTTAATGGTAGTTTTGATGGTAGTTTTGACACCCAACCGCCACTTTATTCTATAAATTAATTGGTTTGGGCACTAAAACAAATAATCATTTTTCCAAAGAATAATAATTTATTTCCCGTTGGTTCTCGCTTTGTTTTCCGCTTTTCCATTCCATTCTCTATTGGAAAAGTGTAAAGCGGTGTGCATATCTTGTTTCTTTCATTTGCTTCAAGTATAATCATTTCCTTCCAAAGATCTTCATTTCCTTCCAATATTATTAAGTAAGTGTAATTACATGCATCATTACTATAAAAATAATTTATGTTTGCATGCATCATTATTGAAAAGTTCTAAGACATAATATAAATTTTGGTTCGATAAATTCTTAATTTTGTAATGCTACTAATTAAGAATTGAAATCTGCTTTATCTTGGGAAGCAATTATTCAATTAACCTTAAAGATCTCGTGGGGAATAAATTTGCTTTAAGGAGACTTTGTGAATTCAAAGGACTCAGATTTATATTTTTCATTTTTTTCATAATTTATTTATATGCATTATTAAATAATACTATATATTACAGATAACAAAAATAGAGGTACTTGAGACATACAATAAATGAACTAAAACCAAAACAGCTTGAGATTATTAAAGAACATGCAATGTGAGTTGTTCTGAAAAAGAATATTTTAACTCATATTATTTTTACATTAAATATTAAATTATATATATATATATATATATCTTTCATGTTTTTTAAAATTTAAAAAAATAATATTAAAATAATATATTTATTTTGATCAATTAAATAAAATATTAATTACATTACTTAATTTTTGTATTTTCTCCTAAATATAAAACGTTAAGTAAAAAAAATTGAGGGAGTATCAAATAGACAAATACGGTAGTGGTTAACTTTGGTCAATTAATTAATCACAGATGATCGACACGCAGTAGGGAGGTGATTTCTACCGCGCGACGCGTCAATAATCAGATTTGTCAATTGATCAACTTATCATAAAATTAACTTAATAATAACCGAATCAAAAAAATATATACTAGGTTGTTAGAACTAATTAAAGCGAAGAATGATCATTTGTATTAATTATCGCCATCTTTGAATCAGATGTTTATTGATTCTTTGAATTACTAAAGACGCAATTTAGTGTAGTAGACCAATTACCTTCACCAAATATATATATATATATATATATATATATATATATATATATATATATATATATATATACTGCTCTCAGAAAGTAGGACAACTAAATAGCGGGATATTCTTAAAGAGTGGGACTATAAATAAAGGGGCGTGTTTTTTTTCCTTCCCATTCTCTCTCCTACCGAGACCTTCTCCAACTTGAAAAGCCCTTTCTGCGTTTTTGCACATAGTTCGATCACAGACTTGATTTTGCTCATCACAAACCATCGATTCGGTAAGGACTTTTCCTATCCTCCCTAAATCGGCTTTTAAGCCTAATTATGTCGGGCCCTAACGATGCAAATTATCTGTTTTCTATATTATGTGGACCTTGGATATTCCTCTTTAATCAATTCCTCCACTAAACTGCCCAGAAATTCAGCTACACAATCATTAGTAATCTTTTTTTTGTCTCTCTTTACACGAAAGCTCACACAATTGTATGTACATATGCCTCATTATTGTTTTGATATTTTAAGCAGATCTTTGGTTACCAGTTGAATTTCTTGGAAAGGGATCAGACCCAGTTGAGATTGCCGAATTATTCCAAGTGGGTATTTCTTAAAATTTAATTTCTCTTGCAGCTTTTTGAATTTGTCTCCCCTAGGAAAGTTCAATTTTTTAAAATTGTATGGATTTCCTACCGGTATTAGCTATTGGTCCTGTTTTTTGTTTAGATTTTTAATACTATGAGCTAAATTTTACTGTCTGGAAAATTTGATGGAAATGGTGTTCAAATGTTAAGCACTTGAGCTAATGGTCAATAGTCTTAGCTGCTATTTGTGTAGTTGTGCTAATATTTATTGTGTCCAGACTGTTCGAAGAAAGGCCTAGGACAATCATATTGTTGTCATGATTTTTAGTAATTACCAAAGATTCATGAATAAATTGAATAGCCCTTTTATTAATTAGTTTGATTGTTCAAGTGCAAGAATGTGGTCCAAGTATTGAGTTTGTGTTCCTGATTTTGACAGATTTTAAATTCCCACAACTTTGTTTTACTTCCACACAAAATAAATAAATAAATTAAATTGCAAAATTACGCAGTTTTCTTTGTATGGAATTGACATAATATTGAAATAATCGTCGAAGGGTATCCGAAATGGCTCTCTTATTTTATTTATATTTTATACTGTACTCAACAATTGAATTCTAGAAATCCTAATTAAATGAATTTTTTTTAATTGGGTACTTTCATTGTTATCCATTTGTACCTTTTGAGTAGCCTCGTACCTTCTCTTAAATTTTTTATCTGTTGATGGAATAGCCTAATCAGATAAATTTTCTCATTCTCTTTAATTACAGACCACAAGTTTCTAACTAGTTATTTCGTGATTTAATTACAGACCACAAGTTTCAACTTAAATGGCCGCAGTTAATCATTGCCATTGTCATCGTCCGGTTATGTTGATAACTTCTTGGACTGATTTGAATCCTGGTCGTCGATTCTATGGATGTCAAACTGCAAGAGTAAGTGGTTGATAACTTTAGCCTTACGCATACATATTTTTCCAACCTCCATAATTGTTGAATCAATTGAGCTTATAATTTTAAAAATAAATAAATTATGCATACATATTTAGCTCTTTTACTGATGGTTTCCAAGTGCTCGAGATGGTAGTTTTTTGCCACTGGCTGAATTTCATCGTCCGGTTATATCTTCAGCTCTTTTAGCTATTTCCTTTGTCATCCCAATATATCCATCAATTGGACTTGACTTTCAAGATGGCAAGTAAAGTCTTATTTCCAGCAGAACTAGTTGTGCTCTATGATATGTTTCTGCATTAGTGTTAATTGTACTTTGATGATTGTTATGTATACACTGGAAAATAATTTAGTATATATTAGCATGTTAATTTATGTGTGACAGCTGGGCACTTATTGATGTTAATTTTTTTTTTGGCAGCCTCATGGTTGCGGGTATTTCATGTGGTATGATCCTCCGATGCAGCCTAGAGCCATTCAAGTGATTCCTGGTTTGTTGAGAAAATTGAGGGTTCTTGAAAATGAAGCTCAAAATAATAGACGCAAACATAAGATTTACTGCTTAATCATATGGTTTTCCTTGATTTTGTTACTTTGAAATTTCTTTGGAACCATCTCTGTGCAAGAAGATGCTTAAATAGAAAAAATTTGTAATTAGAATTTGGGAGATGGAACGGTTAGGTTGTGTGAAGTCTTTATTTTTAATGTAATGAATGGATTGTAATGAAGCAAAGATATTGCATGTTGCTTTATCCAGTATTTTATATCCTTATTTTGATGTGCAGCTCCTTATGTACATTACTTAATTATGTACTCCACATCGCAATAAGAAAACTAAACAGGGTATAGCTAACAAAGGAGGATGCCCTCCTTAATTGTTTTTCTCACTCAACAGTATCAACATAATGGGTATACTTTGTAAAAAAATATTAAAAATTATACATGTAAATTGGACCATATCATTAGGACCATGAAGCCAATTATGAGAAAAACATCAGGTCAATTTTATAGTTCATAGTGAAATGCTTCGTTATATCACCAGGAATTATTAACTAAGGTACTATGACCATCCTACGCCTACTTTACTGGATCAGCTAAATCCAATGCCTCCGGGAGCAAGCCTCACCTGCACAGCATAGAGAGTGACCATATTAAATACTCATTTCCTAATCACAAGAAAAAACCATAACTGAAAATATTTCTATAACTAAAAATTTACTCTGAAGCACAGTTACTTGGGGAACCCTGCATGATAATAGCTAAAACTAATATTTTAGATATTACGTCAAGACTCAAACCAGATACTGCAAAAATATTGGTTTCAGGATGGAAAAAGTTGAAAGTGAAAGTGGACTACATAAAAATGCAATCTGTTTGAAGAACATTTGCCCCTTAATTGGCATGAAAATTCATCTAGTTTAGCATTAAGTATATCAAGGATTTACACCTTCCATCCCAAAATGTGGAATACAAATTTCTTCAACAATTAGCAATCAAATCTAACATTAGCTATATTTGTCCCAAGATCACAAGAAACATCCAAATTTCTCGATGACATTAGTTGGTACAAATTCCAAATTTCTTGATGGACATTAGTTGGTACAAACAGAGATGAAGAACCACAACAGGAAGGCATGGGCAGAAATGAATCTCCTGAGTTTGACCTGAAGAATCTCTCCCTTTTTTACTGCAATTCTGAAGGACACTCTGTAGACAAAAATTTCTAAATTAATACAGATATATAGATATACAAGTGTTGTTATAGCAATCTCAGTTCAACCTGTGGGTGAATCACATTCCTTATCTACACTTGGATTCTGATTAGCGCCAACATTTGATTCTCCAATCCTACAAGGCACAACAAATAGCAAAGTCATATTTCAACAAATAGCTAAGTCAAATTGAATCAAATAACAAAGTCAAAAGACACAAACTTGTTTACCGATTATTAAGAGCCGGACAGTTTCTTTTGTCGTGTGTGACACCAACTTGGCTACATCCATGACAACGCCTCCCCTTGGGGTTTTTTGTTTTCCCCAAAGCCCTTTCTTTGCCACCCTTCAGCCTTTTGTCACACCCTTTTACACGCACTTGGTTCGACTCAATGTAAGTCGGCTCACTTGTCCCAGTCATGTTAACTGACTTGGATGCACTCATTCCACCGGACTCCATTTCATTGTTTCGTTTGGAACCATTATTCCCAATTATTTGCTTAATCTTTTCATATCCACTATCGAAACATTCTTTTAATGCAATTGTGGCTTCTTCATTTGTGAGAGAGACTATCAATCATCTCTAAAGATTGTTGAATCAATTGACTCATGACGATGAAAGTATCCCTTGTCATCTTTTATCTCCACCCCCTTATCATTAATTACACAACTTGATTTTGCTGTTTTTGTCCACCTTTTTAAAATGTATTTTGCAGGCAATTTGTCAAGATCATGATACTTATGCAAATAAGCTATCACATGCCGACATAAGATTCCCAAACTCTCAAACTTTTTGCATGTATGCATGTTGCATAATCCAAGGATTTGTCATACTTGAATCTCCCCGACTTTAAACTTCACGACATTCCTTCTAGAAATCTTATATACATGGTTGTTGACATCCTCCTTCATAAGTTCAAACCTATAATTCAAACTCTCGCACAACTCTTCTTCAAATTTATAATACATAGAGTGTGTATAAATGTCAACCATTTGAACTAAGAAGTCGTGACGATATTTCATTCTCGACTTCTCAACCAAATCTTTGTTATCCAAACCAACTCGCATGTCGTTCTTTCTTTGAAGGCCCCGACCAAACTGAATCATAAAATCCACTAAAGAATTCCTTTTAGAATTTTTTTTTTTAAAGAATGCATGACAACTCTCAGCTCATTGGCTATTTGACATGCCGGCTGAGAAAACATGATTCACATGCGCGGGTACCCATCTACAACGGATGTCAAACATTGATTGTAGCCATTTATTAGCATTCAACCCACTTTTCTCCATCAACGCTACCCAAGTAGAGTCAAATGATTCCACAGTCTCCGAATTCCAAATGCAATCTGAAAACTCCTTATAGTAAGCACTGTATTTTACCGAATCAATCTTCTCTGAAAATTTGGTCAATATATGCCAACTACAATACCTATGAAATGTATTAGGAAGAATCTATGAAATGACATTTGTCATAGCCGGATCCTGATCGGTGATAATCATCTCAGGTGCATCGCCTGGCATTGCTTCTAAAAAACACTTGAAAAGCCATTCAAAACTAGCTATGGTCTCATTACTTAAGAAAGCACAACCAAATACAATAGTTTGACCATGATTATTAACCCCCATTAGTGGTGCAAATATCATTCCGTAACGATTAATATTGTATGTGGTATCAAAAATGACAACATCACCATAAAATCTATAAGCCCGTCTAGAAGTTACATCGGCCCAAAAACAACGAGTGATCTGATTTTCATCTTCTGTGTCAATTGTGAAAGCGAATGAAGGATTCTTTTGTTGTTCTAACTGTAAGTACTCATTCAACATATCCCCATCATGTCCCTTCAATTCATTGCGCTTGTCTCTTTCAAAGTTATACAAATCTCGTTGCATGCAACCAATATTTTCAAAGCCACCTGCCTGCACTGCAAGAAAATTGTATTGTTGGTATTGTGGTATATTCACCGTGCTAAGTTGCTGACTCAAAGATTTTTGGGCCATTGACACATTACTGGTGATCGTAAAAGATGCCTCTTATGTGGGGTTGACAATGGGTGAGAATGACCTCCTCAATTTTTTGTAATTACGTCTGAGTCATTTCTTTTTACCACTATAATTCTTGCACCACAACCTTCTTTTGTAGATCCCCCGCTTTTTTTTTACAACCACATCGGCTAATACTTTGCCCTTTCCTCGCTTAGAACACACATACTCCTTCCTACAAATCTCATTCTTTACCACCCTTTTTTTCTCCAAAACTTTCGTACACTAAAACCAAAGATGATAAGCGTATGTATTGTAAAAAAGTTGTGAATATCATCTAATGTTTGAAATTCTTGACCAAGCTTAGGCGCCAACTCATCTCCTACTGAGGATAAGACACAACATATTAATCTTGTGAACATTCAACCCTCTCCACTCAAGTCATCCCCATCCATTTCTATTTCCAAATTCATTTCTACATTATCCCCGCAACTCCCTAATTCATGGTCCATGTCATCCATTATATTTACACCTGGACAAACAGAAATTTACTTGAACCTGTAAAATCACCAATAAAACAACACTGGAAATCTACAGGTTTATATGTATTCAGATTTTACTGACAACTTAGTTCTGTACAATAATTCAAGATACCAGCTTAGCAAAAATTTGATTAACACCTCAGTCTCAAACAATTTTAACAGAGAGGAGACAAAAACAACAACAAAAAATAACAAAAAAATTAAGAAATCAACCCTTTTAGAAGTTTAACAGCAGAGATAAAAGAAAACCCCCAAATCGAAAAATCGAAAAACGAATTGAAGTCATCCGATAGGAAAAGCCCTTACCGAATTTAAAATATGTCAAAATCAGGAACACAAACTCAATACTTGGACCACATTCTTGCACTTGAACAATCAAACTAATTAATAAAAGGGGCTATTCAATTTATTCATAGATATTGGTAATTACTAAAAATCATGACAACAATATGATTGTCCCGGTATTTCTTGAATGATGCGGACACAATAAACATTAACACAACTACACAAATAAGCAATTTAAGACTATTGACCATTAGCTCAAGTGCTCAACATTTGAACACCATTTCCATCAAATTCTCCAGACGGTAAAATTTAGCTCATAGTATTAAAAATCTAAGCAAAAAGCAGACCAATGACTAATACCTAGTAGGGAAATCCGTACAATTTTAAAAGATTGAACTTTCTGGGGAGACAAATTCAAAAAAGCTAAAGAGAAATTAAATTTTAAGAAATACCCATTTGGAATAATTCTTAATCTCAATCGGGTCTCGATCCTTTCCAAGAAATTCAACTGGTAACCAAAGATCTGCTTAAAATATCAAAACAATAATGAGGCATATGTACATACAATTGTGTGAGCTTTCGTGTAAAGAGAGACAAAAAAAAGATTACTAATGATTATGTAGCTGAATTTCTAGGCAGTTTAGTGGAGGAATTGATTAAAGAGGAATATCCAAGGTCCACATAATATAGGAAACAGAGCAACTGCATCGTTAGGGCCCGACATAATTAGGGCGAAAAGCCAATTTAGGGGAGGATAGGAAAAGTCCTTACCGAATCGATGGCTGTGATGAGCAAAATCGAAGTCTGTGATCGAACTATGTGCAAAATCGCAGAAAGGGCTTTTCAAGTTGGAGAAGGTCTCAGCCGAGGAGAGAGAATGGGAAGGAAAAAAAAAACACGCCCCTTTATTTATAGTCCTACTCTTTAAGGATATCCTGCTATTTAGTTGTCCTACTTCTTGAATCAGTCAGTATATATATATATATATATATATATATATATATATATATATATATATATATATATATATATATATATATATTTCCGTGTCATTGTGGAAATTATTTTTTTAACTTTGTGAAATTTATTGGTCTGCAAAAAAAAAAAATTCACAAGTGCCAAAAAAAGATTGTTCCACAAAGAACCGTTCATTTGAATTTAAATATATATATATATATATATATATATATATATATATATATATATATATATATATTCCATTTCACTACGAGCTTCTAGAAGGGGATGGGATGTTTTGGATTTGCTTTAATATTTTATCATACATTTTTCTCTTTTTGATGGTCAAATCATAAGATATATAATTATCCGCTTTTGAAAGTTAATTTAAAAGTTTTTAAAATTCAAAATTAATAAGATTTATCAAAAATAATACAACAATAATTCTTAGTATTATTTTTTTATGTAATTTACATGTAATAATTGTCATTATATTGACTAAATTTAAATATATGTATATTTATTTTGAGTCGATTCAACTTTAAAATTAAATAAAAAATCTTATATTTGAGTTTAATAGTAATGTTGAAATTTGTTTAATTTAAGAGAAATCATAAAAGAAAAAAAAAGAATAGACGGTGATGATTTTTAATTTGTGGACCGTTATAAGCAACTAGTTTGGTGATTTTGTGGTCCTTATTAATTAATTAATCCAAGACTGATTAATCTTTGTCACACTCGCGAGTCAATGACGACCCGTGATTTTGTCTTGCCATATTTCTAATCCAAAAGTTCTGATCACTTCATAATTACACTGCTCGAGATACGATTATGTGAAACGCTCGAACAAAAAGAGACTTTTGACTTCTCTAACACATTTATCCTGAGCGAGTCAAGTCCGACTTTTTGATTGTCAGTTATTTAAATAAATATTAATGTTGCAAAGACATGTAATAAGTTGAATCATTTTATAATTCTATCAAATCCTACTTATTGATATGTTTCACAATTATATTACGGTATAAATTTGTTACAATACATTGCAGGGCTATGTAGGATAATAATAAATGGAGGTTTGTTTAATTTAACAAAATAATTTAATAAAAATAATATGATAATTACATGAATATGGGAATTATTGCACAAAAACAATGAATTTGAACACCTTATTTCCTTCTTCTGACTAGTTTTGTCCATAATAACTAGGACCTACCATGTCTACCCCATCTAACATACTTCCTATTAGTCAATGAACAAATATGAAGTAAAAATTTCTAATATTTTGACTCTTAAGGTATCTTTGATTCGATTTTATCATGTTTCTTTAATTCTATTTAGTTATGTTCTTTTTTGTACGTACCCAATAGGATTTAATTTGACAATAAATATAGAAACAAACTACATACATATCACCTTCTTCTTTATCCCTCCTTTCGCTTTGTCAAGCTTGTGTAGCATTTTCCACGCTTCTAGAAGGTGAGTGTTTCTCGAAAAATGACAATAATAATAAAGTGAATGATATCTTTTAAAAATAAATTTATTTTTTATAAGATTCTCTTCACATATATATATTAAACGAGCTCAATATTTATGTGAGAGAGTATTTTATGAAAAAAATTATAATTTTATTGACGAAAAAAATCACTTCCTTACCAATTGATGGATAAATTTTTGGAAAATTAATTTGGAATTAATAACATATGAATAATGTTACGGGTTTTAAATTTTTAATTTAAAAAAGTGTCTCATCATAATATTAATGGATTAATGGAGCTGCACAGTTGTGCAGACTCTTAAACACGTACATTGAAGATGATTTTTTTGTTACGTAATATTATAAGTTTGAGTCTCTTACTCAACACGAGCATTAATTAAAGAAAAGTTTCTTATAAATTCTCTTATTAGCCTATTTTAATATATTTCTCCGAGGGTACGTCTTAGAATAAAATGTATTTTTAGATAAACTCTTTGGACATTCTTGTAAAAGAATAGGTATGTCAAGTCTTTGTAATTTATATTTATTGCTATTTTGACCGTCATTTCCTCACATTTATATAGAAAGAGATTTTGCATAAATGGTGTTTTATATTCTCTTGTTCTTAACAACGACATTGTGTAAGGGCAGATAAATCTAAGTTTTATTTTCAATTATCTTGATTTTGAGTTTTTTAATGAAAAATAATACTCCCTCCGTCCCAGGATAAAAGTCCTTATTACTATTTTGGATAGTCCCATGTTAAATATCCACTTTCCTTTAATGACCAAACTTTTATATATTTTTCCTATTATGCCTGTAACATTAAATATCTAGTACTTTTCTTATTCTAATTCTCTCTCTATATTTAATGACATTATTATGGACAATTTTGTCATTTTATTCCTCTTCTTAATATGCGTGAAAAGTCCACCATGACTTTTATCATGGGACGGAAGAAGTAATTAGAATGACATTTCAAAAGTCAATATTAATCTTATAATTTGGAACATGAAGAGTATTTTGAATTATTTTCAACTTGTAAAATGTACAAAATTCTATTTTCTCTCAGGAAATTACATATTTTTTGGGGGGTAATTCTCAGGAATTACATAGTACCTGCAAACACGGATATTTTACCCAACAACACAGTTCTGTAGGAATATTGAAAGCTACAAGCTTTACAGACACCTGATATCTGAAAGCAAACACCTCTTTTGAGTTCCTCCACACCTCTTTATATATACAAGAATTTTTACCTCATTAAGCCAAAGAAATATCAGTCTTTTGTTCAACATTCTCTCCCTGCAAAGTTCCGGTAAAAAAGTAAAAATCTGGTCATGGCTCTAAACTTGCACTACAATTTTTGTACATATACATGCACCATATATACTGCGGTCCTGGAAATCTCAAGCATGTCTTCCCATACTCTAGTGAATTCTATGAGTGAGATTTGATTGGCTATATAGCATGTACTACTTACTTACTGTTAAACTGATTGCCATGAACTGGAAACTGATTAGCATGTACTACTAATATATTTAATGGAATCTTAATTTAACTTATCCAATGTAGGTTTTAAGTCTAGTAAGAATCTAACCTTCAAGAAGCAGATTTCTGTTGCAAAACCAAATCATCAGCAGAATAATACTCGGAGAGAAGACTGTGCATCAATGATGGGCTATGCCCTCCCCTGCAAATGGAATAAATAATAATCAGTCAGAACCATATTCACTGTCAACCCTTAACAAACAAAGCATAAAATTAGTATCAAGTATCCATACGTCACAGAGATGGAGGTTTAAAATTCATAACATGAACACCATGAGGTTCATAGGTTAAAAATTCAGTAATCCATTTTTTTTAGTTTTGCAGCAGCGGCGGAGATAAGAATCTGGCCAAATTAATTCCTCGTCAGGTAACTTGTGAAGGGGCAACTGTACCGCTAAATTATGATGATAATCAAATGAAACTTGATGTCTAATTTTTGTGTTAGAATCTCGCAATGACCAACACAATACATCGACTGATATGAGTGGAAAGGACATTTTTGCCGAGAAATGCATAAGGCTGTTCCTTTAGGGGGGCATTATTTCTTGCCTTTCCTCCAATATTAAAATACTCTGTGAATGATAAATAGCAAAAAGAGTAATACTATGCACTAAAAAAATTCTGTGTTCTGATTCTGAAGAAAACAGACAACAAGGAATAAAAGGAAATAGATGGAAGGAGTTTCTCATCAACCCCGCGGGGTCCTCATACAGAAGGGAGTCTTACGTGTCAGTAATGAGAAGACTGACGAGCTCCGGTGGCACATAATCAAATGCAGGATTAATAACATGAAGAAGAGGAGCACCCATTCCCCTCTCAAAATTCATGCAATCAGAAAATTTCCCAAACTCAAGGACGTGAGATGGAGATCTCATTTCATTCAGCGGAACCTCTGGACTGTGTGGAAACAATGGAGATAACTGGCACACAAAAAAAGGCAAGAATTTCAAAAGTAACATAAGTATTAAGAACAATCTGAAAAGAAATTAACTAACGGACTATATTAATCTGTAAAAGCCTAAAGACAAAGCATACGTTTAAGATTTAAAGGTTGCTTATGGACATAAAGTGAAGTTCTCGTTGATAAAAGTTAGACTGGAGCATCCAGGTGTTATGATGAGACGTTGCAAAACGTTCACAGACCAATTCTTATAAAAAAGTTCAAATGTGCCTATTTATCTAAGGACTTCATAAGAATTAGTTAATTATATAAAGAAACCAATAGAAAAGAAGCATAGCCATAATAGTTTAATGCTCTTCCACCAATTATTCAGTTAGTGATGCTGTATAATGCTAATTACCTTGTGGATACCAGCAACCACAACAAATGGAACAGAATACTTGCGAGCTGCAAGAGCAACCATATTCAACCCAACAGGTCCTATTACCCCTCGGTTGGCCAAAACAGCGTGAACTCCGACTATAACCTTCATGAAAATTTTCAAAATGAGATGGCAATATTTTTTCTGGTCCATTTATGGTATGTTAAAAGCAGACATTTACCATGTTTACACGAGAAATCAAAGCAAAAACTGCAGAATCTGTAATTAATGTAGTTTTCAAACCAATTCCAGCCAACTCTTTTGCAAGAACATGCCCGTGGTACCTTATCAATAATGAAGTAAAGTTTAAATTAATAACAATAAATATTAATACGTAGTAGAAAATATGCTTGTTTTATTGCCTCAGAGCACTGAATGTATCCTTATCTAACCTTGGACCACCCTCGGCAACCAAAACTTGAAATGAACGTTCTTTAACCTTTGCAGCACTTAGGAATTTCAACACAGCTCTAGAACGACCTAAAGTTAATATTACCTCACTGAAAAACACAGTTGAATAGTTAAACCAAATTGACTAACAAAGAACTTTTGTATGATTTGAAGAGCAAACAGACAAATATATTCTAATGATACACTTAACAATGATTTTTTTTTATATAATTTAATTTATATTTAGGACTGAAATTTATATCAGATAAATTATTACTCTGTAATAAAAACTATGTCCATGTGTGTACTAGGTAAACCATATATGTGTAAAAACAATCAGTAAGTCAAGTGGGACTCTCATTTCCAAAAAGGAAGGGAGCACTAAGTTCTTCTAAAAGATGAGCCAAAATAAGGTTCATAACTGAAGAGGTTGATACAAATTGAAGCATATTTGTTCCAGGATATCAATAAAATATGTTTCCCATCCGCCTTTTTATCATATGTTATTTCCTGATAAGTTGAACACTGATCTGTTAATAAAATGATATCAGATTTACCATTTATAAGCATAGAGTCTTCTGTTACCTAGATCAAAGGCTGATCAGGAATATTTAGTCATGTAGGATTTAACTTAACAAGATAAGAATGACTTCAGAACAAGCCTGAGTGTTTGGTCACAAGGATCAAAACTAACATGCTATCCTCACACTCAATCTATTGCCAATGACATTCGGAGACGCAGAATACAAGTTGCAACAATAATTGGAAATATGAATTTAATTCGGTATTATTCAAATAAGCATACGTAGTAAGATTGGTTTTCAAGATAATTTTGAGCATTTTTTTTTAAAAAAACTTGGAGACATAAGCAGATTTATATTCAAACATCAAAGTGAAGTTATCATTACTGGTGATGAATATACTCTACTGCATGTTCTGCAATTCGTTCATGACAAAAGTCAATTTCTGCAATAAGTTCATTGACTGCCTGAATGATATTATGTTTCAACTTTTGGCTCCTTGCATCTTTATCTGCTTAGATAAAGAAAAATACATATTAAGTATCTATACTGCTATTTACTGCAAATTCATATACCTTTAACATATTTAAGGATTTCCAAATATAAAGACCAGGAAGAACCTTACATTTTCCCTTCAAATCAGAATATTCTTCAGTAGTGTGGCAAGCCGCTGCTGAGATAGGCACACTTTCTAGAAGGGTATGCAATGAAGGGGGGCGTAGAAGATTCCTAGCAGCAGTAGATGAAACTAGTTTATAATCTCGTTGAATATCTTCATCACCGCTTCCAGTTGAAATATCATCAATCAAAAGTTCCTCCTCTCTAATACTACGCAGAACTCGTCTCACAATATTCCCAATAGCAAGCTCTGCAATTCCATCGTGCGACTTATGACACTTACAAATGATATATGCATATATTGTAGTTTACGCCTTAACTATTTTAACAAAAAATATATATATGGAGTATATGTATCATATGTCGTATATAATACACAAACATATTGTAGATGATAAAAATGCACAATAGCCTATTACAGAATAATTTTAATATGTGATACGTAAATAAAAAAGGTATAGAGTTTAGACAGCAGGATCAAGAGAATGTACTCCCTCTGGTCCACAAACAGAATTTCATTTGCAAATAAAAAAGAAAAAAGAATTCCGCATAAAGAGACGTAATATCCTCAAGTTTAATAGCACAACTTCATTACTATGCCATTACGCCCACCACTACTAAACTAAATACTCATTATATTTAGGGAAAAACATGGAAGAAAAACACATCCTTATAGTTTCCAAATGAGACTCTTTTGTGGACCAAGGGAGTACTAAATATGTCAATGCCCGTACTTTTACTTTATAATGTGTTTCTGTAGCTTGGGAGTAGTCGATTCTACTTTAATGTTGCAGACTCATACTAATCTCTGCATAAGTATGTACCAGCTTTGTTAGGAAGAAACAGGCCTCATCAACAAAAACAACAAACTTTAAAACTAAACATTATAACAAGCACTCAAAAAAGTATCAAAAAGGTTATTAGCATAGGAATCAAAATTCAGGCTCAAAGTAGTTCATGTATCTCCACCCTCAAGACTACTCAAATAGAAGCATTATAATAAATAAAGAAAAATGATATGAAAGGGGGCAAAAAAAATACCAACAGGATTTGCAGCAATTAATTTCTGTCCAACACTCTTCACAACCTCAATAAGTGCCACAGCCAAATTTATAGGTGGCAATCTTTGTAGCGAAATCACTGATCGAAGCAACTCTGCAGTGAGCCGAGCAGTTGCTTGTGACCCCTCAACCTCACTGCCACCAGAATATATTCAAATCATTGTCAATTCAATCAATTAGCCAACCAACCAACATTTAAACTATGTGACAGTGATTCAAAACAAGCTCACCGTTTTTTAAGTTTAGCAACAAATTCATTCGCAATGCCTTGATGGTCTGACATTGTTGAAACCTAATTCACAGCAAACCGCATCAACAATACCACAGATCTCTTATGTAATTCACACTATTGGCTTTTTTTGGGTTTCGGGGTAAATATAAAAACTAAAATTTTTAGCATTTGAATCATGTATAATTTATGCCAAATTTTTATACTAGTAATCAAGAAACAGAAACAGCAACCCACAAAATATAATCACATAATTTGATTTTTGTTTTGGTCATCTTCTCTTGGAAATTAAACAGAGGGATAACAAAAACTTAAAATAAATTGTCAATAAATAAACAAATAAGCTGAATAGATTGTTATTTACCCTAACAAGAACTTCGTAATTGGGAGTTATGAATACGGTGAAACTCCAATGTTCACCAAGGGTTTAACAACTCCTGAGATTTCTCTGTCTAATATGCAACAACTATATTTATAAGTTGTGTTCATCTCTTTAATTATTTTATTTGTCATAGTTCCGAGCTTCCGTAGGAAGTATAATGGATATAATAATATTTTAAAATAAATACTTTCCCTTTCAAAGTTTTTATATACAAATTTTGCAAATATAATATACACTTCCTACGAACAAAATCATTACTAAACTCGTTGCCATTTTATAACAGTTTGGTCGTTCTGAACTATGATTAGCGATAATTTTATCCGTCGCTAAAGGTGGTACGCATGCGAACCATCCGTAACGGAAGCTCTCTGATATAATATATATATAAATTTTCTTCTATTATTTATTTATCTTTAAATAAGATAATAACAAACTTAAAAATATTTTGTCATGCTATAATAATAATAATTTATTTTAAAAATAACTTTTAATTTTGTTTTGTAAGTGAAACTTTTCTTGTGGAATCAATAAGCATATGAAACTTTAACCGTGAAGTCACATCTTTTTAATGAGAATTTAACTGAATAAATTATTAATAATTTTAAAAAGTGTGCAAATTTCATAAACCTTAGACTAATAAAAATATAAATTTTAAGGGTTTAGAAATGTTATCTCCTAATTTGTGGGTAGGCTATTGGGCCACCCCAGGCATTAAGTCCATGAGTACACTTATTGAAATTCTAATAAGCAACCGGTTTAATTATGGATGATGTTAGAGGTTTTAAATTTATTGATTATGTTATAAATTATAATTAAAATATTTAATATTATGTCGTTTGAGATCAAATATTTGATATCCTTAATATTATTCAACAATAATGCACGGTGACATATAGGTTAGGGGGTAGTACAGTCAATTGACCCTACTGAATTTTTAGAAATAAAAAAAAATAACAAAATTTTAGGGTGTATAATAAAAAGTTTAAAGTTTAAATTAAAAAATACTGTAAAACTACTATTTAGTAATTCTCTATATAGGAATAACCTTCATATAGTAATTAAAAAAAATTTGATTCCAACTTGGGCCATTTATAAATAGAAATAAACTCCATATTATAATAAGTTATAATTTTTAGGTCCTTCTTAAGAAACTTGCCTCATATTGTAAAAAATATATGCTATATATATTTCATTAAAGGTTTATAGAATTTATATTGAGAGAAAAATATTAAAGAAAATACAAGATTTTAAACTTTTAAAGTGACTTTGTATATTCCTAACCCTACATAGATATATGTATAGTTTTTTATGCTTTATCTGTATGCCACTTGCAGTAAAGAAAACTAACTGAAATAATAATTTTTATAACTACACCTTTATTTAGTTATAACCTCCCTATAGAAATAAAATTAATTTGGTCCCAACAATATGATTAAATAGAGGTTTTACCTATCTTTATTCCAAAATTAGACATATGTTTTGACCTTTTAAAATTCAAAATTGATATGAAGTTATTTAGTTTTAATACAACATATATAACAATTGTAAACTAACTATAAAACTGCACTATTAATTATTATCTTTGTTGTTTTTAAAATTTGAACGAATTTATATCAATTCAATTTGAGTTTAGAATTTCGCGAATTAATTTTAAAAAATTAAAATGTATATCTAATTTTAGATTTGAGGTAGTATTAAATTCTTTAAAATTCATATCCGTTTCTCTTCTAGTGGCTTGGCCTAATTCTTTTCACTAGTTCGATTTTAAAGAAAATTCGATAGGTTGTAATTTTTTTATTTATAATTTCATAAATTTAGTAATTACTTTGAGAGTTTTTATAATTACTTGCATTTTTTTTTGTAATTGCTAGCTTGTGGGATTTTGTAACTAATAAAAATGAGACTATCATACAACAATTTTAAGTAATGAAATTTTGAAAAATGTTACTATACATAATATTTGGGTATTATTTAATTTTATAATTTATTTTACTATATTTTAATTTTTTACAGAAAATTTAATTTAACCTCATTGACTAAAGAGTCTGGATCCGCCTTTGATAATGCATAAAGTTGCAGTAAAAAATTAAATACACATAATTATGGATCCACAAGGTCACCAATATGAAATTAATGAGTTGATTTTTGTGAGTAAATATGGGTGAGATAAAAAGTTCAAATTTTCAGAAACTAAACATTTAGGCATTTAGCACAGCAATCAAATTAATTTGGACGGGGAGAATGTACAATTAGACAAAAATTGTGTAACGCCTAATTTGTCAATGATTCAAAAATAATTTCCCAGACCCCTTCAGACTTGTACAAGTAATTAAAATTGCCCAAATTAATTTAAGTGCTTTCAAAAATTGAGTGGGATCAATTGACCCCATATTTTTTGCATAGCTTCGCCCCTGCCTATACCTCCTCCAAAACCACCACCCTTGCCAAATCCTCCTCCGGCACCACCGCCAACTCCACCACCTTTGCCAAAGCCGCCTCCACCACCGATGCCCCCACCTTTGCCTATACCTTCTCCAATGCCACCACCCTTGCCAAATCCTCCACCAGCACCACCGTCAACTCCACCACCTTTTTCAATTCCTCCACCGACACCACCACCTTTTCCAAATCCTCCATCACCACCAGCTCCACCGCCTTTTCCTATCCCGCCACCAACACCACCCCCTTTACCAATTCCTCCACCAACACCACCACCCTTACCGATTCCTCCACCGGCACCACCGTGCTTGCCATATCCTCCACCGACACCACCACCAACTCCTCCTCCCCCAACGCCACCGCCTTTTCCAACCCCTCCACCTACACCACCACCAACTCCTCCACCTTTTCTTATACCACCACCAAATCCACCACCTTTTCCAATGCCAACACCAATACCACTGCATTTTCCAATTCCTCCACCAATTCCACCGCCTTTTCCAATGCCACCACCAATACCACTGCCTTTTCCAATTCCTCCCCCAATGCCACCACCTTTTCCAATTCCTCCCTCAATGCCACTGCCTTTTCCAATTCCTCCACCAATGCCACCACCAATGCCGCGTCCTCCACCTAACCCACCTCCACCACCAGCACCACCTCCTAACCCCCCACCTCCACCTGCTCCACCACCAAAACCGCCACCAGCGCCACCACCATACCCGCCACCACCTCCAAATCCGTTGCCGCCACCACCACCACTTCCAAATCCCCCACCAGCTCCGCCCCCAAACCCCCCTCCAAATCCACCCCCACCGCCTGCTCCGCCACCAAACCCTCCACCAAATCCACCTCCCTTATCAACATTCAAAAACTTCTCGTCCTCCTGATCAACAACATTTCTAGCAACAATCCCACTCACAAAAAGAACATGAAAAATTAGAAACGATAAGACACCCGCTATCATTTCGCCACGTCTCATCTTCAACTTCAACTTCAAGAAATAGCTTAATGCCTTGAAGTTTGTGAATTGACACAAATCTTTGCATTAACAGAACTAGCTAGGGTTTATATAATGGCAAATTAAGTGACCTTAACTTGTGGACAAATCATTTTTTCACTCTTCTTTTTTTCTATTTTTTTTTTAAAAATTTTCTTGAACAAAGTGTAGCCAACTGATTTATTTTCCCTGTCCTTTACTACTTTTGTATTTTGTTTACTGTAAAGAAAGGGTTGCCTCAACTTATCTTTTTATAATCCATAACAAAAAAAGAGGAAAATGATATAAATATATAAATAACTCTATGTTAATTAAAAATCATGAAAAACACCCATAACTGATGAAAACTGCAACAATGATGCTAGAAATATAGTTATGTCCCCAAAAATTCTGTAAGAAAAATTCACACTTCCAAAGCCTTAATATCCTTAATCTTATCAAACCCTTAAATCTAACCAAACACACTTGTTTATGTGACCAATTTCTCCTTTACATGAACAGTGATATAATATGTAGCGTAAATTGCTAGTATAGCAGCAGTTATGCACCATTACTGACTAATCTCTCATCACCTCATGTCCTCATCATTTACATGTATACTTACATGTTTGTGTCTATTTATAATATTAACAAAATCAAAATACAGACTTAAAATGAAGATACTAAATAATCAAATTAAGAAATAAACCCAGTTAATTACTGTTGATATAAGAAACGTGAATAGCTCTATACTAAACACAAACTTTCCAATCGAAAACCCACCAAAATCAATTGCAAACATTATTCCGCATATCAGCAACTAAATGCAAATGCAATAATCTCAAATTTTAGCACATAATATCTAAAAATTTAGAAAATAGGCAAACCAATGAAATAAGCTTCTGGGTATGTTTCACACTCTGCATATAGCTGTAATTTGTAAGTAATAATGTGTGTATATAATAGCTCTCATTTTGTTAGTTCTCGGGTAATGAATTGAACCAGACAATATTAGTTTTCGTTCACCATCAATGATGATGGCTCTTCCATCGTGCGAAATGTGAATGACATAAGTAGAAGAAAGACAGAGAGACAAAACGGAAAAGAATAGGAAAATTGACCGTGAAGAAGAATTAAGAAGAAGCCATGGTTGTTATTCACTTATGAGAATAAATAATTAGCCTGATTAATATACGTATATATATGTATGTATATGCATGGAGGATTAGGTCAGGTGATCATTAACATTATTTCAAACTCTAATTCAGTTAGGAAGTTTTATCCATATAAAATTTTGCACATTGGTTGTTGAAGAGATTAAATTCTACTGTTTGTTATTATTTATCCATAATTTAAAAAAAGATAGGATATAATTAAGATAATTAGTTTGTTATTATTTTTTCATAATTTAAAAAAGGATAAGATATAATTAAGATAATTGGGACATAATTAAAACTATTTAAGATGGACATGTGTTGAATTTGTAGAAGGACATTTGTTAATATATGGTGTCATGTACTGTGATTTAGTATATATAATATAATAGATTTGAAGCTCATAAATAGTTTGAATATAATTCGATCCGAGTCGAATAAAATTCAAGTAATAAATATATTTCGAGTCGAGTCTGGGTATAATTTTTTTAATATAATTTAAATTTGAATCAAATTCGAGTATGAATTTAATATTTTAAATTTAATTTAAATAATTCTCTGTCCGCTTCGGTTCAACAGGTGTCACTATAACTGAATTGTATCAATCACTCAACTGCTTATTACCTACTAGTAATTAATTAAATTTTCAGGCCTATATAATGATTAAGTGCACTGGTGGGTGGTCTCTATCAATTCATCTTCTAACAAGATTATACGCTCTTGGCAGTAAATAAAATTTATTGAATACAAAATATACAAGCTACTTTGCAGCTAGATTAATTGCTGACAATTTCTCATTTGTTTGGTTCCTGATGTTTTTTTTTGTGTATTCTAATTTTTTTTTTTTAAATGATTTAACTAAAAATTGGTATTTTTGGTTCATTTATATTTATGATTTGGTTGTTAAATGAGTATATTATGCTACTACAAATTGTAGACATCATAAGAATTTATATTAATTATAGCAATTTCTGGATCATACTGTGCAGCATTAGTTTTTCCTTTTCTTTTCAAATTATTCATTTAAAATTATAAAATAACAAAACATACAATAAGTAATACTTTTTACTTAATTTACAACTACCTATTAAAATTAAAGAAATTCATGTCAATTTTAAATTCAAAAAGTTCTTGAATTGAATAAAAAAGTTAATAATTTATGGCACAAAACCTTTGAAAACTAGTGTATAGGTCAGTACTGAATTGTAATCAATGAATTTCAATTCCATATAATTAGAATTTCATATGAATAACAAAACTGTATATCCAAACACACCCCAAGAGTTTCAGAAACTAGTTATTACACTACACTGCAAGTAATTCCATCAAATATTCCACTAAACCCTCCTTAAAATTGGTAAATAACAGCAGCAAATCTGTAAATTGATGAGAAGACCAAGAGAAGCCATAGAAGGAAAATTACACAAACTGTTTGCATTCAGCAGCTCCACAAATGGACTAGCAGCCTAACTGGAAAACATCCCAACATCCCCACTGGTATATAATTTTGTGAAAAGTATCTTAAAAGAAACTCCCAAGATGCAAAAAAATAGTAATTACAACAAAATCAGCTTCTTCGCCAAGTCGGCTACCTCTTCCTGAAAACTAATCTAAGAAAGAATTCATTGCATTTGCAACCACAGACGAGCTAAGTTTGCTATACCCTACAACAATGTATCAGGTGGTGAGCTTTTTGCTCCTTTTGTGGGAAGTTTTAGCAAGAGCGTCACAAATCTCCTTTTTTCGTTTGTTATTGTTGTTTTGGTGGTTGTTACCACCCATGCTTGCCGAACTCTTACCTTGAAGCTGCAGCGCATCCTTCACAAAAAACTTTAACTTCCATAATGTGGATTCGCTCTGCACAAGATACATCATCATTCAGTATATATTTCGTGAAAGTTTTAGGACAATTTACAGGGCAAGTAGAGTACGCTAATATCATAAAGTAATTTATATATCATGACCTGGGAATCCATGTCTAGATCCACCTCATAAGATGTTGCTTGAAAGCTTGGGTTATTCTGGGCAACAATTTTCAGTGCCTTGTCAAGATCTTCAAGAGACAGACTTGTGATAGCTTCTTGGAGTTTCTTTTTCTCATCAGTGGATATCCTCCTAAGAAAGTTATATTAAATTTAGCATAAGTGAACATTGATATGCCAAGTGATGTATCATAATAAAATACACAAAAGAGTTGTGTAAGCTAAGAAAGCACGGATACAAGTGTGTCATACGGGGATACGACAATTCGCCAAATCTTAAAAGATAGAAGTTTCATGCTTGTATAATCATGAGGTTATGAACAGTAGCAAAAATAATCATAGATACTTCAAAACCCATTAGATATAAAGGAGTAGAGAACCCCCGAGAATTGAAGTATCCGGTGCAAGGATACGACAGAAGAATCCCTGCTTCTTAGTGTGCAAAAAATTAAGAAACTGACATGTGAAATTTTAGGTTATGCTATCAGAACAAACCTGCACTTCTGAAGTACCATTTCTCTAAGTTCTTCCAGATGCCTATCAACCTCATCAAGCTGAAAAAAATGTTCATATGATTTAACTTATATTATGCAGGTGTAAGACTATGAAATCTTAAAAAATTTAACATTTATATTAATGTTTGTTGTGGTTTAAACAATATAAGTACCTCAATACTTAGATCCCTTGCCATTTTGGCATGAGTAGCTTCCTGGGCTAGCTGCATATCTAACTGCGCCTCTGCTTTTTCCTCTTTTCGACTTTTGTCCTGCAAATAATAGTTTGAAGTTAACCAACAATCTTGAAATAAGATAAAATAAAAACAGATAATTTAACACACCTCCTAATCTACTGTCTAAAGAAATAAATTGAACCCCTCTTTAACTAAAGAAGACACACTGATACTCCAAGAAAGATACGGAAACAAGTCCTCTGAGAGAATTTTTTTACCTCTTCATCAACTTTTGGCAAAAGTTGCAACCATTTCTCCTCAAACTTTGCCAACAAAGTTTTTGCCATCACATGAACATCATCCCTTTCATCATTATATTTCATTGCATTCTTGAATATCAGTCTCACATCGGCGCACATCTCCCGGACGCTTTTATATCCACTACCATCCTTGGCCTCCATTTTGTTTTTTATTGTACTAAAGTCCATCGGCTTGTCAATCACCTAAAAATATGGGTACAAAGTTGAGTCAACATTGACGCATGGCTCGAAAAGAAGAAAACCGAAGAAGCAGTGAAAAGCTTAACCTCATAGTAGTCATGCAAACCAAGACCTACAACATCCACAGGTTGCATAAAAGGCCCTGCCCATTTGTGCTGAGTGATCTGACAAGTAAACCAGGGTTATGTTAGGTAAATTCTCCTGTATTTTACCATTGATTAATTATTTGTATTGTGTTTGGGGTTAGAGATATAAAAGCAGCAAGTACATTCACTATCATCTAATACTCCCTCCATACAACATTACTTGTCCCCAATCTTAAGTATGTCTAGGCTCGAGCACACGTTTAAAGACGTCCCGAAAACACATTAACATAAACATGTTTTTGTTATATAATATATTATATTTTCAACTATATTACCAATGTATAGACTGGTATAAATATGTTTTCATCATGCCTTAAAACCCGTGCCACAATCAAAGGACGAGGAAAATTAAAGTTGGACAGAGGGAGTATGTTATATTAGAAAACTGTTTGCTAGCATTATAAACTGTCCAAGTATGGAAAAACGATTCTCAATTTCTTAACGAAGTAGGACACAGAATCCAAACAAAGCTCTTTTATTTGCACTTGGCATGTCTTTTCTAAATTAGATTGACCATCAAATACTTAAACATAAATTGTTTACACTACTAAAGAAGTAACATGTACTTTTGTATGTTCCTTATCCCATTGTATATTTGTATTTCTTCTTCTATGCATGTAGATCATTGCCAATATCTCCTTTCTAATTAACTGTACCAAATAACATTTTTTTTCCCACATTTTTTAACATAATAAAAAAAATATGAGAGAATAACTCCAAAGCAAAATGAGATCATGCTTTATGTATTGTAGAGTCAAAAAAGAATTTAAGAACTTGAAAGCTTTAAACCCCAGAAGTTTCATGTAAGAAAAAGAATACAACCTAAGAAAAAGAAACTTGCAAAGGATTTGTGATTGCCTGTCGTAATATCGTTCCAAACTGGCGCATAAGCTCTTGCATTCTCTTTACAGCAGCTGATTCTCTACGTGATGCATCCTGTTGCCGCTTTCTGTAGCTAGCTAGATGTTTATCCTTATCCTTGTCCTTCATGATTGAGCTACCTTTAGAAGTATTTAATTGCTTTCTACTTGGCATTGAGTAGAACTGTTCAACTTCGTTCAGTGTTTGCTCAAGCTGCAATAAAATAAGATGAGACACTTTCAGAGGAATAGAAACCTAAATGTTTAGAATGTCAATATATCTTTAGCAAATAGCAAGAATCTAATACATGTACCAACTTAATTCATGCGAAGAACCTAGAAGATAATCATTCAGGAAAGCTACATGGTATTTTCAATATTGCAGTACCAACTGAAGGATGAGTTTTCATGCTATTCGCCCACTACATTTAGATTGTGGTAGGCTATGCAGAACACTAATGTGCTAATCAAGATATGGCAGAAAAGAATAGTACGATACAGATTACAGAAAACCGTAAACCAGAAATTATTTTTTTTTGGGGGAGGAATTTGGGGTGGGCGAGTCTGAGGAGCCAGAGAGCAAGACCTAATCCTATAGTAGGCTGAAAACTGACTTTCAGATTCAAATGATTCGTAAACTTATGTTTGAAACTATGTCAAACCAATATTAAACTCTCGAGATGAGTTAGTAAAGTTCCAAAATTTTCAGGATTTTGCTAAAGTCAATGACAGAGTTGTTAGAAATTATCACCGCTTTTTTCTCTCTAGAAATATCTGGTTTCTCTCTTCTAGAAGGTTCAGATTTATCTCTATCTCTGGTTTCTTTCTTCTAGAAGAGTTCAGATTTCTCTCCCTTCATAATTCTCTCTCTTTCTAGATTTCCGCAGCACTTTCTCTCATTAAATTCATCTCCTTCCATTCCAAAGAAGAGTCTCATTTGCACCAAAAAATTTGTTCCGCAAACAGTCATCTTTCTAATAGCATAAAATGAAATAATGTCCTCAAGTATAACAACACAATTTCACTACCATGCCACCACTACTAAACTTAAAACTCGTTATATTTAGGGATAAACATGGGAAAAATATATCCTTAAAGTTTACAATTTTTTAAATACGACTCTTTTATGGAACAGATGAAATCTTGTTTGATGTAGGCAACATCCTAGACTTCAAGAGAGGTAATAGTCGGTGGATCAGCAGTATAAATAGAAGATAAGATCTCATTTGGGTATCAAGTGAGTAAACACAATTATTAGCAAGTAAACATCTTATATTAGTTATCTTATACTTAAATACTCCCTCCTCCCCGGGATAAAAGTCCTTATTACTATTTTGGGTTGTCCCATGTTAAATGTCCACTTTCTTTTAATAACCAAAATTTTACACATTTTTTCCTATTATGCCCATAGCATTAAATATCTCATACTTTTCTTATTCTAATTCTCTCCATATTTAATGACATTATTATGGGCAATTTTGTCATTTTATTCCTCTTCTTAATATGCGTAAAAAGTCCACCAGGACTTTTATCCTGGGACGGATGGAGTAATAATTAATGATTGCCAGTATAAGACTTTGTGAGATCAGGTAATGTGAGGTTCTAATAGCTATATTAGTACATTGAGTATTTGTACTTAGTGTACACAGGTGTTCTCTTGAAATATAATTATTATTTTAAGGTTTTTCAATTGTCCATTTTTCTCGCAAGGGTTGTAGTGGTGCAATAGTGGCATTTCAATGTTGGAAAGGAAGTGCTTCATGTAATGGTGGTGACGGTAGCAATGAATAATGGATGTAAAATGCGGTGAAAAGTTGCCATTGTTGTTGTTGTTATATGCATATAAAATAAATAAAAAAGACACAAAAAGTATGCCTTTTGTTACGGTGACAAAATAACATGCTATCCGGATCATTGTCCATAATTTCGAGTCAGAAAGCTAGATAATGATGTCTTAAAATTCAAGGAACTTCCTAATTTCCTACGCTCCTTTAGTTGCCTTTCATTTAAATAATCCAACTTATGAGTTATGACTACTTTTATTGGCTACCCCAGATAATAATAATTCAGGCAATTAATCATTAATCCTAACTGATCAATGTTTTATACTACCTCCGTTCCTAAAAGATTGTCGTTTAAGGTTTTGGCACATAGATTAAGAAAGTATCATTTACCAAGTAAAATTTGTTTGAAATTTCATCACTACCCTTTTATGGGAAATTGAAAATTATTAATACAAGGGAAGAATTTCTTGGGACAATGAGAGAAGGTAGGGGTAATATAAGAAAGTAAATAATTTATTCTACTTGAAAGTTGTAAACGACAAACTTTTTGGAATAAATTTTTTCTTCTAAAACGACAATCTTTTAGGAACAGAGGGAGTACATAATAAAAGTTGCACGGTACAACTTTATTTGGTGTGTCTATAGACAATCAAGTTGATACATAAGAATAAAGTCAAAAAACTAAATATGACACTAATCTTTAAATTTATTTATTAAAATCAAGATAAAAATATTTATAAGCAGTAATAACTTTTACATGAAGATAACTTTAATGACCTAAGTTTGGGTTAACAATTAATAAGTTAAGTGAAAGACGCATAACATATAAATTGAAAATTCCGATTGAACAAAAATATTTGCACAAAAGATGTAATGTTTGTCTCAATCAACTAAACCCACCTTATCAACCTTTATAAACATTTCATCAACACGCTGCCCAAAATCCTCAGCTTCATTTGCATTGACCTCGGGATTTACTGGCCCCATTATTCCAACATCTGGCATTGATGCATCCATCATTTCCATCTGAAAAAAGACAGAGACTAACTGTGAAATCATTTTCAATGACAATACTAACTGAAATGATGATGGAATCAAGTGACAATGAGAATGTATCAGGAGGATAATCCGAATTAAAATTGCATATAAAGAAAATAATTTTTGCACCAGATTCCAAAAGAAAAAGGACAACATGGAATACTGAGACAAGATATTGTATAACCAATGGAAATAAATGACGAAACTTTTGCAGAAGCGTAAAGAACAGGTAAATAGGCTTTAGCACATTAAGCAACAGGCACAACAAACATAATATTCAGGATTTCAGAAACACTGGATTCAAGCTTCTCAACTACCAGTTATCAGAAATTTCCATAGCCAAGAGTACATGTCTACTGCAACTTCTTCCTCCCCCATTCCTTGTGTACCAAGAGGGTGGGGTTTCAAACCTTTGCAGTGGAAAATATTAGGTGTGTGTGTTTAGATTATGTCTCAAACTAGCAAAAAAAGTTAAATAAAGAAAATCAAGGAATAATATTTGCATTTTTCACAAAACTTTCTGGATTCTACAATCCTTGTTACACAAACTAAAGAAGACAGGATAAAGGGGTAATGTATTAAGATGTTCTTGTTCACTCGACGCAGACAGGGTTAACAAGGTTCAAGTTTTTATTTATTTATTTGTTGTCATTAATAAAAGGAATATATTCAAGAGGCACCCACCCCCACACAAAAAAAAAAAAAAAACAAAGAGAAAACTGACGACCTTAAGCCTAACCACCACATACAGAAAAAGTGATTCGCTGATTCTCACTCTTTCTTGCACAAATAACACTGGCACACCACAAACGACCCCTTTTCACAGCACATCTTGTTCACAATACCCCTCAAAGCTGCTGACCACTAATAAAGATACGGGTCTGGGATACGAGTGCGGTATACAGGACTACGAGAGTTCTAATTTGAAGATTTGGGCCACAGGTTCAGCTGGTAAAGCGTGATAGAACAATCTAACAGAGAAAAGTCCAATAAGTTCTCAATCCAAAAAATGCCTTCGAAAGCCTGGTTGCCACACCACCCTACCATCCACTTCAGACAGGTAATCAGCAACCAGAGCCTCGTAATCTCATAATTCACAGCAATAACAAACAGGTTTAGAAATCTCACACTAAATGCAACATTCCCAACCATAGATCAAGCCAATAACGGATCTTTCTTTTTATCCATCAGAAAACCACCTTAAAAATGTATGCCACACAAAGACCTCCCACCCTTTTGATATTGCCTTCCACACCACAACACCAATAGGAAATCTTCAATCGCGACTGAAAACTAATCATTTTGGCAAACCCCAAATATGCTTACCACCGGGCCTAGCCTCCACAGATGGACTTTACAAACCACTAAAAGCCATTTATCTAGCAATGGCAACGCAACAAGTTGATCACGTAATGGGAACAAACCTCAAATTCCATGTCTTTATAGTTAACTTGAGATCTATTATTTGGATACTCTTTAGTTTAGTTGCTAATGTCCTCCAATTAGGACTATAAATGAATTTGGCTACCTGTGAGCCCAGCCCTACTCCAAAAACTCAACTTGATTTTGCTTAATGAGTCAAGCTCAAACAAGTCTTTTTTACCCGTTTAACTAAACTTAATAAATAAAATAACTTTAATTTATACACTTACAATTGTTGAGATTAGGCTGGACCAGACTCAACTTGACTCGCTTAAGGCCGGCTCCAGCTCACGAACAATTCATCTATTAAACGTGTACACGGAACTTTAGTCTCGTTTAAAGACCAGCTCGAGTCTGCTTGTCCACAATCGTACCTCCAGCAAAATGATTTCAGACACCCAAGCCCTTAGAAGAGCATATCTTATGGCTTTCACTCCTTTACTTCTCCTGTATCTGCGCTGCACATCTCAATCATGTTCAAGACCAATAATTTACTTGAACTGCAGAACTTGGCTCGTCTTTCATATAGGTATATTATGTGCAAACAGATTACGAGTCCCACACTTGCTTCTTTATTCTTTGTCAAACAATGAGAAATCTTTGGAACTCTTTCTTGGAGGAGCTTGACCAAGAATTGGCTTAAACTTAGGATTTTGAGAGTTTGTTATATCTTAGGGATTTGGTATAGGAAAAAAAAGGACGATAGGATTCTGCAGCTTTGTGTGTGAATTGCCATTTTTAAGGGTATATGGACTCGTGAATGTTGGAATCTTCAGAAACATCTATGTCCCAATTCACTCCCTTCAATTTGAACCTAGACTATATAGGGTGTATATTTCTTTGGAGGGAACTAATCAACATTTACATTTTATTGTTTAAATTCCTAATACAGTTTCTCAAAAACTGAAAATGCAAATTTAAATCTATATTAACTCTGTTTGTACGGTTATCAATAGATTAATAAAACATGAAGTAATGAAAACTCACAAATATACCTCACAGATTCAGGAAATTGAACAGCAGTCCATATATATACATACATATATATATATAGAAGGAGAGAGTAAAAAATGTTACCAGGATTGAATGAAAATGAAGAACCCTCTGTACAAAATTTGAAAATGAAGAACCGAGTAAAGGTTGTCGCCAATAATCTGATTCACTACTTTTTCACGACAGAGATTAAGGGGAGATTGTAGGGTCGGTAATGTAACGCTGATTGAATGAAGGAAGAAATTATTTTATTTTATAGAAATAATCTTGTTATTCAATCTTGAATTAATCGTGAGTTTTTAAAGCTTTTTTAATTCAAAATTTATGCAATTAAGCTACTCCATTTATAAACAATAAAATTTGAATATGTCTCTTATAAAATAGTACTGTATGTTATTTAATACTCCCTCCTTCCCAGTATAAAAGTTTTGGTGAACTTTTTGCATATTAAGAAGAAGAATAAAATGACAAAATTATCCATAATAATGTCATTAAATATGGAGAGAATTAGAATAAGAAAAGTATGAGATATTTATTGCTACGGGCATAATAGAAAAAAATGTGTAAAAATTTGGTTATTAAAGAAAAATGGACATTTAACATGGGACTACTCAAAATAATAATAAGGACTTTTATTCTAGAACGGAGAGAGTACTTATTAGGACTTTACTTGATTTCACACAATAAATAGGTAGCATATAAACATACTAACAGTTTGCACAAATTTATTAGCCTATATAAATTGAATCCGATTAGCATTGAGTTTATTTTTGGATAAGTTAGTCAATTGTCTAATAGAATACCGACATATATAGAGTTTCGCCTGTGTGTCAGTACTCTATTGGCCAATTGACCAACTTACTTAAAAAGAAACTTCATGCTAACCACTTCCATATAAATTTATATTATAAAACCTCCAGGATGGTTACGCTTTTTATTTTTCTCTTTTTGCTTTTACAACTTTAATTATATTAAAATTTTAATTTTTTATATTTTTTTTGTCTTTCTATTTAATTATTTAAATTTTATAGATTTTCTATTTTACCCCCAACATAGTTTAAACGAGTAAAATTGAATTATCGAACCGATTTTTTAAAACCGAATTATTTCAATTATTTAGTTATTTAATTTGCTTAATTCTGTTATAACCATTTAATTGTTCGGTATGCGAGTTTGGTTTTGATTTTTTAAATTATGTTATTAGGACACCCGAATAACTGAATTAGATATTTTAAAAAAAAAATTAAACTTTGTCATATGATTATGTACTTTGTATTGTTAATTTGAAATTGTTAAACTAGTTTATGAATTATTATGATTGTCGATTGTGGTTAAATATTATTTGAAAATTCTACTATAAAATTTAAAATAATTTTTTTTATTTGATAAAAATAAATTAATATTTCAATTATAAATCGAATATCCGAATAATATATTTTGGTTAGTATTAATTTCAGATACTTGTTCGGAACTTGCAACACTTCGGAACTTGATGTTGCAAAGGATAATCCCTCAAAAACTTGGCCACTGAAATCATGGCACATGCCTGCTAACGGAATAATACATACTCCCTCTGTTCTTAAAATATTGTGATTTAAAGTTAATGCACACAGATTAAGGAATATACTTCTTCTGTTTCTATTTAAATGACGTTTTAGAGATGAACACAAGAATTAAAATAATGATTAAAAATCATTAAATATAGTACTTAATTGTCTATAATACCCTTAAATCATTAATTTATCATAGCACAAGAGTTTAAAGTACCAAAAAAATAGGTAGAGTAATGAGGGGTAATTTTGAAAAAATTATCATTAATTTTCTTAGATTTGAACAAACGTTAATTAATTATGGACAAATAAAAAACTCTAAAACGTCATTTAAATAGGGACGGTGGGAGTAATTAATACGTAGCAAAAATTGTGACGCCCCCAAAATAGATATACATCACTCATCTTGAGTCGCCAAATACATGGTACAAAATTCAAATACAACTTAATTATACAACAGTCGTATAAAATACGACAAAACATAATCTAAGAGTTTTAATAAGAATATTGTCATCTAGACAATATTCACACTCAATGGAGTCCTCATTACATTTATTGTCACACTATTTTATAGAATAGTGAGGACTACTAAAAACAACCATCTGTACCATCAATCCGTTCCCCGACTCGTCTCATCTATATTCTCATTTTCTGAAGAGAACAGTGAAAGAAATGGTGAACTCAACTAGTTCAGTAAGAAATATTATGACTACGATAATGCAGAATAATTTATCATTAGCCTTCAACAGTGTTAAACTAATAAAATATAACAAACATCAAGTTTAACTACAGCGGAACAAGCAATCCATAAGAAGAGTCAAGTAGAGAATAAAATCTACTATCTTCTATGATTTAAAAGGTTTTTCATCACTTTTATCGCGAGACTCAACAATAAATAAACCACATCATCAACGCACTACTTACCGAAGGATATTCATTAAGATCACGACCACAAATTATCTATGCTCTACGGGTCAAGGATATTCATGTATTCATCAATGGTCATGATCATACCAACAATCGTCCATCAATGCACTACTACCGATGAGGACTTTTACCACATCATTTGTAACATTACGGTCATGATTATACCCGTGACGCCCCAAAATAGGTCCATTCCACCCAACCCATTCTCGAGTCGCCAAATACATGGTGCGAAATAACTACAACTTCAATAATACAAATGTCGTGTGAAATACGACAATACATACTGTGAGTTTAAATACGATATTGCCGCTCAGACAATATCCACACGCAAATAAATCCCCATCATAATTATTGATACATTATTTTATAAAAATGGTGAGGACTACTAAACAACTCTCTCTAGAACCTTCATTCCATACCCCACTCGATCCTCGCTATGTTCTCACCTCCCGAGAAGAAAAATGGAACAACAAGGAAAAGGGTGAGCTCAACTAGCCCAAAGAAGAATATTATGACTAAGATAATATACAACAAATTATCGTTAGTCTTCAACAGGAAAAATCTAATAGAATACAATAGACAACAAGTTTTAGATCAACAAATGCAATGAAATAAAGAATCCATTAGAAGAGTCACGTAGAGAATGAATTCTACTTGTCTTCTAAGATTTAAAAGTCCATCATCAATATTTCATCCTCAGTAATAACAATCAATATACATCTTTAATCATCTTTGCACTACAGCCAAAGATATTCATTTGTATCACCAATTTGGTCATGTTCATCTCAACACTGCTCATCTTTGCACTTACGGGCCAAAGAGATTCATCGCTTTAATCATTCATCTTTGCACTACAGTGCCAAAGATATTCATCAAGTATCACCATTAAGGATCGAGGATGATGAAAAACATTTTTAAGAACGAATCCATTGAGATAGAAGGACAAATATTAGGGATTCGCTCAACAGGTTTATCCAAGATCGATAATACTTCATAATAAACGATTTTGAAGCGAACTCAAAAATAACGATCAAAACATGGATACAATCAAAGATAGTAGCCAAAATAGACATCTTGGACAAAAAGAAAATTTTCATTTTTCTATTGAATAGTCTTAATGTTATTCGTGAATAGTCTCAGTATCGTGAATAGTGCCGTATACGTGAATAGTAACCCCACACACAAAAAGATAAAAATTTCACAAAAAAAATCATCTTCACGCTTCGTGAATAAGAACTCATGAATAAGAACTCGTGAATAAGAACTCATGAATAAGAACCCCGACATGAAAAAGTTCTAAATTTGATAAAATGTTCAACCAATATTTTGGCATAATGATATTGAAGAAAATAATATCATTTCATGAAAGAAATAACATCCTTTACCTCAAAACAACCGCATTTCTTATCATTTGTATTTTCGGTGATATAGTCTTGTGAAACTCACACCGTATAGCAAAGAACACTCAAAGTATACTCACAAGAATACGCTCGATAATATAGAGAGAAAAGAGAAAAACTTAGTTTCGGTGTGATTTTCAATTCTAACTTAGCCCTCTATTTATGTAAAAATGTTAGAACGCCAAAGGAGACTAAATTAATAAAATATATTATTATTTATTCAAAATTCCTACCCACATGTTTTGAAAACTCTAGCATGCCTTCTTTGGTCAAAAACATCAACCACCCATGTGCCAACAACCATAAAAACGTTTTTCTTATATAAAATAATTAAAACTTCCAAAAATCAATTATTTCTAAACCTAACTTCAATAATTCATGATAAATAGCCCTTTTATCAGAAAATTCGAATCTCGCGATTTTTATAGGAAATTCAATTCTCTACAACTTTGCGTAAGGAAGTTTTTCCAAATTCCAAATAGAAATTATCCAAATCCATATATAAGCGATTTTACGATTACCTATAATCAATTTTCTATTAAGAATTGTGTCCACCGACACACAAAACATATGTTAAACATTTAATGCCACAAAAATACTCTTCCTCCTCATATACTCATATATCCCACATTCATTATAAAAATATCACCGCTAATATATTATTAAAATAATATATCTAAATGAATTATTTTATCGTAAAAGATAAAATATTAATTTTCAACAATTGTCACATTAAAAATTTTCTCCATCTATATCCACATAAATTAAATATTTTCTTTATCATAATAATCAATAATTATTTATTTAAAAATAATATTGCGAATCAATCAAGATCTTGATAACGTGTAGTTCCTGAGAAAGAGGGGGCTTTCCAATAAGGATTTCTCCTTATTAGTAGCCGCAATTAGGTGACCAAACCTCTCCTTGAGATGTAACTTTTTAGACATTGCCAATAATATTATCTCGATAATATTATTCAAATAATATGAATTATTGATTTGATAATGGAAAATACTTTGTGTAATGACAATTATTGAAACAACAATGATACAAAATATCAACGCAAAGAATTATTGAATCAATATAATATTGAATAAGAATTCTCTGTAACAATTATTGAGTAGTGCCTTCTTACGTAAGGATCAATAATTCAACAATATCGCAATACCGCACCGTGCCTATCGCAAGTAACCACGCATATTATCGTATTTTAACCACCGTAACCCAACAAAGTTAATTCAGTAATAACTACGCCGTTATTTATAAAAGCTCAAACTTGTCATTTTCTTCATCCGACATTTATTTTGTTATGGGGCCCACAATTGACTGCGCCGTCATACGAATATTCCCCGACAGCAAGAATATTCCACGACCAAACGAATATTCCCCAACAAAATAAATATTTTAATAACCACTTGTTTATTTTGCAAAAATTGCAAATTTCACCCATAACCCAAGCATTATATCAAATTAACCCTTATTAATTTAGAATAATGAATAAAGAAAAATTCAATTTTATTTATAATAAGTTGGGGTCTTACAATACCGAATAATTCCTGGTCATAATCATACCAAGTCCATCTATGCACTACAGGCCACATATGACTTTCAACATATTATAAACATGAGGATGATGACAATGATATAAGAATTCAATAAAACAAGTTCAAGGATAAATTTTTAAAGATTTATAATTTAATTTATCCGAGAAATCAATAACGTCAAATTGTCAACATGAATCTTGTTTTGTGGAGTAAAATTCAAGAATGTTCGTAAAAATATTTTCATGAAAAGATCTTGGATGAAGCCTTGAAATATCCAGGATATTCTACTAATTTCATGGAGTATAAAAGCCAAAACTTTAACCAACTGAGTATAATAGAATATATGAAACTGTAAATGAATTTTTGCCCGCCATGCAGTAATCCACGTAGACAGATTATTTTCACAATTTAATAAGGAATGAATACAAATGATCATTCATCAGGCATGCGGTAGTCCACATAGACATGTTATTCCAACAGAATAATAAAGAATGGAATAATAGAAGAATTCACCATGCATGCGATAGACCGCTTTATACTGAGTTATTAATTCCAATGTAATAATAAAGAATAAAATAACAAAAGAATTCACCAGCGTGCGATAGATCCAAGATGCAGACATGTTATTCCAATGAAATAATAAAGAATGGAATAACAAAAGAATTCACCGAGGGCATTCGATAGACCGCATGCATGACGAGTTATTCCAATGAATAATAAAGAATGAAATAATAAAAGAATTCACCGAGCATGCGATGAGATCACATGCATGATGACTTTTATTCCAACAGAATAATAAAGAATGGAATAACAACTCTTACGAGTATTGAAAGAAAATAACTCTCTTCATGAATATGAAAGAAATAATACCTCTTACCTTAGAAGAAACTGGATACTGGAATAGTGAGTTAGCAGACTTCTCTTCATCTTTCTCTCTATAATAATTGCTCTTATGAGATTTAGTGAATTGGTGAGAATGAAAGAAGAATGAGCTTCTATTTATAGAAAAATATAGTTTCGATAATTGCACGTTTTGGGGCTCGAAATATTACAGTATAATACCTTCCTCTTTTTCTTCATTTTTAGTTTAGTCTTGCAAGTATTATCAAACTTGCACCACCTCCCCTAATAGTAAATAATGTGAATTAATAGTTCATTCATGTGAATTAATAGTATAATCATGTGAAAAATTAATTACAAAGATAAAGACCTTCATCTATACCTCTATTTTTAATTTAGTCATGCAGTATTATCTCATGACGCCCCCCAAAATAGGTATACATCACCTATTCTCGAAAGTCGCCGGATACATGGTGCGTAATTCAAATACAACTTAATAATACAATTTGTAAATGTACAATACGACAAAAATATAAACCGTGAGTTTGAATACAAATATTATCTACTAGAGTATACAAACTCAAAAGGAGTCCTCATTACAATTATTATCACACTATTTCACGTAATAGTGAGGACTACTAATGCACCATCTAGGACCATCACTCCGCTTCCCGAGTAGTCCCAACTACGTTCTCATTTCTTGAAGAGAATAAAGCGAAAGAAAAGGGTGAGCTCAACTAGCCCAAAGAAGAAATATTATGACTAAGATAATGCATAATAATTTATCGTTAGCCTTCAACAGTGTTAAACTGATACAATATAACAAACATCAAGTTTAACTGTAGCGAAATAATCAATCCATTAGAAGAGTCAAGTAGGGAATAAAATCTACTATCTTCTATGATTTAAAAGGTTTTTCATCACTTTTATCACTGGGACTCCTAGCAATAAATAATCCACATCATCGAATCACCCCGCAGACTACGGCCAAGGATATTCTTTAGTATCACGACCACGAATTATCCATGCACTACGACTTAAGATAATCATGTTTTCATCAACGGTCCTGATCATGCCATAAAACAATTCATCTTTGCACTACGGCCAAAGAGAATCCATAGCCATAATCATACCAAAAACTGTCCATCAATGCACTACGGGCTAATGAGGACTTTTTCCACATCATTTGTAACATTACGGTTATGATTATACCGAATAATCCCTGGTCATAATCATACCAAGTCCATCTATGCACTACAGGCCACAGATGACTTTCAACATAATATAAACATGAGGATGATGACAATGATATAAGAATTTAATAAAACAAGTTCAAGAATTAGTTTATCCAGGAACTGATAACGTTCAAATTGTCAACATGATACTGCTTTATAGAGTAAAATTCAAGAATGCTCAGAAGAATATTTTCATGAAAAGATACTGGATGAAACGCAAATATCAAAGATATTCCACTAATTTCATGGAGTATAGAAGTCAAAACTTTAACCAACTGAGTATAATAACGAATAGAATAACAAAAGAAATCACCATGAATGCGGTACTTGGCATGTATAAAGGTTATTCCAATGTAATAATAAATAACGGAACCAGTCGGTAAAGTAAATTTACAAGCAAGGATGTTCCAACAGAATAATAAAGACGGAACCGGTCCCAGGCGAAAGCGCATGATGTGATATTCCAATGAACAATAATAAAGATGGAACCGGTCCCTTTAACTAAACACATGCATACGATATTCCAATAGAATAATAAAGACGGAATTAGGTCCGGCGTAAAACGCACATGTAAGACCCCGAATTTTATGAAATAAAAGTATTCAATTTTCTTATAATTACTATTCAGTAAATGGTTAAATTGATAAAAGTTTATAGTTAAGGGTGATATATGAATTTTTTTTAAAATAAGCAAGTGGTTATAAAATACTCATTGTTGTCGGGGAATATTCGTTTGGTTGTGGAATATTCTTCCTGTCGGGGAATATTCATACGAAGGAGCAGCCTTTTGTGGGCCTCATAACGGAAAGCGATTGGATGAAGAAAATGACAAGTATAAGTTGTTTACAAATAACGGCGTAGTTGTTACCGTTAATACTGTTGGAATACCCGGTGGTTAAAACACAGTAATACACGTTGTTGCACAGTAGCACATGGTATTGCACCAATCAGGGACAAACCTGCAGCTGGGCAGGGGGTTCACCTGACCCCACTGGATTTTCAGGGGTCAATGGGGCATATTAGGGAAAAAAAAATTTAAGGGTCTAAAATGAATATATATATTAAGTCACATACTCACATGACCCCACTGTAATCTTTATATGTTAGTATATGTATATTAAGTCAGCAGCAGCCCAACAGACACCCCATTCCCAAATCCGAATTCGGCAATCCCAACTCCACTGAGTCATTATCCCAACTTACAACAGAGAGTAAATCAGTTCTATTCGACTTTTCGCCTTTTCGGCAAGTTACAACAGAGAGTAAATCAGTGAATGTGAGACAGAACTGTAACAAACCATAAGACAAAAAGCGATCACGACGCAAGACACCAACAAGGCAACAACGTCAACGACTCAGCTCAAAAAGTCACCAAAGTATATTTTAATTTTAGTTTTTTAAATTTAATAATTGCTTTAGGAATTTTTGTAATTGTTTATGAATTTTTCTTGTTTGTACTTTTATAAAATTAGGGCTTTTTACTCCTTAAAGCAACACTACAACAATGAAGAGAACTCCATCAAATAAAAGTTCTTCAAGTATGTGTTTCTAATCTATTTTTACATTCTTTAAATTTTATAATTTATTTTGTAATGTTACTTGTTATTTGTTAGTGGTTTAATTGAGATCGTTTATTGTTGGTGTAACTGCTAATTACAGTATTTGACTATTCATATTGTATATTGACTTATTTTGATGTTGAATTAGTGTTTAAATATTTATTGATTGTCAGCCATGGACATACGTAATTGGGTTACAACAACTAAACGTACAAAATTTGAATCTATTCATGAAAATGTCCAAGTCAAGAACTAGTAATCTTGAAAATGTCACCTTCACGATATTCACCAAGAAACTCATACCCAGTATCTCCTTCCTTTAATATTGAGGGGATCCCAGTAAAGACCACCAATAAGTTCTTATCCTGCTAGTGAGTGAAGGAGAGAATTTTCAAGAAATTATTTACTTAGGGGCAGACTCAACCAATACCTCACAAATTTCCGGATACACTAATTAATTAGTGGAATTGCTCAGAAATTCAACAAGAATTGGTACAAAAAATATCAAAGTTGGTTGGAATATAGTTTGAGTGAAGATGCTCTATTTTGTTTGTGTTGTTACCTATTTAAAATTGATCATGGTAACCAAGGCGGTGGGGATGCATTTGTTGGCGAGGGATTTAGAAATTGGAAGAAGATGGACCGATTAGAAATACATGTTGGAGATCATGGAAGTGTTCATCGTAAATGTGAACAGGTTTGTCGTGATTTATTGAATCAACCTCAACACATAGATATCAATCTTGCTAACATAACTGAGCAACAAAGGATCAATTACCGTCTTCGATTGCTCGCATCAGTTAAATGTGTTAGGTTTCTTTTAAAAGAAGGATTGCCTTTTCGTGGTCACGATGAGTCAGAGGGTTCAAGAAAACGAGGGCTATTTATTTCTCAGCTAGAGTTTCTTTCGGAAAACAATGATGATGTGCGTAAAGTTGTCCTAAAAAATGCTCCAGAGAATCATAAATTGATTGCACACTCAATTCAAAAAGATATTTGTAGCGCCGCTGCATTTTTGACTACACAAGCTATCATTAAAGAAATTGGGGATGGATTTTTTTCTTTGTTGGTTGATGAGGCTCGTGATACATCAATCAAAGAACAAATGGCAGTGGTTTTATGATATGTGGACAAGTATGGTTGTATAATTGAGCGATTTCTTGCCATTATTCATGTTCCTGAAACTTCTGCTTTGACACTAAAAGCTGATATTGATCAACTTTTTTCTAAACATGGATTGAGCATATCACGTCTGCGTGGTCAAGGTTATGATGGAGCTAGCAATATGTCAGGGAAGTTTAAAGGTCTTAAGAGTTTAATATTATCTGAAAATCCACGTGCTTTCTATATTCATTGTTTTGCACATCAGCTTCAGTTGACACTTGTTGCAGTTGCTAAGAAACATAAGTCATTATGTTCTTTCTTTGATTATCTTGGATTATTAGCAAATGTTGTTGGGGCTTCTTGCAAACGAAAAAGAAATTCTCAGATTGAAGCAATTTCAAAAGGTAGCTGAAGGAGTTGCTAGTGGCGAAATCAAGAGTGGACGAGGTTTGAATCAAGAAACAACAATAAAACGACCTGGAGAAACACGTTGGAGTTCACATTTTAAAACAATTTTTGAGTGTTATTACCTTGTTTTCTTCAATAATGGATGTGCTCGAGTTTGTAGCAGATGATGTTGAAGGGGAGAAAAGTACAAAAGCTAGTACACTTTTGAAATTCATGCATGATTTTGAGTTTGTCTTCTTGTTACACTTATTGAAAGGAGTCATGGGAATTACAAATGACTTATCACAAGCCTTACAGAGGAAAGATCAAGACATCGTAAACGCAATAGCTCTTGTCAATGTAACCAAGCAACGATTACAATGAATGAGAGAAAACTGGGATGATTTGTTAGCAGAAACTTGTGAATTTTGTGCATTGCATAACATAGTTTTCCCGAGGATGGAGGATATTTTTGTGTTTCCAGGAAGACCACGACGCAATATTGAAGAAATCACAAACCTTCATCGCTTTAGGGTTCAATTATTTTTCACAGTTATTGATAGTCAACTTGGGGAGTTGAATGACCATTTTGATAACACAAATACACAGTTACTTTCAAGTATAGCATGTCTTGACCCACGTGACTCTTTATCGGCATTTGACAATAAAAAATTAATTGAATTTGCAAAACTTTACCCTTCAGAATTTGATGATATGGAACTTTTGGCACTTGATGGGCAACTCCAAAATTATATTGTGGATATGAGAAACGATTCCAATTTTTCGAGTATAAAAGGAATTGGCGAATTGGCTCAAATGTTGGTTCAGAAAAGAAAGGATGATGTGTATCCCCAAGTTTATTTGTTGCTGAAATTGGCTCTACTTTTGCCCGTTGCTACTGCAACTGTTGAAAGGACATTTTCAGCCATGAATATCATGAAGAATGAATCCGTAACCAAATGGGAGATGAATGGATGAATGACTGTTTAGTAACATACATTGAGCTTGATATTTTTGTAACTATTAAAAATGAGGCTATCATGCAACAATTTCAAGCAATGAAACCTCGAAAAATGTTATTATAAATAATATTTGAGGATTGTTTAGTTTTGTAAGTTATTTTATGAAATTTTTATTCGTAAGAAATTTTTTTCCTGAGTTTGACCCCACTGAACTATCGGTCTAGATCCGCCCCTGGCACCAATTATTGATTCTTACGTAAGAAGACATTACTCAATAATTGTTACAGTAATTATTGTTCAGTATTTTATTAATTCAATAATTGCTGCGTTGATATTTTATATTACTATTGTTTTAATAATTGTCACTGCATAGTATTTTCCATTATCAAATCAATAATTCATATTATTTGAATAATATTATTAGATAACATTATTGGCAATGTCTAGAAAGTTACGCTCTAAGGAGAGTTTGGTCACCTAATCAAGGCTACAAGATGAGGAGAAATTCTTATTGAAAGCCCCATCTTTCCGAAACTCACACAGTTGTCAATATTGTGATTCTGTAATATTATTTGTGAATAATTAATTATTGATTTATATGATGAGGAAAATATTTATTTTATGTGGATATAGATGAAGAAAATTTTTAAAGTGACAATTGTTGAAAATTGATATTTTATCTTTTCTGATAAAATAATATTTTATTATATTATTATATTACAATGAATGTGTGATATATGAGTATATGAGGAGGAAGAGTATTTTTGTTGCATTAAATGATTAACACATGTTTTGTGTGTCGGTGGACCCCATTTCTTGACTGAAATTTGATTATAGCTTGTAAAATCGTCCGTATGTGGATTTCGGTCAATTTATGTTTGGAATTTGGAAAAATTTTCTTCTGCAAAGTTGTAGAGAATTGAATTTTCTATAAAAATCCGCGAGATTCTAATTTTCTAATAAAAGGGATATTTATTATGAATTATAGAAGTTCTGAAGTTCCGAAATAATTGATTTTTGAAAGTTTTAATTATTTTTAATAACAAAAACGTTTTTTTTTGTTTTTGTTATTATTTGTTGGATGAATTCAGATCTGATAAAGTGGACGTAAGAATTTTTGATAAATATAATAATATTTTATTAAATTTTCTGCTTTGGTGTTCTAAGCATTTTCCTATAAATAGGGTCTTAGGTTAAATTGAAAATCACACCGTAAACCGAAGTTTTCTCTATTTCTCTCTATATTATCGAGTGTATTCTTGCGTAGTATTTTGATATCTTGAGTGTTGCTATATCTGCAAGTTCGCTCATTGCTATTCCAAATGTAAGTATTGCTCTTTTTTGAGGTAAGGGATTGTAAGGGATATTATTTTTTTTAAAAAATGATATTATTTCTTCAATATCATTATGCGGAAATATTGGTTGAAACTTTTTATGAAATTTGGAATTTTTCATGTCGGAGTTACTATCCACGAGTTACTATTCATGAGTTACTATTCACGAGTTACAATTCATGAGTTACTATTCACGAGTTACTATTCATGAGTTACTATTCACTACAAAATTGGTTTATTTTTCTAACCAAATTATAGTTGATTTATGAATATTACTCGGAGATTAAAACTATGTATTGATTATATTGATTTTATTATCATATATAACATTTTATAACCATGATGTTGAAATTCTCTTTCACCTGGAGAGTAAAGATGGGTAGATTATTGGTATGATCATGACTAGGGTTCTCTTTTGGCGATGAAGTGAAAAGTTGAATTGTGGACCGATATGATCATGACCATTGAATTTATAATTGAATATCTTTAGCTTAAGTGCAAATGTGAATTGATCAACATGGTTATAATTATTGTTTATATAAATTCGAAATGATTATATATTTCTTTGAGATATGAATATCTTTGGCTCAGAGTGCAAAGATGAATGATTTCGATGAATATCTTTGGCCAAGAGTGCGAAGATGAGCAGTGTTTAGATGAACATGACCAATCGATGAATATCTTTGGCTGTAGTCAGAAGATGACATGTTGTTGAATATCTTTGGCCAATAATGCAAAGATGAATCGTTGATGAATATCTTTGGCCCAGAGTGCAAAGATAAATTTATCGATATGATTATGAACAGGCGTGATTTGGTATAACCATGATCTTTGATGTTTCGGTGATGAAAATTAACTTTGTCCTGGATGAGGAAAGGAATTTAGAAATACAATTACGATTATGAGTTATACATGTGATTGTGGACATGAATTTTTGATTGATGTTACAAGGATAAAACATTGTTGGTGGACTTTTAACATGGAGAAGATAATAGACTTTATGGTCTATTTGACTCTTCTAATGGATTGCTCGTTCCACTGCAACCATGGTTGGAAAGTTTTATCATCTACCATATGTTCTAAATCTCTAATTTATTATTGATGAAGGCTATTGAAAATTTAATTATCTTTAGTCATAATATTCTTTACTGAGCTAGTTGTGCTCATCCTTTTGCTTCACAATTCCTTTCAGGTAATGAGAGTGTAGGTATGGGTCGAAGTGAATAATGAGGGAATAGAATCGGTGGTCTATAGCTGTTAAGGTTCTCCCTAAATAGACGAGGCGAACCCAACTTTGGAAGGGTGTTTTGTCATTATCATACAATATGTCTAATGACATACAACCTCGAGTCATCATAAGACATGGATGTGCTCATCCACTTGCTGAGTATATATACGAGCACTACTTATATAATCTTGAAGTTTGGTTGAAGTATAATTCTCAATTAGAGACGGTGGAGATAATGATATGTCAAGAGAAGACTCACCATTGGGAAGAATATGATAGTAATCTTCTCATTTTTTCTTTTGGAATTCTATTAATTGAACCAAGGATAATTCTATGGCCATATGATATCTATCATAACCTAGACGTATGGCCTCCCATGTACGAAGGTTTTCTTGAGCACTTCCCAAAGATTCTAATTTCTAAAACAGTTTTCGACTATACCTTTATGTAAGGTGTCATTATAAGGTGATGTCCATGGTTGGGACATGAGTCACAGTTGGTATATATTTATATTTAAACTCACAGTTTAAGTGTTGTCGTATCTTGCACTACAATTGTATTTATAAAGTTGTAGTTGTTTTCTGTACCATGTATTTGGCGACTCAGAATGGGTTGGATGGAATGGACCTATTTTGGGGGCGTCACAGCACAGACAGGATATTCCAACAGAATAATAAAGACGGAATAATAGAAGAATGTCACCAAGTATAGGGTAGCCCGCGTATACAGGTTATTCCAATAGAATAATAAAGAATGGAACAACAGAAGTTCTCTTCTTGAATACAAAAGAAATAACACCCCTTACCGTAAAAGAAACTGGATATAGGAGTAGTGAAGTAGCATGCTTCTTTTCTTCTATAGATTTTCTCTCTATAGCTTTTCTCTATAATTTCTCTCTATAATAAGTGCTCTATAGCTTTAGTGAATTGGTGAGAAATGAAGGAAGAATGAGTTTCTATTTATAGAAAAATATAGTTTCGATAATTGCACATTTTGAGGCTCAAAAAATTACAGAACAATACCTCCAACTTTTCTTTCATTTTTAATTTAGTCCTGCAAGTGTTATCAAACTTACACCACCTCCCCTAATAGTAAATCATGTGAATCAATAGTAAATCATGTGAATCAATAGTTCTAGACATGTGAAAATACGAATTACAGTATAGTACCTCCATCTATACCTCTATTTTTAACTTAGTCATGTAAGTATTATCAATCTTGCACCAACTCCCCTAATAGTAACAAGAATGTGAAATAATAGTATACACATATGAACAAATAGTTATAATCATGTGAAATAATAGCAATCAATTGCTCATTTATCCAGTTAAATACCCGATTGGTTAAAATAACTTCCAGACATCAATTTTTATCGAAATAAATGTCGATTTTCATTAACACAAATAATTCCAACATAATGAAACTATTTTTATCAAAAATATAAATTTTGAAATTTCAAAGTTTGACTTTTCCTAAAAAAGTCAACTGTTGACTTTTTGACCAAATAGTAAAAACCGATAAATTTTGTGTTTATAGTTTATTTTTACTAATTTCATCGTTCCGGACTCAAATATCATGTCTGCGTCTCCAAATTCAACTCCGAGCACAACTTTAATATTAATAACATTCATCATTAATATTATAACTCATAATATTTATCAACCGTGTCGTTCCTGGAAAGGGGGCTTTCCAATAAGGATTTCTCTCTATTGGGGCGCAATTAGGTGACCAAACCTCTCCTTGACAGAACTTCTAGACATTTTAAATATTGCAATTTAATAATAGGAATAACTTTATCATATCAATTATTGACTTAATAATATATCATATAATGCAGATGATACTGTGACAATAATCGAATCAATAATATGAGAGATATGATGCAACAATTACTATATAAGAATAATTGAGTATAAACTGAGTGACTTCTCACGTAAGCATCAATAATCAATACCGTGTAGCTTACTACTATGTAACCAATGCCAGACATTCTTTTCTTTTACTACCGAGTAGTTCAACAAAGATTAACGGTAAAACTTTCACGCCGTTATTTTCAATAAAATACTTTTGTCGCTTTCTCGATCCGACAATAATTCTATTAGGGTCCACTAATGATTATTCCGTCAGATTTGGATATTTCCCGACAAAAAGAATATTCCCACCAATCGAATATTATATAACAACTTGCATACTTTGCAAAATTTATAAATACTACCCACAACTATAATATTATCTCAAATTCACACCATAATATTAAAAAAAATATTTTGAGAAAATTAAATCTTTATTCGTAAAATTTGGGATTTTACAATATCAATCTTGCACCACCTCCCCTAATAGTACATGAATGTGAATCAATAGTATACACATGTGAACAAATAGTTATAAGCATGTGAAATAATAACAATTAATTGCTCATTTATCCGATTAATTACCCGATTGGTCAATATAACCTCCAGACATCAATTATTATCGAAATAAACTAACACTAATAATCCCAACACAATGGAACTATCAATTTCATCTTTAATCAACACAAACTTATTCATCATTAATATCATAACTCACAATATTTAACAACTAGGTCGTTCCCAGAAAAGAGGGGGCTTTCCGATAAGGATTTCTCCTTATTGGCGCGCAATTAGGTGACCAAACCTCTCCTTAACAGAACTTCTAGACATTGTCAATATTGCAAATAATATTGTGACGCCCCCAAAATTAGGTATACATCACCCATCTTGAGTCGCAGATATATGGTACATAATTCAAATACAACTTAATAATACAACTGTCGTGTACAATACGATAAAACATAAACTGTGAGTTTGAATATAAATATTGTCTACTAGAGAGTATACAAACTCAAAATGAGTCCTCATTATAATTATTATCACACTATTTCACATAATAGTGATGACTACTTGTAAGACCCCGAATTTTACGAAATAAAAGTATTCAATTTTTCTTATAATTACAATTCAGTAAATGATTAAATTGTTAAAAGTTTAAAGTTAAGGGTGAGATATGAATTTCTTTCAAAATACGCAAGTGGTTATAAAATATTCATTGTTGTCGGGGAATATTCGTTTGGTCGTAGAATATTCTTTTTGTCGGGAATATCCGTACGACGGCGCAGCCATTTGTGGCCCCCATAACAGAAAAATTGTCGGATGAAGAAAATGATAAATTTGAGTTTTTATAAATAACTTGGCAGTAGTTATTACTGAAACAACATTTGGAATACACAGTGGTTAAAATACGATAATATCGTAGTTAATCTTGACAAGAAGAAAGCACCAGACAAGACGATAAGATTTTTTCAATTATTGATTCTTACGTGAGAAGGCACTACTCAATAATTGTTACAGTAATTACTGTTTAATATTTTATTTTATTGATTTAATAATTGTTGCGTTGATATTTTATATTATTGTTGTTTCAATAAATTGTCACTGCACAGTATCTCCATTATCAGATCAATAATTCATATTATTTGAATAATATTTGATTTATATGATAAGGAAATATTTATTTTATATGGATATAAATGATGGATATATTTATTTTTATGTGGATAAAAATGAAGGAATTAATGCTGAGGTATTTTATCAGTATTTTATCGATGTGGAGGTATTACAAATCATCTGTTTGTGGATTTCGGATATTTTTGGTTTGAAATTTAGAAAAACTCAAAGCTACAAAGTTGTAAAGAATTCGATTTCAGGCAGAATGGACATAAAATTTGTATTTTTTTGATAAACGGTCTATTTTCTATGAATTGTTGAAGTTTCAGAAAATAAAATAATTTTTATTAATTTATAGGTGGGACCCATTTTTGGTGGGTGTTGAATACACATGTGGGCTGCCAAAAATCCTTCCAATATGGCTGCTATGATTTTCAGAATGGGTGGCGTAGGAAACAAATAATAATAATATTATTATTTTATTATTCTAGTCTCCTTTGGCGTTCTAGCATTTTCCTATAAATAGAAGCTTAAATTAGAATTGAAAATCACACCAGAAACATAAGTTTTCTCTCTCTATATTATCAAGAATATTTTTGAGAGTATTTAGATACTTTGAGAGTTGCTATTCGGTGCAAGGTTCCTTCGGCTTTTCATCCGATATTCCTGTCAGAAGTATTGCTCTTTTGAGATAAGGGATTTTAAGGGTTATTATGTTTTTCAGTTTCGTAGTTTTTCCGACTCTCAAAAATTCTAGAAAAATTTGAAATGATATTTTGATGAGTTTTATTGATTGTGTCCGAAAATGGTAATTTTTAGATGTGTAGATTAAGAGTTATGAATTTTATGAGAAAAGACTATTTTAAAAGTGACCGCTTATAACTCCTTGTGGTTAACTCCAAAATTGGTGAAATTTTTATTGGGAGTACATGTATATGATAGAAGTATACTCTGTAAATTTTGGAATTTTTGGATAAAAGTACAATTTTTGATAAATATCTAAATATTCGGCTATTTTGGCCATATGAAAAATAGTAAATGAATTTTAAAAATTCTGAGAAAAATATATCTTCAATATGGGACTATATTATGCTAAATCCCAGAAAAAAATATTTTTAGAACTGATTTGGTATTTTTCATTAAAATAGACTAGTTATGAGTAAATGAATTAAATATGTTATGTGAAGTAAGAAAAATGGAAAATAGGATTTTATGGCTTGAGAATCCTATATGAGGTATATGCAGATTTTTGATGAGGGTTTTGGTTATTGGTGATGAAATCTTATGAGTTTAGCATTTTAGGATGATTAAATACATTATTTAGTAAAGTGTAAACAATTAAAATAAATTGTTTATAAGTTTAAGAAATTTTATTCTTTCAATATCATTATACCGAAATATTGGTATGGATTTTATTGTGGAATTTCTACCTTTTTGCATGTCGAAGTTACTATTCATGAGTTACTATTCACGAGTTACTATTCATGAGTTACTATTCACGGGTACAATTCACAACAAAATTGGTTTCTTTTTCTGACCAAATCATCGTTGATATATGAATCTTACTCTTGAGATTAAATCTATATGTTGATTATATTATTTTTATTATCATATATAACATTTTTATAACTCTGGTGATGGAATTTCTCTTTGACTTGAGTGTAAAGATGGGTAGATTTTTGGTATGATAATGAATACTATGGGTTCTCTTTGGCCATGAGTCTAAAAGTTGAATCGTTGATCGGTATGATCATGACCATTGAATTTATAATTGAATATCTTTAGCTTAAGTGCAAAGGTGAAATGATCAACATGGTTATAATTATTGTTTATATAAATTACGAAATGATTATATATTTCTTTGAGATATTAATATATTTGGCCTATAGTGCAAATATGAATCTGTTGATGAATATATTTGGCTGTAGTGCAAATATGAATGTTGAGGAATATCTTTGGCCCAGTAGTGCAAAGATGAATTGTTGATGAATATCTTTTGCCCGTAGTGCAAAGATGACATGTTGTTGAATATCTTTGGCGATGAGTGCAAAGATGAACTGCTGACGTAATATATTTGGTAGTAGTCTGCAGATGAAGTTATTAGTATGATTATGAACAGGAAATGTGATTTGGTGTAACCATGATCTTTGATGTTTCAGGTAATTAAAGATAGGTGATGAAAATTATCTTCGTCCTGGATGAGAAGAGGAATTTAGAACGACAATTATGATTATGAGTTATTCATATGATTGTGGTCCAGAATTGTTGATTGATGTTACAGGGATAAAACATTGTTGGTGGATTTTTAACATGGAGAAGATAATAGACTTTATAGTCTATTTGTCTCTTCTAATGGATTGTTCGTTCCGCTGCAACTATGGTTGAAATTTTTATCATCTACCATATGTTCTAAATTTCTGATTTATTATTGATGAAGGCTATTGATAATTTAATTATCTTTAGTCATGATTTTCTTTACTGAGCTAGTTGTGCTCACCCTTTTGCTTCACAATTCCTTTTAGGTAATAAGAGTGTAGCTGGGTCGAGCGGGGGTAACAGGGGAATAGAACGGTGTTTTTGTGACGACCCCAAAACAGGTCCATTCCATCCAACCCATTCTGAGTCGCCAAATACATGGTACAGAAAACAACTACAACTTTATTACAACAATTGTCGTGCAAAATACAACAACACATATGTTGTGAGTTTTGATACTAAAATATACCAACTGTGACTCGACACCAACTTGGATAAAGACGTCACCATAACACCTTACATAAAGGTAATGCGGTCAAAAAACTGCTTTTAGAAATTAAAACCTTTGGGAAGTGCTCAAGAAACCTTCAGTACATGGGAGGCCATGCGTCTAGGTTATGATAGATATCATATGGCCACAAAATTATCCTTGGTTGACCCAATAGACCCCAAAGAAAAATGAGAAGATTACTATCATATTCTTTCCAATGGCGAGTCTTCTCTTGACTTATCATTATCTCCACTGTCTCTAATTGGGTATTATACTCCAAACAAACACCAAGATTATATAGGTAGTGCTTGTAAATATACTCGAGAAAATGGATGAACACAACCCCGTCTTATGATGACACGAGGTGGTATGTCATTAGACATCTTGTATGATAAAGGGCAAAACACCTTCCAACATTGGGTTTGCCTCACCCTAGTTGATTCACCAAATATAACTACTAAATGATGACCACCGCTCTATTCCTTGTTATCCCCCGCCGACCCAATTACACTTTTTAGTACACGAAAGGAATTGTGAAGCAAAAGGGTGAGCACAACTAGCTCAAGAAAGAATATCATGACTAAAGATAAATAAATTATCAATAGCCTTCATAGTAATAAATCGTAGATTTAGAACATATGGTAGATGATAAAACTTTTCAACCATAGTTGCGGTGAACGAAGCAAATCCATTAAAAGAGTCAAATAGACCATAAAATCTATTATCTTCTCCATGTTAAAAGTCCATCAATAATGTTTTATCCCTGTAACATTAATCAACAATTCCTATCCACAATCACGTGTCTAACTCATAATCGTAATTGTTGTTCTAAATTCCTTTTCTCATCCAGAGACAAAGATAATTTTCATCACCGAAACATCAAAGATCATGGTTATACCACATCACGCTTCTCGCTCATAATCATATCGATAAATTCATCTTTGCACTACGCCAAAGATATTCATCAACAGCTCATCTTTGCACCATCGCCAAAAGATATTCAACAACATGTCATCTTTTGCACCACTGTGCCAAAGATATTCATCGACTGGTCATGTTCATCTAAACACTGCTCATCTTCGCACCATCGCCAAAGATATTCATCGAAATCATTCATCTTTGCCTTCACAAAGCCAAAGATGTGACGCCCCAAAACAGTCCATTCCACCCAACCCATTCTCGAAGTCGCCAAATACATGGTACAAAAAATAACTACAACTTCAATAATACAAATGTCGTGTGAAATACGACAATACATACTGTGAGTTTAAATACGAGATATTGTCGCTCAGACAATATCCACACGCAAATAAATCCCCATCATAATTATTGATACATTATTTTACAAAATGGTGAGGACTACTAAACAACTCTCTCTAGAACCTTCATTCCATACCCCAGACTCGATCCTCGCTATGTTCTCACCTCCTCGAGAAGAAAATGAAACAACAAGGAAAAGGGTGAGCTCAACTAGCCCAAGAAGAATATTATGACTAAGATAATATACAACAAATTATCGTTAGTCTTCAACAGGAAAAATCTAATAGAATACAATAGACAACAAGTTTTAGATCAACAAATGCAATGAAACAACAATCCATTAGAAGAGTTAAGTAGAGAATGCAAACTACTATCTTCTAAGGTTTAAAATTCCATCATCAATATTTTATCCTCAGAATAACAATCAATATTCATCTTTGCACTATCTGGTGCCAAAGATATTCATTTAAATCACCAAATGGTCATGTTCATCTCAACACTGCTCATCCTCGCACTACGGCCAAAGAGATTTATCGGTTTAATCATTCATCTTTTACACTACAGGCAAAGATATTCATCAAGTATCACTATTAAGGACCGAGGATGATGAAAACATTTTTAAGAACGAATCCAAATTGAGATAGAAGGACAAATATTAGGGGATTCGCATAATAGTTTATCCAAGATCAATAATACTTCATAATAAACGATTTTGAAGCGAACTCAAAAATAACGATCAAAACATGGATACAATCAAAGATAGTAGCCAAAATAGACATCTTGGACAAAAGAAAAATTTTCATTTTTATTGAATAAGGTCGATTCGTGAATTTTGTCAGATACGTGAATAATGCCAGTATACGTGAATAAGTAACTCCCAAACAAAAAGATAGAAATTTCACAAAAAAAACATCTTCACGCTTCGTGAATAGTACTAAATGAATAGTAACTCATGAATAAGAACTCGTGAATAAGAATCTCATGAATAGTAACTCGTGAATAGAACTCATGAATAAGAACTCGTGAATAAGAACTCATGAATAGTAAACCCCGACATGAAAAAGTTCTAAATTTGATAAAATGTTCAACCAATATTTTGGCATAATGATATTGAAGAAAATAATATCATTTCATGAAAGAAATAACATCCTTTACCTCAAAACAACCGCATTTTACATTTGTATTTTTCGGTATAGTCTTGTAAACTCACACCGTATAACAACACTCAAAGTATACTCACAAGAATATGCTCGATAATATAGAGAGAGAAAGAGAGAAAACTTAGTTTCGGTGTGATTTTCAATTCTAACTTAGCCCTCTATTTATAGGAAAATGTTAGAGCAAAAGAAGAGACTAAATTAATAAAATATATTATTATTTATTCAAAATTCCTACCCACATGTTTTGAAAACTCTAGCATGCCTTCTTTTTGGTCAAAAACATCAGCCACCCATGTGCCAACAACCACAAAAACGTTTTTCTTATATAAAATAATTAAAACTTCCAAAAATCAATTATTTCGGAACTCCGGAACTTCAATAATTCATGATAAATAGTCCTTTTGTCAGAAAATTCAAATCTCGCGAGTTTTTATAGGAAATTCAATTCTCTACAACTTTGCAGAAGGAAGTTTTTCCAAATTCCAAACAGAAATTATCCGAAATCCATAAACGGGCGATTTTATAGTCTATAATCAATTTTCGGTCAAGAATTGTGTCCACCGACACACAAAACATGGGTTAAACATTTAATGCCACAAATACTCTACCTCCTCATATACTCATATATCCCACATTCATTATAAAATATCACCAGTTAATATATTATTAAAATAATATATTTAAATGAATTATTTTATCGTAAAAAGATAAAATATTAATTTTTAACAATTGTCACATTAAAATTTTCTCCATCTATATCCACATAAAATCAATATCATATAAATCAATAATTAATTATTCACAAATAATATTATAGAATCACATTACTAACAACCAGGCCGTTCCCAGGAAAGAGGGGGCTTTCCAATAAGGATTTCTCCTTACTGGCGCGCAATTAGGTGACCAAACCTCTCCTTAGACAGAACTTTCTAGACATTGCCAATAATGTTATCTGATAATATTATTCAAATAATATGAATTATTGATTTGATAATGGAAAATACTGTGTAATGACAATTATTGAAACAACAGCGATACAAAATATCAACGCAGCAATTATTGAATCAATATAATATTGAACAGTAACTACTGTAACAATTATTGAGTAGTGCCTTCTTACGTAAGGATCAATAATTCAACAATACTGTGCAATACCGTGTGCTACTGTGCAACCACGCATATTACTGTATTTTAACCACCAGGTAATCCAACAGAGATTTAATTGGTAATAACTACGTCGTTATTTATAAAAACACATACTTGTCGTTTTCTTCCTCCAATCGCTTTCCGTTATGGGGCCCACACATCATGCTGCGGCAAATGTCATTTAATATTCCCGACAAAGATTTAATATTCCATGACCAAACGAATATTCCCGACAACAATGAATATTTTATAACCACTTGCTTATTTTGTAAAATTTGCGCATTTTACCCATAACTAACCACATTAATCAAATCAACCCTTACTATTTCAAAATAATAAATAAAGGAAATTCCATTTTATTTATAAAAAAAAATTCGGGGTCTTACAACCTCCCATCCTTATGAAATTTCATCCTCGAAATTGACGTACGTACCTGGTGTTTCGAAAAGTTGAGGATACCTCGCTTTCATTTCTATTTCCAACTCCCAGGTCATTTCTTCAATAGCATGGTTTCTCCACAAAACTTTAACTTGTGGTATAACCTCGGTACATAGGACATGCTCCTTCATATATAATATCTTGACAGATACCTCTTCGTACGTTAAGTCTTCAGCTATCTCGTTTGGTTCTAACTCAATGATGTTATTCGGGTCGTCCACATATTTACGTAACATCGGTACGTAAAAAATGTTATAAACACACGACATACTTGGTAGTAAAACGGGTCTATAGGCCACAGTTCCTACTCGATCGAGGATTTCAAATAAACCAATAAATCGAAGGTTTGAGCTTTCCTCACATCGCCAATTCTCGCTTTTGGAATAACAACTTCTTGTACTCTCCTTCTTCAAATTCATCACCTCGGTGTGTAGGCAAACGAATAACTTTTAACTTTATCGATAAAAGTCGATTATACTCAGATATCATCACGTGGGTACTTAGAGTCTTTAACTCTATCTTCATCATTTGTAAGTTATACGAGATGAGTCTTTGACAATATCGTACTCGTATTCGTGATAATGATCTTTTACTCAACACGCCACCTACCACGTTCGCTTTTCCGTGATGGTATGGTCGTAACATGTCTTTGAAATGAGTCTCCTCTTGAGTTCTTCAAAGCTCTTTCCACATTCCTCGCTTCATTCGAATTTTGTATCTCTACGAGTCAGCTGAGTTAATGGACTAGCGATTTGAGAAAATCTTTCCACGAATCTCCGATAATAACCAACTAAGCCTAGAAAGCTACGTATTTCGATTACTGACTTAGGTTGCTCTCAACTGTAACTCATATCCCAATAATGACACCTATCAGTTTACTACTGCATGAATATGGCGTCCCTTACGGAGAGTCTGGCTTCGGTGTATTCCACAAAGGAAGTCACCAAATAAAGGCTCGGGTACTAACTCTTGTACTTGGGTTTTTAACTCACTGAAGTTCAATAGGAGCTATTCGATATGAGATTTTAGAAATGGGTTTTGTACCGGATTCAAAGTCGATACAAAATTTAATATCACACTTTGGGAGTAAGCCAAGAAATTCCTCAGAAAATACGTCAGGAAATTCACTAACAACAAAAATATCATTCAAATCTGACGTATTATTGTTCAAGTCCATAACATGGCTAAGAAAGCTTGACATCCGTAATAAACGAATGACTTCATGGCTTGATATAAAAATGTTTGACTACAATGGTTTGATTGCTTGAATTCGAATAACAGGTTTGCTTAGGAATATGAAAACTAACAACCTTACAAAAGCAATCAATTTGGCATGATGAGTAGTTAACCAATCAATCCCTAAAATCACATCAAAAGCAAGTATCTTTAAAGAAATAAGATCAACAGGTAATGTGATAGTGCCAACCTGAATCAAGCAAGATTTCTAAACAACGGATGTAATGAAAGTTTCTCCTAACGAGTCTCCATAAATAGGTCAAAGTCTAATTTCTCCGTAGTCAAGTTCAAACGTTGAGCGCAAAAAGATAAAAAAGAATGGGTAGAACCGGTATCTAGTAAGGTATAAACTTCGCAAGAATTTATAATTAACTAACCCGTGCTAACTTCGTTCGGGTTCCTCGCATTTTGACCGGTCACGATAAACGCTTCTTCCAGAACCGCCGATTTCGACTTATCCGGATACGACCCTTGGAATCACCACTTCCGCTAAACTTGGTTTCGCTTATAAGACAATCTCGAGCGATGTGGCCTTCCTTTCCACAGTTGTAACATACCTTGGAATGTTGTGGACAGTTTGGGCTAATATGTCCCTCCTTCCCGTGATTTATAACATACTGAACGGTGGTCTTTCTCCTCCCTTGGAACCAGTTGCTACTGGCGCTGACGTCTTCACATGGTCGTTGTTGAATCTCCTCTTTTTAAAATCTCCTCCCGACTCGCTTCTTCTATTTTCATGGCCACGATTACCACCAGAGTGGTTACCGCCTTTGTCCGTATTCTTTCCTCCTCGCTGGTTATCATCGTTCTGATGACTACCCTGGTTGTGGTCCCTCGGTTGAGTATACTCACTATCTCGCTCTAATAATTGAGCCCTGTTTACAACATCTGAATATAGAGAAAATTTATGAGAAATGAGGTATTGACGAATTTCGAGTTTTAGACCCCTCAGAAACATACGCGTCATACGTTCCTCATTCTCCACCAAATGAGGTGCAAACCTGGACAACTCCGCAAACTTCGCCTCGTACTGAGACACCGTCATATTACTCTGCTCCAGTCTAATAAACTCCACTTCCTTTATATGACGAATACTTTTAGGGAAGTACTTGTCATTGAACAGTTTCTGAAATCTTTCCCAAGATATGTTAAGTGCATCTGGCTGGGTACGCTTCACAGATTCCCACCAGTAATCTGCTTCACCACGAAACATAAAGGTGGTGAATGGAACCTTCTGTTCCTCCGTGCAACCCAAGACATCGAATATCTTGGTAATTTGCTTGACCCACGTTTCTGCCTTGATCGGATCCGGCTTTCCATGGAAATCTGGTGGTCCCAACTCTTTGAATTGTTTGGCTGTGACAAACCGCGTGTTACTATCATTTCCACCCGTATTTTGTACACGAGTCTCCCTCGTCTGATTTTGTATGAACTGCAAAAAGCTCCTAAAAATTCCATCGTTCATCGTTTGCTCGGTAGTGTTGTTTACAGGAGGAATATTGCTTTCCTGTCGCATGTTCTCTTGGTTTGCGACTAAAGGTTGTTCCACAGTCTCATAAACTCCATTGTTAAGTTCTCAGCAGCCATTCTTAAATACTGCCATAAAACAAGGGTTAATTAAACAAATTAACATATCACATAATATCCTATATTATGATCGACCAACAAATAAGCTTAGGTAGGACACACTAGCGAAGGATTTACTCGCCTCCCCTCCTAGTTCTATTCCCCGATCTCCGCCAGAGATCATATCCCTAAGCTCGATACCAACCGTGACGCCCCCCAAAACAGTCCATTCCACCCAACCCATTCTCGAGTCGCCAAATACATGGTACAAAAATAACTACAACTTCATTAATACAAATGTCGTGTGAAATACGACAATACATACCGTGAGTTTAAATACGTATATTGTCGCCTCTAGACAATATCCACACGCAAATAAATCCCCATCATAATTATTGATACATTATTTTACAAAAATGGTGAGGACTACTAAACAACTCTCTCTAGAACCTTCATTCCATACCCCGACTCGATCCTGCTATGTTCTCACCTCCTGAGAAGAAAATGAAACAACAAGGAAAAGGGTGAGCTCAACTAGCCCAGTAAAGAATATTATGACTAAGATAATATACAACAAATTATCGTTAGTCTTCAACAGGGAAAAATCTAATAGAATACAATAGACAACAAGTTTTAGATCAACAAATGCAGCGGAAACAACAATCCATTAGAAGAGTTAAGTAGAGAATGCAAACTACTATCTTCTAAGGTTTAAAATTCCATCATCAATATTTTATCCCTGTAACAACAATCAATATTCATCTTTGCACTCTGTGCCAAAGATATTCATTTAAATCACCAACAAGTCATGTTCATCTCAACACTGCTCATCCTCGCACTACGGGCCAAAGAGATTTATCGGTTTAATCATTCATCTTTGCACTACAGTGCCAAAGATATTCATCAAGTATCACTATTAAGGACCGAGGATGATGAAAAACATTTTAAGAACGAATCCATTGAGATAGAAGGACAAATATTAGGGATTCGCATAATAGTTTATCCAAGATCAATAATACTTCATAATAAACGATTTTGAAGCGTAACTCAAAAATAACGATCAAAACATGGATACAATCAAAGATAGTAGCCAAAATAGACATCTTGGACAAAAAGAAAAATTTTCATTTTTCTATGAATAAAGGTCGATTCGTGAATTTTTGTCGTATCGTGAATAATGCCGTATACGTGAATAAGTAACCCCACACACAAAAGATAGAAATTTCACAAAAAACATCTTCACGCTTCGTGAATAGTACTTTAATGAATAGTAACTCATGAATAAGAAACTCGTGAATAAGAACTCATGAATAAGAATCTTTGAATAAGAACTTCATGAATAGTAACTCGTGAATAGTAACTCATGAATAGTAACCCCGACATGAAAAAGTTCTAAATTTGATAAAATGTTCAACCAATATTTTGGCATAATGATATTGAAGAAAATAATATCATTTGCGAAAGAAATAACATCCTTTACCTCAAAACAACCGTACTTCTGACTGTATTTTCGGTATAGTGCTGACAGAAACTCACACCGTATAGCAACACTCAAAGTATACTCACAAGAATATGCTCGATAATATAGAGAGAGAAAGAGAGAAAACTTAGTTTCTGGTGTGATTTTCAATTCTAACTTAGCCCTCTATTTATAGGAAAATGTTAGAACGCCAAAGGAGACTAAATTAATAAAATATATTATTATTTATTCAAAATTCCTACCCACATGTTTTGAAAACTCTAGCATGCCTTCTTTGGTCAAAAACATCAGCCACCCATGTGTCAACAACCACAAAAACGTTTTTCTTATATAAAATAATTAAAACTTCCAAAAATTAATTATTTCGGAACTCCGGAACTTCAATAATTCATGATAAATAGCCCTTTTGTCAAAAAATTCAAATCTCGCGAGTTTTTATAGGAAATTCAATTCTCTACAACTTTGCAGAAGGAAGTTTTTCCAAATTCTAAACAGAAATTATCCGAAATCCATAAACGGGCGATTTTACAGTCTATAATCAATTTTCGGTCAAGAATTGTGTCCACCGACACACAAAACATGGGTTAAACATTTAATGCCACAAAATACTCTACCTTCTCATATACTCATATATCCCACATTCATTATAAAAATATCACCGTTAATATATTATTAAAATAATATATTTAAGTGAATTATTTTATCAGAAAAAGATAAAATATTAATTTTCAACAATTGTCACATTAAAAATTTTCTCCATCTATATCCACATAAAATCAATATCATATAAATCAATAATTAATTATTCACAAATAATATTATAGAATCACATTACTAACAACCGAGCAGCTTCTGAGAGAGAGGGCTTTCAATAAGGATTTCTCCTCACTACTTGGCGCAAGCAATTAGGTGACCAAACCTCTCCTTGACAAAAACTTTCTAGACATTGCCAATAATGTTATCCGATAATATTATTCAAATAATATGAATTATTGATTTGATAATGGAAAATACTTGTGTAATGACAATTATTGAAACAACAAATGATACAAAATATCAACGTAGCAATTATTGAATCAATATAATATTGAGCGAGAATTACTGTAGAATAATTATTGAGTAGTGGCCTTCTTACGTAAGGATCAATAATTCAACAATACATGCAATACCGTGCTACTTTCTTGTGCAACCACGCATATTATCGTATTTTAACCACCGTGTAATCCAACAATGTTAATCGGTAATAACTACGTCGTTATTTATAAAAACACATACTTGTCGCTTTCTTCCTCCAATCGCTTTCAAGTTATGGGGCCCACACATGGTCATCGCTACCATCGCATTTAATATTCCCACAAAGCGATTTAATATTCCACGACCAAACGAATATTCCCCGACAACAAAGAATATTTTATAACCACTTGCTTATTTTATAAAATTTGGGCATTTTACCCATAACTAACCACATTAATCAAATCAACCCTTACTATTTCAAAATAATAAATAAAGGAAATTCCATTTTATTTATAAAAAAAATTCGGGGTCTTACAAAAGATATTCAGTTATATCATCATTTAGGACTGAGGATGATGAAAAATATTTTAAGAAAACGAATCCAGTGAAACAAAATAATAAATATTAAGGATTCGTACTTCAGCTATTTCATGTCCAAAAATACATCATAAATAATCATAGTTGAATAAAATTCAAGAATGATCAAAACATGAATACAATCAAAGCTAGTATCCATAATAAATATTTTGGACGAAAAACAAAAATTTAATTTTTCTGTGAATAGTGACGTATTCGTGAATAGTGCCGTATACATGAATAGTAACTCCGACACCAAAAGATAGAAATTTCACAAAAAACATCATCATGCTTCGTGAATAGTACTTGTGAATAGTAACTCGTGAATAGTAACTCATGAATAAGAACTCATGAATAAGAACTCCCAGCATAAAAAAAGTTTCAAATTTGATAAAAATCAAACAAATATTTCAAGCATAATGATATTGAAGAAATAATATCATTTATGAAGAAAATAATCTCAAATTCTTATCCCTTACAATTCCCTACCTCAAAAGATCGAGATTTCCGATGGAATAACGCCGAACGAACTTGCACCGTATAAAGCAACACTCAAGATATCAAAATACTCACAAGAATACACTCGATAATATAGAGAGAAAATAGAGAAAACTTTCGGTTTACGGTGTGATTTTCAATTCTAACCTAAGCACCCTATTTATAGGAAAATGCTTAGAACACCAAAGTAAAAAATTGAATATAATATTAATATTTTTTAAAAAATTCCTACGCACCCCTCATTTGATCAGAACATTAGCCACACATGCAACAAACTCACCAAAAACGTTTTTCACACAAAAATCATTTAAAGCTCCAAAAATAAAATAAAATCAATTATTCCGGAACTTCAATAATTCATAATAAATAGCCCTTTTATCAGAAAATTCAAATCTTACGTATTTTTATAGGAAATTCAATCCTCTACAACTTTGCAGAAGAAAGTTTTTCCAAATTCCAAACAGAAATCGACCGAAATCCACATATGGACGATTTTTCAGGCTATAATCAAATTTTAGTCAAGAAATGGGGTCCACCGACACACAAAATATGTGTTAATCATTTAATGCAACAAAAATACTCTTTCTCCTCATATACTCATATATCCCACATTCATTGTAAAAATATCATCACTATTCTATTATAATAATATAATAAAATATTATTTTATCAGAAAAGATAAAATATCAATTTTTAACAATTGTCACTTTAAAAATTTTCTCCATCTATATTTACATAAAATCAATATTTTTCTCATCATATAAATCAATAATTAATTATTCACAAATAATATTACAGAATCACAATACTAAAGAACCAAGCCGCTCCCAGGAAAGAAGGGCTTTAATAAGAATTTCTCCTCTTCTTGGTAGCCTTGATTAGGTGACCAAATCTCTCCTTAGAGCGAACTTTCTAGACATCGCCAATAATGTTATCTAATAATATTATTCAGGATAATATGAATTATTGCTTCGATAATGGAAAATATTGTGTAGTGACAATTATTATCAAACAACGGTAATATAATATATCAACGCATCAATTATTGAATCAATAAAATAAAATCTTTGAAAGTAATTCTTTGTAACAATTATTGAGTAGTAGCGCCTTCTTACGTAAGAATCAATAATTGGTGCGATACTGTGCTATCGCAACTGACAACGCGTATTCATCGTGTTTTAACCAATCGTATTCCAACAATGATAATAATGTAATAACTACTGTAGTTATTTGTAAACAACTTATACTTGTCGTTTTCTTCATCCAATCGCTTTCAGTTATGGGGCCCACAAAGGTCACTTGTAATCGTATGAATATTCCCCAGCATGAAGAATATTCCACGACCAAACGAATATTCCCCGACAACAATGAATATTTTATAACCACTTGCTTATTTTAAAAAAATTTCATATATCACCCTTAACTTTAAACTTTTATCAATTTAACCATTTACTGAATAGTAATTATAAGAAAATTTGAATACTTTTATTTCATAAAATTTGGGGTCTTACAGTTTTGCCACTATCATACAAGATGTCTAAAGACATACAACCTCGTGTCATCATAAGACAAGGTTGTGCACATCCACTTACTGAGTATATCTACGTGCACTACCTATATGATCTTGGTTTTTGTTTGAAGTATAATTCTCAATTAGAGACAGTGGAGGTAATGATATGTCAAGAGAAGACTCACCATTGGAAAGAATATGATAGTAATCTTCTCGTTTTTCTTTGGGGTCTATTGGGTCAACCAAGGATAATTCTGTGGCCATATGATATCTATCATAACCTGGAAGCATGGCCTCCTATGTACAAAGGTTTCCTTGAGCACTTCCTAAAGATTCTAATTTCTAAAACAGTTTTTGACTATACTTTATTGTAGGTATCACTGTGAGGTGCTGTCCACTGATGGGACATTTGTCGCATTACGGTTGGGACACGAGTCACAGTTGGTATATATTTGTATCCAAACTCACAGCATATGTGTTGTTGTATTTTGTACGATAATTGTTGTAATAAAATTGTAGTTGTTTTCTGTACCATGTATTTGGCGACTCAGAATAGGTTGGGTGAAATGGATCTATTTTGGGGTTGTCACATTTGGTATCAGAGCTTAGGGATATGGTCTCTAGCGGAGATCGGGGAATATAACTAGGAGGGGAGAGATGAGTAAATCATTCGCTAATGTGTCCTACCTAAGCTTAATTATTGGTTGGTCATAATATATGGATATTATGTGATACGTTAAATTAACCCTTGTTTTATGGCAGTATTTGAGAATGGCAGCTGAGAATGCTAACAATGGAGTGAATGAGACTGTGGGGATACCTCTAATCACTAACCATGATAATGTGATGTCAGACGAAGAAGTAATTAGAGATATTCTTGTGGTGAGTGAAGAATTGATAGTTGCACCCGAGATAGTCGTAGAGGTAACAACTGAGAGTGAGGAAGAAGAGGAAGAAGAGGTACCTGAGGAGAATTTATTAGAGGTATTATATGATCAAAATGTAGAATTGCAAAATCGTGTTCATGAGTTAGAAGAGGCGGAAGAAGGACGGAAGCGGTTGTGGAACAAAAGGATGCAACAATTCAAGCTTGTGTTACCCGATATGTGATGCTTGAACAAAAGCATTCTTTGGCAGAGTATAAGATGATAAAGATGGAATCGAAATGAAAAAGAAGAAAATCTTGAACGAGTGAGAATAAGTGATGTACGGGTAAAAGCCGCGCATTTACACGTGGATATTGTGGAAAGAGATGTCCGATCTAAGAAGGCTAAAATAGATGATATGATTTTTTTCTTTTTGGAAAGCAATTGGGAGAACCCAACATCGAGTTTTGAATTACCCCGCATGAGAGGCGGTCAACTGAATTGATATGGATCGAAGATTGATGATTCGATTATGAATCGAGAGTACGACGAAGGCGATTGAGGAGGAATATGTCCTATAGAAAAGTATATTTCAACGGTAGTGATGATGCCAAATGCTGCCCCAGACAAGTCAAAACCGGGTAGTTCGAGGGATGACGGTTGTCATGACTTCCCAACAAGTGAAGAACCCAAATAACATTATCACGGGAGATGAGCAATGGAGAAATCATGATGACCCGGGAGATAGAATCTGAAATTAAAGCAAGGTATTCTCAACTTTTCGAAATACCAGGTACGCAAATTTTGGGGACGAAATTTCATAAGGAGGGGAGATTGTAAGACCCCGAATTTTACGAAATAAAAGTATTCAATTTTTCTTATAATTACAATTCAGTAAATGATTAAATTGTTAAAAGTTTAAAGTTAAGGGTGAGATATGAATTTTTTTCAAAATACGCATGTGGTTATAAAATAGTCATTGTTGTCGGGGAATATTCGTTTGGTCGTGGAATATTCTTTTTATCGGGAATATCCGTACGACGGCGCAGCCATTTGTGGGCCCCATAACAAAATAACTGTCGAATGAAGAAAACGATAAATTTGAGTTTTTATAAATAACGACGTAGTTGTTACCATTAATACTGTTGGAATACCTGGTGGTTAAAATACAGTAATATGCGTAGTTACACAAGATAGCATTACCAGTATTACATGATATTTTTTTAATTATTGATTCTTACGTGAGAAGGCACTACTCAATAATTGAGTACAAAGAATTATCGCTCAATATTTTATTTTATTGATTTAATAATTGTTGCGTTGATATTTTATATTATTGTTGTTTTAATAAATTGTCACTTTGCGATGAGGAAAAATCCTTATCGAAAAGCCCCCTTTCTTTCACAACCGCTATACGGTTGTCATTATTGTGATTACGTAATATTATTTGTGAATAATTAATTATTGATTTATATGATAAGGAAATATTTATTTTATGTGGATATAAATGATGGATATATTTATTTTATGTGGATAAAAATGAAGGAATTAATCTTTGAGGTGTTTTATCGATTATTTTGTTTTGGGAGGTATTACAAATCATCCGTTTGTGGATTTCGAATATTTTTGGTTTGGCATTTGGAAAAACTCAAAGCCACAAAGTTGTAGAGAATTCAATTTTAGGCAGAATGGACATAAAATTCGTATTTTTCTGATAAACGGTCTATTTTCTATGAATTGTTGAAGTTTCAGAAAATAAAATAATTTTTATTAATTTATGGGTGGGACCCACTTTTGGTGGGTGTTGAATACACATGTGGGCTGCCAAAAAATCCTTCCAATATGGTTCTTTATGATTTTTTAGAATGGTGGGCGTAGAAACAAATAATAATAATATTATTATTTTATTATTTTAGTCTCCTTTGGCGTTCTAGCATTTTCCTATAAATAAAAGCTTAAGTTAGAATTGAAAATCACACCAGAAACATAAGTTTTCTCTCTCTATATTATCAAGAATATTTTTGAGTATTTAGATACTTTGAGAGTTGCTAGTGCAAGGTTCCTTCGGCTTTTCATCCGATATTCCAGTCAGAAGTATTGCTCTTTTGAGTTAAGAGATTTTAAGGGTTATTATGTTTTTCAGTTTCGTAGTTTTTCCGACTCTCAAAAATTCTGGAAAAATTTGAAATATTATTTTGATGAGTTTTATTGATTATGTCCGAAAATGGTGATTTTTGGATGTGTAGATTAAGAGTTATGAATTTTATTAGAAAAGACTATTTTAAAAGTAACCGCTTATAACTCCTTGTGGTTAACTCTAAAATTGGTGAAATTTTTATTGGGAGTACATGTATATGATAGAAGTATACTCTGTAAATTTGAATTTTTGGATAAAAGTACAATTTTGATAAATATCTAAATATTCTAATTTGTTTTGGCCATATGAAAAATAGTAAATGAATTTTAAAAATTCTGAGAAAAATATATATTCAATATGGTACTATATTATGCTAAATCCCAGAAAAGAAATATTTTTAGAACTGATTTGGTATTTTTCATGAAAATAGACTAGTTATGAGTAAATGAATTAAATATGTTATGTGAAGTAAGAAAATTGGAAAATAGGATTTTATGGCTTGAGAATCCTATATGAGGTATATGCAGATTTTTGATGAGGGTTTTGGTTATTGGTGATGAAATCTTATGAGTTTGGCATAAGGGATGTTATTTTATTCAAAAATGATATTATTTCTTCAATATCATTATGCCAAAATATTGGTTGGAAATTTTTATCAAATTTAGAACTTTTTCATGTCGGGGTTACTATTCATGAGTTACTATTCATGAGTTACTATTCACGAGTACTATTCACGAAGCGTGATGATGTTTTTTTTGTGAAATTTCTATCTTTTGAGGTCGAGATTCTTATTCACGATATCGACCTTATTCACGTAAAATTAAATTTTCTCTTACGTGTCCAAGGTTATCTGTTATGATTCCTATCTTTGATTGGATCTATGTTTTGATCTTCATTCTTGAATTTTACTCCAATCTGGTTATTTATGAAGTATTTTTGAACTTGGATTATTTAAAAAGTACGAATCCTTAATACTTGTTCTTTTGTTTCACTTTGGATTCGCTTTCTTTAAAATATTTTTCATCATCCTCGGTCTAAGTGATGATATTCTTGAATATCTTTGGCACAGTAGTGCAAAGATGAATGATTTCTTGATGAATATCTTTGGCCCGTAGTGCAAAGATGAGCAGTGTTGAGATGAACATAACCGATCGATTAATATCTTTGTCCCAGTAGTGCAAAGATGAATAGGTGTTTAGATGAACATGACCAATCGATGAATATCTTTGGCACAGGTGCAAAAATTAATATTTGATTTCAGATATATATTGATTGATGTTACAGGGATAAAATATCGACGATGAACTTTTAAATTCATATATAGAAGATAGTAGTTTGCATTCTCTACTTAACTCTTCAAATGAATTATTATTTCCGCTGCGAAGATTGATTTAAAACTGGTTGTCTATTGTATTCTATTAGATTTTTCCCTGTTGAGGACTAACGATAATTTGTTCTATATTATCTTAGTTATAATGTTCTTTACTGGGCTAGTTGAGCTCACATTTTTCCTTTTTATTTCAATTTTTTTCTCAGGAGACGAGAATATAGCGGGAACTAGTCGGGGTGTGGAGTGATGGTTCAAGACAGTTGTTTTAGTAGTCCTCACTATTTTGTAAAATAGTGTATCAATAATTGTAATGAGGACTTATTTGAGTATGGATATTGTCTAGAAGACAATATTTGTATTTAAACTCAAAGTTTATGTGTTGACGTATTTTGCACGACAATTGTATTAATGAAGTTGTAGTTGTTTCTGTACCATGTTATTGACGACTCAGAATGGGTTGGGTGGAATGGACCTATTTTGGGGGTGTCACAGTTGGTATCAGAGCTTAGGGATATGGTCTCTAGCGGAGATCGGGGAATAGAACTAGGAAGGGAGAGACGAGTAAATCCTTCGCTAGTGTGTCATACCTAAGCTTATTTGTTATTGGTCGGTAAGAAATATTATGACTAAGATAATGCAGAATAAATTATCATTAGCCTTCAACAGTGTTAAACTAATACAATATAACCAACATCAAGTTTAACTGCAGCGGAACAAGCAATCTATTAAAAGAGTCAAGTAGAGAATAAAATCTACTATCTTCTATGATTTAAAAGGTTTTTCATCACTTTTATCGCTGGACTCAGCTTAATACATAATCCACATCATCGAATCACCCCTGCACTACGACCAAGGATATTCCTTAGTATCATATCCACGAATTATCCATGCACTACGGGCCAAAGATAATCGTGTTTTCATCAACGGTCCTGATCATGCAATAAAACAATTCATCTTTGCACTACGGCCAAAGAGAATCCATAGCCATAATCATACCAAAAACTGTCCATCAATGCACTACGGGCCAATGAGGACTTTTTCCACATCATTTGTAACATTACGGTTATGATTATACCCAAATAATCCTGGTCATAATCATACCAAGTTCATCTATGCACTTCTGAAGCCACGAGATGACTTTCAACAAAATATAAACATGAGGATGATGACAATGATATAAGAATTCAATAAAACAAGTTCAAGAATTAATTTATCTAGGGCGATAACGTCCCAAATTGTCAACATCTTACCGCTTTGTAGAGTAAAATTCAAGAATGCTCGTAAGAATATTTTCATGAAAAGATCTTTGGATGAAGCGCAAATATCGAGGATATTCCACTAATTTCATGGAATATAGAAGTCAAAACTTTAACCAACTGAGTATAATAAAGAATGGAATAACAAAAGAAATCACCATGCATGCGGTACTTCGCATAGACAGGTTATTCCAACAGAATAATAATAACGGAACCAGTCAAAGTAAATTAATTTGCACCGCGGGATGTTCCAATGTAATAATAAAGAATGGAATAACAATGAAATCACCATGCATGCGGTGCTTGGCGTAGAAAGTTATTCAATGAGAATATTAAATAACGGAACCGTGTCAAAGTAATGTAATACGCATGCCAAGCGGGATATTCCAAAAGAATAATAAAGAATGGAATATTAGAAGAATTTCACCATGTATGCGATTATTTTGTATGACGAGTTATTCCAACATAATAATAAAGAATAGAATAACGAGAAGAATTTCACCAAGTATAGGGTAGCCCACGATACAAAAGTTATTTTAACGAGAATAATAAAGAATGGAATAACAAAAGTTTTCTTCATAAATAAGAAAGAAAGAGTACCCTTACGAGTACAACAAATAATATTTCCTACCTTAGAAAGAAGAGTCTTTGGATATAGAAGTAGTGAAGTAGCGAGAACACTTTTCTTCTTTCTCTATAGTTTCTCTTTCAGAGTTTCAAAGAATTAAATGAAAATAATGAATGAATGAGCTTCATTTATAGAAAAATAGATCGCATAAGAACTAACTCATGAATCGGTCCAGATTGATTTACTTTAATCGACGGTCCATATTTAAAGCAAAATCTTTTAAATAAAATATAATATATTCTATTTATAATCTAATAAAACGAATAACTTATTTTCTACTGCGGGCACTATATCAAAAACACTATGTAGGCACTATCTGCAAAACACTATGCATAATAAAATATAATATATTCTAATTATTGTCTAATAAAATGTATAACTTTATAAAAGTATTACATTTTATATAAAAAAATTTTACTACTATGCAAAACACTATGCAAACACTATGCAACACTATGCATAATAAAATATAATATATTCTATTTATAGAATAACTTTATAAAAGTATTACGTTTTATATAAAAAGATTTTACTATGCATAATAGAATATAATATATTCTATTTATAGAATAACTTTATAAAAGTATTCTGTTTTATTACATTAATAATACCAATAAAACAAAACTAAGTGACTTATCACATAAGCATCAATAATCAATACCGTGTGCTACTATGCAACCACGCGTATTACTGTACTTTTAACACCGGGTGTTTCAACAGTTAACGGTAAAACATCCGCCATTATTCTCATAAAAATAAATTTGTCGTTTTCTTAATCCGAAAATAATTCCGTTGTGGGGTCCACCAATAATTGTACCGTCGTACGGATATTCCCCGATAAAAAGAATATTCCCTGACTAATCAAATATTATACAACAACTTGCATACTTTTTAAAATTTATAAATACTACCCACAACTATAACATTATCTCAAATCCATACCATAATATTCAAAAAAATATTTCGAGAAAATTAAATCTTTATTCATAAAATCTAGGGTCTCACAATCTCCCATCCTTATGAAATTTCGCCCTCGAAATTTACGTGCGTCACTGGTATCTTAGAAGAGGTGAGGATACCTTGACTTCATTTCGATTCTAATTTTGAGGTAAAACCTTTGAGTGTTGAATACGATCCAAGATTTTAACACGTATCTCCTCAAATGTTAAATCATCCGCTTATCTCGTCCGGGTCTAAATTAATAATGTGGTTCGGTAGTCCACATATTTACGTAACATCGATACGTTAAAACCTTATGAACACGCGACATACTTGGCGGTAAAAGCGAGTCTATAAGCCACGCGCCTACTCGATCGAGGCTTTTAAATGGGCCAATTAAATCGAGGGTTGAGATTTCCTCTCTTCGATTCTTGCTTCTAGAATAACGCCTCTTGAACCTTCTTCTTCACATTTATCATTTCAAAAGTGTGCTTGAACGACTTTAACTTTATCGATTAAAGTCGATTCTACTCGTATATTCGTTATCTTCACTTGGGTTCCTAGAGTCTTTAACTCTATCTTCATCATTTGTAAAATTCGTATGAAATGGGCCTTTGTGTTAACAACATCGCACTCATACGATACGATCGATCTTCACTTTTCAACACGTTAGCTACCACGCTCGCTTTCTCACGATGGTAGTGAATGAATGGTACGATTGTAATCTTCAATGACTCGAGCCAACGTCTTTGTACGTTATAGGTTCGTTTTAGTTGAAGAAATATTTGAGGGTTTTAGAAATGGGTTTCGTACCGGGGTCAATAAAAAATTCGATTTCACGCTCTATGGGTAGGCTAAGAAGTCTTCAAGAATACGTCAAGAAATTTATTAACAATAAAATTATCATTTAAAACTGTGACCCTCATCCAAGACTTGGATAACATGTCACATTGATACCTGTCAACTTACCATCATTATTCACAACGTCCCCTACGAAAAGTTCGGCTTCGGTGCATTCCACACAAGGAAGTCACCAGCGAAAGGCTCAGGGGTCTTTACTAATGGCTTGATATAACAATGATTGACTTTAGTGGTTTGGTTGCTTGAATTCGCATAATAGGTTGGTTAGGAATATGAAAGCTAATAACCTTACGAAAAGCATGATGAGTAGTTAACCAATCGATTCCTAAAATCGCATCAAAGACAAGTATTTTCAAAGAGATAAGATTGACAGGTAACGTGAAAGTGTTGATTTGAATCAACAAGATAAACAGTGGAGGTAACGACGGTTTCTACTAATGAAGTTTCAACCAATAAGTCAAAGTCTAACTTCTCTGGGGTCAAATTTAAACGTTGAGCGCAAGCAAGAGAGATAAAAGAATAGGTAGAATCGGTATCTAACAAGGTATAAACTTCGCAAGAGTTTATGATTAACTTACCCGTAATAACCTCGTTCGGGTTCCTTGATAAACGCTCTCACTTAAACTATTGGCTTTGACTTAACTGGGACATCCTTTGGCGTCATCATTGCCGTTGGACTTGACTTTGTTGCTTCCCTTTGTTCCACGACCGCTTGCCGTTCTTCACCCTGCTCTTATAACTAATGAATACGATCTTACAGTTCTATATTTCGATCATAAAATTCTCCTCAATTCATTACTTAAAACTCTATATGAGTTCATCTCTTGATTTTCAGATTTCATTTTCTAACACTGCCACAAAATAAGGGTCAATTATCCCTATATTCTGACCGACCAATTAAATACCAAATAAACTTAGGTAGGTCATACTAGCTAAGGAATTCCCCGTCTCTCCCCTCCTAGTTCTATCCTCACATCCTAGCCAAGGATTATATCCCTAAGCTCTGATACCAACTGTGACGCCCCCAAAATTAGGTATACATCACCCATCTTGAGTTGCCAGATACATGGTACAGAATTCAAATACAACTTAATAATACAACTGTCGTGTACAATACGACAAAACATAAATGTGAGTTTGAATACAAATATTATCTACTAGAGAGTATACAAACTCAAAAGGAGTCCTTATTACAATTATTATCACACTATTTCACATAATAGTGAGGACTACTAATGCACCATCTAGGACCATCACTGCATTCCGAAACAAGTCCCGGCTTACGTTCTTATTTCTGAAGAGAGCGATGAAATGAAAGGTGAGCTCAACTAGCCCGAAGAAATATTATGACTAAGATAATGCAGAATAAATTATCATTAGCCTTCAACAGTGTTAAACTGATATAATATAACCAACATCAAGTTTAACTGCAGCGGAACAAACAATCTATTAGAAGAGTCAAGTAGAGAATAAAATCTACTATCTTCTATGATTTAAAAGGTTTTTCATCACTTTTATCGCTGGGACTCAGCTTAATAAATAATCCACATCATCGAATCACCCCTGCACTACGGTCAAGGATATTCCTTAGTATCACGTCCACGAATTATCCATGCACTACGGGCCAAAGATAATCGTGTTTTCATCAACTGTCCTGATTATGCCATAAAACAATTCATCTTTGCCACTACGGCCAAATAGAATCCATAGCCATAATCATACCAAAACTATCCATCAATGCACTACGGGCCAATGAGGACTTTTTCCACATCATTTGTAACATTACGGTTATGATTATCTATAAGAATAATCCTCAGTCATAATCATACCAAGTCCATCTATGAACTACGAGCCACGTAGATGACTTTCAACAAAATATAAACATGAGGATGATGACAATGATATAAGAATTCAATAAAACAAGTTCAAGAATTAATTTATCTAGGAATTGATAACGTCCAAATTGTCAACATGATATCTTGCTTTGTAGAGTAAAATTCAAGAATGCTCGTAAGAATATTTCCATGAAATGATCTTTGGATGAAGCGCAAATATCAAGGATATTCCACTAATTTCATGGAGTATAAAGTCAAAACTTTAACCAACCGAGTATAATAAAGAATGGAATAACAAAAGAAATCACCATGCATGCGGTGCTTGATGTATGAAGTTATTCCAACAGAATAATAATAACGGAACCGTGTCGGTAAATTACAGCACAAGCGGATGTTCCAACGAGAATAATAAAGAATGGAATAACAATGAAATAACCATGCATGCGGTGATTGGACAGACATGTTATTCCAATAGAATACTAAATAACGGAACTGTGTCAAAGCGTAATACGCCGACCGTGATATATTCTAGAATAATAAATAATCGGAACCGGTCCCACGTAAAATGCATGAGAGGATATTCTAATGTAATAATAAAGAATGGAATATTAGAAGAATTTCACCATGTATGTAGTACTTTGCATAGACAGGTTATTCCAACATAATAATAAAGAATAAAATAACAGAAGAATTTCACCAAGTATAGGGTAGCCCGCGTATACAGGTTATTCCAATAGAATAATAAAGAATGGAATAATAGAAGTTCTCTTCATAAATAAGAAAGAAATAGTACCCCTTACGAGTACAACAAATAATATTCCCTACCTTAGAAAGAAAAGAGTAATCGGATATATAGAAGTAGTGAACTAGTAGAACACTTTTCTTCTTCTCTCTATAGTTTCTCTAGAGTTTCAATTGAATTCGTAAGAAATAATGAATGAATGAGCTTCTATTTATAGAAAAATGGACTACATAGTAACTAACTCATGAACGGTCCAGATTGATTTACTTTAATCGACGGGCCATATTTAAAAGCAAAATCTTTTAAATAAAATATAATATATTCTATTTATAATCTAATAAAACGAATAACTTTATAAAAGATTTTACTATGCAAACACTATGCAGGCACTATGCAAACACTATGTGTATGCAAGTTGTTATATAATATTCGATTGGTCGGGGAATATTCTTTTTGTCGAGGAATATCCGTACGACGGCATAATCATTGGTGGACCCCACAACAGAATTATTGTCGGATTGAGAAAACGACAAAAGTATTTTATTGAAAATAACGGTGGAAGTTTTACCGTTAATACTGCTAAACTACTCGGTAGTAAAAGTACAGTAATAAGCGTGGTTGCATAGTAGCACACGGTATTGATTATTGATGCTTACGTAAGAAGTCACTTTCGCTTATACTCAATTATTCTATAGTAATTGTTGCATCATATCTCTCGTATTATTGATTCGATTATTGTCATAGATATCATCACATTATATGATTTATTATTAAGTCAATAATTGATATGACAAAGTTATTCATATTATTAAATTGAAATATTTACAATGTCTAGAAGTTACACGAGGAGAGGTTTGGTCACCAAATTGCGTGCCAATAGGAGAGAATCCTTATTGAAAAGCCCCTCTTTCTCGGGACGACTTCGGTTGATAAATATTATGAGTTATAATATTAATGATGAATGTTATTAATATTGAAGTTGTGCTCGGAGTTGAATTTGGAGACGCGGACGTGATATTTGAGTCCGGAACGATGAAATTAGTATAAATAGACTTTAAACACAAAATTTGCCGGTTTTTACTATTTGGTAAAAAAGTCAACAGTTGGCTATTGATTCACATGATTTACTATTGATTCACATTATTTACTATTAGGGGAGGTGGTGTAAGTTTGATAATACTTGCAGGACTAAATTAAAAATGAAAGAAAAGTTGGAGGTATTGTTCTGTAATTTTTCGAGCCCCAAAATGTGCAATTATCGAAACTATATTTTTCTATAAATAGAAGATCATTCTTCCTTCATTTCTCACCAATTCACTAAATCTATAGAGCACTTATTAGAGAGAGAAGCTATAGAGAGAAAATCTATAGAAGAAGAGAAGCCTGCTACTTCACTACTCCTATATCCAGTTTCTTTTTTCGGTAAGGGGTGTTATTTCTTTTGTATTCAAGAAAAGAACTTCTGTTATTCCATTATTTATTATTCTATTGGAATAACCTGTATACGCGGGATACCCTATACTTGGTGACATTCTTCTATTATTCCGTCTTTATTATTCTGTTGAAATATCCTGTCTTTGCGTTTTTGTTGGACTGATTCCGCCTTTTATTTTTCTCATTGGAATATCCATGTCTACAAGCGTTTACGCCGGACCGGTTTCATCTTTATTATTGTTCTTTGGAATATCCTCATGCAGGCTTTTACATGGGACTGGTTCCGCCTTTTATTATTCTCATTGAATATCCCGCTTGGTAATTTCGCTTTGACACGGTTCTCATTATTTATTATTCTCATTGAAATAACTTTCTATGCGAGGTACCGCATGCATGGTGATTTCTTTTGTTATTCCATTCGTTATTATACTCAAATTGGTTAAATTTTTGACTTCTATACTCCATGAAATTAGTGGAATATCCTCGATATTTAAGGCTTCATCCAAAGATCTTTTCATGAAAATATTCTTCTGAGCATTCTAGAATTTTACTCTACAAAGCAGTATCATGTTGACAATTTGAACGTTATTAGTTCTTGGATAAACTAATTCTTGAACTTTTTTTTATTGAATTCTTATATCATTGTCATCATCCTCATGTTTATATTATGTTGAAAGTCATCTGTGGCCTGTAGTGCATAGATGGACTTGGTATGATTATGACCAGGGATTATTCAGTATAATCATAACCGTAATATTACAAATGATGTGAAAAAGTCCTCATTGGCCCGTAGTGCATTGATGGACCTTTTTGGGTATGATTATGGCTATGGATTCTTTCTTTAGTAGTAGTGCAAAGATGAATTGTTTTATAGCATGATCAGACCGTTGATGAAAACATGATTATCTTAAGTCAGTAGTGCATGAATAATTCATGGTCATGATACTAAAGAATATCCTCGGTCGTAGTAGTGCAGGGTGATTCAATGATGTGGATTATTTATTGTCGAGTCCCAAATGATAAATGTGATGAAAACCTTTAAATCATAGAAGATAGTAGATTTTATTCCCTACTGACTCTTCTAATGGATTGCTTGTTCACATTACAGCTTAAACTTGATGTTTATTATATTTTATCGCTTAACATTGTTGAAGGCTAACGATAAATTATTCTCATTATCTTAGTCTTAATATTTCTTATCGGACTAGTTGAGCTCACCTTTTCTTTCACCGTTTCTTCTGAAATGAGAACGTATGGGACTAATGCGGGGAAAAGAGTGATGGTCCTAGATGGTGCATTAGTAGTCCTCACTATTCTGTGAAATAGTGTGATAATAATTATAATGAGGACTCCTTTTGAGTTTGTAAATCTCTAGTAGACAATATTTGTATTCAAACTCATAGTTTATGTTTTGTCGTATTATACACGACAGTTGTATTATTAAGTTGTATTTGAATTCTGTATCATGTATCTGGCGACTCAGAATAGGTGATGTATACCTATTTTTGGGGGCATCACAGTTGGTATCAAAGCTTAGGGATATGATCCCTGGCTGAGATGTGAGATAAGAACTAGGAGGGGAGAGACGGTGAATTACTTCGCTAGTATGACCTTACTAAGTTTATTTGGTATTTAATTGGTCGGTCAGAGTATAGGGATAATATGTGATATATTAATTAACCTTTGTTTTGTGGCAGTGTTAGAAAATGACATCCGAGAATGTTGAGAATAGCAATGGAGCACAGGAGACCGTTGAGTCTCCACAGATCAATAATCAGGACAATGTACAACAGGATGTCGATAATCCTCCTGTTAACAACAACACTGATCAATTGATGAACGACGATGACGCTTTAGAGCTTTTTAGAATTCCTGCAACATCAAAGCGGCGGCGGCTCTATTCATAATGCAGAGAAAACAATGGCAACCTACTTTTGGTCACCGCTAAGTAGTTCAAGGAGCTGGGACCACCGAGTTTTTGGGAAAGCCGTAAGAGCACTTAAGGCGAGACGTGGTTAAAGCAGATCACCAAGATATTTGAGGTCTTGGGATGCTCCGAGGAAAAAGGTTTCCTTTGCCACCTTTATGTTGCGTAAAAAGCGAGATCATTGGTGGGAATCAGAAAAAGCGACCTGGACCGACGCCTCAAGATGTCTTGGGAGAAGTTCCAAGAGCTGTTCAACGACAAGTACTTTCCCGAAACTATTCGTCACATGAAGGAGGTGGAGTTTATCAAGCTGGAACAAAATAATATGACCGTGTCACAGTATGAGGCTAAATTTGCAGAGTTGTCCCGGTTTTCATCCTATTTGGTCGATAATGATGAACGAATGACGCGAATGTTTCTAAGAGGTTTGAAACCTGAGATACGTCAATATCTTATTTCTCACAAACTTTGTTTATATTCAGATGTTGTGAATAGGGCTCAGTTATTGGAGCGCGATAATGAGTTAGCACAACCAAAAGACAACGACCAACAACATGATAATAATCGTATTCTATGGGCAATTCACCATCTAACAATGATAATCATCGTGGGGAAATTATCATGCTAAGAATGATAACCACTTCGGTGGTAATCATGGCCAAAATAATAAGTGGAAATTTCAAGAAGAGAGGTTCAATAATGATGGAAAGACAAAGAAGACCAAAGACCCATTTCAAGGGAAGAAGAACGATCATCTGGTCAGATGTTTCAATTCATGGACAGAGAGGACACATCCGTCCAAACCGTGACGCATAATCCAAAGCGTGTTTCAATTACGGAAGAGAAGGTCACCTAGCTCGATTTTGTCGATGGTGAAGTCAAGTCCACCGGGATAGTGATGCCAAAGGATGTCCCAGACATAAGCCAAAACCGGTAGTTTAAGAGAGAGCGTTTTTTTTCGTAACGAGGAACCTGAATAAAATTATCACGGGTAAGTTAATCATAAACTTTTGGAAGTCTATACCGTGTTAGATACCGGTTCTACTCACTCTTTTATTTCACCTAGTTGTGTTCAATGTTTGAATTTAACTCCGGAGATGTTAGACTTTGATTTATCTGTTGAAACTCAGTTGGGAGAAACCTTCGTTACCTCTACTATTTATAAATCTTATTTGATTCAATCAACACTTTCACGTTACCTGTCGATCTTATCTCTTTGAAAATATTTGCATGGATGTGATTTTTGGAATCGATTGGTTAACTACTCATCATGCTTTTCGTAAGGTTGTTAGCTTTCATATTCCTAACTTTTTAAATAACCAAACCACTAAAGTCAATCATTGTCATTTCAAGCCATAAGTAAAGAGCCCCAAGCCTTTCGTTGTTGACATCCTTGTGTGGAATGCACCGAAGCCAGACTTTCTGTAGGCGATGTCGTGAATGACGATGGCAAGTTGATAGGTATCAATGTGACGTACTATCCAAGTCTTGGATGAGAGTCACGGTTTTGAATGACATTTCTATTGTTAATAGATTTCCTGACGTATTCTTGAAGACTTCTTAGCCTACCCTAGAGCATGAAATCGAATTTTGTATTGACCCCAATACAAAACCCATTTCTTAAACCCTCAAATATTTCTTCAACTAAAATGAACGTAACATGCTCCAAAGACGTTGGCTTGAGCTGTTGAAGATTACGATCGTACCATTCAATATCATCGTGGAAGAGCAAACGTGGTAGCTGACGTGTTGAGTAAAAGATCGTATGCGTTTACGAGTGCGATGTTGTTAACACAAAGACTCATTTAGTATAACTCACAAATGATGAAGATAGAGTTAAAGACTCTAGGGACCCATATCAAGATAACGAATATACGATTAGCATTGACTTTAATCGATAAAGTTAAAGCCGCTCAAATTACATACTCTGAGCTGATGAATGGGAAAAAGAAGGTTCAAGAGGGCGTTATTCTAGAAGCAAGAATTGATGAAGTGAGGAAATCTCAACCTTCGATTTAATTGGCCCATTTGAAATCCTCAATCGAGTAGGAACTATGGCTTATAGACTCATTTTACCGCCAAATATGTTGCGTGTTTATAACGTTTGTCACGTATCGATGTTACGTAAATATGTGGACGACCCAAACCACATTATTGATTTAGAACCCATTTGAGATAGCAGATAATTTAACTTATGAAGATGTACTGTTAAAATCTCGGAATATATTCTACGCTTAAAGGTTATACCTCAAGAGTTAGAATCGGTGAAGTGTACTTCATCCGTTTCTTAGATACCAGTGCGTCACGTAAATTTCGAGGGCGAAATTTCATAAGAGGGAGATTGTAAAATCCCAAATTTTACTTAATAAAGATTTAATTTTCTAGAAATATTTTTTTAATATTATGGTGTGAATTTGAGATAATATTATAGTTGTGGGTAGTATTTATAAATTTTGCAAAGTATGCAAGTTGTTATATAATGTTCGATTGGTCGAGGAATATTCTTTTTGTTTGGAAATATCCGCATGCGACGGCATAATCATTAGTGGACCCCATAATGTAATTATTATCCTTGATTGAGAAAACGACAAAAGTATTTTATTGAAAATAACTACGGAAGTTTTACCGAATTAATCTTGCTGAACTACTAGGTAGTAAAGTATAATGAATACGCGTGCGGTCGCATAAGAAGACACTAACCTGATTGATTATCGATGCTTACGTGAGAAGTCACTCGCTTATACTCAATTATTGCTATAGTAATTGTTGCATCATTTCTCTCATATTATTGATTCGATTATTGTCACAGTATCATCTGCATTATATGATATATTATTAAGTCAATAATTGATATGACAAAGTTATTCATATTATTAAATTGCAATATTTACAATGTCTGAAGTTCATCGAGGAGATGTTTGGTCACCTAATTGCGCTACTAATAGGGAGAAATCCTTATCGAAAGCCCTCTTTCCAGGAACGACACAGGTTGATAAATATTATGAATTATAATATTAATGATGAATGTTATTAATATTGAAGTTGTGCTCGGAGTTGAATTTGGAGAGGCGGACGTGATATTTGAGTCCGAAACGATGAAATTAGTAAAAATAGACTATAAACACAAAATTTGCCGGTTTTTACTATTTGGTCAAAAAGTTAACAGTTGACTTTTTCGGGAAAAGTCAAACTTCGAAATTTCAAAATTTATATTTTTGATAAAAATAGTTTCATTATGTTGGAATTATTTGTGTTAGTGAAAATCGATATTTATTTCGATAAAAATTAATGTCTAGAGGTTATTTTGACCAATCGGGTATTTAACCGGATAAATAAGCAATTGATTGCTATTATTTCACATAATTATAACTATTTGTTCATATGTGTATACTATTGTTTCACATTCTTGTTACTATTAGGGGAGTTGGTGCAAGATTGATAATATTTACATGACTAAGTTAAAAATGGAGGTATAGATGGAGGTACTATACTGTAATTCGTATTTTCACATGTCTAGAACTATTGATTCACATGATTTACTATTGATTCACATTATTTACTATTAGGGGATGTGGTGTAAGTTTGATAATACTTGCAGGACTAAATTAAAAATGAAAGAAAAGTTGGAGGTATTGTTCTGTAATTTTTCGAGCCCCAAAATGTGCAATTATTGAAACTATATTTTTCTATAAATAGAAGCTCATTCTTCCTTCATTTATCACCAATTCACTAAAGCTATAGAGCACTTATTAGAGAGAGAAGCTATAGAGAGAAAATCTATAGAAGAAGAGAAGTCTACTACTTCACTACTCCTATATCTAGTTTCTTTTACGGTAAGGGGTTTTATTTCTTTTGTATTCAAGAAAAGAACTTCTGTTATTCCATTCTTTATTATTCTATTGAATAACTCAGATACGCCAGCCTACCCTATACTTGGTGACATTCTTCTATTATTCCGCCTTTATTATTCTTAGAATATCCTATCACATGCGCGTTTTACGCCGGGACCGATTTCGCCTTTATTATTCTCGTTGGAATATCTTGTCTCGCTTTCTTCTTAACTGGTTCCATCTTTATTATTGTTCTCGCTGGAATATCTTATTCATGCTTTTACGCCGGACCGGTTCCGCCTTTTTATTATTCTCATTAGAACATCCCGCTTGCGGTGCGAATTTCTCCTGACCTGGTTCCGTTACTTATTATTCTGTTGGAATAACCTGTCTATGCGAGGTACCGCATGCATGGTGATTTCTTTTGTTATTCTATTCGTTATTATACTCAGTTGGTTAAAGTTTTGACTTCTATACTCCATGAAATTAGTTGAATATCCTTGATATTTGCGCTTCATCCAATATCTTTTCATGGAAATATTCTTCTGAGCATTCTTGAATTTTACTCTACAAAGCAGTATCATGTTGACAATTTAAACGTTATCAGTTCTTGGATAAACTAATTCTTGAACTTGTTTTATTGAATTCTTATATCATTATCATCATCCTCATGTTTATATTATGTTGAAAGTCATCTCGTGGCTCAGAAGTGCATAGATGGACTTGGTATGATTACGACATCGTGATTATTCTTGGTATAATCATAACCGTAATGTTACAAATGATGTAGAAAAAGTCCTCATTGGCCCGTAGTGCATTGATGGACGCTTTTGGTATGATTATGGCTATGGATTCTCTTTGGTAGTAGTCAAAGATGAATTGTTTTATGGCGTGATCGACCGATTGATGAAAACATGATTATCTTAAGTCAGTAGTGCATGGAAATTCGTGGTCGTGATACTTAAAAAGAATATCCTCGGGTAGTAGTAGTGGGGTGATTCAATGATGTGGATTACTTATTAAGGTTTGAGTCACAACGATAAATATGATGAAAACCTTTTAAATCATAGAAGATAATAGATTTTATTCCTACTGACTTTTCTAATGGATTGCTTGTTCAACATTAGTTAAACTTGATGTTTATTATATTTTATCGCCTTAACACTGCATTGAAGGCTAACGATAAATTATTCGCATTATCTTAGTCTTAATATTTCTTCTCGGGCTAGTTGAGCTCACCCTTTCTTTCACCGTTTCTTGAAATGAGAACGTAAATGGGACTAGTCGGGAAACAGAGTGATGGTCCTAGATGGTGCATTAGTAGTCCTCACTATTCTCGTGAAATTGTGTGATAATAATTGTAATGAGGACTCATTTTGAGTTTGTATAATCTCTAAGTAGACAATATTTGTATTCAAACTCACAGCTTTATGTTTTGTCGAGTATTATACACTGACAGTTGTATTATTAAGTTGTATTTGAATTACATACGATGTCTCTACAGCTCGTAATGGTGATGTATACCTATTTTTTGGGCGTCACACACTACGCATAATAAAAAATATAATATATTTTTAATTATTGTCTAATAAAACAGATAACTTTATAAAAGTATTATGTTTTATATAAAAAAATTTTACTATACAAAACACTATGCAAACACTTACGCAAAGACTATGCATAATAAAATATAATATATTCTATTTATAGAATGACTTTATAAAAGTATTCTCATTTTATATAAAAAGATTTTACTATGCAAAACACTATGCATAATAGAATATAATATATTCTATTTATAGAATAACTTTATAAAAGTATTCTGTTTTATTACATTAATAATACCAATAAAACAAAACTGAGTGACTTATCACATAAGCATCAATAATCAATACCGCAGTGTCTACTTATGCAACCACGAGTATTATCAGCATTTTTTTTTAACACCGAAAGTGTTTCAACAGATTAATCAGTAAAACTTCCGCCGTTATTCTCATAAAAATATTTTTATCGTATTCTCAATCCGAAATGAATAATTTTGTTGTGGGGTCCACTAATGATTGTCATGCCGTCATTTGATATTCCCCGACAAAAAGAATATTCCCCGACCAATCAAATATTATACAACAACTTGCATACTTTTTAAAATTTATAAATACTACCCACAACTATAACATTATCTCAAATTCACACTATAATATTCAAAAAAATATTTTGAGAAAATTAAATCTTTATTCATAAAATCTGGGGTCTCACAATGTGTATTGATAAACTCAAAACGACAATTTTTTTGGAACAAAAATTAATTCCTAAAACGACAATCTTTTAGGAACGGAGGAAGTACGATGCATAGATTTTAACCGTCGTCGTAGCCGGTTTCTATGCTATAGCGACAGAAAATACCGTTGTTATAGTCGATTAGATTCTTGGTTAGATTCATTCCAGTTTGTTAGAGAGAGTGGGCCATATATATATATATATATATATATATATATATATATATATATATATATATATATATATATATCCTGATTTTAATTCACTTATTTATCCAACCTCAGAAACTCACCCCTTAGCGACGAACATGACGGTTCGGTCGTATAAAACAAATCGTCTATACTTTTAGCGACGGACAACATATATAAGCGTCGTTAAAAGTATGTATTTACGGTTGTATATTAGACCAATCATGCACGTCCGTCATTAAAGGGGTGGGTGAGCTTCGGTGAGATTGGATAAGGATGAACTTAAGATCCTGGACCGTATATATATATATATATATATATATATATATATATATATATATATATAGAGAGAGAGAGAGAGAGAGAGAGAGAATCGATCCTCGTCCCCGAGTCCTGATAGGCCAAAAATACTGGACCATATATATATATTTGTTTTTTTTAAAATAACTAATTTTTTAATATTTATGGAATCAAAATTTTTCATAATATCTGATGTTTTAGGCGTGATTTGGATACCTATAATAAAAATGTATGTATACCGCACATCACATATACCTGCTTTTTATTATACGTGTCCAAATCACATCCAAAATACTATATTATATAAAAATTCAAGTTCCATAAAATATTAATTTTTTTAGTTGTTTAAAAAAAAGCAAAAAAAATAAGAAAAAAAAGTCCGAATTTTGATCCGGTCCGAGAGTCCGGACCTGATCCGGCCAATCTCTCTATATATATATATTATTGTTAGTGGGCTTGGTTTTGCCTTATATTAATTAGTGTTAAGACGTACAATAATGCATACCTATGTTTCCCACTCAAATGAGAGGTCAATCTCATGCATTACCACATTTCCTTTCTTCTATAATTGTATTTGTATATCATGGCTAAGAATGGTTCCAGCTCATGAAGTTGAATTTCTTAGTATACTATTCTAATGATATATAGCCTAACCTAGAACACGCATGACTTGTTGATATATGTAACTTGTCTTGAGAATGTGCGAGGTTTCATCGCGTGCTGATGTCAACAAGAATGAAACTCTCGACCTCTATATATATTATTTGAAATAAGTCATATACTAGTGGACTAAGTGATTGAGATTTATTGATATTAATTACTATTGTAATTATTGATCTTGATTATGAAACTTACTCTATTTGTATTAGTATTAATATATCCCTCCAAAGTGGGTTTAATAAATTACATATTTGTACGTATAATATGTAAATGTTTCTCTATAAAAGAAGTGATTCACACACACACACATATGTTCTAAAATTGGACATACATTTTAACTTTAAAATTTATTTATAAAAACTTCAATTTCAAAACTATAAACAACTATAATTATTGTAACTTAACTAAGAGAGAACCATTAAACTTATCATATTTGATACTTTCAAAGCTTAAAGAATACGTATTAAATTTGAATTTTAGGATTTTTTTTAGATTGATTTAAAAAATTAATTCGACATGAAAAAGTACTATTACTTTAAATTAACTAAGAGTACAATTATTGTAACGTAATTAAGAGTACCATTAATTATTATATTTGTTATTTTTAAAACTTAAAGAATTCATATTTGATTTTAAAAAATTCAGATTAATTTAAATATTTAAAATATATATCTAATTTTAAAATAGATGGAGAGAGCATGATGGAAGATGCTAGTTCCTCAACATGGCATGGGTTTCATTAGACAAAATGGGTCTCCGTAGGACCGTAGTGTTTGGATAAATTGACAACCAAGATTCTGACCTTTCCAATCAAGTACTCCCATGCATGCATGCATGCATATATATATATATATATATATATATATATATATATATATATATATGCTGATCGAAAAAATTAAATATGGTCCTCGTCCTTTTCCAAAAAGTCCAGCCTCCAAAAAAGAAAATTTTCAACCGCTTAATTCATCCATAAACAGTAACTATATATCAACATGTCATTAACATATTGTAGCATCCAAACTATGTTTATGAAGTGCTAGTAGCCCTAGTGAAATATACTGGACAAAGGTCCTTCATCAGGAAACATAATCTGATAATTTTTTAATTTATTTTTGTTGTGTGTTTCTCTGGGTGGATGTATATATAACAGAATCTGGTGCTCAACTTGGCTACATAATGGCTTCATGACTCTTTTGAATGAATGAATGCATAAGGAGAAGTAGTAATGGGGGTCATACATGGTGCTTCTTTAGCTCATAGAGAATGAAACAGTGTATATACAAGTGGAAGAAATTATAAGGAATGCATGGTTGTAAATGAAAGGCAACTCTATTCACAAAATTAAGTAGCTAGGTATACAACCAGTAACCATCTGTCGGTCGTCTAATAGTAAATGAGACGTTTACCTCCCTCAAAATAGCTCAAAACTTGGGTTTAATTCTCATACATAACGAATGAATAGTTGGTGATAACTTTTTGTTCTCTACGCTATTTGCGGAGGATCTTTGAGCTTTGGACTCGACATAGATACAATTAATGCGGATTCCTTAATTAATTATATATTTGCAGTTTGAGATGCCTTACTTACCTCTCATTTTTTGCACAAAAAAAAGGAAGTAGCTAAGTATACAACTCTACTTTAATGCTATATATGTTTGTTTGCAAGGATTATACTTGAGATATTACTTTTAATCTCAAGTGTCTTGTTTGTTTTCAAATTTAGACTTAGAACTATTAGTTTAGAGATTATAAAATGGCTTAATAATCTTGTAATTATAATTATAATTAATCCTGGGATTATAATCGTAAAATTAATAGTTTTGGGATTATAATCTCATAGATTATAATTCCGGAATTATAATACTTCCAAACAAACATAGCCTAAGAGTCATGCACCCTAGAAATTAAGGGGGAAAAAGTGAGGATAATTAAATAAGTAATCTATTTTCAAAAGGGTTTTCAGTATTCCAAAATTAAAAATATAATATATAGTTTTTTATTTCGTTTTAAAATTAGAGATAAAGGGATGCTCATATTTCCAATTCACCGTTATCTTTTTACCACCATATTTAATAGTTTCACACTACTACCGCTACTAAACTCTTAAATTTATAATATAAAGAATAAACTTGAGAATATAAAATCATCATTTTAACTTGTATCTTAGAAATATATCTCCTTTTTAGAATAAAGGAATTAGTGGTTTGGAAAAACTTATTTAAAATGACATATAACTTAAAATTAGTTGGTGACTCAAAACTAATTGTCGTATAGCTATTAGTTAAAGTGTTTGGCTGTCGTTTGATTTATAACAGGTAGAATCAGTTAAAAGAAGTTGTTAATTGTTTGGCAGTAATATATAGTATAATTTAAAATAATATGTTAAATGACTAAAAAACAAATAATAGACATGTGAATGGTCAAAGTTTACCAACCTAATACTTCCGAGGACATCTTTTTATCAAAAGTTTGCCCAATTAGATTGTGGGGAATGTTTTGCCAGACAAAATTTTTGATTGACACCCAAATTTGGAATGATCACCACAAAATTTTAAATTCTCTCACTAATAATTCTATGAGCTAGTTAAGACTCAAAGATCATATATTTAGAGGGTGTTTGAGATTAAAATACCCTCTAAATATATATTCTTTGAGTTTTAACTAGCTAGTAGAAATATTATTAGTGCTAGCTAGTTATACTAAACTATAACTATGCATATCAAGATTCTCTTATATGTTTAGTTATAGTTTATTATTTTTAGTTTAGTTTAAGTGTTGATAACTTAAGATCTTAATCTAGTACTGTTTAACTTGGTCATAAGATTTCTCTTGGAATAACAAAAGAATCTAAATTGATTAATTTGTCTTGCATGAGCATCATGGTGTCGATCAGGTCTTAACCTAACCACTAGTCATAAGATTCCTCTTGGAGTAACAAAAGAACCTAAATTGATTAATTTGCCTTGTATGAGCATGCATCATGGAGTTTAGGTTCGGCAATAAATAATTATATTTTATAGTGAAAATGATACTCTCTTTTCTTTTTTTTCCCGACAAATAGAGAGTAGTCGTATATTATTTGGATCTTTCTTTAAAAAGTAGCTTATTTTTAGTGCATATGAATTATGATGGAAGAAAAGCAACATATAAAAAATAGAGTTATAAACATTATTCAAGTTATAATGTTTAATTTATTCATTAAATTAATATAAATTTTATATTATAATTTGTACTTAAGTTGATTTAATTAATTAAATTATGAACTTGTACAATAAATAACATAAATGTCAAAAATTAATAAATATTTCTTTTATCGTGAAAATAAAAAGTCACATAATTTTTGTTAATTAAATTTTTCAAAGATTAAAATTTACGTGATATTCAAATATATTTTATTGTAATTAAAAAGTAAAATTTTAATATTCATAAAAGTACAAATTAACGTAATAAATTTATAATTATTTTTTCAAATATTAAAATTTACGTAAAACAAACTTATTATTACGAATCAAATCTCATTATTCATATAAAAAAGTATTAAAAATATATATAAATTATTTTTCTCATATATTAAACTAAACATAAGTCACACTTGAACATAATAATTTACAATAAAATGACAAATGTTATTACTCAAAAAAGAAAAAATATATTAATAGAAACATCGCTTTTACAAGATATGTAGTAATAAATATTATTATATTTTATTTTATTCATCATTTCATAAAAACAATGCCAACTGTATACTAAAAAAAAGTAATCAAAATTATAAACATCCCAAATTTTGACATATACTCAACAAAATTTAACAAATAAAAATCATAATATGAAACGAAGAATTTAAATAATAATTTTTGTTGTTAAACACCAAAAACTAAACTATCAACATACTCGATCACTCTAATTAGAATAGCCCCATTAATAATTTAATTTAATTTTTTAAATATTTGTATCACTTATCCAAAAATGTGTATTAATTAAACTATTTTTTTTATAAGTTACCAACCATTTAAATGAGATAGTCTTAATTACAAATAAAACTATAATTAAAATATATTGTAAAAAAGGATAATTTAACATGTACATATATATATATATATTATTTAGAAATTAAAATTTGATAACATACAAGGATAAATATGTAATTTTATCTATATAGTCATCTCTAAAAACTTACAGGAGTACTAACTGTTATTTAAAAAACTAGAGATGAGGTGAGTGTTAATTATTATGGTTATCTAAAGTAGTGTCAGTGTATTTTACTCTAAAAAATATGATTTAGAGCAATTAAGTATGATATCGAGTATTAATCTTATGATCTATATATATTATTTTGTTATAATTTAGGTTATCTGAGAATAATAAAACCTATGAAGAATGAATATGCTTCTATTAAATATTATGATAATTTTTTTCTTAATAAGGCAATAGTATTATTACTCGGTAAGATTGGAGAATGAACAAATAGTTCGGACTCGATTCGTACTTATTCTACTCGACTTGAAATATAAATGATTTAAATATGAGTAAATTTAAAATTCGATAAATTACTCGAACTTTCTCAAATTATAATTTTCTATTAATTTTCGGATCATATATTCGTTCAAAAAATTTAAACTATTAGGGCTCGATTCGAGATCGTACTTAACTTGGTAGCTAAACGAATTTCAATTAAATTTTATTTTATATTCGATAAATTTTATAAATCAAATTTAAATAATTCAATACTTGACTCGATTCATTTATACTTTTACAAGTGGTGGCTAAAGAGAAGAATGGTGCATTTTGAGTGGGAATATCTTATTCTTTCTCCAAAATAGACATTCTTTTAGGCAAATTAAGATAAAAGATAATGATTAAGGTTTCAATGCTGACGACAAAGATTATGAACAGCTTGCATTTCTCCATTCATAAGAATCACGATTCAACATTTTTTTTGACTTGTTTTAGATTTTTATGCATCGATTATCATGAAATTAATTTTATAATTAATTAATTGATTAAGTAATATAATACTGATACGTAAAAAAAGATTATCTTTTAATCTATATGTCAATATTATATTAATTAATTAATTAAAATTAATTTTATATTAACCACTCCCGATTTTTATATCTAGCGGATCAAATGTTAGGGTCATAGATACCATTTTAGTACAATATTTTTTCGATATGCTTTTTAGCTTTTTCCTTCAAATATATCATATATTTTAAAATATAAGATCGATCAATTATTTTTGTAAAGATGAATATATATTTATTTTTTTGATATAAATAAAGATGAATTTTTTATAAATATTATTTTTGAATATTATGGAATAAATTTGATATAATGTTATAGTTGTGGGTAATATTTATAAATTTTACAAAGTAAGCAAGTTGTTATAAAATATTCATTTGGTCGGGGAATATTCTTTTTGTCGAGGAATATTCGTACGACGGCTCAATCATTGGTGGACCCCACAACGGAAGTATTGTCGTAATGTGTTGATTAAAAATAAAATGATTTGTGGTAATATTTATTCAATCCTTGATGTATATAAAGAGTCTGTTATGAGACGTTTGTGGTAAGTTTGGTTATTTTATGGGGAGCCCATATGTCATCATCTAAGAGTCTCTCCGTCAATAGTAATTACCTTTACCAGACGTCAATAGTAATTACCTTTACCAGACGTCAAACCACTTGCCGTTTTATATTACAGGCGTCGAACCACTTGTCGTATCACATTACAAAAGGCCGAACCAATTGTCATTTCACATTACAAAGCGTCAAACCACTTTTCTTTTCACATCACTGGGTCGTCGAGCCACTTGCCTTTTCACATGGCAAGTGCTAAGCTAGAAATCTTCTATAAATAGAGGCCTAGTGCTTCATTATTTTCACGAATTCATTCAAGCTATAGAGAGATAAAGTATGAGAGAATAAGAGAAAAGAAGAAGAGTATTCTCACTACTACACTACTGCAAAGATTCAATCTCCTACTAAAGTAAGGGGTGTTATTCTTTCTTATTCATGAAGAGAACTGTTGTTATTCCATTGCTTATTATTCGTTGGAATAACTTTGATAATGCCATTTTACCTATACTTGGTGACATTCTTCTATTATTCTCATTGGAACATCCTGCATGTGTTTTACACCGACTTCGTTCCGCGTCTTTATTATTATTCTATTGGAACATCCTGTGCATGTGTTTTACACCGGACCGGTTCCGCTTTTTATTATTATTACGCTGGAACATCCGCTCATGTGTGTTTTACAATCAACACAGTTCCGTCTTTATTATTCTGTTGGAACATCCAGCTTCGTGCAAATTTTGCCCGACTTCGGTTTCGTTATTATTATTACATTGGAATAACTTTAATACATCTAAGTACCGCATGCATGGTGATATCTTTTGTTATTCCATTCTTTATTATACTCAGTTGGTTAAAGTTTTGACTTCTATACTCCATGAAATTAGTAGAATATCCTTGATATTTGCGCTTCATCCAATATCCTTTCATGGAAATATTCTTCTAAGTATTCTTGAATTTTACTCTACAAAGCAGTATCATGTTGACAGTTTGGATGTTATTGGTTCCTGGATAAATTAATTCTTGAACTTATTTTATTGAATTCTTATATCATTGTCATCATCCTCATATTTATATTTTTTTTAAAGTCATATGTGGCCTGTAGTGCATAGATGGACTTGGTATGATTATGAACAGGGATTATTCGGTATAATCATGACCGTAATGTTACAAATAATGTGGTAAAAATCCTCATTGGCTGTGAGTGCATTGATGGACGATTGTTGGCATGATCATGACCATTAATGAATACACAAATATTTTTGGCCCGTAAGGTATGGATAATTGTGGTCGTGATACTAAGGAATATCCTCGGCAGTAGTGCGGGGTGATTCGATGATGTGGAATATTTATTAAGTCGAGTCTCAAATATAACAATGATGAAAAACCTTTTAAATCATAAAAGATAGTAGATTTTATTTTCTACTTGACTCTTTTAATGGATTCTTTGGTTCCGCTTCTGCTTAAACTTTATGTTTATTATATTTTATCGCTTTAACACCGTTGAAGGCTAATGATAATTTATTCAGATTATCTTAGTCATAATATTTCTTCTTGGGCTAGTTGAGCTCACCCTTTCTTTCACCGTTTCTCTTGTGAAATGAGAATATAGGTGGGACGAGCTCTGGGAACCAGAGTAATGGTCCGAGGATAGATTAGTAGTCCTCACTATTCTGTGAAATAGTGTGATAATAATTGTATGAGAACTCCTTTTGAGTTTGTATAATCTCTAGTAGACAATATTTGTATTTAAACTCACAGTTTATGTTTTGTCGTATTGTACACGACAGTTGTATTAGTAAGTTGTATTTGAATTCTGTACCATGTATCTGGCGACCCAAGATGGGTGATGTATACCTAATTTTGGGGGCGTCACACTATTGATAATGTTAACGCCAAGATCTTTCTACGAACTCCAATCACTTAAAACTCGTCCAAATCCTGCACAGTTCAACAAGTCAACACCCAAAGCTTGTGACTTGACTGGACAATGGGGATATCTCCCATGAGAGTCAAGACAAAGCGATCACAAGGTTAACAATGGAGGAATAAAATGTCTAGTGCTTGAGAGAGATAATGAATTAATTAAATGTTGTTACCTTTAGATTATGTGATCCTCGCCCTATATACTCCAAGCTTGGTTTATCAGGTACACCCATTACCGTCTCCCATACGCACTTCGCCATGATCATCTCAAAGAATGCTCTTAGCCTTACCCACTACATCTTGTCACTGTTTGCCATCGCCGGCCGATTGAGTCCCATCCTCATTAATGCATGGCAGACGGTGACAGAGATAACAGTCAAATGTTATCTCATTCATCATTACTCGGTCAAAGCCCAAGCCAAAATATCATTTACTTTATGGGTCAGCCCAATGGTCCGGCCCAATACCTTTAAGACACAATAAATATAATCCAAGGGAGGAGCCCAACCGGTCCGGCCCAATATGAAAAGTATCATGGCCCAACATTGTCCCCCAGTCTTTTATTAGACAGGGTGTTTTAATGAAAGACTGTAAATAACATAGCTCCATGATAAAAGGAATGGTAAAGATTGGAATGAGATCCAACAAAGAAACTCACTGATGCCCAAATGATGAAGTACCAGTCGATAATTTAAATGAAACCAAAAGCCCAAATGAGAGAAGCCCACTCCGGTTAAAGCATTAAACCCAAATTCGGATGCCAACCCTTCAAATTCTCATTATGATTGTCAATTAAATGTACTGCCCTCGTGTATTGTGTAACTGTCAGTATAAAAGGCAATTTTTCCCTAAATTGATAATTTTACCTGTTAATTTGAATTTCAGACGCCCTTTCGAGCTCTAGACTTCTCTCTTTCCCAAATTTCTGTCTCTTCTCTGCAAATTCTCAGCAATGGCTTCTCAAGGTTCTGATAATCCAATTCCCATTGTCGTCATTCCCTTCACTACTGTTCCACCTACACCCAGCCCCACTAAGACAGCTTCGGGGTCAAACCCTAAGCCATTTGGTACCCCAAGCAAGAACACACCAAAAAAGCCTCTTCCAAATCCTTCCGTATTCTTTCAAAGTGCAGAACAGCTCTCCCATTCCAACACTCCATCGTCTTTGTCTGAAAAGGATGTTCAAAATGAATATGAACGGTACAAATCCCAGCAACTCACCAACTGCGATGTCCCACATCCACCGAGAGGATGTATCAGTGTCCGGATGGCTGGACCGCCATGCCTCTGACACTTCTGGAAAAAGGGGTTCGATTCCCTATGCACGTCTTTCTGGTTACTCTCTTAGGGTTCGTTGGCGTCGAATTCACCCAACTGGTCCCGAACTCTTACATCCACATTTTGGCGTTCATCGCCTTTTGCCACAAGGTAGGCGTCGCCCCCCACCCTTGACTTCTTCTTCTCCATATATAACATCACCAAGTCCCGAGAAAAGGGCTTCAAAGTCCTGGGCAAGATAGCTTTAAAGGCCGGAGAGAATTTCGAGAGGCGCTCCCTAATCAATACTCCCTCCAGCAACAGAGGATGGCATAAGGAATGACTCTTCGTCAAAGGGCCCGAGATTGCCTCTCTTTCAGATTGGACAACATTGGAGAAAGTTTCTGTTGACTTCGGTGATATAGCCGAAGAACGTGTCAAAGAGATGATCGAGCTCCTCGATAATTTCCCGAAGAAGGAATGGAGTCATGGTCTTCTCACCAAACATGCCTGGTTGTACGACCAAAAATGTAAGTCCTAAATTCTTATCAAAATATAACTTGCTAAAATTTGTTGTTGTAAACGGATCTAACAGAATGTATTTCCCTGTTGCAGTATCTTTGATTAAACCAACATCGATCGACCGAAGGAATTTGGAAAAATTCCTTTCGGGTAAATCTTCATCACCCACCACTGAAACGCCATAGGAAGAAGTTCCGATTTCTGACTCCCAGGATGACGAGGTTCCTCCAATAAAACCAGAAACTGTAGAGGAAATCATTTGACCTCGCAAGAAAAAGAGGGCGATTCAAAAACCAAGATCTACCTCCCAAGAGTCTCAGCCAATTTTCACCTCCAGTCTGATTGACATGCCCACTAGCGAACGGATGCAAGCTCTTCGAATAAAGAAGAGGAAAACTAAGGTAACTCCTCTGACTGCTGACGATCTTCGGGTTCCCACTCCTGTGGAAATCCTGGTTTCTGAAGACGAAGGTGAAGAACAAACCGTGGCTTCAGTTTTATGTCGCAAAAGGAAGCAGCCTTCGGAGGATCAGCCACCACCGCCTACAGGGCCTACTCCTGTTCAACCTCCATGAACATCTTGTAGATTCGCATGCTCAATCCCCTATCCGCAACGAGTTTCACATGCCTTCTCCACCACAATCATCTCCCTCTGCCCTCTAGCGTGAAGTTATGTCCTCACCTACCGTATGGCCCGAGTTTAATGCAAACTTTTCCCTTCCAACTGTTCGACTCCTTTGTCCGGGAGACCAATGACCATTGGTTTGGAAATAGCTCGATTAGGGATTTAATCGAGGAAGGCATGAGCTACCATGCTAAGGTGAGTTATGTAAGACCCCGAATTTTATGAAATAAAAGTATTCAATTTTTCTTATAATTACTATTCAGTAAATGGTTAAATTGATAAAAGTTTAAAGTTAAGGGTGATATATGAAATTTTTTAAAATAAGCAAGTGGTTATAAAATACTCATTGTTGTCGGGGAATATTCGTTTGGTCGTGGAATATTCTTCCTGTCGGGGAATATTCATACGACGGCGCAACCTTTTGTGGGCCCCATAACGGAAAGCGATTGGATGAAAAAAACGACAAATATAAGTTGTTTACAAATAATGGCGTAATATATCAAGATTATCTTGTTGGAATACCCGGTGGTTAAAAACACAAAGAATGTCTGGCGTTGTTGCACAAGAAGACACTACGGTATTGCACTAATTATTGATTCTTACGTAAGAAGGCACTACTCAATAATTGTTACAGTAAATTACGGTTCAGTATTTTATTGATTCAATAATTGCTGCGTTGATATTTTATATTATGGTTGTTTTAATAATTATCACTACACATATTTTTCATTATCGAAGCAATAATTCATATTATCCTAATAATATTATTAGATAATATTATTGGCAATGTCTAGAAAGTTCGCTCTAAGGAGAGGTTTGGTCACCTAATTACGCTACAAGAAGGAGAAATTCTTATTGAAAGCCCTCTTTCCTAGAAAGCGCACCGTTTGTCAATATTGTGATTCTGGAATATTATTTGTGAATAATTAATTATTGATTTATATGATAAGGAAAATATTTATTTTATATGGATATAGATGGAGAAAATTTTTAAAGTGACAATTGTTGAAAATCGATATTTTACCTTTTCTGATAAAATAATATTTTATTATATTATTATAATATAATAATGATGATATTTTTACAATGAATGTGTGATTTATGAGTATATGAGGAGGAAGAGTATTTTTTTTTGCATTAAATTATTAACACATATTTTGTGTGTCGGTGGACCCCATTTCTTGACTGAAATTTGATTATAGCTTGTAAAATCGTCCGTATATGGATTTCGGTCAATTTCTGTTTGGAATTTGGAAAACTTTTCTTCTGTAAAGTTGTAGATAATTGAATTTCCTATAAAAAAATTGCGAGATTCGAATTTTCTGATAAAAGAGATATTTATTATGAATTATTGAAGTTCCAGATTAATTGATTATCATTTTTTTGGAGTTTTAAGTAACTTTTGCATGAAAAACGTTTTTGTCACTTATGGGACATGTGTTAGTGGTTGATTTAAGCTGGTGGTATGCGTAGGAAGATGTGGAAAAATAATATTATTAATTTATTAAATTTTCTGCTTTGGTGTTCTAAGCATTTTCCTATAAATAGGGTGCTTAGGTTAGAATTGAAAATCACACCAAAAACTGAAGTTTTCTCTCTATTTCTCTCTCTATATTATTGAGTGTATTCTTGTGAGTATTTTGATATCTTGAGTGTTGCTATACTGGTGCAAGTTCGATTCAAATTATTATTCCAAATCTCAAGATCGCTTTTTTGAGGTAAGGGATAGTAAGAGTTGTTATTTTATTCAAAAATGATATTATTTCTTCAATATCATTATGCCGAAATATTGGTGTGAATTTTTATCAAATTTAGAACTTTTCATGTCGGGGTTACTATTCATGGGTTACTATTCACGAGTTACTATTCATAAGTTACTATTCACTAGTACTATTCACGAAGCATGATGATGTTTTTTGTGAAATTTCTATCTTTTGGTGTTGGAGTTACTATTCACGTATACGGCACTATTCACAAATACGACATTATTCACAAAAAAATTAAGTTTTCTTCTCTGTGTCCAAGATTGTCTGTTATGATTCCTATCTTTGATTGGATCTATGTTTTGGTCTTCATTCTTGAATTTTACTCCACTCTGGTTATTTATGAAGTATTTTTGGAACTTGGGTTGTCTAAAGTACGAATCCTTAATATTTGTTCTTTTGTTTCACTGGATTCGTTTTCTTTAAAATATTTTGCATCATCTTCAGTCCTAAATGATGATATAACTGAATATCTTTGGCCTGTAGTGCAAAGATGAATGATTTCTGATGAATATCTTTGGCTCGTAATGCAAAGATGACCTGTTGTTGAATATCTTTGGCCTGTAGTGAAAAGATGAATGATTTCTGATGAATATCTTTGGCTCGTAATGCAAAGATGACCTGTTGTTGAATATCTTTGGCATGTAGTGCAAAGATGACTTGTTGATGAATATCTTTGGCCCGTAGTGCAAAGATGAATTTATTAGTAGGATTATGAACATGAATTGTGATTTGGTATAACCATGATCTTTGATGTTTCAGGTGATGAAAATTAACTTTGTCCTGGATGAGGAAAGGAATTTAGAACTACAATTACGACTATGAGTTATACACGTGATTGTGGACAGGAATTGTTGATTAATGTTACAGGGATAAAACATTTTTGATGGACTTTTAACATGGAGAAGATAATAGATTTTATGGTCTATTTGACTCTTCTAATGAATTGATCATTCCGCTGCAACTATGGTTGAAAAGTTCTATCATCTACCATATATTCTAAATCTCTGATTTATTACTGTTGAAGGCTATTGATAATTTATTTATCTTTAGTCCTGATATTCTTTACTGAGCTAGTTGTGCTCACCCTTTTGCTTCACAATTCCTTTCAGGTAATAAAAGTGTAGTTGGGTCGAGCGGGGGATAACAAGGGAATAGAATGGTGGTCTATAGATGTTGAGGGTGAGGTGAATTTAACTTGGAAGGTTGTTTTGCCACTATCATACAAGATGTCTAATGACATACAACCTTATGTCATCATAAGACAAGGTTGTGCTCATCCACTTGCTGAGTATATTTACAAGCACTACCTATATAATCTTGATGTTTGTTTGGAGTATAATACCCAATTAGAGACAGTGGAGATAATGATATGTTAGGAGAAGCCTCACCATTGGGAAGAATATGATAGTAATCTTCTCATTTTTCTTTCTTGGTCTATCAACAACCACCAAGGATAATTTTGTGGGCATATGATATCTATAATAACCTGACGCGCATGGCCTCCCATGTATGCGAAGGTTTTCTCGAGCAATTCCCAAAGGTTTTAATTTCTAAAATGCTTTTTGGCATTACTTTTATGTAAGGTGTCACGGTGACGTCTATCCAAGTTGGTGTCCAGAGTCATAGTTGGTATATTTTAGTATCAAAACTTACAACATATGTGTTGTTGTATTTTGCACGACAATTGTTGTAATAAAGTTGTAGTTATTTTCTGTACCATGTATTTGGCGACTCAGAATGGGTTGGATGGAATGGACCTATTTTGGGGTTGTCACAAGTTAGTTGTTTAATCTGGATATTTGAAATTATGTACATCTCTTGACAATTTAACTGATTATTTCTGAACATATATCGGCAAATGCTGTCTTCGGGTGTCTTCTCCCTTGTTATAAAGAAGTCGAAGCCGAAGAGGATACAGCCCGACGAGAGAACATCATTCTGAAGTTTGCTATGACTAAGGAGAGAAGTAATCTCGGTACTGCCCTCTACAACAACGAATGCCTCCAAGAAGATATGAATAAACTGAAAGAAAAAATGGAGGCAACTGAAGATTCACCGAACAGCTGAGGCCAATCACCGAGCTACCACCGACCTAAATATAGACTTGATGCAGAGGAATGACATCTTTATTCAAAAGAATGATACGCTTGTAAAGACCAACAAGAGCTTGGCACTGTAAGTAAATGATCTTGAAGTCAAGGAGTCCCGAATTCAGAAGGAACAAGCAAAGGATCAGACGAAGTTCGAAGAGGAGCTTCGGGAGCTTCGCACCCTGAGAGATCTAGGTCCTCCTCTGACCGAAGATTTTCGCAAACTAATTCAGGAAGAGTACCGAAAATCAACCGAGCTGAATGTGAAGATCGTTCAGATGTTCTCCGATGGGTACGATGAGTGCCGAAGCAAAGACAAGGCAAAACTTGTCACAGCTAAATATCATCTAATAAAAATTAAGTTGTTGAAATTCCACTTATAACCTGCTTATTTTTAATATTAAGAAAAACAAAATTAGTAGCGGATCAACATATAATATGTACTACTTGGGTTAGGTTCAATAAGAATAACCCTATGGAAGATTAAATACTAAATTTTCAAGACGATTGATATTGAAAAAGTAAAAATGTCGTTATCAAAGTAACTAGTGTTACTTAAAGAAATGTTGTTAGAACAACTAACAAAATATGAAAAACTTTATGTGAATATAAAAATTGAACATGATTGTTTTATAATTTCACCTATTTGTATTTTATTAAGGATAAAAATATAAATAGGTGAAATTATAAAATACACATGTTTAATTTTCATGGTCGCATAGAGAACCTCAACAAAATATCCTTATATATATATATATATATATATATATATATATATTTGATCTGTAAGTATCATTTTTTTCCCAGTAATATATCAGCATTACCTTCATAAGAATAAAACTACTACTCCCTCTGTCCCAGGATAAAAGTTCTGATGGACTTTTCACGCAAATTAAGAAGAGGAATAAAATGACAAAATTGTTTATAATAATGTCATTAAATACGAAAAGAGAATTAGAATAAGAAAAGTATGAGATATTTAATGCTACGGGCATAATAGAAAAAAAAATGTGTAAAAGTTTGATTATTAAAGGAAAGTTGACATTTAACATATGACTACCCAAAATAGTAATAAGGACTTTTATCCTGGGACGTAGGGAGTATTAGTTTATAAATAATGCTATTGTCACAAAATGGTGGCTCACATAATACTAACATACATATTTGTGGGCCCCACATGCATATATATGATTCTTTTTTATGTGATACTAGTATTGTTGTTAGTTTATATAGATTTCTATCGTCTCTAGATCTTAATTGTTTAGACAATAAGTCTAATATCACATAAAACAGCAGCTCACATACCGCTCACATGCATATTTTAATGGGCTCACGTGACTTGCTCTGCATGTGAGTGGTATGTGAGCGGTATGTGAGCGGTATGTGAGCGGTTTTATGTGATAGTAAAATTATTTTTGTTTAGATTTGGATCTTATGGTTTAAACCCTAACAGTTGGAAAATGTCGAATCAGAAACTCACTTTGTGTGTGGCTGATCACACACACATAGTCAAACACCTGTAATTTCTTGCTTTAATTATGACATTATAAATGCTTGTAGTTTCATCAACTTCCATTAATAATAGAGCATACATGATTTTTATCAAGTATTGTTCGATTGTGGTCAAATTATATTATGTTAATTCCCACTAAATATGAAAAGATTCACTTCTTTTTTCTAAATCCATATATCATAACCTAACTAACAATATTATAATTTAAAAAGAAAAAGAAAAAAAAGGTGGAATTGATGAAAACATAATGGTGGGGTCCTAGGTTATTAATTAATTAGTACTATATTTTTGTAAGCCTTATTAGTTAATTCCAATCTTTATATGATTCCACTAGTATGGTTTTATGCACACTGTGTCTCGCAGCTAAATTCCCAATTTCTTGTGTAGGTGGTGCATCTAATATATATATACAGTAACGATCTGGTCCGGGCGCCCGGACAAAGCTAAAAATACGAACTTGATTTATCAATCGTGAGATATATCCAATGGTAAAGCCAAGGACACATACCTTTTGTTTAAAAAAAAGCCGGACAACCTTTTCGGGTCAAACAAAAAATGACCCAGACCATCTCTCTCCTAATAATCACGACCCAGACCATCTCTCTCCTAACAATCACGACCCAGACCAAAAAGCTTCACTACCATTCTCTTTCGGCGAAAATCTGATACACCTCTGGCCGAACAAGGTTGGTAAGCAAGTTTGCCGGACGAATTCAAAAGCAACTTCGTCGAAAGCCAAGGTATTTTTCAGTTTTAGTTTCTAATTTTCGCTCTAAATGAATGAAATCTAGGGTTTGTTGGATTCGCCTCCACCCAGATGGGTTCCTGCTGCTCACAGATTACTTATCTTCCTGTATCAATTTTGTTTAACAACCTCTGTAATTTTGGTCTAACCTTGTCCAAATTCTGTCATTTTATTTTCTTAACCCTTTGAAAAGAGTGTTTCAATAACTTATCAATATTTGTTAGAAGAGACTTTAAGCAGGAAACATACTCAACTTGCTAGAACAGACTCAATAGACTTTTGAATAAACACAAATTACAAACTTCTCAGTCCTTCACAGTTATTCTTTCAATAGTCGTTCACAGTGAATTTATTTTTTCTGGCTGCTGGCTAGTTGATTATAAATTGTATACTTGTTGTGTTTGCAGAATGCAGGTAATTCTTCGCTACAACTTTACACTCCACAAGTTAAAAACGAGTTGATACCGAAAATTGGACAACATTTTCACAACTTAGGCGATGTTCGTGACTTTTATAACAACTATGGTAGAGAAGGTGGATTTGGTACACGGTTAAACTCTAGTAAGAAGAGTCCTAATGGTGAAATAATTAGAAAGGAATTTGTTTGTTATAAAGAAGGGTTGAGGAGAATTGCGCCTAACAAAACTCAACAGATTATACGAAAACGGGGCCTAACTAGAGCTGCTTGTGGTGTAAAAGTGATAGTTGTGAAAGATCGGACCGATGCAGGGGGGTTTGTTATTAGAAAAATTTGTTGAGGGTCATAACCATCCACTTACGACCCCAAGAAAAATACATTTGTTGCACTCTCATCGTGTTGTGACACTTGCCAAAAGAAATTTAACAGAACAATTATCAAAAGCTAATGTGCCAACATGGCAACAAATGAGTATTTTAGAGATGGAAGCTGGAGGTATTAAAAATGTTGGATGTACAACACGAGATCTTTATAATGCTGAAAGAGATAAGAGGAGGGCTTTAAAGGGACATGATGTTAATCTGTTGTTCGAGTATTTTAAGGATGAGAAAAAAAAAGAATCCAGATTTTACTTTTACATTCGAGCAAGAGGAAGGTGTCATGATTCATTGTTTTTGGGCGGATGCAACATGTAGAAAGTCTTAAAAAAAATTTGTGGATGTTGTTGTGTTTGATACAACTTACAATACGAACCGCTAGAATTTGGTTTTCGTACCTATAGTAGGGGTTAATCACCATGGGCAGACAACTCTTTTAGGGTGTGCATTATTAAGGGGTGAAAAGATTGATGCTTTTGATTGGTTTTTCAAGGATTGGTTGAAAGTGATGCCGGGTAGCACCCCAAAATGATCATAACTGATCAAGATCCGGCCATGAGAAATTCAATTCAGTCTATGCTTCCAAATACTTTTAATAGGTATTGCATTTGACACATTTTGAAAAAGTTTTCTGAAAAGTTAGGTCCAATTCCCTACAAAGAACATTATGGCGAGTTGAGTTGTTGTATATGGAAATCTGAGAGCCCAGACGAGTTTGAAAGAAGATGGGCGGAGGTTGTAGGGAAAGCTACATTTGACACGAATGATTAGTTACAGGAGATGTACGAAATCCGCGAACGTTGGGTTCAAGCATTTTCACGACATATTTTTTCTGCCAACATGACTAGTAGCCAAAGAGTTGAAGGGGCTCATGCCTTTTTCAAGAAGTATGTGTCTCCTCAAAACTCAATGTTGGATTTCGTGACGCGGTTTAATAGGGGACTTGCAAAAATCTGACATAATGAACTAGATTTCGATCATAAGGATGTCAATGAAAAGCCACAAACAGTAACTGGCAGGGTAATGGAATACCAGATGAGTGAGTTGTACACATGATCTATTTTTTACAAGTTTCAAGAGCAACTACTTGAAAGTGGCAAGTATGTGGTAACACGTACATTTAAAGATGACAACAACTGTATGTACAATGTTCAGAGTGTAAAGAAGGGTGATTTTAATGACTGTAAGCTTTCGTTTGACAAGTCATCAAACTTTGTTAAATGTAGTTGTCAGATGTTTGAGAGTGATGGAATTCCATGTAGGCATATGTTGGCATATTTCACAAAAGAACAGGTTATGGAATTACCTAATCAGTACATCTTGAGGAGATGGACAAAATCTGTGAAATGTGGCAGAGTTATGGATGACTTGGGTGGGAGTAGGAGTGAAATATGTGATACTTCTATGTTACAGAGGCGTAGTAGTCTCTTCCAAATTGCGTCTAATGTTATTGATGAAGTTGCATTAAGTGAAGATAACACAAAAGAGTTGAAAGGATTGTTGTTATCAACTCAAAGGAGGTTTGCCGCCATGAATCATGGTAGCATGGATGTGGAAAGGAGTATCAACAAGCCCGTTTCTCTTGAGAGCCAACATGATATAAGTCTCAAAGAACCATCTTCGGTAAGGACAAAGGGTTGTGGTAAACGACTCAAGGGAGGAAAAGAGAAGGTTATCAAGAAGGCTAGGATATGCAATAGATGTGGGATTGTTGGAGTATCGCATGACAAAAGAAATTGTCCAAAACTTGTTGAAGTGTACGATGAGGAGGACGTAGACATTAACGAAGATTGAAAGTCTTTGTTTGCTTATAATTTTATCTCCTTATTGCAATTTTGTCTCCATCTTGCTTTTGACATTGATGACAAATTTTTTTTTTAGGATGAGAGACTTTGTGGCAGGGGCTGCTTTCGTTATTTTATTTGGTGCTTGTTTAAGAATTTGAAAGTTTTCTATATTTTAATTAGTTTCTTTGATGTGTGGATCTACGATGTATCAGATTGATGACATTTTATAATAAGTATGTTTGTTCCTTTTGTTTGTTGCAAGCTTACATATTTTATTTGTTCAAAAAATAGAAATTTAGTATGTGTTCAAAGCTTCTGTACTTAGCATGGTTCACTGCACTCGCAATAGATGCTACATATAGTGTATATTTTATTTATTTATCAGAGTTTGTGTTGTGACTTTTGCAGAATCTAATTTATTGCCATTACTAATGCCCGGTATGATTGCAATTGTGAAGAATCAAAATAGTCCATATTATATGTACTGTGGCATTGTACAAAGAATCACTGATGGAAAGGCTGGGGTTCTCTTTGAAGGAAGAAATTGGGATAGAATCACAGTCAAAATGCTTTTAAATGTAGATTGCAAGGCCATTAATATTTGAATGTAACATTTATTGTCTATAGTTCAAGTTAGCATAGCTGGTACACTAAACAGAGCATGTATTCTGGTTTGTAAATCCCAGATGTTCAAATGCAACATGTCGAGATAAGCTTCAAAAACTGATTTGCATATAATGGAACCCTGCAAAAGAAGATGTTTTCCCTTTCATGCCTAGAAATTTTCAAACACAGCTGTGAACTTTTATGCAAGAAGTAATTAGTTATGTACTTGAATAGCATAAACTACCAATTGCAAAATTAGTAATTAGTTATGTCCCCTTCATGTGGTAAAAATTGTCATAAACTACCAATTGCAGAATAACAAATATGTATTAGAAAGAAAAATGTACCAACACAGTGTTACATAGGGAATCATATTATATATTTACGTTTGAATCATATGTTGCTAATTTGGTTTACTTGGTAATCCATATATATTGTATACACTTAACATCCATATTTTCAACAAGACAATCATATTAATTCAAGACAGTTAACATAGTACACAATCATTACATATCACTTGGCAAGTGCCATAACCGACACTACCAAGGCTAGCCCACAAAAGAACACCAAGATATTGATGATGTGTTTAAGATTTGACACATTGATTTCAATGACTCCAAGTCGAGCATCATCATTGCTGCGCAGCTGTACGTGTGCTTCATTAGCGGAGTTGGTTTCACCATACCCAATTGGATTGCACCAGTCCCAAAATTTACATTTTCCTTTGTCCTTCTCCCTTGGACAGTCATAGTAGAGCTTTCCAGGATTATTCTCTGATTCAGATATTCTCACAGCAGCTCTCAGGCGATAATAACACATCTTGTTTCTAAATCGGATATCATGAGTTTGAATGCTTATATTGCTTGACGTAGACATGCCTTTGTTGAACCTTATCTGCCAAATCCAATGGATTATTAATTAAATAGTGTAGTGGAGTAGTAGTATTATTGTTGATAAAATTCACCAAATCCAATGAGAACAACAGCAAAATAGGTATGTAGAATTTTGCAAATAATAACCCCATAAAATCAGTTATTGGTATAATTTAACACTCAAAACAACTTTAAAACTACCAAATCAAACCATAAATTAGAGTGATTGGAAAAGCTAAACACAACTGTGTAGATAAGATGCAGAATATCTCCAATCAAGCCATAAAAGCAGAACGATCAATGGTTCCAATATACAAACTACAAATGCACCACGTGGTGGTCTAACCTTTCATATCAACTCCACAAAAGGATATTTATACAAAAATAAAACAAACAAGATAAAAAAATATTATTATTATTAATAAATTTCATTTCCATCCCTGCAAACAATAATTGATGTTTCTATAATTGCAATTATAGATAGAATGTTGCATTGCAGATGTATAATTTCTGAAGTATTAATCTGTGAAGGGAACACATGAATTTATCATGCCTTTGTAAACGACAGGAAAAGTAAAGGAGTAAAGGCAACAAAATAGACGGACAGAGAGAGACAGAGCAAGGAACCCATCTAGGTGGAGGCGAATCCAACAAACCCTAGATTTCATTCATTTAGAGCGAAAATTAGAAACTAAAACTGAAAATACCTTGGCTTTCGGCGAAGTTGCTTTCGAATTCGTTCGGCAAACTTGTTTTCCAACCTTGTCCGGCGAGAGGTGTATCAGATTTTCGTCGAAAGAGAATGGTAGTGAAACTTTTTGGTCTGGGTCATGATTGTTAGGAAAGAGATGGTCTGGGTCGTGATTATTAGGAGAGAGATGTGCAGGTCATTTTTATTTGACGAAAAAGGTTGTCCGCTTTTTTTTTTAAACAAAAGGTATGTGTCCTTGGCTTTACCATTGGATATATCTCACGGTTGATAAATCAAGTTCGTATTTTTGGCTATGTCCGGGCGCCCGGACCAGATCGTTACTGTATATATATATATACATGCAGCGGATCCAGTCCGGACGCCCGGGCTAGAGTAAAAGACGGACCAATATTTTTTTTTGTTGCTTTTTTGCTCTTTTTTTTTAAAACAACTAAAAAAAATTAATTAATATTTTATAGAACTGAAATTTTTTCATAATACAATGTTTTGGGAGTGATTTGGATACCTATACCAAAAATGGTGGTACATAGACTGTACATACATATTTTGTTATACGTACCCAAATCACGCCCAAAATACTGTATTATGAAAAAATTTCAGTTCCATAAAATATTAAATATTTTGTTTTAATTATTTTAAAAAAAAGCCAAAAAAATAAAATTCGGACGGAATAAAATCCGAGCGTCCGGTTCCAGTCCGGACGCTCGGATTATGTTCCATCTTTTTTCTTGCATTATGTATTGGTTTTAGGTGTAATGTAATTAGTCACTAATTATATAGTTTTTTTTAAATGGATATGCATGTATTATCTACAACAATACATGTAGACCTGGCAATATAGTTAGTTAACTGTTGGGTCAAACCATATTAACTGGAACCAAATAGGTTGATTAACCATTTTTATTTATTCAGGTTGGTTAAGTTTGGACCCATATTTTTTAAAACAAATATAGTTAGTTAACCGGTTAACCATTTTTCAACTCATATTCTATACCATACCATTTTTAGATTCACTCCATGCCTTGTTTTTCTCTCTAATAAAATGTCATATCTTGTTTTTCTCTTTCTACAAGTGCGAAAAAGTGATGCTCAATTTGACTTTTTTGGGAGAGAGACAAGGTTTATTTCATTTGACCATCTACTAATTAAAAGGAAAATGTAAAATATTTTTCAAAATTTAAATTTACATATTAATTTAAGTAATAGTCAACGTAATTATGAGATCAATAAAACTACATATTATATATATATATATATATATATATATATAATTTTAAGATTAAATATATCTCAAATTAATATTCATTTTTTAAAAACAAAAAATAATGTGTACCTGTTGGGGACATATTTTCTCTCTCTTCCCGGAAGAGGAAGAGAAAAGTGTGATGGAATTGAGATAATATATAAAATTTTATTTGATTATAAAAAGAATCTTATTTATAGCAAGATTTATTTCATGAAATTTATTTTTTAATTGATAGTATTATAAAATAACATAAAAATTTGTAATAAAATTCTTTTTTTGTAAATCATGAGAAATAATAAAATAAAGAGATGAGATGAATGAAATAAGTCAAGAGATGTGATGTGACAGAGAGAGATATGGTGAGCGGGGGTGTAGGGATGAGGAGTGAGGATGAGGGGTGATGGGTGAGGGGGGGGTGGAGGGAGGGATAATTCTTGGGGAATTCTACTAACTAGTAGTAATATAATTCTACGTTCAAAGCACATTCTTCTATGAATAATTTATCATTTCATAAATAATTATATTTTATAAATTAATATAATTGCATAAATAATTTATTTTAAGTAGAATTAATAATTATAATTTAAAATTTTATTAGTATAGTTTTTTAGTAATTAAGTAGAATTAATTTCAATAAAAAATTTTATTAGTATAGTTTTTTAGCATTTTATTATTTATATTAATAATTTTTATATCATATTATTATTTAATTAATTTATTTGTGACTATCACAATTTTATATTTTCAAAAGTTCTGTTTAAAAGTAAAAATATTTTAAAATGGTTAATATGATTTTGAACCATAACCATATAGTTCCAACCCAACCCAACCTGTGAGACCCCAGATTTTATGAATAAAGATTTAATTTTCTCGAAATAATTTTTTTTAATATTATGGTGTTGATTTGATGTAATGTTATAGTTGTGGATAATATTTATAAATTTTTCAAAGTAAGCAAGTGGTTATGTGACGCCCCCAAAATTAGGTATACATCACCCATCTTGGGTCGCCATGACATATCGTAGTATGTAATTCAAATACAACTTACTAATACAACTTGTCGTAGCATAATACGACAAAACATAAACTGTGAGTTTAAATACAAATATTGTCTACTAGAGATTATACAAACTCAAAAGGAGTCCTCATTACAATTATTATCACAATATTTCACGTAATAGTGAGGACTACTAATCTTATCCTCTGGACCATTACTCCGCTCCCCGACTCGTCCCAACTATATTCTCATTTCACAAGAGAATAAAGAAAGAAATGGTGAGCTCAACTAGCCCAAGAAGAAATATTATGACTAAGATAATGCGTAATAAATTATCATTAGCCTTCAACAATGTTAAACCGATAAAATATAATAAACATCAAGTTTAATCTGCAATGAAACCAAAGAATCCATTAAAAGAGTCAAGTAGAAAATAAAATCTACTATCTTTTACGATTTAAAAGGTTTTTCATCATCATTATAAATTTAGACTCACTACTTAATAAATATTCCACATCATCGAATCACCCTGCACTACTGGCCAAGGATATTCTTTAAGATCACGACCATAATTATCCATGCACTACGCCAAGAATATTTGTGTATTTATTAATGGTCATGATCATGCCAACAATCGTCCATCAATGCACTACTGGTAGATGAGGATTTTTACCACATCATTTGTAATATTACCGCCATGATTACACCAATAATCCTCGGTCATAATCATACTAAGTCCATCTATGCACTACTGAAAGCCACGAGATGACTTTAAAAAAATATAAATATGAGGATGATGACAATGATATAAGAATTCAATAAAACAAGTTCAAGAACTAATTTATCCAGAACCAATAACATCCAAATCACAACATGATATTTTGCTTTGTAGAGTAAAATTCAAGAATACTTAGAAGAATATTTCCATGAAAGGATATTGGATGAAGCGCAAAATATCAATGATATTCTACTAATTTCATGGAGTATAGAAGTCAAAACTTTAACCAACCGAGTATAATAAAGAATGGAATAACAAAAGAAATCACCATGCGTGCGATGCTTATTGCAGATAGGTTATTCCAACAGAATAATAATAATGGAACGAGGTCGCAAAATTTGCAAGCGGATGTTCCAATGAATAATAATAAATAAAGATTTTAACCAGTCCGTGTAAAACACACATGCAGGATGTTCCAACAGAATAATAATAAAGACGGAACCCAGTCCGTGTAAAATATCTGAGCAGGATGTTCCAACAAAATAATAGAAGAATGTCGAAGCCAAGTATAGGTAAAACCAGCGTATACGAGTTATTCCAATGTAATAATAAGCAATGGAATAACAACAGCTCTCTCTTCATGAATAAGAAAGAATAACACCCCTTACTTTAGTAGGAGATTGAATACTGCAGTAGTGGTAGTAATAATGTAATACTCTTCTTCTTTCTCTTTATTCTCTCTATACTTTCTCTCTCTATAGCTTGAATGAATTAAATGAAAAAATAATAAAGCACTAAGCCTCTATTTATAGAAGATTTCTAGCTTAGCACTTGCCATGTGAAAAGGCAAGTGGCTTGATGACTGGTGATGTGAAAAGAAAAGTGGTTTGACGCTTGTAATGTGAAACGACAATTGGTTTGACGCCTGTAATGTGAAATGACAAGTGGTTCGACGCCTGTAATATGAAATGGCAAGTGGTTTGACGTCTGGTAAAGGTAATTACTATTGACGAAGGTAATTACTATTGACGAAGAGACTCTTAGATGATGACATATGGGCCCCCCATAAAATAACCAAACTTACCACAAACGCCTCATAATGTACTCTTTATATACATCAAGGATTGAATAAATATTACCATAAATCATTTTATATTTAATCAACACATATTAATCTTTCAACAATTATTAATCATTTATAACTTGTCGTCTCAATTATTGATTTAATAATATAACATATTATACATATTTTACTGTGACAATAATTGAATCAATAATATAAGAGATATGATGCAAGCAGAATTATCGTAGCAATAATCGAGTATAGTTGAGTGACTTCTCACGTAAGCATCATAATAATCAATACCGTGTGCTACTATGCAACCACGCCAGACATCATATTTTTTACTACTCTTTGGGTAGTTCAACAGCTTTTTAACGGTAACACCTCCGTAGTTATTTTTATAGAAAGATAATTTTATCGCTTTCTAACTACGACAATACTTCCGTTGTGGGGTCCACCAATGATTGAGCCGTCGTACGAATATTCTTCGACAAAAAGAATATTCTCCGACCAAACGAATATTTTATAACAACTTGCTTACTTTGCAAAATTTATAAATATTACCCACAACTATAACACTATATCAAATTTATTCTATAATATTCAAAAATAATATTTATAGAAAATTCATCTTTATTTATAAAAGTTGGGGTCTTACAACCTCCCTTTCTTATGAAATTTAAGCCCTCGAAATTAGGTACGTACACTGTATGTCGAAGAGGTAAGGATACATTGATTTCATTTCAGATTCTAACTCCCAAATCATTTCCTCAACATCGTGGTTTCTCCACAAAACTTTGACTTGAGGTATAACTTTGGAGCGTAGAATATGTTCCTTCTTATCCAAGATTTGAACAGGAACCTCTTCATACGTCAAATCTTCCGCTATTTCATCCGGTTCTAACTCAATAATGTGGTTCGGGTCTTTCACATATTTACGTAACATGAATATGTAAAAAACATTATGAACACGAGACATACTTGGAGGTAAAGCGAGTCTATAGGCCCAGTTCCTACTCGATCGAGGATTAAAAATGGGCCGATGAATCGAGGATTGAGTTTTCCTCTCTTTCCAAATCTTGTAACTCCTTTCCATGGAGCAACACGTAACAACACATGATCTCCTATATCGAATTCCACGTCCTTTCGATGAAGATCAAGATAACTCTTTTAATCGATTTTGTGAGATTTTTATACGTTGTCGGATCGTTTAAATCTTTTTCGTAGTCATATGTACCAACTCCTATCCGAACAACGTTGCTTCACCCACCTCATCTCAAAGATAATCGAGAAGCGACACTTTCTTCCATACAACGCTTGAATGGAGCCATGCCAATACTTGCTTGATAACTGTTGTAGGAAAACTCAACCAATGGTAAGAACTTGTCTCAACTTCCCTTGAAATCAAGGACACGAGTCTTAATAGATCTTCAAGAGTTTGAATAGTCCTCTCCATCGTCCGTCCGCTTTGAGGATGATATGCCGAAGCTAAATCGTAAGTCTGTGCTCATAGCTTTTTGCAAACTAACCCAAAATCATGAAGTGAATCTTGGGTCTCGATCGAAAACTATAGATACCGGCATACCATGCAGTCTTACAATCTCGTTTATGTACATACGAGCAAGACGTTCAAGTGTATAAGTTTCTCGTATCGGTAAGAAATGAGCAGACTTGGTCAATCTATCAAAAATGACCCAAATCGCATCTATGCCTTGAGAAACCTTAGGAAGACCGATAACGAAATCCATGGTAATGTGCTCCCACTTCCATTCTGGAATTTTAAGTGGTTGCAATGGACCTTTTGGTACTTGATTCTCCGCTTTAACTCGTTGACAAGTTAGACACCTTGAGATAAACAACGTTATCTCTCTCTTCATATTGCTCCACCAAAATGTATGACGAATATCATGATACATTTTGGTACTCCTAGGATGGATTGCAAACGGTGTGTGTTGTGCGCCATCATGATTTTATACTTTAAATCGTGGTCGTTAGGAACACAAAGTCCGGAGTTGACTCAAGTATTCCTTCTTCATCGATTCTTGCTTCCTAGATAGCACCTTCTTGCACTTTCTTCCTCATACGCATCACCTGTGTCCAGAAGCTTGAGCAGCTTTAACTTTATCGATTAAAGTCGGTTCAACTCGTATATTCGCCATCATCATATGCGTCCTTGGAGTTTTTAACTCTATCTCCATCCTTTGCAAGTCACACAAAATGGGCCTTTGCGTTGACAATATCGCACTCATACTTGCATATGATCTTCTACTCAATGCGTCAGCTACCACGTTCGCTTTTCTAGGATGGTATTGGATGGTATGATCATAATCTTTCAACAGTTCAAGCCAACGTCGTTGTCGCATGTTGAGTTCCTTTTGAGTGACGAAATATTTGAGGCTTTTATGATCCGTAAAGATCTCCACTTTCTCCCCATACAAGTAATGCCTCCAAATTTTAAGTGCAAAGACAACAGCTGCCAACTCTAGATCATGAGTAGGATAATTCCTCTCATATTCTTTGAGTTGTCGCGAGGCATAAAGCTATGACTTTACCATGTTGCATGAGAACACATCCCAACCTTTGCCCAAACATCACTTGTAGATGACAAATCCTCCGAGCCGAGATGGTATTGCCGTAACAGTCTTGAAATGAGTCTCCTCTTGAGTTCTTGAAAACTCTTCTCACATTCTTCGCTTCCAACCGAACTTTGTATCTTCCGAGTCACCGAAATCAATGGAGTAGCGATTCGAGAAAATCCTTCCACGAATCTCCGATAATAACCAAATTTAAACCGAGAAAGCTACGATTTCTATCATCGATTTAGGTTGCTCCCGACTTTGAATAGCTTCAATCTTTCTTTGGGTCAATGATATTCCATGACTTGATACCACGTGCCCAAGGAATGCTACTTCCTCGCCGAACTCGTATTTCTTCAACTTGGTATAAAGCTTATATTCACAAAAAGCTTTTGGAGTGTCGACCTCAAGTGTTGCTTCATGATCTTCACGACTTTTGAATAAATAAGGATGTCATCAATAAAGACGACCACAAAGTGATCCAAATATTCCTGAATACTTTGGTTCATCATATCCATGAAGGCAAAGAGGGAGCATTAGTCAATCCAAAGGACATGACTAGAATTCGTAATGCTCGCATCGAGTTCTGAAAGCCGTCTTTAGAATGTCATCGGTTCTAATCTTCAATTGGTGATATCCGGAACGAAGATCAATCTCTGAAAAGAATTTGGCTCCTTGCAACTGGTCAAACAGGTCATCTATACGTGGCAATGGATACCTATTTTTGATGGTGACATAATTCAACTCCCGATAATCAATACAAAGTCGCATACTCCCATCTTTCTTCTTCACGAATAGAATAGGAGCACCCCAAGGAGAAGTACTAGACGAATAAAGCAAATGTCTAACAATTCCTCGCAGCTGGGTCTTTAACTCCTCGAAGTTCAATAGAGCCATTCGATATGGGGCTTTGGAAATGGGTTTTGTATCGGGTTCAAGGTCGATACAAAATTCAATTTCACGCTGGGGGTAGGCCGTAAGTTCTTCTGGGAATACGTCCAAGAAATTTATTAACAATGTAAATATCATTCAAAGTCGACGATTTTTGTTTAGATCTGTGACATGAGCTAAGAAAGCTTGACATCCGTTTTTCAATAAATGAATAGCTTTATGGCTTGAGATGACCGTGATTGATTTTAATGGTTTGGTCGCTTGAATTCGCATAATAGGTTGATTAGGAATATGAAAGCTAACAACCTTACGAAAACAATCAATTTTTGCATGATGAGTAGTTAACCAATCAATCCCTTGAATCACGTCAAATGCAAGTATTTTTAATGAAATAAGATCGACAGGTAATGTGAGGGTACCGACTTGAACCAAAAAAGACTTATAAACAGTGGATGTAATGAAGGTTTCTCCCAACGGAGTTTCCACAGATAAGTCAAAGTCTAATTTCTCCGGAGTCAAATTTAATCGATGGCGCAAGTAAGAGAAATAAAAGAATGGGTAGAACCGGGTATCAAATAAAGTATAGACTTCGTTAGAGTTTATGATAAGCTTTACCCGTGATGACCTCATTCGGTTCCTTGCTTTCTAGAGGTCACAACAAACACTCTCCTTGCACTACTGGGCTTTGACCTTTCTCGGGACTACCTTTGGTGCCTCTATCCTAGCTCGAATTTGCCTTCTGTGAACGACAAAATCGGGCTAAGTGACCTTCTTCCACAATTATAACATGCTTTGACTACATCGCGCAATTTGACCGATGTGTCCATCCCTCCGTGATTTGAAGCATATGATAGGTGGTCTTTCTCCTTCCTTAACAACGGTGTCTTGTCTTTGACGCCTTTCCCTCATTGTTGAATCTCCTCTTCTTGAAATGTCCATTCTTATTGTTTTGGCCTCGATTACCACCGGTGGTTACCATTTCGGCCTGTTGATTCCTCCACGCTTGTTGTCACCGCTCGATGACTACTCTCACCGGTATTATAATTTTGTCACCGCTTCTCTTTTAGTTGGTTGACTCGTTATCGCTACTTCCACTAATCGAGCCCTATTTACAACATCCGAATACAAACACAGCTTTATGAGAAATAAGATGTTGACGATTCCCGCTTCAAACCTCTTAAAATATTCGCGCCATCCTCTCTTCATTATCAACCAAAGTGGGACGAAACCGTGATAACTCCGCAAATTTTGCCTCGTATTGCGACACGGTCATATTGTTTTGTTCCAACTTGATAAACTCCACCTCCTTCATGTGGCGAATACTTTCGGGAAAGTATTTGTCGTTGAACAGCTCCTGGAACTTCTCCCAAGATATCTTCAAAGACAAAGAAAGTTGAGTACGCTTTTACCGATTCCCACCAAAGAATCGCCTTCTCCGCAAATATAAAGGCGGCAAATAGAACCTTTTGCTCCTTGGAGCATCCCAAGACATCAAATATCTTGGTGATCTACTTTATCCATGCTTCCGCCATAAGTGGTTTTGGCTCTCCCTTAAACTCCGGTGGTCCCAGCTCCTTGAACTGTTTAGCGGTGACCGCCCGAGAGTTTCCAGTGTTTCCACCTACGTTTTGGACAGGAACCACTCTCGCCTGCTGTTGCATGAATTGTATAAAGCCTCTGAACATTTTATCATTCATCATTTGGTCATTGTTGTTATTTGCATGAGGATTGTCGCCTTCCTGATGCACATTATCCTGATTATTGATATGTGGAATCAACGATCACAGGCTCTCCATTGCTATTCTCAACATTCTCAGATGTCATTTTTAGATACTGCCATAAAACAAAAGGTTAATTGACATGTAACATATTATCCCTATATTCTGACCGACTAATAAAATAGCACATAACTTAGGTAGGTCATACTAGCGAAGGAATTCCCCGCCTCCCCCTCCTAGTACTATTCTCACATCTTAGCCGTGGATCATATCCCTAAGCTTTTATACTAACCGTGACGCCCCCAAAATTAGGTATACATCACCCATCTTGGGTCGCCAGATACATGGTATGTAATTCAAATACAACTTAGTAATACAACTGTCGTGTACAATACGACAAAAACATAAACTGTGAGTTTGAATACAAATATTGTCTACTAGAGATTATACAAACTCAAAAGGAGTCCTCATTACAATTATTATCACACTATTTCACGTAATAGTGAGGACTACTAATGCTATCCTCTCTGGACCATTACTCCGCTCCCCGACTCGTCCCAAATATATTCTCATTTCTGAAGAGAATAAAGAAAGAAATGGTGAGCTCAACTAGCCCAAAGAAGAAATATTATGACTAAGATAATGCGTAATAAATTATCATTAGCCTTCAACAAAGTTAAACCGATAAAATATAATAAACATCAAGTTTAATCTGCGGTGGAACCAAAGAATCCATTAAAAGAGTCAAGTAGAAAATAAAATCTACTATCTTTTATGATTTAAAAGGTTTTTCATCATCATATATAGTGAGACTCGACAATAAATATTCCACATCATCGAATCACCCTTGCACTACGGCCAATGATATTCTTTAGTATCACGACCACAATTATCCATGCACTACGGGCCAAGAATATTTATGTATTCATTAATGGTAATGATCATGCCAACAACTATCCATCAATGCACTACGGGCCAATGAGGATTTTTACCAAATCATTTGTAACATTACGGTCATGATTACACTGAATAATCCCTGGTCATAATCATACCAAGTCCATCTATGCACTACAGGCCATAAATGACTTTAAAAAAAATATAAATATGAGGATGATGACAATGATATAAGAATTCAATAAAACAAGTTCAAGAATTAATTTATCCAGGAACCAATAACATCCAAACTGTCAACATGATACTGCTTTGTAGAGTAAAATTCAAGAATACTTAGAAGAATATTTCTATGAAAGGATATTGGATGAAGCGCAAATATCAAGGATATTCTACTAATTTCATGGAGTATAGAAGTCAAAACTTTAACCAACTAAGTATAATAAAGAATGGAATAACAAAAGAAATCACCATGCATGCGAGATTTCACATAGACAAAGTTATTCCAACGTAATAATAATAACGGAAGTCGTCAAAAAATTTGCAAAACGATGTGATGTTCCAACAAAATAATAAAAGATTTTAACCAGTCCGTGTAAAACACACGCATGTGATGTTCCAAATAATAATAATAAAGATGAAACCAGTCCTGTAAAACACACGCATGTGATGTTCCAATGTAATAATAGAAGAATGTCACCAAGTATAGGTAAACTCACGTATACAAAAGTTATTCTAATGTAATAATAAGCAATGGAATAACAACAGCTTCTTCTTGAATAAGAAAGAATAACACCTCTTACTTTAGTAGGAGATTGAATACTGCAGAGTGTAATAACAGAATACTCTTCTTCTTTCTCTTATTCTCTATACTTTCTCTACTATAGCTTGAATGAATTCGTGAAAAATAATGAAGCACTAGGCCTCTATTTATAGAAGATTTCTAGCTTAAGACTTGCCATGTGAAAAGGCAAGTGGCTTGACAACCCGGTGATGTGAAAAGAAAAGTGGTTTGACGCTTTTGTAATGTGAAACGACAATTGGTTCGACGCTTTAATGTGAAACGACAAGTGGTTCGACGCCTGTAATATAAAACGACAAGTGGTTTGACGTCTGGTAAAGGTAATTACTATTGAGATCTGGTAAAGGTAATTACTATTGACGTCTGGTAAAGGTAATTACTATTGACGTCTGGTAAAGGTAATTACTATTGACAAAGAGACTTGGAGATGATGACATATGGGCCCCCATAAAATAACCAAACTTACCACAAACGTCTCCATAATGCACTTTTTATATACATCAAGGATTGAATAAATATTACCACAAATTATTTTATTTTTAATCAACACATATTAATCTTTCAACAATTATTAATCATTTATAACTTGTCGTCTCAATTATTGATTTAATAATATAACATATTATATGATGATATCTTTGTGACAATAATTGAATCAATAATATAAGAGATATGATGCAGCAATTATTGTAGCAATAATTGAGTATAGCAAAGTGACTTCTCACGTAAGCATCAATAATCAATACCGTGTGCTACTATGCAACCACAAGTATTACTGTACTTTTACTACCGGGTAGTTCAACAGTTTTAACGGTAACACCTCCGCCGTTATTTTTATAGAAAGATAATTTTGTCGTTTTCTAACTACGACAATACTTCCGTTATGGGGTCCACCAATGATTGAGCCGTCGTACGAATATTCCTCGACAAAAAGAATATTTCCCGACCAAACGAATATTTTATAACAACTTGCTTACTTTGTAAAATTTATAAATATTATCCACAACTATAACATTATATCAAATTTATTCCATAATATTCAAATGTGAGGGTAATGTGAGGGTACCGACTTGAACCAAACAAGACTTATAAACAGTGGATGTAATGAAGGTTTCTCCCAATGGAGTTTCCACAGATAAGTCAAAGTCTAAATTCTCCGGAGTCAAATTTAATCGATGAACGCAAGTAGGAGAAATAAAAGAATGGGTAGAACCGGTATCAAATAAAGTATAGACTTCGTTAGAGTTTATGATAAGCTTACCCGTAATGACCTCATTAGGGTTCCTTTCTTTTTGGGAGGTCACAACAAACGCTCTCCCTTGCACTACCGGCTTTTGACCTTTTCTCGGGACTGGCCTTTGGTGCCTCTATCCTAGCCGAATTTGCCTTGGGTGAACGACAAAAATCGGCTAAGTGACCTTCTCTTCCACAATTATAACATGCTTTGACTGACATCGCTTAATTTGGACCGATGTGTCCCTCCTCTCCGCATTTGAAGCACATGATAGGTGGTCTTTCTCCTTCCTTAACAACGGGTGCTGGTGCTGACGTCTTTCCATCATTGTTGAATCTCCTCTTCATGAAATGTCCATTCTTATTGTGACACGGTCATATTGTTTTGTTCCAACTTGATAAACTCCACCTTCTTCATGTAGCGAATACTTTCGGGAAAGTATTTGTCGTTGAACAGCTCCTGGAACTTCTCCCAAGATATCTTCTGTGACGCCCCCAAAATAGGTATACATCACCCATTCTGAGTTATCAATACATGGTACAGAAACAACTACAACTTTATTATTACAACAAGAAAAGCGTGAGTTTGAATACAAATATTATCTTCAGACAATATCTTTACTCAAATAAATCCTCATCACATTTATTGATACATTATTTTACAAAAATGGTGAGGACTACTAAACAACTTTCTCTAGAACCTTCATTCCATACCCCAGACTGTACTCGTTATATTCTCGCCTCCGAGAAGAAAAATGGAACAAAAAGGAAAAGGGTGAGCTCAACTAGCCCAAGTAAAGAATATTATGACTAAGATAATATACAACAAATTATCGTTAGTCTTCAACAGGAAAAATCTACTAGAATACAATAGACAACAAGTTTTAAATCAATATTAGCATAGGAAATAATAATTCATTAGAAGAGTTAAGTAGAGAATGCAAACTACTATCTTCTATGTGTATGAATTTAAAAGTTCATCGTCATCTTTTATCCCCAGAACATCAATCAATATATATTTGGAATCAAATATTCATCTTTGCCTTCTGAGCCAAAGATATTCATCGATTAATTCATGTTCATCTAAACACTGCTAATCTTTTGCACTACGGGCCAAAGATATTCATCGAAATCATTCATCTTTGCACTAAAGGCCAAAGATATTCAATAATATCATCATTTAAGACTGAGGATGATGAAAAATATTTTTAAAGAAACGAATCCAATGAAACAAAATGACAAGGATTAAGGATTAAGGATTCGTACTTTGTTTTATCCACGTCCAAAAATACCTCAAAAATAATCATAGTGGTGTAAAATTCAAGAATGATCAAAACATGGATACAATCAAAGCTAGTATCCAGAATAGATATTTTGGACGAAAAGAAAAATTTTCATTTTTCGATGAATAGTCTTGAATATTCGGTGAATAAGATCAGTATCGTGAATAATTAATATATCGTGAATAGTAACCTGCATACTAAAAGTTCCAAATTTGATAAAAAACTTGAGATCAATATTCCAAAGATAATGATATTGAAGAAATAATATCATTACGAAAAAAATAATATCCCTTACTTTGAAAGAGACAGTCTTTAACTGGAATCTTTGGATATAGGCTATAACTTGAACTTGCACCGTATAGCAATACTCAAAGTATACTCAAAATACTCACAAGAATAAACTCGATAATATAGAGAGAAAACTTCAATTTACGGTTTGATTTTCAATTCTAACCTATGCACTATATTTATAGGAAAATGCTTAGAACACCAAAGTAAAAATTTAATAAATTAATATTAAAATTTTTCCACAACTTCATCGCACACTAACAATCTGAATTCAGCCTCCTAATCACATGTTAAATGAGTTTCAAAAATGAAAAAACGTTTTTGTAATTAAAAATATTTTAAACTTCCAAAATCAATTATTTGAACTTGAAACTTCAATAATTCATAATAAATAGCCTTTTAGCGGAAAATTGAATCTTGCGAGTGTTTATAGGAAATTCAATTCTCTACAACTTTACGTGAAGAAAGGTTTTCCAAATTCCAAATGTAAATTGATCGAAATCCATAAATCAGGCGATTTTACAAAAGTATGATCAAATTTCAATTCGAAATGGGGTCCACCGAACATAAAACATGCTTTAAATATTTTTGGTAACAAAAATACTCCTCCTCCACATATACTCATATATCCCACATTCATCGTAAAAATATCATCATTATTATATTATTAAAATATAATAATATATTTAAATAAATTATTTTATCGAGAAAAAGACAAAATTTTAATTTTCAACAATTGTCACATTAAAATTTTCTCCATCTATATCCACATAAAATCAATATTTTCCTCATCATATGAATCAATAATTAATTATTCACAAATAATATTACGGAAATCACAATATTGACAACCAGGCGGTTTCTGGAAAGAAGGGCTTTCCAATAAGAATTTCTCTCTTCTTGCGGCGCAATTAGGTGACCAAACCTCTCTTAGACGTAATTTTCTAGACATTGCCAATAATGTTATCTAATAATATTATTCGGATAATATAAATTATTGCTTCGATAATGAAAAATCTTGTGTAATGACAATTATTGAAACAACAAAGAATATAAAATATCAACGCAGTGAATTATTAAATCAATAAAATCTTTGAGCGGTAATTCTCAGAACCATTATTGAGTAGTGCCTTCTTACGTAAGAATCAATAATTGGTGCAATACCGAAGTGTCTTCTTGTGTTTTAACCACCAGGTATTTTTAACGATAATCTGCGAATAACTACTGCTGATTATTTTTAAACAACTTATATTTGTCGCTTTCTTCATCCAATCGCTTTCAGTTATGGGGCCCACAAAGATCTGCTACTGCCGCATTTAATATTCCCAAATGAAAGAAGAATATTCCACGACCAAACGAATATTCCCCGACAACGATGAATATTTTATAACCACTTGCTTATTTTGAAATATTTGCGTATTTTACCCATAACTATCCACATTAATCAAATCAACCCTTACTATTTCAAAATAATAAATTAGAGGAAATTAAATTTCATTAATAATAAGTTGAGGTCTTACAACCTCCCCTCCTTATGAAATTTCGTCCTCAAAATTGACGTACGTACCTGGTGTTTCGAAAAGGTGAGGATACCTCGCTTTCATTTCCGTTTCCAATTCCCAGGTCATCTCCTCTATAGCATGATTCCTCCACAAAACTTTAACTTGTGGTATGACCTTTGTGCGTAGGACATGCTCCTTCCTATCCAAGATCTTGACAGGTACCTCTTCGTACGTTAAGTCTTCGGCTATCTCGTCCGGTTCTAACTCTATAACGTGGTTCGGGTCTTTCACATATTTACGAAGTACCGATATGTGAAACACATTATGAACACGAGACATACTCGGAGGTAATGCGAGTCTATAGGCTACATTTCCTACTCGGTCAAGAATTTGAAATGGACCAATAAATCATGGATTGAGCTTTCCTCTCTTCCCAAATCTTGTAACTCCCTTCCATGGAGCAACTCGCAATAATACATGATCCCCTATACTAAATTCCACGTCCTTTCGATGAAGATCCGCATAACTCTTTTGTCGATCTTGTGCCGTTTGTATACATTGTCGAATCATTTGGATCTTTTCGGTAATAATCATCTTAACTTCGGGTCCCAACAATGTTGTTTCACCCACCTCATCCCAACATATTGGAGAGCGACACTTTCGTCCCATATAATGCTTCAAATGGAGCCACACTTTATACTTGCTCGATAACTGTTGTTGTAAGAGAATTCCACCAATGGTAAATACTTATCCCAACCGCCTTTGAATTCTAGGACACGAGTCTTAATAGATCTTCAAGAGTTTGAATAGTCCTCTCGATTGTCCGTCCTGCTGAGGATGGTATGCGCGCCCAGATCAATCAGAAATCTGTGCCCATAGCTTTTTGCAAGCTAACCCAAAATCTTAAAGTGAATCTTGGGTCACGATCCAAAACTATGGATATCTTGGCATGCCATGCAACCTCACAATCTCATTTACATATATACTAGCAAGACGTTCAAGGAATAAGTCTCCTTATCGGCAAGAAATGAAGCGGACTTGGTTAATCTATCAACAATAACCCAAATGGCATTGATGCCTTGAGAAACCGTAGGAAGACCCGAAACGAAATCCATGGTAATGTGTTCCCACTTCCACTTCTAATCTCAAGTGGTTGCAACGGACCCTTAGGTACTAGATGCTCGCCTTTTTACACGCCGACAAATTAAGCACATCGAGATAAACTTTGTAATCTCTCTCTCATATTGTTCCACCAAAATGTATGTCAAGATCACGATACATTTTAGTATTTTCGAGAATGGATTGCAAATGGTGTATTGTGTGCCTCCATCATAATCTTGTACTTCAAATCGAGTCGTTAGAACACAAAGTGCAGGTGGACTCAAGTATTCCTTCTTCATCAATTCTTGCTTCCTAATAACACCTTCTTGCTTTTCTTCTTCATACGCATCGCCATTTCCGAGTCGGTGGCTTGAGCAACCTTAACTTTTTCTATTAAAGTTGGCTCTATCGCGTATACTTGACATCATCGCACTTTCGTTCGCAGCATATGATCTTCTACTCAACGCATCATTTACCACGTTAAACTTTTTTCGATGGTATTGAATAGTGTGGTCGTAATCTTTCAATAGCTCGAGCCAACGTCATTTAGCATAATGAGTTCTTTTGAGTGAAAAAATATTTAAGGCTTTTATGGTCCGAATATATCTCCACTTTCTCCCCATATAGATAGTGCATCCATATCTTTAAGCGAAAACGATCAATGCGCTAACTCTAGATCATGAGTAGGATAATTCCTCTCATACTCTTTTGTTGTCGCGAGGCATAGGCTATGACTTTCCCACGTTGCATGAGAACACATCCTAACCCTTTGCACAAGCATCATTTGAGATAACAAATCCATCCGTACCAAAATGGTATTGTTAGAACAAAATTAGAAATGAGTCTCCTCTTGAGCTCTTGGAAACTCTTCTCGCATTCTTCGCTCCAAATGTATTTTGTATCCTTCCGAGTTAAGCGGGTTAATGGAGTAGCGATTAGAAAACCTTCCACGAATCTCCGATAATAACCAAATAAGCCCAAAAGCTACGTGACTTGATCCACCGACTTTACCGCTCCCAACTTTGTATTGCTTCAATCTTCACCCGGATCAACAGATACTCCATGTTTCGACACCGACGTGCCCAAGAAATGCTACTTCATCAAGCGAACTCGCATTTCTTTAATTTGGCATATAGTTTGTTTTCACGGAAGCCTTTGGAGTACCGAAATTTCAAATGGTGCTTATGATCTTCACGACTTTTGGAATATATGAGGATGTCATCAATAAAGACAACAACGAATCGATCCAAATATTCCTTGAATACTCGGTTCATCATATCCATGAAAGCCGTAGTAGAGCATTAGTCAATCCGAAAGACATGACTAAGAATTCATAATGCCCGTCTGAAAATCTTGGGGCGATCTTTGGAATATCCTCGGGTTCTAATCTTGATTGATGATATCGAGCGAAGATCGATCTTTGAAAAGAATTGTGCTCCTTGCAATCGGTCAAACAAGTCATCAATACAAGGTAGAGGATACCTATTCTTGATGGTGACATGGTTCAATTCACGATAGTTAATACAAAAAGTCGCATACTACCGTCTTTCTTCTTTACGAATAAAAACAGGGAGCACCCCAAGGAGATGTCTTAGGATTTAATGAAAATGATGTCCAACAACTCCCCAGAGTTGGACCTTTAACTCCTGAAGTTCAATAGGAGCCATTCGATATGGGGTTTTAGAAATGGGCTTTGTACGGGTTCAAGATCAATAAAGAATTCAACTTCACGCTTACGGGGGGTAGGCCGGAAGTTCTTCAGAAATCGTCGGAAAGTCAATAACAACAGAATATTATTCAAATTTGGCGTGTCTTTATTCAAATCCATAACATGAGCTAAGAAAGCTTGACATCCGTTTTTCAATAAACGAATAGTTTTATGATTAGATATGATGTTGATTAATTTTAATGGTTTAGTTGCTTGAATTAAATAACAACAGGGTTGGTTAGAATATGAAAACTAACAACCTTACGAAAACAATCAATTTTGGCATGATAAGTAGTTAACCAATCAATCCCTAAAATCACATCAAAAGCAAGTATCTTTAAAGAGATAAAGGTCAATGGTAAGGTGATGGTGCCAACTTGAATCAAACAAGATTTATAAGCAGATGGATATGATGAAAGTTTCTCTAACAGAGTTTCCACGAGATAAGTCAAAGTCTAATTTCTCCTGAGTCAAGTTTAAACGTTGAGCACAAGCAGAGAGATAAATGAATGGGTAAAGACCCCAGGTATCAGTAAGGTATAAACTTGCAGAATTTATAAATAGCTTATCCGTGATCACCTCGTTTGGGTTCCTCGCATTTTGACCCGATCCACAACAAACGCTCTTCCAGAACCGATTGACTTTGACTTTTCTCGGGACGGTCTTTTGAGTCACCGTCCCCCATTGAACTAGGTTTCGCTATCGTCTAATCTCGAAGCGATATGTCCTTCCTTTCCACAATTATAGCATACCTTGAACTGTTGTGGGCGCTTTGGATGATATGTCCTTCTTTCCGCATTTATAACATATAATGGGTGGTCGTTCTCCTCCTTAGAACCGATTGTTCTAAGCACTCATCGTCTTCACATGGTCGTTGTTAAATCTCCTCTTTTTAAATCTCCTCTGACTTTCCGCTTTTTCTATTTTCATGGCCATGATTACCACCGAGTGGTTACTATTTTGTCATCTTTTTCTTTCTCCTACCGGTTATCGTTGTTTTGTTGATCGCTATCTCCTAGATTATCCTCACTTTGTGGTCTCTCGGTTGACCGTATTCGTTATCTCGCTCTAATAATTGAGCCCCATTTACAACATCTGAGAGAGAGAAAATTTATGAGAAATGAGATCTTTGGCGTATCTGGGTTTCAAACCTCTAAGAAACATCCGCGTCATCGTTCCTCATTCTCCACTAAATGAGGTACAAACTCGGATAACTCTGCAAACTTTGCCTCGTCTCGAGACAATTGCCATGTTGTTTTGTTCTAATCGATGAACTCCACTTCCTTCATATGAATGAACACTTTCGTGGAAAGTATTTGTCATTAAATAGTTTATGAAATGTCTCCCAAGACATGCTGAGTGCGGCTGGATGGGTACGTTTCACAGACTCCCACCAGTAGTCTGCCTCGCCACGGAACATAAAGTTGGCGAATGGAACCTTCTGTTCCTCCGTGCATCCCAAGACATCGAATATGTTGGTAATTTGCTTGACCCATGTTTCCCCCATGATCGGATCTGGCTTTCCCTTAAATTCTGGTGGTCCCAACTCTTTGAACTGTTTGGCTGTGACAACCCGTGAATTGCTATCATTTCCTCCTGTATTTTGAACACGAGTCTCCCTCGTCTGATTTTGTATGAACTGCAAAAAGCTTCTAAACATCCCTTCGTTCATCATCTGCTCAGTGGTGTTGTTCACAGGAGGAACATTGTCGACTGTTATTGCACGTTCTCTCTCGTTGGTGAGTCAAAGGCGCTCTCTCACGTCTCATTTCCACTGTTAATATTCTCAGTCGACAATCTCAAATATTGTCATAAAACAAGGGTTAATTAAGGAAATCAATATATCACATAATATCCCTATATACTTACCAACTAACAAATAAGCTTAGGTAGGACACACTAGCGAAGGATTTACTTCGCCTCTCCCTCCTAGTTCTATTCCCCAATCTCCGCTGGAGATCATATCCCTAAGCTCGATACCAACTGTGATGCCCCAAAATAGGTATACATCACCCATTACGAGTTGTCAATACATGGTGCGTAAACAACTACAACTTTATTATTACAATAGTAAAAGCGTAAGTTTGAATACAAATATTATCTTCTGTACAATATCTATACTCAAATAAATCCTCATCACATTTATTGATACATTATTTTACAAAATGGTGAGGACTACTAAACAACTTTCTCTAGAACCTTCATTCCATACCCAGGCTAAATGCTCATTTATATTCCCGCCTCACGAGAAGAAAAATGGAACAAAAAGGAAAAGGGTGAGCTCAACTAGCCCAAAGAAGAATATTATGACTAAGATAATATACAACAAATTATCATTAGTCTTCAATAGGGAAAAAAATCTAATAGAATACAATAGACAACAAGTTTTAAATCAATATTCGCAGCGGAAATAATAATTCATTAGAAGAGTTAAGTAGAGAATGTAAACTACTATCTTCTATGTATGAATTTAAAAGTTCATCGTCCATCTTTTATCCTCGTAACATCAATCAATATATATTTGGAATCAAATATTCATCTTTGCACCTTCTGGGCCAAAAGATATTCATCGATTTAATCATGTTCATCTAAACACTGTTCATCTTTTGCTACGGCCAAAGATATTCATCGAAAATCATTCATCTTTGCACTACAGGCCAAAGATATTCAATAATATCATCATTTAAGACTGAGGATGATGAAAAATATTTTTAAAGAAACGAATCCAGTGAAACAAAATGACAAGGATTAAGGATTAAGGATTCGTACTTTGTTTTATCCACGTCCAAAAATACCTCAAAAATAATCATAGTGGTGTAAAATTCAAGAATGATCAAAACATGGATACAATCAAAGCTAGTATCCAGAATAGATATTTTGGACGAAAAGAAAATTTTTTATTTTTCGATGAATAGTGTCGTATTCGTGAATAATCTGTGATCGTGAATAGTCTTGAGTATAATGTGAATAGTAACCTGATACATTAAAAGTTCCAAATTTGATAAAAACTTCGGATCAATATTTCAAATAATGATATTGAAGAAATAATATCATTACGAAAAAAATAATATCCCTTACTTGGAAAAGACAAGATTTAACTGGAATCTTTTGGATATAGGCTATAACTTGAACTTGTACCGTATAGCAACCCTTACTATTTCAAAATAATAAATTAGAGGAAATTAAATTTCATTAATAATAAGTTGGGGTCTTACATCTTGATCAAAGAAGTTGAGTACATTTTACTGATTCCCACCAAGTCTGCTTCTTGTAAGAACATAAAAGGCGTAAAGGAACCTTTTGCTCTCGGAGCATCCCAAGACATCAAATATCTTGGTTATCTGCTTTATCCATGCTTCCGCCATAAGTGGTTTTGGCTCTCCTTAAACTCCGGTGGTCCCAACTCCTTGAAGGCTGTTTTTGCGGTGACCGCCGAGAGTTTCAATGTTTCCACCTACATTTTGAATGAGGAGGCCGCTCTCTTTGTTGTTGCATGAATTGCATAAAGCCTCCTGAACATTTGATCATTCATCATTTGGTCGGTGTTATTGTTTGCATGAGGATTGTCGTCTTCTGATGCACATTATCCCGATTATTGATATGTGGTGAATCAACTGATGCGCTTTGTCTTCCATTCTTATTCTCAATATTCTCGGATGTCATTTTCGACATCTTTGCTACAAAACAAAAGGTTAATTGACATGTAATATATTATCCCTATATTCTCGACCACCAATAAAATAGCACATAACTTAGGTAGGTCATACTAGCGAAGGAATTCCCGCCTCTCCCTCCTAGTACTATTCTCACATCTTAGCCGAGATCATATCCCTAAGCTTTGATACCAATTTGCTATGGCGCCCCAAAATTAGGTATACATCACCCATCTTGGGTGCGCCAGGATACATGATGCAATTCAAATACAACTTAATAATACAACTGTAGTGTATGCAATCGACAAAACATAAAGCTGTGAGTTTGAATACAAATATTGTCTACTAGAGATTATACAAACTCAAAAGGAGTCCTCATTACAATTATTATCACACTATTTCACGAGAATAGTGAGGGACTATAATCTTATTCTACGGACCATTACTCAGTTCCACAGGCTAAATCACATTATATATTCTCATTTCACAGAAAACGGTGAAAGAAAGGGTGAGCTCAACTAGCCCGATAAGAAATATTATGACTAAGATAATGCGAGAATAAATTATCATTAGCCTTGACGATGTTAAGCGATAAAATATAATAAACATCAAGTTTAAGCTGCGGTGAAACGATAATCCATTAAAAGTCAAGTAGAAAATAAAATCTACTATCTTTTCTGATTTAAAGGTTTTTCATCCTTTGTTATAGTGAGACTCGACAATAAATATTCCACATCATCGAATCACCCTTGCCTCTGACCGAGGATATTCTTTAATATCACGACCATAATTATCCATACCTTCTGGGCGAAGAATATTTGTGTATTTATTAATGGTCATGATCATACCAACAACATCCATCGATGCACTACTGGTAGATGAGGATTTTTACCACATCATTTGTAATATTCTTTGTCATGATTACACGAATAATCCACAGTCGTAATCATACTAAGTCCATCATGCACTACTGGCCCACGAGATGACTTTAAAAAAATATAAATATGAGGATGATGACAATGATATAAGAATTCAATAAAACAAGTTCAAGAACTAATTTATCCGAGGAACGATAACATCAATTTATCGACATGATCTTTGCTTTGTAGAGTAAAATTCAAGAATACTTAGAAGAATATTTCCATGAAAGGATATTGGATGAAGCGCGAAATATCGAGGATATTCTACTAATTTCATGGAGTATAGAAATCAAAACTTTAACCATTTAGGTATAATAAAGAATGGAATAACAAAAGAAATCACCGTGCGTGCGGTACTTCACATGAGCGAGTTATTCAGCGAGAATAATAATAACGGAGCGAGGTTAGGAAAAATTTGCCAAGCGGGATGTTCAACGAGAATAATAAATAAAGGCGGAACCGGGTCGGTGTAAAATACCTGAGCGAGGATGTTCCAGCGAATAATAATAAAAAAGCGGAACCCGGTCGATGTAAAACACACGAGGCAGGATGTTCCAGCCAGAATAGTAATAAAAAGCGGAACCGGTCCAGATATAAAATACCGACAGACGAGATGTTCAGCGAGAATAATAATTAAAGGCGGAACCGAATTAGGTGTAAAAACACCTGAGCGAGATGTTCAGCGAAATAATAGAAGAATGTCACTAAGTATAGGGTAAGCCGCGTATCTGAGTTATTCAGCAGAATAATAAGCGATGGAATAACAGCAGTTCTCTTACATGAATAAGAAAGAATAACACCTTACTTTGGTAGGAGATTGAATAAGGGTGTTATTCTTTGCATTAATGAAAGAATATTCAGTTATTCCATTATTATTCATTGAACATCTTCTATGCTTACTTGATTATTTTGGAACATCATTCATTTGTGAAACTGATTCCATATTTATCTTGTTGGGCTTTGATTGTTCTGAACGATTGATGAATTCTTTGCAATTAAACTTGAATGGTGTAGTGATTTTGACTATTTATGTTCAATAAACGTAGAGACTGATGCAGTGATGGTCTGAGATGGTGCATTAGTAGTCCTCATTTGATTACGTGAAATAGTGTGATAATAATTGTAATGAGGACTCCTTTTGAGTTTGTATAATCTACAGTAGACAATATTTATTAAACTAAACTCGATTTTATGTTTTGTCGTATTATGCTGACGTACGATTGTATTTGAATTCATGTATCATATATATAAAGCGATCCAAGATGGGTGATGTATACCTAATTTTGGGAGCGTCACACAACTCATATTAAAAATAGTTAATATAATTTTAGTTCTTAAATAGAACCATAATCATATTTTGAAAACTAAAATCAACTCATAACTATATTTTGCCAAGCCTAAATACATGACATCGGACGTCAATAAAATTATAGGGAATCGGACACGTATAATACAATATGCATGTGTCATGCATGCATGTTTCTTGTAAATCTCACCCTCTCAACTGCATATATATACACACACATAATTAATACTTAATAGGTGGTGTGACTGTGCTCCATGTCATATAATCCATAACTGGGTAAACATATTATGATCGATTGGTTTAGGCCCCTGTGCGCCATCTTTTTAAACATATGCTTCTGATCTGCACGATGAAAATAATTAAATAGAAGTTATATAAAATTAATACTAGATCAAATTAACGAGTGGAAAATGATCTGATTCTTAATGATGGGGTGAAAGATTGATTTGCTTTCTAATTGATTGAGTGTTTATGAATTGAAAGATACGTACTACAGCCTGTACAAATCAAGTCGTGTAGATAAAGAAGTAAGAAATCAAATTTCCAGCCACCCAAACAGAAAAGCGAAAAAGATATAGCAGAGCATTACCAATAGTTAACTCCCTTAAGAGTTCTATTTGCCAATATTTATTCACAAAAAATAAAAATAAAATAAAATAAAATAAAATTTGATTGTAGTTTACATGACATAATGTTATCACTGCCAAATTAATTAAGGTGGTATATATAATTAATTAGACATGAAATTAATTTTTCCAAATTAATTTTTGCTAAAATCTGATCTTAATAGTATGCATGTTGGTTATGGGTTATGGTTGGTTAACATGCATACTTTTGGTTATGGGTTATGGGTTGGTTTTGATTTTCAAAATATGGTTAACTGTATTAATATGATTTTCAAAATATGATTAAATCTCCCTAAAAAAATATTATGTTGGACGAATTTGCTAAAATCTGATCTTAATTAGCTTAGACTACCATATCGTCCTCCATGCATGCAATGAATTACAGATTTTCTACATTGATATTAGTTTAATTAACTTTTACGATACATGCAAGGTGATAAATCACTCAACTTTGTTCTGCATACAATGGAATTCAACTCGTAAAATAAAATTTAATTTAGGAGAACATAAATCTCAATTGTAGTACATTCTTTAATTATATTGATGGTGAGAGAGACTGTTAATTAATATATCCATTTTTTTTATAAAAAAAAAGTGGATTTGGCGTATGGATAAAATCACTAATACAAAACATAATTAATAATGTTTACTTACGGTACATAGACGTAATAAAGTTTACATCCATTTCATACACGAACGAAAACCAAAAGCAGCTTTTTCTAACCCTAATTTTGCCCAAAAAAATCAAGAATAGACAATGTCACTAAAAGATTTATGTTGGTGTATCTCCAATTGGAATTTTTTATTACAGAAAAACCAACCGGGTGAAAGTGAAGAGGATTATATTTTAAATCTAATAGCCAATGTCCATGCAGGAACCTTGCCCATACAATTAACATAATGGATCATTAAGCTATCAAATGGAGTAGTAGTACATTAATTAATGTTAACTAAAATAATTAATATCCACTTAATGATTAAATAAACCCTAAAATGTTAATATGGAGACACGGGCACAGCACTACTAGAATAGCTAATATGGAGATATAGCATTAGTGGGAGATGCATTATAATTATTTGTGGTTAAAAAACAGACGAGGGTCATATATTTCAATGGAAAGGTGACTTAAAAGGCCTTCTTAATTCTACAAATATTACTAGCTATAAATTAATTTGGTGGGAAAGTGATGATTCTAAGCATTGACATATATTGCGCGCGCAGAGTTATGGATTTGTTATATAAATTAAATTATTATTTGAAAAGAATATATATCTATCTAATAAAATACAAATGATTTTGAATTTCTCGCTCACTCAATAAATCATCTGGGTCGTTCAAAGTTTGAGATAAATCCCACCGTCCATACAGTGCCGGAGACACGGGACCCAGCTAGTATATATATATATATATATCTAATTAACATAACACAACTGTTTTTGAATTTCCCGCTCATCCTAATAAACGATCAGAATAGTCCAAAGTTTAAGATAAACTCACTGTCCATTATATCCTCTTTAACTTCAAAAGATAAAAAATTGCTCTCTCTCACTCTCAGATCCTCCTCATGAGCTCGCCCTCCATCTCCTCCATCAAAACCAAAAAATAAATGAAAAAAAAAAAAAAAAAAAAAAAACCTCTACACAAATTTATGGACAACCTTAAACAATATGTGTTCTCGAACTGAGAGCAGATCTTATATCTCCATTTTATCTGTCCTCCTTTTGTCTCTATTTAAATTTTTAATATCAGGTCTCTTACTTAATTTTAGAATAAATTGATATTAAATAAGAAATCAATTATCAAAAATTTAGATAAGAGACAAAGAAAAGATATATAAAATGAGGACGGAAAATCTGCTCCGGAACCAAAAGGCACCAACATTATTCCTTATTCCCAAGCATTAGGAAAGCCAAGAGGCCAAAAGGCCCAAAACCACCCCTATAACACGCATGCCCTTTAATCACAAGGCATTTCGTGCAGTACTGCCTACATGCATAGTATTAATTAAGCTATAAATACTAATAAATAAAGATGGTGGGCTAGCTATTAGCTTAGTGGAAAACCACAAAAAGGGTGTTCCAACGTCATGCACACTCAAAAAGAAAGTAAAGTAAAGCTACATTTGGATCGATCCATTCATCAGCAAATCCCACTATAACCAGTTCTTCCTTCTTTTTCTTTTTGTCGTTTGAAATACGTACGTACTGCACTGCATATATAAATACAACTTCCTAATAAGATGCGAAAATGATTAAGCGTGAAGTGAAACTTCACGATAATACTATAATCTTGACATACATACGAAATATCAACACGTATCGACATTGTTATTTAATCTTTTCGCGTGTGCGTAAGTGAATTTACCATAAAATTAGTTCACCTCATGCTAATCGAATATCAATAGTACTCTCAAATCGACAAAAGCGTCCACTAGTATGTGTTTATTTTTGTGGCAATGAATCCATACACGTTTTTCAAAGCACCCAAGGGGCGTAACGCGTACCACTAACATAATCGATTAATGTTATAACAATAAGTCTCAACTTGTACATGTAATTATTATATGGAGTATATATATAAACTAACTAATATTATAATGATACGTACGTACGTACGTGTATTTAAATTCAGAGTAATAACGTACATAACCCACCGTGGTCATATGTTTTAGCATGCACTGTCTAAACAAACTACACATTTCTTGATTGGGAATATTCTCCTTACACCGAAAGGAATGATCCAGAGTGGGATCTGCTACTGCTAGCTTCAGTACTGACATGATTAGAATATTGATTAAATAATAATAATAATAATAATTGGGGTTAATTCCACCAATTAATTGATCTGCTACTGCTTCGTTAATTAATTGCACATTTTATTTCCTCTTTTTTGCATAAATACATAACCAAATAAAAGCTACCTAAAATTTTGTTTCGCATTTCAATCAATATTCGTCAATAAAACCTAAACAAATTGATTGTTATCAGCTTCATACCAACTAGAGCATTCCACGTGATTTTTTACTTTAATTGGAGAAACATAAATAGTCAAAATGTACATGTCTCTCTTCTACCACAAATATATATTTTTTACTACACTACACAATTATTTGCGTTGCATTTTTAGTATTTTGTTTTTAAAAAAATTATTATGTTGGACGAATTTTCTCAGTCTAAAATAAGAGTATTTAATTAAATCTCTTTAATTAAATTATTTAACGAGGGGCTAAAATAGTGTTTGGTAAGTTACCTAAAAAAATGTAAAAATAAGCTGGCAAGTATTCACACAAAATATATACAACTAATTCTTAAAAATTGATTAATGATAACTTAATTATGAATAATAGTTTGATGAAATATTTAGAAACAAATTGTATGGAATCCGGATCCGTCTAAACTAGACTAACTTTAATATACAATAGTCAAATTAAATATTTTTTTAAAGGGAGGAGACCAGAGGCCGAACCAAGGGGGGAGGGGGTCAATTGACCTGGTATATATTTGTACTAGTAAGTATTTTTCTTTCTTTTTATAAGTCTAATTAATACGAGTATAGATGCTCTTTATGCTTCTACAATTTTTTGATTTACTTATGAATTCGATCCATAAGCCTTTATATATATATATATATATATATATATATATATATATATGTGTGTGTGTGTGTGTGTGTGTGTGAATGTGTGTATATTAATTCATTCCCTCTAAACAATCAGGTTACATGTGGAGTGATGACCAAAGTATCACTTTTGATTTTTATTTTTATCTCATAATTAATTTTATAGAAAATAACTAGAAATGTTTATATCTTCCTCTCACAACATTGATACTAGTATTTTTTTTTAAAGATAAAATTAATTACCGTATTTCAAGTCACTTTTTATTTTGTTTTAAGACAAATAAAATTTAAAAGTGATTCTTTGTTAGACATCGTAAGTCCGTGGGTATATCCTTTTGATTTGCTTACAAATCATACCTTACAAAATAGGAACACAAGAAACTCTGTTTTTTGTTTGCACGTGAAACTCATATTGTAAATTTTGTTCTCTTATTGGATAATGTGAGTTTTGTGGTAGGAATTAAATAGAAGCCTTTTGCAACATATAATGAAGAGGATATGACCAATTGTGGGTCTGAAAGACATTTGTGTTACTATTAGTTTATTTATTTTTATTTATTTTAAGACGTTGGTATTAGTATCGTTGTTATTATCGTCGTCAGTTGCCGCTATTATAATTCCTATCGTCGCCGTCATAATTTACAAGTATATTTTGACCCTACTCTCAAAAGTTTCTGTTCCGCCACTTGAGGAGACATGACCATCCACTTGTTAATTAGTACACGTCTCTTTTCTCCATGTCTATATCTTGGGATAAATAATATTTTATCGTTTATCTTTGGGTCCGGTTTCATTGTAGTTCTCAAAATTTTTTTATTACAATCGAATAACTTTATTTTCAAAAACTTACAAAATGGTCATTCAGTCAAAAAAGCGTTAGGAATCTTTGATTGTCTTGAGTTGACTTGACTTTTTTGCTTCACGTGGAACAGCAAGAAAAGACAAGCGAATTGGATTATTATAAAGACAAATAGTAAAACTATTAACTACTTCACCTAAACAATTCCAAAACTAATAATAATAATAATTCTAATAATTTCAAAATAATAATAATAATAATAATAAATACTATTAATAGTAATAATTTTAAAATTCTATTTTAAAATTTTTTTAAAAAATTCTGTTAATTTTAAAAAGTCTTTTTTTTTTAAAAAAATGTTTTTAAAATTCAATTTTTTAAAAAAAGTCTGTTTTTTAAAAACGTTAATTTTTATAAAAACAGAATTTTTTTAATTTTTAAAAAGCGTTAATTTTTTTAACTGGACTAATATTTTTAAAAAGTTTGTTTTTTTAAAAACGTTAATTTTTATAAAAACAAAAATTTTAATTTTTTTAGAAAATTAACGTTTTTAAATTTTTAAAAATTTAACGTTTTTAATTTTTTTTAGAAAAGTAACGTTTTTAAATTTTTTTAGAAAAGTAACGTTTTTTAAATTTTTTAAAAAATTAATGTTTTTTTAATTTTTAAAATTAACGTTTTTAAAATTTTTTAAAATTAACGTTTTTTGAATTTAAGAATTTTTTAAAAATATTAGTTCAGTTTAAAAAAATTAACGCTTTTAAAAAAATTAAAATATTATGTTTTTTAAAAAAGTCACGCTTTTTAAATTTAAGAATTTTTTTTAAAACAGACTTTTTAAAAAATATTAATTTGGTTTAAAAATTAACGCTTTTTTAAAAAAACAGACTTTTTTGAAAAATATTAGTTCAGTTAAAAAAATTAACGCTTTTTAAAAATTAAAAAAATCTGTTTTTATAAAATTAATGTTTTTTAAAAACAGACTTTTTTAAAAAATTGAATTTTAAAAAATAGATTTTTTAAAAAAAAACAGCTTTTTTTTAAAAAGACTTTTTAAAATTAATAGATTTTTTTTAAAAATAGAATTTTAAAATTATTACTATTATTATTATTATTATTTTGAAATTATTATTATTATTATTATTATTATTATTATTATTATTATTATTATTATTATTATTATTATTATTATTATTAGTTTTGGAATTGTTTAGGTGAAGTAGTTGATAGTTTTGGTCATTTGTGCTATAATAATCTGCCTGCTTGTATTTTCTGTGCTCCACGTAAGCAAAAAAATCAAGTCAACTTGCACAGTCAGCATTCCTAACGTTTTTTGGAAGAAAAATCGGATGGAATGACCATTTTATAAGTTTTTGAAAGTACAGTTATTCGATTGTAATAAAAAAAAATTTGATAACCACAATAAAAATCGGACCCCAGTACAATGACCAAAACGTTATTTATCCCTCTATATCTTCCACTACCTATATATAAACCTCTGTACTTCCTCTCATTCTTCTAAGCTCTTCTTCTTTTTCCTCTCTCTCTCTCTCATCTTCATTAATTATATTTCTTCCAGAGCTAGCTATAGCTAGTAAGCCTTTCCTATTCCTATGCCATGGTGAAGTTCTCAAAACAGCTAGAAGCTCAGCTCATCCCCGAGTGGAAAGATGCTTTTGTCAACTACTGGCAGCTGAAAAAACATGTCAAAAAAATTAAGCTCTCAAGATCATCAAAAAATACTCAAGATCAATCCTGCGATATCGGCCTCTCAATTTTGGACCCCATTCGATTTCTTGCCAAGAAAATCTCACACCGCCTCTACAATGCCAAGAGGGAAAACCCTGAAATCATAGAGGTACTTACAAAATAATAATTAAAAAAATACTCCAAATATGAATCCATATATGTTATAAGGGTAATGCAAAGTTTCAAATATTTTGTCTCAAATAATATGTCGTCATTACATTGGTTATAAGTACCGAGCATTACCTTGGAAGTTCATTCTTGATTTTCCGGCGAGACGTTTAGATCTAAAATTAATTAAAGGTGGCCAAATTAAAGGTATTACGAATTCGATATGAATAGATTTTCCACGAAAATGGGGTGATTTCCTTTTCCAAGTTTGTCCTTTTTGGCAGACAAAGCTGATTTCTCTTTTACAAAAGTCTTTTTCTCGCCGGAAATTAAGTGAGAAATGCGGTCAGTTCCCGTCATGCTTTAACGCTTTTTATCATGCACAGTTGAGCCTTGAAGTATCCTTAATTTATTAAGTTTCGTCTGGAAACCGAAAGCAATAAAGGTTCTGTTTTCCAATTTAATACGCAACGTGAAGAAAGAAATGCAAACAAATCAAAATATATGGATTTATCATATTTATATTTTTAATTAAAAATAAACTACTTTGCAGGTAAGGAGCATAACTATAGATAGAGAAGAAGATGAAGATCAAGAAATGTATGAAACTGAGCTATCTCAATTATTTTCTGAAGAAGACGAGGTAATTAAATTAATTGTTACACTATTAATACTTACTTATACTTTTTTAATTTCTATTTACTTGGAATGAAATTAATTATATCATTTATGTATTTGTGTTATATATATATATGTACAGGTTAAGCAGTATTTTGCGACATTGGATGATGAGCTTAACAAAGTGAACCAGTTTTATAGGACTAAGGAGAGTGAGTTTCTTGGGAGGGGAGAAATCTTGAACAAACAGCTACAAATCCTGCTGGACCTCAAGCAAGTTTTAAGTGACCGGCGACGTAAAAATCTGTCATCAAAATCCGGCTCCACTTTCTTTTCTCGGTCACACTACTCCTCGTCTGCTAGGAATTCAGATTATTCTGGTGAGTCTATATTTATTTACAAAAATTATAATACTTAAGAAACCACTATTAAACAAAATGTAATATTAACTACCCTCTAATTGGCCTTGTGGTCGCATGAAATATTTTCATAAGGCTGAGGGCAGTCTTGTAATTTTCCCAAAATATATTTGTCAATATTTGGACATAACTTGGAGTATACTAAAGGTCTATATATAACTGTCCGTTACAAATTATATGCAATTAATTAATTACGTACCATGATCTAATAGTTGCGGTGAAAATATATATTTACTACATCTAGTACAACTCCAAAATGATTGCTTTGTGATTTATGATACGTGAGAAGGCATATTATTGAAAACTTAAAGTCTTTAATTTGTCCTCTAAAATCAAAGTCTTATTCATGAGAAAATTAATTATGCTTTTAACAAAAGTTGTTGACTTTAATTTAATTTATTTGGCTTTTAACTAAATATAATCAACAATATTGATTGATACAAATTGATAAGACAGATTTATCTAGTTTCTATAAATGGTAAAATTTAAAACCCATGGGGTTGCTTAACTAATTAATGGACCTAATATAATTCTAGATATAAAGGTATTTTGGGGTCAGGAGATTTCCATTTGAACACCTTTTTGCGTAGTGGCAAGGGTTATTTTAGTACGCAGGAATATATATATATATATATATATATATATATATATATATATAACATTACTCATCATTAATTAAGAGTAAATCGCTTATATGAGCGGCGGTTTTTTCGTTGTTATAAAGATAAAAATCGATTTTCTATTATATAAAGAATCGAAAAAATTGTTGCTATAAGTGATTCTGATTCTTGGCATAAACCGATATTTCCTTTCAGAAATATTGAAAAAATATACACTTAATTTTTTCATATATGTATATAGTTTTTTATTTTTTGAAAGCATATATAGGATTATATAGAAGACTGATTTTTTCCCCTAGACTAAAATGAGCAAGCTACATAACCATCCATGCATGATTAAATTGTGTGCAGTTTTTGTAGTCTCAATGCCAAAACATGCGCATGGTAAGCTAGTGGAGTCCGCTAAAGTATCTTATATATATATATATATATATATATATATATATATATATATATATATATATATTATATCAACTTTTCCCACTTGTTTTCGCTAATATTACGAGGGAATTGATATTAATTTTTATAAGTAAAATTTGATATTTGTATATGTTCTTTCTCACATGGGCGTACACCTATTTACTATTTTATCATTCATATAAGAGAGGTTTTATGAAATTATTAAATAACCATGCATCTGGAAAGATACCTAGGTAGCATTTTGCAGCAAAATTTTAAGTCTTTTTTTTATATATAAAAAAAATTAATGAGAAAAGTTTAGAATCTTTAATTTTATATGTAGGGTTCGAATTTGATTATATATGTATAATCCAAATTCTACGCAAATCCAATGAACATATAATTTGCTATAAATTTTTTTTTAAAAAAAATGTAAACTTGCTTAGAAAAATTAGTTTGACATGTATAAAAATTATATTAAAAAAATATATAAATTAGTAACAATGTTATTATTAATAATCAATTTCATTTCTTAATCGGAAGAGATCAAGAAAATATCAAAATTTGATCTAGTTCAATTCTCAAATCCTTATATATATATATATATATAGGATCAGTCATATAACCCCTTATATTATATTCAGTCAATGAATTAATTGCCACTCTAATATAGATTTAGCGATGGTTTTAATAGATACAATAAAAACGACGGACATATATAATATCAATCTTATTATAAATTTGCAATAATTATGCATCTTATATAAATTTATGTAACAAAAACTTTATTCAGATGCCAAAAAAAGTGAATAAAAACAAGGAATTTACGTACGATTTTAATTAATTATGCAGACAGCGGGACTGATAGTAGCGAAATAGAAACCTCATCACAGACAGATGATGTAATTGCGGCACTGGAAAAGAATGGCATAAATTTTATAAATTCGGCATCAAGCAGGTCCAAGTCGACAAAGAAGGGATCAAAGCCTAAAGTGTCAATGAGGATTGATATTCCGGCTACAACACCAACTCGGACTATATCAGCTGTTACTTCCATGTTGTGGGAAGACTTGGTAAATAACCCTAAGAAAGAAGGGCATGGAGAATTCATTACCCGGAAGAAGATTCAGTGTGCTGAGAAGATGATTAGAGGGGCATTTGTGGAACTTTACAGGGGCCTTGGCTTACTTAAGACATACAGGTATACATACATAATTATACCATATACGCACGCCTTAATAATTCTACGTATTTACCTCAACTACATTCAGACATATATATATATATATATATATATATATATATATATATATGTGACCAATCAATTGTGAATACCATTCCAGCAACCATAATCCTAACTAGTCGTTGATCTCGATATTAATGATCGGGACTCATTTTCTTCGGCCGCTACAACAATAACAAAAGAACTTGTTGCGGCACGGCTAAAAATCAACATACCCTAAAAAGGCAGTTGTCCTAAAAAGTCAGTTCACGATTTGTTATAAAGATAACCTTAAGCTAACAACATTTATTATGACTCATATATATATATATATATATATATATATATATATATATATATTCACATTTATGATGATCAACTCCTAAAACGGGCCGTTACGTAGTACATACATGCATGCATACGTGATACGTTTGTAACTCTTCTTTTAAGAAATTCTTAACAAATTTCCATCTTAGATATATACCATGCAGCTAGCATTTGTCACATTCTTCTAGGCAGTTGCTTGTACGTACGTTACAAAAAAATTAGTTAGGTTTTGTTTAATTATAGATATCTATATATATATTTATGTGTTCTTATCAATTCAATATTTTTGGCAGCTCACTGAATATGGTGGCGTTTACGAAGATACTCAAGAAATTTGATAAGGTAATTAAAGTGGTTAGAACAATTTATTAGTTTCCTAGCTGGCACAGGATACATTTTTAGTGAAAAATTAAATAGAAGTTTCAAAAATGATCTATCATTAGTTAGATGCATTTCTGGTAAATAAAATTGTTTCACGATCAATTTTCGCTTTAAAATATGGTAAAGTTCCCCCACCCCCCCCCCACCCCCACCCCCACCCCCAAATGTTAATTTAACTTTTTCTTGAGGTGAAATAATTACAATGTTTAACTTTCACAGGTTTCCAACCAGGAGGCGTCAGCAAGTTACCTGAAAGTAGTGAAAAGATCCCATTTCATTAGTTCCGATAAGGTAATAAGTTATTTCATGATATATATATATATATAAATATATATAGGGTCAGGATCAGGTAAGGACTCCTTTACTTTGTTAAAATACGGACTTTTTTTTTTTTTTTTTTTTGGTTTTTTTTTTAAATAACTAAAAAAAAAGTTTAATATTTTATGGAATTGAAATTTTTTTCATAATACAATGTTTTGGATGTGATTTGGATACGTATAACAAAACAAGTGTACAGTCTGTGCAGACTGTACCACCATTTTTTGGTATAGGTATTCAAATCACGCCCAAAACATTATATTATGGAAAAATATCAGTTCCATAAAATATTAAATATTTTTTTTTAGTTGTTTTAAAAAAAAACAAAAAAAAAAGGTCCGCATTTTAACAAAGTAAGGGAACCCTCACTTAATCGGTTCTGTATATATATATATGTGTGTGTGTGTGTGTGTGTGTGTGTGTGTGTGTGTGTATCCTCCACATATGCAGCTAGTTAATATGTAGAAATATTATGTGAGTTACATTTTCTTTTAAATTGTTTGCACAGAGAGAATTAAAGTGATGATGTGCTGCAAGTCATATACTTCTCCTACTCAGAATCATGTTTACTAATGCAGAAACTACAATACTCACCTACTACAATAGTGTTAGGTGATGTTTGATAAAAATAAATGAAAATTTTTAAATATATAATTAAAAAAAATAAATTTAAATGAATTGAATGAAGTAGAAATTGTTTGTCTAAAATATCTGAATACATGATATATTTTTTTTGGACTGTTATGAATAATTATTTGCATCCACTAATCAAAATTGATTTGGAGGAATATATCCTAAGTATCGAACAGAGGCCCTAACATGTTTGTTTGTGGCCACATAATTTTACACCAAAAAGATTATTATAGTGAAATTTGAAGGGGGGAAAGAGGATGTTGACCCACACATTTCATAATTAGTGATTGCCATGAGGCTGATTAATGGAAAAGTAATGACATTGTGTTTTTAATAGAATAATCTTACAGACAAATTATTTTATAAATTATCGATGCAGTATCTCTTTCAAAGATATCAATAATGGTGAAAGACTACATTGAAATAATTTGTTGATCAATACGCTGAGGTGGATTATGTTACATTAACAATTTATAAAATATTTATAAAATAATTTGTATATATAGCATTACTCTTTTTTAATAATGGTGACATTAATTTGGTCCTCCTTGGGTCTCTGGTGAATGCATGACGCATGCAATACTTTAGCAAATATACACATTAGCTTTCATCATCACACCATCTCTCAGAAAATTAAAGTGTCACTAATAACCTTTTCCTGCTCCACATTATTTACCATATTTAACCATATAATTAGTAATACTTCCTTAAATCCGTCCCACAAAAATCGTCTCTTTTTGAATAATAAATTTCTCTCCCAACCGATATATATATATATATATATATATATATACTTAATTTTGTTTTACTATGATTTAATTTAAACCCGAGATTTGACTTAAATTATTACATTATAAATATTAATGATCACTACAAAATCACAAAACTTCCCCAAACTTTAAACTGTGAAGCACCACATTACTGAGCAACCACATGTTAATAGATGTACTTGTTCATCGATCTTTGTTCCTTAATTCTTTTTCTTTTCCATTTTTTCTTTCATTTTTTGTAATCGATCAGAGTTAGATAGTGGGTTTATTTTATAGTTTTAATTTCTAATTAATTAATCTATGGGGATAATAAAAATGTGTATATATATTTGTTTTGATTTAGGTGGTTAGATTAATGGACGAAGTGGAGTCCATGTTCACACAGCACTTTGCCAACAATGACAGGAAAAAGGCAATGAATTTCTTGAGACCCCAGCAGCACAAAGATTCTCACATGGTCACCTTTTTAGTTGGTATACATGCATCTCTTCAAATACTCCCTAGCTCCTCTCAATATACAGGATCTTAATTGATTTTTGAAGTCAATTAAAATATTCTTAAATTTAAAATTAATATAAGTTCAGACAATATAATTACAAAAGTTGTAACAATTTAAAATATAGTATTATAAGTTACAAGATTTATAATTTTTAAAAATTAACGAATCAAATTAATTTAAATTTCCATCTCCCGACGTTCTTTGATTGAAAGTTTATTTCTTTATTTATTTTGAAACAGATTGAAAGTTTATTTAATATCGGCTGGCTTCCGATTGGTACTTTTGCAGGCTTGTTTACAGGTTGTTTTGTAACTCTATTTAGTGTATATGCAATACTGGCGCATTTGAGTGGCATGTTCTCCCCTAATACAGAAGTAGCTTATATGGAAACTGTCTACCCTGTTTTCAGGTACATTCTTCTCACATTGCTTCTTTCCCTCGCAATCTTTTACTTTTGCATGTATTCTTCTAATTAAAATGCATTTCTCTTGCTTGCTTGTAAATGTAATTGTATCACTTTTTGTAAAGCATGCCACGGTCGAGACTCGGACAATGCATCGCAAAATTTTCGAAATTCATCTATAGTACTAGCAGCATTGTGCTAAACTAATTAAGATTGTGGAAATTAATGTATGTGTGCAGCATGTTTGCATTGCTAAGCTTGCATTTGTTCATGTATGGCTGCAATTTGTTCATGTGGAAGGGCACAAGGATCAATTACAACTTCATATTCGAATTCCAGCCCAGCACCGCGCTAAAATACAGAGACGCCTTCCTCATTTGTACCTGCATGATGACTGCAGTTGTTGGAGCCATGGTTATCCATCTTATACTACTCTATAATGGCTTTTCACCCCACCAAGTTGATGTCATTCCAGGCATTCTCCTTCTGGTTAGCTACCTACCTATCTACCTACCTACATTTCTTTCATTTAAATCAAATAAATTGCATTTTTCTGGAAAAATTATATTGAAATTAAGTGATAAGAATTCATGCATGACGTACAACCATACTAGCGAGTAGCGACTAAGATGCAAAATTGTACCCGAGTTTATCATTTTGTAGAGAGATATATAATACGTGACTTTATAATACTAGTAAGCCGTTGCCTAAAACGATACGTTTTGAGTTAGTGTTGCATGACTAATTATTATTCACAATTTTACACTAATAATTGTATTTTTAAGGGACCAATTTGTTAATTAATCAAATTCAATGAACGGAAATATCACATGGGCACAAATACAGGAGGGAGGGAGGCTGGGAGGGGGGGTGAGTTTTGTATTATAGTTTATTCTAATTAACTAAGTTTAGTATTGGTACGTACATTAATCTTTTTCTGACATTTTATTTCAGTGTTTCATTACGCTCCTGATATGTCCATTGAATGTTTTCTATCGTCCAACACGATATTGTTTCCTTAGAGTGATTCGCAACATAGTGTGCTCTCCATTTTATAAGGTATGTACGTACTTCACATCTATATTTTTCTCATCATTTGCAATTAAAGAACCATTTTTTGTTATAGGATTAATTAGACAAAGGAATTATATAGAGTTAATTTTGTATTGATATATACTACAATTTGTGCAGGTTTTGATGGTAGACTTTTTTATGGCTGACCAACTTACTAGTCAGGTAATTAAGCTTACACATCCAAGCCTATAATTTTAAGCCTTCTTGAAGATTAAGAAGAAGAAAAAATTAAAATTGTTTGATTTGGACTAAAATTGTACAATTTTTTTTTTTGCGTACAGATTCCATTGATGAGGCACATGGAATCAACAGCCTGCTACTTTCTTGCAGGAAGTTTCAAAACACACCGATACGCAACCTGTAAATCCGGAAAAATGTACAGAGAGCTAGCTTATGTCATCTCTTTCGCGCCATACTATTGGCGTGCCATGCAGGTAAAGAAAAAATTATGGTATTTCTTTCAAAATTGTAAAAGAAATAGTATTAATGTTTGGATGTTAGAGAGAATACAAATAGAAAAGAGAAACAATCAAACACAAGACATAATTTATGTGGCTCACCTCACCTAAAGGTTAGGTTAGGTTAGTTCACGATCAGCTACAAATGATCAGTCTCACTATATATCTTTAAAATTCCGATCCGTATACATAGTATACATTAATCCCTAATTAAATATTCTCTTAATTTAATTGTGAAAGCTGTAACATTATTTTAATTAATTACTAGTGTGCTAGGCGATGGTTTGATGAATGTGACGTGAATCACCTTGCCAACTTGGGGAAATACGTGTCGGCCATGGTAGCAGCCGGGGTGAGGTTAACCTACGCCAGGCAGCCAACAACATTGTGGATGATGATAGTGTTGGTGACATCATTAGTGGCCACAGTTTATCAGTTGTACTGGGACTTTGTTAAAGACTGGGGACTTTTTAACCCAAGATCCAAAAACCCTTGGCTTAGGGATGATTTGACACTAAAGAAGAAAAGCATGTACTACATTTCCATTGTGAGCTAGCTCTGTCATGTCTTAAATTCATTCTCTCCTATATATTAGCTACTACTTAACTCCACGTGATTTAATTGGAACTATATATATATATATATATATATATATATATATATATATATATATATATATATATATAATGAGATGTACATTATTTTCAATTGCAGGCTTTGAATTTTGTTCTAAGAGTTGCTTGGGTGGAGACTGTGTTGCATTTTAACATTGGAATTTTTGAGTCAAGATTGCTAGACTTTTTCTTGGCTTCATTAGAGGTCATTCGACGAGGACATTGGAATTTCTACAGGTACATGCATGCATTTGGCTTAATTTTTCACATAATCCATATATAACTAGCTAGCTAGTACGTATAAATTCATAAGATAGTTAAACGAGAGCTCAGCAGTACTTCCTGACTGACAATATATATATATATATATATATATATATAATATAATTCTGCAGGTTGGAGAATGAGCATTTAAATAATTCTGGGAAGTTCAGAGCCGTGAAGACTGTTCCTTTACCATTCCGTGAGGCAGATTCTGATGGCTGAAATCATTCATCAAGTAGATCGAGCGGAGTGACATGCATGCATGCATGCAGAGCTAGCGACATATTAATTGAGGGGATTGACTCAATTTCACTGCATGTGACAATTAATTATCTTTGTTAGTACTCCTCTCAAAATTCTGGTAGATCAATCCAACACACACGTGAGCTGTAAAGCTTCAAATGTGATGAAGAAAAAAGATACATACATCTACCACCCTAATATTAATGCCCCTTTGTATATGTATGTAATAGTAATATATTGTCAATTGAATGTAGCATTGGCATAAATGAATATTTTTTTAAATTTTATTAATTATTAATAATATATATTTTTATGTATTAACAGTTCGACCATTAGTTGAATTAGTTACCCATCTATCCGATATCTTTTTCGGACATTTAATACTAATAACATGACACCGGTGGTAGGGTCCCACATATTCTATGAATCAATTGTACAAATATTATATATTAAGAGGAGGAGTTATATATTATTTATCAATAAAAATATGTAATTTTATTTATTTTATTATACTTGCAGAAGTTTTTTTTAATGTATGATTAGTATTTTATATATAAGTAGTGTCTCTAAGAATTACTAAATAAAATACTACTACGATACGAACAAGTACGCCAATTTATACTCGCGCTGAATAATTTCACCACCACATTCAATTTCTCTCTACTCGTCCCCTTACCCCTTTCAATCGCCGGAAAACTTCTCAACAGCAACTCCGCCGCCTCAGCATCCTTCGAAATCAACAAGGTGAGGTCATATATCCTGCCTTATATAAGGACATACAATCTGACATAGTTCATGCGTATACATACATATATGCTCCATTTTCCGATCGCAGCAGCTATCAGGTGTTGCATCTCTTAGATACTACACACATATATATATAGCTGATAGATACTAGTATTTGTTAGTGGATAGGAATTACCTGTGATTCACACTTGAAGTCATTGTTAATTTTAATGGATTGTAAACAAATGAGCTGCCGCTTGCAATCTGAAAATTGAGAATTTCTTTTATTCTAATACATCAATATTAAAATTCGTAAATTGGAAGAAATTATTTGTGTTGCAAGTAGATGTCACTATCTAGTCAAATGGTTTGGGATGAATGTAGAATTTCATGACCTTTGCTAGCTTCACTGAGACTAGATATTAATATTATACACCCTCAGAGAAAAGAGGAACATATTTTGTCCGATCCATTACATGTGAGAAAGCAATTAAACCAATAAATAAGTACTTAAAATTTAAAAAAAAGATCCAACAACACCTTTAGCATTCGAGTACTCCAGTAGTAAACTGTTGGCATATGCTACATATTTGTTATCAACACTGACTTTATAAAGCTTTACTAACACTTTGAAACATGAATTTCCTTAGAGAATGCTTCTTTCTTCAACGTCTCTACTATCTTCTTTGAGAGGCAATATGCAGTTGACTGGATGGTGATCATGGGATTCACACCAACAGCACTAGGTAGAACACTAGCATCGCAAACAAAAAGACCTTCTGCTTCCCAACTCTCTCCATTCTCATCGACTGCACCTTCCTTTTCACTGATCCCCATTCTGCAATTCCCTATTTGATGGGCTGAGCAATAGGTTGTCCAATTCTCCTCCATTGACTTTGGCCCTTCAGCCGCATAAACCGTGTCCAGATATTCTTCCAGTTCCTCTGCAGTAGTCCCCTTACATTTGAATCTCTTGCCATCACTCTGATGGGTTCCCACCTCGACAGCCCCTGCTGCTATCAAAATCCTCAATGCTTCCCGCAGCCCTACCTTGATATCCTCTTTGTCCTCTTTTTCCAGTGTATAACTTATCCTTCTTTCTGCCTTGACTTCGCCAGATCCTCGGTCCCTAATCAGCGACATTAAATGAGCAGTTCTAGAATACTTCAACATCCTGTTCTTTAAGTCAAGTCCAGACTCCCAAGGACACAATGCCGCAAATGATCCAGGTAATAGTGCAGGAGCTTCTATTATGGCTCTTACATTGGACTCGGAACCAACTTTATGGACGGATGTGATTATCCCACCCTCGTAGTTTTTTCCTTTGAACTCTGAATTATACTCTGGGAAATACCCCCACGCCATCAAAACTGGATGTAGATGAAGGTTACGGCCAATGTTTTGATTCCTTAACCCACTAGAGATCATAAGAGGGGGTGTCAAGAGAGATCCACATGCTGAGACAGTTACTTTCGCCTCAATATACAGTCTCTTAGAAATGTTTTTGTTCAATACTTTGGCAATCACTCCATGACATTTATTTTCTCTTTCGCTTCCATACTGGTTCTTTTCTATAATAAATTTCTCAGCTTTGCATCCTGTTATGATCACTGCACCACCATCTACAGCATCAACCAGCCAAGTCAACTCAGTCCCTTGTTTATCTCCTAATTTACAACCATAACAGCAAGAACCACAATAATGCGTCTCCGACGAGTTCCTTGCAACTGCTTTAACATCAAGACCAAGTCGTTCACACCCTTTCCGGAGGATTTGATTTTGGAAACCCTCTTCTACGCATTTCTCTGTAACTCCAATTCTTTCACACACTATATTCATTGCAGAATCGTATTGAGGGCTCGTAAAAATTGGGAGTTTGTGGTCTTCGCCCCATTCCTGGAGCACATTCTTCGGTGTTTTGATGCATGCTGACCAGTTAACAGCAGAACCACCACCCACTGTTGATCCTGCGAGGATCGACATTTTCCCGTCTAGAGTTACAAGAATCCCTCCATTTTCATATAGTTGATTCATGGAGGGTCCTTCCAAAGAAGAATAGTCTGTCTTAGTGAAATAATTCCCTTTCTCAAGAACGACGACTTTATACCCGGAACTTGCAAGCACTGAAGCTGCAACACCTCCCCCACAACCGGATCCTACTATCACAACATCACACTTTATCTTGTAACTATCTCTATTATGACCTGTGACCTTGAGGCCTTTCTGGGTGAGGCAACGGACAAGGGTTGACTCAGTCTCAGACATGGTTTCAACAATTCCTTTATCAAGAGGTCGCTCCATTTGGTCTGATAAGTTCTCGTGATTTATGTCTGCATGGTACCCAATGGCTTGCCATACAGGATTATTTGAATTTTCATTAGCCTGTAAAAACAATTTCGAAGTTGAAATTTAATATGGGACTGAAATGCGCTTTTATGACAAAGAAGCAAAGTGGTTGCCTTCTGGAAATCATTCATCTGGAATATATATCAGAATGAAATTAAAAAAACACTAGGTTTATAGTGAACTACTTCAAAATTGTAGAAATTAGCAGAAATAGACAATATGGAGAGAGATTTTCAATAATGGACACTCACACATTGTGAGTGAAAATTTGCAGAGAAATATGAGTGCCTCACATATTCTCATATCATCTCAATATGAGAGAAAAGAGCCCTGCATAACTTTCTCTGTTTTCTTCCTTCCCAAATTGGAAAGAAAACAAGAGAAGAGAAGATCTTCCCTCTTCCTTTTCTTCTTTTTCCTGATTGGTTATCCTCCTATTTCCTTCCCTTATTTTCTTTGCAGTTGTATCTTGTAGCAGTAAAGACTAGCTAACACACTAACAAGTCTCCTTTACATCATTTTACTCTCAAGTTACATCAACAAGCAATAAATCAAGATCACCTTGTCTCTTAAATCCCAATATTATTGGAGAAAAAAATTACTTTCATTTTTCTTACCTTCTTTTTCTGCCCTTCTTTTGTCTTCTTACCTAAACTTTCTCTTCTTTCCTCCCCAATCAAAACTTGTTGAGTAAAGTAAAGTCTTAAAGATTTGCAACTGATTGCAAGAATTATACGTTCCATATGCTCTGGGAAAAATCCATAACTATGTCAAATTTGGTCAAAATTTTGAAGATGTTGGCTCTAAAAAAGTTGATCAAACAAAACATGCTTCCCCCCCTCTCCTCCTCCTCTCCTCCTCTCTCCCTCTTCCTCTCCCTCTCTCCCTCTCCCCTCTTATCTGTACTGTATACTGCCTTGTCACTATTACCAGCTCAGCCTCATAATATCTTCACTTCCTCTATGTGAAAAAGGAAATTAAACAGTTTAAATAGAAATAAATTATTTTCAATAAAGTAAAATTACCCTCCATAACAACTAACTATTTATAGGAAACTCATAATACACCTACTATTTTCTCCTCTGAATCAATGTCGGACACCACAATCTATCTTATAGTTATCATTAATAGGGAGTTGATAAACCTTGTCAGTAGTGATAAGTCTATTTCTATGATATATATGTATGTATGTGTTTGATATATATATATATATATATATATATATATATATATATATATGTGTGTGTGTGTGTGTGTGTGTGTGTGTGTATATAGAACCTGTGTGTGTGTGTGTCATTAATTCCGCCGCTAAAAGGTGTATATATATATAGTAGGTATATGTTGACCATAATTTATTAGGAAGTCAATAATATCTTTTGCCTCCTCTTTGTACAACAATTATCTTTAACAACTCTTTATGTGTTATCTTATTCAAGAATTATCAATCTATTTAATTAATTTTTTGCTCTAAAAATTAGAGTTAGTGACCTATTGTGAAGTCCCATACGTTAAAGAAATATAGCTGATTGTTGGTGTGATGAATAAACTGGTATGCTATTATTGGCTACAGGCTTAAATACTTTGAATTAAACAATACATGCTGCATTAGTTGGTTTCAGATAGAAGTACAAACTAGCTGCTAGCTTTTACAAGAGTATGATCTTTACTTCATAAATCATTTGCTTGCTATTGATGATGAAAGAGAAGGCATTTACTTTATGTTATCAAACTAATTACCTTTCGAAAAAATGTCTAATGTTAGTGTAATAGCAGGTACAATTTGGTTATAAATTTTGATTTTATTTATGTCATGTGCTGTTGGTTCATTTGTTTTATTTTTTAATTATGGAGTTCTTCAAGTTTCCTACTGAACCTAATTTTTGAACAATATATACCTATAATTAATGATGATATTCATGGCTATATATATTTATGGCTACCAATTAGATCATAAGCTGAAATATTGCTAACAAATCAAAGCCAATTATAGTAGGATACATATAACAAATGAATATGTGAAGATATAAACATTTAACAAATGTTATATATTAGAATATAGGCTTACCTGACTGAAGAAAACCAAGAGGCACAAGAATTTGATAAATACGAATCCTAGTCGGATAAGTGTTACAAACCTATTCTTGAACCATTTCTGGACAATCTTCTCTCTCTTTTCCAAAGGAATGAGTGAGAATTTGTTGATGTGCGGCCATTTATCACCAAGACACAGATGTCCACAAAGTAACAAAGTGCCCAGCCTGCTGGACAGAATTCTTACAACTAGTTTGACCACTATCACAGCTTCAAAAAATCCTCTCTTCATTAGAACTTCAGCAACCTGATATATACATATATTGTTCAAAACTGTTATAGCTTCTGCCTGGATATATACATATACAAGTATATACACACACACATATTGAGAGAAAGTGCGAGAGAGAAAGGAGTATTATGGAATTTCTTACTTCATCAGGAACAAGATTTTGAGAGCCAGAAGCTTTGAGGAATGACTGGACTTTTTCCTTGGCTTGGCCACTTATTCCCATATCGTCTAGAGAATTTAGTGTTAGAGGAGGTATAAGAACCTCACAAATGCTAGCCAGTGTCTCCATGTCAGATGAAGAAAATCCATGACTGTACTTAGTTTTTCTCCTTCCATCCTTTAGTAAAGAATGGAACTCTTTTCCCATTCTCTCTCTCTCTCTCTGGGGGTTGAATACTGTGTTATGAGTTTTGCTCTTGCAACTGAAAAAAAGGACGGCTATAAAAAGGCTCGGGGTGAAAAATATAGGCTTAAATATGAATTACTACCCTAAACTATAGGTCATATTCTATTTCGGGAATCAAAGTTTTAATTTTTTTAATTAAGTGATTGAACTATCAATTTTTTCAATTCAGAATAAATCGAGTCACCACGTCGAAATTGCGACGCTACTTTCAAGCGAGCCATCACCAACTGATGTGTAAATAAAAAAAATTATTTTAATATCTATTTACATATTTATTATACATTAAGGACAAATTTATCAAATCACTTATATTAATCATTTAAACTAAATAAAAACAACAAAACTATCTAAAATTTATACCATTTCAAATCAAAAACAACAAAAAATCTAAAACAACAAAATTTAAAATCAACAAAAACTCTTCAATATCCAAAACATTCTAATTTTTTTCTCACAAAGTAATACAGAAAGAACTAAGAAGTAATAAATAATTACAACAATTAAATTCATTAATTTAAACTCTAGTTGCACAAATATGCACAGTTGCATACAAACACCAAACTACCAGAAATTTACCAGCCCCCATCTTTTCCACCACGGCTGGAGTAGCGACAGCCACCGCCACCACCTCCTCCATACCCACCTTCACGTCGGCCACCTCCACCATAACCGCCGCTGCCACCTCCATACCCGCCACCTCCACCTCCACCTCTACCTTCACGGCGACCTCCTCCATAGCCACCGCCTCCTCCGTAATCACCTTCACAACGACCACCTTCAATGGCGTCCCTCATCGACTTCTCATCCTTGAAGGTAACGAATCCGAAAATTCTAGATCTGCCTGTCTCACGGTCATTGATGATATGCACATTAAAAATCATTCATCCATCAGATCTACCATAAAAATGACTGAAATACAGATTTCAACATAGATTTTTATATATAAAACTGAAATCGGAAATCGATCGATCTTTGCCTCATGGAACAGGACGAAGATGAACGTACTCTTCATAAGCGAGCTACCTTTCTTTGATCCTGTAAGGAAGATAACGGAAATGAACTGCTTATGGTGGTCAAGGAGGGTTTAAGGATCTCTTGCGATGGTCATGGATTGCAGATCTAGATCTTCAATATTTGGCTATTGAAGAGTTTTTGATGGTTTTAGATTTTGTTGTTTCAAATTTTTTGTTATTTTTGATCTGATACGGTATAAATTTTAGATAATTTTGTTGTTTTTATTTAGTTTAAATGATTAATATAAGTGATTTGAAGAATTTGTCTTTAATATATAATGAATGTATAAATAGTTATTAAAATAATTTTTTTTATTTACACATCAGCTGGTGATGGCTTCACTTTGAGGGCCACATTAGTAATTTCTGACGTGATGGTTTAATTTGTTGTAATTGAAAAAAATTGATAGTTCAATCACTTAATTGAAAAAATTAAAACTTTGATTTTCGAAGTGGAATATAGCCTATAATTTAGGATAGTAATTCATATTTAAGCCCAAAATATATGAAAATGAATGATCACCTAACACCTCTAAACCTATTTATAACAGTCTAATGTTACAAGAGTCCGGGACTACGGATAGTGAACTTATATTTCCATGTGAACTTCACATAATCGGGAAGGAATTATGTGGAAATATCAAATATAATAATACAAGTTTAAGAGCATTTAGTCTATATATGCTCAACACAAAGGTATGACACTTCTTGTCGGCATATATATAGGTTTTTCTTGTTACAATATGATTTTCATGCCAACTTATAAACCACATTGGGAATTGCCATTTTTTAAGGTACATTTCATGTGCCCCACCTAATTCATAAATTTCTTAAAGTGTTTATGAGTTTGGAGGGAAATGATGAGAATGGATTATAATTTTTTCTTGTCATGTGTTTGAGTTTTAGAAAAGAAGGAAAAATGAGAGAATTTAATTATATTTTTTAACTACATTATTACTATATTATCCTTATATGATTTATTTTGAAAGGTTACTTTAACTAATATAAAATATCTAGCAGCATCTAAATATGTCAATTCCAACCCCAGGAAAACGACTTTGCATCTGAAAATTAGTTTTCCTTCTATTCAATGGCCTTCTTACAGAGCCACAATAATGTTAGTCTAGTCTCTATACGCTTAATTTACACAATCACCTTTTAGTATTTGATGTTAAGAATATTAAGCAGATATTGCTTACATGTATGTATGTATGTATGTATAGTTGAAAATTGGATGACCTTCTGTTTGTTAACATTTTCTAGCAGACAGAAAATTAACTGCCTTGTATTAGCCCTCCATTCTACTGTCCTTGTCCAGTTTCTAGCAGGCTGGGCAGCCCACATATAATCTCCCTCCAGACTTGTGTCTGTGAGTTTGGAGTGACGTGATGAAAAGGAAAAGGAAAAGACGGAAAATAATGAGAATCAATTATAATTTTTTATTGTTATGTTTGTGAATTTTAAAAAGAAATGAAATGAAAGTTTTTAATTATATTCTTCTTTGTGATTTCAAGAGGGAAGGGAAAGGGAAATTATTTTTATTTTTAAACTACACTATTGCTAGCTATATTACTCTTATATATTAATGTAATAAATGGCCTGATTTATTTTAAAAGATTATTTTAGGTAATATAAAATATTTAATTTTCTCATCCCTTCAAACCCTCACACTTTTAGGAGAAAAATTTTAAGACAAAAATAAAATCAACTTTATCTCGAAATCCCTTCTCTTCTTCTCTCATCAAAAACTATCAACAGTCCCGCTTTGCAAATTGTTTTAGGGGGTGTTTGATAAAAACGAAATGAATCTGAATAAAAAAATTTTTTGCTAATTGATATGTCTAAAACATTTGAATAACAAAACTTTATTATTTTACCTCTTTAAAAAAATTCAAAATTGTTGTAAATTCATTACTTAATATAATAGTTTTAAAAAAAAATTATATTTTTTAGTTTTTTTTTTAATTCATTAAGCTGCTCATTCAACCATTTAGCTAAAAAAATCTGACTTAACCATTCAGCTCATCCATCTTATCGATTCAGCCATTTAAATTAAAATAAATTTACTGACCGATTCAGCCATTCTGATTTAGCTCTAAACAAACACCTTTTTAGTGTTGGACCTTTTTAATAAAAAAAAATCACATATTGGCTTTCTATGAATCACATATCCACTCTTTAATCCCCCACCAACTCCTTATATAAATTCAATTTTTTATAACTCCTTAATTTTAAATTTTAAATTTTAAATTATACATCTATGTATCGTTACAAACATATGTTGATGAAATTGCAACCTTTCTATGAATCCATTATATTTGAATATTTTTGCTTATTCAAAAAGTTTAACAAAAGGGTGATTTTTTTATTATTATTTTTTTTGAAAAGTATCTGATTTGTTGCTGTTCTGCTATATTATCATCTACAATTAATGTAGATTTGTTCTATATATATTTCTTAATTATTTTTTTATAATTTAATAATGTGATATGATAATAAAATTATAACGATAAACTTGAAATTTTCAGTTTATTTAATACTATTATCACAAAAATCTCTTTTTGTGATAATTTTTTTTTAATGAATAAAATTGTTTTTTATGAAACACAGTTTTATCGTTCAGCAAACTTTGACAAAATCTAATCCACCGTTGGAGAAATTTTTCAATCTACCAACTATTTTAAATGTCACAAAAATTGGGTGGGCAATAAATTAAAAATGGTGCCCAGTTCCAGAAAACTTGTCCAGAAAAATGATGTCGACAATACCAGTCAGTCAGTAAACCAGGCTTATAAATCCAGGCACCAAAAGTGATACACCATGCTCATCAATGATCTGTGCATGGATGGACCATTGATCAGTTGAGAAATTAATAAGATGATGTTGTACAGAACATTAGACCATCATCTATGGTTTAGTTCATATATATGGTTAATAAGCATGCATAGTATTGATGAAGCGGAATTAAACCATTCATTCCACATCAATTCATCACCTAGTAGGGCACACCATCATCTATGGTTTAGTTCATATATATGGTTAATAAGCATGCATAGTATTGATGAAGCGGAATTGAACGATCCATCCCACATCAATTCATCACCTAGTGTAGACGGGCCCAATAAGTATGTTTGACCACCTCCTTACCTAAAAAGTTAAGGTATTAGGTTGAGACTCTACCATAAATACTCATCATAAGTATCATACTTGAGTATTCTCATCATTAAGCACACTGTTCTTGGGCCCATCGAACCAGGAATTGAATGATCCATCCCACAGTAGGGCACACCTGTGTAGACGGGCTCAATAAGTATGTTTGACCACCTCCTTACCTAAAAGGTTAACCTATTAGGTTGAGACTCTATCATACTTATTAACCCATCTACACTCTTGAATTTATCCATGTAAAATATCCCAACAATTGAGATGCTAGAAAATTTTGAAACAAATATACCTAGACTTGATCCTCTGGCAGTGATATTGGAGGAGGAAAGAGATTACTGTTAAAGCTACTGTTGGGTGCTTAACAAGCACGTACGGGGTTAAATGAGTCGAGCTAAGTTAAGGTTTAAACTTGTTTATCATGCGACTAGCCTGTAATTGTTTATAGTTTCAAGATTTTTAATGGGGGTACTAGCCAAGTATGAGACAAGCTTGTTGAGTTAAGAAGAGCCAAATCATGTACTCAAGCCATGCCGGTTAATCTTACAAGCCAAATCCCAAGTCGAGTCAAGTACGTAGCTTGATTCATTTTTCAGTTAAACTTGCAGCTAAAATGACCCTAACTCTGGCACTAAGAACTCAGTATCCCCTCAATCCCCAAATGAGAACAACTTACAAGCTGCAATTATTAAAGAACATAATAGCTGCAACTTACTTTAGCAATAAAATCTTTATTTTTTGTTTTGTATGAAAAAACAAGCAAACTCATGCAACACTTGTATAACAAACAAAGATGGATGCATAATGTATTATATTTTATCCCCTTGTAAGTAACCATTCTTCAACCTACTGAGTCGTATGAGAAAATTACAAGTTACAACTCCTTTCTTTGAAAAAGGATAATTTAATAAATACAAGAACATAAACATAATTAATTAACACAGACGTTTTAACTAGCAAAATTATTGACCATATCACACACTAAATGCATTATTAGGACATAAAACAGCAGCTTTAATCATGCTAAGTTCATACCACATGCATAAATATTAAACAAGTACCTCGATCTCTTGATAAAAGCAAGACTCGAGAACCCAAGTAATTAATCGAAAGAAGGGGAATACAAGTCATCCGGTCCAATAACCTCCCTAACCTTTTGTGTGCTGCCATAATCGCTGGTGCAAGATTGCAACTGATCATCAAAGGCAAATAACCCCAACCCGCAAACTCCCATGACAAGGTCTGAATTTCCCCAGACTTGTATTATAGTTGTGTGATGGGAGTGAGGCAATGTGTAGGTGCTAACAGGCCTCTGTTTAGGCAAGGAGAATTGTTGGAGTTGAGAGCATGACTGCTTTTTTACTGCTGATTTTAAATTGGTACACCCGAGATAGATTGAATCTCCACGAGAGAACACTGACTGCGCACTTAAGACCGACACCAGAAGGGTGGAGGAAATCTAGTACATTGATAGAATCTGGAAGGGAGCATTGGCCGAATCACCGGCTTTGCAGCTGCCGCCGCTCGGATCCTGGAAGCGGATCTCGAGTTCTCTTTTCCGGTGGACCTTTTAAGAGATTCTCCGGGGCCGGTACTGATAAATCTTTTCGAAACTGGGGTTAGGACTTTAAAGGGTTTTTCTGCCGTGGCTGTGACGGCTGCCTTGACTACTCCACCTCCGCTGCCGGCGCCACCGCGTTCTCTTATCCAGCGAACCGATGAAGTTGAATTTTTTGTAGATGTGTGTAGGGTAAATAATTCTTGGTTTTGTATATAAAATAGTTTAGTTTAGGATAAAGGATTTATAGAGTCTGGACAAATGGATTATAGAAAGGCAGCTCTGATTGTGGACCTGTGGTTTTGTTTTCGTTATGAATAGGAGCGGAGTGAGATTGGGAGGGAAATGAATTTGAGTTTTTGATTCTCCCGCGTATTCCTTTGCCTTTTTCCCGACCTTTTTTAGGTAGATCATAGATGCTATTGCCACAGAAAAAATATGCGTCGCTAAAGTGTTAAATATTGTTATAATAATAATAATTTGTTCGTATAATATTATATTTTTACTTTGACAAAATCAACAATTTAAAAAAAAAAATCTGCTTTAGTACATTAAATTCCCTTGCCCAAACCTATGAATTAAAACTACACGATCTATGGTCACTCTCTCAACGGTTTATGAGTTTGTACATGAATTTGTACACGTTTGCAATTATAATATGATTAAAAATTAATAAATTTATAATAGAAAATGATATTTTCACAATAAATTCGTCAATTTAGATTATATAGCGACGGTTTTTAATGTGTTATATATCTATAGCGACATTTTTATTGTAAAAATATCAAAAACTGTTATGAAAATAAATAACTCAATTTTTCTATTTTCTTTTTGAAAAAATTATTTACTTTCTATATGCTAGAATAAACTATACCAAGCAATTACACAATCTGGCACTGACTAAATTATATGAATTTGTACTAATTAAATAATTTGAAGTCTATTATTTATACTAATAAACTACAAAAAACAATTACATAATCTGGCACTTTCGAGCCTATTATTTGATAGTAATAAACTAGGGGAAGCAATTACATAATCTTGCACTAATCAGATGCATTGAGGTTCCTTTCAAAAATTACTTACCAACCAAGTGAGTATTTAAAAATAATTATTTTATAACAATTAATTCGCTTTTACGACGAAGCAGAAAAAGCGGACAAAAAAAAAACACAGGTTATAACGACGGATTTTTCGTCGCTATAGCCGACTAAGGCGACGATTGTCGCTATAACCCGGTTCGTCTTTGATTCATTTTTTTGGTTGCTTGAAATTTTTTTTCCTATTTTATAAATATATCTTTTATTTTAGAATGATAAGAGTCTTAATTACTCTCTTTATTCCACAACAATTGTCTAATGTTTTTCTATTCAATTTACAAAAACTTAAAATTTTAAACTAATATGAATTGATTTTATACTCATAAATACAATAGTTAATATTATAAATTACTTAAGAATATTAATAAATACTAAATTACTATTATTTTAAAATTCAAATTACAACTTCCCGTAAATTATTGTAGATGTATGCCTTGTAATACAATTTCAGTTATTATACTAAAATAAATAGATAATATCATACTAATAATTATATTGTCATAATAATAAGTGTCAAATTATGAAATATTGTTAAAACAAATATAAAAATATTGTTAAATGTACATTTGTTCCGATAGCATAAATTTTAAAATAATAATATATATTACAAATATTTTATATCGACTATTTGATTCTCAGTTACATAAATAAATATTAATAGTAATTTATTTAAATATATATATATAATAAATAAAATCTTCCTAATTATAAGTCCACATAAATTTATCCACAATCCATTTGAAGTGATCACCCCTTTATTTTACATGCTCGTCTCCTTTAGCGATGAGCAGAGTCGTTTTAATTTTTAGCACGGTTTGAACCGTCGTTCGATCGATAAAGAGGATGTGCAAAGTATGTAGAATTAAGGGTAAATCATTAATCTTTTCCGAATTTATCCAAATACAAAGCACGACCCTAAATATTACTATTATGAGATTATCACTGTATTAAGACTTTTTATTTGAGCATATCTCCGCCGTATAATTTCGCACGGGAACTTTTCTTCCCACGTATCGTATCGTGGTGTAGTTTAGAGTTTGCAGGGCCCCAATCTCTACAAACTTCCGGTGGATTCTGCACATATTCACCACCACCCAATCAGCAGATAGAAACTAGCTCTCCCCTCTTTCTACTTTCCTTTCTTTTCTCCTCCCATTTTTATTTACTAATTTTAGCAGTTTCTGCAAAAACACACAGTAGCAATGGTTTCTCTACTTCAGCCCACGATTCCTCTCTCTCACTATAACTCTCAATCTTTACAATCACCATCTTCATCATCATATTCTACTTTTACTGTCCAATGTTCTCTTCCCAAAATCATCCCAACTACTCAAAATCTCCATTTTCGAGTGATTCCCAAAAGGGTGTTTTTCTATCCTAAGAAGGGAAACATTTGCCGATCGACTCTTGATGAGGTTTCAATTGTTGAACCATCTCCGCCAGCGCCTAAGGTCAAAGAAGAGTCGAATGCTGAGCTCAAGTCTTTGAAGATCAAATTGCTGGTACGGATTCTGATTTAAATTCGGTATTAATTGATTGTCATTAGGTGTTTGATAAAGTGCTTATTTGAATATGCAAAAGAGTGTACATTTCTTCAAGTGGTTGGTTCTTGTTTCATTACTTTATTTTTGTTATATGTCCTTCTGGCTGATTGTTTTATTTAATTTTGTCAATATAGTTATACAATTTTTAAATGAATCTAATTGCCTCCACAACTTATGCTTTGTCAAATGTTATCAGAATTATAGTTTTGCAAGGAATTGAATCCAATTGGTGCTTTTAGGAATATTAAATGCCTTAAATTTCTGCTTTTATTTACCTGTGGAGATCATCTTCACATCCCCTTGAAGTCAACAACTCTTTACACAAAAGAACCTTTGAAATTGTTAACAGTTTCTGTCATATGCATTTTTGAAATTGTATGCTGGTGCAAATCTTGTTAACATTGGCCTGTGTTCATATAAAAACCCAAAAATGAATATATAAAAGATGATACAAATAACCATGCAATTGCAAAGTTTGCAGAGTGTTGTTTCTGGGCTAAATAAAGGTCTTGCTGCAAGTGAAGATGATCTACAAAAGGCAGATTCTGCTGCAAAGGAGATTGAAGCTGTTGGAGGACCTGTAGATCTCTCAGTTGATCTTGACAAACTGCAAGGAAGATGGAAACTGATATACAGCAGCGCATTCTCATCTCGTACTCTAGGTGGGAGTCGTCCTGGGCCTCCCACTGGAAGACTGCTCCCTATAACTCTTGGTCAGGTATGCATGAAATACTTGCTTTATCATTTCATTTTGGACTTTCGAAATTTACTTTCACCCATTACTTGTTTAATCTTTTTTAATTAAGTAACCGAAAAGGGGATATAGCCCCCACACATAGGGAATATACAAAAGCAAATAATAAATAAGTTAAAAGCATGCTAACTACAAAAGTATAGCCCCTAAAATATATACCAACAGTCCTCTATCAGAACATCTCTAACGCACACCACTTCTCCTAACATACTGTCTAGACAATCTAAAACTAAGCAATCGGTGGGGAAGTCTTAGTCTTCCAAGGGAAGTTGATTGATATCCCTATAGAGACACTAAAATATCAAACCTCAAACCTGTCTTTTGGCTGCATTTTCCATTTTGCAGAAATCACTCAACCAACAAAGTAAAGATGCAATTTTTGGATTTGTTCCATATAGAGGACAAGAATGCCCTCTCCTCAAACCCTCACTCTGTCCTGAATCAATTCCACACTCTTGAAGCCAAACATTGAACCTTCATAGACACATTCACTCCCAAGGATCCCTGCATTTACTAATATATCCGTGTCCTTTATATGCCTGTCCTATACTCTCTGAACACTTATGACCATTCCCCAAATATGCGCTGATTAAGAGTCATCAGTATATGCAAATACATCACCAGGCTTTCCTTGCCTATGAAGCTTGCTCCGGTCTATTCTCCACTGTAGCGGGAATTAGGTAAAGAGACATGGGAAAACTACAAAGAGTACTCTTGAGTAGTTATTGCCTCTTTCATCCCGCCAAGCGACTGTGGATTCTGGAACCTTGATCAACACTTGCCTCCCCGCAAAACAGTTGAAGAAACTTCAATGTTCTACACCTTCCTTACCACTACCGATGATCAGTTTTCGGGAAAATGACACATGGGATGCCAGTGCAGAATAGTCCCCACCTCTACCAACTTCAAAACCATGCACAGCATGGCTAACTACAGTGTGAATGGCAATATCCTACTCAAGGACTGCACTAAACGTATGAGGAAAGAAGAGAGAATCTCAATGATTCAAATCCCTCAAATTGCATCAAGTTCTCTGATGAGTGGCAGTAACCAAAATTGAAATCTGGCAATAGCAACGGGTAACAAGGAATCAATTTCCTCCATTTGGCTTCGATTCATTTTCTCCGGGGAGAGGAGCAAAATCTCCAGATAACATGATCATGAATGTTCATGAGTTGTCGTTTGCAGACAACTCTTTCCTCCTCAAAATTTAAGCAGTGCTCTTAATATGAAATGGTCTAGATTTGTCCAGCAATATGTACTCCTGTTTATGGACCAACTTGTTTGAAAACTTTGCTCTAGTATTTCTACTGAAAATTAAGGTTACCTTGTATAAGTAACATAACCATGGTTTAAAGTAGTTAAATGCATTGTCTTCATGCATGAGCTTGTACCAGATGTGGTCATCTTGTTATTTGTTTTAAAACTTTCAAATCATATGATAGGATACTGATAGCATTTTAAATTATTTTTTTTTGGGTTCAGGTATTTCAACGCATTGACATACTAAGCAAAGACTTTGACAACATAGTGGAGCTTGAACTAGGGGCTCCATGGCCTCTTCCACCTGTTGAAGTGACTGCCACATTAGCCCACAAATTCGAACTCATAGGTTTGTTCTTTCAATTTTCTTAGTTGTAATAAAATAGATTTCATATTTGGCTGAAAACACCGTATCGATTGCTTATTTTTTCATGAATAGGATGTTCGGTGGTTAAGATAACTTTTGAGAAAACAACGGTAAAGACGTCTGGAAACTTATCACAGTTGCCTCCCCTGGAGATACCTCAGCTACCGGAAGCATTAAGGCCATCAACTAATCGAGGAAGTGGTGAATTTGAAGTTACTTACCTCGACTCTCATATTCGAATCACCAGGGGAGACAGAGGCGAGCTAAGAGTTTTCGTCATCTCATGAACTGCAATTTCCTACCATGCCTTCTTTATTACTCCACCACCTCCCTCCTCCTCCTTCTATAGATAGAGACACTGTCTATACTTTGTGTGGCGGACCGTTGCATGACTGTATTTAATGTACAAACCGTAAAAAACTCGATGGTTGCATGACTGTATTGGAAAATTCTAGGGGACATTTTTTAGTGACATTTTTTTTTTTTTTTTTTTTGTAGTATCTCTTAAAAAATGTATAATATTTATTTCAACTGAAATTTTTATAAAAAACAGTATTTTAGGTGTAATTTGAATACACATAAGAAATAGGGTTGTACAGGCTGTACAGACTTTGTTTTTTGTACGTATCCAAATTACACCTAAAACACTGTTTTTTATAAAAATTTCAATTGAAATAAATATTATACATTTTTTAAGAGGTACTACAAAAAAAAAATGTCGCTACAATGTCGCCAAGAAAATATCGCCGTAGAAGGACTCGACTGTATTTAATGTCTACAAACTGTAAAAAACTCGATGATTATTATTATTATTATTATTGAAAATTAATATTTTTATGACACTTTTTAATATTTTCACATGAAAAGCACGTATTTTCTGTTGTAACATCTAAATGGAAATGATGCTTCACAGATAGATTGGTAGTTGTCCTAAACTAAAGGACTATGATACCCTCAAATTACAAATTCAGAGGATATTATAGTTGAAACCTTTTTTTCTCATTAAACACGAAAAAAAGGTCTAAATTGAAGTTCTTATAATGGTATTAATTTTTTTTTAAATACAAATTAGGACAAATAATACTTCCTCCGTCCAACTTTATTACTCCTACTTTTTATAGTTAAACTGATCATAGAATAAAAATTGTTATGGCATAAAATTAATATTATAAGAAGGTATATCAAATATACTATCAAAGTCAACTTATTTGATTTAAAAATTTCTAATACATTTGTTTAAGGCAAAACTAATGATTTGGTCACCGAAGTTGGCACGTTTTAGTGAATACCTGATTGAACTTTTAATTTGTCAAATTAACTAATTGAACTAATTAAAATTTTCAAATTGGGTCACTCCGTTAAAAAAATAGACAGACGTTAACTTTTTATATATGTGGCGCTGAAAAAAATATACAAAAATTAAAAATATTACATGAAGCAAAAAAATAAATAAAAAACTTCAACCCTGACTTTCCACATCAACAAAATAATAATATATAATCAATTAAATTTTTAATTCATTAAATCAATCAGATTACATATGGAAGAACAGATCTAAAAAAATCTTCATCTTCCCTAAAAATGAGAAGAATCGGAACATAGAGCTTCCCAACATAACTTTATACATATATAATCATAGTACTAACAATAGATTCGGAACAAGTTGCCAAAAGGAAACCAAAACTTCTAATTAATAAAAACCAAAAAAAAGTTTACAAAATATACTGAACAGATGGAAGAATTAATTAAAACAGAGACTCACGCTATGGGGGAGGACTGATAATGTAGTAGGAAACATTGGGAAGCTGATCTTTGGGAGGGTGCGACGCCGACTCTTCCGCTTTTGCTGGACCTGTTGCACCTCCTGCCATAACTTTCGCTTTCTACCAAGAAATATCCTTAATTTTACTAAACCAAAATCCAAATATACAGAAAACTCAGATCCCAAATCTCTCACAGAACCACCCTCCCGTGGCCACCACCCTTTGTCGCCTAAATCCCCCTCTTCACCACCGTCACCGCCTCCTCGCCATCCACATCTTTCCACCCTCCTCAAAGAACAGATCTAAAAAATGATGAGAATTGAAAAAAAAAATGGAAGAACATATCTAAAAAAATAGAAACAGAATAATTTGATTTGGAAGAGCAGATAATTAAATTAATTTTTTGGATAAAATTGAAACATAAAATTTTGATTTTAATCTTAATGTTTGGTTATTAATAATGTCTTTTTTAAGGAAAATATGTTTGATTTTTAAATTAATAAAGATTTGATTTATTTTGATAAATAAATTTGATTTAATGAATGAAAAAATATTTTATTTTTATTAGCTTTTGTTTTGTTTTATTATGTTTTTATCATTTTAAAACTTTAAAATGTTAAAATGAGTCAAAAATAAATTTTTATTTTTATTTACATGTCATTATTCTTTGATTATTTCCTCATTTTTTTATTTTATTTCCTTTTTTTGCTTCCACGTATGAAAAATCTTGAACCAATTTGATAAATAGTTAAATCATTTAATGAATTACTTAATTTGAAAATTTTAATTAGTTCAGTTAGTTAATTTGACAAATTAAAAGTTCAATCATGTATTCAGTAAAACGTGCCAACTTCGGTGACTAAATCATTAGTTTTGCCATTTGTTTAATTATTAACTTTAAAAGTATTTAATTTAATTTTAAAAAAAATTAAGAGTAATAATTTGTAATCTAAAGTGTTAGAAGATGTTGTACAAAATCATGCTTACAAATTCTATTTTAATTTGGATCAATTACATATTCTATTATATTTTTGAAAATAATTACAACAATAGTACACTCATAAAATATTTACACAATTAATACACTTTCTATATTTATTTACAATATTAGTGCAATTAGAATTCCTTAATTTAGGAAATTAGTATGCAATTAGGATTCCTTAATTTAGGTAATTAGTATTGATTTACATATTAAATTAAGGAATTAATAAGTAAACTCCTCTTCCTCTTCATTTCTCTCTCTCAAAAATACAAACTTAGTCTCCATTATTACACAAACTCTTCCTGCTCTCTCTCCTCCCTCATTTGTCGTCCGATGTCGTGCCGCCGACCATCCGGTAGGACCTTCCTTTATGAGACGATAGTTTAACTTTACGACAGTCTCTGACGCCTCTAACAGCGGCAGAATCAACTTCGCTTCCGACGGTGTTCGGACAGTTGAGAAGAGAACGAAATCTGACAGCAACAAAAAATACATCAAGGTCACCGGTGTCTGCTGAAGAGATTGATCGTTGACACTATTATTGTCACATTCATTCATGCCAGCCGCCCAGCATGCCACCTCCACTCCTCCTCTCTCTGCCACCATTATGTAACTTCTCCTCCGCCTCTGATTTTTTTTCCCATAGTGCAGTTGGTAGTCAAACCTCCATACCGAGGTAACCTATTCAGTTTTATTAGGTTGTCAATTTATTTTGAATGTGATGCAGTTGGTAGCCAAACTTTCATACCAAGGTAATCTATTCAGTTTTATTAGGTTACCAATTTTATTTTGAATGTGATGCAATTGGTAGTCAATGTAAGACCCCGAATTTTATGAAATAAAAGTATTCAATTTTTCTTATAATTACTATTCAATAAATGGTTAAATTGATAAAAGGTTAAAGTTAAGGGTGATATATGTAAATATTTTAAATAATCAAGTTGTTATAAAATATTCATTGTTGTCGGGGAATATTCGTTTAGTCGTGGAATATTCTTGCTATCGGGAAATATTAAATACTGACAATATGACCTTTTGTGGGCCCCATAATGAGAATAAGCTATGGATGAAGAAAATGACAAATTTAAGTTTTTATAAATAACGGTTGTAATTATTACAGATTAACATTGTTGGAATATCCAAATGGGTAAAGTAAAATAATCGCATTGTTTATGCGATGGCACCAGTATTGCACAATATTTTTTGAATTATTGATTCTTACGTGAAGAAGGCACTACTACGATAATTGTTACTGATAATTACTTCGCTCAATATTTTATTTTATTGATTCAATAATTGCTACGTTGATATTTTATATTATTGTTGTTTCAATAATTGTCACTGCACAGTATTTTCTATTTTCAGATCAATAATTCATATTATTTGAATAATATTATTAGATAGCATTATTGGCAATGTCTAAGAAAGTTCTGTCTAAGGAGGGTTTGGTCACCTAATTGCGCGCCAGTAAGGAGAAATCCTTATTGAAAAGCCCCCTCTTTCTTGAGAATGACTTGGTTGCCAGTATTGTGATTCTGTAATATTATTTGTGAATAATTAATTATTAATTTATATGATAAGAAAAATATTTATTTATGTGGATATAACTGGAGGAATTTTTAGAAAAGTGACAATTGTTGAAAATTGATATTTTATCTTTAATTCTGATAAAATAATTTATTTAAATATATTATTATATTATGATAATATAATAATAGTGATATTTTTACAATGAATGTGTGATATATGAGTAAATGAGGAGGATGATATTTCTTGACTGAAATTTGATTATAGCCTGTAAAATCGTCCGTATGTGAATTTCGGTCAATTTATGTTTGAAATTTGGAAAAACTTAAACTTTTAAAGTTGTAGAGAATTGAATTTCCTATGGAAGGACGTAAGATTCGAATTTTTCTGATAAAAGGGCTATTTATTGTGAAACCCCAGATTTTATGAATAAAGAATTAATTTTCTCGAAATAATTTTTTTTATTATGGTGTGAATTTGAGATAATATTATAGTTGTGGGTAATATTTATAAATTTTACAAAGTATGCAAGTTGTCATATTATATTATTCGATTGGTGGGGAATATTCGTTTTAAAATGGAAATATTCAAATGCGGCAAGACAATCATTAGTGGACCCTATTAACGGAATTATTATTTGATTGAGAAAAAAACGACAAAAATATTTTATTGAAAATAACGGTATGGAAGTTTTACCGTTGATCTTTGTTGAACTACTTTCGGTAGTAAAAAGAAATGCGATGTCTGGCGTTGTTGCGTAGTAAGCACTTGTATTATTGATTATTGATATTTATGTGAGAAGTCACTCGGTTTTGTTCAATTATTGCTACAATAGTTGTTGCATAATATCTCACAATATTTGATTCAATTATTGTTGATTTAGAAGTTTTGTTTTATTCACGTAATAAAATAGAAACATCTTTTTATATAAAATGAATACTTTATTAAAGTTATTCATAAATAGAATATATTATATTACTATTATGCATAGTATTTTGCATAGTAAAATCTTTTTATATAAAAAATGAATACTTTATTAAAGTTATTCTATAAATAGAATATATTATATTTTATTATGCATAATGTTTGCATAGTGCTTGCGTAGTGTTTGCATAGTAAAAAAATCTTTTTATATAAATAGAATATATTATATTTTATTTAAAGATTTTTCTTTAAATATGGACCGTCAGATTAAAGTAAATCAATCTGGACCGTTCATGGATTAGTTTCTTATGCATTCCATTTTCCTATAAATAGAAGCTTATTCCTTCATTATTTTCTTTTAATTCACTTGAACTCTAGAGAGAAACTATAGAGAGACTATAGAGAGAGAAGAAAAAAGTTTTCTCGCTTTCACTACTCTTATATCAAGTATTATTTTACTAGTAGGTAAGGATATTATTCTTTTGTATTCAAGAAGAGAACTTTTGTTATTCCATTTCTTTATCGTTCATTGGAATAACTTTTGATACGCCGCTACCCTATACTTGGTGATATTCTTACATTATTCATCTTTATTATTTTGTGGAATATCCTATATGTCTTATATCGTCGGACACGGTTCTATTTTTTATTATTCCGTCTTTATTATTACGCTTAATATCCCTGCATACATGTTATCTGCAGGACTGGTTACTATCATTTACTTATTCCATTTATTATTCTATTGGAACATCCCGCTCGGTGTGAATTTCACGTGACTGGTTCCGTTATTATTATTCTGTTGAAATAACCGCCTACTGTCAATCTGCATGCATGGTGATATCTTTTGTTATTCCATTCAAGATTATACTCGATTGATTAAAATTTTGACTTCTATACTCCATGAAATTTGTGGAATATCCTTGATATTTGCGCTTCATCCAAAGATCTTTTTCGTGGAAATATTCTTACGAGCATTCTTGAATTTTACTCTACAAAGCGATATCATGTTGACAATTTGGGACGTTATTGGTTCTGAACAAATTAATTCTTGAACTTGTTTTATTGAATTCTTATATCATCGTCATCATCCTCATGTTTATATTATGTTGAAAGTCATCTCGTGGCACTTGTAGTGCATAGATGGACTTAGTATGATTATGACCGAGGATTATTCGGTATAATCATGACCGTAATGTTACAAATGATCGGAAAAAAGTCCTCATTGGCACATAGTGCATTGATGGGCGCTTTTTGGTATGATTATGGCTATGGATTCTCTTGACGAGGTGCAAAGATGAATTGTTTTATGGCATGATCGGGATCATTGATGAAAACACGATTATCTTTGGCCAATGAGCATGGATAATTCGTGGTCGTGATACTAAAGAATATCTTTGGCACGTAGAAGTGCGGGGATGATTTCATGATGTGGATTATTTATTAAAAATTGAGTCTCAATGATAATGATGATAAAAAACCTTTTAAATCATAAAAGATAGTAGACTTTATTTTCTATTTGACTCTTTTAATGGATTGCTTGTTCCGCTGCAGTTAAACTTGATGTCTATTGTATTTTATCAGTTTAACATTGTTGGAGACTAATGATAATTTATTCTGCATTATCTTAGTCATAATATTTCTTACTGGGCTAGTTGAGTTCACCCTTTCTTTCACTGTTCTCTTCAGGAAATGAGAATATAGGTGGGACGAGTCGGGGAACGGAGTGATGGTCCAGAGGATAGCATTAGTAGTCCTCACTATTTTGTGAAATAGTGTGATAATAATTGTAATGAGGACACCTTTTGAGTTTGTATAATCTCTAGTAGACAATAATTATATTCAAACTCACAGTTTATGTTTTATCGTATTATACACGACAATTGTATTAGTAAGTTGTATTTGAATTCTGTACCATGTATCTGGCGACCCAAGATGGGTGATGTATACCTAATTTTGGGGACGTCACATTTATTATGAATTATTTAAGTTCCAGAATATTGGGTCTGAATTGATTTGTTACAAAAATTGTTTAAAACATGTTTTTCATTTTGGGTGGGCCCCACATGAGTGGTAAACATGCTGAATTCATATTTTCTAAGTGGGCATGAAATTTTTTTATATATAATATTATTTTATTAAATTTTCTGCTTTCGTGTTATAAGCAATTTCCTATAAATAGGGTGCTTAGGTTAGAATTGAAAATCACACCAGAAACTGAAGTTTTCTCTTTATATTATCGAAGCGTATTTTTGTGAGTATTTAGATATCTTGAGTGTTCTTTATCTGATGCAAGTTCTCTTGAATATATATCCGATATTTCATCAAATCTTTCGCTTTCAATTGAGGTAAGGAATAGTAAGGGATATTAAGGGATGTTAATGATATTATTTCTTTCAATATCATTATGCCGAAAATATTGATATGAATATTATTGTGTAATTTCTACCTTTTTGTGTTAGTGGAGTTACTATTCACGTATCGACATTATTCACGATATCGACCTTTATTTATGTATATGAAATTTTTTACGTATCTGGTCTTATGTATGAATACGAGTCTATTCACGAAGTTCTTATTCACGAGTTCTTATTCATGAGTTTCTTATTTATAAGTTACTTATTCACGAATTACTATTCATGGGTACTATTCACGACAAAATTGGTTTCTTTTTCTGACCAAATTATCGTTGATTTATGAATCTTACTCTTGAAATTAAATGCAGTTGTTGATCATATTGTTTTTATTATCATATATAACATTTTTATAATCCTGGTGATGAAATTTCTCTTTGACTTGAGTATAAAGATGGATAAATTATTGGTATGATCGTGACTATAGGTTCTCTTTGGCCAATAGTGCAAAGTTGAATTGTTGACTGGTATATGATCATGACCATTGAATTTACAATTGAATATTTTTATCTTAAGTGCAAAGATGAATTGATCAACATGGTTATAATTATGGTTTATATAAATTCTGAAATGATTATGTATTTCTTTGAGATATGAATATCTTTGGCCCGTAGTGCAAAGATGATTTGTTGTTGAATATCTTTGGCCGTAGTGCAAAGATTACCAGTTGTTGAATATCTTTAGCATGTAGTGCAAAGATGAACTGTTAATAAATATCTTTGGCTCGTAGTGCAAAGATGAATTTATTAGTATGATTATGAACAGGAACTGTGATTTGGTATAACCATGATCTTTGATGTTTCAGGTAAAGACAAGTGATGAAAATTATCTTCGTCCTGGATGAGAAGAGAAATTTAGAATCCAATTATGATTATGAGTTATTCATATGATTGTGGACTAGAACTGTTGATTGATGTTACATGGATAAAACATTGTTGATGGACTTTTAACATGGAGAAGATAATAGACTTTATGGTCTATTTGACTCTTCTAATGGATTGCTTCGTTCAACAAGCAACTATAGTTGAAAAGTTTTATCATCAACCATATGTTCTAAATCTCTGATTTATTACTGATGAAGGCTATTGAAAATTTAATTATCTTTAGTCATGATATTCTTTACTGAGCTAGTTGTGCTCACCCTTTTGCTTCATAATTCCTTTCAGGTAATAAGAGTGTAGCTGAGTCGAGCGGGGATAACAGGGGAATAGAACGGTGGTCTCTAGCAGTGAAAGTTCTCCCTAAACAGTATAGAAAAGTGTGTTGTATTTTATACATCATTTAGTAGTTATATTTGGTGAATCAAATAGGGTGAGGCGAACCCAACGACTATCATACAAGATGTCTAATGACATATAACCTCGTGTTATCATAAGACAAAGTTATGCACATCCACTTGCTGAATATATCTACGAGCACTACCTATATAATCTTGGAGTTTGGTTGAAGTATAGTTCTCAATTAGAGGCAGGTGGAGATAATTATATTTTAAGAAGACTCACCATTGGAAAGAATATGATAGTAATATTCTCATTTTCTTTGGGGTCTATTAGATCAACCAAGGATAATTCTCGATCTTATGATATCTATCATAACTTGTAGGCGCACGGGCTTCCCATGTACGAAGGTTTTCTTGAGCACTTCCCAAAGATTTTAATTTCTAAAACAGTTATTGACTGTACCTTTATGTAAGGTGCCATTGTGACGAGCTATCCAAGGTTGGGACATGAGTCACAGGTTGGTATATATTTGTATCAAAACTCACAACATGTGTTGTTGTATTTTGCACGACAATTGTAGTAATAAAGTTGTAGTTGTTTTCTGTACCATGTTTTTGGCGACTCAGAATAGGTTGGATGGAATGGATCTATTTTGGGGTTTTTACAGTCAAACCTTCATGCAGTTGATTGCCAAACCTTCAGACAAAGGTAATCAATTCAGTTTTATTAGGTTACAAATTTATTTTGAATGTGATGCAGTTGGTAGCCGTTTTTCATACAAAGGTAACCATTTTAGTTTTTGTGGGTAACTAAATCGTTAAAAAAAATCAGAACAGTAACTCAGGTACTTCCGGAGATTTGCGGCGGAAGAGGAGGAGGATGATGAAGGGAAGACAATGAATGTAGCAGGCAGTGCGACGAGGACTTTTGGAGATTCATGAGGAGGGAGGATGATGAAGGGGAAGAGAGAGGAGGCAGTGATGAAGATAATGAGCGGTGAGGGAGATGAAGATTAGGATGAAGAAGATATTTTTTTGTTTTTCCCTCATTTTATTTTGAATTTGAATTTATTTTTGTTATTAGATCCCAAATATTTGAATTTGAATGATTAATTCTGGCAGTTATTTTTTCTTGATTTTAGGTTTTTTTATTAATGTGAATTGTACTATTTTTGTAATATGGGTCATAATTACATTTTTTTTATAATTATTTTGTGGATGTGTAATTACTTCTCTGTAAAGAACTTTTTAAATTTTTCATGGGACTTAAATGTTGCATAACCCCCAATTGGGTTTTATCCGCACCGAAGACTCCACACGGACGCGGCCCAAACAAAAAAGAGACGTTACACGCCTTGTAACGGCTACTTTTTTCTTTTGTTTTGAATATTAACACTCCAAAAATCTAACACTTTCCATTTCATTTCTCAATCTTCTCAATCAGATTTTCTCTCTCCTCAATTCAATTCAGCTCCTTTAACATTTAGACACAGAAATTTTCAGTAAACTTTTCTAGGGTTCCATTCAAATGGCACCCACACCCAAATCTAATATCTTCCCAACCCCAACATCATCATCAAAATCAAACCACACCCATCTTCATCTTCATCCTCACCCCAAAACCCCCCAATCTAAGCACCGATTGAATTTCAATCTGACCAAACCCTCACCAAACCCTAATAAGGAAACCCAACCGGTTGATCACCCTGTCGAAGTCGTCGGTAGAATTCGTGATTACCCGGATCGGAAAGAAAATCCCATTTCAGCTTTACAGATTGATTCCGAACGGCACTCTCTTCGGGTCAAAACTGAAATTGGGTACCGAGATTTTAGTTTCGACGGTGTATCATCCTCAGAAGAGGAAGATCTTGATGGGTTTTATAAGAAGTTTGTGGAATCGAGAATAAATGGAGTGAAATTGGGGGATAAGTGCACTATAATGATGTATGGACCAACTGGTTCTGGTAAGAGTCATACCATGTTCGGGTGTGCGAAGCAGCAGGGAATTGTGTACAAGTCTTTGAGGGATATTCTGGGGAGAGGGGATGAAGAGAATGATGAGAAGGTTGGAGTTGGGACATTTGTGCAAGTCACAGTCTTGGAAATATACAATGAAGAGATATATGATTTGCTGTCAACTAATGGCGGCGGAGGGTTTTCTCTTGGTTGGCCTAAAGGAAGTGCTTCCAAGGTTAGAGTTGTACTTTTTTGCTTGATTTGTTGATCTTAGAATTATTCCTACAATTTTATCTTTTTTGTTTTTAACTGTGTGATTGATGTCAGTAAGTGGGTACTTTTTTGAATTACTTGCATCATACTCTCAGTTATTTATTTCTGGAAATGCTTATGATTGCTTCATATGTTTGTTTTTGTAATTGAACTATGGATGCTATCAAATTATGTTCTTTTTTGGTTACATTTTTCTGCTTTAATCTCTATGATTAAAATTTAAACATAAATTTAAAATTTTGGAATATGGTGCTCTGTTTGCTAAAAGCTAAATATTAGTTTTCTCTTGAAGGAAATAGTATAGTATTGGACTGGATATGGTCCTTTTTTATTGTGCATTAGGTTATTAGCCTTTAACTTATGAAATTATGTAATAGGGATTGTTGCTAAAAGCTAAATATTAATTTTCTCTTGAAGGAAATAGTATAGTATTGGACTGAATATGGTCCTTTTTTATTGTGCATTAGGTTATTAGCCTTTAACTTGTGGAATTATGGAATATGAATTGCAAGACTTGCTTGCTGTTTGTTGTGTAAATGTGTTTTGCTTACCTATGACAACTAGGTCACCCCCACCCCATTCCATCCTCCTACATTATGTTCCTAGTTACGACATTGTATAGCAGTGTATGATTTTTTCATGATATATACCTCTTACTTTAACCTAAAATAGCTAGACAACTTATTCTTATTGCTTTTTCTTTGAACTGGTGGTGCTGTTTTGAATGTGCTTTTATATGCTATTGTACTTGCATCGGGCTAGTGCCCGACTGCTCCAATTCTCTTCTTTATTTCATATGTTTTCAATCAGTTTTACATGGAAACTTGGATTTCCCACAGTATTTTTATATTATTTTATTTTGCAGGTTAGACTGGAAGTGATGGGAAAGAAAGCAAAAAATGCAACTTTTATATCTGGAAATGAAGCTGGAAAGATATCTAAGGAAATCCAGAAAGTGGAGAAGAGAAGGATTGTAAAAAGCACTCTTTGTAACGAGAGAAGCTCTCGAAGTCATTGCATGGTTGAAGCTCTAAAATTTTCTTCAATAGTCAAAATTTTATTAGATAGACCAGTTGTCATATTTTGCAGGATATTTCTTTATGTAAATTGAACTCCTCTTTTCATTTGGCAGATTATTCTGGATGTTCCAACAGTGGGAGGACGTCTTATGCTTGTTGACATGGCAGGTTCTGAAAATATTGAACAGGCCGGTCAGACTGGGTTAGAAGCAAAAATGCAGGTAGGATCTTTCAACATTCTTTTGTTTATTCTTCTAGATGAAGTTATAAAGGTTGTGTGTCAGTTTATGCTGCAAATGCTATCCAGTTAACATTGTTACTAATTAATCCTTTCCTTGTAAGTGTAGACGGGGAAAATTAACCAGGGAAACATAGCTTTGAAGCGAGTGGTCGAGTCCATTGCCAATGGTGATTCTCATGTTCCATTTAGAGATAGCAAGTTAACCATGCTTCTTCAGGTACATTATGTTTATGTGATTATACGACACTGTATTAGCTTTCCATTTTTTGATGATTTCTGATTTTCTTGTACTCATTTTGTTAGGATTCGTTTGAGGATGACAAGTCTAAAATTTTGATGATACTCTGTGCAAGCCCGGATCCCAAGGAGATGCATAAGACTATTTCGACTCTGGAATATGGTGCTAAAGCAAAATGCATAATACGTGGGCCTCATACGCCAATAAAGGATAAAAGTGCCGAAGATTCTTCATCAGCAGTTATTTTGGGATCAAGGATTGCGGCTATGGATCAGTTTATTTACAAGCTGCAAATGGAGAACAAGCTCAGAGAGAAAGAGCGGAATGAAGCCAACAAAGAGCTTATGAAGAAAGAAGAAGAGTTATCTGCACTGAGGGCTAAACTTGCAGTTGTTGGAGAAAAGGGATCAGGAACAAATGAAGAGGTAATTAACATGAAGGTAAATGAGCGGACGCAGATGCTCAAAAGTGAGATAGAGAAGAAAATACAGGACTGCCAGAAAATGGCAGATGCATTAGTTGAAATGGAAAGGAGGAAAATGGAAGAAAAGGTATTACAACAGCAACAGGAACTTGAACTTTTGAGGCGGCGTTTGGAGGAGATTGAATCTGAGTTGTGCAATTCGAGGGACAAAAACAGGTCACCAGACATGGAGGGTAGCAGCTTTGCAAAAAAACTGTTAGAGATGTATGCAGATGAAGATCCAGGGATGGAGAAATCAATGGATTTGGATAAATCAATGGATCTTGACATGAGAAAACGAGACAGTTGTATTCAGGCTATTCTGGGATATCCACATATAAGCAATTCCAGTGATGAAGATGAACATGAGGATTTGAGGGCATCAAACTTTGCCAACAAAGCATTTTTGAGCACCGTCTATGAGGAGGAGGAGGAAGAAGAGGAGGATAAAGATAAAGAAAAACCACTTGACGATGAAGTGCAAAAAGAAGTGATTGAGGTAAAGACTGTGAGCTTTGATTACAATTCAGGTTCATTTGCACCTTTGAGTAGCAGCAGAGTTATTGGGAAAGCTGATTATTTGAGAGATAGAACAGAGGATGAACAAGGGGGGGAATATGGAGTGATAAGTGATCCTGAAAAAGGCAAGGATTCATCTTCTTATAGGCAAATGAGAATCCAAAATATATTCACTCTTTGCGGAAATTATAGAGAGTTGTCACAGCACAACAGTACTCCAATTCCTACCAAGAAGGGGAATTTGAGAGAAATGATTTGTGAAGAGAATGTGGTGGACTTTAAGGAGAACTGCAAGCCATTAAATGTAAGCACTGGTGAATTGGTGCCGAAGGAAAATCCTGGACAGTTAAAGGTGGCTGACATTCTGGTGGAAGCTGATAGAAATTCATCTTGGTGCAGATAATCAAGCAATGGCGAATCTATCTTGAGAAGGGATTTTTTCTTCAAATCCTTTCTCCAAAAAAAATAAACTAATTTCATTTGCATCATATGGAGAGATGGTTTTTCTTTTTTTGTTCAGGTCTTTTAAGTTTGCAATGAAAATTCCCCGAGTGTTTAAAAAACCTACGCATGTGTTTTTTTCCATTGTTGTGCATATAATTTTATCTCTTTACTCTCCTCCATATCTAGGAAGCTTCTTCTTGTATATGTGGATGACAACAGTACGGATATAATTAAAGTTGGTTTTTCATATATATATATATATATATATATATATATATATATATATATATATATATATATATACATCTTGATAATAAGTAATAATTTACAAAGCACTTGAAATTTCTCCTAGTTATATGGAGAATTATCCATAGCATCTATTATAGCATATAAAGATGAGAATTATGTGAAATTAAGTTTTTTTCGTCCGCTAGTCTTACTAGCGGATTCTGTGTAATATTTGGTGGGCAAATGCGAACTTGGCTTTGGCTATATATAATTCTAACCCACTTTAAAAATAAGAAATTAAAAAAATATCTTAACCGGAAGAATCCCATGTAGAATCCAATCCGGCTTCAAAAATAAGAAATTTACAACAACAAAAAAATACTTCAAATACGATAGTTTAACCATCAAAAATATATTATATTATTGCTCGAGATTTTATTGATTGTTTTCTAGTGGTTTAAGAGGAGGGAGTATGAATGCAAGAGCCAAATTTTGGTTTAAGCAAAAAAGGAGTAATTTGTTTGTTTTACTTAATTCTTTGTTAGGTGGTCGGTCAGTTAATCATCATAATTAGGAGCTGAGCAGATGTTTAAGGGAATTAATCTATATATAAATATTAAATATAGAGCTCAAAGAATCCCGTGGGCTAAAGGCCTATATTTGGTGGAAGTTATTGGCCAATCATAATGTTAACCACATTTTTTAAAAAGTAAGTTTAATTTTAATATAAAAAATTTAAAGTGTAATTGATAAATTATAACAAATTGATATCTCTACAAAACTTTTGATATTTTCTTTAATACAAGTGTCCTTATTTCCATCATTTTATATTATAATTTGGAAAAAGAAGAATATCCCAACCCGATCCATATTTGGTTGAGTTTATTGGCCAATCATAATGTTAATCACATAACTTTGAGGTGAAAATTGTCTTTTTAACACAATTTATTATTTATATATTTGAATTTTGTATCAGCTTAAATATAACAAACCAAAGAAATGCTCAACAATGGTTTTGATGAAGCAACTACGTACAAAGTTATTTGTATAGTTTAAATTCACGTGATTCCTTTGTTGCAGTCGTAGAGATTTCATAATGCAAAGCCACGTCAAATAAAACTGAGTAGAAAATAGAAATATAATACTGCGATTTATGTGTCTAGTACTCTTTTCCTTTCAAATTAAAAGTTAATTTTAGATATTTTTAAATTTAAAATTAATATAATTAATTTTAATTTTCAAAATATTAAATCTTACGTTGTTTACCTAGAATTTCATTAAATTAAAAGATGGTGAATCTTTTTAACATCAAAGAAGAAGTATAATCTCATATACTCCCTCCTTGGTTCTTTTTTATTGACAGTGAAATTTATTCATTTTTACTTGTCTATTGTAAATTTTAAGAAAGCATTAATGATTTAATTTCTCATATTATCTCTATATTAAATACCAACTTATTTCTCTCTTTTCATTTTTTTTCAATAAATTTATAACTATTTTGGTAAATAGATAAGAATGAATTGCATTTCTTAATTTATATTTTTTTTTTGTAAAATGGCAAATAAAAAGAAACAGGGAGTAATAATTAGAAGGAAAAAGAAGTAGTGATGCATTTGTTATAAGTACAAGCAAACTCCAAAATTTATGAACTTTTTACATGTATCAAAGACGATTAATTAATGTACAAGGTCCAAAATATTGTTACAATAAAAAAATGGAAAAGGAAAAGGTAACAAAGGGAGGGGGGTGGGGGGGGGGGGGGTAAAAAAGAAAGAGCTGCTTGTGGTAGCGCCTCTGCTTCCCTTCAATCATGAAGTTTTCATGCTATCCAAGCCAACACTAGCCTGCACCAAGGTAGTATACATGCATATTATAGTCCCTCCTTTGCCATTATTTAAAACATATATAGGTTTTTGAAGGCAGGCAGGCAGGCAATTAATAGGAAAGCTAAATTAAAGTCTTACCAGAAACTTGTGGATAGATCGTAATATTGGTGAAAAGTTAGTGCAGAATTTTTCCATATCAGCGTGGATATTTTTTGCGCCTCCTAGGATCTCCATAAACCTTTTCCTATCTGGAGCAAACTTAACAGCAACCTATGAGTTTCATGATGCAGCAGCAGCATAAACAAACTGATCGATCAATATATAGCTAGCTAGTCCTTGCTTGCATGCAATTGAATATTTGATTGAGGTTAATTAATTGGTAATTACCATAAAACTTGAGCTAGCAATCCAAGCATGCCCCAATCTTGATGTTGGCAAAAGTTTCGAAACAGCTCCACTAAAAAATCCATTGCTCTGACATTGAAAATTGAGTGGTTTTTGGAAGATCGATCGATGGAGTAATTAATGAAAATTTATCATGCAAACAGAACAGATCGAACATTAATCGCAAACTCATATACCTTGTCAACCAAAGAATGGCATTGGAGCAACTCGATGATGATTTTGCGGTGCTTGTTTCAACTTCTGCGTGCACTATATATACTATACAAGTAGTTAAATCTTGTTGGATTGGAACCATATTTATGTTCCAAACTCTGCAATATAAATATATAATTAAGCAAACAAAAAACACTTCAGAAGCATATATATAGCTAGCCTATATATATATATATATATATATATATATTGATGATAAAATATATCCTACGAGTTAATCACTCAAATGATCAGAGAGGAATCTCACCGATATATTACCACTGATATCCGATTTAACAACAGTCATAGAAGCTCCAAATTTATCTGGCATCAAATATTATATTATATTAGCAAATTTTAATTCATTGTGACATCCAAATTATAAGAAATAGAATCACATAATTAAGACTGTCATAATGTGAACATCTCAAGCAACAAAACATATAGCTAGGGACAAAATTAAACATAAGATGCATGCATGCCCGATATGGTTTTAAAGGAGATCATCGCATTCACATGTTGGAACCCAATCTTACCCAAAAACTTAACTTACTATATATGTCTTGGACCCCATCTTTATTATTCATACTCGCTCTTGTCGTCGTTATTTTCATAGATAGTAGTACAATTTATTTTTAGGGATAAATATGACATCCTTAATTAATATCTGCAAATTTTTTATTTTTATTTTTATGGAAGTCGATCAATCGTCTCAGGGATATATATAATTAATATTTGAAGTTGTACGTACGTAAAAGAAATTTGAGAAGGAAAACAGACCTAAAATAGGCAATAAAAGTTTGCAGACATCCAAGAAAGGCTTGGTAAGCATTTCCCCATGTTCAGACTTGATATGCTTCATCCCTTCCAAAGAAGGGGTGAACACCGTTTCTGCCATTTTCACAAATATTCAATTACTGCACCATCATTCTTCATATAATCCTTTTAATTTGTGTCAATATAATTTGATATGCTTCATCGATCCCTTCCAAAGAAATTATTAAGTTAGATTGATGAATGTATTGATGAATGTATGTATGAAGGATTGACACAAATTAATTACATGTCTGCATGTATACATACGTACGTACGTATATGGTGAATGGTGTTGGATAGTTCCTGCTGCTTTTTACCATCTCATTTATTTAACTTTTTGATTAAATGATATATTAAATTTTAAAAATCTATATAAATTTATTCTAGTATATATTGAAAGTAATAAATATGGTCATTAGTACGTAGTATTTTTCAAAAACAAAAAAATCATTAAATTTATTTTTTTCTTAAAAATTTGACTATGTATAGAAATTGGCGTGTACATATGATTTCGTACGTAGTACTAATTTCAAGAATGTCTAAACAAAGTGTTTTTCTTAATTCCTCCGTCACAAAACACTGCAAATAAGGCAGCTGGTCAAACACGAATTGTAGTATTATATAATTCAATCTATCACTATAGTCTATATTGTTAGCGTGATAAATATTATTGGGCCCTTCATCTAACAGCTTAAGCTTTTAGATTGGTTACTTAACATGGTATCAGAGCTCTGGATGTGCAAGGTCTTGGATTCTAATCTTCCCAACTGCACAATTATCTTTATATTAATTTAATAGTGCAAATGCACTTTAATTTCTCCCAAGTTACATTTGAGGGGGAGTGTTAGCATGATAAACATTGTTGGACCCTCCATCTAACAGCTTAAGCTTTTTAAAAATGTGATATTGTGATGATGGGAGAGAGAGATGATAATGATAATGATAATGATAAAAAATATACAAAGAATAGAGAGTTTCGATTTCATTTCCACAAATAAGATACAGAAGAACATCAGCTTCTTTAACTTCTCTCATGCCTCCACAGATAGTAGGATTGTTCAAGAGCTAATTAAATGGCAAATTAAGAAAACTAATATAGGTATATTTTATTTGCAGATAGATTATTAAAAGATCCTGGCCAATTTTAATTTGGATGGGAAGAAAAATTAAGTTCAATGAGATTTCTCATCCTTTTCCAATATTCATGCAAAATGGCCAACTTTAGCATGTAGCATGTGGACCCTGTTACGTTCATGATGAAAAGATAATCTTATATTTAATATCACGTTGAAGCATTTAACTTATAATTAATTAATAGTAAATAGTCCCTCATATATATATATATATATATATATATATATATATATATATATATATATATATATATATATATATATATATGTGTGTGTGTGTGTGTGTGTGTGACGAGTTTTAAGTTAGACTATCAATAGGAGACTAAATATCAACACAAAACATGATTTATATTTTTTTCAAGGGCTAAATATACTTTACTATATGAATATTAGCATTTTGAAAAATTTGGGCATGTACTTTACTATATTAAGTGTCTAATTTAATATAATTTAGCTCTTAATTTTAGAATTCAGCCAAAATTGATCAGAATACCTAATTTTCCGACCAGTTAAGAATTGTATGCAGTTTGACAATAAAGAATACATGCTAATAACACTTATGTTACATCAAATACCACCAAATTCACAATTTACTACATCAAATACCTAATTGGTATAAAATTTGTATAACTACTTATTGTGACATATTAAATCTATATAAATCCTTATAAATAATTATTATATGCTAAATTATTAAAATTAAATATTAATACAAAAGATATATTACTAAATATAATTTTTTTATTTAATTTTTTTAAAAAAAGACTTAATTACCAAAAAAAATAATAAACTGTTAAACATATAAATTATATTTTTAACGTGAATAAAATTAAACTTTTAAACAATTGACAAAAGTGTCCAAAATTTAATTAATTAAATAATATCCTTTTTATATTAGAAGAGCATACAAAAGGAGGAGGAAAAAATTGAAAAGGAAAAGAGAAAAAAAAATGACCCATTTGCTCCCTCACCTCTCTCTCTTTTCCCTACTCCTTCAAATTGTTTTGTTCCTTCAAATTTGGAAATTTCAATGCCTTAGATTCTGTCAAGTTGCTTTGATTGACTTAAGCAGAAAATAACCTGAAATTTTATGTTAATTCAAAGTCTTTTCTAACGGAAAAAGACTAATTATTGCCATTATAAAAGGAGGAGATGATGTGCAAAAAGTGAGTTGCAAAGAGAGAAGGTACATAAGTGATAAGACCACATAGGTAATGTATTTTGGATTTGGAAAGTGAGTTATTTTTATTTAGTTAAAAGATATTTCAAACAAATAGTAGTTAATTAGTTATCCAACAACACTTTCTTTCCGTCCGTTTTCCATTTTATTCTTCAAACAAACAGTAGTTAATAAATATATTTTATTTATAAAAAAATTCTAATTTTAAAATTGTATCTATAATTAATTTAACAAATTGTATGTATAAATTTTACAACTTAAATCTTGCAAATTATAAATTATAAATTTTACAAATTATATCACAACTTAAATTTCACAAATTGTAATTTTTATAATTTTAAATTGTATTTATAATTTTATACCGTATTTCTACGGTATTAGTTACTTTTTTTAAAGGGCTAAAAATTATTATATTTATTATTTTAATTTTTATTAGGGGTCGAATCATGAATATAGTGGTACTTGATGTAACGAAGCTGTAAATAGTCTTTTTTTAAATTAAGTCAAGTCGTATATTTATATAGTCAACATGTATTAAATACACAAAATCTGATCGAATTCTTGGGCGGGTCAGATATTCCTGCTAATTTTGGTCGGATTTTGAAATTGGAGGCTAAATTATATCGATCCAATTAGGTACTTGATATAGTAAATTGTAAACTTAAATTCTTTGGGGGCTGATTTGATGGTACTTCATGTGAAGTATAATTATCCCTTTTATCTAAACATTTCATATTAATTAAACAATCTTAATTATCAATTATGCTAATATTCTTGAACCTTTTTCTCAAATATTTTACAATCATTTGGTAGTAAACATTTAAAAACCAAAGTTCAGTTGGTATAAGAATAGAATTGTGAACATTGTTCAAATGAAATGGAGCCGGGTGTTATTTGAATACAAGAAATATGTACTGTACTTTCACAATTTGGACCTTCAGTCATACTTGTGCTTGTAATTAATTATTGGGGTTTGGTAGAATTTGTGTAAAATAAGATAATTATTGACTTTTAAAATTTAAAATAAAATAATTTTAAACTTAAAATAATTTATTAAAAATTATGAAATAATAAGTTTTATAATTAATAGTTCTTTTAAGATAATTTATAATATTTATCATTGTATCGAGTAAATTTTTTTAAAAAAATTATATTAATTTTAAATTTAAAAATATCTTACGTTGATTTTAAAAGTCAATAATAATCTTATACTTTGGAACATAGTGAATATAACATTATAAAGCTTACTTTGATATTATCAAATGTACGTTACTGGAGAATTAAAATTATTAGTATTATTTATTTATTACTGGAGTATGTGTTGTCATCGTAAGAATTAGTCTTTTCATACCACAATAACAATTCTCTTTACAAAATTTAATTTTTTTAAAATTAGAAATATAATTTGATTTTTTGAGTTCAAACGTCGGAATGTTAAATTTAAAATTGATTGAAATTTATTTTATTTTAGTTGATATAATTATTATAATTATAATTCACACAATTTAGTTCATTCTAAATTTTTATGAGTTATCTGGATTTTAAAATTTAATATGACTTTTGTGGCGCTTTTTGAAATTAGGTATCATCACCCATCTTGAGTTCTTGAGATACGTGATGCAAATTCAAATCTGACTTAATATACAACTGTTGTATACAATCTGACAAAAACATAAAGCGTGAGTTTGAATACAAATATTGTCTACTACTGAGATTATACAAACTCAAAAGGAGTCCTCATTACAATTATTATCACACTATTTCACGAATAGTGAGGGACTACTAATCTGACATCTAGGACCATCACTCGTTCCCCAAGCAGTTTCAACTACGTTCTCATTTCCTAAAGAAAGCGATGAAAGAAAGGGTGAGCTCAACTAGCCCAAAGAAGAAATATTATGACTAAGATAATGCAAAATAATTTATCGTTAGCCTTGAACGAAGTTAAGCCGATAAAATATAATAACTATCAAGTTTAAGCTGCGATTGGAACAAGCAATCTATTAGAAAAGTTAAGTAGGGAATAAAATCTACTATCTTCTATGATTTAAAAGTTTAACTACAGTGAAAGAAAGGTTTTTCATCACCATGCATGCGATAGACCGCACATGCAGGTTATTCCAATAGAATAAATAAGGATGGAACCGGTCAGTAACGCACGAGCGAGATATTCCGCCGAATAATAAATAATGGAACCAGTGCAGTAAATAAGCATTGCGAGACAAGATATTTCGACGAATAATAAATAATGAAACCGGTCCCACGAACGCATATGATGTGATATTAAACGAGAATAATAAAGAAGCGGAATATTAAAAGAATGTCACTACGATATAGGGTAGCTCGATATCTGAGTTATTCCAATAGAATAATAAATAATGGAATAACAAAAGTTCTCTTCATGAGTACAACAAATAACATCCCTTACCGTAAAAGCCGAATATAAGAGTAGGGAAGTAGCGAGAATACTTTTTATAGGTTCTCTTGTAATTCTCTCTCTAGAGTTTGAAAGAATTAAGTAAAAATAATGAAGGAATGAGCTTATTTATAGGAAAATGGAATGAATAAGAACTAATTCATGAACGGTCCAGATTGATTTATTATTAAGCGGACGATCCATATTGGTTTACTTATTAAAACTTAAAACAACGGTCCATCTTGATTTACTATTAAAACTTTAAACCAAATGATCCATATTGATTTACTATTATAACTCCACCAGCGGTCCATATTGACTTACTATTATATCTTCAACCAACGGTCTGAAAAATTAGCACATCTCCTCATGGAATAATATTGTACCCAAATACCCGAATACATAATACTAGAGTGAATAGTAACCGGGTGAATAGTAACTCGTGAATAGTAACTCATGAATAGTAACTTGTGAATAGTAACTCATGAATAAGAACTCGTGAATAATAACTCATGAATAGTACTCCACACGAAAAGTGTTTGAATACTTCGATTGAACAATATATCATATTATGCACGGATGATCTTTATATAATAATAATTGAATCGATAAAATGAGAGATATGATCGTGATCTTTGTAGCAATAATTGAGTATAACTAAGTGACTTCTCATAGCGCATCAATAATCAATACTGGTGTCTTTCTTGTGTAACCACAGCGTATTCTTTATCTTTTTTAACACCGTGTTTTCACGAGTTAACGGTAAAACTTCCGTAGTTATTTTCATAAAGTATTTTTGTCGTTTTCTATCCGGCAAATAATTACATTGTGGGGTCCACTAATGATTGTCTTGTCGTCATCGGGATATTCTCCGAACAAAAGAATATTTCCCGACCAATGAATATTATACAACCACTTGTTTACTTTGCAAAATTTATAAATATTACCCACAACTATAACATTACATCAAATCAACACCATAATAATATAAAAAAATTATTTCGAGAAAATTAAATCTTTATTCATAAAATCTGGGGTCTCACAATCTCCCCTCCTTATGAAATTTCTCCCTCGAAATTTACGTCGCATTACTGGTATCTTAGAAGAGGTATTTACGTCACGCATTACTGGTATCTGAAGAGGTGAGGATACCTTGACTTCATTTTAGATTCTAATTCTTGAGGTATAACCTTTGAGTGTTGAATACGATCCTTCTTATCCAAAATTTTAACACGTATCTCCTCATACGTTAAATCTTCTGCTATCTCGTCCGGTTCTAAATTAATAATGTGGTTCGAATTAGCCACATATTTACGTGAACATCAATACGTTAAAAACGTTATGAACACGCCGACATACTTGGCGGTAAAAGCGAGTCTATAAGCCACGGTTCCTATTCGATCAATGATTTCAAATGGGCCAATAAAATCGAGGGTTGAGATTTCTCTCTTCATCGATTCTTGCTTTTAGAATAACGCCTCTCTTGAACCTTCTTCTTCACATTCATCATTTCTGAGTATGTAGCGGCGAACTTTTAACTTTATCGATTCAAGTCTATTCTAATCATTATATTCGTTATCTTCACGTGGGTCCTAGAGTCTTTAACTCTATCTCCATCATTTGTAAGTTATACGAAATGAGTCTTTATGTTAACAACATCACACTCAAACGCATATACGATCTTCTACTCAACGTCAATTACCGCGTTCATTTTTCCCACGATGATATTGAATGGTACGATCGTAATCTTCAACAACTCGAGCCAACGTCTTTAGCACATTACACGTTCGTTTTGGGTGAAAAAAATATTTGAGGGTTTTAGAAATGGGTTTTGTACTTGGGTTAATACAAAATTGATTTCACGCTCTAGGGTAGGCTAAGTCTTTAAGAATAAATCGAAAAATTTATTAACAATAGAAATACCATTCAAAATCGTGACTCTCATCCAAGACTTGGATAACACGTCACATTGATACCTATCAACTTGCCATCGTCATTCACGGCGTTGCCTACGAAAAATCGGCTTTGCATTCCACACAAGAAAAGTCAACAACGAAAGGATCGGAGCTCTTTATTTATGGCTTGATATGACAATGATTGACTTTAGTAGTTTCGTTACTTTGAATTAAGCATAACTTGGGTTGGTTAGGAGTATGAAAGCTAACAACCTTACAAAAAAGCATGATGAGTAGTTAACCAATCGTTTCCAAAAATCACATCAAAGGCAAGTATTTTCAAAGAGATAAGATCGACGAATAACGTGAAAGTGTTGATTTGAACAAGATTTATAAATAGTGGAGGTAACGAAGGTTTCTCCCAACCGAGTTTCAACAGGATATATCAAAGTCTAACTTCTAGGAGTTAACTTCAAACATTGAACACAACTAGGTGTAATAAAAGAGTGAGTAAAATCGGTATCTAACACGGTATAGACTTCATGAGAGTTTATGACTAACATACCCGTGATAATTTTATCCGGGTTCCTCGTCACGAAAAAAAACGCTCTCTCTTAAACTACTGGCTTTGGCTTGCACAGGGACATCCTTTGGTGCCTCCATCCTAGGTGAACTTGTCTTGGTGAGCGATAAAATCGGGCTAAGTGACCTTCTCTTCCACAATTATAGCATCTTTTGGGCTGATCATCACGTAGTTTGACCGATGTGTCCTCCCCTCGCATTTGAAGCATATGATAGGTGGTCGTTCTCCTTCCTTAACAACGGGTGTTGGTGCTGACGTCTTTCCATCATTGTTGAATCTCCTCTTCTTGAAATGTCCATTCGTATTGTTTTGACCATGATTACCACCGAAGTGGTTACCATTTCTGGCATGTTGATTCCCTCCATGCTTATTATCACCGCTTTGATGACTGTTATCACCGGTATTATCATTTTTCCGGCTGCTCTCTTTTGGTTTGCGTTGACTCGTTATCACGCTCCCCTTAATCGAGCCCTATTGACAACATCTCGAATACAAACACGGTTTATGAGAAATAAGATATTGACGTATCTCCGACTTCAAACCTCTTAAAAACATTCGCGTCATTCTCTCTTCATTATCAACCAAGTGGGACGCAAATCGGGACAACTCGGCAAACTTGGCTTCGTACTGCGACACGTTCATGTGGTTTTGCTCTAACTTTATAAATTCCACCTCCTTCATGTGAATGAATGCTTTGGAAAGTACTTGTCATTGAAACGACTCTTGGAACTTCTCCCAAGACATCTTGAGTCGTCGGGTTGGAGTGCGTTTCTGATTTCCATCAGTGATCTGCCTCTTCATGCAACATAAAGGTGGCAAAGTAAACCTTTTGCTCCTCGGAGCATCCCAAGACATCAAATATCTTGGTGATCTGCTTTAATCACATCTCCGCCTTAAGTGGTTCTGGCTTTCCCAAAAACTCTGGTGGTCCCGGCTCCTTGAATTGCTTAGCGGTGACCAACTGTGGGTTGCCATTGTTTCCTCCTGCATTATGAACAGGAGCCGCCTTCGCCTGATGTTGCATGAATTCTAAAAAACTCCTAAACGTACCGTCGTTCATCAATTGATCAGTGTTGTTGTTTCCAGGAGGATTATCACCATCCTGTTGCACATTGTCTTGATTATTGATCTGTGGAGAATCAACGGGTCTCTCGGCTCCATTCTTTATTCTCAACATTACGGGATATCATTTTCGAGATCTTGCCACAAAACAAAGGTTAATTGACAAGTAAAATATTATCCCTATATTCTGACCGACCAATTAAATACCAAATAAACTTAGGTAGGTCATACTAGCGAAGGAATTCGCCGTCTCTCCCCTCCTAGTTCTATTCTCACATCCTAGCCAGGGATCATATCCCTAAGATTTGATACCAACTGTGACTTCTATCCCTTAACCTGGATAGCACCTCACAATGATACCTATCAACTTGCCACCATTACTCACTTCGCCCCTACAGAAAGTAAAGCCGGTGCATCCCAAGACTTGGAAGTCACCGGATAAAGGCTCGGGGTTCTTTTTATGGCTTTGATACCAACTGTGACGCCCCCAAAATTAGGTATACATCACCCATCTTGAGTCGCCAGATACATAGTACAGAATTCAAATACAACTTAATAATACAACTTGTAAAACCCCAACTTTTTGAATAAAGATGAATTTTCTATAAATATTAATTTTGAATATTATGGAGTGAAATTGATATAATAGTTGTGGGTAATATTTATAAATTTTGCTAAAATCGTGAAGTTGTTATATAATATTCGATTGGTGGTGAATATTCATTTTAACAGGAATATTAATCTGACAACAAAATCATTGGTGGACCCCCTGGCGGAATTATTATTCGGATTGAGAAAAATGACAAAAATACTTTATGAAAATAACGGCGGAAGTTTTACCGTTAACTATTGAAACACCCTTGTTTAAAAAATACGATGTCGTGTGACGCCCCAAAATAGGTCCATTCCACCCAACCCATTCTCGAGTCGCCAAATACATGGTACGTAAATAACTACAACTTTATTAATACATTTGTCGGTGCAAAATACGACAACATATATATCGTGAGTTTAAATACAATTATTGTCTTCTAGACAATATACATACCCAAATAAATTCCCATCATAATTATTGATACATCATTTTACAAAAATGGTGAGGACTACTAAACAACTCTCCCTAGAACTTTCATTCCATACCCCCCACTGCTAGATACTCGTTATATTCTCGCCTCTCCCGAGAAAAAAATGGAACAAAAGGAAAATGGTGAGCTCGACTAGCCCGATAAAGAATATTATGACTAAGATAATATACAACAAATTATCGTTAGTCTTGAACGAGGAAAAATATAATAGAATACAATAGACAACAAGTTTTAAATCAATATTCGCGGTGAAATAATAATTCATTAGAAGAGTTAAGTAGAGAATGCAAACTACTATCTTCTATGTATGAATTTTAAAGTTCATCGCCTATTTTTATCCTCGTAACATCAATCAATATATATCCGGGATCATATATTCATCCTTGCACTTCTGTGCCAAGGACATTTCACCAACTTAGTCATGTTCATCTAAACACTGCTCATCTTTTGCACTACGGGCCAAAGATATTCATCGAAATCATTCATCTTTTGCACTACGGGCCAAAGATATTCATCGAAATCATTCATCTTTTGCACTACAAAGCCAAAGATATTCATCATAACTCATTCATCTTTTTTTTTACAGGCCAAAGATATTCAATAATATCATTATTTAAGATGAGGATGATGAAAAATATTTTTAAAAAACGAATCCAAAGTGAAACAAAATGACAAGGATTAAGGATTAAGGATTCGTACTTTGTTTTATCCACGTCCAAAAATACCTCAAAAATAATCATAGTGGTGTAAAATTCAAGAATGATCAAAACATGGATACAATCAAAACCAATTATCCGAATAGATATTTTGGACAAAAAGAAGAAATTTCATTTTTTCTGAATAGTCAGATATATCGTGAATAGTAACTCAGACACCAAAAGATAGAAATTTCACAAAAAAACATCTTCACGCTTTCATGAATAGTACTTTTGAATAGTAACTTCGTGAATAGTAACTCGTGAATAATAACTCATGAATAAAGAACTCCTAAGCATGAAAAAGTTCCAAATTTGATAAAAGTTTCAACCAATATTTCACATAATGATATTGAAGAAATAATATCATTTGAGAAGAAAATAACATCCCTTACCTCGAAAGACAAGATTACTGGTTGAAACAGGATATAAAGCTATGACTTGAACTTGCACCGTATAACAATACTCAAAGTATACTCAAAATACTCACAAGAATACGCTCGAATATATAGAGAAAACTTCAGCTTCGTGTGATTTTCAATTCTAACCTAAGCACCTATTTATAGGAAATTGCTTAGAACACCAAAGCAAAAAATTTAATATAATAATATATATATATATATATATATATATATATATATATCAAAATTCTCTACGCCATTCTTGAATCTGAAAATCTAGAATTCAACCCATTCAAATCACATGTTAGACCCAAAAAAACGTTTTTCTTATTTTAAATATTTTAAACTTCCAAAAATCAATTATTTCGGAGCTTCGGAACTTCAATAATTCATAATAAATAGCCCTTTTATCAGAAAATTCGAATCTCGCGAGTTTTTATAGGAAATTCAATTTTCTACAACTTTGCAGAAGAAAGTTTTTCCAAATTCCAAACAGAAATTGGCCGAAATCCACAAATGGGCAATTTTACAGGCTATAATCAAATTTCAGTCAATAAATGGGGTCCACCGACATGTTTAACATGTTTTAAACATTTTTGGTAACAACAATACTCCTCCTCCACATATACTCATATATCCCACATTCATCGTAAAAATATCATCGTTAATATATTATTAAAATAATATATTTAAATGAATTATTTTATCAAAAAAAAGATAAAATATTAATTTTCAACAATTGTCACTATAAAAATTTTCTCCATCTATATCCACATAAAATCAATATTTTCCTCATCATATGAATCAATAATTAATTATTCACAAATAATATTACGAGAATCACAATATTGACAACCGTGCGCCCTCCCGGAAGAGGGGCTTTCCATAAGAATTTCTCCTTATTGGCGTGCGATTAGGTGACCAAACCTCTCCTTAGATGAACTTTCTAGACATTGCCAATAATGTTATCTAATAATATTATTCGGATAATATGAATTATTGCTTCGATAATGAAAAATCTTGTGTAATGACAATTATTGAAACAACAAAGAATATAAAATATCAACGCAAAGAATTATTGAATCAATAAAATAAAATCTTTGAATATAATTACGTAAACCATTATTGAGTAGTGCCTTCACGTAAGAATCAATAATTGGTACAATCTGCAGTGTCTTCTTGTTCAACAACGCCAGATAGTGTGTTTTAACCATCGGGTATTCCAACGATGTAAATCTGGTAACAACTACGCCAGATTATTTTTAAACAACTTATTTTTGTCGTTTTCTTCCTCCAATCGCTTTCCGTTATGGGGGCCCACTCATGGTCATTTTAGCCGTGGGTCATGCGAAATATTCCCAGACATGAAATATTCCACGACCAAACGAATATTCTCCGACAATAATAATGAATATTATATCACCACTTGCTTATTTAAAATATTTGCGCATTTTACCCATAACTAACCACATTAATCAAATCCACCCTTACTATTTCAAAATAATAAATAAAGGAAATTCCTTTCTATTTAAAAAATTTCGGTCTTACAACCTCCCCTCCTTATGAAATTTCGTCCTCGAAATTAACGTACGTACCTGGTGTTTCGAAAAGATAAAAATACCTCGCTTTCATTTCTGCTTCCAACTCCTGGTCATTTCATCAATAAGCATGGTTTCTCCACAAAACTTTAACTTGTGATATAACCTCGATGACATAGGACATGTTCTTTCCTATCCAAGATCTTGACAGTACCTCCTCGTCGTTAACTCTTGGGCTATCTCGTCTTGGGTTCTAACTTCAATGACGTGGTTGAATCGTCCACATATTTACGTAACATCGATCACGTGAAAAACATTATGAACACGCGTCATACTTGGCGGTAAAAGCGAGTCTATAGGCCACGGTTCCTATTCGATCGAGAATTTCAAATTGATTAATAAATCGAAGGTTTGAGCTTTCCTCACTTTCATGGATTCTCGCTTTTGAAATAACAACTTCACACCTTCTTCTTCAAATTCATCACTCAGATGTGTAGCTTGAATGACTTTAACTTTATCGATTAAAGTCGATTATACCGTCGTATATCATCACGTGGGTACCTAGAGTTTTCATCTCCATCTCTATTATTTGTAAGTTATACTGAAATGATTTTTTGACAATATCGTACTCAGTATCAGATAACGATCTTCTACTCAACACGTCAGCTACCACGTTCGCTTTTCCAGGATAGCATGGTCAGAACATGTGCCGAAATGAGTCTCTTCTTAAGTTCTTCGAAGCTCTTCCCACATTCTTTGCTCCATTCGAATTTTGTATCTCTACGAGTCAGCTGCGTTAATGGAATAGCGATTCGAGAATATCCTTCAACGAATCTCCGATAATAACCAACTAAGCCTAGAAAGCTACGTATTTCGATTCTCGACTTAGGTTTCTCTCAACCGTGACTCACATCCCAATCTTGGATAAGACGTTACAATGACACCTATCGCTTTTACTATCGCATCGAATATGGTGTCCCCTACGGAGAGTCTGGCTTCGTGCATTCCACAAAGGAAGTCACCAGATAGAGGCTCGGGTATCAACTTCTACAGTTGGGTTTTTAACTCCTGAAGTTCAATAGGAGCCATTCGATATGAGATTTTAGAAATGGGTTTTGTCTGGGATTTAAAGTCGATACAAATTCAATATCACGCTCTGAAGTAAGCCAAGAAATTCTTGAGAAATACGTCGGAAAAATCAATAACAACAGGAATATTATTCAAATCGACGTGTGTCTTTATTCAAATCCATAACATGGACTAAGAAAGCTTGACATTCGTTTTTTAATAAACAAATGGCTTTATAATTTAATATGAAAGAGTTTGACTTCAATGGTTTGGTTGCTAGAATTCGAATAATAGGTTGCTTAAGAATATGAAAACTAACAACCTTACGAAAGCAATCAATTTTGGCATGATGAGTAGTTAACCTTAAAATCACATCAAAAGCAAATATCTCTATAGAAATAAGGTTAACGGTAATGTGATAGTGCCAACTGAATCAAGCAAGATTTCTAAACAACGGATGTAATAAAAGTTTCTCTTAACTGAGTCTCCACAGATAGGTCAAAGTCTAATTTCGCCGTAGTCAAGTTCAAACGCTTGAGCGCAACGCAAGAGAGATAAAAGAATGGGTAGAACCCAGATCTAGTAAGGTATAAACTTCGCAAGAATTTATAATTAACTAACCTGCTAAACTCGTTCTCGTTACTTCGCTTTTGAGAAGTCACGAAAAACGCTTCTTCCAAAGAATCGTTGACTTTGACTTTTACAGATCCGCTTCGTGCTGCCAGCGTCCCAACCGGACTTGATTTCGCTTATAGGACAAAATCGAACTATGTGACCGTCTTTTCCACAACTAAAACATACCTTAGAAGGCTTTGAATAGTTTGACCTTATATGTCCCTCATCTCCGCATCTCAGTAGCATCTAACGGCGATTGTTCTCTTCCCCTAGAATTTGTTCTTTGGTCTTTGATCTTGTCTTTAAACGCCTTCCCGTCCATCGTTAAATCTTCTCTTTTTTAGATTGGACATCTCTTTCCATAATATCAACGCGTCGTATGCGGCTTTTACCCATGCATCACTCATTCTCACTGCGTTCGATTATTTCTTCTTTCAAATTTTCGATTCCAACTTTATCATCTTATATTACGCCAAAGAGTGCTTCATTCAAGATCACATATCGGGTAACACAAGCTTGAATCGTTGCATCCTTTTGCTCCACGACCGCTTCGCAATTCTTCAAATTTCTTTCTTCTAACTCATAAATACGATTTTGCAATTCTACATTTTGATCATAAAATACCTCTAATAAACTCTCCTCGTGTTTTCTTCTTCCTCTTCTTCCTCACTCTCAAATTGTTACCTCTCTGCAACTATCTCTAAAAGCAACTATCAATTCTTCACTCACCACACGGGATATCTCTAATTCCTTCTTCACCGACATCACATTATCCCGGTTGGCGATTAGAGGTGTCTCCACGATCTCATTCACTCCATTGTTAACGTTCTCAGCAGCCATTCTTAAAAACTATCATAAAACAAGGGTTAATTAAGGAAATCAATATATCACATAATATCCCTATATTATGACCGACTAACAAATAAGCTTAGGTAGGACACACTTTAGCGAAGGATTTACTCGTCTCTCCCTCCTAGTTCTATTCCCCGATCTCCGCCAGGAGATCATATCCTAAGCTCTCGATACCAACCGTGGCGCCCCAAAATAGGTCCATTCCACCCAACCCATTCACGAGTCGCCAAATACATGGTACGTAAATAACTACAACTTTATTAATACATTTGTCGTGCAAAATACGACAACATATATATTTGTGAGTTTAAATACAATTATTGTCTTCTGTATAATATACATACCCAAATAAATTCCCATCATAATTATTGATACATCATTTTACAAAATGGTGAGGACTACTAAACAACTCTCCTAGAACTTTCATTCCATACCTCGACTGCACTTTATATATTACTCGCCTCCGAGAAGAAAAAATGGAACAAAAAGGAAAATGGTGAGCTCGACTAGCCCGATAAAGAAAGAATATTATGACTAAGATAATATACAACAAATTATCGTTAGTCTTCAACAGGAAAAATATAATAGAATACAATAGACAACAAGTTTTAAATCAATATTCGCAATGAAATAATAATTCATTAGAAGAGTTAAGTAGAGAATGCAAACTACTATCTTCTATGTATGAATTTTAAAGTTCATCGCTCTATTTTTATCCTCGTAACATCAATCAATATATATCTGGGATCATATATTCATCCTTGCACTACTGTGCCGAGGACATTCACCATTGGTCATGTTCATCTAAACACCTATTCATCTTTGCACTACTACGGGCCAAAGATATTCATCGAAAATCATTCATCTTTGCACTACGGCCAAAGATATTCATCGAAATCATTCATCTTTGCACTAAAGAGGCCAAAGATATTCATCATAACTCATTCATCTTTGCACTACAGCCAAAAGATATTCAATAATATCATTATTTAAGATCGAGGATGATGAAAATATTTTTAAAAAAACGAATCCAAAGAAACAAAATGACAAGGATTAAGGATTAAGGATTCGTACTTTGTTTTATCCACGCCCAAAATACCCTCAAAAATAATCATAGTGGTGTAAAATTCAAGAATGATCAAAACATGGATACAATCAAAACCAATTATCCGAATAGATATTTTGGACAAAAAGAAGAAATTTCATTTTTCTATGAATAGTCAGATATCGTGAATAGTAACTCCCAGACACCAAAAGATAGAAATTTCACGAAAAAAACATCTTCACGCTTCATGAATAGTACTTTCGTGAATAAGTAACTCGTGAATAATAACTCATGAATAAGAAACTCGTGAATAAGAATAGTAACTTCATGAATAAGAACCCAGACGAAAAAGTTCCAAATTTGATAAAAAGTTTCAACCAATATTTCAAAGATAATGATATTGAAGAAATAATATCATTTGAGAAGAAAATAACATCCCTTACCTCGAAAGACAATATTTACAGATTGAAACCTGGATATAAAGGCTATGACTTGAACTTGCACCGTATAACAATACTCAAAGTATACTCAAAATACTCACAAGAATACGCCGATAATATAGAGAGAAAAACTTCAGCTTTACGGTGTGATTTTCAATTCTAACCTAAGACTTTTATTTATAGAAATTGCTTAGAACACCAAAAAGCAGAAAATTTAATATAATAATATATATATATATATATATCAAAATTCTCTACGCCATTCTTGAATCTGAAAATCTAGAATTCAACCCATTCAAATCACATGTTAGACCCAAAAAACGTTTTTCTTATTTTAAATATTTTAAACTTCCAAAAATCAATTATTTTGAGAACTTGAACTTCAATAATTCATAATAAATAGCCCTTTTATCAGAAAATTCAAATCTCGCGAGTTTTTATAGGAAATTCAATTCTCTACAACTTTGCAGAAGAAAGTTTTTCCAAATTCCAAACAGAAATTGGCCGAAATCCACAAACGGGCAATTTTACAAGCTATAATCAAATTTCAGTCAATAAATGGGGTCCACCGACATGTTTAACATGTTTTAAACATTTTTGGTAACAAAAATACTCCTCCTCCACATATACTCATATATCCCACATTCATCGTAAAAATATCATCGTTAATATATTATTAAAATAATATATTTAAATGAATTATTTTATCAAAAAAAGATAAAATATTAATTTTCAACAATTGTCACTATAAAAATTTTCTCCATCTATATCCACATAAAATCAATATTTTCCTCATCATATGAATCAATAATTAATTATTCACAAATAATATTACAGAATCACAATATTGACAACCAGGCGGTTCTCCTGGAAGAGGGCTTTCCAATAAGAATTTCTCCTTATTGGCGTGCGATTAGGTGACCAAACCTCTCCTTAGATGAACTTTCTAGACATTGCCAATAATGTTATCTAATAATATTATTCGAATAATATGAATTATTGCTTCGATAATGAAAAATCTTGTAATGACAATTATTGAAACAACAAAGAATATAAAATATCAACGCAAAGAATTATTGAATCAATAAAATAAAATCTTTGAATAAGAATTATCGTAACCATTATTGAGTAGTGCCTTCTTCACGTAAGAATCAATAATTGGTACAATACTGCAGTGTCTTCTTTGTTCAACAACGCGTATTAGTGTGTTTTAACCAACTGGTATTCCAATGATGTAAATCAGTAACAACTACTGCCGTTATTTTTAAACAACTTATTTTTGTCGTTTTCTTCCTCCAATCGCTTTCCGTTATGGGGCCCACTTCATGGTCGCTACTGGCATAAATTTAATATTCTCCCACGATCTGAATATTCCACGACCAAACGAATATTCTCCGACAATAATGAATATTATATCACCACTTTAACTTATTTAAAATATTTAGCATTTTACCCATAACTAACCACATTAATCAAATCCACCCTTACTATTTCAAAATAATAAATAAAGGAAATTCCTTTCTATTTAAAAAAAATTTCGGTCTTCTGATAATACGCATTGGTTACATAAGTAGACACGGTGATTGATTATTAATCTTACGTGATAAGTCACTCGGTTTTATTGGTATTATTAATGTAATAATACGTAAAAATCTTTTATATATAAAACAAAATACTTTTATAAATTTATTCTATAAATAGAATATAATATATTATATTCTATTATGCATAAGTGTTGTATAGTGTTTTGCATAGTAAAATCTTTTTATATAAAATGTAATACTTTTATAAAGTTATCTATTTTATTAGAATAATAATTAGAATATATTATATTTTATTATGCATAGTGTTTGTATAGTGGCTCTGCGTAGTGTTTGCATAGTAAAATCTTTTATAAAGTTATTCGTTTTATTAGATTATAAATAGAATATATTATATTTTATTTAAAAGATTTTACTTTAAATATGGATAGTCGATTAAAAGTAAATCAATCTAGGCTTTTCATGAGTTAATTCTTATCTTGATCCATTTTTCTATAAATAGAAGTTCATTCTTTCATTATTTTTTACGAATTCAATTGAACTCTAGCGAGATAAACTATAGAGAGAAGAAAAAGTATTCTCGCTACTTCACTACTTATATATCCAAAGACTTTTCTTCTTAAGGTGGGGAATATTATTTGTTGTACTCGTAAGAAGTGTTATTCTTTCTTATTCATGAAGAGAACTGTTGTTATTCCAATTCTTATTATTCTGTTGGAATAACATGTATACGCGGTCTACCCTATACTTGGTGACATTCTTCTATTATTCTGTTGAAACATCATGTCTGTGTGTTTTACACCGGACCTGGTTCCGTCTTTATTATTATTCCGTTGGAACATCCTATCTGTGTGTTTTACACCGGACCTAGTTTCGTCTTATTATTATTCTGTTGGAACATCCTGTCTGTGTGTTTTACACCGGACCTGGTTCCGTCTTTATTATTTTGTTGGAACATCCCGCTTGTTGCAAAATTTTGCTTGACCGTTCCGTTATTATTATTCTGTTGGAATAACTTTGTCTGTCTGCAATCACCGCATGCATGGTGATTTCTTTTGTTATTCCATTCTTTATTATACTCGGTTGGTTAAAGTTTCAACTTCTATACTCCATGAAATTAGTAGAATATCCTTGATATTTGCGGCTTCATCCAAATCTTTTAATGGAAATATTCTTCGATCATTCTTGAATTTTACTCTACAAAATAGTATCATGTTGACAATTTGGACGTTAATAATTCCTGGATAAAATAATTCTTGAACTTGTTTTATTGAATTCTTATATCATTGTCATCATCCTCATGTTTATATTTTGTTGAAAGTCATCTCGTAACTTCGAATGCATAGATGGACTTGGTATGATTATGACCAGGGATTATTCGATGTAATCATGACCGTAATGTTACAAATGATGTGGTAAAAGTTCTCATTGACCCGTAGTGCATTGATGGACAGATGTTGGCATGATTATGACCATTAATGAATACACAAATATTCTTGGCCCGTAGTGCATGGATAATTGTGGTCGTGATACTAAAGAATATCCTTGGCCGTAGTGCAGGGGTGATTCGATGATGTGGAATATTTATTAAGCTGAGTCTCAAATGATAACAAAGATGATGAAAAACTTTTTAAAATCATAAAAGATAGTAGATTTTATTTTCTACTTGACTCTTTTAATGGATTGCTTGTTCTATCAAGCAGCTTAAACTTGATGTCTATTATATTTTATCGGTTTAACATTGTTGGAGACTAATGATAATTTATTCTGCATTATCTTAGTCATAATATTTCTTCTTGGGCTAGTTGAGCTCACCCTTTCTTTCACCGTTCTTTTCGAGGAAATAAGAATATAGGCGGACGACAGTCTGGGAGCGGAGTGATGGTCCGAAGGATAACATTAGTAGTCCTCACTATTCGTGAAATAGTGTGATAATAATTGTAATGAGGACTCCTTTTGAGTTTGTATAATCTCTAGTAGATAATATTTGTATTCAAACTCACAGCTTTATGTTTGTCGTATTGTACCATGACAGTTGTATTAGTAAGTTGTATTTGAATTACATACCATGTATCGGCGACCCAAGATGGGTGATGTATACCTAATTTTGGGGGCGTCACAACTTTGTATCAAAGCTTAGGGATATGATCTCTGGCTAAGATGTGAGACTAGAACTAGGAGGGGAGAGACGGGAAATTCCTTCGCTAGTATGACCTACTTAAATTTATTTTGTATTTAAATTGGTTGGTTAGAGTTTAAAGATATTAGGTTACATGTCAATTAACCTTTGTTTTGTGGCAGTATCTGAAAATGACATCCGAAAATGTTGAGAATAGCAATGGAGCACAAGAGACCGCTTGAGTCTCCACATATCAATAATCGGGGAGAATGTGCATCGAGGCGGCGACAATCCTCATGCAAACAACAACACCGACCAAATCTTTGAATGATGGATTGTTCGGAGGCTTTATGCAATTCATGCAACAATGAAAGCAGAGCGGCTCATTCCAAAATATATATGGAAACACTGGAAACTCTCGGGCGGTCACCGCTAAATAGTTCAAGGAGTTGGGACCACCGGAGTTTAAGGGAGAGCCAAAACCACTTATGGCGGAAGCATGGATAAAGCAGATCACCAAGATATTTGATGTCTTGGGATGCTCCGAGGAGCAAAAGGTTCCCTTTGCCGCCTTTATGTTACGCGGAGAGGCAGATTACTGGTGGGAATCGGTAAAACGTACTCAACCTGCCGTACTGAAGATGTCTTGGGAGAAGTTCCAAGAGCTGTTCAACGACAAATACTTTCCCGAAAGTATTCGTCACATGAAAGAGGTGGAGTTTATCAAATTGGAGCAAAATAATATGACCGTGTCGCAATACGAGGCAAAATTTACAGAGTTATCCCGGGTTGCGTCCCACTTGGTGGATAATGAAGAGAGAATGGCGTGAATGTTTTTAAGAGGTTTGAAGCGGGAATACGTAAACATCTTATTTCTCATAAACCGTGTTTGTATTCAAATGTTGTAAATAGGGCTCGATTGGTGGAAGCGCGATAACGAGTCAACGCAACCAAAAGAGAAGCGGTAAACAAAATGATAATACCAAAGAGAGCGGCGATCATTGAGGCGGTGACAACAAGCGTGGAGAAATCAACGGGCGAAAATGGTAACCACTTCCGGTGGTAATCGAGGCCAAAATAATAAGAATGGACATTTCAAGAAGAGAGATTCAACAATGATGGAAAGACGTCAAAGACCAAAGACCCGTTGTTAAGGAAGGAGAAAGACCACCTATCATATGCTTCAAATGCGGAGGGAGGGACACATCGGTCCAAATTGCGCGATGCCAGCCAAAGCATGTTATAATTGTGGAAGAGAAGGTCACTTAGCCCGATTTTGTCTTTCACCGAAGACAAATTCTATAAGACCCCAAATTATTAATAAATAAAATTTAATTTCCTCTATTTATTATTTTGAAATAGTAAGGGTTGATTTGATTAATGTGGTTAGTTATGGGTAAAATACGCAAATATTTTAAATAAGCAAGTGGTTATAAAATATTCATTGTTGTTGAGAATATTCGTTTGGTCGTGGAATATTCTTACTTTGTCGAGAATATTAAATGCAATGACACGTACTTTATGTGGGCCCATAACGAAAAGCGATTGGATGAAGAAAACGACAAGTATAAGTTGTTTATAAATAACTTGGCAGCAGCTTGTTATCGTTAATTACTCTTTGGAATATCCGGTGGTTAAAACACGATGTCTACGCGTTGTTGCGAGAATACACGCAGTATTGCACCAATTATTGATTCTTACGTAAGAAGGCATTACTCAATAATTGTTACGATGAATTATTGTTCATTATTTTATTTTATTGATTCAATAATTGCTTTGTTGATATTTTATATTATTGTTGTTTAATAATTGTCACTACACAAAGATTTTTCCATTATCGAAGCAATAATTCATATTATCTGAATAATATTATTAGAAAACATTATTGGCAATGTCTAGAAAGTTACATCTAAGGAGAGGTTTGGTCACCTAATTACGCCTTGTAGAAGGAGAAATTCTTATTGAAAACCCCTCTTTCCTTGGAGCGGCACGGTCAGTTGCAGATCTTTGTGATTCTGTAATATTATTTGTGAATAATTAATTATTGATTTATATGATGAGGAAAATAATGATTTTATGTGGATATAGATGGAGAAAATTTTTAATGTGACAATTGTTAAAAATTAATATTTTATCTTTTTCTGATAAAATAATTTATTTAAATATATTATTTTAATAATATATTAATGATGATATTTTTACAATGAATGTGGGATATATGAGTATATGAGGAGAAAGAGTATTTTTGTTACATTAAATGATTAACACATGTTTTGTGTGTCGGTGGACCCCATTTCTTGACTGAAATTTGATTATAGCTTGTAAAATCGTCCGTATGTGGATTTCGGTCAATTTCTGTTTGGAATTTGGGAAAACTTTCTTCTGCAAAGTTGTAGAGAATTAAATTTCCTATAAAACGTCACGCGATTCGAATTTTTTGAGAAAAGGGCTATTTATTATGAATTATTGAAGTTTAAAATTAATTAATTATTATTATTTGGAGTTTTAAATAAAATAATTGAGAAAAACGTTTTTCTTATTTATTGTGGGTGGATGGCTGATGTTGTGAGCTGGTGTGTGCGTAGGAAAATTTAATATATATATATATATATTAATATTTTATTAAATTTTCTAACTTTTGGGTGTTACAAGCGATTTCCTATAAATAGGTGCTTAGGTTAGAATTGAAAATCACACACGTAATCAAGTTTTCTCTCTATAATATCGGCGTATTTTGTGAGTATTTTAGTACTTTGAGTATTGCTATACTGGTCTTGAAGATCTTTCACCACTATATCCAATTATTTCAATCAAGATCTTATTCTTTCGAGGTAAGGGATGTTATTTTATTCGAAAATGATATTATTTCTTCAATATCATTATGCTTAGAAAATATTGGTTGGAAATTTTATCAAATTTAGAACTTTTTCATGTTTCGGGGTTACTTATTCATGAGCTCTTATTCATGAGTTACTATTCACGAGTTCTTATTCACGATTCTTATTCACGAGTACTTATTCACGAAGCATGATAATTTTTTATGGAATTTCTATCTTTTGGTGTCGGAGTAACTATTCACGTGTACTGACCTTATTCACGTATATGACCTTTATTCACGAATACGACACTATTCACGTAAAAATTAAATTTTCTTTTACGTGTGTCCAAGATCGTCTGTTATGATTCCTATCTTTGATTGGATCTATGTTTTGATCTTCATTCTTGAATTTTACTCCAATCTGGTTATTTATGAAGTATTTTTGAACTTGGATTATTTAAAAGTACGAATCCTTAATACTTGTTCTTTTGTTTCACCGGGATTCATTTTCTTTAAAATATTTTTCATCATCCTCGATCCCTAAATGATGATATATCTTGAATATCTTTGGCTTGTAGTGCAAAGATGAATGATTTCTTGATGAATATCTTTGGCCCGTTAGTCAAAGATGAACACGTGTTGAGATGAACATGACCGATCGATTAATATCTTTGGCACATAGGTGCAAAGATGAGCAGTGTTTAGATGAACATGACCAATCGATGAATATCTTTGGCCCAGTAGTGCAAAGATGAATATTTGATTCGATATATATATGATTGATGTTACAAGGATAAAATATCGACGATGAACTTTTAAATTCATATATAAAAGATAGTAGTTTGCATTCTCTACTTAACTCTTCTAATGAATTGTTGTTTCCGCTGCAGTTGTTGATCTAAAACTTGTTGTCTATTGTATTCTATCAGATTTTTCCCTGTTGAAGACTAAGGATAATTTGTTGTACATTATCTTAGTCATAATATTCTTTACTGGGTTAGTTGAGCTCACCCTTTTTCTTTTTGTTTCATTTTTCTTCTCAGGAGGCGAGAATATATCGGGAACTAGTTGGGGTGTGGAGTGATGGTTCAAGATAGTTGTTTTAGTAGTCCTCACCATTTTGTAATATAGTGTATCAATAATTGTAATGAGGACTTATTTGAGTGTGGATATTGTCTAGAAGACAATATTTGTATTTAAACTCAAAGTTTATGTGTTGTCGTATTTTGCACGATAATTGTATTAATGAAGTTGTAGTTGTTTCTGTACCATGTATTTGGCGACTCAGAATGGGTTGGATGGAATGGACCTATTTTGGGGGCGTCACAGTTGGTATCAGAGCTTAGGAATATGGTCTCTGGCGGAGATCGGAGAATAGTACTAGGAGGGGAGAGACGAGTAATCCTTCACTAGTGTGTCATACCTAAGCTTATTTGTTGGTCAGTTGAAGTATATGGTTAATATGTGATATGTTAATTTGTTTAATTAACCTTATTTTATGGCAGTATTTAAGAATGGCAGTTGAGAATATTAACGGTGGAGTTAATGAGACCGTGGAGACACCTTTGCTCACCAACGAGGAGAACGTCTGCAGTGGTGGCAATGTTCCTCCCCTGTGAACAACACCACCGAAAGCGGATGACGAACGATGGTATGTTTAGGAACTTTCTAGAATTCATGCAAAACCAAACGAGAAAGACTACTGTTCAAAATGCAGGTGGAAACACTGGCAACTCACGGATGGTCACCGCTAAGCACTTCAGGAGTTAGGACCGCCAGTTTTGGGAAAGCGAACCACTTGCGGCGAGAGGCGTGGATAAAGCGAGATCACTAAGATATTTGATGTCTTGGGATGCTCGGAGGAGCAAAAGGTTCCTTTCGCCACTTTCATATTACGAGGAGAAAGCGATTATTGGTGGAAATCAGTAAAGCGTACTCGACTACCCACACATTGAAGATGTCTTGGGAGAAGTTCCAAGAATTGTTCAACGACAAGTACTTTCCCGAAAGTACTCGTCACATGAAGGAGGTAGAGTTCATCAAGTTTGGAGCAAAATAATATGAACGATGTCGCGATCTGAAGCTAAGTTTGCCGAGTTGTCGATTTGCATCCCATTTGGTTGATAATGAGGAGAGAATGACGTGAATGTTTCTGCGAGGTTTGAAACCCAAAATACGTCAATACCTCATTTCTCACAAACTTTGTTTATATTCGGATGTTGTAAATAGGGCTCGATTATTGGAGCACGATAATGAGTCACTCAATGAAGAATAATGACCAACAACTCGATGATACTCGCATCTGCGGCAGCAGCCATCGCGGAACAATGATAACAATCGTGGAGGAAATTATCATGCCGAAATGGTAACCACTTGGTGGTAATCATGGCCAAGATAATGAAGAAATAACTCAAGTGGAAATTTCAAGAAGAAGATTTAACGATGGCGGGAAGATGTTGGCGGCAGCACCAACAAATCGAATTTTAGAGGAGGAGAAAGACTGACCGGTTAGATCTTACAGATGCGGAGAAGAGGACACATAAGTCCAAACTGTTCACAACCTTCCAAGGTATGTTATAATTGTGGAAAAAGAAGGTCATATCGCTTCGAGATTGTATGGTAGCGAAACCCAGATCCAATGGGATGGTGACTCAAAAATCATCCGGACACAAGTCAAAGTCAAGTTCTGGAAGAAGCGTTTTTAAGTGATCGGTCGAAATCGCGAAAACCCGAACGAAGTTAGCATGGGTTAGTTAATTATAAATTCTTCTAAGTTTATACCTTATTAGAATCTGGGTTCTACCCATTCATTTATCTCTCCTGCTTATACTCAACGTTTAAACTTGACTCTGGAGAAAATTAGACTTTGACTTATCTGTGGAAACTCCGTTATGAGAAACTTTTATCACATCCACTGTTTATAAATCTTGCTTGATTCAAGTTGGCACCATCACATTACCTGTTAACCTTATTTCTTTAAAGATACTTGCTTTTGATGTGATTTTGGGGATTGATTGATTAACTACTCATCATGCCAAAATTAATTGCTTTTATAAGGTTGTTAGTTTTCATATTCCTAAGCAACCTGTTATTCGAATTCAAGCAACCAAACCATTGAAGTCAAACACTTTCATATCAAGCCATACAGTCATTCGTTTATTGAAAAACAGATGTCAAGTTTTTTTAGCCATGTTATGGACTTAAACAAAAATACGTCAGATTTGAATAATATTTCTATTGTTAGTAAATTTTCTGATGTATTTCCTGAAGAATTTCTTGTCTTACTCCCAAAGTGTGATATTGAATTTTGTATCGACTTTGAACCCGGTTCAAAACCCATTTCCAAAATCTCATGGCTCCTATTGAACTTCAGGAGTTAAAAAAAAAATTCAACTATAGAATTTGGTACCCGAGCCTTTATCTGGTGACTTCCTTTGTGGAATGCACCGAAGCCAGACTTTCCGTAGGGGACGCCATATTCGTGCGGTAGTAAACTTATAAGTGTCATTGTGACGTGCTATCCAGGATTGGGATATGAGTCACATTGAGAAAGACCTAAGTCGAATCGAAATACGTAGCTTTCAGGCTTAGTTGGTTATTATCGGAGATTCGTTGAAGGATATTCTCGAATCGCTATTCCATTAACGCAGCTGACTCGTAGAGATACAAAATTCGAATGGAGCAAAGAATGTGGGAAGAGCTTCGAAGAACTTAAGAAGAGACTCATTTCGGCACATGTTCTGACCATGCTATCCTGGAAAAGCGAACGTGGTAGCTGACGTGTTGAGTAAAACATCGTATACGAGTACAAGTGCGATATTGTCAAAGACCCATTTTGTATGACATACAAATGATAGAGTTGAAGACTCTAGGTACCCATGTGATGATATACGAGTAGAATCGACTTTAATCGATAAAGTTAAAAAGCCGTTCAAACTACACACACCGATGATGAATATGAAGAAGGAGGTATGAGAAGTCGTTATTCCAAAAGCGAGAATCGGCGATGTGAGGAAAGCTCAAACCTTTGATTTATTAGTCCATTTGAAATCCTCGATCGAATAGGAACTGTGGCCTATAAACTCGTTTTACCGCCAAGTATGGCGAGTGTTCATAACATTTTTCGTGTATCGATGTTTCGTAAATATGTGGATGACCCAAACCATATTATTTAGTTAGAACCAGACGAGATAGCAGAAGATTTAACGTACGAGGAGGTACCAGTCAAGATCTTGGATAGGAAGGAGCATGTCCTACGCATGTCAATTTTGAGGACGAAATTTCATAAGGAGGGGAGGTTGTAAGACCCCAAATTATTAATAAATGAAATTTAATTTCCTCTATTTATTATTTTGAAATAGTAAGGGTTGATTTGATTAATGTGGTTAGTTATGGGTAAAATGCGCAAATATTTTAAATAAGCAAGTGGTTATAAAATATTCATTGTTGTTGGGGAATATTCGTTTGATCGTGGAATATTCTTACTGTCAGGGAATATTTGTACGACGGCGCAGCCTTGTGTGGGCCCATAACGGAAAGCGATTGGATGAAGAAAACGACAAGTATAAGTTGTTTATAAATAACGGCACAGTTGTTACCGTTAATACTGTTGGAATACCCGGTGGTTAAAACACAAAGATACTGCCGCGTTGTTGCACAAGATGGCACGCAGTATTGCACCAATTATTGATTCTTACGTAAGAAGGCATTACTCAATAATTGTTACGATAATTCTTATTCGATATTTTATTTTATTGATTCAATAATTCTTTGCGTTGATATTTTATAATCTTTGTTGTTTCAATAATTGTCACTACGGTATTTTCCATTATCGGGCTAAATAATTCATATTATCTGAATAATATTATTAGAAAATATTATTGGCAATGTCTAGAAAGTTCTGTCTAAAGAGAGGTTTGGTCACCTAATTGCGCGCCAGTAAAGAGAAATTCTTATTGGAAGCCCCATCTTTCCTTGAAGCAGGCCGGTTGCCGATCTTCGTGATTCTGTAATATTATTTGTGAATAATTAATTATTGATTTATATGATGAGAAAAATATTGATTTTATGTGGATATAGATGGAGAAAATTTTTAATGTGACAATTGTTAAAATTAATATTTTATCTTTTCCTCGATAAAATAATTCATTTAAATATATTATTTTAATAATATATTAATGATGATATTTTTACAATGAATGTGGGATATATGAGTATATGAGGAGGAAGAGTATTTTTGTTGTATTAAATGATTAACACATGTTTTGTGTGTTTGGTGGACCCCATTTCTTGACCGAAATTTGATTATAGCACAGTAAAATCGTCCAGTATGTGGATTTCTTTCAATTTCATTTGGAATTTGGGAAAACTTTCTTCTGCAAAGTTGTAGAGAATTAAATTTCCTATAAAAAATAGCGTGATTCGATTTTTTTGAGAAAAGGGCTATTTATTATGAATTATTGAAGTTTCAAATTAATTAATTATTATTATTTGGAGTTTTAAATAAAATAATTGAGAAAAACGTTTTTCTTATTTATTGTGGGTGGATGGTGATGTTGTGAAATTTGGTGTGTGCGTAGGAAGATTTAATATATATATATATATATATATATATATATATTAATATTTTATTAAATTTTACTGCTTTGGTGTTCTAAGCAATTTCCTATAAATAGGTGCTTAGGTTAAATTGAAAATCACACCGAAACCCAAGTTTTCTCTCTCTCTCTCTCTATAATATTGAGCGTATTTTGTGAGTATTTTAGTACTTTGAGTATTCTATATCTGGTGCAAGTTCTTTCAAAGATTATATCCAAGATTTCACCAAAGTCTTATTCTTTCCGACGAGGTAAGGGATGTTATTTTATTCGAAAATGATATTATTTCTTCAATATCATTATGTCGAAATATTGGTTAGAAATTTTTATCAAATTTGGAACTTTTTCATGTCGAAGTTACTATTCATGAGTTACTATTCACGAAGCATGATAATTTTTTTTGTGGAATTTCTATCTTTTGGTGTCGGAGTTACTATTCACGTATACGGCACTATTCACGAATACGACACTATTCATAGAAAATTTAAATTTTCTTTTCTGTGTCCAAGATCGTCTGTTATGATTCCTATCTTTGATTGGATCTATGTTTTGATCTTCATTCTTGAATTTTACTCCAATCTGGTTATTTATGAAGTATTTTTGAACTTGAATTATTTAAAGTACGAATCCTTAATACTAGTTCTTTTGTTTCACTAGATTCATTTTCTTTAAAATATTTTTCATCATCCTCAGTCCTAAATGATGATATTACTGAATATCTTTGGCCTGTAGTGCAAAGATAAATGATTTCTTGATAAATATCTTTGGCGTGGTGCAAAGATGAGCAGTGTTGAGATGAACATGACAGATCGATTAATATCTTTGGCCAGTAGTGCAAAGATGAGCAGTGTTTAGATGAACATGACCAATCGATGAATATCTTTGGCACGTAGTAGCAAAAGATGAATATTTGATTCGATATATATTGATTGATGTTTGAGTGGATAAAATATCGACGATGAACTTTTAAATTCATATATAGAATCTACTTAACTCTTCTAATGAATTGTTGTTTCCGCTGCAGTTGTTGATCTAAAACTTGTTGTCTATTGTATTCTATCAGATTTTTCCATGTTGAAGACTAAGGATAATTTGTTGTACATTATCTTAGTCATAATATTCTTTACTGGGCTAGTTGAGCTCACCCTTTTTCTTTTTGTTCCATTTTTCTTCTCAGGATATGAGAATATAGCGGGAACTAGTTGGGGTGTGGAGTGATGGTTCAAGATAGTTGTTTTAGTAGTCCTTTCCATTTTATAATATAGTGTATCAATAATTGTAATGAGGACTTATTTGAGTGTGGATATTGTCTAGAAGACAATATTTGTATTTAAACTTAAAGTTTATGTGTTGTCGTATTTTTCACGACAATTGTATTAATGAAGTTGTAGTTGTTTCTGTACCATGTATTTGGCGACTCAGAATGGGTTGGATGGAATGGACCTATTTTGGGGGCGTTACAAATTCAGCTAGGATGGAGGCACCAAAGGCTATCCTAGAAAAGTAAAAGCCGGTAGTGCAAGGGAGAGCGTTTGTTGTGACCTCCCAAAAAGTAAAGAACCCGAATGAGGTCATCACGGGTAAGCTTATCATAAACTCTAGCGAAGTCTACACTTTATTTGATACCGGTTCTACCCATTCTTTTATTTCTCCTACTTGCGCTCAACGATTAAATTTGACTCCGGAAAAATTAGACTGACTTATCTGTGGAAACTTCGTTGGGAGAAACCTTCATTACATCCACGGTTTATAAGTCTTGTTTGGTTCAAGTTGGTACCCACACATTACATTCATCGATCTTATTGCATTAAAAATACTTGCATTTGATGTAATTCTAGGGATTGATTGGTTAACTACTCATCATGCAAAAATTGATTATTTTAAATAAGGTTGTTAGCTTTCATATTTCTAATCGACCTATTATGCGAATTCAAGCAACCAAACCATTAAAATCAATCACTTTGTCATCTCGAAGCCATAAAGTTATTCGTTTATTGAAAACGAATGTCAAGCTTTCTTAGCTCATGTCACGCATCTAAACAAAAATACGCCGAGTTTTGAATAATATTTCTATTGTTAATGAATTTCCGACGTATTCCTGAAGAACTTCTACCTCGCCTACCCCCAGCGTGAAATTGAATTTTGTATCGACTTTGAACCCCAGACAAAACCCATTTCTAAATCCTATATCGAATGGCTCTATTGAACTTGAGAGTTAAAAACTCAAGCTGCAGGAATTGTTAGACATCGGCTTTATTCGTCCTAGTACTTCTCTTGGGGTGCTCTTGTTCTATTCGTGAAGAAGAAAGATGAGAGTATCGCGACTTTGTATTGATTATCGGGAGTTGAATCATGTCACCATCAAAAATAGGTACCCATTGCCACGTATTGATGACTGTTTGACCCGATTGCAAGGAGCCAAATTCTTTTCAAAGATTGATCTTAGTTCCGGATATCACCAATTGAAGATTGAAACCGATGACATTCCAAAGACTTTTCCGAAAACTTCAGACGGGCATTATGAATTCTAGTCATGTCCTTTGGATTGACTAATGCTCCTATTTGCCTTCATGGATATGATGAACCAAGTATTCAAGGAATATTTGGATCACTTTGTGGTCATCTTTATTGATGACATCCTCATATATTCCAAAACCCGTGAAGATCATGAAAACAACACTTGAGGTGATACTCCAAAAGCTTCGTGAATATAAGCTTTATGCCAAGTTGAAGAAATGCGAGTTACGGCGAGGAAGTAGCATTCCTTTGTACGTGGTATCAAGTCATGGAATATCTGTTGACCCAAAGAAAGATTGAAGCTATTCAAAGTGGAGCAACCTAAATCGATGATCAAGATCGTAGCTTTCTTGGCTTATTTGGTTATTATCGGAGATTCGTAGAAGGTTTTCTCGAATCGCTACTCCACTAACTCAAATTGACTCGGAAAGATACAAAGTTTGGTTGGAGGCGAGGAATGTGAGAAGAGTTTTCAAGAAATCAAGAGGAGACTCATTTCAAAGACATTACAATGAATACCATCCGTTCGGAGGGATTTGTCATCTACAACGATGCTTGGGCAAAGGTTAGGATGTGTTCTCATGCAACATGGGAAAGTCATAGCCTATGCCTCTCGATAACTCAAAGAATATGAGAGGAATTATCCTACTCATGACCTAGAGTTAGCAGTTGTTGTCTTCACACTTAAAATTTGGAGGCATTACTTGTATGGGGAGAAAGTGGAGATCTTTACGGATCATAAAAGCCTCAAATATTTCTTCACTCAAAAGGAACTCAACATGCGACAACGACGTTGGCTTGAACTGTTGAAAGATTATGATCATACTATCCAATACCATCCTGGAAAAGCGAACGTGGTACCTGACGCATTGAGTAGAAGATCATATGCAAGTACGAGTGTGATATTGTCAATGCAAAGGCCCATTTTGTATGACTTACAAAGGATGGAGATAGAGATAAAGACTCCAGGGACCCACGTGATGATGGTTAATATACAAGTAGAACCGACTTTAATTGATAAAATTAAAGCTGCTCAAATTACAGATCCGTAACTGATGCGTATGAGGAAGAAAGTACAAGAAGGTGCGATGCCGGAAGCAAGAATCGATGAAGAAGGAATACTTCGAGTCAACTCAAGATTTTGTGTTCCTAACGACCCTGATTTAAAGTATAAAATCATGATGGAGGCGCATAACACACCGTTTGCAATCCATCTTGGGAGTACCAAAATGTATCATGATCTTCGACATACATTTTGGTGGGGGGCAATATGAAGAGAGAGATAATGCTTTTATCTCAAGGTGTCTAACGTGTCAACGAGTCAAGCGCAGAGCATCAAGTACCAAAAGGTCCATTCTGAACCACTTGAAATTCTAAAATGGAAGTGGGAGCACATTACCATGGATTTAAGTTCTTGGTCTTCCTAAAGTTTCTCAAGGCATGATGCGATTTGGGTCATTGTTGATAGATTGACCAAGTCTGCTCATTTCTTCTGAAATCTGAGAAACTTATACACTTGAACGTCTTGCTCGTATGTACATAAACGAGGTTGTAAGATTGCATGGTATGCCAAGATCCATAGTTTACTAATCGAGACCCAAGATTGACTTCGCGATTTTGGGTTAGTTTGCAAAAAACTATGGGCGCAGATTTACGATTTAGCTTCGGCATATCATCCTCGAGACGGACGGACGATCGAGAGGACTATTCAAACTCTTGAAGATCTATTAAGACTCATGTCCTTGATTTCAAGGGAAGTTGGGACAAGTTCTTACCATTGGTGGAGTTTTCCTGAACAACAGTTATCAAGCAAGTATTGGCATGGCTCCATTCAAAGTGTTGTATGGAAGAAAGTGTCGTTTCTCCAAGATCTTTGGGATGAGGTGGGTGAAGCAACGTTGTTGGGACGAGTTGATACGTATGACTACGAAAAAGATTCAAACGATCCGTGAACGTATAAAAACCTCACAAGATCGATGAAAAGAGTTATCTTGATCTTCATCGAAAGGGCGTGGAATTGATATAGGAGATCATGTGTTGTTACGTGTTGCTCCATGGAAAGGAGTTACGAGATTTGAAAGAGAGGAAAGCTCAATCCTCGATTCATCTACCCATTTTAATCCTTGATCGAGTAGAAAGCGTGGCTATAGACTCGCTTTTCTGCCAAGTATGTCTCTGCTCATAACGCTTTTCACATATCCATATTACGTAAATATGTGGAAGACCCGAACCACATTATTGAGTTGAACCGGACGAAATAATGGGAAGATTTGACGTATGAAGAGGTTCCTATTCAAATCTTGGATAAGAAGGAACATATTCTACGCATCAAGGTTATACCTCAAGTCAAAGTTTTGTGGAGAAACTACGATGTTGAGGAAATGACTTGGGAGTTAGAATCTGAAATGAAATTAAGGTATCCTTACCTCTTCGACATACCAGGTACGTACCCTAATTTCGAGGACAAAATTTCATAAGATGGGGAGATTGTAAAACCCCAACTTTTTGAATAAAGATGAATTTTCTATAAATATTAATTTTGAATATTATGGAGTGAAATTGATATAATAGTTGTGGGTAATATTTATAAATTTTGCAAAGTACGCAAGTTGTTATATAATATTCGATTGGTGGGGAATATTCGTTTTAACAGGAATATTAAGATGCAATGAAGACAATCATTGGTGGACCCTATAACGAAATTATTGTTGGATTGAGAAAACGACAAAATTACTTTATGAAAATAACGGCGGAAGTTTTACTGTTAAGCTGTTGAAACACCCTGTTAAAAGAAATGCGATATACACGTGGTTGCATAGTAGCACTTTGCAGTATTGATTATTGATCTTTACGTGATAAGTCACTTCAATTTTGTTGGTATTATTAATGTAATAATACGTAAAATCTTTTATATAAAACAAAATACTTTTATAAATTTATTCTATAAATAGAATATAATATATTATATTCTATTATGCATAATGTTGTATAAATAGTGCTTTGCATAGTAAATTTTTTTATATAAAATGAATACTTTTATAAAGTTATCTATTTTATTAGACAATAATTAGAATATATTATATTTTATTATGCATAGTGTTTGTATAGTGCTGCGTAGTATTTGCATAGTAAAATCTTTTATAAAGTTATTCGCTTTATTAGATTATAAATAGAATATATTATATTTTATTTAAAAGATTTTACTTATAAATATATGAATAAAATCAGATTAAAGTAAATCAATCTAGATCGTTTCATGAGTTTAATTCTTATCTGATCCATTTTTCTATAAATAGAAGCTCATTCCTTCATTATTTTCTTACTGAATTCACTTTGAACTCTGCAGATAAACTATAGAGAGAAAGAAGAAAGTATTCTCGCTACTTCACTACTTATATATCCAAAGACTCTTATTCTTAAGGTAGGAAATATTATTTGTTGTACTTTCGTAAAGAAGTGTTATTCTTTCTTATTCATGAAGAGAACTGTTGTTATTCCAATTCTTATTATTACATTGGAATAACATGTATATCTGTGATCTACCTATACTTGGTGACATTCTTCTATTATTCGTTGAAACATCATATACGTGTGTTTTACAGGACTGGTTAAAATCTTTATTATTATTAAGTTGGAACATCCTATCTGCATGTGTTTTACAATTTGACCCACCTGAGTTTAAATCTTATTATTATTACTCATTGGAACATCCTCATGCATGTGTTTTACAGGACTGGTTCCGCTTTATTATTTTGTTGGAACATCCCGCTTGTCGGTGAAAATTTTGCTTGACTCGGTTCCGTTATTATTATTACTGTTGGAATAACTTTATCTGTCTGATATCTCGCATGCATGGTGATTTCTTTTGTTATTCCATTCTTTATTATACTCGGTTGGTTAAAGTTTCACTTCTATACTCCATGAAATTAGTAGAAATCCTTGATATTTGCGCTTCATCTAAGTATCTTTTCATGGAAATATTCTTCCCGATCATTCTTGAATTTTACTCTACAAAACAAAGATCATGTTGACAATTTGGGCGTTAATAATTCCCCGGATAAAATAATTCTTGAACTTGTTTTATTGAATTCTTATATCATTGTCATCATCCTCATGTTTATATTATGTTGAAAGTCATCTCATGGCTTTGTAAGCGTAGATGGACTTGGTATGATTATGACCGAGGATTATTCGGTTGTAATCATGGTAGTAATGTTACAAATAATGTGGTAAAAATTCTCATTGGCCCGAATAATGTGGTAAAAGTTCTCATTGGCCCGTAGTGCATTGATGGACAGTTGTTGGCATGATCATGACCATTAATGAATACACAAATATTCTTGGCACGTGGTGCATGGATAATTATAATTGGCGATCTTAAAGAATATCCTTGGCTAGTAGTCTGGGGGTGATTTGATGATGTGAAATATTTATTAAGTTGAGTTTCGTGATACTTGATGATGAAAAACCTTTTAAATCATAAAAGATAGTAGATTTTATTTTCTACTTGACTCTTTAAATGGATTGCTTGTTCCGCTGCAGTTAAACTTGATGTCTATTATATTTTATCAATTTAACATTGTTGGAGACTAATGATAATTTATTCTGCATTATCTTAGTCATAATATTTCTTACTGGGCTAGTTGAGCTCACCTTTCTTTCACTGTTTTCTTTAGGAAATGAGAATATAGCTGGGACGAGTCGGGGAATGGAGTGATGGTCCAGAGGATAGCATTAGTAGTCTTCACTATTTTGTGAAATAGTGTGATAATAATTGTAATGAGAACTCCTTTTGAGTTTGTATAATCTCTAGTAGATAATATTTGTATTCAAACTCACAATTTATGTTTGTCGTATTGCATACCTGACAGTTGTATTAAGAAGTTGTATTTGAATTACATACCATGTATCCGGCGACCCAAGATGGGTGATGTATACCTAATTTTGGGGCGCCACACAACCGTATGTGTACAATACGACAAAACATAAACCGTGAGTTTGAATACAAATATTGTCTACTGAGAAAAGGAGTCCTCATTACAATTATTATCACACTATTTCACGAATAAATGAGGACTACTAATGCAACATCTAGACCATCACTGCTCCTCGATTAGTCCCAAATTCGCTTCATTTTCTCAAGAGAAATGAAAGAAAGGGTGAGCTCAACTAGCCCAGTAAAAAATATTATGACTAAGATAATGCAAAATAATTTATCGTTAGCCTTCAACAATGTTAAACTGATAAAATATAATAACTATCAAGTTTAACTGTTGCGGAACAAGCAATCCATTAGAAGAGTCAAGTAGGGAATAAAATCTACTATCTTCTATGATTTAAAAGATTTTTCATCACTTTTATCACTGGACTCACTTTTAATAAATAATCCACATCATCGAATCACCCCTCGCATCACCGCGCCAAGGATATTCTTTAAGATCACGATCATGAATTATCCATGCACTACTACTTTTTAAGATAATCATGTTTTCATCAACGGTCTGTTTATGCCATAAAATAATTCATCTTTGACTACTACCAAAGAGAATCCATACCCATAATCATACCAAAAATCGCCCATCAATGCACTACGGGCAAATGAAGACTTTTTCTACATCATTTGTAACATTACTAAGCATGATTATACCGAATAATCCTCGGTCATAATCATACCAAGTCCATCTATGCACTACGTGCCACGTATGACTTTCAACATAATATAAACATGAGTATGATGACAATGATATAAGAATTCAATAAAACAAGTTCAAGAATTAATTTATCCAGAACCGATAACGCTCAAATTGTCAACACGACATCGCTTTGTAGAGTAAAAATTCAAGAATGCTCGTAAGAATATTTTCATGAAAAGATATCGATGAAGCGCAAATATCAAAATATTCCACTAATTTCATGGGTATAAAGTCAAAGTTTTAACCAACCGAGTATAATAAAAATGGAATAACAAAAGAAATCACCACGCATGCGATAAATCGCATACGCAGTTATTCCAATGTAATAAATAAGGATGGAACCAGTCCCATAGAACGCATGCATGTGATATTCCGGCGAAATAATAAATAATGAAACAGTCCCAAGTAACGCACAAAACAAGATATTTCGACGAATAGTAAATAATGAAACCAGTCCCAAATAGAACGCATGCATGTGATATTCCGACGAATAATAAAGAATGTATATTTGAAGAATGTCACCATGTATGGGTAAATTTCACAGATATCAAAGTTATTCAACGTAATAATAAATAATGGAATAATGAAGTTCTCTTCACGAAAGATATAACAAATAACATCCCTTACCGTAAAAGAAATCTGAATATAAGAGTAGGAAAGTAGCAGAATACTTTTATATAGGTTTCTCTTGTAATTCTCTCTCTAGAGTTTCAAATGAATTAAGTAAGAAATAATGAAGGAATGAAGCTTCATTTATAGAAAATGGAATGAATAAGAATTAATTCATGAACGGTCCAGATTGATTTACTATTAAACTGACGGTCCATATTGGTTTACTATTAAAACTTAAAACAACTATCCATACCGATTTACTATTAAAACTTTAAACCAAATGATCCATATTGATTTACTATTATAACTCCACCAATGATCCATATCGACTTCTTATTATATCTTCAACCAACTATTCAAAAATTAAAGACATCTCCTCATGGAATAATATTGTACCCAAATACCCGAATGCACAATACTAGAGTGAATAAGAATCGGGTGAATAAGAACTCGTGAATAAGTAACTCATTCGTGAATAAGAACTCGTGTGAATAAGAACTCGTGAATAATACTTCGACCACGAAAAGTGTCCCGAATACCGATTGAACAATATATCATATTATGCGATGATAATCTTTGTAACAATAATTGAATCAATAATATGAGAGATATGATCAACAATTCTTCGTAGTAATAATTGAGTATAACCGAGTGACTTCTCACGTAAGCATCAATAATCAATACCGTGTGCTCTTTGTGCAACCACGCCAGATTCTTTGTACTTTTAACACCGGGTGTTTCAACAGCTTAATCAGAAAACTTCCGCCGTTATTTTCATAAAATATTTTTGTCGTTTTCTATCCTACAATAATTACATTGTGGGGTCCACCAATGATTGTATCTGATCGCACGGATATTTCCCGACAAAAAGAATATTTCCCGACCAATCGAATATTATACAACCACTTGCTTACTTTGCAAAATTTATAAATATTACCCACAACTATAACATTACATCAAATCAACACCATAATAATATAAAAAAATTATTTCGAGAAAATTAAATCTTTATTCATAAAATTTGGGGTCTCACAATTTTGTTTAACCTCAAAAGTCAAATTTTATTTTTAATTTTGGAAGAGATAAAGTATATTTTTGTTTTATATTTGCTCTTAAATTTATTGAGAGTTTATACATAATAATGATGATATGATAAAACAATATTATGCTACGAATTTATGGACAGTGTCATTTTATCCTACAAAAAAAATACTCATTTTTCGAATTATAAAATTAGTAAATGAGAATATTGTTGTGTAGAGTAAGTAATAAAAATAGAGGATTAATTATATTTTAGGAAATCATATTAGTGTATTTTTGTCAAGCCGGATCCACAAAGTACAATAAACCAGATTACAAACCCGGCCCGTTAACAACACTCCTATAGTGACTAGTGAGCCCTAGACCCTATGGTGACAAACAGACACTATAAAAGAGTCATAAAACCCTAAATTTATCTCTCTCCTCATTTCCCTCTCCGCCTCTCTGCAGGACGTATAAACCTCAACAAACATGGTGAATCTCTCTTCATCTCTTCCAGTTAAATTTTTTACTCCATTTCTTAATTTGAAGCTAACTTGCACTGATTTACTATGATTTGTTTATTGTGTGTAGCCGTTCAAGCGTTACGTTGAGATCGGGAGAGTTGCGCTCGTGAACTACGGCAAAGACTACGGCAAGCTCGTTGTCATCGTCGATGTTATCGATCAGAATCGAGTAAGTCAAATTCTCTCTCTTAAAATTTGAAATTTCCTTTGTTTGGTTCATTTTGTTAATTTTCCAGGCGCATTTTGTTCCAATGCAGATATAAATTTGATGAGCTAAGTAATGCTGTTAGTCCTAGTTGTCTGATTATATGTTTTTTTAATTGATTCGTCATTTTGAGTCCTAAGAGTTGGGGCAATTGCTCTATTGGTCTTTAGGATTCACATATATACCTTAATTATTGGGTATTGTGTAAATTTATACGTAGAATGATGAAATCTTTTTTGCAAAAGCAGCATCTTTATCAGGTGCAGTGAGCAGCAGTTTCCACATGAGATTTCTGACTTACTATCGAAGTTATATTTTTGTGTTTTTTCCTTCTTGTTGGCTTGTATTTTGATGTTTGTGAAACATAGAGTTATGTAGAAGTTAGTGCGGTAAACTTTTTGAGGTAATTAGCTGTTATTGAAAGTGTTGTGATAAAAGAAAATTATAAATCATTACAGATTATGTTGGTGACTGGAACTAGTTCTAGTATAATTGAAAGATCTATAACCTTATTGCTATCTAGTATCCGCCTTAACAAGTTATCAAGTTTGAACATTTTAGTCGACTTTAATAGCTCACTTTGGTCATATACGTTTACATGTTGTCTATGATGTATGGGTGTTTGGGCACTTGTTCAGTCCATAATTAGAATGATGATATCTTTGTGCAAACGCAGCATCATATTTATGATGTAATGAGCAGCACTTTCCACACGAGATTTCTGACTTGCCCTCCAACTTTTGACACAAATGTCATACATATGCTTTACTTTTATTTAGTAAATAGTGGTAGAGTCAATTTTTGATGCAGTTTTCCAGAATAAAAGAACAAAAAGGATCTGGTATTTAGGTGAAAAATTTAGATGCATAGATCATGGTCTACTGATAGAAGAATTAAATATGTCATTCTTGTGGATCCGCTGGAAATGGAGTCTGCACTTCCACAGGGAAAATTTGTAGTCATACATCAGTACGATATCTTTGTGATTTGACCAAGAGCCCTTAGTCACTCTTGTTATGCTTCAAGTCTATTGTACCATAATGAAACCTATTTAAACCGTTTAATAAATTGTGGGCTGTCATTAGGGCAGATGCTCCTGTAAATGCTATTTGCAATATGAAGGAACAGTTAAATATTGTGGTTTCCATGTTATTACTGGAGTTATCTTCAATATAATTATATACAAAATCAGTACTTGGCCTTGCCAACTTGCTGTACGTCTGCTAATCTATCTCATGCTATGATTCTGATGTATTGTGCATATTTAATCTTCTACAGCTAATGCTAATGAAGTAATTTGTTTGTACTTTGTAAAACTGTGAAGGCTCTTGTGGACGCCCCTGATATGGTGAGAGGCCAAATGAATTTTAAGAGGCTCACACTAACAGATATCACAATTGACATCAAAAGGACCCCAAAGAAGAAGGCACTGGTTGAAGCAATGGAGGCTGCAGGTAAAACAAGTGTCAAACTACTTCTTGCATGTATGTGAATTTCTACATGTTGGATTTTATTGTTTTTCGAATTATGGCAGACGTTAAGAACAAGTGGGAGAACAGCTCATGGGGAAGGAAGCTTATTGTTCAGAAACGAAGAGCAACCCTTACTGATTTCGATAGGTTCAAGCTCATGTTGGCAAAAATAAAGGTTTGTCTAATAAAATCCTGTTGTGTAAAAGCATTTATTCATCATCCTCTTTTAACTTTCTGAATCAATTTTTGATCCATATTGAGCTTTTACATTTCATTCAAAATACGCAATTGCAGAAGGCTGGGTTGGTCAGGCAAGAGCTTGCAAAGCTAAAGAAGGAGACCACTGCATAAATATTAGGATATTTAAAAGTCAAGACAGTTTTGCTATGAATTTTCCCCAAGTTATACTATTGGATAGCTTGCTTTATAAGATCTGTATTTTGTTCCATTTTTTATCGTAAAGATTTTGGCTGGCTGGCTGGCTGAACTCTGATTGTTAATTGGGCATGGCTAAGTTTTCAATATTAGGCTCTGGTGTTATGAGTGGTTTCTGAGATATTGAGAAATTCAGTATTTCAGTCTTGAACCAGGTTGCTTCGTTACATCATTAACAAATGTCAAAGGGATCATCCATCTCATGCGATGGTCAAAATAGTTCATCTCCAATTTGATAATTGCACCCTGAAAAAACAACCCCTCTTTTTCTTATTTTCTTTTTAAACGTAATTTGCTCTCGAACAGGCTTAATAATATAAATGGGTGATCATAAATTTTAATTATAATGTGTACTCCCAAATTTTTAATACAATAAAGAAGATATTTGCATATATTTTCATACTTCCTCCGTCCAAAATTGAAAAACAATGTAGTATTATATATCAAAAGTTATTAATTATAAAATTTATTTCATTTAAATTTTTTACTCATTAACTTAAAATTTATTATATTATTGTTTGACTTTAAAAATTAAATTATATATTTAATTTTGGAACGAGAAAGTATATTTTAACAATTTTACTGAGGCTTGTCACATGTATTAACTTTCTTAGCATAAATTACTATTATTTACACACATTAACATTAAATTATCATGTTCTCGTAGATGGAGCTCATGGGCTGAAACCCTGAAATATATCCATCTATTACAGGTAAACCACAATGAATATACTGAACCGCACGAAATCATTGGTGACTGAACGGCTTGGTTAACCGTTGTTAAGGTTATTTGTACATTAATAATCGCACCATGCACACCCTTAAATTTACATGTTCTCACTCATTTTAGCTTTTCCTCAATTCTTTATTGTGTGTATTCCATTTCCAAACAGTACCCAAGACTTTCAAGAAATTTACAAGCAGTTACTAATTTAATAGATACTCTCTCCGTCCCATGATAAAAGTACTTATTACTATTTTGGGTAGTCCAATGTTAAATGTCTATTTTTTTTTAATAACCAAATTTTTACACATATTTTTCTATTATACCCGTAACATTAAATATCTCATACTTTTCTTATTCAAACTCTCCATATTTAATGACATTATTATGAACAATTTTGTCATTTCATTCATCTTTTTAATATGTATGAAAAGTTCATCAGGACTTATCCTGGGACGGAGGGAGTACTAGATAATGGTTAAAATTGTTTATTTATGCTTCAAAATTTTAGTTTTGAGTTTAAGTCACACATTACTTATTTTCTCGACTATATTAGTACATTCTTGTGTTAGACTTAGTAATATGGTTGGGAAAAAAAGAATGAATTTGTGCACATGAGGTTGATTAAGGAATTGAATAGGGTCAGACTTGGATTTATTTTAGTCAGAAAGCATTAATGCGTCCACTGGGCCTCGAGGGTGCACCCCCCAAGTAGCCCACTATTTTGCTAAAATTGTTAACTCAATTTTTGCCTCTCTTTTTTTTCACTTTCGGTTCACACAGAAAAATCATCTTCTCTTCACTATATATTGTTACTATTTTCTGGGCAATCCACAGAGACAAGTCCAAAGTCTATTTCTGTGAGTAGGAGACTTTGCCGTTGGACCCTGAAGAGTGAACGTCAGAGCTCAGCTGTACCAAAGATTATGACCAATAGGGGCATAATTACTTTTTAGGACAGTAGTTTCGTCACGCCTCGATTTCATTCGTATACCAGATAAGTTGTTCCAATTTTATTGCACAGTTGCTCTTGTTAATATGGCTAGATTTCCAACAATCTAAAAAGTGATTCTGATTTATTAACAAGATGAAACATGCTTTAGATATTGCTAAAATTGAACGTTTTGATGGTTCGAATTTTAAGAGATGGTCAAAAGACATGTTATTTTATTTGAAAACTATGAATTTAGAATGTGTTATATGTGGATGTTCCTGGTAATGATGTCTCTGATAATACTACTGTTGTTGAAACTCTTGAAAAATTAGATGTTCAACAAAAAGGGATTATGTTAAGGATAATCGTATATGTCGTATATATGTTTTGCACTACTTGTTTAATTCGTTGTTTGAAATTTATTATCTGTATGAAAGTGCTAAGAAGATTTGGGATGCCTTAAAATTTAAATATGTTGTTGAAAACTTTAGACTGAAGAAATATGTTGCTAGAAAATTTCTAAATTTTAAGATGCAAGATGGAAAATTCATAATAGAGTCAAGTTCATAAACATCAAACTATTGTGAGGGAAGTTATTGGAGAAGAAATCTGCACTTGAAAAAAATTACCACAATCATGGAAGGATTATAAGATGAACCTTAAACATGAAACTAAAGATTTTACTATGTAGAAACTAGTGGCACACATACATATTGAAGAACAAAACATGGTAAAAAGGTGAGGAGACATAGTTGTCAATCATACTGTCAAGGCTAATCTCGTAGAACAAAGGCCACAATGGAAGACCCAAAATTATTCAAATCAACAACAATCCAAACACTACAAAAGGAAATACCATAAATAAATTGGAAGAAAACGTAATAGGTTCAAGAATCCCAACCATATTCAGAAACCTTTCACAAAAGGTCTTTACTTCATATGCGGAAAGCCAAGCCATATTGCTATAAAATGTCACTTTCACAAGGGTCAAGAAAATAATAATAACTTTCAGCCTAAGCCCCAAGGGAACTTAGTTGAATCTGATGACATTATTGTTGTTGTTGTCTCAGAAGTAAACTTAGTTGACAATTTCACAAAATGGGTAGTAGATACAAGTGCCACTAAACACATTTGCGCAAATAGAGATGTAATCTTTAACTACGAAAATGTGGCTAATGGAGAAAATATTTTTATGGGGGATTCTCGAGACACCAAGGTTGCAGGAAAAGGGAAAGTTATACTTAAATTAACTTCGGGAAAAACAATTGATTTGCAAGATGTGCTTTATGTGCCTGATATTTGTAGAAATCTTGTGTCTGGATCTTTGTTGAACAAAGATGACATTAAACTTGTGTTTGAGTTTGATAAACTTGTATTTACTCGTAATGGGGGTTTTGTGAAAAAAGACTTTTGTAATGGGGGCCTATTTGTACTTGATGCTTCTGCTGAATTAAATAGTAAGAATGTTTCTTGTGCTTATATTGTTGAATCTTTGGATATATAACATGCTAGATTAAGACATGTGAATGTGGCATCTATTAAAAAATTGAAACAACTTGAGGTTACACCTAATCTTGCAAATATGAGTTTAATAAATGTGAGATTTGTGTAGAAGTAAAACATGCTAAGAAACCTTTTAAAATGTTGAAAGACAAACTAAACTTTTTGAATTAATTCATAGTGATCTAGTTGATTTTAAAAATATTATGAGTAGAGATGGTGAGAAATATTACATTTCTTTTGTGGATGATAAGTCTAAATATACTCAAATCTATCTCTTTGCCTCTAAAGATGAAGTAGAATAAATATTTATTAAATATAAAGCAGAAGTTGAAAATCAGTTAGAACGAAAAATTAAAAGACTTAAATTCGATCATGGAGGTGAATATGATTTAGGAAGTTTTAGAAAATTTTGTGATCATCAAAATTCTCCTCCTTATTCTCCACAGTCACATAAAGGAAAAAGAGAACAATTAAAGATATGATGAATGTTATGTTAATTAGCTCTGGTTTACCATCTAATATGTGGGGAAAAACTTGTCTTTCTACAAATCATATTTTAAATAGAGTTTCACATAAAAGGATAGACTCTACACTATATAATTTATGGAAGAATCATGCACCTAACTTGGGGTATTTTAAAGTGTCAAGGTGTCTAGCTAAAGTAACTATACCAAAATTTAAAAGGAATAAATTGGACCTAAAATAATAGATTGTATTTTTATTGGATATGCTTTTATAGTGTTGTATACAGTTTTTTGGTAATTAAAGATGAGACTAATAATTATTAAAATAATTCAATTTTGGAAACTGAGGATGCAGAATTTTTGAAAATATACTTCCGAAGAAAATAAGAGATGTGGGCAGTCCATTTTCAAATGAATATCTTAAAAGGAAAGATAAAGAACATGTCCCTGCATCTACTAAAAATAAAAGACAACGTTTTGAGAAAAAAAATTGGCCCATATTTTATAACTACTTTTATAACTGAAAATCACCCTAAAACTTATGAAGAATCAATGAAATCAATTGATGCAACCTTTTGAAAAGATGCCATTAATAGTGAACCATACATGGGAACTAGTTAATTTGCCTAGAGGATGTAAACCTATTGGATGTAAATGAGTGTTTAAAAAGAAGTTAAAAGTTGACGGGTCTATTGATAAATTTAAGGCAAGACTTATGGCTAAATGGTTTACTCAAAATGAATGGTTTGACTATTTTGACATTTACTCACCATTGACTAAAATTGCAACCATAAGAGTTTTAACTGCTTTGGCATATATTCATAAATTAATAATCCGCCAAATGGATGTTAAAACTACTTTTTTGAATGGAGAGTTAAATGAAGAAATATATATGTGCCAACCATAAGGGTTTGTAGTTCCAGGAAAAGAACAAAAAATGTGTAGAATGGTAAAATTCTTGTATGGTCTGAAACAAACACCAAAACAATGTTATGACAAATTTAATAAAACTAAATGAATCTGATAGTTGTGTCTATAGCAGAATCAATAGAAATGTGGTGTGATTATTTGTCTATATATTGATGACTTGCTAATATTTGGTACTGATAAGAAAGTTGTGAAAACTACTAAAACTTTTTTATCTTTTAAATTTGACATGAAAGATTTAGGAGAAACGAATTTGATTCTTGGTATGAAAATAAATAAACATGCACATGGTTTGGTTTTATCTCAGTCTTTTTATGTGGAAAATATTCTTAAGAAATTTAATTTCTTTAATGAATAGTCATTAGGAACACCTTATGACTCTAGTGTGCACTTAAAGAAAAATAAAGGGAATGATATTGCACAAACTGAATATGCTAGAATCATTGATAGTGTAATATTTTTAATGAACTGTAAGTTTGTACTCGACCTGATATTGCACATGTCATTAGTAGACTTATTAGATATACACATATCCTTCACAAGATCACTGGAATACATTGTCACAACTAATGAGGTATTTAAAAAGAATAGTTAATGTAGGTGTACATCTTACTAGTCATCCTAACGTTTTAGAAGGATTTTTTTAATGCTAATTGGGTATCTGATAATGATGAGACAAACGCTACTAGTGGTTATGTGTTTACTTTAGGTGGATGAGCTATTTTTTGGAGATTTATTAAAAAAAACTTGTACTGCTAAATCTACTATGAAATTTGAATTTATTGTATTCAAATTGGCAGTGCTAAGTAAGTGGCTAAAGTTTATAAGAAATTTATTGCGGTTAAATCATTACCTTTTATCTCTCTCAGTTAAATCCAATTCCTTTTATCTCTGCATTGTGATTCTCAAGCCGCTATTGGCTGGGTAATGCACCATGTTTATAACGGTGTTATTTCCATGGAATTTGTGAGGTCTGAAAAGAATTTGGCAGATCCGCTTATAAATGGATTGACTAAAAAGATTGTTTAAGAGGCATCTAGAGGGATGAGACTATTGTCAACATCTTAAGTAAGTAATACGTGATGGAAACCCAACCATTGGAGATATCATGAATTGGGTTCAATGGGTAAAAATAAGTCACGAAATTACTTAATTATAACGCTTCAATTATTTATGTCTTTCCATGTGTGCATATGATGCTTACTAACAAATTGTGATATGATGAATCGTTTAGATTCTTAATGAAACTCATAGCCATAAAGGGTGGTGTATGTCAGTTTACACTTGATGAATTCACCTATATAAAGGTGGAAGTGTAGGCCGCTTTCTATGAGAGCTTATGGCAAACTCTCTAAAGCCTTTATGAAAATTTAGGATCTGGTGCATGACCGAAAAATGTGCCCAACCGCGAACTTGTGCGAATTCGAGATTTTTTGGTATGTGTGCAAGTTCAATTGTTTGTCAAAATTGGTTCAAGAATATAGTTCACCTATAATCTACAAATACGAGCTTGTTCCACTAAGTGTCGATTCAAACCCATAAGGTATCGACGTTATATATCTAAAATTCATTGTCCATTTTACTTCCTTCTAATTTTTCTTTGATAATTTTGAATCATGTGGGGGATTGTTAGTTATGCTTCAAAATCTTAGTTTTGAGCTAAGTCACACATTGCTTACTTTAGAAACCTTTCTTGAGTCTTGTGTTGGGCTTAATAACATTGGTGAGTATTCGTTTGGAAACTTTTCCCACTTGAGCCTCTTGAGGTGCACCCAAGTAGCCCACTATTTTGCTAAAATTCCTAACTCAATTTTTGCCTTATTTCTAGGGCACAATCGCATTTATGTTCATTTAAGCCACAAACGAAGCAAAACATTCTGTTATGTTCTTCATTAATCTGCAATAAATGCCAACAACATTCTATTTTATTTTATTTTTCTCAATGTTCTGTTCTCTTCACCCTTTTCTCCTATAAAAACCTATATGATCTTAGGAGTTAATACACTCAGAAAAGTCATATTCTCTTCACTATATACTCTGTTACTATTTTTTGGACAATCCACAGAGACAAGTCCAAAGTCTCATTGTGTTCCTGAAGAGTGAACATCGAAGCTCATCTGTACCAAAGGTTATGACCAGTGGGGGCGGAATCACTTTTTAGGATAATAACTTCGTCATGCGTCGATTACATTCATATACCAAATAAGTTATTCCAATTTTATTGTGCAGTTGCTCTTGTCAATACTGTTAGATTTCATACAATCTAAAAAGTGATTCTGATTTATTAACAAGATGAAACATACTTTAGATCTTGCAAAAATTGAACACTTTTTGTTCGAATTTTAAGAGATGGTCAGAAGACAAGTTATTTTATTTGAAAACTATGAATTTGAAATGTGTTATATGTGGATGTTCGTGCTACTCCTGCTAATAATGTCTCTGATAATGCTACTGCTACTTAAACTCTTGAAAAATCTGTTGTTAATAAGTCTGCAAAAAGAGATTATGTTAATGATAATCGTACATGTATTTTGCACTACTTGTCTAATTCACTGTTTGAAATTTATTATCCGTATGAAAGTGCTAAAAAGATTTGGATGCCATAAAATATAAATATATTATTAAAAACTCTGGACTTAAGAAATATGTTGCTGAAAATTTTTTAGATTTTAAGATGCAAGATGAAAATCCGTAATAGAGCCAAGTTCATAAATATCAAACTATTGTAAGGAAAGTTATTGGGGAAGCAATGAAAATATGTGAGACTATTCAAACTGTTGCACTTGTTGAAAAAAATTACCATCGACATGGAAGGATTATAAGATGAACAAACTAAAGATTTTACTATGTAGAAACTAGTGGCACACATACATATATTGAAGAACAAAACAAGGTAAAAGGGAGAGGAGACAGTTGTCAATCATACTGTCAAGGCTAATCTCGTAGAACAAAGGCCACAATAGAAAACCCAAAATTATTCAAATCAACAACAATCCAAAAGATGAGAGTTTCTTGCATTTGTGAAAGCATCATAGCATGAATTTGAAAGAGGACTTGCCTAATAAAAGATGAGAGCTTTATAGTTTGCAATAGTTAAAACAAATCACAATTCACCATATAACTTGTCTGCAATCTCAGTTAATCTTGCTTTATGTACAGCATTTTCCCCAAGCTTTCGCAATAACCTAAGCATATCGGCTTTCAAACGCCTTCTTTCTTCTGGTTGACTGTATAGCTCACGAAGAACATCCGGAGGAATGACAGATGCAGGCGCAGCTAGCAACTGCTGGCCCATGACTTGCATCCCATTTAATCTGACCAAATTAAAAAACACGTAATCAAAATTGTAGGACAATGGAGCTGAAGATGCTGAAAATTATTTGTGGACTTACTTGTTTAGAATCTTTAGCATGTTCGGCCACTCGGTTATGCTGAAATGCACATCCATGATGCCGTTATGTCTAAACTGGGAACTCCTAACCTTCCCACATGACTGGAGTATCGGACCAAGTTTCTTAACTGCTCCCGGGTTGTTTGGGATTTTGTTTGGGATTGAAATCCTTACAACTGTTGTTCTTGGTGTGTCAATTCTGAAGATAAACAAACGCTTTCCTAAGACAACTATGGAAAATTTTGCAAGTGCCCTTTCTTTTCCATCTTCCGTCTGTCAAAATTACACATCAAAGTTGAACGGGGACATGATAATTGAAATATATTAAAGCATTAATGACAATTATGGCAACTAAAAAGTTTGCTTATTGGGTGAGTAGAGGTAATTCTCAAGCAAGCAAAAAATCTCACAATCTAAAATTATAACTAGTTTGTAGCATCAAAAGTTTTTATGATATAAAAATATTTATACATGTATTATTAACATATAACTTCAAAGTTGGGAGGAACCATGGACTAAGGAAAGGGTGGCATGGGGTTCATGCCCCCCTCCAATGCCTCCCAAAATTGAAAAACAGTACCTTGGTTCTATTATTGATAGAGAAGGACAGATTGACAATGACATCAACCATAGTATCACGGATGTCTAAAATGTAAAGTTGCCTCTGGGGGTATTGTGCGATAAACAAATCCCCAATAAATTGAAGTGGAAATTGTGTAGAACTGCAATCAGAGGCCAGCTATGCCCTATAGTTTTGCTCTGAGTATTGGGTTGTAAGAAGCAAAAAGCACACAAAATGAGTGCAGCGGAAATGCGCATTCTAAGCTAGATGTACGGCCACACAAGAAAGGATAGAAAATGACATGAAGACATATGTAGGAAGCTGGAGGTGAGATTAATTGAAGAGAAGATGAGGGAGAATAGGTTGAGATGGTTTAGACACATTGAGCATAGACCTATAGATGCACCAGTGAGGAAGAGTGATTTGTCACAACTAGGTAGAGCAAAAAGAGAGGGAGAGACAAAAACTTAATTTGGTAGAAGTAGTCAAGAAGTATATGTATGCAAGAGGTGTCACACAGGACATGGCCTTAGATGGGTCGGTAAAGGTGGCAAAGGGTTCATGTAACCGAACTCAACTAGTTTCGGAATAAGGCTTTTGAGCAGAGTTGAGAAAAAGTAACTCATGAAAATTTAAAGTTCCCTGATTGTATGAGTTAGAACAAGGGTATCAACAGATAAAAAAAATAAAGAAACGAGTAAAATTAGCAACAAAAAATAAAATAACAAAAACAGGCAAAAAAAAACCAGAAGGAAAAGACAGAGTTAAGAGAGAGTGGGCAACATGCCAACCACCAAATGTTGATTATCATGGGACAGAATAAGAGTAACCTGTTAACTAATAATGAGAAAATCTCACCTCAAATTCCACATAAGCAACAGAACTTGAGGAACCCAAGAAAATGCCAGAAATTTTGCTCTACTTGAGAAAAAGAGCTTCTTCAATATGCCTTAAGCAGATTTCAGGAGTCAACTGCTTTATAGCAACAGTTCGCGTAGGATTCTTCACTAATGCAGCTGGAGCATCAGGATCACCAATCACGTCAGGAATGGAAATTTTCTTAGATAGGTTCTCCAAGGAAGAAGCTGGTTCCACAATAACCGCTTTGCCATGCACAACAAGGTCAATTGCTTGAAGAGCTTTTTCCATCCCATCCCTTGTCTGCAATAAAAACAAGTCAGTTAAAAACATCAGATCCAATAAATTAGGTGCCTTATTACAAACTTAATCCAGTTCCATAACACAACCAGTCATTCAGTTGACATTACAGTGAAGGGATATTCTTTTTCCGCAAATGCAAATGTATCTTCTGTTATGCTGCTTTTCCTTTTTTAATTTTTTTTGGTGGAAGTTACTCTGGGATTCATTTTTAGCCTAACCCAACTAATTAGGGACAAAACCCGCTGTTGAGAATATTCTTGGTGGGAACACTGTGAATGCAAACTAAGTAATCACTTAAATGATTAAATTCAGTACCGCTCTTCAAACTATAAAGTGTGACACTGAGAACTGACCTTAAAATAAAGAGTAGCAATTTTAAAGTTTCGTCTAACATCAGAAACTTCAGTCTTCAAAATATCACCAAAGCTCCTGAAAGCAGCAACTATCTCTCTCTCTCCAGCTGTTTTGCTCAAAAACCTCACCATTACTTTGTTTTGGTGCAACGCTTCAGTGGACAAGGCAACTTGAATCTTATTTAGGTCCCCTATCCTCAACGGTGACTCTTTGGCACTCTGGTGTTTGGATGACGTCTGTTTTCCTTCATTACCATTCTGCATATTGGCCTGTGATTGAACCCCTCTAATACGGTCACTAGTATGATTTTGATCAGTTCTACTGGAAGCAATACTTTCACAAGTGCTCACAACTTGTTGTCCTCTAGGAAGTTTTTTGATGCATTCAGTTAAATGTTTCATGTTGGGATATTTTGTCACATTCCCTTCAATTGTTTCGTTTGAATCCTTGAAAATTCCATTTGGTGGAAAAATATTGCATTTGGTCATCATCTGCCCTGCTTCCTGATCTTTCATTGTCTTCTTGCAAACATCAGCTAATTGTGTGATCTTTTGTGCATCATAACCTGATGCAGGCAGTCCACCCCCTTCAGCGGCTACATTTGATGATATACAGGAAACTTTCCGCTGGTACTCAGGTTGATTGTGTCCATTTCCAGTTGAAGCAGATACATTTGGAACAACTTCTTGCAATATTCTAGTTGTTTGATCTGCCTTGGAACTTACAACTAAGCCTGAAGATGTTTTCTCTGATTGCAGGTGTCCATTATCAGGTTCAATCTCTGGTTGTTCATCTAATTTCTTTTTTAAAAGATCCACAAATACCACTAGCTTTCAGTCTCCATCAAATAATGAAGGTCTTTCACCCAATTCAGACACTACATTTGTTTTAAAGCTCGAAGTTATTGTTTTGCTTTCAACTTGGTTTCTGCATCCAGTTGACACCATTTTATCTTCACTAGTGTCTTGCAATGTTCCAGTCACTTCATCGATTAAGCAAGATGACTGCTCAGACTTTGATTTTTTGTGCATGGCAAAATTTGTTTTAAGACTTGATAACGAAGGTCTTTCACCCAATTCAGAGCCTACATTTGTTTTAGAGATCGAAGATAATGGTCTGCTTTTAACTTGGTTTCTGCATCCAGTTGAAACCGTTTTATATTCAGTTGTGGCTTGCAATGTTCTAGTCACTTCATGGATTAAGCAAGAAAACTGCTTAGCCTTTGATTTCTCGTTCCAGAGCTCTTTAGGTTTCATCTGCTCCAAACTATCTGAAACACCTTCTGCTTTAACTATATCGCCACAGAGATGAGATGCAGCACCTGTTAAAAAATTCTTGTCATTGCTGGAAGAATTTGGTATAATATCTGACAACAGAACTCTACATGCAGCTTCGGGAAGTTGAGTTTGATCTGTAGAATCATGCACTCTAGTAATTTCAGAAGCTGTTGTGTTGAACATATTTGCAGAAGAACAGTCTTCTGTTGAACTGCATGTTGCATGACTAACATCGTTATCCTTACTGTCAGAATCTATCGAAGCTTCAGATGACTGAATTAGACTTCTAGGATTACCAATTTCAGTGTTCTCCATACTATTGTATGTCGTGTTAGTCTCAGAAGCTACACCATCCGTTATGTTCTCAGATGAGGTTCTTGTTGATATACAAGGCACTGCACTTGTAGAAATGTCACTCCAATTGCACAGAGCATTTGCCGGAGTACTTTCAGGTTCGTCAAAGTGAGGCTTTTCTGAGCTATTATTATGAGATGCGATAACTGTAGAATCTGTAGCATCAGTTGTAGAATTCGATTTATCCCCATTATTTGAACGACTCCGGACTTGAGAATTTCCAATTATCTTTTCCTTCAGATTCAGAAGAATGTCTTTCAAAGTATACCATGATCCTCCAACTTCATTTTGTACATATCTTACTTTAGGGAAGATTCCTGGGTGCATTTCCATATACCTAAGAAGAAAAAGAAGGGGTTTGGAAAGAGCAAGTAAGCCAATAAGCTGAGCAGTTGTCAACCCTAACTTATTCCTATTAGATGATTGTGGAAGTGAAACATCACAAGGCTGTGTACCAACAAGATACACATGGATAGTACCCAAAAAACAAAAGAAAAATGAAAGGAAAAAAAGAGGGGAAAAAAAGAGAGAAGATAAGCATGATCATGGAAAACCACTATTCACTTAAAAGAAGGAAATTTAGAACAGCCGCAGCAACCCTGTCTACTTGTAATTACAACTTCAGAGTGATAGATAGATTCAAGTAATTTGAAACTTAAGCATCTTGCCCGCATTCTTTCACTCTCTATTCTTCTTCAACTTTTCTTCTTCTTTTTTTTTTTTTTTTTTTGGGGGGGGGGGGGGGGTGGGGGAGAGAGGGGTTAAAAGCCTCATTTTAATCCATGCACTCTTCAAACTTGCATCCAAGAACCATATTGTGGATATATTCAACCATCCATAAACCATGCCCAGGCCATCATGTTAGCTGGGAACTCATACTTGAGACTTCAGGCATTACAGTCCTGAGGCTAACCAAACCAAGCTCTACTATACTTCCTCACTAGCGGGAAACAGATTACAGTTTAAATGTCACTGCTGGATCTTTATATAGAAAGCAATCTTGCAAACTACCATTGTCAAATGGAATGATATAATATATATTTTGAAAACAACTTCTACTCACAAGAAGGGCAAAGGGAAAACAGAAAACAATAAATCATTAATCTCTAGTATAATAAACATATCAGGTAAACAGATTACAGTGAAAATGAAAAACATGGAGAGTGTTTCCTCAAAAGGATATTGATGCAGACGTAGACAAAGAATTTGAAATACCCAGATGCCCTGTGTGTCCGGCCAATAACCATACAAAAATACCTGACTTTATAAAGCCAGACTAACCATTGTTCAGATGCTCTACTCAGTAACGTACATATCTCAGCATATCAATCAAGGAACTTACACCTTAAATACATAGTAATGAGGACACTGATGAGGAATTAGTTGTTAGTAATATGACTTCATATCTACCCAGCAAACAAAGGAAAGGAAACAAAGAAAGGGAAGAGCAGTCAACAGAAGGAAAGTCGCAACAAGAAGAATGTCATTGTAGCTTGTGTCAAAAAACAGTTAGTTTATACAATCTGTTTAGTTAGTTATAGTGGCATTTTTGAAATACTCCCTCCGTCCCATAATAAATGTCCTATTTTGCCTTTCATGGTCAAATTGACCATTTTAAAAATTAATGAATCTTTAAAAAAAATCAAGATATACGCCTAGAGATTATGATCATAATAAACTACGAAGAATGTATTAATAATGTCAAGTTTCGTAAATTAAAATCAATATAAATATTTTTAATTATTTATTTTTAAAATGATCAATTTGACCACTAAAGTCAAATTAGGATGTTTATTATGGGACAAAGGGAGTGGTTGTTCAGGTTGTTATCTTGTTTTATAAGTTGAGTATCTAAATAAATACTTCATTTCCTCTAGCATTGCAATCAAGAGATTCATTTTATACAAGTTCTCAGGTTTTGTTACTTTTCACATTGTAACATTAGCTACACCTAAAATTGCCATTTGACCTATCAAATATAAAACCTGCCATTCATACACAAGCATACATATATGTACAGGACCGGGCCTTACACTCTGTTATTGAATTTTGAAATGAATCGAAAGAAAAGAAAGGGACGGAAAACTTTAGTTTTCTGTCCAATTCCTTTGTAAGGTTTCTACAAGATCATGATTGTCCTTTATCTAAAATTGCCACAAAGGAAGTCTGTGTTCAATTCACCTGCAGTACTACATCATATTAATAAGGTCAACCTGACATCTAAGACAGAGGAATGTCAGAATCGAGAAGGCTATAAATATTGATTCAACATGTGGCAGATCCCTGACTACGATTTCCTACAGTCATTGAGATGATCATTTGGAAAATCAAAAAGACTAAGATGGACAAAGCACATAGCCTATCACATGCCAATAGTTTATTTTATTTTTTTAGATTTTGTCTGTTCCACTTCATTTGGAGTGTTGTTTGGTTTAACTCATGGGTTTCGACTCCATATAAAAGGGATATTAGTGGACTATACTAAAATTATCAACAAGGAAAATTAAATTGCATCTCTAACAACATTACAGGTACACGTAGGTTGCGCGCGTATTATCCAGGAACCTATCAACCCATAAAATATCGAAAAGGATTAAAAAGCACAGGGCTTAATAGGACCAAATAAATAAATAAATAAATAAAATTTTAAAAATAAAAGGGAAATTTTGTTAATTATCTTTTTGCATTACAAATTCGATAAATAAATAATCTCTGTCCTCTGCTAAGTAAAATTTCATATTATCAATAAAGGTAAGCTAATACTAAGTAAATGCGACAAATGGGTTAGTTAAAAAGGCCTCACTTTTTCACATAAAATTCCACAGCCGTGGCTTTCTGCTCCCTCGAACACCTATCTTTCTGACGTGAAGGTGTAGAAAAATATACTCTTTTTTGTTTGGCAAAACCTAAAAAAACACAATAATCCCAATAATCAATGAAATTGAAAATTAATGGGGAAGGGGGTTTTAGCAGAATTATTTGCTAGGAAAATACATTGGTAAAATGGGTCTTACCGATGGTGAGGAAATGAAACTTTTGGTTTGCTTGAAGAAGATGTGAGAGCCCCATAGCGCCCGCCGCTCTCCCTCTCTCTCTCTCTCTCTCTCTCTCTCTCTGTGTACGAATGGGGAACTAGAGACCCCCGAGGGTTTAAGGAGGGTTCTAGCCTTATAGGGTCTGGACTAACCCTCTTATTTGACATGTTTTTGCTAAATCGTTCTTTTAGCTAAACTGTTCCTTATAGATTCATTTGTTATGCGTTTCTCCAATTCTTTTCGCCTATTAAAAATTGACCTCTCTCCTCTTTTTTTATTTTTTATTTTTAAAATTTATATAAAAAGCATACTCTTCTTCTTTTTTTATTTATTTTAATATTAACCTTTTGATTTATTTCTTTAAAATCATTTTATTTAACCTTTTGATTTATCTTTAAAATTTATATTTTATAACATTGCGATTCCATGATTATCTGCGAATAATCCTCGGTCCTACCAAAGTCCATCTATGCACAAAAAGCCCACGAGATGACTTTCAACATAATATAAGCACGAGGATGATGACAATGATATAAGAATCCAATAAAAAACAAGTTCAAGAATTAATTTATCCGAATTATTCCATATTCTTTTTTTGTGATAAAATTCAATAATGCTTTCGGAAGAATATTTCCATGAAAATCTTTTGGATAAAGCGCAAATATCGAGGATATTCCACTAATTTCATGGAGTATAGAAGTCAAGCTTTAACCAACCGTATATTATATAAATGGATTTTCGTCCATTTTATAATCAAATTAGCACGAGATCATTTCATTTAATAAGGAAATGAATACGAAGGGTCATTCACCATGCATGTGGTAATCCACATTAGGTTATTCAAATGAATAATAAAGAATGGAATAATGGAAGAATTCACCGTAAATTGATCGCGCAGACAGAGTTATTCCATTAATAAATAAATGGAACTGGATCATGCGTACGCACGCGGGTGATATAACATAATAATAAAGAATGGAATAATAGAAGAATTTCACCACGTATGCGGTCTTGGCATGTATTATTCAACATAATAATAAAGAATGGAATAACAAATTTCACCATGTATGCGGTAGCGAGTTATTCCAACATAATAATAAAGAATGGAATAATGAATTTCACCATGTATGTGGTAATTTATTCCAACATAATAATAAAGAATGGAATAACAAAAAATTTCACCGTGTATGCGGTGCTTGGCGTAGAGCAGGGTTATTCCAACATAATAATAAAGAATGGAATAACTATTTATTTAACAATATTTATCATCATTATTATAATTCACAATATTAATCAACCAGTCGTTCCTAGGAAGAGGGGCTTTCCATAAGGATTTCTCTCCTATATGCGCTTGATTAGGTAATGAAACCTCTCCTGGCGAAACTTTTAGATATCGTTAATAATTATTAATAACTCTGTCATCTCAATTATTGATTTAATAATATATAAAATATCGACAATAATTGAATCAAATAACGTGAGATCTACGCAACAATTCTTTGAAGCAATAATTGAACAAAACGAGTGACTTCTCACGTAAGCATCAATAATCAATCTGGTAGTGTCTTCTTATGCAACCACGCGTATTCTTCGCATACTTTAACAAGTTGTTTCAATGAGTTAATGGTAAAACTTCCGTCGTTATTTTTTATAAAAATATTTTTGTTGTTTTCTCAATCCAACAATAATTTCATTGTAGGGGTCCACCAACGATTGTGTAGTCGTCGGATATTCCCAAACAAAAAAGATATTATATAACAACTTGCATATTTTGCAAAATTTACAAATATTACCCACAACTATAACATTATATCAAATTTACTCCATAATATAAAAAAAATATTTCAAGAAAATTTAAATCTTTATTCATAAAATTTGGGTCTCCATGAATCTCCCTCCTTATGAAATTTCCCTCGAAACTTATATACGTACACAGGTATGTCGAAGAGGTGAGGATACATTGACTTCATTTGATTCTAACTCTTGAGGTATAACCTTTGAGTGTCGAATATGATCCTTCTTATCCAAAATTTTAACATGTATCTCATCATCACGTTAAATCTTACGCTATCTCGTCTAGTTCTAATTCAATAATGTGGTTGAATCGTCTCCATAATTACGTAACATCGATACGTGAAAAACGCGTTATGAACACGCCGACATACTTGGCGGTAAAAGCGAGTCTATAGGCCATAGTTCCTACTCTCTCAAGGATTTCAAATGGGCCATAAAATCGAGGGTTGAGATAACATGCTTCTTGAACCTTCTTCTTCGCGTTCATCGCCTCCGGGTGTGTAGTTTGACGACTTTAACTTTATATCGATTAAAGTCGATTCTACTACTCGTATATTTGATATCAAACTCTATATCAAATATTTTTTAAAATTAAAAAATTAGTATACCTATCAATTTTCCCACAGTTATTCACGGCGTTAATTAATTTTAGATTTACTTATGGCTTGATATGACAATGATTGACTTTAGTGGTTTGGTTGCTTGAATTAAGATAACAGTTGGTTAGGAATATAAAAGCTAACAACCTTACGAAATAATCAATTTTATATAATTATCAAAATTATAAACTTTACCAAATAAACTTAGGTAGGTCATCTTACGGTATGAAGAATTCCCCTGCCTCTCCCTCCTAGTTCTTGTTATTTTTGGAATAATGAAAGAATTCATTTTTCCATCTAAATGGTACTAATAATAACTGTATGATTTATTATTTTCAAAGGTTAAATTATGGGCATCAATTTTATAACCTTTGTTTATTATATTTAATTTTTATGTTATTATATTTAATTTTATAATATATAAATTTATAATTTATAATATTTATTTTTTTATAATATATAGATTATAATTTTTAATATATAATTGAATTATAATTTTATATAATATATAAAATATAATAAAAATACATAAAAATAAAAAATATAACAAATCAAAGGTTAATTTTAATTTTATAATTTTATTTAAATTATATAATAAAATATAAAATATAATACATTAAATTAAATATAAAATATATAAAAAATAAAATAAATTAATATAGCATCAAATATTACAAAATAAATAAAGAAATAAGATAATTTATAATAAATTATTTTACAATTCTAATTATAAATTATAAAGATTTCTAATTTATAATTTTATAATTTATAATATATAAATTTATAAATTATAAAATTTATAATTTTAATTTTGATGAAAATATTTTAAATATAATTTTATAAAATTATAAAATTGATGCAAATAATTTAACCTCTGAAAACAATAAATCATACAATTATTAGTAACATTTAGATAAAAAAAAAATAAGGTTTATAATTTTGATAATTATATTGTCTAAAATTAATACATTTATACTAATTTTGAATTTAGAGATATTTCATTTAAAATTATAAAAATAATTAAATAAAAATAAAAATTCAAGGAATATATTTGCATAATTAATGCATTTATGAGAAACAGTTTTGTAAAAAAAATTAAGGAACGATTTAGCAAAAACATGACGAAGGAAAGAAAAGAAAAGGAAGAGAAATAAAAGTATGTTGTGAGAGCGGATATAAAAAAAAGTTAAGAAAATGTTAGAGAAGAGAAGAGAAAAGAAAGGGGGTGATTGTAACTTTTATTTGTTGTGTTGTGAAATTTAAATTTAAATTTAAATAAAAATAAAAATAAGTAAGTAGTAGAATATAAGAAATTAAAATTTTAGTATTTGTTATAGTTTTTATTACTAGTTGACCTTTTTCTAGTTATTATTTATTATTATTATTTATAATTCACTTGAAATATATATTAAGGATTTTAAAATTATTTAATATTTTGTGGTTCAACGCGTATTTGCTAAATATTAGTGTGCATTTACAGTTACACATTTTTATAATGTCAAGTTTTTGATATGAAATGTTTTTATCAAGGTAAAATAGATTTCTACTCAAATCTTAGTAATTTTAAGTGAAAAAAAAAAAAAAAGTGAAAAGTTTTGTGTAAAAAATTATGGTTATTTTCCACTCATTTATCTCTATTTCTAATCTTAAAAAAAAATAAAAAATCACAAACGTGACATTTTGAAAGGAAAAATTTAAAAATCCTTTATTATTTTTTTTCTTTTCCACCCTTTTAAAAGCTCACAATCACAATATCAAAGGAGAAAACACATTATTGGCCAAGTCAAAAAAAAGGACAAACTACATATGAAGAGAGATGTTAGTTAGAACATGTATTGTATTTGAGGTGGAGGTGGATTTATTTGCTAAGCCCCAAAGAGTGACTTTCCTTTATTCTTTTTACAGATTTGAAAGTTTGCTTCTTCCAAGATTTTTCTTGTTGATTATTATTATTATTATTATTGTATTGATGGTTAGGGAAATAATTGATCTCAATCCTCCCCTTGTGACATGTCATTTTCTAAGAAAAAATATAAGGATTTTAAGGTTTAAAAAAAAATTAAATTAAAGTTTTAATTTGGAGAGAAAAGAAAAGAAAGTTAAAGAGGAAAAAAAATCTTGAAATTTTTTAGTAGAAGAGAAAATAAAAGGGAATTGATATTTCCACAAGTAAATTTAATAGTTCTACAAGTTCCTCCTTAGGTGAATAGTAAGTGGGGTCCACCCTCATGTGAGAGAACTTTGTGAAACTAAATATTTCACTTACGGAAATATCAATTCTCAAAATAAAATTGAGGCGTGTCTTGAAATTTAAGTTAAGAGAGAAATAAAAAGAAAGTTGGAAAAAAAAAATATCTTATTGGGCACAAATATTTTCTTCTTCAACAAAAAAAAAAAAAAAAAAAAAATCTACCAAACACTGCGTAATGTGTGAGAGTTTTTTAATTAAAGAAGAGAAGAAAAATGAATACTCACTTTCTTTACACATGTGATTCTTTGAATTTTATTCTAATTTAAAATATCTTTTCATTTTTATTTTCACAATACAACTGGACTCCCACTTTTTATATATATTTAATACAATACATGTATGATGCACCATTTTTTGTGCATAATTTGTGGCAGGTAAGTTTTGTTCATTAGCCTCCGAATTATAACAGTTTTTTGCGTTTAGTCCATTAAATATTTTTTTTCGCATATTTCGTGCTCGAACTATATGTTAATCCCCAAAATATAGTATATTTTTCAAATTTATCCCTCAAACTGTTACCATTGTTCATGTTTAGTCCTCAATCTGTATTTGTCTTTGTCTTTCATATAGTACTCTTCAATTGCTCTATGCTTGCAAGGTTAGACAAATATTATAGAAATAATAAAATCTAAGGACGAAATACTCTGGAATTTGAACGTAGGGCTAAAATATAAATGACCTCTAGAGAGTATTTGATCGAGTTTGACAACAAATTTGAGCCTTTTTTTTTATGGCACTTCAGTCTGGTCAGTCAGATACATTCACCTGTTCAGTTTAATAGAAATAACAATTAGTATACCGCAGGCTTCTTTCTACCTCGGAGTTTCCAGGTCTAATTTGTACCTAGTTGGCTCAAATACCAAGTTGAAACATCCAGCTCAAATCTATTCAGCAATGAGCAAGTGAAATAACCTATCAAGTTATATATTTCGTGTCCGTGTCCGTGTCAGGGTGTAATTTTCTGTGGGACTTTATATCTCAATAAGTTAAAAGATTAGTGGCAAAGATTAGTACAAGTTCTTTCAAGTTGAGATTTAACATCCTTATATAGACAAAGCAAATGCCATTCCTGAGTTTGGTCAAATCCGACGACAAATAATTAGACAACGAGAAACCGCTGTAGGGAGGGAATGACTGCAAACCAATACACCATCCTGGTATAGACATATGGATTTGAATGTACAACAACATATTCTTACACATATTGGATGATATTGGATATAATAGGCAAGAAGACTACACTTGACAATTATCAAAATGAAACCCGCAAAAAGGGCTATAAAATTAGAAAGTGCCACAGCCTGACCTCACTAGTGAAGTACTCATATTATCAGCTTCTTCCCACTTGTCTTACCACGGAAGGGTGACAACAAAGAAAAGTGGCGAGAAGCTGCAGCCAAATGAAGAAAATATTTTAGGCTGTATCACTAATTTTTAGGAAGAATTTAGTCAGAAGAATATCGATAGTGTAGTGAGAACTTACACTTTTGTGACGTGTTGCCTGCAGTCGGTGTTTCATCTTGGGATATGAGATTCTTCAATGTATGCACTAATGATTAGAAAAGGGTACACAAATGTCAGCTATATAATTTTTTACTAAAACAACTACCACCAAAAACTATTTATTGAAACAAATATCAGCTTTCCAAGCATTATTATCTACCAGTTTCTTTTGAGGTTTTTACTATTTCAATCATGCTTTTAATTAGTATTCAATTGATTTGCAGTTAATTCAACATTTGCAGCCTTCTTAATATTCCGCTTCTTTAAATCCAAGCTCACATATAATGTCATCAGAGCAGACAAAGATAGGTCAAGTTACTTGAATGAGTGCAATTTATAAAAGTGAAAAAGACAATTGGAAAAAGTTGTATACTATTCCCTCCTGGCCTCCATCCTAAATTTAGTTGTCCTCTTTTTGTTAAGCGTGGGACAAAATTTCAGACATACCAAACAGTCAAACACACATTCACACATTTCAGTTAAATTTATATTGAATCATTATTTTTACAGCTCTATGAAACCCTTAAATAATGAATTAAAACTCGGATCAGTTCTTAAACATAATATATTTTCTGACAAGCTAATCTTTTGTAGCTTTGTAAGATATTATTATGGATTTACATTTCTACCAGAAGAAACATTAAAAACTCATACAATAAATCCCAGTTTAACAGATGGATAACTTCATTAGATCATGTATAGGCTCAGAAGTTGGTCAACAAAACTGTAAATCAATTTAGTTAACATTTATAAGGAACAACAGAGTGCGTCAAATACTAGTACAAGTACAATGTCAGCTACCATATATTCTATTAACTCAAATCATCAATGCGTGATAAGTTCTACTTTGCACTTTACAATGCTGTTATTTGTTTTATATTTTACAAAATGGATGCTTCAAAAGTAAATGGGTCCAAATTATGCATGAAAAATGTTACTTTTACTATCACAAATATATTCTTAAGCTTGTAAAAGCTAGCAATATGCATATTACCTTCAACGGAAGAGGCAGCCTTCGTTGCACTACCACCCAGCTCATCAGATCCATTAACACTTGCATTATCTGATTCAACACCTTGCTCTCCAGCAGTTGAGCTATGGTTTTTCCTTCCTAATTTTAAGAATCGTCTAAACCCTTTTGATGATTCTTTTACCTGAGGCTTCTCGAAGGCTTCGGGAATCTGCCCCAGTTTCAGGTTTTCAAAATCAGAAACATGTACTTTAGCAGTTTCGACACTTCCTGATCCCATTGAGCTTGGTTGTGCTTTGCCATACACTGTATTTCTAGTATATGGGTCCTCCAACGAGGACACCCGAGCAAAGGAAGCTTGATAAGGTTTTTCAGAAGTACTGATTCTTGAAAAGTTGGCAGATTCCTTCACCACATTATTTTTCATCACCTGATTACCAGAAAAAAAATTGAGTGAATGCTAGTGTTCCGTATAATATTATAATGAATAAAAACTATTTCCACCAAGGGATTGAGCAACTTTAATTGCAGTGAAAAATGTCTTACTACGTTAAATGTATGAAATACTTACCAGAAGAAAAACCATTACTATACGATTGATTTTAAGATAAGTGCAAATAAAATTTATTCAAGTGAAGAACAACAGAATTTGAACATGTTGAGGACCTCAGAGGATGGAGTGAGAGCAAGACCACAAGCAGAAACCAGGATGGGAGTAGGAGCATGTGCAGAAAATCCACGATTTAAAAGACCATGAGTTCTTGAGTACCTCCAGAGCAGCTATATTTACATATAGTATACATATATCCTGATATGTAAAAGGTTTTATTTCCCTTAAATTTCCAGCTAGAGTATTTAGGCAAAGTGGAAAATAGTTAAACCAGATACATGGTCCAAGTAACAGCTAAAGTGAATTATTCAGCGACCTTTTCCCCCCCACAAGTGAAGTATTACGTCACTTAATTGATCAAAATAGATTTTTAACTCGAACAACAGTTGCTACGGTTGATGGACACTGAAAACCAATAACATTATACACTTAAACTGAAGTTAATTTATTATAACAAATGTGGCATATCTAGGAGCACTTATCCCACACCTACCTTGAACTGCAGCACCTGAATTAATTAGGGTAGTGCCAAAATAAAATTGGCTCTGGCAATTAAATATTCAACTGAAAAAGCATACACTAAAATTTGTATGGCATCAGTCGTTTTGGCATGCTAACTGTGTCACTCAAGATAGCACTTCCTCTAATCATTCTTAGTATTATGATACTTCCTCTGTTCATTTTGGAATCATGACTATGACAATTGACATCAGGTGCAATTCCTTCTTTTGAACATTAAAATCTTGCATAAATAAATTTGATCAATTCAAACTACTTCAGATTACCAATCCTACCTCATCAGAACTGGGTTTCACCAGTGATCGGACAGCAGAGGGTTCTTTATAAACTCTATCCATGGGTAAAGGCGGTGCATGGATGGTAGCATATTCAGGTACCGCCACAATTTTATCTCCAATGTCCTTAGTATTGTTATGTTTCTTTCTAACTCCCATCTTTTCTTCTGAAGCTTGTACAGCTGGAATAGAGGGTTTCTGACATTCAAGCATTACAACAGTCTTTTCAATTACTGGATTGTCATCCAAATTGTGATGTGACAATCGGTCATTAGTGGTATTCAGTTCATCACTTTCCGAAATTACTGAAGATTTGCCTCCATCGACTTTCAGTGTCATCTCCTTCACTGATGATTTCTTCTGGTTTGCATTTAAAGCTCCTTTAGATGTTTTGATCTTCAACTCCGGAAGAGTTGCAGCCTTACTTCGATCAAGGTTCATAATAGCAGATATTTTCTTGCCCTCAGACCCATCAGATACCTTCAGTTTTGAGACAGTTTCAGCACTACTGAACCTTCGCTGAGGAAACAGGATGACTGCTGATTGTTTTGGGCTCCGATAATCTTCTAATCTGTGCCATGGAAGCTTTTGAATCAGGAGTAACACCATTTGATTCCTTCTTTGTCTCTGACAGTGATGACATTGATCTAGTTAACCTATTCCCAGTCAAGTGGCTACCATCAGTCGATTTGGTGATCTTAGAAGCTTTCTTAGAATCAGTAGATGCAACTGAAGCAGGTCTTATCTTGGACCTCTGCAGAGGTGATGATGATCCAGGTTCTGAATCACTGAACTTAGATCCTTTATGAGAAATGGGAGAAAGTTTTGTTGGCAGCGATTTCCTGGGCGCTATTGAGGGCAATAGTGACTGACCAGAGGTCGAACTGCCTCTTGCTGCAATTCTCTTCTGCCTCTCCATTTTCAGAGCTTCGATTCGTTTCTGCTCTGCCTCTTCCTGTAAAGAAACAAACCCTTTAGAATATAAAAGACAATTGAAAAGATCAAACTCATGTTAGCTGATTAATAAATTTAAAACTGTCAGCATTGAGATAATCATGACATAAACTAGAAAGGAAAACCAGTTAGATATGCCCTACTTAAGATCAGAGACCTCTTTCCATAATTGTTTCAAGCTTAATATTCTGTAATTGGGTGCTGAAAACTTATAAGAAAAAAAGTACCTTCTTCTTCTTCAGTTTCTGGAGGTCAGCTTTATAGGTTCTTAGCCTCTCAGCACGCATGAGTCGTGCTTCATCTAATGGACTCATCTTTGATGGCTTTCCTTTCCTTATTGGTCCACCAATCTTCTTCTTATCCACAGCTTCTGAAATAACCTTAGACCTCCTTTCCTTTTCTGTTTTCTTAGACCCTTGTTTGGTACCAGTCACAGCTTCCCTATTTTTTGTATCCATTGAAGCTGCATCTTCAATGCAAAATTGCATTTCATAGTCTAAAGCAGGGTCATAACCAACAGACCTCTTTTCTGATCCGCGCTCTGGCAACAAGCTCAACTCATCAGGCTCATACTTATCTTGGTTTCCAATCTTATTAGCAATATTTTCTGAATTCTGATGTGTGGATGGGAGCTCAGAATTTATGTCAATAACAGCCCTGCCATTGGATTGAACTTGATCTAGTGACATTGACCTGAACTGGACGATGAAGGACTCATCAGCCATATAAGCCAAATTATCAGTGGCAACCTCATACCCATTTACAGTCAGATCTGATGAACTTTGTAAGTTTGAATGGCTTTCTCGTCCACCAATAATAAAATCATCAGTTCCACTCGTATATAAAATCTTTCTTCCATTTATATTTTTGAACTGCATATTGTCTGTTGCCAATCTACCACTGCGATAAGGACCTTCTCCTTCAGAAATTAAAAGTTCATCATTTGATGCTCTAGGGAAATGAGACACATTCCCACTACCTTTATGGAATTCAGTTAACCTCCTACCTTGTAATTCAACTGTATCTCGTCCAGCAAAAGCTAAAGGATCATCACCAGCTGTATTTTGTGCTCTTTTCAACTGAACATCTTTTTCTCTTGCAAATATGGCGTCATTGGCAGCACGATTATCTTCCTCAGTATCTCTCAGTAGACAATTTTGAAATGCTTGCCAGTGTCCACCATCTGTGTTACTAGCTTCTTCCTTATCATATGATTTCATTTCACCAGTAGACTTTCCCACACTTTCTTTTCTTTTAGAGGATCTAGAATGGTCCTTATGCCTCATATTTGGAGCGTCAGACAGAATCTCCAACATCTTTATCGCCCGTTGCCAGTGTCAGACTCAGAGTCTGAATTTGATTCACTTCCTGAAGAATCCTTCTGTTTTGAGGTTATGTAATTGATATTCAATGACAACCATGCCTGCTTGCTGTGATCTACCACCTTTCTTTCGTTGTTCCCGATGTGAAGTTTCCTTCTCCTCCAAATCATTCTGCGATTTAATTCCGAAGGCATCTGTCTCCCACATTTCTGATTCAGTGTTGCTATCTCTACTATCCAAAGACTGCCTTTTCTGCCCTGCTCTCTGACCAATACCGAGTTGAGAATCCTCCCCCAGTTGATAAGGTGGCTGATGATATGGACCATTTCCTGAATAGTTCTGATAATAGGGAGCTCCTTGCATTGGATATCCTTGAAAGTATGGTACGCCACCAGGTGAAGAATGCATAGGCCAAGGAGGGAACATGGGATGGGGAAACTGGCCAGGAAAATGTTCTTGTTGGCCAAATGGAATTTGGTGATTCATCGGAGGCCTTATATCTGAGCAGTGGACACAAGTAACTAAATCAGCAAGTAGTAATAATAAGTGGAAATAAAGTAAAAGGTCAATGAGGACAACACAATACTAAGGCTGAAAATAAAATAGAAAAAGGGAGAAAATAAGGACACTCAGAGGCTTTTTTTATAATGCATGTATGTCAAACAGTTTTCAGGTCCAAAATCCAAATTAATCATTACAACTGAATTTTGTACCTACACATGGACCAGTACAATGAATCAAAGAGAGCTTATATATAATGCAAAGTCAATGTAAAGACAAAGGTAATCTTCTAACTTAATAGGCGAGTTACCTGTTCCAGACTACGTCTGAGACAATAACATTAAACCACACAATAATCTTTTGAATCAAACTAAATGATGTAAATAGCACTGGAATCGAGTCAAATTTGATGTGAACCCTAGAAAAATTCAAACATAAATATGATTTTAGTTTTGAAATTTTGAATGGAATTCTAAATTCATAAAGGATGTTGTTAAGAGTTTGTTTCTATTCTCACTTGAAGAAAGTTGTTTTTTTACCTCATTAAATAATCTTAGCGGCCATCATCAAATTTTTTATTTTGTACAAGATAAGTAAGTGTATAGGAGCTCCATTGTATAAGATTAATATTTTTGAAGTTTTAAGTTCATTGATTATATTCAGAAGTCTTGTGAATTAATTTAAATTTGAACCAAATGCTAAATTTGAGTAGCATAAAATGATAAATAGATTAAAATTATAATTATAATGTTACCCATAGAAAGCTCTATAACAAGTGCTGCTACATGTGCGCAATATTCTAAAAGGCGGGAGGCGGGCGGCCGAGGGGGACCTAGCGCCTAGGGGGCTTAGGCGGGGCCTAAGCGGAATTTTTTATTTTAAGCTCATTTTAATATTTTATCTTACATTTATCCAAACAAAACAATAATATAAAGCAAATTAATTTATAATAAAGATAATAAAGGCATTTGCTTAAAGTTCAAACACATATCCATATTGCTAATGTCAAAATTCAAACACAAACATGCAATTGTTCAAAATTCAAACATATTTATAACGTATTAGTTTTATTCATAAACAAGATTGCTAATTAAATAATAAAATTTAAAATTTCAAGAATTTAATTCAATATTAAAACTTAAGAAACTAAACATAAATTTAAGAATTATATTGAATTAAACTAAATATTACAAATGTATTATCATTTATATAATTTGAAGTTGGTACTAGTTCAAAAAAATACAACTATAATAAAATTATCTATTTTGACTTGATAGTGTTCACTTCTTGTTGTGATTTGATATGCTACAACATGTATTATGAATATGGTAAATCATTTGAAAAATAAATATATTAAGATTTGGTTTGGGTAGTTATTAAAATAAAAAAAACCTCTCCGCCTAGGCCCCACCTAATTTCCTGGAGGATTTTTTTCCCGCCTTGGGCCTAGGTGTGGCACCAGGGGGCCTAGCGCCTAGGCGGGGCGCCAAGGGGGGCCTAGCGCCTAGGCGGACCTAGGCGGTGATTTTTAGAACACTGCATGTGCGATTACAATTTTGCAAGATTTCCTTAATACTAAACAAAATGAGCACAGTTTCGCTATTAATATTTTGACTCCCATTGACACATCAGCATCTAACCAGAAATGGTGACCAAATGGCAAACAAACATTTGAGACAGAAAATGAGTGTTATTTTAAGTTTTGAGTTCATTGATTAGATTCAGAAGTCTTGTGAATTCATTTAAACTTGAACCAAATGCTAAATTTGAGTAGCATAAAATGATAAATAGATTAAAATTTAAATTATAACGTGACCCATAGAAAGCCCTATAACGAGTGCTGCTACATGCGTGATTACAATTTCGCAAGATTTCCTTTATACAAAAACAAAAAAAAAGAAAAAAAAGTAAAGAAAAAAAAGAAAAGAGCCCCATTTCTCTAATAATATTTTGACTCCCATTGAAACATAAGCATCTAACCAGAAATGATGACAAAATAGCAAAAAAAAAACATTTGAAACAGAAAATGAGTGTTACAACAGTAATCAAAAAGGCATACTCTTGTAGTAGCTCGTTATAGATGAATTAGGTACTTCCCTAGGTAAATGACAAGATTCTGTGAACCTTAAAAGTTAACCACAGAAATTAATCACGATATTTGATAGATGGTGAAAGAATTAAACTTTAGCTCCCCCGTTACACATTAAATATTAATTTTGTACATGCTCAGGTGGGGTGTTCTATACATGTGCACACACATGGAAATATGGAATGTATTCGTATGAGTTATGGTGAATGTGCCCTAATGGATTATGGATGCGAACATAAATATTTTGGAGGAGCCGATATGAAAGGGAGGATGATGAAATAAGTAATTTAGTAAAATTCTTTGTGAGATCAAAAGGACGAGAGAGAAAAAAAGAAGAGAGAGGGAGAGAGAGAGATGGCCTCTATTAGTAAGCTTACTTTATGACAAGAACACATACCTGCACTTGTCTCAACTCTTGCTTTCTCAGTACTTCTCGAAGCCAACTCAGTCTGCATTTCATTATGTTTGTTGGCCATTCTAGAAAGCATAATTCCTGATGCATTAATTGTTGAGAATTCTGATTTGCTAGCCACTGCTTCCGCTGCTTCAATTTCAAGCCATTGTCCAGATTCATGCTTTCCCTTCCACAAATCCAAGAATCTTAAACATGCATCCCTGATGTATGCATATAATCAAAAGGCCTTAGATAATTTGAAATTTTGGGCAAGTAAACTTTAAAACACGATAACTAAATTTCAAACATTATTTTTGAGGCCACACATCTGTCTCCTATTCAAAACGGGAGGGTAGGGGGATGTTTCAATGAAGAGGTTGCAGACAAATCCACTAACAATTAGCTGCTTACATCAAACGTGATGCTCCAAAGCATTTAGCAAACGACAAAAGTGGTGCCATGTGATCAATGTCAAAACCCGCAGCTGCAGCACGTGCAAAAGCCATGCCTTGTTCCTTCCGCAGCACGCTTTATGCGCGGCGTCTCCAGCACTTTCAGCAGCTGAACTCTGTCATATAAATACAATGAGAACAAGCCCTCAAAACTGATCTTAATTACGAATATCCCTCAACCTCAAGTAATTCACATAATAACTTTTTTCAGTCGGAGTAGAACTAGGTTTTACTTTGAATTTCCTTCCTGAGCGACAGTCCCATTTGCATCAGGTGTTTGTGAGCCAGGCTGCGCAAAAAGGAAACCTTATTAAAAATTATATTAATAATAAAAAGGATCAACATTTGAATAACACTTCATGCCCAATTACCATGTAAAGGACAATTGCTTTCTCCTCATCAGCGTCTGGTGTAGAGTTGCTGCCTGATCAAGATTGTGGAGCATAATTCAGTACGAGAAAAGTAAGTATCAAAATTAGCAAACAACAGATTCATTATCCTCAACAGAAAAGGTTAAAAAGAATAAAGAAAATGAAAATGAAAAAATAGGTGATTACTATATGCAAATTATGATTCACATATATTGTGAAACAAAACAAGCAAAGAAGCAAAAACAGAAACTCAAACAGCATTATGTTAAACCATTGTAACTTGTAAATTTCACATCGACATAGACATGATGTAGTACCTTCTAATCTTAGCGATTGATGGTCTTCTACCTGTCACAGAGAAGGAAATAGTGTGAAATCTAAAAACAAATGTGAATTTTTCATGACTTAAATAGAGTGAGAGAGAAGATGCTCACAGTACTAAGCCCATTATTGTTGTTTCCCTGTATGGCAATTGCTTTCTCAATCTGTACAATTTCAGATTCTATAGTGTATACCCGTTCCAAAATCTCTGGAGTGCTCACAAAACGAACAAACCTATGCAAACCAGCATATAAAATTAGTCATTTTATTCTTCATTTCCTTTTTATACTTTGTTATGCAGGGAGGATTTTTACAGTATGTCTAACTAGTCACTCAATCTCTTTGATATTTTATCCATTATAGACTAAATAAGAAGGTTTTCACTATTTATTTGAGTTTAACAACTATTTCAAAATTAAAATCTTTGATTCTTTAATTAGTCAAGCTTCATCAAATTGCACAAGTGAACTAGTCAGATTTGCCAAATTCTATCCAACAATTGTTATTATACCAAGTTAATTATAAGAATTTCATTTGGGTTGAGAGAAAACACTAAAGGAAACAAAAGATCAACCTGTTCACAATAGTCCAACTAAAAGCATGATGGCAATGAAGATAAATTATAAAATCTCAGAATTGAAACAAAATAAGTAAAAACACACAGATTACGGGTTTCAACAGAACCTTTCCTAAGTGCAGAGTGAGAAATCCGCTATGAGTGAAAACTGAATTTATAAGTATTTTCTCAAGTTAGTCACTATAAAGCCCACCTGCTGCACTCCCCCCCTCTCATTAGGTTTCCCGGAAAACACAGAAACAACAGGATTTCAAAGTCCACAAGTCATACTATAGCCTTACACTCAGGTGTCAGCTTGCACATAAAAGGTTGGTGTCATTTTGTGCACAATCACTGAGTACCAGCTGGTACACATTGAGATCCCTCAAGGAAAAGCAACAACTCTATATCCCCCAGCACACAGTGACCTCCTTGAGTAAAGACCAAACCAACACCAAAATCTAACAATTTTGAACTACTGAAATGCATAGTTGTCATGGAGTTGCCATGGACGGCCTAGGCGATGACTAGGCGTCTTGGCGTTGGAGAAGAGTAAAGCAACACCTTGGACGTTGAACCGCAAAGGCTCACGCATTGGTAGTGGGCCCAAATTAAGTGATTAAGTCATTTTTTACCATGACTCATCATAACCATAGATTTTTCCAATTACCCAAGTAACTCAACCTATGACCTTAACCTAACCTATGACCCTACTTCTACTCCTTTGACTGAGAGTAATGCTCGTGAGAGAGACGGAAATGACTTCGTAGCTGATGACTTCGCTTGAGCTATGACTAGAAATAGAGTAGGGAGTGAAGACTTTTTCATAATGTTAGTTATTATGTTTTAGATTTTAGTGTATATAAAATTTTATTGTGTAATAGACTTTTGAAATAAAATAAATAATAATAACGACTTGTCCCCATACGGACGCCATAGCGGGCGCCTTATAGCCTAAGCGTCCTGGCGGTGGCTCCGTGACAACTATGCTGAAATGCTTACATGTGGAAACGAGTAGTCTTTCCCGATATGTTTGAAGCTTGTTTGAAACATTTATTTTTGCAATCCAACTAATGCAACAGTCAAAATTCTGAAATTTTTATGTTTGAAGCTTGTTGGAGACATTTATCTTTGCAATCCAACTAATGCAACAGTCAAAATTTTGAAATTTTTATCTTGTGCAGAGTGTTTGATGGACATAATCCTAAAATAGGAGTATGAACAAGTGATATAGATACTTAATTCGCTGATAAAAAAAAATATAGATACTTAATTAACCAGGAAACAGATAAATGGTGTTACCAATTACATAGTACACTAAATTAAATCTATAGAATGACTCTATATATGCTTTAAAATAGGATGCAAGCTGATCAAGTAGAGCAAGAAGTCCGAGAAGAATGTTTTTTAATTGTTTCATATGATATTGAACACCAATAAGATGGTTGTAGATACTTACTACTGCGCTTATCGAGTTTTGTTTCAGAACTTTATTCCAGAACTCCGTTTCAATATAACACAGGTAATAAAGATATTGATGACATTGATGTACAAACCATTAGGATTAGTGTAGAAGCTCAATATAAGCCTGTAGTAGACCCACTCTGGGGTAATTTTGTATGAAAATAGTAGTAATAAAGAATATTGAATAAGTTGAAAACTAAAAGACATATTGAATAAGTCCTTTAGTTTTCATAAAGATGGAATATTGAATAAGTTTAAAACTAAAGGACATATTTTCTGGACATAGCTAAGCTATTTCAAGCATACCACGGCATATCAATCAACATCTAGTTTTGGCTCAATGTAACCACTATTGAGACCATTACTTGAAACAATGCTCTAGTTAGTTGACTTTATTATTGATTGAACACATCACCCAATACTTAAAATTTCTTCGCATACTTGGTATTTCCAACAAGCATATATATTCCTCAACAAACCCAAACTTTGACAAAACACTTTTGAAATCTTTAAATCTCATAATTTGTTGAATTCTAATCAGCAACATTTATTATTCCCTCCATACCATATGTAAAACTTAAAGTCACTAGCCAGAAGAGTGGCAGTAATTTCTTGCCACTCAAATGAAAACTACTCTGATCTCCCTCACAAAAGCAGGAAAATACTTTGAAAAGCTTTCCAGATGGTACGTATGTGTGAACTTATTACATATTTTGATTAACAATTTCAGAGCCAACTTCTGAATACCTACAAACCTCACACAGCATTACAAACCTTTCCACGGTGCCCTTTGTAAACCACATTGAATCATCATCAGGTCGGGGTTCAAGCAAAATGGAATAACCACCCTTCGCTATCTGATCTTCAGCAGTCTTTAGGTGGGCGAGGAAAGGATTCAGCAAACCTGAGGCCAGTTTCTCTTTTTTCCCAATTGAAATGATAAACAAGTCACACCTGATAATTAAGTAGCAGTTAGGCTTACATTTGGTAACTTCAAGTTACTCAATACCAACTCAAAATCCTATTCTATGACAAAATATCAAAGATTAACAGTGCAAAATTCATTACTCCCTCTAGACCACAAAAAGAGTCCCATTTTGACTTTATAACGCAGTTTATGAAATCCTAAAATTATAATTAATGTGGATTCATTTAAGTTTTAAAAACATCAAATTTTCTAACATGTATTGAAATTATTTTCACAAATTTTAAGTCCTGAAATCAGATGAATTCATTAAAATTTTAAATTTAAGAATTTCCCCAATTGACTTCAAAAGGTTAAAATATGACTCGTTTTGTGGGACAGAGGTAGTACAGTGTAAGGTAACAGGATAAAAGATCAGTTAACAACTTATTCTAAAACAGACTGAAATAAAAAACATAGCACAAGTAAAAAGAAAATTCAATAACTCAAGTCAAAAATAGTAGCTCAATTTACGTCCTCAACTGCAAATTCTCAATAATAGAACAAAAAACCAACATAGTTATGACGAAAGCACCAAGAACAAGCAGATGAGTGTAATTATTGATAGCTAAAAAACAAAATTGAAACAAATGCAGTTACCATCAACAAAACCCAACTCAGATCAATTCGCTAAACAAATTACTTGTCATCGTGCATTAAAAAAAATTACAATCAAACAACTGATAAACAAACGCAAGTCGACTGTAGCATTACAACTACAAATTGAAAGAAATTTTACCTGGTTCGAGTTGGCGTGAGCTGAAAAATAGCGGAGTCAAGCCGAGTATTCGACTTCATTATTGCTGTTTGAAGCTGACCAGATGAGCTGAAACTGCTTCTAACACAAGGATTTGGATCAAATAAAGACTCAAATTAATATCATTGGTTCAGTAACAAAAGAAAATTATATAAATTTTGAGCAAATCTATAAAACTGCTTCGCTTTTGGCCTATCAAAAGAGAGTTACAGAGTTTTCATCATATAAAAAAAAGCTGCAGAAACAAAAAAGATGAAACCGAAATTGCGAAATGAAGTCGTTTAATCACTCCATACAAGAGTAAGAGCGAGAGTGAGGAAGAAAGATACTTTTAGAGAGAGAGAAAACACGGTGAGAAAGAATCCCAAGTGATTGTCCGTTTTTCTGTGTGGAATACTTACCGGAGAGAATTTGGATTTGACCTGGAAGTGCAAAAAGAAGGAAAATGTGAGGGGTAGTTTAGGGAATTCAGGTGCTGGGAGGAATGAGAAGGGGTCAGCTATATCCTATACAAGGGAGATGGGACAAATTGGAACAGACTCCAATGATGCATTGCGTTTGTCAAAATTACGAAAGTGGCCGAAAGTAATGACTGGGGGTAAAGAACAGTTGTTGTGGCTAACTTGCGCCTTAGGTGAACGTTATGGGTGCGGCCAAACAAGTAGTTACTAGTAGTATACCTGCTCATCTAATGCGGGGATAGTCTCCTTGTTAATTTCTAACTTCTAATTAGGTGCGAGTAAAAAACGGATAAAATCAAATTATCGAATTGAATTGAATTGAATTTTTTTAACTAAAAATTTTTAATTATTCGAATATTTTTTTTAATTTGGTTATATTCGATTTTATTTTCAGGTTTGATTTTCAATTTTAAGTTATTTGGTTAACCGAATATTCGAATTAGAAATAGAGAAATTAAGGTTTAAAAATTAAAATTATAACCAAAAGCATAACTGAAGAGTCTCGACTGTCGATTCTCTCACTACTCAAAATCCAAATCGAACTCTCTCTATTTGACATCTCTCACTACTAAAAAGTTAAAACCTAAATCGATCGATTTCTCAGTCTCTCAGATCTCATCGATCAATCTTTCAGTCTCTTAGATCTCAGTCCCTTAGCCCTCAAATCTTTCACTCTCTGGTGGCCTACCTCTACTCTAACTTGTGACGCCCCCAAAATAGGTATACATCACCTATTTTGAGTCGTCAAATACATGGTACATAATTCAAATACAAATTTAATTTATACAACTGTTAAGTGTCGTGTAGAATACGATAAAATATAAGTTATGAGTTTTAATACAAATAGTATCTTCTAGACAGTATTCAAACTCAACATAAGTCCTCATTACAATTATTATCACACTATTTCACAGAATAGTGAGGACTACTAATCTGAAACATCTCGACCATCACTCCGCTTTCTCACTAGTTTCAAATTTATATTCTCATTTCCTGAAGACAACAATGAAAGCAAAGGGTGAGCTCAATTAGCCCAGTAAGAAATATTATGACTAAGATAATACATAATAAATTATCGTTAGCTTTCAACAGTGTTAAACTGATAAATAATAATAAACATCAAGTTTAACTGCAGCGGAACAAGCAATCCATTAGAAGAGTCAAGTAGATCATGATATATACTAACTTCTATGATTTAAAAGTTTATCAACAATTTGATCGCTTAGACGCAGCTTAAATAAGCAAGTGGTTATAAAATATTCATTGTTTTTGGAAATATTCGTTTGATCGTGGAATATTTTCTTTTGTCGGAGAATATTAAATGCTGACGACGCAACCTTATATGTGGCCCCATAAATCATGTAGCGATTGGATGAAGAAAGCGACAAGTATGAGTTTTTATAAATAACTACAGTGGTTATTCTGAGTTAACACTTTGTTGGAATACCCGATGGTTAAAATACGATGTCTACATGTTGTGTTGCATGGCGGCATTACGGTATTGCACGCATTATTGATTCTTCGTAAGAAGGCAATACTCAATAATTATTACAGTAATTATTGTTCAATATTTTATTGATTCAATAATTATTACGTTGATATTTTATATTATTATTGTTTAGCACTGTCATTTCTACAAGATTTCCCATTATCAATAATTCATATTATTTTAATAATATTACTAGATAACATTATTGGTAATGTCTAGAAAGTTATGTCAATGAGAGGTTATGTAATTGCACGCCAGTAAGGAGAAATCCTTATCGGAAGGCCCCCTCTTTCCTGGGAACAGCCTAGTTGTCAGTAATGTGATCCTGTAATATTATTTGTGAATAATTAATTATTAATTTATATGATAAGAAAAATATTTATTTTATGAGGGTATAAATGGAGAATTTTTTTTAAGTGACAATTGTTGAAAATCGATATTTTATCTTTTCTGATAAAATAATTCATTTTAATATATTATTATATTATAATAATATAATAATGGTGATACTTTTACAATGAATATGTGATATATGAATAAATGAGGAGTAAGAATATTTTTGTTACAAAAAAACATTTAACACATGTTTTGTGTGTCGGTGGACTCCATTTTTGACTGAAATTTGATTATAGCCTGTAAAATCGTTCGTATGTGAATTTCGGTCAATTTCTGCTTGAAATTTGGAAAAAATTAAACTTACAAAGTTGTAGAAAATTGAATTTCCTATGGAATGGACATAAGATTCAATTTTTTTTTGATAAAAGAGCTATTTATTATTAATTATTGAAGTTCCGAAATAATTGATTTTTGAAGTTTAAAATACTTTAATTAAGAAAAATGTTTTTGTTATTTTTTTGTGAGTGGATGGCTGATGTTTGGGCTGGTGGTGTGCATAGGAAATAAATAAATAAAATATTATTATTTTATTAAATTTTCTACTTTGGTGTTCTAAGCAATTTCCTATAAATAAGGTGCTTAGGTTAGAATTGAAAATCACTCCAGAAACTGAAGTTTTCTCTCTCTATATTATTGAGGGTATTTTTGTGAGTATTTTGATACTTTGAGTGTTCTTTATCTGATGCAAGTTCTTTTCAAAGACTATATCCCAGATTCTAGTCAAAAATCTTTCGTCTTTTAAGGTAAGGAATGTTATTTTTTTTATTAAAAGATATTATTTCTTTTAATATCATTATGTCGGAATATTGGTAAGATTTTTTTTGTGAAATTCTTGTCTTTTTGTCGAGGTTACTATTCACGTATACGGCACTATTCACAGAAAAATTAAATTTTTTTTTCTTTTTCCAAGTTGTTTATTATGATACTAGCTTTGATTGTATCCATGTTTTGATCTTCATTCTTAAATTTTGCCCCATAATGGTTTATTATGGTTTATTTTTGAACTTGGACAAACTAAAGTACAAATCCTTAATCCTTGTCTTTTTGTTTCACTGGATTCGTTTCTTTAAAAATATTTTTCATCATCGATCCTCAGTCCTAAATAATGATGTTACTGAATATCTTTGGTCTGTAGTACAAAGATGAATGATTTTCTGATGAATATATTTGGCTCGTAGTGCAAAGATGAATAGGTGTTGAGATGAACATGACCAACTGATAAATATCTTTGGCCTGTAGTGAAAAGATGAATTTTTGATGATGTTATAGGGATAAAATATTGATGATGGACTTTAAAATCATAGAAGAAAGTAGATTTCATTCTCTACTTAACTCTTCTAATGAATTGTTATTTCCGTTGCGAATATTGATCTAAAACTTGTTGTCTATTATATTCTATCAGATTTTTCCCTGTTGTGGACTAACGATAATTTATTCTATATTATCTTAGTCATAATGTTCTTTATTGGGCTAGTTGAGCTCACCATTTTCCTTTTTGTTTCATTTTTCTTCTCAGGAAGCGAGAATATAGCGGGGAGTAGTCGGGGTGTGAAATGAAGGTTCTAGAAAATTGTTTAGCGGTCCTCACTATTTTTGTAAAATAAAGTATCAATAATTGTATTGAGGACTTATTTGAGTGTGGATATTATCTAGAAGACAATATCTGTATTTAAACTCACAGTTTATGTGTTGTCGTATTTTGCACGACAATTGTATTAATAAAGTTATAGTTGTTCCTATACCATGTATTTGGCGACTCAGAATGGGTGATGTATACCTATTTTGGGGGCGTCACAAAAATGATTTAGACCGAAAAGAAATTAATTTTTGTCATGAATAGTGTGACGCCCCCAAAATTAGGTATACATCACCCATCTTGGGTCGCCAGATATATGGTATGTAATTCAAATATAACTTACTAATACAACCTGTATGTACAATGACAAAACATAAGCGTGATTGTGAGTTTGAATACAATTATCTCTACTAGAGATTATACAAACTCAAAAGGAGTCCTCATTACAATTATTATCACACTATTTCACAAAATAGTGAGGACTACTAATGCTATCCTCTGGACCATCACTCCGTTCCCTGACTCGTCCCAGCTATATTCTCATTTCCTGAAGAGAACAGTGAAAGAAAGGGTGAGCTCAACTAGCCCAATAAGAAATATTATGACTAAAACAATGCAGAATAAATTATCATTAGCCTCCAACAATGTTAAACTGGTAAAATACAATAGAGATCAAGTTTAACTGCAGCGGAACAAGCAATCCATTAAAAGAGTCAAGTAGAGAATAAAATCTACTATCTTTTATGATTTAAAAAGTTTTTCATCACTTTTATCGCTGAGACTTAGCTCAATAAATAATCCACATCATTAAATCATCCCTGCTCTACAGGCCAAGGATATTCTTTAGTATCACGATCACGAATTATCCATGCACTACGGGCCAAAGATAATTGTGTTTTCATCAACAGTCCTGATCATGCCATAAAACAATTTATCTTTGCTCCCTTGGCCGAAGAGAATCCATAGCCATAATCATACCAAAAACTGTCCATCAATGCACTACGGGCCAATGAGGACTTTTTCCACATCATTTGTAACATTACGATCATGATTATCTTGAATAATCCTCGGTCATAATCATACCAAGTCCATCTATGCACTACAGAACCATGAGATGACTTTCAACATAACATAAACATGAGAATGATGACAATGATATAAGAATTCAATTAAACAAGTTCAAGAATTAATTTGTCCAGGACCAATAACGTCCAAATTGTCAACATGATCTTTGCTTTGTAGAGTAAAATTCAAGAATGCTCGAAGAATATTTTCCACGAAAAAGATCTTTGGATGAAGCGCAAATATCGAGGATATTCCACTAATTTCATGGAGTATAAAGTCAAAATTTTAATCAATTGAGTATAATACTAAATGGAATAACAAAAGATATCACCATGCATGCGGTACTTAGATTATGAGCGGTTATTTCAATAAAATAATAATAACGGAACCGAATCGGTGAAATTAATACAAGCGGGATGTTCCAATAGAATAATAAATGTGGAATAATAAATGATGGAACCAGGTCCTCCGTATAGACCAGATGTATGAAAATTCAAATGAGAATAATAAAGACGTAATAATAGAAGAATGTCACCAAGCATAGGGTAGCAGCGTATCTGAGTTATTCAATGAACAATAAAGAAATGGAATAACAGAAGTTCTCTTCTTGAATACAAAAGAATAATATCCCTTACCTTAGAAAGAAGAGTACTGGATATAAAAGTAGTGAAGTAGCAGAACATTTTTCTTCTTTCTCTCTATAGTTTCTCTCTCTAGAGTTTCAGTGAATTCGTAAGAAATAATGAAGGAATGAGCTTCTATTTATAAAAAAATGGAATGCATAGTAACTAATCCATGAACGGTCCAGATTGATTTACTTTAATCTGACGGTCCATGTTTAAAGCAAAATCTTTTAAATAAAATATAATATATTCTATTTATATAAAAAAAAATTTACTATGCGGGCACTATGCAAACACTATGCATAATAAAATATAATATATTTTATTTATAGAATAACTTTAATAAATTATTCTGTTTTATATAAAAAGATTTTACTATGCAAAACACTATGCAAACACTATGCATAATAGAATATAATATATTCTATTTATAGAATAACTTTAATAAAGTATTCTGTTTTATATAAAAAGATGTTTCTATTTTATTACGTGAATAAAACAAAACTTCTAAATCAACAATAATTGAATCAAATAATGTGAGATACTATGCAGCAACTATTGTAGCAATAATTGAACAAAACTGAGTGACTTCTCACATAAATATCAATAATCAATTCCATGTACTACTATGTAACAACGCGTATTACTGTACTTTTACTACCGAGTAGTTCAACAGTATCAACGGTAAAACTTTCGCCGTTATTTTTAATAAAATATTTTTGTCGTTTTCTCAATCGGACAATAATTCCGTTGTGGGGTCCACCAATGATTGTGTCGTCGTATGAATATTTCCTGTTTAAAACGAATATTCCCCGATCAATCGAATATAATATGACAACTTGCATACTTTGCAAAATTTATAAATATTACCCACAACTATAATATTATCTCAAATTCACACCATAATATAAAAAAAATTAATTCGAGAAAATTAATTCTTTATTCATAAAATCTGGGGTTTCACAATCTCCCCTCCTTATGGAATTTCGCCCTCAAAATTTACATACGTACCTGGTAAGCCGAACAGGTGAGGATACCTTGTCTTCATTTCAGATTCTAACTCTTGAGGTATAATCCTTGAGTGTTGGATACGATTCTTCTTATTCAAGATTTTAACACGAGATCTCATACGTTAAATCATCCGCTATTTTGTTCGATTCTAAATTACTAATGTGGTTCGGGTCATCCACATATTTACGTAACATTGATACGTTAAAAACGGTATGAGCACGCGACATACTTGGCGGTAAAACGAGTCTATAAGCCACAGTTCCTACTCAATCGAGGGTTACAAATAGGCCAATTAAATCGAGGGTTGAGATTTCCTCTCTTCAGCAACTCTTACTTCTAGAATAACGCCCTCTTGAACCTTCTTCTTCACATTCATCAGATTCGGGTATGTAGCTTGAACGGCTTTAACTTTATCGATTAAAGTCGATTCTAATCGTATATTTGTTATCTTCACGTGGGTCACTAGAGTCTTTAACTCTATCTTCATCATTTGCAAGTTATACGAAATGAGTCTTTGTGTTAACAACATCGCACTTATGTACATACGATCTTCTACTCAACACGCCAATTTACCACGTTCGCTTCTTCCACGATGATATTGAATAGTACGATCGTAATCTTCAACAGCTCGAGTCAACATCTTTGGCGCATGTTACGTTCGTTTTAGTTGAAGAAATATTTTGAGGGTTTAAGAAATGGGTTTTGTACTGGTGTCAATACAAAATTCAATTTCACGCTCTGGGGTAGGCTAAGAAGTCTTCAGGAATACGTCAAGAGATTTATTAATGATAAAAATATCATTTAAAACTATTACTCTCATCCAAGACTTGGATAGTACGTCACATTGATACCAACTGTGACTTCGATCCCTTAACCTAGATGACACCTCACAATGATACCTATCAACTTGTCATCGTCATTCACGACGTTGCCTATAGAAAGTCTGGCTTCGGTGCATTCCACACAAGAAAGTCATCAACAAAAGGATCAGGGCCCTTTACTTATGGCTTGATATGACAATGATTGAATTTAGTGGTTTAGTTGCTTGAATTCGCATAATAGGTTGGTTAGGAATATGAAAGATAACAACCTTAAGAAAAACATGATGAGTACTCCCTTCCATCACCCCCCGTGAATCAGATTCATTTCCCTCCCCCAACTTTATTTTTCTTCCAGTGGGCCCCATATGTGGCCCCACCTTTATTATATAAAAATATACTTAATAACTTTCTATCGATTATTTTGAAAAATGGGTAAATGGGGATCCAAATAATAAGCAAAATTTACCACAAATACATCATAAAAATCTCCTTAAAATTTTTAACAACATTTATTCATCATTATTATAACTCGCAATATTAACAACCAGATCGTTCCCAGGAAAGAGGGGATTTTCCGATAAGGATTTCTCCCTATTGGCGCTCAATTAAATAACCTAACTCCTTTTCTCGATAAAACTTTATAGACATTGTTAATTATACAAATAATAATATGAATAACTCGTCATCTCAATTATTGATTTAATAATATAAAATATTGTGACAATAATTGAATAAAACTAAGTGACTTCTCACATAAACATCAATAATCAATACCGTGTGTTACTATGCAACCACGCGTATTATTATACTTTTATCACCGGTTAATTCAACAGTTAACGGTAAAACTTCCGTCGCTATTTTTCTAACAATTTATTTTTGTCGTTTTCTAACTCCGACAATAATTTCGTTGTGGGCTCCACCAATGATTGTTCCGTCGTATGAATATTCCCTGTTAAAACGAATATTCCCCGACCAATCAAATATTATACAACAACTTGCTTACTTTGCAAAAATTTATAAATATTACCCACAACTATAACATTATAACAAATTCACACCTTAATATTCAAAAATGATATTTATAGAAAATTCATTTTTATTCATAAAAGTTGGGGTCTTACAACCTCCCCTTCTTATGAAATTTTGCCCTCGAAATTAGGGTACGTACCTAATATGACGAAGAGGCGATGATACCTTGATTTAATTTCAGATTCTAACTCCCAGATTATTTCCTCAACATCGTGGTTTCTCCACAAAACTTTGACTTGAGGTATAGCCTTGGAGCGTAGAATATGTTCCTTCTTATCCAAGATTTTAACAGGTATCTCTTCATACGTTAAATCTTCCGCTTTCTCGTCTGGTTCTAACTCAATATTATGGTTCAGGTCTTCCACATATTTACGTAACATAGATATGTGAAAAACGTTATAAACACGAGACATACTTGGCGGTAAAGCAAGTCTATAGGCCACAGTTCCTACTCGGTCAAGGATTTCAAATGGGCCAATGAATCGAGAATTGAGTTTTCTTCTCTTTCCAAATCTCGTAACTCCCTTTCATGGAGCAACACGTAACAATACATGTTCTTTAACATTGAATTTCACATCATTCCTATGAAGATCATCATAACTCTTTTGTCGATCTGGTGAGGTTTTTATACATTATCGGATCATTTGAATCTTTTCCGTTGTCATGCGTACCAATTTCGGTCCCAAAAACGTTGCTTCACCCACCTCTTCCTAGCATACTGGAGAACGACACTTTCTTCCATATAACGCCTCAATTAGAGTCATGCCGATACTTGCTTGATAACTGTTGTTGTAGGAGAATTCCATCAACGGCAAGAACTTGTCCCAACTTCCTTTGAAGTGAAGGACACAGAGTCTTAATAGATCCTCAAGGGTTTGAATAGTCCTCTCCGACTGCCCGTTCGTTTGAGGATGATATGCCGAACTAATTCGTAAATCCGTGCCCATAGCTTTTTGCAAACTAACCCAAAATCCTGAAGTGAATCCTGGGTCTCGATCATAAACTATGGATACTGGCATACCATGCAGTCTTACAATCTCATTTATGTACATACGAGCAAGATGTTCAAGTGTATAAGTTTCTCGTATAGGTAAGAAATGAGCAGACTTGGTCAATCTATCGACAATGACCCAAATCGCATCTATGCCTTGAGAAACCTTGGGAAGACCAGTAACGAAATCCATGGTAATGTGCTCCTACTTCCATTTTGGAATTTCAAGTGGTTGCAATGGACCTTTTAGCACTTGATGCTCTGCCTTGACACGTTGACACGTTAAACACCTTGAGATAAACTATGCGATCTCTCTTTTCATATTGTTCCACCAAAATGTATGTCGAAGGTCACGATACATTTTGGTACTCCCAGGATGGATTGCAAACGGTTTGTTGTGCGCCTCCATCAAGATTTTATACTTTAAATCAGGGTCGTTAAGAACACAAAGTCTGGAGTTGACTTTAAGTATTCATTCTTCATCAATTCTTGCTTTCGAGATAGCACCTTCTTGCATTTTCTTCTTCATACGCATCAGCTCCAGGTCTGTAGCTTGAGCAGCTTTAACTTTATCAATTAAAGTCGGTTCTACTCGTATATTTGTCATCATCATGTGGGTCCCTGAAGTCTTTAACTCAATCTCCATCCTTTGTAAGTCATACAAAATGGGCCTTTGCATTGACAATATCGCAATTGTACCCGCATATGATCTTTTACTCAATGCGTCAGCTATCACGTTCGGTTTTCTAGGATGGTATTGAATGGTATGATCGTAATCTTTCAATAGCTCGAGCCAACGTCGTTGCCGCATGTTGAGTCCCTTTCGCGTGAAGAAATATTTGAGATTTTTATGATCCGTATAGATCTCCACTTTCTCCCATATGGTGTATGCCTCCAAATTTTAAGTCACGAAGACAACAAATTCTAACTTCTAGATCATGAGTAGGATAATTCCTCTCACATTTTTGAGTTACGAGAGGCATAGGCTATGACTTTCCCATGTTGCATAAGAACACATCCTAATCCTTTGCTCAAGCATCATTTTAGATGACAAATCCTCCGAGCCGGATGGTATTGTCGTAACAAAATTTGAAATGAGTCTTCTCTCGAGTTCTTAAAAACTCTTCTCACATTCCTCGCTTCAACCGAATTTTGTATCTTTTTGAGTCAGCTGAGTTAATGGAGTAGCGATTTGAGAAAATCCTTCCACGAATCTCCGATAATAACCAGTTAAGCCCATAAAGCTACGTACTTCGGTCACAGACTTAGGTTGTTCCCAGCTTTGAATTATTTCAATCTTTTTTGGGTCAACATGTAAGACCCCAACTTTTATGAATGAAAATGAATTTTCTATAAATATCATTTTTGAATATTATGTAATGAATTTGATATAATGTTATAGTTGTGGGTAATATTTACAAATTTTGTAAAGTATGCATGTTGTCATATTATATTCGATTGGTCGGAAAATATTCTTTTTGTCAGGGAATATTCGTACGACGGTACAATCATTGGTGGACCCCACAACAGAATTATTGTCGGATTGAGAAAACGACAAAAATATTTTTATAAAAATAACGGCGAAAGTTTCACCGATTATCTTTGTTGAACTACTCTTCGGTAGTAAAAGTAAAGATGTCTGGCGTGGTTGCATAGTAGCACACAGTATTGATTATTAATGCTTACGTGAGAAGTCATCTCAGTTTTGTTTTACTACTTATATATATATATATATATTAGAGTTGTATATATATAAGGTATGTATTTATATTATATATATATATATATGCAATGTTGTCAAGTTGACAAAGTGGGTGGGGGGAAATTTGGTGTTCACGTGGGAGGGGAGTACAATTATTATTATTATATATATAGGTTTATAACATGTGTGGATTATATATATAGATATGTTTTATAATTTTTGCTTTATTCTTATTGGTTGGAGGATTGACAATTGCTAGCTTTATTTGGCAGATTGTGGGATGCCTTTTCAAACCTAGACATTAATTGGCCAACTCCTTGAAAATGTGTACTGATACGTGAAGTTGTGTTGTTCATCTGTAAATAATTGTTGCGTCCGTTTCTTAACAGTACCCCTTTCATTCTCCTATAAATAGAAGTTCATTCCTTCATTATTTCTTACGAATTCACTGAAACTCTAGAGAGAAAAAATTATAGAGAGAAAGAAGAAAAGTATTCTGCTACTTCCCTACTCTTATATCCAATTTTTTTACGGTAAGGGATATTATTTGTTGTACCCGTAAGGGGTATTATTTCTTTCGTATTCATGAAGAGAACTTTTGTTATTCCATTCTTTATTATTCTGTTGGAATAACCTGTATACGCGGACTACCCTATACTTGGTGAATTTCTTCTGTTATTCTATTCTTTATTATTATGTTGAATAACTTTTGCTGTCATGCAAAGATCGCATACATGGTGAAATTCTTCTATTATTCCATTCTTTATCATTCTGTTGGAACATCCTGTCTATGTTTTACGCATGACCTGGTTCAATTATTTATTATTCTGTTGGAACATCCTGTGTAAACCCCAACTTTTATGAATAAAGATGATTTTTCTATAATTATCATTTTTGAATATTATGGAATGAATTTGTTATAATGTTATAGTTGTGGGTAATATTTATAAATTCTGCAAAGTATGCAAGTTGTTATATTATATTCGATTGGTCGGAGAATATTCATTTTAGCAGGGAATATTCGTACAACGACACAATCATTGGTGGACCCTATTAATGTAATTATTGTTGGATTGAGAAAAGCGACAAAAATATATTTATGAAAATAACGGGCGGAAGTTTTACTGTTAATACCGTTAAACTACTCGGTAGTAAAAGTATAAGATGTACGCGTTGCGTAGTAGCACCACCAGTATTGATTATTGATGCTTTACGTGAAAGTCACCGCTTATACTCAATTATTGCTACAGTAATTGCTGCATCATATCTCTCATAATATTGATTCGATTATTGTCACGGTATCATCTGCATAATATGTTATTTTATTAAATTAATATTTGAGATGACAAAGTTATTTATATTATTAAATTGTAATATTTACAATGTCTATAAGTTCTGTTAATGAGAGGTTTGGTCACCTAATTGCGCGCCAATAGGGAGAAATCCTTATTGGAAAGCCCCCTCTTTCTTGGGAACGACCTGGTTGATAAATATTGTGAGTTATAATATTAATGATGAATGTTATTAAAATTAAAGTTGTGTTCGGAGTTGAATTTGGAGACGCGGACGTGATATTTGAGTCCAGAACGATGAAATTAGGAAAAATAGACTATAAACACAAAATTTTCCAGGTTTTACTATTTGGTTTAAAAGTCAACATTTGACTTTTTTGAGAAAAGTCAAACTTCAAAATTTTAAAATTTATATTTTTGATAAAAATAGTTTCATTGTGTTGGAATTATTTGTGTTAGTGAAAATCGACATTTATTTCGATAATAATTGATGTCCTGAGGTTATATTGACCAATCGAATATTTAACCTGGATAAATGAGCAATTGATTGCTATTATTTCACATGATTATAACTATTGGTTCACATGTGTATACTATTATTTCACATTCTTGTTACTATTAGGGGAGTTGGTGCAAGATTGATAATACTTGTATGACTAAGTTAAAAATAGAGGTATAGATAGAGGTACTATACTGTAATTCATATTTTCACATGTCTATAACTATTGATTCACATTATTTACTATTAGGAGAGGTGGTGCAAGTTTGATAATACTTGCATGACTAAATTAAAAATAAAGGAAAAGTTGGAGGTATTGTACTGTAATTTTTCGAGCCCCAAAATGTGCAATTATCGAAACTATATTTTTCTATAAATAGAAGCTCATTCTTCCTTCATTTCTCACCAATTCACTAAAGCTATAGAGCAATTATTATAGAGAGAAATTATAGAGAAAAACAGTAGGAAGAAGAAGCTCACCACCTCACTACTCTCTATATCCAGCTTTTTTCAAAGGTAAGGGTATTATTTCTTTCTTTTATATTCATGAAGAGAACTTCATTATTCCATTCTTTATTATTCTGTTGGAATAACTTGTATCTGCCGGACTATACTTGGTGAAATTCTCTTATTATTCTATTCTTTATCATTACATTGGAATATCCCATGCATGCATTTTATCTTGGGACACGTTCCATCTTTATTATTCTGTTGAATATCCTCTCTCATGCGCTTCTACGGACTGACCGATTCCGCCTTTATTAGTATTCATTGGAATAACTTTGTCATGCAAAGTCTGCGCATAAATGGTGATTTTTGTTGTTATTCCATTATTTATTATTCATTGGAACATCCTCGCTTTGGTCTGTAATTTCGCATGACACAGTTCCGTTATTTAGTATTCTTTGGAATAACATGTCTATGCTGGCACCGCATGCGTGGTGATTTCTTTTGTTCTTCAATTCCTTATTATACTCAGTTGGTTAAAGTTTTGACTTCTATACTCCATAAAATTAGTGGAATATCCTTGATATTTGCTCTTTATCCAGTATCTTTTCATGGAAAAATTCTTCTGAGCATTCTTGAATTTTACTCTACAAAGAAGTATCATGTTGATAATTTGGACGTTATTAGTTCCTTGAGAAATTAATTCTTGAACTTGTTTTATTGAATTCTTATATCATTACTGTGACGCCCCCAAAACAGATATACATCACCTATTCTTGAGTCGCCAGATACATGGTACAAAATTCAAATACAACTTAATAATACAACTGTCGTGTACAATACGACAAAACATAAACTGTGAGTTTGAATACAAATATTCTCTACTAGAGAGTATACAAACTCAAAAAGAGTCATCATTACAATTATTATCACACTATTTCACAGAATAGTGAGGACTACTAATGCACCATCTAGGACCATCACTCCATTCCCCGACTCGTCTCAGCTATATTCTCATTTCCTGAAGAGAACAATGAAAGAAAGAGTGAGCTCAACTAGCCCAGTAATAAAAATATTATGACTAAGATAATGCAGAATAAATTATCATTAGCCTTAAACAATGTTAAACTGATACAATATAACAAACATCAAGTTTAATCTGCAGTGAAATAAGCAATCCATTAAAAGAGTCAGAGAGAATAAAATCTACTATCTTTTATGATTTAAAAGGTTTTTCATCACTTTTATCATTGGGACTCAACAATAAATAATCCACATCATCGAATCACCCTTGCACTACGGCCAAGGATATTCTTTAGTATCACGACCACAATTATCCATGCACTACGGGCCAAGAATATTTTGTTGAAAATTAATATTTTATCTTTTTCTGATAAAATAATTCATTTAAATATATTATTATATTTTTTAATAATATAATAATGGTGATATTTTTACAGTGAATGTGGGATATATGAGTATATGAGAAGGAGGAGTATTTTTGTTACCAAAAATGTTTAAAATATGTTAAACATGTCAGTGGACCCCATTTCTTGATGAAATTTGATTATAGCACAGTAAAATCGTCCGTCAGGATTTCGGTCAATTTCATTTGGAATTTGGAAAAACTTTCTTCACGTAAAGTTGTAGAAATTAAATTTCCTATAAAAACACGTGAGATTTGAATTTTCGGATAAAAGGGCTATTTATTATGAATTATTGAAGTTCTGAAGCTCAGAAATAATTGATTTTTGGAAGTTTAAAATATTTAAAGTGTGAAAAACGTTTTTTGTTTTGTGGGCGTATTTCAAGATGTGCTTATTAAGCTAAAATTAGATTTCTAGAGACGTAGGAATCTTGATTTATATATATTATTATTAAATTAAATTTTCTGCTTTGGTGTTACAAGCATTTTCCTATAAATAGAGTGCTTAGGTTATAATTGAAATTCACACCGTAAACTCAAGTTTTCTCTCTATATATTATCGAGTTTATTCTTGTGAGTATTTTGAGTATACTTTGAGTATTTCTATACGATGCAAGTTCATTCAAATATTATTCCAAATCGAGAGGTAACGCTTTTTGAGGTAAGGGATAGTAAGTGGATTTTAAGGGTTATTATTTCAAATTCTTCCGAACCTTCAAAAATTCTGGAAAAATTTGAAATGATAATTTGATGAGTTTTGTTGATTGTGTCCAAAAATGGCGATTTTTGGATGTATAGATTGGGAGTTATGAATTTTATGAGAAAAGACTATTTTAAAAGTAACCACTTATAACTCCTTGTGATTAAAAATTGATGAAATTTTTATTGGGAGTACATCTATATAATCTCAGTATAAAGTGTAAATTTCAGAATTTTTGAATAAAAGTACAATTTATGATAAATGTCTGAATATTCGTGGTTTTGGCCATGTGAAAAATAGTAAATGAATTTTAAAAATTATGAGAAAAATATATATTCAATATGGGACTATATTCTTCTAAATCCCGAAAAGAAATATTTTTAAAAGCGATTTGGTATTTTCATGAAAATGTTCTAGTTATGAGTAAATGAATTAAATATGTTATGTGAAGTAGGAAAATTAGAAAATATGATTTTATGGCTTGAGAATCATATATGAGGTATATCTGCATTTTTGATGAGGGTTTTGGTTATTGGTGATGAGATCTTATGAGTTTGGCATTTTAAGATGATTAAATGCATTTATTAGTAAAGTGTAAACAATTAAAATAAATTGTTTATAAGTTTAAGAAATGATTAAAATATTGTGGTAGTATTAATAATATTAGATTATGAGATTATTAAGTGATTTATAATATTTTGATTAAGGTGTTATGAGATCATTGATTTATGAATCTTACTCTTAAGATTAAATCTATATGTTGATTATATTATTTCTATTATCATATTTAATATTCTTATAACCCTGATGGTGATATTTCTCTTTGACTTGAGTGTAAAGATGGATAGATTATTGGTATGATCGTGATTATAGGTTCTCTTTTTGGCCAAGATGGTGCAAAGTTGAATTGTTGATTTGGTATGATCATGACCATTGAATTTATAATTGAATATCTTTAGCTTAAGTGCAAAGGTGAATTGATCAACATATATGGTTATAATTATGGTTTATATAAATTCTTAAATGATTATGTATTTTTTTGAGATATGAATATCTTTGGCTTTTGTAGTGCAAGATGACTTGTTGATGAATATCTTTGGTAGTAGTGCAAAGATGAATTTATTAGTAGGATTATGAACATAAAGCGTGATTTGGTATAACCATAATCTTTGATGTTTCAGTGTGATGAAAATTATCTTTGTCTGGATGAGAAAAAGAATTTAGAACTACAATTACGATTACGAGTTATATATGTGATTGTGGACAGGAATTGTTGAATGATGTCACCGGAATAAAACATTGTTGGTGGACTTTTAACATGGAGAAGATAATAGACTTTATAGTCTATTTGACTCTTCTAATGGATCGCTTTCGTTCACGCAACTATGGTTGAAAAGTTTTATCATCTACCATATGTTCTAAATCTCCGATTTATTACTTTGTTGAAGGCTATTGATAATTTATTTATCTTTAGTCATGATATTCTTTATCGAAGTAGTTGTGCTCACCCTTTTGCTTCACAATTCCTTTCGGGTAATAAAAGTGTAAATTTGGGTCGGCGGGGAATAACAAGGGAATAGAATCGGTGGTCTACATAGATGTTGAGGGTGAGGTGAATTTAACTTGGAAGGGTGTTTTGCCACTTATCATACAAGATGTCTAATGACATACAACCTCGTGTCATCATAAGACAGGGTTGTGCCTATCCACTTGCTGATTATATCTACCAGCACTATCTATATGATCTTGGAGTCTATTTGAAATATAACTCTCAATTAGAGATAGTGGAGATAATGATATGTCAAGAGAAGACTCGCCATTGGGAAGAATATGATAGTAATCTTCTCATTTTTCTTTGGGGTCTATTGGGTCAACCAAGGATAATTTTGTGGCCATATGATCTATAATAACCTAGACGCATGGCCTCCCATGTACGAAGGTTTCCTTGAGCACTTCCCAAAGATTCTAATTTCTAAAATAGTTTTCGACTATACCTTTATGTAAGGTGTCATTATGAGGTGATGTCCACGGTTGGGACATGAGTCACAGTTGATATATATTTGTATTCAAACTCACAGCATATGTGTTGTTGTATTTTGCACGACAATTGTTGTAATAAAGTTGTAGTTATTTTTGTACTATGTATTTGGCAACTCATAATGGGTTGGATGGAATGGACCTATTTTGGGGGCGTTACACTTAGCCCATGTTATGGATTTGAACAAAGGCAAGTTAGATTTGAATAATATTTCTGTTGTTAGAGAATTTTTTGATGTATTTCCTGATGAACTTCCCGGTCTACCCCCAGAACGTGATGTTGAATTCTTTATTGACCTTGAGCTGGGTATAAAACCCATTTCTAAAATCCCATATCGAATGGCTCTATATTGAACTTCGTGAGTTAAAAGTCCAACTACAAGAATTGTTAGACATAGGTTTCATTCGTCTAAGACATCTCCTTGGGGTGCTCTGCTTTTATTCGTAAAGAAGAAAGACGGGGGATATGCGACTTTAGATTGACTACCGAGAATTAAACCATGTCACCATCAAGAATAGGTATCCGCCACCTCGCATTGATGACCTGTTCACCAAATTCTGAAGAGCACAATTCTTTTCAAAGATCGATCTTCGCTTACGGATATCATCAAATCAAGATTAAAACTAAGGATATTCAAGACGCCTTCGAACTCTATGACGGGCATTATGAATTCTTAGTCATGTCTTTTGGATTGACTAATGCTCCAAATTGCTTTCATGGATATGATGAACCGTGTATTCAAGGAATATTTGGATCAGTTTGTTGTTGTCTTTATTGATGACATCCTCATCTATTCCAAAAGCCGTGAAGATCATGAACACCATTTGAAGCTGATACTTGAAAGGCTTCGTGAAAACAAACTTTATGCCAAGCTGAAGAAATGCGAGTTCTGGCTTGAGGAAGTAGCATTCCTTGGGCACGTGGTGTCAAAACATGGAGTATCTGTCGACCCGCCAAGATTGAAGCGATCTGAAAGTTGGGAGCAACCAAAGTCGGTGGACCAAAGTGCGTAGTTTGATTAAAGATGTATATTGATTGTTGTTCTGGGGATAAAATATTGATGATGGACTTTTAAATCTTAGAAGATAGTAGAACTCATTCTCTACTTGACTCTTCTAATGGATTCTTTGTTCACATTGCAGCTTGTTGATCTAAAACTTTTTGGCTATTATATTTTATCGAATTTTCCTCGTTGAAGACTAACGATAATTTGTTGTATATTATCTTAGTCATAATATTATTTATGGGCTAGTTGAGCTCACCTTTTCCTTTTTGTTCCATTTTTCTCGGGAGGTGAGAACATAGCGAGAACTAGTCGAGGTATGCGAGTGATGGTTCTAGAAAGATGTTTTAGCGATCCTCTCACTATTTCGTAAAATAGTGTTTGAATAATTATAACGAGGACTTATTTGAGTATGGATATTGTCTAGAAGACAATATTTGTATTTAAACTCACAGTATGTGTTGTCGTATTTTGCACGACAATTGTATTATTGAAGTTGTAGTTTGCTTTCTGTACCATGTATTTGGCGACTCAGAATGGGTGTTGTATACCTATTTTGGGGGCGTCACATGCACCACCTCCCCTAATAGTAAATAATGTGATTCAATAGTAAATTATGTGAATCAATAGTGAGGACTACTAATGCACCATCTAGGACCATCACTCCATTCCCCAGACTGCCTCTCAAATATATTCTCATTTCACAAGAAAACGATAAAAGAAAGGGTGAGCTCAACTAGTCCAGTAAGAAATATTATGACTAAGATAATGCAGAATAAATTATCATTAGCCTTAAACAATGTTAAACTGATACAATATAACAAACATCAAGTTTAACTGCAGCGGAACAAGTAATCCATTAAAAGAGTTAAGTAGAGAATAAAATCTATTATCTTTTATGATTTAAAAGGTTTTTCATCACTTTTATCGCTGGGACTCAGCTTAATAAATAATCCACATCATCGAATCACCCCTGCACTACGGCCAAGGATATTCTTTAGTATCACGATCACAATTATCCATGCACTACGGGCCAAGAATATTTATGTATTCATTAATGGTCATAATCATGCCAACAACTGTCCATCAATGCACTACAGGCCAATGAGGACTTTTATCACATCATTTGTAACATTAAGGTCATGATTACACCGAATAATCCCTGGTTATAATCATACCAAGTCTATCCATGCACTACAGGCCACAGATGACTTTCAAAAAAATATAAACATGAGGATGATGACAATGATATAAGAATTCAATAAAACAAGTTCAAGAATTAATTTATACAGGAACTTATAATGTCCAAATTGTCAACATGATCTTTGCTTTGTAGAGTAAAATTCAAGAATGCTCGGAAGAATATTTCCATGAAAAGATCTTTGGATGAAGCGCAAATATCAAGGATATTCCACTAATTTCATGGAATATAAGTCAAAACTTTAACCAACCGAGTATAACAAGGAATGGAATAACAAAAGAAATCACCAGTGCATCGATGAGGCCAGCAAGTTATTCCAATGAATAATAAATAATAGAGAATCAGTCCAGCGTAAAAGCGCACAAAGCAGGATATTCCAATGTAATAATAAAGACGAAATCGGTCCCATGAGAAACGCATGCATGAGGATATTCCAACAGAATAATAAAGAGGCGGAACCAAATCCGGCGTGAGAACGCATGCATGTGATGTTCCAATGTAATGATAAAGAATGGAATAATGTAAGAATTTCACCAAATATAGGGTAGTCCGCGTATACAGGTTATTCCAATAGGATAATAAAGAATGGAATAACAGAAATTCTCTTCATGGATAAGAAAGAAATAATGGAATAGTGAGGTAGCAGACTTCTCTTCTTCTTTCTCTCTATAATTTCTCTCTATAATAATCGCTCTAAAGCTTTTGTGAATTGGTGAGAAATGAAGGAAGAATGAGCTTCTATTTATAGGAAAATATAGTTTCGATAATTGCGCGTTTTGGGGCTCGAAAAATTATAGTACAATACCTCCAACTTTTCTTTCATTTTTAATTTATTCCTGCAAGTATTATCAAACTTGCACCACCTCCCCTAATAGTAAATAATGTGATTCAATAGTTCAATCATGTGAATCAATAGTATAATCATGTGAAAAATACGAATTACGATATAGTACTCCATCTATACCTCCATTTTTAACTTAGTCATGCAAGTATTATCAATCTTGCACTAACTCCCCTAATAGTAAATAATGTGATTCAATAGTACATATGTGAACAAATAGTTATATAAGCATGTGAATTAGTAGCAATTAATTGCTCATTTACCCGATAAATTACCCGATTTATCAATATAACCCTAGATATCAATTATCGCTTAATAGATGTCGATTTTCACTAACACTAATAATCCCAACACAATAGAACTATCAAAATTCATTTTTAATCAACACAACTTATTCATCATTAATATTATAACTCACAATATTTAACAACCGGTGTCGTTCCCGAGAAAGAGGGGCTTTCAGATAAGGATTTCTCCTTATTAGCAGCGCAATTAGGTGACCAAACCTCTCCTCGATGTAACTTCTGCACATTGTCAATATTGCAAATAATAATATGAATAACTTTGTCGTCTCAATTATTGATTTAATAATATAAAAATATTATGCAAATGATAATCTTGACAATAATTGAATCAATAATATGAGAGATATGATGCAACAATTCATCGTAGCAATAATTGAGTATAACTAAGTGACTTCTCACGTAAGTATCAATAATCAATACCAAAGTCTTCTTATGCAACCATGCGTATTCATCGTACTTTTAACACCGGTGTTTCAACAGCTAACGGTAAAACTTCCACCGTTATTTTCATAAAATATTTTTGTCATTTTCTCAATCCGATAATAATTCCGTTGTGGGGGTCCAATGATGATTGTGCTTGTTGTATGCGAATATTTCCCATTAAAACGAATATTCCCCACCAATCGAATATTATATAACAACTTAAGATGCTTTGCAAAATTTGTAAATATTACCCACAACTATAACATTATATCAAATCCACACCATAATATTCAAAATATATTTCAAAAAAATTTAATCTTTATTCAAAAAGTTGGGGTCTTACAATTGTCATCATCATCATGTTTATATTATGTTGAAAGTCATCTGTGGCCTGTAGTGCATAGATGGACTTGGTATGATTATGACCGAGATTATTCTAATAATCATGGTAGTAATGTTACAAATGATGTGGTAAAAGTCCTCATTGGCCGTAGTGCATTGATGGACAGCTTTTTGGCATGATCATGACCATTGATGAATACACGAATGTCATTGGCGCGTAGTGTATGGATAATTTATGGTCGTGATACTAAAGAATATCCTCGGGTAGTAGTGCAGGAGGTGATTCGATGATCGCGGATTATTTATTAAAATTGAGTCCCACCGATAAAAGTGATGAAAAACCTTTTAAATCATAAAAGATAGTAGATTTTATTCTCTACTTGACTCTTTTAATGGATTGCTTGTTCATTGCAGATTAAACTTGATGTCTATTGTATTTTATCGGTTTAAAATTGTTGAAGACTAATGATAATTTATTCTGCATTATCTTAGTCATAATATTTCTTACTGGGCTAGTTGAGCTCACCTTTTCTTTCACTGTTCTCTTCAGAAAATGAGAACGTAGCTGGGACGAGTTGGGGAACGGAGTGATGGTCCGGATGATAGTATTAGCTAGTAGTCCTCACTATTTTGTTAAATAGTGTGACAATAAATATAATGATGACTTATTCTGAGAGTGGATATTGTCTAGAAGACAGTATTTGTATTAAAACTCACAGCTCTCTTGTTGTATAATTAAGATTGTATTTGTATTCTGTACTATATTTTTGACGACTCAGAATAGGTGATGTATACCTATTTTGGGAGCGTCACACTTATGCTTGAATGAATTGAATCAATGAAAATGGCAGCCCCCCCTCTCTATTTATAGTAGGGTAAGTGACCCATCAGAAGAGACACAACCCACTGAAACTGTATGATTAAGCCAAAAACGAAGTAGTTTTGGCTTTAAACAGAAAAGGTGCGTCCGTTCGGAACAAAAAACGTCGTAGTTTTAGGCTCAGTAGAACAAAAAGATGCGTCGTTTAGGCAAAAAAGAAATAGTTTTGACAATAAATAAATTTTAATTAAATAATTTAAATAAATTTTGTCTAAAAAATTATATAGAAGGACTCAGACCCATGAGCCTCAAGTTAAGACGGCCGATCGGCGGCACGCAAATTCAAACCAAGCCTTGGCTAACTGTTATCTGCATTCAACAAAAGTGGGGTGCCCCTTGGGGCCTAAACCCAAGAGCAATTTTCATGTATATAAAACCTATTAAATCTTTAGTTCTTAACCAATGTGGAACTTGACTTCCCACATATATTTATTATCATTTATCATTTCCAATGGTGATCTTTGAGAGTTAATATCTCATTTATTACTCTATGAATTTGAACTTCTAAATACTCAATTTAATATACTCATGGAGTAGATCACATTTATATATGAATTTACTTAAAATTATTATTAAAATCCACTTTTATTTTAGTTCAAATTCTAACAATTTATGCACTTCGTAAATTGATATTTTTATAAATAAAAGTTATAGATCCACAAGATCTCTTTCACATGAATAATAGACAAGTCTCGCACATATTTATAAAAAATTTCAATTTTTATTTATGAAAATAACAATTCTATAAAATAACCAAAAGTTATGATTATTTGAATTATATGGGTCCGAAATTATAAAATTCAACATTAAAGGCCACTTCAGGTGACTTTTGGAATGTTCAACTCATTTGAACTAGTCCCAGTCTAGTCTACATCGATAAATACGAAATTCGTACTTAAATGTTTTTATATTAGCCTTTGATTTATATATGGCTTAAATTTGTTTGAATTTGACTTTAATGTGAACAATAAATAGATAGTTCTCATTTAATTCACCCTTCTCATAATATATGACGTTTTAGATAATTTTATTTTTTAAATATTTTATATAATTTAAGAGAATTAGGTACAATTTTTCTAAAATTACTGCTCATGAAAAATAAATGTTACAAATGAGTGAGAGAGAAAGTATGAAATAAGTATGATAAAGGGTATTATAGATAATTGATATTATATTTAATATTATATAATCATTTCATTAATTCTTGTTTACAACTCTAAAATGTTATACTCTATCCATCCCATAATATATGACGTTTTAGGTGATTTTATTTGTCCCAAATTATTTGATGTTTTAGAAAATCTAGGAGAATTAATTACAATCTTTCCAAAATTATTCCCCATGGGAAAATGTTATAGATGAGAGAGAGTATGAGATAAATATAATAATAAATGAGAATTTAAGAGTATTATAGACAATTGCTTTCCAATCATTTCCTTAATTATTGTACACAACTCTAAAACGTCTTATATTATGGGACGGAGAAAGTATATGTGAGTGGTTAGCATGAAGTTAACTTTGTCAATTGACCAATACAGTGTCGACACGTAAACGGGAGGTGATCTCTCTCTGCGTGTCAGTATTGTATTGGTCAATTAATCAACTTATCATGAAGTTAACTTCATGATAAACGAATTTGTTATATATTATGTGATGGGGAGAGTATACGAAAATAATACTAGTATCTAAAAACAACTAAAAATTTTAGTGGTTTAATAGTAAATTGATATATACTCTCTTTGTTTTAGGAAGCAAATATATTTCTTTTGTTAGCTTTTTTTTCTTCAATAAATATCAAAATTTACATAGTACTAAACGCTTAGATATAATTAAAAATCGAGATTCTAATTAATTTTTTAATGAATATCAAAAATATGTTTCCACCTAACTGATTAGTAATTAATAACCCAACTAATTTAGTAAAGAGATGTACAATCAGTACAGTTTGTGTTGGATTTAAGGTTGGTGCACGTGATCAATAATTTAATTAAAGTTTAAACGCAATTTAAGAACCAGATTAACAATCTGAGAGAATGAAGAAAGATTTGGATATGCATGTTTAGTTTTTCTGTTTTAATAATCTTTTGTCTTTTTATTAGTAATAAAATTTTGTTTAGTGTTAGTCAAGATAATTATGAATTCTATAAATTATGTAAAAACATTATAAATTATATATTTTAAAGCTATACTATTTCAAAATAAAATTTTTAAAAAATTAATAATAATTTTGCATTTTAAAATGAATCGAGTACTATAAAGTTTTTGAAAAAGAGTGCCGGTGAGTGTCAAGTTGTGCCCCTGCCCACCAGGGCATGGGGCTGCTGCACATTCCTTGTATATTAGGAAAGAAACACATCCTTTTGATTCCCCAGTTTCTTAATTTTATTAGCAAGCTATTACCTGGCTCCACCATCCAATAATTTTGTGGGCTCGTCAGGTAGGATATAGAAGAAATGATGGGCCAACTCTGATCAAAAGAATATATAATGATTAAAGTTCATGGGGAAGCTTGGTAGATCAAACAAGAGACCCTCGTCAATTAAAAGAAGTGATTGGCCAACTCTTGAAATATATAGTATATGATTAAAGTTAAGGGAGGGCGCTTGGTGGATCAAATAAATTAAAGAAAAATGAAGAGGGTTACTCGTCAACAAGATAAAGAAGTGATGGGTTGACTCTCAAGAGAGTATAATGATTAAAATTCGAGGGGGACTTCATATCGATATGGATGGAAAGATCATGCGTTAAGAGAGAGATTGTTGAGGTATCAAATGATAGTAAAATTTTATATCGGAACATAAGATAAAAGATTGATGACATACATGCTCTAATGGAGCATAGATCTAATAAGTTAATATTTTAGGTCAAAATGTGCTTTCAAAAAGGGCTAAACAAGAAACCAAATTTCACCTCGAAACCGCACCAAAAATTGACGAAATCATTTATGTGACGCCTCAAAAAATAGGTCCACACACCCCATTTTGAGTCGTCAAATACATATTACAAAATTCAAATACAAACTTTCATATTTACAACTATTAAACTGTCGTTCAAAATACGACTACACATACTGTGAGTTTGAATACAAATATCACACCGTACATAATATGATAATATTCAAACTCAAATTAAGTCATCATTACAGTTATTATCACATTATTTTATAACATAGTGAAGACTTCTATAGTAACTATCTCGGACCATTATTCCATTCCCTGACTAATCTCAGCTACACTTTCATTTCCTGAGAAGAACAATGGAAAAAAAGGAAAAGGGTGAGCTCAACTAGCCTAGTAAAGAATATTATGACTAAGATAATAGAGAATAAATTATATTTAGCATGTAACAATAATAAATCAGATAAAATATAGTAGACAATAAATTTTAGATCAACACCTACAACAAAAATAACAATTCATTAGAAAAGTCAAGTAGAGCATGATGTTTACTACCTTCTACGATTTAAAAGTTCATCATCAATATTTTATCTCTATAACACCAATCAATAATTATTTCAAATTAACAATTTATCTTTGCATTATGGGCCAAAGATATTCATTTGTATCACCATTGATCATGATTATGCCAAACACATGTCTATCTATGCACTACGGGCCAAAGATGACTTTCACCACAAACCTCTATCTACAACATTAAAGGTCATGATTATACTAATATACAATTTATGGTCATAATCATACTGATCAACAATCCATCTTTACACTACGGACCAAAGATGACTTTCATCACAATATAAGCATGAGAATGATTGTGACGCCCCCAAAATAGGTATACATCACCTATTCTGAGTCGTCAAATACATGGTACAGAATACAAATACAACTTAATTATACAACTGTGCGTAAAAAAGTACGACAAAACATAAGTTGTGAGTTTTAATACAAATATTGTCGCCTGCATAATATACAAACTCAAATTCAATATTATTACATTTATTTTTCACTATTTCAATTGAATAGTGAAGACTACTAATGCTATCATCCGTCCGCTACCCGCTCCTCGATTAGTCCTCGCTACGTTCTCATTTCCTGAAGAGAACAATAAAAGTAAAAGGGTGAGCTCAACTAGCCCAGTAAAAAGTATTATGACTAAGATAATGCAGAATATATTATCGTTAGCCTTCAACAGTGTTAAACTGATACAATATAACAACCATCAAGTTTAACTACAGCAGAACAAGTAATCCATTAAAAGAGTCAAGTAGAGAATAAAATCTACTATCTTTTATGATTTAAAAGGTTTTTCATCACTTTTATCGCTGGGACTCAGTTCAATAAATAATTCACATCATCGAATCATCCCTGCACTACGGCCAAGGATATTCTTTAGTATCACGACCACAATTAACCATGCACTACGGGCCAAGAATATTTGTGTATTCAATAATGGTCATGATCATGCCAACAATCTCCATCCATCAATGCACTACGGGCCAATGAGAACTTTTACCACATCATTTGTAACATTACGGTCATGATTACACCGAATAATCCTCAGTCATAATCATACAAAGTCCATCTACGCACTACAAAGATGTATGACTTTCAAAAAATATAAACATGAGGATGGTGACAATGATATAAGAATTCAATAAAAACAAGTTCAAGAATTAATTTATCCAGAACTAATAATGTCCAAATTATCAATATGATCTTTGCTTTGTAGAGTAAAATTCAAGAATGCTTAGAAGAATATTTCTATGAAAAGATATTTAGATGAAGCATTGAAATATCAAGGATATTGCACTAATTTCATGGAGTATAAAGTCAAAACTTTAACCAACCGAGTATAATAAGGAATGGAATAACAAAAAAATCACCGAGAATGCGATAGATCGCATACGCAGTTATTCCAACAGTAATAATAAATAATCGGAATCAGTCCCAAGAAAAACGCATGCATGTGATATATTCCAATGTAATAATAAAGACGGAATCAGTCCCACAGAAAGCGCATGAGCAGGATATTCTAATGTAATAATAAATACGGAATCGTCCCAAGTAGAACGCATGCATGTGATATTCCAAATGTAATAATAAAGATTTAAATCGGTCCCATGCGTAAAAACGCATGCATGTGATGTTCCAACATGAAATGATAAAGAATGGAACAATGTAAGAATTTCACCAAGTATAAGGTAGCCCGCGTATACATGTTATTCCAACAGAATAATAAAGAATGGAATAACAGAAGTTCTCTTCATAGATAAGAAAGAAATAATACTCCCTACCTTAGAAAAACTGGATACTGGAATAATGAGGTAGCAGACTTCTCTTCTTCTTTCTATAATTTCTCTCTATAATAATTGCTCTAAAGCTTTTGTGAATTGGTGAGAAATGAAAGAAGAATGAGTTTCTATTTATAGAAAAATATAGTTTCGATAATTGAACATTTTGGGGCTCGAAAAATTACAGTACAATACCTCCAACTTTTCTTTCATTTTTAATTTAGTCCTGCAAGTATTATCAATCTTGCACCAACTCCCCTAATAGTAAATAATGTGAATCAATAGTTCAATTATGTGAATCAATATTATAATCATGTGAAAAATACGAATTACAGTATAATACCTCCATCTATACCTCTATTTTTAACTTAGTCATGCAAGTATTATCAATCTTGCACCAACTCCCCTAATAGTAAATAATGTGATTCAATAGTACACATATGTGAACAAATAGTTATATAAGCATGTGAATTAGTAATAATTAATTGCTTATTTATCTGATAAATTACCCGATTTATCAATATAACCCCTAGACATCAATTATCATCGGAATAAATGTCAATTTTTACTAACAAGAACAATTCCAACATAATAAAACTATTTTTATCAAAAATATAAATTTTAAAATTTTGAAGTTTGACTTTTCCCGAAAAAATCAGCTGTTGACTTTTTGACCAAATAGTGAATCCCGGAAAATTTTGTGTTTATAGACTATTTTTACTAATTTCGCTGCTTACGGACTCAAATATCACGTCTGCGTCTCCAAATTCAACTCCGAACAACATTCATAATTAATATTATAACTCACAATATTTATCAACCAAATTCGCTCCCGGGAAAGATGGGGCTTTTTAATAAGGATTTCTCCTGTCATTGTCGCGCAATTAGGTGACCAAACCTCTCCTCGATGTAACTTCTAGACATTGTAAAATATTGAAATATATAATATGAATAACTTTGTCGTCTCAAGTATTGATTTAATAAAAAATATTTTATGCAGATGATCTTTGTGATAATAATTGAATCAATAATATGATAGATATGATCGCAAGAATTATCAGAAGAATAATTGAGTATAACTGAAAGGACTTCTCACGTAAGCATCAATAATCAATACCGTGCTTCTTATGCAACCACGCCAGACATCGCATACTTTTACTACTAAGGGTAGTTCAACGCTTAACAGTGAAAACTTTCGTCGTTATTTTCATAAAGTATTTTTATCGCTTTCTCAATCCGATAATAATTACATTGTGGGGTCCACCAATGATTGTCCGTTGTACCGAATATTCCCCACCAATCGAATATTATATAACAACTTGCGTACTTTGCAAAATTTATAAATATTACCCACAACTATAACATTATATCAAATCCACACCATAATATTCAAAAATATATTTTTAGAAAATTTAATCTTTATTCAAAAAGTTAGGGTCTTACAACCTCCCCTTCTTATGAAATTTCGTCCTCAAAATTAGGGTGCGTACCTGGTATGTCGAAGAGGTGAGGATACTTTGATTTCATTTCAGATTCTAACTCTCAGGTCATTTCCTCAACATCGTGGTTTCTCCACAAAACTTTGACTTGAGGTATAACCTTGGAGCGTAGAATATATTCCTTCTTATCCAAGATTTTAACAGGAATCTCTTCATACGTTAAATCTTCCTCTATTTCATCCGGTTCTAACTCAATAATGTGGTTCGGGTCTTTCACATATTTACGTAACATAGATATGTGAAAAACGTTATGAACACGAGACATACTTGGCGGTAACGCAAGTCTATATGCCACAGTTCCTACTCGATCGAGGATTAAAAATGGGCCAATGAATCGAGGGTTGAGCTTTCCTCTCTTTCCAAATCTCGTAACTCCCTTCCATGGAGCAACACGTAACAACACATGATCTCCAATATCGAATTCCACATCCTTTCGATGAAGATCAGCATAACTCTTTTGTCGATCTTGTGAGGTTTTTATACATTGTCGGATCGTTTGAATCTTTTCCGTAGTCATACGTACCAACTCCGGTCCCAACAATGTTGCTTCACCCACCTCATCCCAGCATACTGGAGAACGACATTTTCTTCCATACAATGCCTCAAATGGAGACATGCCAATACTTGCTTGATAACTGTTGTTGTAGGAAAATTCCACCAATGGTAAGAACTTGTCCCAACTTCCTTTGAAGTCAAGGACACAGAGTTTTAATAAATCTTCAAGAGTTTGAATAGTCCTTTCTGACTGCCCGTCCGTCTGAGGATGATATGCCGAGCTAAATCGTAAATCCGTGCCCATAACTTTTTGCAAACTAACCCAAAATCTTGAAGTGAATCTTGGGTCTCGATCAGAAACTATGGATACTGGCATACCATGCAGTCTTACAATCTCGTTTATGTATATACGAGCAAGACATTCAAGTGTATAAGTTTCTCGTATAGGTAGGAAATGAGCAGACTTGATCAATCTATCAACAATGACCCAAATTGCATCTATGCCTTGAGAAACCTTGGGAAGACCAGTAACAAAATTCATAGTAATGTGTTCCCACTTCCATTCTGGAATTTCAAGTGGTTGCAATGGACCTTTTTGGTACTTGATGCTCCGCCTTCACTCGTTGACAAGTTAAACACCTTGAGATAAACTCTGCTATCTCTCTCTTCATATTGCTCCACCAAAATGTATGTCGAAGATCACGATACATTTTGATACTCCTAGGATGGATTACAAACGGTGTGTTGTGCGCCTCCATCATGATTTTATACTTTAAATCAGGGTTGTTAGGAACACAAAGTCTGGAGTTGACTCGAAGTATTCCTTCCTCATCGATTCTTGCTTCCGGCATAGCACCTTCTTTCACTTTCTTCTTCATACGCATTAGCTCCAGGTCTGTAGCTTGAGCAGCTTTAACTTTATCGATTAAATTCGGTTCTACTCGTATGTTTGCCATCATCATGTGGGTCCCTAGAGTCTTTATCTCTAACTCCATCCTTTGCAAGTCATACAAAATGGGCCTTTATAATGACAATATTGCACTGCATTCAGCATATGATCTTCTACTCAGTGCGTCAGCTACCACGTTCGCTTTTCCAGGATGGTATTGGATGGTATGATTATAATCTTTCAATAGTTCAAGCCAACGTCGTTGTCGCATGTTGAGTTCCTTTTGGGTGAAGAAATATTTGAGGCTTTTATGATCCGTGTAGATCTCCACCTTCTCTCCATACAGGTAATGCCTCCAAATCTTAAGCGCAAAAACGACAGCTGCTAACTCGAGATCATGAGTAGGGTAATTCCTTTCATATTCTTTGAGTTTTCGTGAGTCATAGGCTATGACTTTCCCATGTTGCATGAGAACACATCCTAACCCTTTGCCTGAAGCATCACTGTAGATGAAAAATCCCTCTGAGCCAAATGGTATTGTCAGAACAGGTGCTGAAATGAGTCTCCTCTTGAGTTCTTGAAAACTCTTCTCACATTCCTCACTCCAACCGAACTTTGTATCTTTTCGAGTCAGCTGAGTTAATGGAGTAGCGATTCGAGAAAATCCTTCCACGAACCTCTGATAATAACCAGCTAATTCGAGAAAGCTACGTACTTCGGTCACTGATTTAGGTTGCTCCCAGCTTTGAATAGCTTCAATCTTTGCTGGGTCAACAGATATTCCATGACTTAATATCACATGCCCAAGGAATGCAACTTCCTCAAGCCAGAACTCGCATTTTTTCAACTTGACATATAGCTTGTTTTCACGAAGCTTTTGGATTATCAGCCTCAAGTGTTGCTCATGATCTTCACGGCTTGTGGAATATATGAGGATGTCATCAATAAAGACGACCACAAAATGATCCAAATATTCCTTGAATACTCGGTTCATCATATCCATGAAGGCAGCAGGAGCATTAGTCAATCCAAAAGACATGACTAAGAATTCATAATTCCGTGCATCGAGTTACGGCGGCGTCTTTGGAATATCCTCAGTTTTAACCTTCAGCTGATGATATCCAGAACGAAGATCGATCTTTAAAAAAAATTGCGCTCCTTGTAACTAATCAAACAGGTCATCAATACGTGGCAATGGGTACCTATTTTTGATGGTGACATGATTCAACTCCCGATAATCAATACAAAAGTCGCATACTCCCATCTTTCTTCTTCACGAATAGAATAGGAGCACCCCAAGGAGACGTCTTAGGGCCGAATGAAACCAATGTCTAACAATTCTTACAATTGGGTCTTTAACTCCTCAAGTTCAATAGAGCCATTCGATATGGGGCTTTGAAATGGGTTTTGTCTTAGGGTTCAAGGTCGATACAAAATTCAACTTCACGCCTCGGGGTAGGCCGTGAAGTTCTTCGTGAATACGTCGGAAATTTATTAACAATAGAAATATCCTTCAAATCGGCGTATTTTTGTTTAAATCCGTGACATGAGCTAAGAAAGCTTGACATCCGTTTTTCAATAAACGAATAGCTTTATGGCTTGAGATGTCCGTGATTGATTTTAATGGTTAGGTCGCTTGAATTCGCATAATAGGTTTATTAGGAATATGAAAGCTAACAACCTTACAAAAATAATCAATTTTAGCATGATGAGTAGTTAACCAATCAATCCCTAGAATCACGCCAAATGCAAGTATTTTTAAGGAGATAAGATCGACAGTAACGTAAGCGATACTGATTTGAATCAAACAAGACTTATAAACGATGGATGTAATGAAGGTTTCTCCTAATGGAGTTTTAACAGATAAGTCAAAAGTCTAATTTCTCCAGTCAAATTTAATCGTTGAGCGCAAGTAGGAGAAATAAAAGAATGGGTAGAACCAGTGATCAAATAAGGTATAGACTTCGCTAGAGTTTATGATAAGCTTACCTGCGTGATGACCTCGTTCGGGTTCCTTGCTTTCTGGGGAGGTCACAACAAACGCCTCTCTCTTGTCTACCGACTTTGACTTTTACGGGACTACCTTTTGGTGCCTCCATCCTAGCTGAACTTGTCTTTGGTGAATGACAAAATCAGACTAGGTGACTTTCTCTTCCACAATTATAACACGCTTTGGATGGCATCGCGCAGTTTGGACTGATATGTCCCTCCCCTCCGTATTTAAAGCATATGATAGGTGGTCATTCTCCTTCCTTAACCACTTCTGTCTTTGGTCTTTGACGCCTTTCCATCATTGTTGAATCTCCTTTTTTTGAAATGTCTATTTTTACTGTCTTGGCCATGATTACCACCGAAGTGGTTACCATTTCTGGCATGTTGATTCCCTCCACGCTTGTTGTCACTGTTTCGATGACTGTTACCACTGATATTTTCATGCTACCGGCTTCTTTCCCATTATTGCGTTGACTCGTTACCGCGCTCCAATAACTGAGCCCTATTTACAACATTTAAGTACAAACACAGTTTATGAGAAATAAGATATTGACGTATCTCCGGTTTCAAACCTCTTAAAAACATTCGCGTCATTCGCTCCTCATTATCGATCAAATGGGATGCAATCCGGGATAACTCCGCAAATTTAGCCTCGTATTGCGACACGGTCATATTATTTTGTTCCAACTTGATAAACTCCACCTCCTTCATGTGACGAATACTTTTGGGAAAGTACTTGTCGTTGAATATCGCTTGGAACTTCTCCCAAGACATCTTGAGTGCATCAGTCAGGTACGCTTTTCTGATTCCCACCATGAATCCTCTTCACGCAATACATGAAGGTGGCGAAGGGAACCTTTGCTCCTCGGAGCATCCCAAGACATCAAATATCTTGGTGATCTCGCTTTATCCATGCTTGACCTTAAGTGGTTTTGCTCTCCAATAAACTCCGGTGGTCCCAGCCTTGACTGCTTAGCGGTAATCATCCGAGAGTTTCCGTAGTTTCCACCTACATTTTAGATGCGAGAGCCGCTCTCGCTTTGATGTTGCATGAATTGCATGAAGCCTTTGCATGAGGATTGTCGCCTTCACGATGCACATTGTCCGATTATTGATCTCAGGAGACTCAACGGTCTCCTGTGCTCCATTGATGTTCTCAACATGCTTTCGGATGCCATTTTCAAATCTGCCCACAAAATAAGGGTTAATTGACATGAAACATATTATCCCTACACTCGATGACCAATTAAATACCAAATAAACTTAGGTAGGTCATAGTAGCGAAGAATTCCCGCCTCTCCCTCCTAGTTCTAGTCTCACATCTTAGCTGTGGATCATATCCTTAAGCTTTGATACCAATCATGACGCCCCCAAAATAGGTATACATCACCTATTCTCGAAGTTATCAAATACATGGTACGTAATACAAATACAACTTAATTATACAACCGTCGTGTAAAGTACAAAAAATATAAGTCATGCGAGTTTTAATACAAATATTGTCGCTCTAGACAATATACAAACTCAAATTCAATATTATTACATTTATTTTTCACTATTTCACCGAATAGTGGGACTACTAATGCTATCATCCGTCCATCACTCCGCTCCCCGACTAGTCCCTCGCTACGCTCTCATTTCTGAAGAGAACAATAAAAGTAAAAGGGTGAGCTCAACTAGCCCAATGAAATATTATGACTAAGATAATGCGAAATATATTATCGTTAGCCTTCAACAATGTTAAACCGATACAATATAACAACCATCAAGTTTAATCATAAATGAACAAGCAATCCATTAAAAGAGTCAAGTAGAGAATAAAATCTACTATCTTTTATGATTTAAAAGGTTTTCATCACTTTTATCGCTGGGACTTAGCTCAATAAATAATTCACATCATCGAATCACCCCTGCACTACGGCCAAGGATATTCTTTAGTATCACGACCACAATTATCCATGCACTACGGGCCAAGAATATTTGTGTATTCAATAATGGTCATGATCATGCCAACAACTGTTCATCCATGCCCTTCGGGCCCAAGAGGACTTTTTCCAACATCATTTGTAACATTACGGCCATGATTACATCGAATAATCCCTATCATAATCATACCAAGTCCATCTATGCACTACAGTGCCACGATGACTTTCAAAAAATATAAACATGAGGATGATGACAATGATATAAGAATTCAATAAAACAAGTTCAAGAATTAATTTATCCGGGAACTAATAATGTCCAAATTGTCAACATGATCTCGCTTTGTAGAGTAAAATTCAAGAATGCTCGGAAGAATATTTCCATGAAAAGATCTCGATGAAGCGCAAATATCAAAGATATTCCACTAATTTCATGGAGTATAAAGTCAAAACTTTAACCAACCGAGTATAATAAGGAAGTGAATAACAAAAGAAATCACCAGAATGCGATAGATCACATACGCAGTTATTCCAATGAATAATAACTAACGGAATCAGTCCGGTAAAACGCATGTAGATAGGATATTCCAATGTAAATAATAAAGATTTAAATCAGTCCCATGTATAACGCATGCATACGTGATATTCCAATGTAGATAATAAAGATTTTAATCGGTCCCATGTAAAAGCATGTATACGAGATATATTCCAATGTAATGATAAAGAATGGAACAATAAAGAATTTCACCAAGTATAGGGTAGCAGATATCTGATTATTCCAATGAATAATAAAGAATAGAATAACAGAACTTCTTTTCATAGATAAGAAAGAAATAATACTCCCTACCTTAGAAAAATTGGATACTCGAATAGTGAGGTAGCAGACTTCTCTTCTTCTTTCTATAATTTCTCTCTATAATAATCGCTCTAAAGCTTTTTGTGAATTGGTGAGAAATGAAGGAAGAATGAGTTTCTATTTATAGGAAAATATAGTTTCGATAATTTGCGCGTTTGGGGCTCGAAAATTATAAAGACAATACCTCCAACTTTTCTTTCATTTTTAATTTAGTCCTCGCAAGTATTATCAATCTTGCACCAACTCCCCTAATAGTAAATAATGTGAATCAATAGTTCAATTATGTGAATCAATAGTATAATCATGTGAAAATACGAATTACAAAGATAAGTACCTCCATTTATACCTCTATTTTTAACTTAGTCATGCAAGTATTATCAATCTTGCACCAACTCCCCTAATAGTAAATAATGTGATTCAATAGTACACATATGTGAACAAATAGTTATATAAGCATGTGAATTAGTAACAATTAATTGCTCATTTATCTGATAAATTACCCGATTTATCAATATAACCCCTAGACATCAATTATCATCGGAATAAATGTCAATTTTCACTAACAAGAACAATTCCAACATAATGAAACTATTTTTATCAAAAATATAAATTTTGAAATTTCAAAGTTTGACTTTTCCCGAAAAAGTCAACTGTTGACTTTTTGACCAAATAGTGAATCCCGGAAAATTTTGTGTTTATAGACTATTTTTACTAATTTCGTCGTTCCGGACTCAAATATCACGTATGCATCTCCAAATTTAACTCTGAACAACATTCATCATTAATATTATAACTTACAATATTTATCAATCAATTAGCTCCTGTGAAGAGGGGGCTTTCCAATAAGGATTTCTCCCTATCGCATGCGCAATTAGGTGACCAAACCTCTCCTTGATGTAACTTAGAGACATTGTAAATATTGAAATTTATAATATGAATAACTTTAATAAATCTCAGTATTGATTTAATAAAAAAACATTTTATGCAGATGATACCGTGATAATAATTGAATCAATAATATGATAGATATGATGCGCAATTCTTATCAGTAGTAATAATTGAGTATAACCGAGTGACTTCTCACGTAAGCATCAATAATCAATACCGTGTGCTACTATGCAATCACGCCAGACATCAGTTCTTTTTTTCTACCGGGGTAGTTCAACAGCTTAACGTGTAAAACTTTCATAGTTATTTTCATAAAAAGTATTTTTGTCGTTTTCTCGATCGACAATAATTCCGTTGTGGGGGGTCCACCAATGATTATGCCATTGTACGAATATTCCCTGTTAAAATGAATATTCCCCGACCAATCGAATATTATATAACAACTTGCGTATTTTGCAAAATTTATAAATATTACCCACAACTATAACATTATATCAAATCCACACCATAATATTCAAAAATATATTTTGAGAAAATTTAATCTTTATTCAAAAAGTTGGGGTCTTACAATGATGACAATGATATAAAGAATGAATCAAGTGAGATCAAGGGTAAATATTAAAAATTTATAATTTAATTTATTCAAAGTTCAAGAATGTCCAAAGTGTCAACATGATCACCAATTGTGGAGTAAAATTCAAGAATAATATTTAAGATTCAAGTTTCAAATATAATTTGGACAAAGAAAAGAAACTAAATTCCATCGTGAATACTCCGGGATGAATAATATTTCGACATAAATAGTACGCCGGATGAATAAATTAAAATTTAATAAGAAAGTTCAGACCAATATTCTAGTGAAATGATATTAGACGAAACACAAAATATTAATGATATTCTACTAATTTCAAAGCGTTTCACCATTTAATGATAAGCTGAAGGAACGAATAATAATCTATTATCATAATATGGAGTATGAAAGAATATATGAAATTGTAAATAGATTTTCACCCGTCATGCGGTAATCCGCGTAGACAGATCATTTTCACAACTTAATAAAGAATGAATACGAAGGGTTATTCACCATACATGCGGTAATCTGTGTAGACAGGTTATTCCCACAGATTAATAAGGAATATAATGACAACCCTGAGTTTGAAGTAATGTCACGTACGAATATGAAAGCAAATGATATTATATACGAGTATGTCGTAAATGATATCCCTTATGAGTATTGAAAGAAAATAACATCTTTTACTTTAGTAGGAGACTAAATCTAACTGGTATAATGGAGATTATCTTCAGAAAATCTTGCACTATTAGCTACACTCAAATTGTATCATTATACTCGAAAGAAATATGCACAATATTATCGAATAAGAATTCTCTGATTCTGGTGTGAATTTCATTTATTAACTAAGCAACCTATTTATAGGGGAATGACATGGCACTATTTAAAAGAAAATCACGAACTAAATAGTAAACATTCACGGATTTTCTAAATTTCGTCTGATTTTTACTATAATTAATCTAAATTATTCTAATAAAATAAATAACTTTATATATAATATAATATATTTTAATAAAACAAATAACTCTATATATATTATAAAAGTTTTTTATTTTATATAAAAAGTTTTTTGTTACGTTTTATTACTATTATAATAATAATAAAATAAAATTGAGATAAATTTCTGGTGATAGTTTGAATAATTTGGCATGTAGGGGTCCATGGAATAATAAGCCAAACTTACAACAACTCCTCTATTTATATTATAAATTGAACTAATATCTACCGCTTATCTTTCAACAATTATTCATCATTAATTATATAGATTCATAATACTAACAACTAGCTCGTTCCCAAGAAAGATGGAGCTTTTCGATAAGAATTTCTCCTTACTGGCGCATAATTAAATAACCTAACCCTTTACTCGACAGAATTTTTAGAATTGTCAAAAATGCTATTTAATAATATTATTTCAATAATATGAGTTACTGTGTCATATCAATTATTGATTTAATAATATAAAATATTATGCAGATGTTACTAACAATTATTGAATCAATAATATGAGATATTATGCATCAACTACTGTAACAATTATTGAATATTGAGTGACTTCTTACGTAATAATCAATAATCACAGATATTGTGCAATAATGTGTGCTACTGGGCAATACCGCGTACCACTGTGGAACAACGCGTATCATTGTACTTTTATCACCGAGTATTTCAACAGTTTAACGGTAAAAGTTTTATCGTTATTTTTATAAAAAAAAGTTATTTCGTAAACTTTACATATCCGATTGATTCTCATTGTGGGATCCACTAACGATCATTCGCTGCCGTCATTTAATATTCTCCGATAAAACGAATATTTTCCGACAACTGTTTACTTTCTAACATTTTGCACATATCACTCATAATTATAATATTTGTTAAATTATCACTTTACTATTTAGAATAATATTTAGAAAAAATTAAATTTTTATTTATAAAATGTTGAGATGTTACATTTTCGATTGAGCCCCACCAACTGTCTACGTATATAAGGGTCGAAAAACCGCATGTGCAGTTTGGTTACGGTTTTTGACGTCCCCAGCACCGCACCGATAATATGTATTATATGTTTTTAAAGTTATATAGGCCAAAATCACGTCATTTTTACCATTTATATACACACCAAATAGGCAAATATTTGAGAAGTCATATATCCACAATCATTGATTCAAAGTGTATTGGTAAATTTTATCCTTATTTTGATTATAAGTAACTTAGTGTCAGAACGTGTATAAGGCTTTATTGGAAAGGTATTTTTAGTTACAATCACTAAGGCTGTAAACGAATTAAATCTTTGGCTGGATTCGAGCTCGATTCGAAGGAAAAAAAAATGAGTGAGATTTGGATTTGTTAATAATATAATTTAAATTTGAGCATAAAAGATAATTTGAAAAAAAATATAAATAGAATCTAAACAAAATTATTCTCGACTCGTTTAATATTTAAATTATTCGAATTTTCGATTGTGATTCGATACATACTCGATTAATACATATTCGATTAAATACTCTATACATTCTCTTATAATATATACATAATTAAATCAAATTATGATAATTAATTATTATTAATTTGTTTTGTTTTTAATTTTAATTATAATTTTATATTATAAAGTGTAATAGTAAATATATTTTCTCATTTTTAAGTAAAATAACAAATTCAATTTATAATTATATTTATTAGATTACTAGTTATTATGTAGAAACTCGAATTTGAGATTAAATTTGAAACTCGCGAGTAGTTTGAATATAATTCGATTCGAGTCGAATCTGAGAAAATTTTTCAAATATAATTTAAATTCGAATATGAATTTAATGTTTTGAGTCGAATATTTAATAATATAACATTATTTCATTGGGCGGTGATAGTTAGTGAGTGTGCTTTGTGACGTGATATATTTTTTATCCACACGAATACAAACTTAAACAAGTAAAGAAAATTAAATGGCTAAGCTTTTAATTTTTATTTCTTTATTCGTAATACAGTATTAATTCAACCACGCGATATATTTAGTGGGTGACTTAATCAAAAGAAGAAGAAAATTCTATTTATATAATATGATTAAATTTTTTCTTTTTCTTTTTTCAATGAAGAATGTGAATCACTGTCACATTTAACATAAGATTACACACTTTATTTTGTAATTCAAAATTAATTTAATTGCGCATAACATCTGATAAATCAATCCTTATATATAAATACAGCACAAAACTCAATTTCAAATCAATTGAAAAATTTACCGAGTCAACTCTTAATTAATTAAGAGTTAACTCGGTTATTTCTTTGCTGATTAAGAGTTAACTCGGTTATTTCTCCTCAGCAAAGGCAATCTTAATCTGACTCAATTTTAATCTTAATCGATTCATTTTCCTCTTTCGGCTGGGTTTTTCTATTATTTCCATCGATTTCTATAAATCCAATCTCTGTTGGTTTACCCATCTCTTCATCTCCTCCTCTGTAAATCATATCTCTCATCTATTTCAATTGGAAACTATCGACTCCATCATTCAATCGACAAAACTCTTCAGATTTCCCCTCTTTTTCCCCTTCCTCTTCCTCTTCCTCTTCCTCTTCATCTTCTTCTTCCTCCTCCTTCTCAATTAACCCATTCTTTTTTTTTTCTGTCTTGAGCAGGCTAACAATCGCTCATCTTATGTATTATTTTTTCTAATTTCATCTCCTTCTTAATTATATTAAATTGCTCTTCCCGTCGATCGCGACTTCTTCTTCCCAATTGTTCACGAAAATTCTCTTTAAGAAGTGACAAATAGATATCGTTTATGAAAGAAACAAATTGAGGATCTGTTTTAGTATGTTTTGTTACTTTTAATTGGTTCCTTTGCTTCTCACCTCTTAGCTAATGGATTGATTTGCTTTTGCAGATTTTTGTGAGTCATTTGATGAAGATTTCAATGGACGATGGATAACCTCTCGAAAAGATAGTCTCTCGGACATGAAGAATCGGCTAAGTTCGATATGGTCTTGGTTGAGAATGAAGGAACCCAAGAAATCGACCCATATCGATATGGATGTACAGTGAGTTTTATTTATTTTGTTAATTCACATCCCTTTTATATTGAGTTTTTTATATTGAAAATGGTTAATTTTTGTGCACATAATTTGCTAAGGTACTTCACACTACTTTTTGTTAATTTAGAGTTATCTGGCATGGTGCATATAAACTGTTTGGTGAAATGCTCCAATGAAAAGATATACTATTGAGATGCATGTCGTTGTCTGACTGATGTGGTGATTAACGCTCCAAATTTATGAACTTTTCAATATTTTGAATGCTTCTCTCATTTTTGCACACACTTCACATATAAATTTAACTAGACATACATGGAGGCTATTATTTCTCATTTTTAAGTGAGCAAATTTCTATCTAATTTTATTTTGGTTCGTGTTGATCTTGAGAATAACAATGCATTTTGAGGTATGTGTATCAACAAACTTTTTTTTATTTATTATCATTGTTTCTTTTTTATTTTGTCATTGAAATTGTTGTTTCTTTTTTTCTTTCAAACATTAACAAATGTAGGGTATAGATGATTGTTTTGAAGGAGAAGGGATATTAGAGAAACATCGATTGCACTAATAATAGGTATTTAAATGCAATATTTTAATTGGGAGTATATAATATTTGCTTCTTCAATTCAAATTTTTATACTTTTGCCATAATTTAATTATGTTAGAGACAACTTTAGTATAGTTTCTATTAGTTTAACAGCAGATTAACTTTAGAATAACTACTACTATTAGTTGAACAGTAGATTAAAGTTACATGTCTGCCCAAGTGTTCATTGATATTTTGTCAGGTGTTCATTGATATTTTGTGAAGTGTTAGACTATTAGTGAATTCATGCTATTTCGCTTTAAAGACCGTGTTTAAACTTTCATTATACTACTAATTGATTTATGCTCTTCTTCTTTTTTTTGTAATTTTTCTATTGATGATTTCTAAGTAAACCCTAATTAACGCTATTTTTTGTTTTGTTTTGTCTGGCTTTGAATGCTAAGGGCAGTTGGAACAAGCTAAGAGAACTCGAGGTGCTAAAGTTAAGGATGGTAATCGCCTTGCAGAGAGACCCTTTTCGTGTTTTCTCCTTCATATATATATATATATATATATTTTAAAAAAAAAAAAATTAATCTATACTTCTTTTTATTTGCATTTTCAAATTTTTTGCCTAGCATTTGGAAGAAACCATAATTCCTCACTTTTGCAAATGTTAATCGGAGAAAAATTGACTTTTAAATTCAACTAGACAACCCCAATTCCAAATTGATGGCTATAATGCAATGCAACCAAATAAAATGAGTGGATTTAATAGCCTTACAATGGGAAAATTTTTATTTTCTTAAAACTACAAAATAACGTTATGTTTTTTGAAATTCATAACAATATTAGTTGTATTTGTATAGCATGTGTTATCTGTCTCTTCTCCGAGGATTATAATTGTTCTAACCTTCATTACATTTGTCAAGTCCCTTTCTTTAAATTAGTGCATCTAATAGAATATAGCTTTAGAATACCTACCAATTTGAACATCAGTTATAGCATAATGTCTTGGAAAGATTTTTTCCCGATCCAAGCGTTGGATAACTATTTATCTCTGAATCAAAATTCCCATAGAAAGTGATTTCTCTGTATATATAATACTATGTATAATTTAGACTAATATAGTAGGTGGTTTTTTTGAGTGAGATCTTCATAATTTTTTTTCAAGCTGCTTGGTGTAAATCGGATGAACAAGGACTACTTGCATTCTGCTTTTGACCTTTAAAATTCAAATGCTAATCCTTTTATATGACCTGTAGATGTAAAATACCAACAATTGTTTGATTAATGTGTTAGCATACTAAAGTAGATATGTTATTATGTCTTTTTATTTTATTTCAATGGTCCTTCTGATGATGATTGTGACGCCCCCAAAATAGGTATACATCACCCATTCTGAGTTGTCAATACATGGTACAGAAACAACTACAACTTTATTATTACAACAAGAAACTGTGAGTTTGAATACAAATATTATCTTCTGATAATATCTATACCCAAATAAATCCTCATCACATTTATTGATACATTATTTTACAAAAATGGTAAGGATTACTAAACAACTCTCTCTATAACCATCATTCCATACCCCGACTCGTACTCGCTACATTCTCGCCTCCCGAGAAGAAAAATGGAACAAAAAGGAAAAGGGTGAGCTCGACTTGGCCCAAAGAAAGAATATTATGACTAAGATAATATACAACAAAATTATCGTTAGTCTTCAACAGGAAAAATATAATAGAATACAATAGACAACAAGTTTTAAATCAATATTCGCAGTGAAAATAATAATTCATTAGAAGAGTTAAGTAGAGAATGCAAACTACTATCTTCTATGTATGAATTTTAAAGTTCATCGCCTATTTTTTTATCCCCTCGTAACATCAATCAATATATATCCGGGATCAAATATTCATCCTTACACTACATGCCAAGGACATTCACCAATTGATCATGTTCATCTAAACACTGCTCATCTTTGCACTACTACGGGCAAAGATATTCATCGAATCATTCATCTTTGCACTACAGCCAAAGATATTCATCATAAATCATTCATCTTTGCACTACAGCCAAAGATATTCAATAATATCATCATTTAAGACCGAGGATGATGAAAATATTTTTTAAAGAAACGAATCCAAAGAAACAAAAATGACAAGGATTAAGGATTCGTATTTCGTTTTATCCACGTCCAAAAATACCTCAAAAATAATCATAGTGGTGTAAAATTCAAGTATGATCAAAACATGGATACAATCAAAGCTAGTATCCAGAATAGATATTTCGGAAGAAAAGAAAAATTTTCATTTTTCGATGAATAAAGGTCAGATTCGTGAATAAGGCAGTATCGTGTGAATAAGAATTCACACCAAAAAATTCCAAATTTGATAAAAACTTGAGATCAATATTTCAAAGATAATGATATTGAAGAAATAATATCATTACTGAAAAAAATAATATCCCTTACCTCGGAAAGACAAAGATTTAACCTAATAATCGGATATAAAGCTATATCTTGAACTTTCACTGTATAGCAATACTCAAAGTATACTCAAAATACTCACAAGAATACGCTCGATAATATATAGAGAGAAAACTTCAATTTCTGGTGTGATTTTCAATTCTAACCTAAGTACCTATTTATAGGAAATTGCTTAGAACACCAAAGCAGAAAATTTATTATAATATTAATATATATATATATATATATATTAAGTTTTCTACGCAACATTTGAATCTGATTTCCAGCCAACTAACACATGTAAAATGAGGCTCACACATCAAAAAAATGTTTTTCTTCTATAAAATAATTAAAACTTCCAAAAATCAATTATTTTGGAACTTCAATAATTCACAATAAATAGCCCTTTTATCAGAAAATTCGAATCTCGCGAGTTTTTATAGGGAATTCAATTCTCTACAACTTTGTAGAAGAAAGTTTCTCCAATTCCAAATGTAAATGACCGAAATCCATAAACGAAAGCGATTTTTCAGGCTATAATCAAATTTCAGTCAATAAATGGGTCCACGGACATGTTTAACATGTTTTAAACATTTATTACAACAAAAATACTCTTTCTTCTCGTATACTCGTATATCACACATTCATTATAAAAATATCATCATTATTATATTATTAAAATATAATAATATATTTAAATGAATTATTTTATCAGAAAAAGATAAAATTTTAATTTTCAATAATTGTCACATAAAAAAAATTTCCCCATCTATATCCACATAAAATCAATATTTTCCTCATCATATGAATTAATAATTAATTATTCACAAATAATATTACAGAATCACAATATTGACAACCAGTGCGCTTCCTGTGAAAGAGGGGTTTTCCAATAAGGATTTCTCCATCATTGCGCAAGCAATTAGGTGACCAAACCTCTCCTTGATGTAACTTTCTAGACATTGCCAATAATGTTATCTAATAATATTATTCAGATAATATGAATTATTGCTTCGATAATGAAAAATACTTTAAATGACAATTATTGAAACAACAACAATATAAAATATCAATGCAACAATTATTGAATCAATAAAATACTGAACAGTAATTACTGTAACCATTATTGAGTAGTGCCTTCTTACGTAAGAGTCAATAATTGATGCAATACCGCAAGCTTCTTGTCAAGAACAACGCCAGACATCGTGTTTTAACCACCGGGTATTCCAACAATTAAAATGGTAACAACTACGCCTGCTTATTTTTAAACAACTTATATTTGTCGTTTTCTTCATCCAATCGCTTTCCGCATGGGGCCCATAAAAAGATCGCACCGTCGTGCATTTAATATTCCCCGACAAAGATTTAATATTCCACGACCAAAAACGAATATTCCCGAATAATAATGAATATTTTATAACCACTTGCTTATTTTGAAATACTTGCGTATTTTACCCATAACTATCCACATTAATCAAATCAACCCTTACTATTTCAAAATAATAAATAGAAAAATTAAATTTCATTTATTAATTATTTGGGGTCTTACAACCTCCCTCCTTATGAAATTTCGTCCTCGAAATTGACATATATACTGTGTTTCAAAAGATGAGAATACCTCGCTTTCATTTCCGCTTCCAACTCCCGTGTCATTTCCTCAATAGCATGGTTTCTCCACAAAACTTTAACTTGTGGTATAACCCTGGTACATAGGACATGCTCTTTCCTATCCAAGATCTTGACAAGTACCTCCTCGTATATTAAGTCTTCTATTATCTCGTCCTGTTCTAACTAAATGTCGTGGTTCGGTCGTTCACATATTTACGTAACAATCGATACGTGAAAAACGCGTTATGAACACGCCGACATACTTGGTAAGTAAAAGCGAGTCTATAGGCCACGCTCCTACTCAATCGAGAATTTCAAATGGAATAATAAATCAAAGGTTTGAGCTTTCCTCACATCACCGATTCTCACTTTTGGAATACCAACTTCTTGCACCTCCTTCTTCATACGCATCGACTTCTTGTGTAGTAAATGAGCTTGGTTTTAACTTTATCGATTAAAATCGATTCTACTTGTATATCATCACGTGAGTCCCTAGAGCCTTTAACTCTATCTTCATCATTTGTAAGTTATACGAGATGAGTCTTTGTGTTATCAACATCGCACTTATAAACGCATACGATCTTCTTCTACTCAACCCGTCACCACCTACCACGTTCATTTTCTTCCACGATAATATTAAATGGTACGATCATAATCCTCAACAAATTTTCGAGCCAACGCTCTTTGGCGCATGATACGCTCATTTAGTTAAAGAAATATCCGAGGTTTTAGGAAATAGGTTTTGTACTAGGTCAATATAAAATTCGATTTCTCGCCTAGGGTAGGCTAGAAGTCATCGATTACGCCGTAAAATTTATTAACGATAGAAATATCATTCAAAATCAGTGACTCTCATGGTGCTTCAACCACAACACCTCACAATGGCACCTATCGCTTTACTACCGCACAAATATGGCGTCCCCTACAAAGAGTCTCGGCTTCGCAAGCATCCCCATCAATGTGAAGTCACCGACAGAGGTCTTCAGATCAACTTCTACAGATTGGGTTTTAACTCCTCAAGTTCAATAGAGCCATTTGATATGAGATTTTAGAAATGAGTTTTGTACCGGGTTCAAAGTCGATACAAAATTTAATATCGTGCTTTGGGAGTAAGCCAAGAAATTCTTCAGAGATACGTCGTGAAAAATCAATAACAACAGAATATTATTCAAATCGACGTGTCTTTATTCAAATCCATAACATGGACTAAGAAAGCTTGACATTCGCTTTTCAATAAACAAATGGCTTTATAATTTAATATGAAAGAGTTTGACTTCAATGGTTTGGTTGCTTGAATTGAATAACGTAGTTGCTTAAGAATATGAAAACTAATAACCTTACGAAAAGCAATCAATTTTGGCAATGATGAGTAGTTAACCTTAAAATCACATCAAAAAACAAATATCTCTATAGAAATAAGGTTAACAGTAATGTGATAGTGCCAACCCAAATCAAGCAAGATTTCTAAACAACGGATGTAATAAAGTTTCTCCTAACTGAGTCTCCATAAATAAAGTCAAAGTCTAATTTCTCCGTAGTCAAGTTCAAACGCTGAACGCAAAGAAAAAGAGATAAAAGAATCGGGTAAACCGATTCTAGTAAGATATAAACTTCAGAAGAATTTATATTTAACTAATCCGTAATACCTTCGTTCGTTCTCGCATTCGACTCACCACAACAAACGCCTTCCAGAACCGCTAATTTTGACTTATCCGGACAACCCTTGAGAGTCACTATATCCTGTGGAACTAGGTTTTGCTACTGGAATAATCCCGAGCTATGTGGCCTTCCTTTCCACAACTTGTAACATACACCGGATTTTTTGTGGATGCTTGGGTTGATATGTCCTTCCTTCCCGCATTTGTAACATCTAACCAAGGCCGCTTCTCCTCTCCTAGAATTTGTTGTTGGTCTTTGGTCTTTGGTCTTTAAGTCACGATGTCTTCCCGTCATTGTTGAATCTTCTTTCTTCAAATTTCCACTTGAGTCACCTCTCCTATTATCATGGCCACGATTACCACCCGAGTGGTTACCGCTTTGTCCGTATTCTTTTCCTCCCCACCGTCATCGCTTACGATGATCGCCACCCACCGATATGACCTCTCGTCAGTGGTCCCTCGGTTGAACATACTCGTTATCACGCCTAATAATTGAGCCTGCACATAACATCCTAATATAAAAAATTTATGAGAGATTAGATATTGTCTAATCTTGGGTTTTAGACCCTCAAAAACATACGCGTCATTCGCTCTCGCTTTCCACCAAATGAGGTGCAAACTCGACAACTCATAAATTTTGCTTCATACCGACACCGCCATGTTGTTCTCGCTTCCGGTCTAATAAACTCTACCTCTTTCATATACGACGAATACTTTCAGTGAAAATACTTGTCATTAAAAAGTTTCAAATCTTTCCCAAGACATGTTGGGTGCATCCGGTCAGGTACGCTTCACGATTCCCACCAAGAATCCGCTTCACCACGAAAACATAAAGGTGGCGAATGGAACCTTCGTTTTTTCCGCATCCCAAGACATTAAATATCTTGGTAATTTGTTTTACCCACGTTTCGCTTTGATCGGATCCGGCTTCCATGGAAATCAGGTGGTCCCAACTCCTCGAATCGCTTGGTCATGATGCATCAAGGCTGTTCTTTATCATTTCCACCGTATTATGGATAGAGCCGCCGCCTGTCGTTGTTGCATAATGAATTGCTCCTTAAATCGCTAATGGTGACCGTCCGAGAGTTATCAATGTTTCTACCGCATTTTGGATGAGAGTCGCTTTTACCTATTGTTGCATGAATTGCATAAAGCCTCTGACCATCTCATCATTCACTATTTCATCGGTGTTATTATTTTTATGAGGATTATTGTCCTCTGGTTGCATATTTTCCTGATTATTGATCTGTGGAGACTCAACGGTCTCCTGTGCTCCATTTCTTATCTCAACATTTTCGGATGCCATTTTCAAATATCGCCACAAAAACAAGGGTTAATTAAACAAATTAACATATCACATAATATCCCTATATTATGACCTCGACCAACAAATAAGCTTAGGTAGACATACTAACAAGGATTTACTCGTCTCTCCCCTAGTTCTATTCCCCGATCTACGCCAGAGATCATATCCCTAAGCTCGATACCAACCGTGACGCCCCCAAAATAGGTATACATCACCCATTCCGATTTGTCAATACATGGTACGTAAACAACTACAACTTTATTATTACAACAAGAAAATCAGTGAGTTTGAATACAAATATTATCTTCTGTATAAATATCTATACCCAAATAAATCCTCATCACATTTATTGATACATTATTTTACAAAATGGTGAGGATTACTAAACAACTCTCTCTATAACCATCATTCCATACCCCGACTGCATTTCGCTACATTCTCGCCTCCCGAGAAGAAAAATGGAACAAAAGGGAAAAGGGTGAGCTCGACTAGCCCAAAGAAAGAATATTATGACTAAGATAATATACAACAAAATTATCGTTAGTCTTCAACAGGAAAAATATAATAGAATACAATAGACAACAAGTTTTAAATCAATATTCGCAATGAAATAATAATTCATTAGAAGAGTTAAGTAGAGAATGCAAACTACTATCTTCTATGTATGAATTTTAAAGTTCATCGATATTTTTTTTATCCCCAGTAACATCAATCAATATATATCTCGGGATCAAATATTCATCCTCGCACTACGTGCCAGGACATTCACCATTGATCATGTTCATCTAAACACTGCTCATCTTCAGACTACGGGCCAAAGATATTCATCGAAAATCATTCATCTTTGCACTACACAGCCAAAGATACTCATCATAAATCATTCATCTTTGCACTACAGTGCCAAAGATATTCAATAATATCATCATTTAAGACCGAGGATGATGAAAATATTTTTTAAAGAAACGAATCCAAAGAAACAAAATGACAAGGATTAAGGATTCAGTATTTCGCTTTATCCACGCCCAAAAATACCTCAAAAATAATCATAGTGGTGTAAAATTCAAGAATGATCAAAACATAGATACAATCAAAGCTAGTATCCGTATAGATATTTTGACGAAAAGAAAAATTTTCATTTTTCACGAATAAAGGCCAGATTCGTGAATAATGTCGATATCGTGAATAAAGGTCAGATATCGTGAATAAGAATCTCACACCAAAAATTCCAAATTTGATAAAAACTTCAGATCAATATTTCAAAGATAATGATATTGAAGAAATAATATCATTACTGAAAAAAATAATATCCCTTACCTCGGAAAAAGACAAGATTTTAGTTTGAATAATCGGATATAAAGCTATATCTTGAACTTTCACCGTATAGCAATACTCAAAGTATACTCAAAATACTCACAAGAATACGCTCGATAATATAGAGAGAAAACTTCAGCTTAATTGTGATTTTCAATTCTAACCTAAGCTTTATTTATAGAAATTGCTTAGAACACCAAAGCGTAAAATTTATTATAATATTAATATATATATTAAGTTTTCTACGCAACATTTGAATCTGATTTCCACCAACTAACACATGTAAAATGAGGCTCACACATCAAAAAAATGTTTTTTCTTCTATAAAATAATTAAAACTTCCAAAAATCAATTATTTTGGAACTTCAATAATTCACGACAATAAATAGCCCTTTTATCGTAAAATTCAATCTCATGAGTTTTTATAGGAATTCAATTCTCTACAACTTTGTAGAAGAAAGTTTCTCCAATTCCAAATGTAAAATGACCAAAATCCATAAACGAGCGATTTTTCAAAGCTATAATCAAATTTCAACCAATAAATGGGTCCACTTTACATGTTTAACATGTTTTAAACATTTATTACAACAAAATATACTCTTTCTTCTCAGATACTGTGATATATCACACATTCATTATAAAAATATCATCATTATTATATTATTAAAATATAATAATATATTTAAATGAATTATTTTATCGTAAAAAGATAAAATTTTAATTTTCAACAATTGTCACATAAAAAAAAATTCTCCATTTATATCCACATAAAATCAATATTTTTCTCATCATATGAATCAATAATTAATTATTCACAAATAATATTACGTAATCACAATATCGACAACCGTGCGCCTCAGAAAGAGGGGCTTTCCAATAAGGATTTCTCCTTACTTGGCGCACAATTAGGTAACCAAACCTCTCCTTGTATGAACTTTCTAGACATTGCCAATAATGTTATCTAATAATATTATTCAGATAATATGAATTATTGCTTCGATAATGAAAAATACCGTGTAATGACAATTATCAAACAACAACAATATAAAATATCAATGCGAAGAAATTATTGAATCAATAAAATAATCGAATAAAGAATTATCGTAACCATTATTGAGTAGTGCCTTCTTACGTAAAGAGTCAATAATTAGTGCAATACCGCAGTGCATCTTGTGCAACAACGCCAGACATCGTGTTTTAACCACCGGGTATTCCAACAAAGGTAAATTGAATAACTACTGTAGTTATTTTTAAACAACTTATATTTGTCGCTTTCTTCATCCAATCGCTTTCAGCTATGGGGGCCCACAAAAGATCGCTACTATCATTTAATATATCCCCGACAAGCATTTAATATTCCACGACCAAACGAATATTCCCCGACAATAATGAATATTTTATAACCACTTGCTTATTTTGAATTACTTGCGTATTTTACCCATAACTATCCACATTAATCAAATCAACCCTTACTATTTCAAAATAATAAATAGAGAAAATTAAATTTCATTTATTAATTATTTGGGGTCTTACAATGATGATCTGAAATAGTTAGAAGATTTATTGCATAAATAGTACGTGTTGCTTTACAAGAAATTAGTCAGGATGATTTTTTGTTTATCTGTAAAAGATTTTAAAGGAAGCAATGTGAATAGTTTTTGAACTGCTACTCTCTTATATATGTTTAATTTAAAAGGTTCACTTTAATAGTTAAGATACAAAATCTTTGATCACTGCAACTGATAATATTGAAATCAGAATTTTCCTACAAAAATTTGCTCTTCATTGCATATTTTATCTAAACAGAGAGAAGGGAAAGTTGATTAATGTGGTGAATTTTATACTTTAATGTGGAGAACATGAAATGATGATGATTAAAGAAGAAAAACTCATAGTTAAAGATTTGATGCTGAAAACACTCATAAATAGAGACTTGCATTAATGTTGTCCACTTTCCTCCACTTTTTGCTTCTGGATAGCCAAGGGAGAACATGATTTCATACACCATGGAAGTCTATCTATTTTTTTTCTTCAAATTTTATGGAGTTTTCCAATTTCAATAGATGATGTAAAGGCTTTAGCATATGTCTTTTAATTTATGTAAACATGTATCAAATTCTCAATTTTTTTACTTTATTTTCTAGAATCTTATTTGGTGTCCTTTGATAATATTGCAGAATGTATTGGTACTTAACGAAGTTTTCCCAAAATTAATATTCAACTATGAGATTCAATGTCAATCCTCTTTTCCTCGTAAGAGAGTATGTACCTCTCTCTCTCAGTATTCCAATTTATGTATTTGCATTTTAATTATCAATTTTATCTATTGTCAGTTGCCTTCAAGACTGTAGTTTTTGTTCTATACTGTAATAATAACTATTATGCTTTGATTGTATATATGAGCATATCAGGTAGTTAAACTCTTTAATGTTGCTTAATATTTGAATGTTCACAAAATATTGTTTCTTTGGATTACTTGAGAATACAAACATGTGACTAGCTTGAAAATACAAACATGTGATTTCTCAATATACTTGCTAGAATGTTTTCATTTTAGTCAGGTTTAATGAAAAAACAGGAATATTATTACATTACACATATTCTCCAATTTAATTCTATCACCAATGTTATTAATAGTTTAGAAGCATTTGCCTTTAACTTGAAATGGATGATAATGCCGGAGGTGTTTTTACACATGTATACAAAATTTGCAAATAATTTATACACAAATATCAAATTGAATTATTGGTGTTTGGTTTGCTCCATATTTAGATTTGAGAGGTGTTCAACGGTCAGAGTTGTATAGTCTTTATGTTTTTGATGTATACGCAGTATAAATATATATTGATAGGTACATAACATCTGTCTCCACCCCTGTTGATAATATTACCTATTTGAATACATGATAGCATAGATTTTAAAGAACAATATTCTTTTTTTTCTTTTTCGAACTAGCCCGTGCATTGCACGGGCTACCAACTAATTAATTATTAATTGCACACTTTTTTCTTTCTTTAATCGAAAGTTACATTTTATCATTAAAATTCACCTTTTTATTTTATTTTTTCGTTTTTAATGAATAATTAATTCAACTGTGCTTTACATCTCATAAGTATAATTACATTTAATTAAAAACTCCAATTATTTAATCTCAGTACACATTTAAAATTCATTTTAAATAAAATTAATCAGTCTGAGTGAGTGTGACATGTATGATTTATATATATCTCCTGATTACGTAAATTAAACAGTAATAAATCACTAATTTATGTAGTATTCGATCTCCATGTTACACATAATAAAAATAATTGTACTTAATGGACATATATAGCTAGCCTACCCATTAAAACTATTATTAAGCACTAAGGTAATTAACCACATGGATTAGCTTTATATATAGCTTCTGTTTTTTTAATTAACAGTTCCTGTAACTCATACTCACATATATGAAGAGTGTAGTGTAGCTAAGTTATAATGACTTAAGTTTGAATTGCCATTTCCTGCAGGTATAGTGTAACAAAATTATTATATACAATAGAACATATATATAATACAAAAATAAAATTGTTTTCACTCACTCATATGTACTACATCTTCCATCTTATAAAAGATTGTCACGTTTAAATATTTTGTTCTGCATACGCGTACAATTGTACAAAACTAATGTAAAAGAATAAATTATATGTACGTGTTAGAATTTGATCGATCACACACACGCATACGACAGTAAATAATTAACACAAAAATTTACGTAGTTCTTCAATTTGGGTAGTTCACGGAAACGACGTTATTTTTATTATTTCTTGAGTACATATATATGATTTTACAATAGAGAGTATACATAACTGCTACTCTTTTTTCAAGTTCCAACCCTTATTCACATTATTGTACCCATAATGCCCTTTTCAACGCAAATATCAAATTATAGCCAAAATACCCATCCACTTCGCTACGCTCCCTCACTCCGCTCCGCTTTGCTCTCCACACTTCGCTTTTTTCAGGAGTTTCTCAACTATGAGTCACAAGTACTCCCAACAGTAGGCACAAAATTTAGCATGCAAATACTACTATTTTTTTCAGTAGGAATTATCAAATTTGTAAGGAAAACTGGCGTTCCATATATTTTTTTTCACCTTACCAACATCAGAAAGACTCTTAAACTCAAATTTTGCACTATTATAATTTCTTCCTAAAGGACTGATGACACAAACAAACCTTGATGTAGCTAGTTATCGTCATCTTCATCCATTTGTTCTTCTTCTTGTTCGCAGTTAATAAATTAGCACTTGCCTTCTCTTCTCCTCGATTGATCTTCCTCCTTAATTATGAGTAATGTTGATCACTCTGTTTTGATAAATCAAATTTGCTTATATAATCCATCTATATATATCGATCGTTCCAATTAGTTGAACTGGTGGTGGAAATCGTACGAGGCAAGTGATGAGGAGCTTTGTGATGTTGTAGAGGATGATGGGGAAGGAGGGGAAGCCATCATCATCATGTTCCCAAAACCTTGGATTTCATTTGTTATTCTAATGGCTTTTAAACGCGCTTGTTTAAGTGTGTCCCCTCCTTGTAACAGCTCTAATATTCTCTCCGATTTCTTTTGCATGTGAAGTCCCCAGTCGAACCTGAAATTCATTCATAGCAAATGAAAACAATTAAGTTGCTTAATAATTAATCTCATTGGAAACATTTGCGTGAGGCTTGTGCACTGGATATATATATATATATATATATATATATATATACGTACGTACGACCTTTAAGAAACATGCATGCGTTCATGATTGCATGGCTAGCGGCTTAAATACGTACGTACCATAAAAATCACTAATGTTTAATTATTACCCTTTTTCATCTATGAATTTAAATGTCGAAAGCTCTTGAATAATATCAGTGAGACAAAGAAATTCTTCAGCAAATTCTTCAGGGGCCATGCGTGAGTAAAAAATCAACCAATACCAAGGATTTGTACGACTGTCTCCATTGCTTCCAATCAATGCTGTATAATCTTCAATTATTTTTAATATGTAAGCTATATATAATTAAGCTAGCTAGCATAAGTAAATTACTTATTGAAATTGTAAATACTATAATATTTTTTATGTATAAATTAATTACCTCCTGTGCAGAATGTGACGCCCCCAAAATTAGGTATACGTCATCCATCTTGGGTCGCCACTTACATGGTACATAAATTCAAATACAACTTAATAATACAACTGTCGTGTACAATACGACAAAACATAAACTGTGAGTTTGAATACAAATATTGTCTACTGGAGATTATACAAACTCAAAAAGAGTCTTTATTACAATTATTATTACACTATTTCACAGAATAGTGAGGACTACTAATGCTATCATTTGGTCCATCACTCCGTTCCCCGACTAGTCCCTGCTACGTTCTCATTTCCTGAAGAGAACAATAAAAGTAAAAGGGTGAGCTCAACTAGCCCAAAGAAGAAATATTATGACTAAGATAATGCGAATATATTATCGTTAGCCTTCAACAAAGTGTTAAACCGATACAATATAACAACCATCATGTTTAATCGCAAATTTAACAAGCAATCCATTAAAAGAGTCAAGTAGAGAATAAAATCTACTATCTTTTGTGATTTAGAAGGTTTTTTATCACTTTTATCACGGACTCAAATTTTAATAAATAATCCACATCATCGAATCACCCTCGCACTACTACTACCAAGGATATTCTTTAAATTACGACCACAATTATCCATGCACTACGGGCCAAGAATATTTGTGTATTCATTAATGGTCATGATCATGCCAACAATCGTCCATCAATGCACTACGCCAACGAGGACTTTTTACCACATCATTTGTAACATTACGATCATGATTACAATCAATAATCCCTCGTGGCATAATCATACCAAGTCCATCTATGCACTATAGGCCACGTATGACTTTCAACAAAATATAAACATGAGGATGATGACAATGATATAAGAATTCAATAAAACAAGTTCAAGAATTATTTTATCCAGGATCTAATAATGTTCAAATTGTCAACATGATCTTCGCTTTAGAGTAAAATTCAAGAATGCTCGTAAGAATATTTTCATGAAAAGAATCGGATGAAGCGCAAATATCAAGGATATTCCACTAATTTCATGGAGTATAAGTCAAAACTTTAACCAACCGAGTATAATAAGGAATGGAATAACAAAAGAAATCACCGTACATGCGATAGGCCTCAAGCATGCAAAAGTTATTCCAATGTATAAATAAATAACGAATCGGTCCCGTGTAACGCATAGATGTGATATTCCAATGTAATAATAAAGACAGAATCGGTCCGTGTAGAACGCATGCATGTGATATTCCAACAGAGAATAATAAAGATTTTAACCAGTCCCATGTGAAACGCATGCATATGATGTTCCAATGAATGATAAAGATTTTAATCGTCCCGCAGTAGAACGCATGCATGTGATATTCCAATGTAATAATAAAGATTTTAACCGTGTCCGCGTAGAACGCATGCATGTGATGTTCCAATGTAATGATAAAGAATGGAACAATGTAAGAATTTCACCAAGTATAGGGTAGCAGCATGTATCTGAAGTTATTCCAATGTAATAATAAGAATGGAATAACAAAAGTTCTCTTCATAGATAAGAAAGAAATAATACTCCCTACCTTTAGAAAAACCGGATACTTTGGAATAAATGAGGTAGCAGACTTCCTTCTTCTTTCTATAATTTCTCTCTATAATAATCGCTTAAAGGTTTTGTGAATTGGTGAGAAATGAAGGAAGAATGAGCTTCTATTTATAGAAAAATATAGTTTCGATAATCAGACGTTTGGGGCTCGAAAAATTACAAAGATAATACCTCCAACTTTTCTTTCATTTTTAATTTAGTCCTACAAGTATTATCAATCTTGCACCAACACCCCTAATAGTAAATAATATGAATCAATAGTTCAATCATGTGAATCAATAGTATAATCATGTGAAAAATACGAATTACAGTATAATACATCCATCTATACCTCCATTTTTAACTTAGTCATGCAAGTATTATCAATCTTGCACCAACTCCCCTAATAGTAAATAATGTGAATCAATAGTACACATATGTGAACAAATAGTTATATAAGCATGTGAATTAGTAGCAATTAATTGCTCATTTATCCGATAAATTACCCGATTTATCGATATAACCCTGTACATCAATTATCATCTAATAAATATCGATTTTCACTAACACAAACAATTCTAACATAATGAAACTATTTTTATCAAAAATATAAATTTTGAAATTTTGAAGTTTGACTTTTCTCAAAAAAGTCAACTGTTGACTTTTTGACCAAATAGTGAATTTCGAAAAATTTTGTGTTTATAAACTATTTTACTAATTTCACGTTTTTTGACTCAAATATCACGTCCGCGTCTCCAAATTCAACTCCAACAACATTCATCAAGAATATTATAACTCACAATATTTATCAACCAAAATCGCTCCCAAGAAAGAGGGGGCTTTCCAATAAGGATTTCTCCTATTGGCGCCAAGCAATTAGGTGACCAAACCTCTCCTCGATGTAACTTCTAGACATTGTAAATATTGCGCTTTATAATATGAATAATTTTGTCGCCTCAAGTATTGATTTAATAAAAAATATTTTATGCAGATGATAATTGTGACAATAATTGAATCAATAATATGAGAGATATGATCATCAATTACTATAGCAATAATTGAGTATAACCGGTGACTTCTTACGTAAAGCATCAATAATCAATACCGTGCTTCTACTACGAACCACGCATTTTATCGTACTTTTACGAATTTGAGTAGTTCAACAGCTTTAAACGGTAACACTTCCGCCGTTATTTTTATAAAAGATAATTACATGCTTTCTTCTAACTACGACAATACTTCCGCTATGGGGTCCACTTAATGATTGTGTCGTCGTCGCATTTAATATTCTCCGACAAAAAAAGAATATTCCCCGACCAATCGAATATTTTATAACAACTTGCATACTTTGAAAAAATTATAAATACTACCCACAACTATAACATTATATCAAATCCACACCATAATATTCAAAAAAAATATTTCGATAAATTTAAATCTTTATTCATAAAATCTGGGGTTTCACAATCTCCCCTCCTTATGAAATTTCGCCCTCGAAATTTACATACGCACTTGATATGCCAAAGAGGTGAGGATACCTTGACTTCATTTCAAATTCTAACTCTTGAGGTATAACCTTTGAGTGTTGAATACGATCTTTCTTATCCAAGATTTTAACACTTATCTCCTCATACGTTAAATCTTCTGCTATATTGTCTAGTTCTAATTTAATAATATGGTTTAGGTCATCCACATATTTACGTAACATCGATACGTGAAAAACGTTATGAACACGCGACATACTTGGCGGTAAAACGAGTCTATAAGCCACAGTTCCTACTCGATCGAGGATTTCAAATGGGCCAATTAAATCGAGGGTTGAGATTTCTTCTCTTCGTCAATTCTTGCTTCTAGAATAACGCCCTCTTGAACCTTCTTAATTCTTCACATTCATCACCCCGGTGTGTAGCTTGAAGCTTGGCTTTTAACTTTATCGATTAAAGTCGATTAATTCTACTCGTATATTCGTTATCTTCACGTAGGTTCCTGTAGTCTTTAACTCTATCTTCATCATTTGTAAGTCGTATTTAAAATGGGTCTTTGTGTTAACAACATCGCACTCATAAACGCATACGATCTTCTACTCAACGCGTCAGCTATCACGTTCTCTTTCCCACGATGGTATTGAATGGTATGATCGTAATCTTCAACAGCTCGAGCCAACTTCTTTGGCGCATGTTACGTTCATTTTAGTTGAAGAAATATTTGAGGGTTTTAAAAATGGGTTTTGTACTGGGGTCAATACAAAATTCGATAATGTCCGTTGGCAATGACCTATTTTTTTGTAGTGTGATATTATCATTAATATACGTAATTTTAATTTTATTTAGTAAAAAATGTTAATTTCTACACTTATTTTGCATGAAATAATTAATTGGAAATGCAAACAAAATCCATCTAATAGTGGCTATTGAATATATTTTTTCGAACCATTTAATTAGTTGTGGAGTACTTGGCTCTCCTTCATTACATTTTTCGTCCAATTTCATCTAATACATCACATGATTTATATATGTTATTGAGTTGTATCATTAACAAAAAATATGCGTAATTCGACATTTTTCTTTTTATCCAATTTTTAATGGTTAAATGTTCTTATTAATCTTTATAAATATTTTTAATGATTCTAATTTTTTACAGAGTGAATCTTAATTTTAGTTATCTACTAATATATTTCAATCATCGCTAACAATTAAATTAATATTTTATCATAAATATTTAATATATTGGATGAAATTGAGGATACCATATAATTAATAATAACAATCTTATTGATTAATTTTAATTATGGTGATTATGTGTGCTAATTTATATATATATATATATATATATATATATATATATATATATATATATATAACAAAGATAATATATTAAAAGTAGGTTATTTGTACTTTAAAAGATTGGCGGAGGAGGCAACGAATAATGATGATCCATGCAGCCCTGATGCAAGAACAATGACAAAAATAGCTGATGCATCATTTGAAATAGATGATTATTGAAGAATTGTTGATGTTATGTGTAAAACCCCAGATTTTATGAATAAAGATTTAAATTTATTGAAATATTTTTTTTGAATATTATGGTGTAAATTTGATATAATGTTATAGTTATGGGTAGTATTTATAAATTTTTCAAAAGATGCAAAGTTGTTATAAAATATTCGATTGGTTTAGAATATTCTTTTTGTTTTAGAATATTCGTGATTTACGACACAATCATTGATGGGCTTTAATTTGTGTAAGTATTATCGTAGTTAAAAAACTACGTAATTATCTTTTATAAAAATAACGACAAAAAAATGTTACCGTTAAAACCGCTGAACTACTTCGGAGTAAAAAATACAAAGAAACGCGCATGATTGCATAAGTAACACACCTGTATTGATTATTGATGCTTACGTAAGAAGTCACTCAGTTATACTCAATTATTACTACAGTAATTGATGCATCATATCTCTCATATTATGTTATATTTCCTTAAAAAAGAGAGATTTTCTCTTCCTTTACATGGCAACCTGATAGCAATAATCACATCAGTAGAATCTCCAAACATGAATTTGAGATTAGCTGTGAATGGATATTCAACAAGAGATGTTGCTTCGTGGACACTGTTACAAGTGTAGAACACAATGGTGCTCAAGAAACTTGATAAAAGTTGCATTGAAAATTGGCTCAGAAGCAAGCAAATTGACACCCTTATTTCCTCTTTCCTGTGCCAATGGTTAGCAGCTCAAAGCTCCGAAGAGCATCATCACGGCCACCTCTTGATGCTGACGCTACAGCGCGGGTGAAAGATGATGATTTGGACTCGAAACCAGGTTGGATCCTTTGGGTAGTGGAAAAACGACCACTGCCTGAGCCCAGGCGATTCGACCTGTTCTCACTGGGTTCACCAGACGAGCTTGGACGGCTGCTTGGTATGACAACCCTTTTGGAAGCACTACTAGTTTGAGAAACCCGTCCTCTTTCTGTGTCGGCTTGCTGCAAAGGCAAAAACAGATGTAGATAAATGATGCATGATCATGAAATCAACTTCCAAACCAGATCCAACATATATGGCCAGCTTGGGTTATATAGGATGAGTTATCCAGAGCCAGCATTGTCTGCCAGTTTGAGCCAACCCATCTATAGCTATCCACAAAGATCGTGATCGGTCAAGTGCTTTAAAATGCATCTTCCTATCCTCTACAAAAATGGCGGATTACGACAATAATAATAGCAGGCGTCTATGTCAATAATAGAAGCAGACATCTACACCAAGCTGATTAGACTATATTGCCTTTAATTTATTATCTCCCTTCAAAATTCACACATGTCAGCCAATATAATTAGCGGAAGTCTGCAATTTTTAGCAAATGTTACTATCCATTAATATTATTGGTGGAGCCTGTACACTTATATTACTAACGGACTCAACTATTATTAGCAGAGCGATGCACGACTATTATTGGCAAGTGGGGAGTTTATAAAATAGCGTAATACACTGTCTTCCTCATTTATTGAACTGCTGAAACTTCCAAACCTTAGATGTTCAAAATTGTTCTACATGTAGCCTCCATCAACCTTTGACAACAAACATAGCTTTTTGATTTCATAAGCTGATAATAGTAACAGACGTTTGAAATTTTAAAAGGGACATCTGGCGCTATTATTGTAGTCTGCCAGTATTATTGGCAGACAGGAAGACGTATTTTAAAATCTTTGATGTCTACAGGTAAGTAGACTCGGAGGAAATGGCCTATAGAGAACGCTGGCTATGGTCATATAGTAATGACAAAATATAATCATCATTATGTTTACTCACCACATCCTTTGATGAAGGTACATCCTCTGAAGATCTGTGCCTCGAGGGATCTCCATGCAAACCTGCACCGGAACCATTTCTTCTAGCAAATGCCTCAACTGCGCCTGAGAATCTATCTCTCATCTCTCGTTTCACTGGATGAGATACATGACAAACATTACGGATTAATCTTTCTACTTTCAATCCATTACACAATTAATCAAAGAGAGCACAAAAAAAGCTAAGAAACAATGGCATCAAATTTTAGAAAAGAGATAGTTGATATATGATTATTAGATATGACAACAATGGTAATAAAGGATAACAATAATGAATGCAATTATACAGCAAATACATATATATATATATAAACAAAGTCAATATACTGACTGCTCAAACATAGCAAATGTAGAGGAAAGACCCAACCAAAATTGTACTCCCTTCTTCCCAAAATGAGACCCACTTGTAAAATTCATGCATTTTAAGAAAGTTGTCAATTTCCATTTTAACATCTCTTTTCATTAAGGGTATATTTGGAACATTGAGTCACTTTCTAGTCTATTTTCAGAAAGTGAACCCTTCTATTAGGGCATAAAAATATGGAAAGATGAACTCTCATTTTGGACGGAGGGAGTATTATATCTAAATCCACCATATCTAAATCAAGTCCTTGGGAATCCCAGCACACCATAAAAAAATCTGGAATCTATACACAACTTGATTAAACCATACATGTACCTGGTGTCTTTTCTGCTCTATCTGCAGATGGTCCAGGATTCAAAGCTAATTTCCCAGCTGGTTGCTGAAAAAAAAGAAGAAAAAAAATCAAAGATTTGATTCACTTATTGAAGATACAACAGGAACCAAAGCCAACCATCAGAAACACAGACCCGTCCTCTAGAACTGGAGCCAATCTGTGGATACTTCAAAATAGTCCAGTCAAATACATAGTCAAACTGATAACCTGAACAAGTTACAAAAGTTAACACACATAAGTTACAAATCAAATAAATGAAAAGGATGAAGTTGAAATCAATTTCAGGTAGAATATGGATATGATGAACTTTATGAAGTTTTGGGTGTATGGTAGGTTTGTTAGAGTTGGGGTGGAAGGAGAGAGAATGACAACAACTACAAGGATCGCAAAATCTAGAGTACGTATCACCTTCTCTAATAAATAAATCCCTGAAAAGCCTCTTCAAGTATGAATAATCTGGTTTGTCATCAAATCGCAATGAACGGCAATAATGGAAGTATGATATGAATTCTGATGGATAAGATTTGCAAAGCACCTGTAAAATATACTCTAAAAGTTAACTACTATACACGCAGACTACACTTCACAGCGAACAAATGTCCTTGTATAATATAGTATTACAAAGCTTAAATACGTAGAACAACCATCTGAATAAACCTACTTGCAGGAGCAAGATATAATACCTCAATGGGAGTAAGCATCTTCTTTTCACTAATTTTGTCATACTTTTGTTTTTTTGTGCCAGCTTTCAGACCCTGCCAGGGAAGGCTAAAAGGCCAGAAAAAACATATGAATTGGGTTAAAAAGACAAAAATGCGGAAAGAAAATATAGATGAAATCAAGGCTCTCAATCATATATTAACCTTCCCCTCAAAAAGTACATAAGCACATAACCAAGAGATTCCAGATCGTCTCGCCTGCTTTGCTCTACAATTAATAAATCGCAAATTAGAATCTCATAAAATTTAAAGTATAATCGTTAAGCTATGATAGAAACACTAAGAGAAATTTCATTAGTAGTTGCAGAGAGGAGAGCCAACTCACCAACTCCAAGATGGGTGTTAACACTCGCGTAACGAGCTGTTCCAGTGAGATTTTTGTTTTCCCTGGTAAAAAGATTTTGCAAGTATTCATTCATATGATATTTATCCAAGGCTAAAGGTTCTTCAATGGTGGAAAGGTAGAAAACAAACAAAAAAACAAGAATTAACTGAAGCAATAATATTCTCAAGTAATTGTAACAAATATTTGTGGTGAACGATCGCAAAAGGAGAAAAAAGGAATACAATTATGGTCGCATGAGAAAAGTTTGCAATGCAGAAAATGGTGGAAACTATTGTTACATATCACATGGTTAATGGTTTGAACTTTTCTGCTGGACTCAACTGACAACAAACATCAGTGTTGCATTTTTGTGATAAATGTGTACCCACCAATAGAATTTCACCTCATTACCAAAGTTACAGCCAAAACAAATTTAACTCCACGTTTTAGTCAGATCTTGATTCTGCTAAATAAAAAAGAGTTCATTTGTGTGTCTGAGAATATCAGAAGCCTTACTGAGATTGTAGGACAAAATCCATCAAGGAAATGAAGGAAAAACAGATATAGCTGCATTAGAAGAGAAATGTCTCCTTTAAAGAGGAGATTATTGATTTAACTAGTCGCAAAAGAAGTGAAAGTTGAATGGGATGTAGCGCCAATGGAGCATGCAAAAATCTAAATGGATAGCCACCATGTCACGTGGTCCAAAAGAAATCTCCATGCTAATCCTATTTTGAGTTCTCATGAATTTCCTGTCCTAAAAAAAAGGTTAAAATAATTGAACTTTTTTGGGGGTGGGGGAGTTTTAGATGGCAATATAATATATAAGAGGCTTAGCCTCTTCAATCCTGGAGATATTAGATCAATTTATGGGTTGGAGGGTTCAAATGACTTTTACACAATTTTGTATTGTTACTTGTTAGTCATAGAAGCACAATAAGGACAACACTCTCAAGCTAAGAGAACTTTACATTTTGTATTGTTACAAAGGTTAACTTTCTTAGTTAAGAAAGTGGCTAAAGATTTATTTGGAGGATGTAACACATGATTACTGAGGACTCTAAAAACAGATATACATGTGCAATGGGAAATAGATTGAAAATTATATCGTAATTCACAGTGCTTTAGCTAGCAACCCTTAATGTTTCTTATTTTCCTATGGCATAGGGGCATTAGTTATCCTAGGACAGTAGTAGACTTTCTTTCTGCATGGTTGGTGATAAAAAGTGTGAAGAAGTACCAAGTTCAGAGTAGCACTATACTTTTGTTGTTGGAATGTGAAAGGTCATATCCAAAGGATGAGAAATTTGGCTCAACTTGTGGATTGGCAATATGGTTTTGAGTGCTAGGTTTTCTAACTTGTTTGCTATTTCTGTTAATGTGGAGGCTAAGGTTACCGATTATGCAACTGAAGTCAATGGGAGAGTTGTGTGGCAGCCAGTCTCTCAAAGAAATTTTCAATATTGGGAGCTTGAGAAGGTGAATGTGTTGCTTTTGCTTCTACCGCATATTGGTCCCATAGGGAGGGTGTAGTTGATTCGATTAGGTGGAGAAAGTATGGTAGTGGGCTTTTTTTACTGAGATTATTTTACAGAACCTTATCAGGGTAAGTGGTGGAGGAGTTTTTGGGAGGGGTTGTGTGGCGATTGAAGAACCTCAGAAAGGTGGATTGATTGTGCGAACAGCTGCTTTGGGTTCTATTTCAACTCAGAACATTGTGGAAAAGAAAGAATTCATTGTGGAAAGATGAGTCATGTGTTGACGGGACTGAGAATCAACTGATCACTTGTTACTGTTAATTGTATTACAAGGTCGCTCAGAATTTGTGGAGTTTGATGTTTGCTATTGTTGGGCCAAAGTGACATGCCCAAGTCGGTGTTGGGGAAGCTGCAGATGTGGGTTGGGGGTGGAGTTAGACTTGGCAGGGAGATGCATATGAGGTGGGAGGTTATTCCTCGTTGTTTGTTGTTGACTATTTGGAAAGAGAGAAATGGCAAATGCTTTCAGGAGCAGAGACTAATTGTGCATTTTCGTTTCCTTTTTCTAAGTGTTCTTTATTTTTGATCAAGGAAGTTTATCTTGGCTAGTCTATCATCTCCTTTATTGATTTTTTTGGGGGAGGGTTTGCATTAGAGCATTTGTGGTGCCTCGGACAGTTTGGTTGATACTTTTTTTAGGAATTTCGGTCTTTTGTAAGCAAGTCCTGCTTTCATATTCTCCCAGTGTACATGAGCATTGTCCCTGTTTGGATGGTTCCTTCAGATTTACATTTTACTTAACAGGGATAAAATTGTAGAAACAAGGGAAAAATTAATAAATACACAAATAAAGGGACTGCAACCATGCTTGCCCCAAGGGCTAGCCAAAACACTGAAGCTTCTTATGCATAGCATGATCCACGAATGCACATTCCTACTGTAGTGTAAAATGTAACAAGTAGTTTTCAACTAAAAAAATAAGATATTAGATGGGACAGCAGACTCAATTAATCATATTCTCAAGCATATATTTATCACATATAATACCTGTATGGTATATGCTTGTGCGTTTGAAGATCCCTATACTTTTTTGCAAGACCGTAGTCAATGATGTACACCTGTTGTAAAAAAAGTAGAAAAGATAGGATACGATTGCATTTATCAAATTCTAATACATGCTTAATTAAATATTAAAGGGCTGCAATATTAAGAGTGATTTTTTAACAAAACTAATGAAAGATCCTCTATTGCCAAATCATGGACATTTCTCAGATCAATAAAAAAAATCAGTTCTTAATAAACATGTGCAAGAACTTGCCATAATGAAACAAAATACTATTTTCATCCTATATATGTCTACTAAATTTCTGATGTATTCTTTGCTAAAAGTACTGAAGCTTATATATTTATGGTGCTCCTAAAACAACAGACTTACTAACCATCAATATCTCTACATCCACGACAACTGAAGCTATATAGCTCTTTTGCTAGAAGATAATGGGCCACTAACTAATTATGTGTGTTTCTCCATTTATTATATGTAGTACAACTTTATCAAACCCTACTTGCAATTTCTTTAATATCTACAGCTCCAATATTAAAATGTTTCTCAGTATATTAAAGCTCCAATATTAAAATGTTTCTTACTAGTAAAACCTATACTAATAATATTAGTGAAGAATCAAAAAGGAAAAACTCTTTCCCCAAGTCCAAGAAAAAACATAAAAAGATAATATATATTAATCCAGCAAAAGTAACACGGAGAACAATATAGATCTAAAAAAGGTTATTATTATCCACTATGAAATAGCATATGATTCACTCTCAAGTACCACAACATCAGCATAAATGCAAAAGTATATATAAAGTATTTTACGAGAGATCATACCTGATTTGCTTTGCGCCCTAATCCCATTAAAAAGTTATCAGGCTTTATATCACGGTGAAGAAAACCTCTCGAGTGCATATATTCAACTCTATTGATCTAACATGGAACAACAGAAGTAAAAGTAAGTACTGCTGCTAGAGCAAGCAGGCAAACAATTCTACGGTGCAAATGACTTACTAACTGATCAGCTAACATTAAAACTGTTTTCAACGTAAACTTCCGATTACAATAGTTGAACAAGTCCTCAAGGCTTGGTCCAAGAAGGTCAATAACCATGGCATTGTATTCTCCTTCAACTCCAAACCACTTGAGATGGGGAATACCAGCTTCATAGAATAAACAAACACTTGAATATATCAACTTTTGCTATAAAAAAATATACAAAAAAGAATGGTAAACTTACTTCCTCCCTGAAGAAGCATGTATAACTTTGATTCATAGTGGAGCTGAGGATGTTTAGTCTTAGCTGATTCCTGAAAAAATATAGAAAAAAATTGTTTTAAGTGCTATTCTTCAAACCAAAAAATTGATAGGTGCCATTCTCAACATACGCATAAAAAATGAATGCAGCAATGATACAATAGTAATATACGTATACTGACGCATATCTTCTGCATGTGATCTCTTCGGGTGATATTTTTAAAAAAAACAATAATTATCAATTCCCTCCAACCTCGAAGGTAAGAAATTCGTACAAGGGATGGCATCAGACCAAATAGCAAATTATACCAATCAAATGTCGAAGATTATAAAGAAGCATATATTATTTAGTTTTCCATTATAATTTTACAAGAAACAATCATATGGCAGAAAAGTTTCTAGAACATGATTATTGGAAAGTGAAACCAATCATCATTATTGAAAGGTGGCACTCTCAAAGAACTTCCTCAATTTCTCATCCTCGTCATAATGGCAGCTATATCCATCCCACTTGACTCAACAAAGATGACACAATTTCCCAAATCGGTCAATCAGGTCCTAGAGATAACAATCTACCTTAGAATATTAGCCAATGATGCATGCATAAATACTGTTCTGCCTTCCTGGATCCCACCCATCTTCACCTAAGTGTAGCTGCAGTTGTAGAAAGATTACCTCCCATTTTCAGATTCTAAGAAAGCTAGTTGTTTAATATGTCCTTCTCCCATTCTTTTGCAACCCTTGTGAAAAACAAAAAAATGAAGAGAGAAAGAAAAAATTGACAAACAAAAAATGAAGAATGAAAACAAAAATTGACAAACAATGATACGGCAAACATAGAAATCTGTAATAGTATTTGATTTAAGTTGAAATAAACTGGTAAACAGCCTTCAGAACGATTGCCTAAAAAGAAGGGAGCTTTAAAACATGCCATTTAATACACATATGAAATAGGTATAATACAACTGTACAACACAAACCTTAAATAAAAGCTCAATAGCCACATTTTATTTCTTGAATTACCAAGGCTATCATCTTCAGTCTTCACAAGCAAATAATAAAATTTATCTAAAGAACATACACCATGTAACAACACATTGAATCAAAACACAGTATTTGGATATTTGCATAATTTATGAAAAACCAATACCTACCAGCTTACAAGCAACTTCTTCTCCTGTTTGTACATTTACTCCTGAAAAATAATTAAACCAGATGGAATAAATTATAATCTAAATATAAAAGTACTGTCAGTGAAAAAGAAATAACTAAATAAATAAATTAGACATACCCAAATAAAGCTCTCCAAATGATCCACTCCCAATTTTCCTCCCAAGCTTAAACTTACCACCAATGACATGATCCATATTTCAAAGCCAAGTTAAATTACCTCGAACAAACAAACAAACAAACAAAAAGAACCCCAATTTCTCACTTTTTGTAGCTATCAAATATCATCAACAAAATTCAGTGTCTCAAAAGCTTAAATCATTACACAGGCTCAGATCCAGTAAAACACATTATGCATAATCATCAAAAGATCTTCAAAATCCTAAATTTTTATAGACTAAATGTTGACCCCGAAACTTCTGATACCTAAAAGCAGTGTATAAACATAATATCATATACTGCACAAGAATAAGGATAATGCACGTGGACTACAATCTTCAAACAAAAAGGAATGTGAAAAGAAAATGAATAAACCAATGGATTAAAATATAAACCCTAGAATCTACATCATCTGAAAACATAACCCACATGCCACAACTATAAGTCAGATTTCGAAACCCTAATCATATCATACATTGACCGAGCAGATAAAGAAGGGGAGCAAGAGAAATGAAGGATTAAAGGAAGAACAAATTGGGGATTTGAAGCAAGATAAGGACTCTAAAGAAAACGAAATCCACGACAAAAATAATAATTGGGAATTAGATTCTGAAGGATCTATGGAATAAAAATTGACAAGGGATGAGGAATTTCAAAGAAATTTTGGTTCAAGAATTAAATTGGGATATGAGATAGACGGAGAGAAATACAGAGAAACAGAGAGAGACGGTATAATATTATTGCCTTATTGGGCGTGCTGTATGTATCGCATTTTAAGTCATTTTTGTAATTACAGCACTTATATATGTTGATTCCTCTTTTGGGCTTTGACTTTGACTGTCTTCAGTCTTCTGTCTCAATTTTATTTCTTCGTCTTAAATAACATAAATTTTATAAGTATTAACCATAAATAATTATCTATTTTATTTTTTTACCTATAATTTCACGTTAATCGCAATTTAACTTTTGACCACATATAAATCGTGTCTTATTTTACATCCAAAAATAATTTATATGTTCATAAATTTGAATGTAAATGAATTGTGATTAACATGAAGAATAAATTATATAAATTTTTTTTAATTTTCTATTATCTTATGCATAAATATATATCAAATATTCATTATTAATATAAAATTTTATATATATATAAACACTTTTTTATATATAAAAAATGTAAACGCATCATTTTAGATATTATTTCGAATCCTAACACTACCTTGTGTATACATTTTGCACATGATTCATGGAATTATATTGTTTATACAATATACTTTTTATCACCTATATTTAAAAAATAAAAAGGTTTTCATTTTGTATTTTGTGGAACTTTACGGAACTTGCATGATAAAATTAATCATTTGAAAATCACTCCTTATGTTTTACAAAAAAATATAAATTAATAAATATTAAAGATGTATTTTTATATTATATTTATCATAAAAATATTAAGTTATTAATTTATTAGTAATTAAATGAAACTGAAATTATAAACATAAACTTGAATAAATTGTGTTATTTTATATTATTATTAATTAAATAATATTATTTTTTAAGGAAAAAAATTAGTAAATCAGACTCTTTTTGTTACTCCATCTATTTCATATCATTTTCTAGGACTAAATATCATATCTAACTCTCTTATTTATCATGTTTTTGTTAAATTATTCTCTAAATTTTTATTTTTTGTAGTACAACTGTTCCTCAATAATGCATTAGTTGTGCAAAAGTGTTCATTTTCTATTTTTGGTCAATTTTCGTTAGTCAAATAATATATTTTTCGTTAGTCAAATGTTTCCTTAAATTTTTATCATTTTTATTTAACTTGATCTAATTAATTAAATTATGAACTTATGCAATAAATAACATAAATGTCAAAAAATAACAAATATTTATTTTATCAACAAAATAGATTCATACACTTTTTACTAATTAAATTTCTCAAATATTAAAGTTTCCGTAATATACATTCAAACATAATTTTTCTAATGTAAAATAAAATTTCATATCCATAAAATGTGTAAATTAATGCAAACTTTTTTTTCTAAATATTAAAATTTAAGTAAAATAAATTTTTAAAAAATTGTTACGAAATGAATCTTACGCACAACTTTATTATAAATTGAAATCACCTTCAATTTTTAGTTAAATTACTTACAACTATTATGACTTGATCTTAATAGCACTTAGATCTGTAATGAAAAAGCAGCAACATTCCTCACCTGATAGGTGGATTTTGTTTATTGTGGACATACATGTATTGCATGTAATTATGTAATCAAAATTTATGCATACTCCAATAGAAATTAAAGCTTTTTATACAAATTCAACAAGAACAAATGCTAGACCATGGATTAATAAAATCAACAAACTCTAAAACAGGTCACCAAATATCAAATAAAGTTTATAATCCCTTAATAAGGGCCAACATAAACAGATGTTGAGAAAATTAGACTATGACGCCCTCAAAAATAGGTTCACACAACCCATTCTAAGTCGTCAAATACATACTACAGAATTTAAATACAAATTTTATTTATACAACTATTAATTGTCATGTAAAATACGACAAAACATAAGTTGTGAGTTTCAATACAAACAGGGCCGGCCCTGAGTTTTTCAGGGCCTAAAGCGGAAAAAAAAATTGGGCCCTTTGTGAGTTGTTATTAAGATAGATATAAAAAAAACTAAGAATTTTCTCTGAACAAAAGAGCATAAATACAAAAGAATACCAAATATAATAACCGACTATTTCAATATTTTCAAAGCATCATTCGAGATATCACATTATCACTAATTCAAAAAATAATCAGCCAAAGACATAATATCATCAACAGAGAGGTGGATAATATCATCAACAACTCTCTTGAATAACACTCACTTATAATGGGCAAATTATAAATAAAGAAGCATAAAATTTTATAGTTCGTAAATGGAATGTAACCTTCTCGATTTCAAATAGTTTCACAGAGATCAATCGGGGGTGACATATCCAAGCTATGACAAGAGTTAACTGTTTGGTTATTCTTCAAATAGTACCCATGGTAGATAGTGTAAAACTCAAAATCTTCCCAGTAAGAGTTTACCTTTTTTTTTGTATTATATTGGCTATATTATGACATCAGTCTTTACCTGTCAAATTTTAATACCAATAAGTAAAGTACGCATGACCTATAGTCTATTAATAGAGATAATCGTAAAAGTCACACTCACTTATTAAGATTAAGAAAAAAATGAGATTATACATATTTGCAAAGAAACACAAAAATGAGTAAAGACATAATTATGATGGACAAATGCATAGACTAACAAGGATTGAAATTAATTGAGACATATTGAAGTACTTGTTTTCTAATTTATGTGAACTGGTTGGTATTTTTTTTAAATGTACATATTAGAATTTTTAGTAGTGTTGGATCTAGTTTTACTTATGTAATAATTTTATTTGTCAAAATTTGAAATATTTTAGAGAATGATTCTACATAATCAATTATACTCATCCATTAGAATAAAACTAACTATGCACTGATTGTATGATATAAGAAAAAGGGGCCCTAAAAAATTTTGGGCCTCATAAATTTTGAAAGACTGGGCTTTAGCCTGTGTAGGCGATCTTCAATACAAATACTATCTTGTAGACAATATCTAAACTCAAATAAAGTCCTTATTACAATTATTGTCACACTATTTCACAAAATAGTGAGGACTACTATAAAAACCATCTTGGACCATTACTCCACTTCCCGACTAGTCCCAGCTACATTCTAGCCTCCTGAGAAGAACAATGAAACCAAAAGGACAATGTTGAGCTCAACTAGCCCAGTAAAAAATATTATGACTAAGATAATGTAGAATAAATTATCTGTAGTCCTCAACATGGAAAAATCTAATAGAATACAATAGACAACAAGTTTTAAATCAACAACTGCAGCGGAAATAACAATCCATTAGAAGAGTCAAGTAGAGCATGTTGTCTAATATCTTCTACGATTTAAAAGCCCATCATCAATATTTTATCCCTATAATACCAATCAATAAATATTTCAAATCAACGAATTATTCATGCACTACGGGCCAAAGAAGACTTTCACCACAAACCTTTGTCTGTAACATTACAGGTCATGATTATACCAATACACAATTCCTGATCATAATCATATCAATCAATAAACCATCTATGCACTACGGGCCAAAGATGACTTTCACCACAATATAAGCATGAGGATGATGATAATGATATAAAGAATTAATCAAGTGATATTAATGATAAATATTAGAAATTTATAATTTAATTTATTCAGAGTTCAAAAATGTCCAAATTGTCAGCATGATAACTAATTGTGGAGTAACATTTAAGAATGATATTCATGTATCAAAAATAATTTGGACAGAAAAGAAAATTAAATTATGTTGTGAATAGTACTCATGATTAGTACCGTGTGAATAGTACTGTATGAATAGTACCCCGAGTGAATAGTACTCCAAATGAAAATATTAAAATTTTAATAAGAGAGTTCAGACTAAAATTCAAATGAAATGATATTAGATGAAGCGCAAACCTCAAATAATTTATAATCATTTCAGAAATTATAAAAGCAATACTTAACATAGTAAGTTTAGATTTAGGAATACGAAATGAAATAATATACGCAGCTGCAAATGGATTTTCACTCATCATGTTGTAATCCGCGTAGACAGATCATTTCCACAACTTAATAAAGAATGAATACGAAGGATTATTCACCAGGCATGCGATAATCTGCGTAGACAAGTTATTCCCACAGATTAATAAAGGATGAATACGAAAGGTTATTCACCAGGCATGCGGTAATTCGCATAGACATGTTATTCCCACATATTAATAAGGAATGGAATGACAACCCTTATGAGTATGAAGAAAATAACATGCATCCTTTACAAATACAAAAGAAATAATATCCCTTACCTTAGTAGGAGATTTGATACTGCAATAGTGTAGTAGCAGAATACTCTTCTTCTTTCTCTTTCTCTCTATAGTTTTCTCTGGTGAGTCTTAGTTAATTGGTGAGAATGAAGGAAAAATGAGCTTTTATTTATAGAAGAATTCTATCTTAGCCCTTGCAATGTGAAGAGACAAGTGGTTTGACGTCTGTAATGTAAAAAAACAAGTGGTTTGACGATTGTAATGTGAAAATGCAAGTGGTTGACGTCTGTAATGTGAAAAGGCAAGTGGTTTGACGTATAGTAAAGGTAGTATTAAAAAAAGTGACTCTTAGATGATGACCTATGAGACCGATAGAATAAACTAAACTTATAACAAACGTCTCATGATAAACCTTTTATTTATATCAAAAAGTGAATAAATATTTATCACAAATCACTTTATCTTCAATCAACACATTTTTAATCTTTCAACAATTCTTCATCAATAATATTATAACTCGCAATATTGACAATCAGATCATTTACAAGAAAGAGGGGACTTTCCGATAATGATTTATCCTTATTGGCGCGCAATTAAATAACCTAACCCCTTTCATCGATAGAATTTTTTAGACATTGTCAATAATGCAACTAATAATATGAATAACTTGTTGTCTTAATTATTAATTTAATAATATAAAATATTGTGTAGGTGATACTGTGACAATAATTGAATCAATAATATGAGATACTATGCAGCAACTAGTATTGCAATTATTGAATAAAATTGAGTGACTTCTTACGTAAGCATCAATAAACAAAGAAACTGTGTAATACTGTGTGCTACTGTGCAACAATGCGTATTATTGTACTTTTATCACCGGATATTTTAACAGTTTAACGGTAAAAGTCTTGCCGTTATTTTATAAAAATATTATTTTTATCGCTTTCTATATCCGACAATTATTCTGTTGTGGGGTCCACAAATGATTGTGCCGTCGTACGAATATTTCCCGATAAAAAGAATATTCTCTGACCAAACGAATATTTTATGACATTTTGCTTACTTTGAAAAATTTGCACATATCACCCACAACTATAGCATTATATTAAATCGACACCTTATTATTTAAAAATAATATTTAGAAAAAATTAAATCTTTATTCATAAAAAATTAGGGTCTTACATAGACGGTATAATCAGGACGCATAATCATACATTTTACACTAGAATCCTTATCAACAAATAACCAAGTAGCAAAAATGTAAGACCCCAAATTATTAATAAATGAAATTTAATTCCTCTATTTATTATTTTGAAATAATAAGGGTTGATTTGATTAATGTGGTTAGTTAATGGGTAAAATGCTAAATATTTTAAATAAGCAAGTGGTTATAAAATACTCATTGTTGTTTCGGAAATATTCGTTTGGTCGTGGAATATTCTTTATCGTCGTGGAATATTCGTACGACGACACAGCCTTGTGTGGGCCCATAACGAAAAGTGATTGGATGAAAAAAACGACAAGTATAAGTTGTTTATAAATAATTGGCATAGCTTGTTACAGATTATCTTCATTGGAATACCCTATGGTTAAAACACACGAATACGCTATTGTTGCACAAGAAGACACGATATTACACCAATTATTGATTCTTACCTAAGCAGGCACTACTCAATAATTGTTACAGTAATTACTGTTCAGTATTTTATTTTATTGATTCAATAATTGTTGCGTTGATATTGTATATTACTGTTGTTTCAATAATTGTCACTACACAATATTTTCCATTATCGAATCAATAATTCATATTATCTGAATAATATTATTAGAAAATATTATTGGCAATGTCTAGAAAGTTCTCGTCTAAGGAGAGGTTTGGTCACCTAATCAAGGCTACCAAAGAAGGAGAAATTCTTATTGAAAGCCCTCTTTTTTCTGGAAACTATTCAGTCACAAGATCTTGTGATTCTGTAATATTATTTGTGAATAATTAATTATTGATTTATATGATGAGAAAAATATTAATTTTATGTGGGTATAGATAGAAAATATTTTTAAAGTGACAATTGTTAAAAAATTGATATTTTATCTTTTCTGATAAAATAATATTTTATTATATTATTATAATAGAATAATGATGATATTTTTACAATGAATGTGAGATATATGAGTATATGAGGAGGAAGAGTATTTTTGTTGTATTAAATGATTAACACATGTTTTGTGTGTCGGTGGACCCCATTTCTTGACTGAAATTTGATTATAGCTGTAAAATCGTCCGTATGTGAATTTCGGTCAATTTTTGTTTGTAATTTGGAAAAACTTTCTTCTGCAAAGTTGTAGAGAATTGAATTTCCTATAAAAATTCGCGAGATTCGAATTTTCTGATAAAAGGGATATTTATTATGACTTATTGAAGTTCTGAAGTTCCGAAGTTTCGAAATAATTAATTTTTGGAAGTTTTATTTATTTTTATTAATAAAAACATTTTTTATATGTTGTGGGCATCTTTAACATGTGCATGGTGGTGAATTGATTCAAGATGTGGGTGTATGAATTTTGTTTATATATAATATTATTATATTCAATTTTCTTTTGGTGTTCTAAGCATTTTCCTATAAATAGGTGCTTAGGTTAGAAATTGAAAATCACACCAGAACTAAAGATTTCTCTTTTCTCTCTCTATAATATCGAGCGTATTTTGTGAGTATTTTAATACTTTGAGTATTGCTTATACTGATTGCAAGTTCTTTCAAAGACTATATCCAAGATTCCAAATGTAAGTACTATTCTTTCCGAGGTAAGGGATGTTATTTTATTCGAAAATGATATTATTTCTTCAATATCATTATGCCGAAATATTGGTTGAATTTTTTTTATCAAATTTGAAACTTTTTCATGTCGGGGTTACTATTCATGAGTTACTATTCATGAGTTACTATTCACGAGTTACTATTCACGAGTACTATTCACGAAGCATGATGATGTTTTTTGTAAAATTTCTATCTTTTGGTGTCGGAGTTACTATTTACATATATGGCACTATTCACGATACCAAGACTATTCATTTAATCATTTACACTATTCACGGTAAAAATTAAATTTTCTTTTACGTGTCCAAAATTGTTTGTTATGATTCCTATCTTTGATTGGATCTATGTTTTGGTCTTCATTCTTGAATTTTACTCCACTATGATTATTTATGAAGTATTTTGAACTTGGATTGTTTAAGGTACTAATCCTTAATATTTGTTCTTTTGTTTCACCGGATTCGCTTTTCTTTAAAATATTTTTCATCATCCTCGATCCTAAATGATGATATAACCAATATCTTTGGCCCAGTAGTGCAAAGATGAATGATTTTATAATGAATATCTTTGGCCCGTGCGAAGATGAACAGTGTTTAAATGAATACGACTTAATCGATTTAATATCTTTGGCCCATAGTGCAAAGATGAACAAAAGTTGAGATGAACATGACCAATCGATGAATATCTTTGGCTCAGTAGTGCAAAGATGACTATTTGATTCAAGATGTATATTGATTGATGTTACAGGATAAATATCGATGATGGACTTTAAAATTCATATATAGAAGATAGTAGATTGCATTCTCTACTTAACTCTTCTAATGAATTGTTGTTTCACCGCAGCTTGTTGATCTAAAACTTGTTGTCTATTGTATTCTATCAGATTTTTCCCTGTTGAAGACTAAGGATAATTTGTTGTACATTATCTTAGTCATAATATTCTTTACTGGGCTATTTGAGTTCACCATTTTCTTTTTTGTTCCATTTTCTTCTCGTGAGACGAGAATATAATGGGAACTAATCGGAGTGTGGAGTAATGGTTCAAGACAGTTGTTTTAGTAGTCCTCACTATTTTGTAAAATAGTGTATCAATAATTGTAATGAGGACTTATTTGAGTGTGGATATTGTCTAGAAGACAATATTTGTATTTAAACTCACAGTTTATGTGTTGTCGTATTTTGCACGACAAATTGTATTAATGAAGTTGTAGTTATTTCTGTACCATGTATTTGGCGACTCAGAATGGGTTGGATGGAATGGACTTGTTTTAGGGGCGTCACAAAAAATCCTAAAACGCATTTTTTGAATCTCCTTCAATTTTTAAATCTTACGAAACAAATTTTGTTTGATTAAATTTTTGATTAAACATAATTTTTAATACTTTTATATGAATTATAAGATTAGTTCTGTAACAAGTATTTTCTAAGTTTTTTTTACGTAAATTTTAATATTTGAAAAAACATAATTTTTTTTGTTAATTTACACTTTTTATGGACATTAAAATTTTACTTTTAAAATAGAAAAAATTGTGTTTGAATGTATATTACGGAAATTTTAATACATGAGAAATTTAATTAGCAAAGAAGTGTATGACTTATTTTCTTGATAAAATAAATATTTGTTTTTTAACATTTATGTTATTTATTGCACAAGTTCATAATTTAAAGTAAAATAATAAATTTAATTTATAATTATAACAAATTTAACATTTTTAAGTAAAATAACAAATTTAATTTATAATTATATTTATTATAAAACTAGTTTACACCTTTAGGTAACAGCTAAGACTCATTAATGTAAATAACTAGGATTATGATCTTTCCTTCATAACTATTATCAAACGGTAATAAAAACAAAGATCGAAAATATCACTAGCCAACTTATATTAATTGTTTAGAGAAACACAAAATTTTTTAGAGAGTATATTAAGCTATTTTAGAAAGATAATGTGTTAGAAAAGTTAGATAGATAATTAATTAAAAAAAGATGGAAAAAGAGAGTACATAAATCTCAAAAAATAAATATGGATCGACTTATATTAAAACTATAACCAATACAAACAATATTAAAAATGGATACTGTAGTTTTGGTTCTTATTTGGACCTATAACCATTTTATGTGTCAAAATTTAAGTAGATGGACACAAGGGAACATAAAATTTGGGACAGATGATCAGCTCTCTACCTATTCATCACCCCTTCTTCTAGGTGTGTGCACATACAGAATATCACTTTTGGTCGTCCTCAACTTCATGCAACAGCTCAGTAGTGTTGGGAACATATCCTTGTCGCTCCATCTGTTCTAAAAGAACATCAAGTGCCTCATTTATTCTATCATAACAAGGGTGTGATTTATCTCCCGATATAAAAGCATGTACTATGTTCTTAACTTCAATCAAGCTGCAAGCAGGGTTCTTTCTCATGCCTTTTTTTCTCATAGTGAGCCTCAACTTTTCTGCATCTTTCCATCTCCCAGCAGCAGAGTAAGTATTAGATAAGAGAACGTAAGCAGCGAGATTCTCAGGATCTATTACAACTATTTTCCTGTAAACCTTTTCAGCTAACTCAACGTTCTTGTGAACTCTACAGGCAGCCAACAAAGTTGACCAGACATTTCCGATCTGCTTTATTTGTATGCTAGAGATAAAATTGTAGGCTTCATCCAATTTTCCGGATCGGCCAAGAAGGTCTGCCACAGCAGCATAGTGCTCCACTCCGGGGGAAATTCCATAGTCTCGGGTTATACTGTTAAAATATTTCCAAGCTTCATCAATCATTCCAGCATGGCTACAAGCAGTCAAAACAGCCATAAATACCACATAGTTGGGTCTCACTCCATCCATCACCATCTGTTCAAAAGAGGAAATCGCATCAAGGGGTCGCCCATGTAAAGCATAACCCATTATCATAGCTGTCCATGACACCATGTCATGTTGTTCCATCTTATCAAAAATCCATCGAGCAATCCTAATATTCCCACACTTGGCATACATGTCTACTAGTGAGCTAGCTATGAAAACATTGTCATCTAAACCACCTCTTATTATGCATCCGTGGAGTTGCTTCCCCAAATGTAGTGTCGTCAAGTGAGCACAGGCCGGCATTATACTTGAAAAAGATACATGCACAGGTTTAATACCAGCAACTACCATCTGCCTAAACAATTTAAGGCCATCATCAAATAAACCATTTTGCACACACCCCGCAATAATGGAGTTCCATGAAACATAATCCTGATAAGGCAACAAATAAAATACCCGATATGAATCTTCCACCCTAGTACAATTTGCATACATATTGATCAAGCTGCTTCCAATGAACACATCAGCGTCAAATCCATGTCTAATGGCATATCCATGGATCTCCTTTCCTTTCAAAACATTCACATATTCTGCAAAGATAGGAAGGACACTAGATAAAGTAAAGACATCGGGCTTTAAATTAGCATTCCCCATCTCCCTAACAATAAGTAAGACTTCCTCATGCATCCCATTTTGAGCATATCCTGAAATCACTATGTTCCAAGAAACAATATCTCTAATGACCATTCCTTCAAAAACTTTTTTTACTCCATCCATTTGTGAATTAGCAAATGGTGTCCCCTTTATATTACTTTGAGCCACTTCATTACCTGTGCGCTCCAAATCACCAAAACCCATAAGCTGTTTTTTGATATTTTGATTAAAACAGACTACTTTACTCCCATTCCCATAAACTTGTTTTGTTTCAGTACTTCCATCAAACACCTGCTGAGCTTGAAACCTTAACCCACCAAAATGATCCAACACCTGCAATTTTGAATACATATTCATGAGCGCATTTCCAGTAAAAAGATCAAATTCCATACCAAGACGAATAATGCACCCATGGACAGATTCACCAAGCTTCAAATCATTCAAATGGGTACATGATTTCAGAACGGAAGGGAACACATAATGATCTGGGTATATCCCTGAAGCTCGCATTTCAATAAACGAAGCCAAAGATTGAAAGAAACGCCCATTGGAAGTGTAAGTTTTGATAATTGATTTCCAGGCTCGAGCGGGTGGAAAGTGAAGTGTGTTAAAGACATGAATAGATTCATGTAATAGACTGAAGTTTGAGTAAATGGAGAGAAGGGTGGATAAGAGAGAGGAAAGGGAAGAAGGATGTCTGGCGGTTATGATGATTTGGGCATGAAGTTGTATAGCTTGAGACTTCGATTTAATGGAAGATGGGTTTTGGAGGAGGTTTTTGAGGAGTATTTGAGCGGAATCCATGGGTTTTAGTGTTTCAGTTCATGAATCGGATGCATCGAAATCGTAGTTTGGCAAGGTGAAGAAAGAAAAGAAAGAACTTTGGGATAGGATGTGAGATGAAAGAACTTTGTGATGTGTTTCAGTTCTTAAATTGTTAAGAATATAGTTGTCTAATGCTCTAAACTAAAAGCTTTATTATATATAACGACATCTACTTATGTGATTACTCATATATATTAGTCGCAAATCAAATTCAAATTCAAATTCTCACGTTTAATATCTTCTTAAATCCATTATCACAAATATCCTAAGGTGGAACCTCCTCCAATACTGTGACGGGGAAAAACTGCTTCACCACCTTATAATACATTGTAGTTCTTGAAACTGCACATTATAGTTCTTGAATCTGCAATGCTATAATCGTTCGATACAGAAGTTGGAGTTTCCGTGGCCAACTAAAGTTTTTGATATAATATTCTTCATTTTTTGTCAAAGGAGCAAAACTAGAGTACAAATGTCATCACAAAGATAAAAAAACAATACAATCCTTCTGCATGAAACTGAAAATTAGCTAAATGCGCACAACCCACAATGATTGAACTCTTTAAGATAAATCAAGCTCATGAGTATATGAATTGAGTATATGAATTGACTCGATCATAAATGATCTCTTTAGTAATCAAACACAAACAATAGATATCTTGTTTCACAATTCATACATTCAGTTTTGTGTTTACTTTAACCAACACATAAGATGGTCCAAAAGTACATTCCAAAGTGCTATGAAGTATAAAAACCCTAGAGCCTCCAGATATGCTGAATTGGGGGAGATTCTTCTTTGCATTTCCAGCACAATCTTAATCATCTTCCCTTTCTGGCGGAAGCCCACAGGGCAAGAGCATTTTCTGCCAAAGAATACAAGGGTACATGAATGAACATCTCATTGATGCAAGTGAACAAAAAGAACAAGAAGAGAATATCAACACAAGTTTCACACTTGCAGCGCAGATCGCTAAAAAATGTGAAAATATAACTCTGCCCTTCTAATAAACCCCTTAAAGTATGAGACTTTCCCTTCACCATATTACAAGTAGTTTTGATGTATACTGTTACTCACCACTTCATATGTCAAAATGAAAAAATTGCACTCATTCTTAGAAGTGCTCAAGTCTTCTGATTTCTAAAAGATGAAATATTGCATATAAAGGTCAGCACACTTGGAGCAGGAACTTTAGACTCTTAAACTGAAAATAAATTATTTCTTCGACAACTTTATCATCCGCTTTTCTAAGTGAAAGGCAATACTGATCCGGTCTTATAGTGAGGAGTAAAGTGAGTAACATGCGGCGTTAGTGCAGAAGCCAAAATTGGTCGTTCAGGCCATTTCTGGTCCTAATCGTCGTTAAATGGTTTTTGTCTTCTTGGCAACATTTTGTCAGGCATTAACTTTTATTTTATTTTTTTGTCAATACTGGGATGTAATGTAGATTTTTCCTTATGTTACGTATTTTGGTAAGATAAGTACCCTCAAGATATACTTTAGTGAGCTAATTGATGGTGATCTATAATAGAAGGGAAGCCCAATTTAGATGACCAAAAAAATAAAAAAATTCAAGTATGTCTAAATGAAGGTTGCCCAGTTTAGAAGCCTAAATAAGAAAGGCCTAGTTCCAGAAAAGGAAAAACAAAAACTTAAGTGCTTAACGTTGGTCATACCTGCATAAAGTTGTAGCGTTCTCTTCCAATTGATTCATTTTCAGCAATGGAAAAATATGATAGTATGGGGTAATGACCAACATAAGATGCATAGCTGTCTCTTTGAATGTTTACGGCCCACTCACTACAAATTCAACACATACAAAAATAAAAGAAATTAAGCTTTCATTATGAAAACATCTAATTTTGTTTGTTGTTTAAACAAAAAATGGTATTTGTTTTTTATTCTTTTTAACAAAGGGTTACTAACAATCTATTCATGTCTGCATGCCCAGTTCCCACATATTTAGCTTGTAGATGCTCAAGCTGGGAGTTAATATTAAACCTGTCACTGGCCTGTACAGACACATGAAAACATATTTCAACTTAGCATTGAAGAAAGAAACAGAAATACAGATCTAATATCAACTGAATATACCATATCTTCCAACATCTGGTTTCCATTTATATCAGACACATAAGAATGAATTTTCAGCATTCCAAGTTATTAAATGACTTGAATAAGATGAAAGATGACACAAAGAGGGAAGTCCTCTAGTCACATCTTTCGTTTATTTCATTACAATAAACAGAAATCCAGTCCAGGATCTGTTTGTTTACCAAGAAAATATTGGGAAAGAAATGGAAACCAAATATCCTTAAAATTCAGACTTGTCTTCCCCGTCAATAATAATAATAATAATAAATGTTTACTTAACTGAATCAAAATAATCACATCCAAAGCCACAATTTGTTTCCTTCTTCCTCAAATTCCACATAAGTTCTCTTGAGAAGTATTTAGAGATTTAGGGTATAAGTTAATCTTCGGTTTCTAACATTTACAAATACAACTGTTTCCCTAAAAATATCATAAACTATACACAAAATTGAAAACAAAGACTATGGGGTTTTGTACAAAGACCGAAAATTTATGCAATTTAGAGCTTTTACGGTTTTTAAATTCACTTTACATAGCAATACAGACTGTTGGAAAGAAAATCAACTAATCGTAATGAAAACCGAACAATCTCAACAATATATATATATGTGTGTTTGTGAGAGAGAGAGAGAGAGAGAGAGAGAGAGAGAGAGAGGCAAAATTAACCTGCATTTTCGAATTTTGTCTAGGAACTAAACTGAAGATAATATAGCGAGCGAGCGAGCGAGAAGGAGCAACAAAATCAGCTGCGTTTGTAGTCAAAGAGAGAGGCGAGGACAAAGCCTTGGCTTCGAGCTTTATAGCGCTATATGCTGTGGGAGTAGGGCCCGGCCCGGCCCGGCCCGGCCCGTAAAGTAATTTAATTAAATTTTGTATAAGATTTATATAATTCCCAAATAAAATGTATAGAATAAGTGTTTTTTTTACACATACTGTATTATTTTAATAAACAAGTTACTTTAAAATTAAAAAAAATAAAATTGGTTGCTTAATTTAGAGAATGTCAATCTAATTGTTGGATATATCATATATATGAGTGGATTAAGATAATGAATCGGATAATTTTCAATAAGTGTAGGGGGACAGGGGGTTTCCGACCGGGGTAGTGACCGGCCGGATTTTTTTTTTTTTTTTTGACTATCAAATAATTAATGTGATTTATTAAAATTGAATTTTTTTATAAAATACACTGATTTAGGTGTCATTTAGATATATATAAAAATAGAGTTGTATAGTATGTCTTTTGAAGGCGCAAGAAGGTAGTAGGTAAAAAAAAAGGCCTTAATTTTGGTGGTTGAATGGCCAAATTTTACATGAGCTTTTGGTTTAATTTTTTTTTTGCAAACTCTTTGTTACACCAAAAATAATAAATATTAAAAATAATAAAATAATTAATAATAAACAATAATACAAATAAATACGATTAATTAATTACATACATTAACTACATATCTCAATTAATTAAAATTTTAATAATATTATAAATTAGTATTATTAATTAATTACTTACATTATTTATGATGATAATTTGGATTTATGTTACTGAGTGTTTTGGCAGAAAATTCCTTGAATAAAGTTAGCCACTTAACCTCCTCTTGTGATGTTACTCCACTGTGATGTTACATATCACTGTGATGTTCCTTGAATTTGGATTTAATGATGATAATTCATTAATTTGGATTTATTCACTTAACTTGAATAAAGTTGGCAGAAAATTCCTGTGATGTTACTGAGTATCGGATCACAATAACCCTAGCTCATCTTTTGTGGCCTTTCAGTCACCGACTCACCCAAGTTAGCTTTTGTTTATTGAAGTGTGGGTACTGTAATGTCATTCTTTCCTTGTTTGCATTTGCTATTGCAATTTAAATTTGTTGTTTAAATTATATTAACTATATATCTTAATTATAATTTTTAATTATAATTAAAATATATTGAAGATTACATTAAAAATAAATAGTTGTTGTAGCTTAGTTGGTTTGAACTCTTATTTATTTACTTACAAGTCTTGTGTTCAAGCCTCACAACCTAACACTTTATTTTAAAAAAAAAAAAAAAAAATTAATGGTTGGCGGTCGGGCCAAAATGGCCCGGATTTTCATTAATTTAAAAACTTTAAAGCAAAGTGGTTTAAAGTTCGAGTTTTTGATTTTACGGCCTGTAGAGACTCTACCGACCCGTTTTGAATTCGACCGTTTGCGTGTCTAGTATGTGCAATTCTATATTTTACATGTATTCAAATAACACTTAAATAACTACATTATAAAAAAATTTCAGTTCAAATAAATTACACTAATTATTTGATAGTCAAAAAAAAAAAAAAAAAAAAAATCGGAGTTTATTCACTACCCCGGTCCCCCTAGAAGGATTCTATAATTTTACTCGATATAAATACTACTTTGTGTTCATAAATCATAATCCTAACCGTTCATCTGTCGATGCATGAAACTTGGAACTGTAAAAGAAAAAACTTTTGAGGAGTTTTTTGACTTTGTCAGGATTAATTTGGGACAACCAATTTTTGGTTACAATCATCAGGAAAACCGAGTCCTTAACACAGTTAAGGTCGGCGAAAATCCACTCATACATAGCAAGAAAACAAGAAAAAACATAGGAATTGCTACATATCCACCAATAATTAATATATACTGCTCCTACATATCTTGCATAAATCGAATATTAAATTAATTTGCAAGGTTCTTACAATGAAGAATCACCCATACATGCAGGTGGTCTATATTTATCAACTAACTCAAAAAAAAAACGTAATAAATAGAAGAAAAACAATAAATGTGACGTAATGCTACAAAATCAAATTTGATTATCCCATATAGATCTTTGACCTGCTTGTCAAGCCTCAAGTGTACCGAGTATGAGTATAATTTATGAGTATAATTTAGAACGGTGGTCTTTTTTCTTACTCTCCGTTCCTGAGGCTATCGCTTGTGAGCCACAACTTCTTTTGGGCAATAAATACTATTTCATCTCCATCTTGGTCCGACTCTGAAGAGGAATCCGCAGTTGCCACAGCTTCCCAGTGCAATGCAGTTAAATACTTCTTTACAAAAACAATAACATGACGTTTGTCCCTGATGATTACAAAACCAGTCGGTCTGAGGATGCGATCCATCTCAATTAGCAGATCCTCACCGCTACAACCTTTCTTCTCAATGTCTGAAAACACGGTCCAGGCATGAAGCAGGTCATACGTTCGAGGGTATGTTGAGTAGGCTTCACACCTGTACATCATTTATCCAGTGAATATATGAACATCTAACATGAACAGTATGAAAAAGATATGCAACACAATGCCTTATGAACATAATATATATATATACATGATGGCCAATTTAGAGTCGATTATCACCAACAATAGGCAAAGTAGAATCACATATCATTAACAGCTAATTGCATCTTTGACTAGGATTATATGTTATTACTTCCTAAGATGTGTTTACTTTGAGCATGTTGATATGCTAATAGAATAACAACATACATAAAAGCATTTTAATTTTAGCGATAGAGAACCAACAGGTTGAATATACTATGATTTTACCAGAAAGATTCATAATTTAACTTTTTGAAAAAACATACCAATTATGAATTGAGCCAATCAGGCCTCTATCATAGATCAGCTTGAGTGTGTTGGGTCCCTCTTCAGGGACAATATTCATCACCCAGACATCCTTGTTCTTTAGCGCAGCTCCAAATGATCCCAGGTTTGCCTTCATGTCCATCAAGTTCCTCAGTGTGTCTGATGAAATCTTTGGACTCAGTAGATTCCAGTAATTCTCAACCCTCCGCTGCCAAAGTCCCTGTGCATAAACTAGCAATGCTAAGCCTAATCTTAATCTTTTGCTATTCCCTCATTGAGCATGTATATGCAGAGGGCAAAAGGAGTGTAGAATGAATAAACTAAAACACATAGGTGGAGAGAATATTACTGTGTCCTTTTCAAACATGTCACTTGAATAGCCCAAATCAGCAAGGCGCGGAGGTGGAGCAGTTGAGCGAGCCGGCCAGGGTGCCAGTCCACTTCCTCCAGTTCTATGATCATCTGCTTAACAGAACCAAAAAGTTGGGTGAATGGAGTCAAGCTTTATCCTCTTACAATCTTCAACAACAAAAAGGATCTCCATGAAGTTAAATCAATAACAGATTGAACTGAAAGAATTTAGTGCGATTTATTGCTTGTCAAGAGAAAGCAAATTGCAGACCCTATTAACCTAATGTGAGGATTAATGGCCATTGTGTTCATAATATACATGAGAGCAGTCCACAACATTCAAAAGGACATAAAACACGTGATGCCACATCAGCCAACGAAAATATCAATATTTTTTTGCTGTTCGGACATAGACAGATGTTTAAATTAAAATCTGTATTTATATCAGAAGCTACAAATGTGACAAAAATCTATTCTAATGAGAGGATGTCACAGCAGGCAGTCAACCTCAATAAGTCAATACCCCTTGAAATGCATACAGAATAAAAGTTCTGACAGGTGAACGAACAATTATTCCCATAGTTTTTCTTATCTTAAAGACCTATAGACGGTAAAACAATAGCATGAAATAAGCAATAAAGGATGAAAGAAACTTACGATCAGAGTAGGGGGTGATACATGCTTCCATTGGTACACCCCAAACTGCATCCGGATCATCATCAGATTTGCATAGAGGAGGTTGAGTACCAGCCTCTCTTTCCATGTAACAGTCATTGTTTAGAGGCTTCACCCATATGACAGTTTGGTTCCTTTTTGCAGCTATTTTCCAACACATGCGCTCCACAAGTGCACTCATCTCTTTCCATATTTTCAGATCCTCCTCATCTTGTGCATATGCTTCAGGAGACGAGTAGGCAAAATAGCCTCCAGGTCTGAGCAACCTATCTAACTCAAGGAGGAGAATCCCATCCCTTTGCAGCCAATCTATCCTACAACGAGAACAATGAGCAAGTTCAAAGGATCTGCTAGGGTAGGGAAGCCTCTTCGTCCCTAAAACTCCAAGATATGCGGGAATTCCTCTCTCTAAGGCAAACTGGATTTGATTTTGATGCACGTCGTTAGGTGCTATTGACATGGCTATTATATCAGACGACAAAAGATAAGCACCAAAACTTGCAACACCACAACCAACATCCAGAACTGTTCGTAATCTTCCCTCATTGTTTAAATTGTCGTCTGGAAAGTAGAGCATCTGCCAATCAAAACCACATAGATTACTACAAAGCAGGAAACAAGAAAAGGACAAACCAAGAACCTAACAGGCTAAACATCTTAGACGTCAGTTGACATAGGAATTCGGTTGTTAGAGCTGTATTTCCTAGGCAAACTGTTTTATGATTTAGGACCAACGAGACTTACATTAGCAAGTGATTTGATGTACTTATCAGCTCCATAGTGGAAATGAGTGCCTCCCCCAGGGAATACTATCTTCTGACCTTTGACAACCATCCAGTTCTGATCAGACTTCTCCTGAGCAAGGTGAGTGTGAGGTATGTTTGCTTTCCACACCTCATCTCTACTTTTCGGCCACTTGATTGGGATCTGTAAACAATCCAGAAAACAGTACAAGTTAATTAAGTTCTGAGAAGTAAACTTTTTTTAAAAAAACATTTCACATATTTCGGATTCAAATTCTCACCTTATACCCTGGTGGGGGTGGAATCAAGCAATTGAACCGTCGTTCAGGCATGGGGCAATGTCTTTCATAGTGCTCCATCAAAGAAAGATCCAACTTCAATCTCATTTGATATATAAGATTCCTGTCTAGGCAGGGAATCAACTCTGAATGTCGATCATCACAAACCTTCAATATAGAAGCAAAAGCAACAAACATTGTCGTTAAGAAAATCAGGAAACAATGAACATATATAAAGTAAATTCTTTTACCTCATAAAGAAAATAGTGGGCCAGTTGCTACCAACCAGAAAAATTATGTAGAGAACTTACAGGGAAGCTCTTTGGTATGATACCATCTTCTCCATCATCCAGCCCTAACTTGAATGAAGATTCATCTTGCTTGCTTCCAAGATCAGTATCTTCGTCACCACCCAAATAAGATGACCCAAGTTTCTTTAAGGATCGACTTCCATACTCTAAGGCTGACTCACCATCGCTCCGAGAGCCAAAATAAAAATAAAGGAAAATAAGAAAGACCGCCAAAACACCTACAGACGTGATCAAGCGCTTCTTCTGCGATCCATCTGATCTTCCCCTCATACTTTATGTTATATCGACACGCTACAAATAGAGCTTACTGGTTCAATTTCAGTTTCTATAGTTCATAAAAAGGAACTCATAGCTGGTCAGGGCGAAGAAATCTCATTAACCTCTTTCAGATCAAATTGCCAAAGTTAGCTTTACCTTGTTTTCTCTAGGCTCTATTTCCAAAACACAACAAAAACTTTTCCAGATTCTATGAATTCAAATGCAAACCAGATAAATCTTCAGGGAAACCTGTAAAGAAAACAGCGAATCAATGAGCATTATTGTGCAGGCTGTTACATGAAAAACCTAACGAAAATAAAAGTCTATTACCATCAATCAAGATTTGAAATTCACAAGGTCCAAATAGAAATAAGTAAGTTGTTTTGCAACAAATTTATATGTAAATCACCAATAATACAACTAGATATGAAATATCAATTCTATTGAAGCTAACAGGGAATCCACCCTCCCCCCAACACCACATGCTTCCTTTATTTTAAACCACCAAAAGGATTGACAATAAACATTGTCAATCCAAAATAAGATATGGCATGTTTTTACCATCTTCAAAGAAGAGATCCACACAAAATCAAGGGACATTTAATTGCTAACTGTGAGCCTATTTTACCAGGAGTATTTTTATTTTTTATTTTTGATAAGAGAATAAATTATCAGGAATATTTCACCAGGAATATAAAGAATGATTTACTGGAATAATGAGCTAGGCTACTTATTTCAGAATTTCCACTTTTGAAATTATACTGGAAATCTCAGATCCTGCACTAACACACTGAGCAAGGAAAGCACGATGCACCCTACTATTTAATATAGCAACCGAGTAGAAGCACGACTTAACCTGGATATGAAGAGCCTTAAAACGACAACAACGAATCAAATTAATTAATTGACACTGAAGAAATGGAAGTGATTGCCCAAGACAGGTGCTTGATACTCCTTTCAACACTCACTATGATCCACTGACAAATTAGGCACTGTCCAATAAAGTAAAGGGTAGAGATCCATATATTTTCAAATTTACTACGTTCAAATTTCTTAATAAAGAGTTGCTTTTGATTCATTTGGTTACTAACAACTTGAAGAAATCTATTGGCCATTAAGATAAGATTTGAGGTATTGTTATTTCAATTTCCCATTCCCCGATCCAAATTTACGAAATTCATCAAACATTTATACTTCAGATGTGAATAAACTTAAACCAACAGATCTACACTAATAACTAAAATACAAAAAAAAAGAAAAGAAAAAGAGAAGTAAATAGACCTTCAAATTCAGCTAAAAGCACACCAAATTGTTAATTATCAACATTGAAATCATCAAATCAATCGGAGGATGTGTCGATGCAACCAGATCCACCGACACTATAGTAGCAGAAGAACTTACTGAGATTGGAGTGGCCACAGATCTAGAACAAGATTAAATAATTGATTGCAATTTGAGTTCTACAGGAAGAAATAGAAGTGGAGAGAGATTTATAGATATGCTGAAATAAATGGCAATGGCGTAGAGAGAGTTAGAGAGGGAAGGGTTAGATCTCGGAGTTTACTCTGTTATAATTTAATTTTATTTATTTCTCAATTTAGGAGAGAGAAAACTAGAAAAAGTATTCTTTGTTACGTCGGCGTCGTTTATTTTGTAAACTTGCGCTCTTTTTTGTTCCTTGTTTGGTTGGAAATAATACGACTGTCATATATAGACTTATGTCAGATAATAAATATCTCACATCCCATATATTTCATCCATTTTTTAAATTATCATTTTAAGAAAAATATATAATTAAGAAATATAATTAATATTTATCTAATTAACCAAAATAGCTATAAAATTTCAACATTATCCTTATAAAATTTATTAAAAAAAGTTAAGGGTAGCAAGTTAGTATTTAATATAGGGATAAAATAAAAAATCAAGTCATTAATATTTTTTCAAAATCAATAAACAATAAATAAAATGAACAAATTTCAGAGTGAAAAAAATCAAATAAAAAAAAATGCAAGAGAGTTAAATAAATAATTATTTATTATATTTTATCACTTAAAGTTATACGTTAGTTGTAATTCAATCTCGTCATGAAATTTATCGATATATTAATTATTTTTTTATTACACGTGTTCCGAATGTTATTACATATGACAACAAATTTATGTCGCTTTTAATATTGATTTATGTAAATATATATAATATAAGAGATTATAAAAAAGCTCACATATTAATATTTATCTTCTCTCTAAATTTCTTAGGAAATTAATCAACATAAAAGTAAATTTTCCTCCAAAAATGGTATCATTTGAACAAATTATAAATATTTAAATAATATTTTTGAGTCATTAATAAGTTGATATAATAATAAAATTATGATTATAATTTTATGTACATTATATTATTTTACACTATTATTAATAAAAAATAATAATAAATAGAAATCTTTTGAGGAACATAAGAATTATTATTCGCATGTTATATATGTTTAGTTATATGCATAATCTATACATTAGTCCGGATCTTAAACTCACCTGTTATCCAACTCACCCGAGCTCACCTCCCTTTAACGACGGACCCGGCGGATTCACGATCGGTCATCATGATCGTCGTTTATACTTTTAGTGGACGTTATATGTTGTTCGTCGCTAAAAAGTATAGTATTTACTTTATCAGATGACCGAACCGTCGTCGGGTCCGTCGCTAAAGGGGGTGAGTTCGAGTGAGTTGGATAAGAGGTAAGCTTAAGATCCGGACCGATTTATACATATACCAAAGTAAAATAAGATAAATATCAAGTCATTTCTTTTGTTCCGAATCAACTCAATAATTTAAGGCATAATTTATTTTTTTGGCGATTCAGCAACCACTTTTTTTTTTCTCTTATTTTTTTGCATGTCATATTGTTACACATTAATCCCACATCGAAAAATATAAAAAAAGTTGTGTATAAATAATTAAGTTACTAACAACAATAATTTAAGAAGATATTGCTGAGTTAGTGGTTTAAGGCCTTATTAGAAAGATTTGATTCGATTCGGACTTGATATTTGACCCGAAATTTATTTCAGACTCGAGATTTAACCTGAGTTGTTTCATATGGTATTAGAGCTTATTCTCGAAAGCTCGGCTCGGGTCATCCGAAGTGTAAGACCCCAACTTTTATAAATAAAGATGAATTTTCTATAAATATCATTTCTGAATATTATGGAGTAAATTTGATATAATGTTATAGTTGTGGGTAATATTTATAAATTTTGCAAAGTACGCAAGTTGTTATATAATATTCGATTGGTGGGGAATATTCGTTTTACAGAGAATATTCGTATAACCAAGACAATCATTGGTGGACCCTACAACGGAATTATTGCTTGATTGATTGAAAATGACAAAAATACTTTATGAAAATAACGGCGGAAGTTTTTACCGTTAACTGTTGAAATACCCTATGTTAAAAGTACAAGAATACGCTGCGTGGTTGAATAAGAAAGACAATCAGATTGATTATTGATGCATACGTGAGAAGTCACTCGCTTTTGTTCAATTATTGCTACAAAGAATTGCCGATAAGATCTCACGTTATTTGATTCAATTATTGTCAATATTTTATATATTATTAAATCAATAATTGAGACGACAAGGTTATTAATATTATTATTTGCAATATTAACGATGTCTGTAAGTTACATCAAGGAGAGGTTTGGTCACCTAATCAAGCGCTACTAATGGGAGAAATCCTAATTGAAAGCTCCCCTTTTCCTCGAAACGACACGGTCGATTAATATTGTGAATTATAATAATGGTGATAAAGTCTTTTTATTAGTATTATTAATGTAATAAAAATGAAAAACTTTTTATATAAAATGTAATACTTTTTATAAAGTTTTGTTTTATTTGATTATAAATAGAATATATAATATTTTAGTATGCATAGTATTTTGCATAGTAAAATCTTTTTATATAAAAATGTAATACTTTTTATAAAGTTTTGTTTTATTTGATTATAAATAGAATATATAATATTTTAGTATGCATAGTATTTTGCATAGTAAAATATTTTTATATAAAATGTAATACTTTCATAAAGTTATTTGTTTTATTAGATAATAATTAGAATATATTATATTTTATTATGCATAGTGTTGCATAAATTTGCATAGTATTTTGCATAGTAAAATCTTTTTATATAAAAATGTAATACTTTTATAAAGTTATTCATTTTATTAGATTATAAATAGAATATATTAAATTTTATTTAAAAGATTTTGTTTTAAATCTTGACCGAATTGCTTAAAGTAAATCAATCTGGACCGCTCATGAATTAGTTACTATGTAGTCCATTCTTCCGTAAATAGAAGTTCATTCCTTCATTATTTCTTACTTAATTCAATTTGAAACTCTGTAGAGAGAAACTATAGAGAAAAGAAGAAAAGTGTTCTGCTACTTCACTACTTCTATATCCAAAGATTATTCTTTCTAAGGTAAGGGTATTATTTCTTTCAGATTCATGAAGAGAGAGTCATTATTCCATTCTTTATTATTCGTTGGAATAACTCAGATATCGGCGGCTACCCTATACTTGGTGAAATTCTTCTATTATTCCATTCTTTATTATTATGTTGAATAACTCGCCTATGCACAAGCACCGCATGCATGGTGATTTCGTTATTATTTCGCTCTTTATCATTCTGCTGGAACATCCCGCCTCAGCTTTTTACGCATGACCGGTTCCGCTTCTTTATTATTTTGTTGGAACATCCTATCTGTGCTTTACGCATGACTTGGTTCCATTATTTATCATTCTGTTGGAACATCCTATCTCGCAAGCGCTTACGCACGACCGGTTCCGTTATTCATTATTCTCGTTGGAATAACTTATGCTCGTGCGGCTCATCGCATGCCCGGTGATTTCTTTTGTTATTCCATACTTTATTATACTCAGTTGGTTAAAGTTTTGACTTCTATACTCTATGAAATTAATGGAATATCCTTGATATTTACGCTTCATCCATTATCTTTTTATGGAAATATTCTTCTGAGCATTCTTGAATTTTACTCCACAAAGAAGTATCATGTTGACAATTTGAACGTTATTGGTTCCTGGATAAATTAATTCTTGAACTTGTTTTATTGAATTCTTATATCATTGTCATCATCCTCATGTTTATATTATGTTGAAAGTCATCTCGGCCTCAGTAGTGCATATGATTGACTTGGTATGATTATGATCGTGGATTATTCGGTTGTAATCATAATGACCGTAATGTTACAAATGATGTGGAAAAAGTCCTCATTGGCTCAGTAGTGCATTGATGGACGCTTGTTGGCATGATCATGACCATTAATGAATACACGAATATCCTCGCCCGTAGTGCATGAATAATTTGTGGTCGTGATACTAAAGAATATCCTCGGTCAGTAGTGCGGGGTGATTCAATGATGTGGATTATTTATTAAGTCGAGTCTCAAATGATAAAAGTGATGAAAAACCTTTTAAATCATAAAAGATAGTAGATTTTATTTTCTACTTGACTCTTTTAATGGATTGCTTGTTCACCGCAGTAGCTAAACTTGATGTTTGTTATATTGTATCGCTTTTAACACTATCAAGACTAAGGATAATTTATTTTGCTTTATCTTAGTCATAATATTTCTTCGGGCTAGTTGAGCTCACCATTTCTTTCACTATTCTCTTGAGAAATGAGAACGTAGCGAGGGACTAGTTGGGGAACCAGAGTGACGGTCCCGCAGGATAATAAGTAGTAGTCCTCACTATTCTGTGAAATAGTGTGTTAATAAATATATTGAAGACTTATTTTGAGTTTTAATGCTGTCTAGAAGACAATGTTTGTATTTAAACTCACAGCTCATGTTGTATATTTAAGATTGTATTTGAATTTTGCACCATATATTTGGCGACTCAAGATGGGTGATGTATATCTATTTTGGGGGCGTCACAGTTGGTATCAAAGTTTAGGGATATGATCCCTGGCTAAGATGTGAGACTAGAATTAGGAGGGGGGAGACGGGGAATTCCTTCGCTATTATGACCTACCTAAGTTTATTTGATATTTAATTGGTCGGTCAGAGTATAGTGATAATATGTTACATGTCAATTAACCCTTGTTTTGTGGCGAGATCTCAAAAAATGACATCCGAAGAATGTTGAGAATATTAATGGTGCACAGGAGACCGTTGAGTCACCACAAATCAACACCCAGGATAATGTGCATCAGGAAGGCAATAATCCTCAGGTGAACAACACCGACCAAATGACGAACGACGGAATGTTTAGGAGCTTTCTGCAATTCGTACAACATCAGGCAAGAGATACTCCTATCCAAAATACAGGTGGAAACACTGGAAACTCTCGGATGGTCACCGCTAAATAGTTCAAGGAGTTGGGACCACCAGAGTTTATTGGAGAACCAAAACCACTTAAGGCGCAGACGTGGATAAAGCAGATCACCAAGATATTTGATGTCTTGGGATGCTTCGAGGAGCAAAAGGTTCCCTTTGCCACCTTTATGTTGCGAGGAGAGGCGATTCATCGGTGGGAATCCAGAAAGCGTACTCAACTCCGCCGCAGACCAAGATGTCTTGGGAGAAGTTCCAAGAATTATTCAACGACAAGTACTTTCCCGAAAGTATTCGTCACATGAAAGAGGTAGAGTTCATCAAGTTAGAACAGAACAATATAACGTGTCACAGTACGAAGCTAAGTTTGCCGAGTTGTCCCGGTTTGCGTCTCACTTGGTTGACAATATGGAGAAAATGACGCGGATGTTTCTAAGAGGTTTGAAACCCGAGATACGTCAATATCTAATTTCTCAAAAACTGTATTTATATTCAGATGTTGTAAATAGGGCTCAGTTATTGGAGCGCGATAACGAGTCAACGCAACCAAGAAAAAATAGCCGGGAAAATGATAATACCAGTGAGAGCAGTCATAGAAGCGGTGACAACAAGTGTGGAGGGAATCAACATGCCAGAAATGGTAACCACTTCGGTGGTAATCAAGGCCAAAATAATAATAATGGACATTTCAAGAAGAGGAGATTTAACAATGATGGAAAGACGTCAGCACCAGCACCTGTTGTTAAGGAAGGAGAACGACCACCTATCATATACTTCTAATGCGAGGGAGGGACACATCGGTCAAATCAAGCATGATGTCATTCCAAAAACATGTTATAATTATGGAAGAGAAGGTCACCTAGCCCAATTTTGTCGCTCACCAAGACAAGTTCGAGATAGATGGAGGCACCAAAGGTCAGTCCCGTAAAAAGTCAAAGCCAGTAGTGCAAGGGAGAGCGTTAGAAGTGACCTCCAAGAAAGTAAGGAACCCGAACGGGGTCATCACGTAAGCTTATCATAAACTCTAAATAAGTCTATACCTTATTTGATACCGGGGTTCTACCCATTCTTTTATTTCTCCTACTATACCAACGATTAAATTTGACTCAGAGAAATTAGACTTTGACTTATCTCGTGAAAACTCCGCTGGGAGAAACCTTCATTACATCCAATCGCTTTATAAGTCTTGTTTGGTTCAAATCGGTACCCTCACATTACCTGTCGATCTTATTTCATTGAAAATACTTGCATTTGATGTGATTCTAGGGATTGATTGGTTAACTACTCATCATGTAAAAATTGATTATTTTCGTAAGGTTGTTAGCTTTCATATTCCTAACCAACCTATTATGCGAATTCAAACAACCAAACCATTAAAATCAATCATTGTCATCTCAAGCCATAAAGCTATTCGTTTATTGAAAAACGGATGTCAAGCTTTCTTAGCTCATGTCACGGATCTAAACAAAAATACTGGCGAGCTTTTGAATGATATTTCTATTGTTAATAAATTTTCCGACGATTCTCGAAGAACTTCCCCGCCTACCCTAGAGCGTGAAATTGAATTTTGTATCAACCTTGAACCCTTGTGACAAAACCCATTTCCAAAGCCCCATATCGAATGGCTCTATTGAACTTCGTGAGTTAAAGACCCAACTCACAGAAATTGTTAGACATCGACTTTATTCGTCCCTAGTACTTCTCCTTGGGGTGCTCCTGCTCTATTCGTGAAGAAGAAAGATGGGAGTATGTGACTTTGTATTGATTATCTGGAGTCAATCATGTCACCATCAAAATAGGTACCCATTGCCACGTATTGATGACCCTCGTTTGACCAACCGTAAAGGAGCCAAATTCTTTTCAAAGATTGATCTTCGCTCCGGATATCACCAATTAAAGATTAAAACCGATGACATTCCAAAGACGGCTTTCAGTCATGTCCTTTGGATTGACTAATGCTCCTACTGCCTTCATGGATATGATGAACCGAGTATTCAAGGAATATTTGGATCACTTTATTGTCGTCTTTATTGATGACATCCTTATTTATTCCAGAAACCATGAAGATCATGAGCAACACTTGAGGCTGATACTCCAAAAGCTTCGTGAATACAAGCTTTATGCCAAGTTGAAGGAATGCGAGTTCTGGCTTGAGGAAGTAGCATTCCTTGGGCACGTAGTATCAAGTCATCGAATATCTGTTGACCTTTAAAAAAATCAAGCAATTCAAAGTCGGGAGCAACCTAAATCGATGATCGAAGACGTAGCTTTCGATTTAATTTGGTTATTATCGGAGATTCGTGGAAGGATTTTCTCGAATCGCTACTCCATTAACTCAACTGACTCGAAAAAGATACAAAGTTCGTTTGGAGCGAAGAATGTGAGAAGAGTTTTCAAGAACTTAAGAGGAGACTCATTTCAGCACCTGTTCTAACAATACCATCTGGCTCGGAGGGATTTGTCATCTACAGTGATGCTTCGGGCAAAGGGTTGGGATGTGTTCTCATGCAACATGGGAAAGTCATAGCCTATGCCTCAAGACAACTCAAAGAATATGAGAGGAATTATCCTACTCATGACCTAGAGTTAACAGCTGTTGTCTTCGCACTTAAAATTTGGAGGCATTACTTGTATGAGGAGAAGTGGAGATCTTTATGGATCATAAAAGCCTCAAATATTTCTTCACTCAAAAGGAACTTAACATGAGACAACGACGTTGGCTTGAACTATTGAAAGATTATGATCATACCATCCAATACCATCTTAGAAAAACGAACGTGGTAGGTAGCCGACGATTGAGTAGAAAGATCATATACGCGGCACGGTCTTGCGATATTGTCAACGCAGAGCCCATTTTGTGTGACTTGCAAAGGATGGAGATAGAGTTAAAGACTCCGGGAACCCATGTGATGATGGCGAACATACGAGTAGAACCGACTTTAATCGATAAAGTTAAAGCTGGTCAAGCTACAGACCTGGAACTGATGCGTATGAGGAAGAAAGTGCAAGAAGATGCTATGCCAGAAGCAAGAATCGATGAAGAAGGAATACTTCGAGTCAACTCCAGACTTTGTGTTCCTAACGACCCTGATTTAAACTATAAAATCATGATGGAGGCGCACAACACACCGTTTACAATCCATCCTGGGAGTACCAAAATGTATCGTGATCTTCGTCATACATTTTGGTGAAGCAATATGAAGAGAGAGATAGCTCTGTTTATCTCAAGGTGTCTAACTTGTCAACGAGTCAAGGCAGAGCATCAAGTACCAAAAGGTCCATTGCAACCACTTGAAATTCTAGAATGGAAGTGGGAGCACATTACCATGGATTTTGTTACTGGTCTTCCCAAGATTTCTCAAGGCGTATATGCGATTTGGGTCATTGTTGATAGATTGACCAAGTCTGCTCATTTCTTACCGATACGAGAAACTTATATACTTGAACGTCTTGGTCGTATGTACATAAACGAGATTGTAAGATTTCATGGTATGCCAGTATCCATAGTTTCTGATCGAGACCTAAGATTCATTTCAAGATTTTGGGTTAGTTTGCAAAAAAGCTATGGGCACGAATTTACGATTTAGCTCGGTATATCATCCTCGCATTTTACGGCATACTTGGAGAGGACGATTCAAACTCTTGAAGATCTATTAAGACTCTGTGTCCTTGACTTCAAGGGAAGTTGGGACAAGTTCTTACCATTGGTGGAGTTTTCCTATAACAAAACTATCGTTAGTATTGGCATGGCTCCATTCGAGCGTTGTATGAAAGAAAGTGTCGCTTCCAAAGATCTTTGGGATGAGGTGGGTGAAGCAACGTTGTTGGGACCGAGTTGGTACGTATGACTACGGAAAAGATTCAAACGATCCGATAACATATAAAAACATCACAAGATCGACAAAAGAGTTATGATGATCTTCATCGAAAAGGGACGTGGAATTCGATATAGGAGATCATGTGTTGTTACGTGTTGCTCCATGGAAAGGAGTTACGAGATTTGGAAAGGGAGGAAAGCTCAATCCTCGATTCATCGGCCCATTTTTAATCCTCGATCGAGTAGGAACTGTAGCCTATAGACTCACTTTACCGCCAAGTATGTCTCGTGTTCATAACGTTTTTCATATATCCATGTTACGTAAATATGTGGAAGACCCGAACCACATTATTGAGTTAGAACCGGACGAAATAGCGGAAGATTTGACGTATGAAGAGGTTCCTGTTCAAATCTTGGATAAAAAGGAACATATTCTACGCTCCAAGGTTATACCTCAAGTCAAAGTTTTGTGGAGAAACCACGATGTTGAGGAAATGACCTAGGAGTTAGAATCTGAAATGAAATCAAGGTATCCTTACCTCTTTGACATACCTGGTACATATCCTAATTTCGAGGGCGAAATTTCATAAGAAGGGGATGTTGTAAGACCCCAACTTTTATAAATAAAGATGAATTTTCTATAAATATCATTTTTGAATATTATGGAGTAAATTTGATATAATGTTATAGTTGTGGGTAATATTTATAAATTTTTCAATGTACGTAAGTTGTTATATAATATTCGATTGGTCGGGGAATATTCGTTTTAACAGGGAATATTCGCATAACTAAGACAATCATTGGTGGACCCTACAATGTAATTATTTTGATTGAGAAAATGACAAAAATACTTTATGAAAATAACTATGGAAGTTTTTACCATTAACCTTTGAAACAACACCCGTTGTTAAAAGTACAAGAATACGCTGCGTGGTTGAATAGTAGCACACAATATTGATTATTGATGTTTACTTGAGAAGTCACTTAGTTTTGTTCAATTATTGCAAATGAAGAATTGCCGACAAGATCTCACGTTATTTGATTCAATTATTGTCAATATTTATATATTATTAAATCAATAATTGAGATGATAAGGTTATTAATATTATTATTTGCAATATTAACGATGTCTAGAAGTTCTGTCAATGAGAGGTTTGGTCACCTAATTGCACGCCAATAGAGAGAAATCCTAATTGGAAAGCCCCCTCTTTCCTGGGAACGACTTGGTCGATTAATATTGTAAATTATAATAATGGTGATAAAGTCTTTTTTATTAGTATTATTAATGTAATAAAACAGAAAAACTTTTTATATAAAACATAATACTTTTTATAAAGTTTTGTTTTATTTGATTATAAATAGAATATATAATATTTTAGTATGAATAGTATTTTGAATAGTAAAATCTTTTTATATAAAATAGAATACTTTTATAAAGTTATTTGTTTTATTAGATAATAATTAGAATATATTATATTTTATTATGCATAGTATTGCATATAAATGATCGCATAGTATTTTTGCATAGTAAAATCTTTTTATATATAAAACAAAATACTTTTATAAAGTTATTCGTTTTATTAGATTATAAATAGAATATATTATATTTTATTTAAAAGATTTTGTTTTAAATCTGGACCGTCTGCTTAAAATAATCAATCTGACCGCTCATGAATTAGTTACTATGCAATCCATTCTTCTATAAATAAAGCCCATTCCTTCATTATTTCTTACTTAATTCACTAAAATCTAGAGAGAGAAACTATAGAGGAAAGAAGAAAAGTGTTCTCGCTACTTCACTACTTCTATATCCAAGATCTTATTCTTTCTAAGGTAAGGGTATTATTTCTTTCGATTCATGAAGAGAGTCTGTTATTCCATTCTTTATTATTCTCGTTGAATAACTCAGATACGCTGCCACCCCCTATACTTGGTGAAATTCTTTTGTTATTCCATTCTTTATCATTATGTTGAATAACTGCTCATGCCAAGTCTGCATGCGTGGTGATTTCTTATTATTCGTTTTTTATCATTCTATTGGAACATCCTGTCTGTGTTTTACGCATGACTTCGGTTCCGCTTCTTTATTATTCTGTTGGAATATCCCGCATCTGCGTTTACGCATGACTTGGTTCCATTATTTATCATTCTCGTTGGAACATCCCGTGCGTGCGTATGCTTACGCACGACCGGTTCCGTTATTCATTATTCTCGCTGAATAACCTTGTCTGCATGCGGCTCTATCGCATGCCTCGGTGATTTTTTTTTTGTTATTCCATACTTTATTATACTCAGTTGGTTAAAGTTTTGACTTCTATTCTCTATGAAATTAGTGGAATATCCTTGATATTTGCGCTTCATCCAGTATCTTTTCATGGAAATATTCTTCTGAGCATTCTTGAATTTTACTCCACAAAGCAGTATCATGTTGACAATTTGGACGTTATCGGTTCCTGGATAAATTAATTCTTGAACTTGTTTTATTGAATTCTTATATCATTGTCATCATCCTCATGTTTATATTATGTTGAAAGTCATCTGTGGCCTGTAGTGCATAGATTGGCTTGGTATGATTTTGATCAGGGATTATTTGGTGTAATCATGACCGTAATGTTACAAATGATGTGGAAAAAGTCCTCATTGGCCCGTAGTGCATTGATGGACAGTTGTTGGCATGATCATGACCATTAATGAATACACGAATATCCTCGCCCGTAGTGCATGGATAATTTGTGGTCGTGATACTAAAGAATATCCTCGGCCAGAAGTAAGTGGGTGATTCAATGATGTGGATTATTTATTGTCGAGTCTCAAATGATAAAAGTGATGAAAAACCTTTTAAATCATAAAAGATAGTAGATTTTATTTTCTACTTGACTCTTTTAATGGATTGCTTGTTCTACCGCAGCTTAAACTTGATGTTTGTTATATTGTATCGCTTTAACACTATCAAGACTAAGGATAATTTATTCTGCTTTATTTTAGTCATAATATTTCTTACTGGGCTAGTTGAGCTCACCCTTTCTTTCACTGTTCTCTTCAGGAAATGAGAACGTAGCAAGGACTAGTTGGGGAACGAAGTGACGGTCCGGAGGATAACATTAGTAGTTCTCACTATTCTGTGAAATAGTGTGTTAAAAAATGTATTGAGGACTTATTTTGAGTTTTAATGCTGTCTAGAAGACAATGTTTGTATTAAAACTCACAGCTCATGTTGTATATTTAAGATTGTATTTGAATTTTGCACCATATATTTGGCGACTCAAGATGGGTGATGTATACATATTTTGGGGCGTCACACGAATGGTTGCTGGATGTTAAAACACGAAGGTTGGTGGTACTATCCCACAATGGAGAGATAGAGGTCCAAAGGTGGGGACGCGAAGCCAAACAATATTATTCCACAGTGGCTAGAGAGGCAAAAATATGTGGACCGTGTGTGTAATCGGTTTTGACGAGAACGTCAGAAATTTTAGTGGGGGAGTTTGTAACACCTCAGTCACACATCAAATGATATGAAAAAAATTTATTTGTATAAGGAATTATGTTACTAACAATAGAACATTTAAGTCATGACCTTTTGGGTGAATATGTGGTGGACTAAGATGACCCTATAAGATACTATTGGGTCAGTGGTTTAAGGCCATGTTTGGATGAATTTGATTCGATTCGAACTTGAAACTTGACCCAAAATTTGTTCTTAATTTGAGATTTGGCCTCAATTGTTTCACATATATTTATTTATAATAATTTTTGTAATTCACAAACTTATAAGTACTTCTCAAATTTTTAAATCAAATGCATTATATACTTTTTTTAAAACTATTGTTATTGTTGTTATTGCAAGTAAATGACATATTGTAATTGACTTCATTTGAAATTAACCAAAATATTATTATTATTATTATAAATATTGACATTCAAATATATAATATATAAAACTTATCTGATAAGTTGTTTCTTGGTTTATCCGTACTTTGTATGAGTTTGAAAATCCAATAATTTTTTGAATTTTTGGTTAATTAATATGCAATGTTATAAATTAATATGCAAGACAATTAAAAATTCAATCACACAATGCACATAGATTTGTCTGGTTCACAATATACACCCAGGTATGTTGATACGTTCAGTCTCAAACTCCTCTCAAGTACTTGAGATCTTATCACTCTCAGTAATAAATATTCATTTAACAGACGGAGAAATCTTTACAAAATTTTATAGACAAACTTCCAACTATACACAACTAACTATATTAGATATCAAGCTCCCAGACCCCTCCTCAAGTTTAGTTGTGCTTCTCTTTTGAGTTCAATTATATTCTATGATCTGGTCTTGAAACGACAACATCTTCCACACCTCTCAAGTACACTAAAAATCCAACTCTCAGCTGACCTCTCTAAGATTCTAGTTTTGGTCAAAGAATTACTCGTCTTTCTCACATGTACATAAAATAAATTAACTCTATCCTTTTTTTCCTTTTACAAAGTGTTTGACAAAATTTTGCTTCTAAAATAAGTAGATACTATTTAGTACAGATATAAAAGTTTAAATAACTTTTATATTTAAGGCTTCTCAAATTAGTAGATAGCAATTAAGAGTAGATATGTTTATAAAAGTTCAAAGACTTTCATATTTGAATAAATATGTTTCCTTGTAAGCATATATGTAAATTCATGCACTGTTATAAAAGTTATAATATTTTATGCGAAACGTGCTTCTTGAATAAGCAAATATATAACTTGTGTTCATATTTATAAGGATTGAATTTTCTTTATAAAATAAAGAGTGTGTTTATATGGGAAACAGATTTATCTTTAATTTCAGGTATAAAAGTTTAATTAACTTTTATAATTATACTTCTTGTTAAGCAAATAAATTCACATACTTTTGTAATATAAAAATTTAAATAATTTTTGTATTATGCAACAAGTATTTTATGAATAAACAAATAATTGTTCAAATATTTGCAATGACAAATATCAAGTATAATAAATTAAACAATTTAAGGAATACTTGATATACCAAATAAATTTGTTAGACTACAAAATATATATAATAATATATTTTATCTATACTGTGAATATTAAATAAGGTCACTCAGAACTTCAAACACCGTTCAAATGATATTCTTGTTTAAAGAATATCTCTAAATATCGGTATTTAAAATTGACCGAATTAAAGTTTCACTGTTAATTTGTATAAATATTTTCGATAGATCACTTAGAACTTCAAGCACCGTTCGAATGATATTCTTGTTTAAAGAATATCTCCAAATATCAATATTTAAACTGATCTACTTTACGATATTTATATAAATATATTATATCAATAAATAGTCACTAGAACTTTAAGCACCCTTTGAATAATATTCTTATTTAAGAAATATCATCTAATTATAGTATCTAAACCTGCTATTTTATTGATATGAATAGATGAAACATATATATATATATATATATATATATATATATATATATATATATATATAAATGTGTATAACAATTTATATATGTATATCTATAATTATAAAGCATGTATGAGATAATGTAAATAACTTATTTCAATGACTTATCTCAAAATGCTTTGACCATTTTCTCTTTTTTAAAAGATCAGAACTTTGAGTAGAAGAGATAAAACTTTTTAGAGACAGAGTATGTAGCAAGGAGAGTATAAGTTTTTATTATTCTTTTGAAATTGGCAAGTTTAGAACTAAAGAAGCTTTCCTATTTATTAGGACTGAGCAAAAACGGATAAAATCAAATAACCGAACACAACCGAATTTTTTTAACCGAATTATTTTGATTTTTCAGTATTTTTTTCTAATTTCGGTTATATCCTATTTATTGCTCGGTATTTGGTTTTGGGTTCGATTTTAAAAAATAAATTATTCGGGTATCCGAATTACCGAACGCATATATATAATTGTGTTCATCCTTCCCCACACGTGCAATTGTCTCATGATCTCCTCTCTCGTGTGCCATTTCAGACTTTTCAATCCTATTTCCATACTAATATAGAGAGAGACTATCACTATATAGAGAGATAAATTAGATAATCAGATAACTATCAAAAGAGACCGTACCCACTACCCACCATCTCCTTCCGCCTCTTTCTTCCTCCCTCTTCCAACTCTCGGCCCACCATCTCTCCTTTCGTCTCCTCTTTCCTCCCTCTTCCAACTTTCTGTATTTGTTTGAACCCTATCGAAACTCCCTTTTTGATCTATGCTTTTACAAAGTCTGGGTTGCTAGATTTGTTGTTCTTGTGTGATTAGTAGAGGGTAATTGTGTACTTGATAAAGGAGTTATGATCTGAGGGGTGATTGTATTTTGGTTGGGGGTTACGGATCTTGATGGTTATGTGTTGGTGTTAGTTTTGGAAGGAGGTTTCTCCTGATCTGAGTTTCTTTTTCAGATCTTTTGTGGAGCTTGCCTAAATCTGGGTTTGGCTCTACTCATCTCCGGTGGTTTTATGGATTCTGGATTGGTCCATGCCGATCAGGGTTCATGCTACACCTACTGCCTATCATGTTCATGCTCTGATTTGGGTTTGTTGTTTTTAATTATAATATTAAGTTTTTCATCTCAGTTCGAATTGTCGAATTGGGCACGATTTTATTGATTTTTATTCGTCTGATTTGGTGATTTTGCTTTCAATCAGTTTCAATTTTGGTTGGTTCGGTTATTAACTGAAATATCCGAATTTATAATTTGGTAATTCGGTATTTGGTAATTTGGTTATTGCCAAATTCGATTAGTATTTTGGATAATGAAATTATGAATATTTTGGTATTCGGTTACCTATTCGATTCAGTTATAACCGAATGATCAGTCCTACTATTTATAGTGGATTTTAAGCCGAAAGCAATCTTTCTATTTAGGAAATTAATTTGAAATCTATGGCTCAAATGAATTGTTTGAAAGAAAAGATGTTCGGATGAAGGACATGCGGTATTGCTCAGCCCATCAGTTACCAAATTCAAATTGACAATCAATTAGAAAGTTAACACATGGCCAAGCATTAATGTCAACACATGCATTCAATTCATTATAATTTTTAAGCCCAACGGTCAATAGACAAAGACTTTCACGTCTTGCAAAATCAATTTCTTAATTAAGCTTATGGGCCCAACTGTTAAAAAATTATAACATATATTTATGGATGTCTAGATTTATTTCTTTTATATTTAATTGTTATGATCCTTGATATTTTGAAACTCTCATGTCTCTTAAGTTTTATAACTTAAGACCTTTAAATTTTGAAACCTACAAGTATTGATGTTCGTATATCTATAAATAAGAGGATTATAAAAGAGAATTTGATTGACAAAATATATTGAGAATGTTCTCTTTCCTCTAATCATCTTTGTTCTTAATTTTAGTAATCTTTTATAATACGTTATCAACACGAATTGTTTCTCACTTTCATCTTGAAGATAATCATATTTGATTTGAAGGAGAAGGTATATATATATATATATATATATATATATATATATATATATATATATATATATAGTGAATATTTCGCTCTTAGTTTGCATCGTAAAGACTAATATTTTTGTTGTGTTCATATACATGGTTTGATTTACTACATGTACATTGTGCTTGTCTTTGTGTCTTTGTGTCTTCATTTCCTTTATTCACGTCTCTACTTATTTATGGCTGCTACGTTGATACAAAACATACTGCATGCCAAATAATAACATCTGTCGCAAGTTAATATTTTAACAGTTATTTCTCATGTGTCTGCATTTGCGCACTAGTGGTATAAAATTGGTTGTCATTTTCTACGTCTTTATATTTATTATTACAATACTGTTTCACTATGATTGCATTACATATTGCTGTTCAAAACAAAAATTATATATTACATATATATATATATATATATATATATATATAACACATATATTGCTCTCTCATTTTCGTTATTCATCATCATTCTTTATATTGTATGACTAAATATATATTGTATGCTTATATAATTTTTATAACTAAATATTCATGCATATGTGGATAGTTATAATAAACTAAATTTCTAATAATTTTTGATATTTTTTGTATGAAGTTACAATGACAAATCTTGCCAAACTTGAGTTCGTAGAACTTGATATTACGGGTAAGAATTATTTGTCATGGATCCTTGATGCCGAAGTTCATCTTGATGCCATGGGTCTTGGAGACACCATTAAAGATGGTATGAAACACCTAGTCAAAATAAGGCAAATGCCATGATATTCTTACGCCATCATCTCCATGAGGAGTTGAAGTTAGTGTATCTCACAATAACATATCCTTTTATTCTTTGGAAAAATTTAAAAAAAAGATATGACCATCAAAAGACAGTTATTCTACCAAAAGCTCGTTATGATTAAATACATTTACGACTGCCGGATTTTAACTCAGTAAGTGAATATAATTCTGTAATGTTTAAAATCAGTTCTAAATTAAAATTATGTGGAGATAATATCACTGATGGAGATAAGTTAGAAAAAACATTTTCTACTTTTCATGCCTCAAATGTGCTCCTGCAGCAACAAAATAGAGAACGAGGTTTTAAGAAATACTCTGAACTGATTTCATGTCTACTTGTGGCTGAACAAAATAATGAGCTTTTAATGAAAAATTATGAATTACGACCGACTGGTTCAACTCCATTCCCTGAAGTGAATGTTACAAGATATAATAATAATTATGGTCATGGTCATGGTCATGGTCGTAATAGAGGTCGTGACCATAGGACAGGACGGTTTAATTACTGCAACTATGATGGTCATAATTTGTCAAATTCTAACAAACCTTCAAAGAATGAGGAAAAATAAGAAAGGGGGAAGAATATAAATAACAGAGATACCAAGAAGGAAGAAAATATATGTTATCGGTGTGGAATGAAAGGACATTAGTCTCGTACCTGTCGTACAACCAAACATCTTGTTAATTTATATCACTCCTCATTGAAAGGAAAAAAGAAGAACATAGAAATAAATTTTTCTCACCCACATCAATATAATGATGATATTTATTTTGATCCTTTGGATATGACACACCTTGATGTTGCAAATTTCTTTGAGCAAAATAATGAGCAAGTTAATATTTCTTGTAATAAAAATAATTAGTTCAGAATTATGTTAGTCCTTTTAAGTGTGTTTATTTTATGCTAATGTATTTTCTTTTCTTCCTTTCATGTTTGCTTATTTAATGTATTTTTGTTTTCTTTGTTTACTGAAGAATTGTGTTATTAAATATATATAATATTATGTCTTATTATGAACTTATTATATATTTATTAATTTTTATGAAGAAAATATGGATTTGCGTCATGTTATAAATAAGCTTAATATTAGTGGTAGAGATATATGTGATGCCCCCAAAATTAGGTATACATCACTCATCTTGGGTCGCCAGATACATGGTACAGAATTCAAATACAACTTACTAATACAACTGCCGGTATACAATACGACAAAACATAAACCGTGAGTTTGAATACAAATATTATCTACTAGAGATTATACAAACTCAAAAGGAGTCCTCATTACAATTATTATCAAACTATTTCACGTAGAATAGTGAGGATTACTAATGCTATCCTTCCTGACCATCACTCCGCTCCCCGACTCGTCCCAATATATATTCTCATTTCCTCAAGAGAAATAAGTGAAAGAAAGGGTGAGCTCAACTAGCCCAAGAAGAAATATTATGACTAAGATAATGCGAATAAATTATCATTAGTCTCCAACAATGTTAAACCGATAAAATATAATAGATATCAAGTTTAACTGCAATGAACAAGCAATCCATTAAAAGAGTCAAGTAGAAAATAAAATCTACTATCTTTTATGATTAAAAAGGTTTTTTATCACTGTTATCGCTGAGACTCAACTTAATAAATATTCCACATCATCGAATCACCCCTGCACTATGGCCAAGGATATTCTTTAGTATCACGACCACAATTATCCATGCACTACGGGCCAAGAATATTTGTGTATTCATTAATGGTCATGAGTCTCCTCTTGAGTTCTTGAAAACTCTTCTCACATTCCTCGCTCCAACCGAACTTTGTATCTTTCCGAGTCAGCTGAGTTAGTGGAGTAGCGATTCAAGAAAACCCTTCTACAAATCTCCGATAATAACCAAATTAAAGCGAGAAAGCTACGTCTTCGATCATCGATTTAGGTTGCTCCCACTTTGAATAGCTTCAATCTTTCTTTGGGTCAATGATATTCCATGACTTGATACCACGTGCCCAAGAATGCTACTTCCTCGCCGTAACTCGCATTTCTTTAACTTAGCATAAAGCTTATATTCACGAAGCTTTTGGAGTATCGACCTCAAGTGTTGCTCATGATCTTCACGGCTTTTGGAATATATGAGGATGTCATCAATAAAGACGACCACAAAGTGATCCAAATATTCCTCAATACTCGGGTTCATCATATCCATGAAGGCAAATTGGAGCATTAGTCAATCCAAAGGACATGACTACATCTAATTCATAATGCCCGTCATTAGGAGTTCGGAAGCCGCCTTTGGAATGTCATCTGCTTCTAATCTTCAATTGGTGATATCTGGAATTAAGATCAATCTTTGAAAAGAATTTATCTCCTTGCAACTGGTCAAACAGGTCATCAATACGTGGCAATGGGTACCCATTTTTGATGGTGACATGATTCAACTCCCGATAATCAATACAAAGTCGCATACTTCCATCTTTCTTCTTCACGAATAGAACATGAGCACCCCAAGGAAAAGTACTAGGATGAATAAAGCCAATGTCTAACAATTTCTGCAGTTGAGTTTTTAACTCCCGAAGTTCAATAGGAGCCATTCGATATGGGGATTTAGAAATGGGTTTTGTACCGGGTTCAAGGTCGATACAAAATTCAATTTCACGCTCTGGGGTAGGCCAGAAAGTTCTTCAGGGAATACGTTAGGAAATTCATTAAAAATAGAAATATTATTCAAAACCCATTTATTTTTGTTTAGATCCGTGACATGAGCTAAGAAAGCTTGACATCCGCTTTTCAATAAACGAATAGCTTTATGGCTTGAGATGATGAAGATTGATTTTAATGGTTTGGTTGCTTGAATTCAGATAATAGGTCGATTAGGAATATGAAAGCTAACAACCTTACGAAAACAATCAATTTTGCATGATGAGTAGTTAACCAATCAATCCTTGAATTACATCAAATGCAAGAATTTTTAATTCAATAAGATCGACAATAATGTGTGGGTACCAACTTGAACCAAACAAGACTTATAAACCGTGGATGTAATGAAGGTTTCTCCCAACAGAGTTTCCACAGATAAGTCAAAGTCTAATTTCTCCTGAGTCAAATTTAATCGTTGAGCGCAAAGTAGGAGAAATAAAAGAATGGGTAGATCCGACATCAAATAAAGTGTAGACTTCATTTAGAGTTTATGATAAGCTTACCCGTGATGACCTCATTCGGGTTCCTTGCTTTTTACGGGAGGTCACAACAACGCTTCTCCTCAGACTACCGGCTTTGACTTTTTCGGGACGACACTTTGGTGCCTCCTCTCCTAGTCGAATTTGTCTTCTATGAATGACAAAATCGGCTAAGTGACCTTCTCTTCCATAATTATAACATGCTTTTGACTCAGATCAACATAATTTGGACCCGATGTGTCCCTCCCTCCGCATTTGAAGCATATGATAGGTGGTCTTTCTCCTTCCTTAACAACGGGTCTTTGTCTTCGACGCCTTTCCATCATTGTTGAATCTACTCTTCTTGAAATGTCCATTCTTATTCTTTTGGCCCGATTACCACCGAAGTGGTTACCATTTCGCCCGTTGATTCCTCCACGCTTGTTGTCACCGCTCAATGATTGCTTTCACCGGGTATTATCATTTTGCTTACCGCTTCTTTTTGGTTGTGTTGACTCGTTATCGCTATTCCACTAATCGAGCCTTATTTACAACATCCTAATACAAACACGCTTTATGAGAAATAAGATGTTGATGTATCTCCGACTTCAAACCTCTTAAAAACATTCACGCTATTCTCTTTCATTATCCACCAAGTGGGATGCAAACCGGGATAACTCCGCAAATTTTGCCTCAGATTCTGCTAAACGGTCATATTGTTTTGCTCCAATTTGATAAACTCCACCTCCTTCATGTGACGAATACTTTCGGAAAGTATTTGTCGTTGAATGCCTCTTGAACTTCTCCCAAGACATCTTCAAGATCTGGCAAAGTTGAGTACGCTTTTACCGATTTCCATCGAAGAATCCGCCTCTCCACGCAACATAAAGATGGCAAAGGAACCTTTTGCTCTCTCTGAAAGATCCCAAGACATCAAATATCTTGGTGATCTGCTTTATCCATGCTTCCTCCAAAAGTGGTTTTGGCTTTCTCCTTAAACTCCGGTGGTCCCAGCTCTTGAATCGCTTAAGCGGTGACCTTGCCTCGAGTGTTTCCAAGTGTTTCCACATACATTTTAGACAGAGCCGCTTTTATTCATTGTTGCATGAATCGCATAAAGCCTCCGAACAATCCATCATTCATCATTTGGTCGGTGTTGTTGTTTGCATGAGATTTGTCGCTTCGCCTTGCGATGCATTCTCCTCGATTATTGATATGTGGAGACTCAACGGTCTCTTGTGCTCCATTGCTATTCTCAACATTTTCGGATGTCATTTTCAGACATCGCCACAAAACAAAGGTTAATTGACATGTAACATAATATCTCTAAACTCTGACCAACCAATTTAAATACAAAATAAATTTAAGTAGTTCATACTAGCGAAGGAATTCTCCGCCTCTCCCTCCTAGTTCTAGTCTCACATCTTAGCTGTGGATCATATCCCTAAGTATTGATACTAATCGCGACGCCCCAAAATTAGGTATACATCACACATCTTGGGTCGCCGATACATACGTGATGTAATTCAAATACAACTTACTAATACAACTGTGGGTACAATACGACAAACATAAACCGTGAGTTTGAATACAAATATTATCTACTGGAGATTATACAAACTCAAAAGGAGTCCTCATTACAATTATTATCACACTATTTTTCACAGAATAGTGAGGACTACTAATTCTATCCTCTGGACCATCACTCCGCTCCCCAGACTCGTCCCAAATATATTCTCATTTCACAGAAGAAACAAAGAAAAGAAAGGGTGAGCTCAACTAGCCCAAGAAGAAATATTATGACTAAGATAATGCGTAATAAATTATCATTAGTCTCCAACAATGTTAAACTGATAAAATATAATAGATATCAAGTTAATTGCAGCGGAACAAGCAATCCATTAAAAGAGTCAAGTAGAAAATAAAATCTACTATCTTTTATGAATAAAAAGGTTTTTCATCACTGTTATCGCTGAGACTCGGCTTAATAAATATTCCACATCATTGAATCACCCCTGCACTACGGCCAAGGATATTCTTTAGTATCACGACCACAATTATCCATGCACTACGGGCCAAGAATATTTGTGTATTCATTAATGGTCATGATCATGCCAACAATCGTCCATCAATGCACTTCGGCCAATGAGAACTTTTACCACATCATTTGTAACATTACGGTCATGATTACAATCAATAATCCTCGTCATAATCATACCAAGTCCATCTATGCACTTTCATGAAGCCACATACGACTTTCAACAAAATATAAACATGAGGATGATGACAATGATATAAGAATTCAATAAAAACAAGTTCAAGAATTATTTTATCTAGGAATTATTAACGTCCAAATTGTCAACATGATACTGTTTTGTAGAGTAAATTTCAAGAATGATCAGAAGAATATTTTCATGAAAAGATACTGGATGAAGCGCAAATATTAAGGATATTCTACTAATTTCATGGAGTATAGAAGTCAAAACTTTAACCAACCGAGTATAATAAAGAATGGAATAACAAAAGAAATCACCATGCATACTAGATTTTAGCATGTATGCAAAGTTATTCCAATGAATAATAATAATCTAAACGGTGTCAGCAAAATTTGCAAAGCGGGATGTTCCAACAGAATAATAAAGATGGAACCAGTCCTGTAAAACACACGCATGTGATGTTCCAATGAGAATAATAATAAGATTTTAACCAGTCGGTGTAAAACACACGCACAAGATGTTCTAATGTAATAATAAAGAATGTCACCAAGTATAGGGTAGATCACAGATATACGAGTTATTCCAATGTAATAATAAGAAATGGAATAACAACAGTTTCTCTTCATGAATAAGAAAGAATAACACCCCTTACGAGTACAACAAATAATATTCCCTACCTTAAGAAGAAGAGTCTTCGATATATAAGTAAAGAAGTAGCGGTAATACTTTCTTCTTTCTTTCTATAGTTTATCTCTCTGAGTTTTAGTGAATTCGTAAGAAAATAATGAATGAATGAGCTTCTATTTATAGAAAAATGGGATGCATAAGAATTAACTCATGAATGACTAATTAGATTGATTTACTTTAATCGATTTATCCATATTTAAAGCAAAATCTTTTAAATAAAATATAATATATTCTATTTATAATCTAATAAAACGAATAACTTTATAAAAGATTTTACTATGCAAATAATATATGGAACACTATGCAACACTATGCATAATAGAATATAATATATTCTATTTATAGAATAACTTTATAAAAGTATTCATTTTTTATATAAAAGATTTTCAGATTATTACATTAATAATACCAACAAAACCGAAAGTGACTTATTACTTAAGCATCAATAATTAATCTTTGTGTGCTACTACGCGACCAATGCCAGATTCTCGTACTTTTTTTAATACCGTGTTTCAACAGCTTAACAGTAAAACTTTCACCGTTATTTTCATAAAAAGTATTTTTGTCGCTTTCTCAATCCGATAATAATTTCGCTAGGGTCCACCAATGATTGTGCTTGGTTGTATTTAATATTCCCCGTTAAAATGAATATTCCCTCACCAATCGAATATTATATAAAAACTTGCGTACTTTGCAAAATTTATAAATATTACCCACAACTATTATATCAATTTTACTCCATAATATTCAAAAATAATATTTAAAGAAAATTCATCTTTATTCAAACAATTGGGGTTTTACAATCTCCCTTCTTATGAAATTTCGCCCTAAAATTGTGGTAAGTGCGTTACTAGTATGTCGAAGAGGTAAGGATACCTTGATTTCATTTCGATTCTAACTCCCAAGTCATTTCCTCAACATCGTGGTTTCTCCACAAAACTTTGGCTCGAGGTATAACTTAGTGCGTAGAATATGTTCCTTCTTATCCAAGATTTGAATATGAACCTCTTAATACGCCAAATCTTCCGCTATTTCGTCCGGCCCAACTTAATTATGTGGTTCGGTCTTCCACATATTTACGTAACATGGATATGTGAAAACGTTATGAACACGAGACATACTTGGCGGTAAAAGCGAGTCTATAGGCCACGCTCCTACTCGATCAAGGATTAAAATGGGCCGATGAATCGAGGATTGAGCTTTCCTCTCTTTCCAAATCTCGTAACTCCTTTCCATGGAGCAACACGTAACAACACATGATCTCCTATATCGAATTCCACATCCTTTCGATGAAGATCAGCATAACTCTTTTGTCGATCTTATGAGGTTTTTATACGTTGCCGGATCGTTTGAATCTTTTTCGTAGTCATACGTACCAACTCTGGTCCCAACAACGTTGCTTCACCCACCTCATCCTAGCATACTGGAGAACGACACTTTCTTCCATACAACGCTTCGAAATGCCAATACTTGCTTGATAACTGTTGTTGTAGGAAAACTCCACCAATGGTAAGAACTTGTCCCAACTTCCCTTGAAATTAAGGACACAGAGTCTTAATAGATCTTCAAGAGTTTGAATAGTTCTCTCCGAGCACAATTTCTGATCATACAATCAAGACTATTCGTCTTGACAATGCTGGTGAATTCACATCCCAAACATTTAATGATTATTGTATGTCACTTGGGATAAATAATGAACATCATGTTGCCCATGTTTATACTTAGAATGGTCTTGATGAATCATTTATTAAATACCTCAAGTTAATTGCAAGACCATTGCTCATGAGAACAAAACTTTCTGTCTTTGTTTAGGGGCACGCTATTTTACATGCAACATCACTTACTCGCATTAGGCCAACATCATATCATAAATTCTCCCCATTACAATTGGTTTTTTGGTCATGAGCAAAATATTTCCCATCTAAGAATATTTGGTTGTGTGGTATATGTTCCAATTTATCCTCCACAACGTGCAAAGATGGGTCCTCAAAGAAGGCTGAGAATATATATTGGGTTTGAGTCCCCATCGATAATTAAATATCTTGAACCCTTAATAAGTGGGCACGATTTGTCGTTTGTCATTTTGATGAGACTATGTTCCCAGCATTAGGGGGAGAAATTAAACAGCTGGATAAAGATATAACTTGGAATGCATTGTCATTATTGAATTTTGATCCTCGTACAAAATAATATGAACAAGAAGTTCAAAAGAAACTTCGTTTGCAAGATATAGAAAATTAGTTACCGAATGCATTCACTAAATCAAAAGGAATAACCAATTCTCATATACCAGCTGTAAATGCTCCAGCTCGGATTGAAGTCTCAATAGGACAATCCGCAAAAATTGTAGCAAATAAGTCTAAGGCACGCCAGAAGCGTGATAGACCAATCGGTTCGAAAGACAAAAATCCTCAGAAAAGAGAAGAGTTAAATAAACAAGTTGGAATTATTGATGAGGAAAATATCCATGAGGATATAGACATAACTAATCATGAAACCCCAGAAGAGGTTCAGATACCTGAAAATAATAAAAATGATGAGATCTCAATAAGTTATGTCTCTACAGAGAAAAGATGGAACCGAAGTGAGATAGTTATTGACAACAATTTTTCATATAATATATCGCTTGATATCATTAATGAAAACGAGGATTCTGAGCCTAATTCTATCGAAGAATGTAAACGTAGAAATGATTGGCCATAATGGAAAGAAGCAATCCATGCATAATTGAATTCACTCTCAAAACGTGAAGTTTTTGGATCTGTAGTCCAAACACCCGAAGAAGTAAAGTCAGTTAGATACAAATGGGTCTTTGTTCGAAAAAGAAATGAGAAAAATGAAATCGTAAGATATAAGACACGACATGTGGCACAAGGGTTTTCACAAAGACCTGACATTGATTACAATAAAACATATTCTCCTATGGTAAATGCAATTACATTATGGTGTCTTATTAGCCTGACAACTCATGAAAAACTAGATATGTGTCTAATGGTTGTTGTTACAACCTATTTATATGGGTCAATTGATAATGATGTTTATATGAAAATCTCTGAAGGATTTAAAATGCCTGAAGCATATAATTCAAATCCCAGGGAAGTTTACTCAATTAAGTTGCAAAGGTCCATATATGGGTTAAAGCAATCAGGACGGATGTGGTATAACCGTCTTAGTGAATATTTATTAAAGAAAAGGTATAATAATAACCTTATATACATTTGTTTTTATAAAGACGTCAGAATATGGTTTTGCTATTATTATTGTGTATGTTGATAATTTAAATATTATTGGAACTCATGGAGAGATTCCAAAGATAATGAATTATTTAAAGAAAGAATTTGAAATGAAAGATATGGGAAAAATAAAAGTTTGTCTCGGCCTGCAGATCCAGCATTTAGCAGATGAAATTCTTATTCATTAGTCAACTTACACATAGAATGTGACGCCCCCAAAATAGGTATACATCACCCATTCTAAGTCGCCAAATATATGGTACAAAATTCAAATACAACTTAATTATACAACTGTCGTGTAAAATACGACAAAATATAAGCTGAGAGTTTTAATACAAATATTATCTTCTAGACAGTACTCAAACTCAAATGGAGTCCTTATTATATTTATTATCACACTATTTCACTGAATAGTGAGGACTACTAATGCAAACATCTAGACCATCACTCCGTTCCTCGACTAGTCACAACTATATTTTCATTTCCTGAAGAGAACAATGAAAATAAAGGGTGAGCTCAACTAGCCCAGTAAGAAATATTATGACTAAGATAATGCATAATAAATTATCGTTAGCCTTCAACAAGCAATCCATTAATGTTTACTATCAAGTTTAACTGCAGTGGAACAAGCAATCCATTAGAAGAGCCAAGTAGAGCATGATATCTACTATCTTCTATGATTTAAAAAGTTGTTTATCAACTTTATCGCTGAGACTCAGCTTAATAAATAAATCATATCATCGAATCATCCCTGCACTACGGGCCAAGGTAATTTATGTAATCATCAATGGTCATGATCATACCAACAACTGTCCATCAATGCACTACGGGCCAATGAGGACTTTTACCACATCATTTGTAACATTATGGTTATGATTATATTGAATAATTCATGGTTATAATCATACCAATCAATAGTACATCTATGCACGTAAGCCACAGATGACTTCTATCACAATATAAGTATGAGGATGATGACAATGATATAAGAATTCAATTAAAAGAAAACAAATGATAAATTTTTAAAGATTTATAACTTAATTTATTCAGAATTCAATAATGTCCAAATTATCAACATGATACTCTTTATGGAGTAAAATTCAAGAATAATATTATATCAAAAATGATTTGGACAGTAAAAAAATCAATTTTTGTCATGAATAATTCTCCGGGTAAATAGTACCCGAGTGAATAGTACTCTGTGAATAGTACTTTAGAAATAGTACTCCGTGAATAGTACTCGTGAATAGTACTCATGAATAGTACTTTGTGAATAGTACCCGTGAATAGTACTTTATGAATAGTACCCCGTGAATAATATCCCGTGAATAGTACCGTAAAAATGAATACTACTCATGAACAGTACTCCGACATGAAAAGCTTAAAATTTAACAAGAATGTACAAAAAATATCCTTGTGAAGCGATACTAGATGAAGCGCAAATTTTAAAGATATTCTACTAATTTCACGGAGTATAAAAGCAATACTTTAACAAAATGATGGTATAATCAGGAATACGAGACAAAATAATATTACTCACATACTACAGAGTATAGAAGAAAATATTATTTCTTATGAATACTGAACAAAAATAATATCTCTTACCTCAGAAGAAGACTGGATACTAGAATAGTGAGGTAGCAGACTTCTCTTCCACTTTCTCTCTAAAGCTTCTGTCTCTATAGTTTCTCTTTCTATAAATGCTCTTGTAAGTCTTAGTGAATTGGTGAGAATGAAAGAAGAATGAGCTTCTATTTATAGGAAAACATAGTTTCGATAATTGCACATTTTGGGACTCGAAATATTACAGTATAATACCTTCATCTTTTCCTTCATTTTTAATTTAGTCTTGCAAGTATTATCAAACTTGCACCACCTCCCCTAATAATACATCTTGTGAATCAATAGTACAATCATGTGAATCAATAGTACAATCATGTGAAAAAAATAATTACAGTATAGTACCTTCATCTATATCTCCATTTTTAATTTAGTCATGCAAGTATTATCAATCTTGCACCACCTCCCCTAATAGTACATGCATGTGAATCAATAGTACACGCATGTGAACAAATAGTTATAAGCATGTGAATTAATAGCAATTAATTGCTCATTTATCCGATCAATTACCCGATTGGTCAATATAACCTCCAGACATCAATTATTATCGAAATAAATGTTGATTTCCAATAACACTAATAATCCCAACACAATGGAACTATCAATTTTATCTTTAATCAACACGAACTTATTCATCATTAATCTTATAACTCACAATATTTAACAACCAGACCATTCCCAAGAAAGAGGGGGCTTTTCGATAATAATTTTTCCCTATTGGCGCGCAATTAGGTGACCAAAACTCTCCTCGATAGAACTTTCTAGACATCGACAGTATTACAAATAATAATATGAATAACTTTGTCGTCTCAATTATTGATATAGTAATATAAAATATTATGCAAATGATACTGTGACAATAATTGAATCAAATAACGTGAAATACTATGTAGCAATTACTGTAACAATAATTGAGTATAACTGAGTGAATTCTCACATAAGCATCAATAATCAATACCGTGTTCTACTATGCAACCACGCGTATTACTGTACTTTTACCATCGGGTATTTCAATAATTTAACGGTAAAACTTTCGCCATTATTTTTATAAAAAGATATTTCTGTCGTTTTCTAACTCCGAAGTTATTCCGTTATGGAGTCCACCAATGATGGTGTCGTCATTCAAATATTCTCCGACAAAAATAATATTTCCCGACCAAACGAATATTTCCCGACACAACGAATATTTTATAACAACTTGCTTACTTTGCAAAAATTTTAAATATCATCCTTAACTTTAAACTTTTATCAATTTAACTATTTACCAAAATAGAAAAATTGAATACTTTTATTTTATAAAATTCGGGGTCTTACAATCTCCCCTTCTTATGAAATTTCATCCCCGAAATTTACGTACTTGGTATTTCAAAGAGTTGAGAATACCTAGCTTTCAATTTAGATTCCATCTTACCTGTCATCTTAATTTCTCCATTGCTCATCTCCTGTATTTCAGATATCATTCTAGAATACAGCTTCAAAACAAGGGTTAATTGACATATCACAATTTTGTCAATTTATCAAGTAAGAAATTCAGCTTAGGTAAGTCACACACTAGCGAAGTATATTACTCATCTCTCCCCTCCTAGTTCTAGACTCAGATCTCTGTCAGCGACCATATCTTTAAGCTCTGATACCATTTATGACGCCTCCAAAATAGGTCCACACGACCCATTCTGAGTCGCCAGATATCACACTACAAAAATCAAATACAAACTTCATTTATACAACTGTTGAATTGTCGTGCAGAGTAAGAAAACACATAAGCTATGAGTTTTAATACAAATATATGTAACTCTCATGGTGTCTTGACCACAACACCTGACAATGGTACTTTACATAAAAGTACAGTCAATAACTGTTTTAGAAATTAAAATTTTTGGAAAATGCTCAAGGAAACCTTCGTACATGGGAGGCCATGCATCTAAGTTATAATAGATATCATATGACTCGAGAATTATCCTTGGTTGACCCAATAGACCCCAAAGAAAAATGAAAAGATTACTATCATGTTCTTTCCAATGGTGAGTCTTCTCTTGCCATATAAATATCTCCATGGTCTTCAATTGAGAATTATATTTCAACCAAACTCCAAGATTATATAGGTAGTGCTTTCGTAGATATAATCAAAGAAGTGATGTGCACAACCCTGCCTTATGATAACACGAAGTCGTATGTCATTAGACATCTTGTATGATAATTGGCAAAACACCCTTCCAAAGTTGGGTTCACCTCACCCTATTCGGTTCACCAAAATCAATGGTTAAATGACGTATAAAATATGACACACTTATCTAAAATTCTCAATAAAATTATTTCCATACTGTTTTAGGGAAACCTCAACATTTATCGACCACCGCTCTATTCCCCATTTACTTCCGCCGACCCAAATAAATCTTACTACCTTAATAAAATTTGGGACCCACTAGTGTAATAAGAGAATACTCTTCTTCTTTTTCTCTATAGTTTCTCTCTACTGAGTTTGAAGGAATTAAGTAAGAAATAATGAAGGAATTAGCTTCATTTATAGGAAAAGGATGAATAGAAACTAATTCATGAACTACTTCAGATTAATTTACTTTTAAACTGGACAAATCAGTATTGGTTTACTATTAAAACTTAAAGCAAATCTGGCTTATATCTTGATTTACTATTAAAACTTTAAACCAACGATCCATATTGATTTACTATTATAACTTTCCACCAAATGGTCCATATTGATTTACTATTATATCTTCAACCAACGATCCATATTAATTTATTTTTATAACTTCAACCAACGGTCTGAAAAATTAGCACATCTCCTCATGGAATAATAAGTCAAACTTATAACAAACACCTTATAACAAACTTTTCATAACAAACCCCTCTACTTATATCAAAAATTGAATAAATAATTACCACAAATTATTTATCTTTAATCAACACATTTTTAATCTATTAACAATTATTCATCATTAATCTTATAACTCACAATATTTAACAACTAGATCATTTTCAGGAAAAAAGGGGCCTTTCGATATGAATTTCTCCATATTGGCGCGCAATTAGGTGACCAAAACTCTCCTCAACAGAACTTTCTAGACATCGTCAATATTACAAATAATAATATGAATAACTTTGTCGTCTCAATTATTGATCTAGTAATATAAAATATTATACAAATGATATTGTGACAATAATTGAATCAAATAACGTGAAATACTATGTAGCAATTACTGTAACAATAATTGAGTATAACTGAGTGACTTCTCACATAAGCCTCAATAATCAATACCGAGTGCTACTATGCAACCACGCGTATTACTGTACTTTTACCATCGGGTATTTCAATAATTTAACGGTAAAACATTCGCCGTTATTTTTATAAAAAGATATTTCTGTCGTTTGCTAACTCCGAAGTTATTTCGTCGTGGAGTCCACCAATGATGGTGTCGTCAAACAAATATTCTCCGACGAAAAGAATATTCCCCGACCAAACGAATATTTCCAGACACAACGAATATTTATAACAACTTGCTTACTTTGCAAATTTTTTAAATATCATCCTTAACTTTAAACTTTTATCAATTTAAATATTTACCAAAATAGAAAAATTGAATACTTTTATTTCATAAAATTCAGGATTTTACAATCTCCCCTTTTTATGAAATTTCGTCCCCAAAATTTACGTACCTGGTATTTCGAAGAGTTGAGAATACCTTGCTTTCATTTCAGATTCCATCTTCCCTGTCATCCTGATTTCTCCATTGTCCATCTCCTGTATTTCAGATATCATTCTAGAATACAGCTTCAAAACAAGGGTTAATTGACATATCACAATTTTGTCAATTTATTAAGTAAGAAATTTCAGGTAAGTCACACACTAGTGAAGTCTATTACTGGTCTCTCCCCTCCTAGTTCTAGACTCAGATCTTTATCAGCGACCATATTCCTAAGCTCTGATACCATTTATGATGCCCCCAAAATAGGTCCACACGACCCATTCTGAGTCGCCAGATATCACACTATAAAAATCAAATACAAACTTCATTTATACAACTGTTGAACTGTCGTGCAGAGTACGAAAACACATAAGCTGTGAGTTTTAACATGGTGTCTCGACCACAACATCTTACAATGGTACTTTATATAAAAGTACAGTCAATAATTATTTTAGAAATTAAAATTTTTGGAAAATGCTCAAGGAAACCTTCGTACATGGGAGGCCATGCAATTAAGTTATAATAGATATCATATGACTCGAAAATTATCCTTGGTTGACCCAATAGACCCCAAAGAAAAATGAGAAGATTACTATCATGTTCTTTCCTATGGTGAGTCTTCACTTGCCATATAAATATCTCCATGGTCTTCAATTGAGAATTATATTTCAACCAAACTCCAAGATTATATAGGTAGTGCTCGTAAATATAATCAGCAAGTGGATGTGCCAACCCTGCCTTATGATAACATGAAGTCGTAGGTCATTAGACATCTTGTATGATAGTGCCAAAATACCTTTCCAAAGTTAGGTTCACCTCACCTTATCCGGTTCACCAAAATCAACGGTTAAATGACGTATAAAATACGACACACTTATCTAAAATTCTCAATAAAATTATTTCCATACTGTTTTAGGAAACCTCAACAGCTAGCGACCACCGTTTTATTCCCCTGTTACCCCCGCTCGACCAACTAACTCTCACCACCTTAATAAAAATTTGGAGAGTGCACTAGTGTAATAGCATAATACTCTTTTTCTTTTTCTCTATAGTTTATCTATCTAGAATTTCAGTGAATTCGTAATAAATAATGAAGGAATGAGCTTCTATTTATAGGAAAAAGGACCGAATGGTAACTAATTTATGAACGACCCAGATTAATTTACTTTTAAACGGACGGTCCAAATTGATTTACTATTAAAACTTAAATCAACGGTCCTTACTGATTTACTATTAAAACTTTAAACCAGCGATTCATATTGATTTACTATTATAACTTTCTACCAACGGTCTATATTGATTTACTATTATAACTTCAACCAACGGTCTGAAAAATTAGCACATCTCCTCATGGAATAATAAGCCAAACTTATAACAAACACCTCATAACAAACTCTTCATAACAAACCCCTCTATTTATATCAAAAATTGAATAAATAATTACCACAAATTATTTATCTTTAATCAACACATTTTTAATCTATTAAAAATTATTCATCATTAATCTTTTAACTCATAATATTTAACAACCAGATCATTCCCAGGAGAGAGGGGGCTTTTCGAAATGGATTTCTCCCTATTGATGCGCAATTAGGTGACCAAACCTCTCCTCGAAAGAACTTTCTAGACATTGCCAATATTGCAAATAATAATATGAATAACTTTGTCGTCTCAATTATTGATTTAGTAAGATAAAATATTATGCAGATGATACTGTGACAATAATTGAATCAAATAACGTGAGATACTATGTAAAAATTACTGTAGCAATAATTGAGTATAACTGAGTGACTTCTCACGTAAGCATCAATAATCAATACCATGTCTTTACTTAACCACCACAGTATTATTCTTGTATTTTTTACCATCGGGTATTTCAACAGTTTAACGGTAAAACTTTCGCCGTTATTTTTATAAAAAGATATTTCTGTCATTTTCTAACTCCGAAGTTATTCCATTGTGGGGTCCACCAATGATGGTGTCATCGTACAAATATTGTGACACCCCCAAAATAGGTATACATCATCCATCTTGAGTCGCCAAATACATGGTACAAAATTCAAATATAACTTAATTATACAACAATGTAAATGTAAAATACGACAAAACATAATTTAAGAGTTTTAATAAGAATATTGTCATCTGACAATATCCACACTCAATGGAGTCCTCATTACATTTATTGTCACACTATTTTATAGAATAGTGAGGACTACTAAAACAACCATCCCATCTAGTCGAATCTTTTTCCCGACTCGTCCCCAAATTTATATTCTCATTTCAAGAAGAGAATAAAGGAAAGAAAGGGTGACCTCAACTATCCCAAAGAAGAAATATTATGACTAAGATAATGCGAGAATAATTTATCGTTAGCCTTCAATGTGTTAAACCGATAAAATATAACAAACATCAAGTTTAACTGCAATGTTGAACAAGCAATCCATTAGAAGAGTCAAGTAGAGAATAAAATCTACTATCTTCTATGATTTAAAAGGTTTTTCATCACTTTTATCACCGAGACTCGACTTAATAAATAAACCACATCATCCCCCAAGACTACGACCAATGATATTCATTAAGTATCACGACCCCAAATTATCCATACACTACGGGTCAAGGATATTCGTATTAATCAATGGTCATGATCATGAAAACAATCGTCCATCAATGCACTACTGACCAATGAGGACTTTTACCACATCATTTGTAACATTACTATTCATGATTATACCGAATAATCTCTCAGTCATAATCACACCAAGTCCATCTATGCACTACAAAATACACGATGACTTTCAACATATTATAAATATGAGGATGATGATAGTGATATAAGAATTAAATAAAACAAATTCAAGGATAATTTTTTAGAGATTTATAATTTAATTTATCCAGAAATCAATAACGTCCAAATTGTCAACATGATACTGTTTTGTGGAGTAAAATTCAAGAATGCTCAGAAGAATATTTTCATGAAAAGATACTGGATGAAGCGCAAATATCTAGGATATTCTACTAATTTCATGGAGTATAAAACCCAAAACTTTAACCAACTGAGTATAATAGAATATATGAAACTGCAAATTGATTTTTGCTTGTTATGCGAGAATCCACGTGATGCAGATCATTTCCACAATTTAATAAGGAATGAATACGAATGATCATTCACCATGCATGCGGTAATCCACATAGACAGGTTATTCCAACAGAATAATAAAAATTGGAATAATAGAAGAATTCACTAGGCGTGTGTAATCCGCACATACAGGTTATTCTAACAGAATAATAAAGAATGGAACCAGGTCATATGTAACCAGCACAGACAAGATATTCCAACATAATAATAAGAATGGAACCGAATTCAATGCGTAATCAAGACAAACAGGGATATTCCAACGAAATAATAAAGAATGGAATAACAAATGTAATTCACCAAACATGTGATAGATCAAGCAGCATAAAAGTTATTCCAATGTAATAATAAAGAATGAAATAACAACCCTTACGGTAGTATTAAAAAAATAACTCTCTTCATGAATACTGAAAAAATAATACCCCTTACCTTAGAAGAAGACTTGACATCTTTGGAATAGTGGAGGTAATGTACTTCTCTTCTTCTTTCTCTCTATAATAATTGCTTTCTATAGTTTTAGTGAATTGGTAAGAAATGAAGAAGAAGAATGAGCTTCTATTTATAGGAAAATATAGTTTCGATAATTGCACGCTTTGGGGCTCAAAATATTACAATTATAATACCTTTCTCTTTTCTTCATTTTTAATTTAGTCCTGCAAGTATTATCAAACTTGCACCACCTCCCCCAGTAAATAATGTGAATTAATAGTTCATTCATGTGACTTAATAGTATAATCATGTGAAAAAACTAATTACAATATAGTACATTCATCTATACCTCCATTTTTAATTTAGTCATGCAAGTATTATCAATCTTGCACCACCTCCCCTAATAGTACATGAATATGAATCAATAGTACACACATGTGAACAAATAGTTATAAGCATGTGAAATAATAGCAATTAATTGCTCATTTATCCGATTAATTACCCGATTGGTCAATATAACCTCCAGACATCAATTATTATCAAAATAAATATCGATTTCCACTAACACTAATAATCCCAAAACAATGAAACTATCAATTTCATCTTTAATCAACACAACTTATTCATCATTAATATCATAACTCACAATATTTAATAACTAGGTCGTTCCTAGGAAAGAGGGGGCTTTTCGATAAGGATTTCTCCTTATTGACGAGCAATTTGGTGACCAAACCTCTCCTTGACAGAAATTCTAGACATTGTCAATATTGCAAATAATAATATGAATAACTTTGTCGTCTCAATTATTGATTTAATAATAATAAATATTATGCAGATGATACTGTGACAATAATTGAATCAATAATATGAGAGATATGATGCATCAATTACTGTAGCAATAATTGAGTATAACTGAGTGACTTCTCACGTAAGCTTCAATAATCAATAACGTGTGCTACTATGCAATCACGCGTATTACTGTACTTTTACTACGGGGTAATTCAACAGTTTTAACGGTAACACTTTCGTCGTTATTTTTATAAAAGGATAATTCTGTCGTTTTCTAACTATGACAATACTTCCGTTGTGGGGTCCACCAATGATTGTGCCATCGTACGAATATTCTCTGTTAAAATGAATGTTCCCCGATCAATCGAATATTATATAACCACTTGCTTATTTTGCAAAATTTGTAAATATTACCAACAACTATAACATTATATCAAATCCACACCATAATATTCAAAATTATATTTCGAGAAAATTATTCTTTATTCATAAAAGTTGGGGTTCTTACAAATATTCTTCGACAAAAAGAATATTCCCCGACCAAACGAATATTTTCCGACACAACGAATATTTTATAACAACTTGCTTACTCTGCAAAATTTTCAAATATCATCCTTAACTTTAAACTTTTATCAATTTAACTATTTACCAAAATAGAAAAATTGAATACTTTTATTTCATAAAATTCGGGTTCTTATAATTAAATTATGAAAAACAACATGAAATTTAGCGAGAAGATTAAATTAATATACCTCGTGAACGAAGGGGTCTCTAATTCAGGTTTAGAGATGTCAGAATGAAACCAAACTTGGTAACCTACAATTAACAAATAAATATCATGCTTTCAGAAACATAATATCTAATAAAGATAGTTCATAAAGTGTCTTGTATTAGATATATAATAATTGGGGAATTTTAAAAACAAAGTAATTCTTGAGGACCTCTAGGTAGCATATTCTCTATGCACTGAGAAAACAGAGGCACTACAAAGCATTATAGTTCAAGAAACTTAATCATTAGAAAATAATACCACAATTATGCCTCAACAATTAACGAAAATTAAATCTAAAACTGAGATAAATTATTCAAGACTTTCATGTCAGATGAGTAAGGAGAACACACACACCCCTCTGTCCAAAAATGAATCTTTTTAAAAAAAAATTATGTCCCGCAATTAGAGTCTAATTCGTAGAGTTAACTAAATAAAAGAAGAAACTAAAACAAAAAAGAAATGTATACATAGAGACTAAATAAAAGAAGAAACTAAAACAAACAGATTCACATTTACTTGAGCAAATGTTACTAATTGGTCAAATGTCAACCAAAACCAAACATTCAAATAACCCAGAAGAGAAAATTGAATAAATCCTAGATAAAAAATTTGACCATCATGCTAATAAAAAAATAAATCGACCCATCAACAACTGAATTAAATTGCATACGTACATCAAGTTCAAACAGAATCCACTCCTTAGTATTGGTGCCAGTAGACCAATGACTCTAAAGTTCTGTCATGAATATGTGTGCCCTTTTGAGAATGAGATTCTTGAGACATACGCTTCACTTTATAGGGCAAAGATTTCACCATTGGCTCCAGTTCTACCTCCATTTCCCCTTTCTTTCTTTCTTTATACAATCTCTCTCTCTCTCTCTCTATATATATATATATATAAGTAGATAGTGTGCAAGTAGAAGGGTTAAGGTGTTGGATTGAATATTCCGACTGGTTCCATCTCATATAGCTCCTAATCTAGTTGATGATGATTTGCTCATTTGGGACTTCTAGGTTTGTGATAACGGAGCTTTAAGAGATCTGATACTTGAAACCAAAGGATGGAAAGAATCAAAAATCCAAAAAAGGAATCGACTAAAAGTGGAAGAAGAGGAAGAAGTGAGAAGTAAACCGAAGATGAAGCGGAGGAAAATAAATCAAAAAGGAATCGAATGAGGCTTAATTGAGGAGATGGAAGAGCGGGAAAAGGGAAGAGACGATATATAAGAGAAGAAACAACCGAGTTAACTCTTAATTAATTAAGAGTTGACTCGATGAATTTTTCAATTGATAACTGAGTTTTCTAATTAAAAAGACCGCCTTACATCCCTTTATATATAAGTAATGGTGTAGAATGAGAAAATGAAAGAGAGATGTGGAAGCTTTTTAATTCAAATATTAGGAAAAAGAGAAAGAAAGAAGAATATGAAGATGAAGATGAAAGTTTTATTTTGATTGGTTTGGTAGGGTTTGAGTTCAATTTGCACTTGGTAGAAACGGATATGAGAAGCAGGTTTTGGATCGAAAAGGCTGAAATGGTTCATGTTGGGCCATGATACTTTCATATTGGGCCAAACCGAATGGGCCCATCCATTGGTCCCAATTATTATGTTTTAAATGTATTGGGCTTCTTTATTGGACCGGTCCCTTATGCAAATTATAATCTTATCCCAACTTTGATCGGTAATGATTAAAAAGATAATAGTTGACTGTTATCTGTCACCGCCTGCATGGCATTGATGAGGATAGGATTGCAATAGCCAGCGGTGGACAAAGGTGATGGTGTAGTAGGTGAATCACCGGACGTGGGAGGTCTGTGTCAGGGGTAGTGGGTGGCACGGTAAACCGGGTTTTGGAGTGTATATGGGGCAAGGATCACACAAAGGAAAAGGTAACAAGACACTTAACCAGATTATTATCTCTCTTTAGACACTAGATATTTTCCTCCATTGTTAACCTTGTGATCGCCTGTACTGACTCTCACGCTTGAGCTATCCCACCGGTTAAGTAGTCGAAGCTTTTGGTGTTTGATCGTGTTTTTTCGCGCGGATATATCGGACGCGGCGTCTTTACGTGATTGGGACGTGAGGAAAGATCTTGGCGTTAACATTGGTGCTAGAAGGAGGGCTGTTTTCTAGTGTCCTTGAATATTTTCAATCACAAATTTTAGTTGTTCTACGTTAGAATCCATGGGGAAGAGTAGAACACCTACACTCAAGAACGTACGGTAGATGGTTGTTGGTTCGACCACACCACAGTATCTCCGCCAAGGACCTATGGGTCTATTGCTATCATCTTTCATTACCGTAGACGGCTTCAAACGTGTATCTGAAGGATCTCACCCGAAGGCCGTTGGCAACGTTAAGAGAAGATTAGTCTTCACTACTGAAAAAGGACCGGATCATGGTCGGAAACGGGTAGAAGGCACACCGCCTAGAACCCGACATCGAGATGATCAAGATGACAAAGACTCCAAGTTGGCCAAGATGGCAGACGAAGCAGACAAGGCCATGGAGGTACTTCTGAAACAAAGACAGGACATAGCCGAACAGATGCTTCGGATGGCGGAGTTGAAAGACGCAGCGTCTAGCTATGTTCAGTCCGAAGAACATGGGCATAGAAGGGGGAAGGAGGCATCCCGCCTTGAGTATTCTCGCTACAGTGAAAGAGCCCCACGACGAAGCAGATCCAGGGGTCGTACACCAGAGAGTCCACTGAGGGTACACCACCTTGTGGACGCTCGTCATCAGAAAAGTCCCTAGAAGGTTGGGGGTTCTATTGTTAAAGGCCGGTCTTCTCAGAAGAAGGGGAAGTCACCAGAAAAAGAAGCATCATCTCAGCCAGAAGGAGTGGAGTATCTGGTTAAAGAACTGAAGGAACTTCGGAAGCAGCTTGCCGAAGTCCAACAAATAAAGGATACTTCAGGAAAGAAGGCATCTCCTTTTTCCGCGGATATTCTTAAAGAAAAAGCTGACCCTACCAAGAAGTTGCCCCACATAGAAAGTGTAAGACCCCAACTTTTATGAATAAAGATGAATTTTCTATAAATATCATTTTTAAATATTATGGAATGAATTTGATATAATGTTATAGTTGTGGGTAATATTTATAAATTTTGCAAAGTACGCAAGTTTTTATATAATATTCGATTGGTCGGGGAATATTCGTACAATGGCACAATCATTAGTGGACCCCACAACGAAATTATTGTTGGATTGAGAAAACGATAAAAATACTTTATGAAAATAACGACGGAAGTTTTACCGTTAACTGTTGAAAAACCCGGTGTTAAAAGTACAGTAATACACAGTATTGATTATTGATGTTTACGTGAGAAGTCACTCAATTTTGTTCAATTATTGTTACAGTAATTGTTGCATAGTATCTCACGTTATTTGATTCAATTATTGTCAATATTTTATAATCAATAATTGAGATGACAAAGTTATTAATATTATTATTTGCAATATTAACGATGTCTGAAGTTACATTAAGGAGAGGTTTGGTCACCTAATTATTTCCCAATGGGGAGAAATCCTTATTGGAAAGCCCCTCTTCCTGGGAACAACTTTGGTCGATTAATGTTATGAATTATAATAATGATGATGAGTTTTGTTTTATTAGTATTATTAATGTAATAAAAGCGGAAAAGCTTTTATATAAAACATAATACTTTTATAAAGTTATTCGTTTTATTAGACTAATGGTAAAATCTTTTATATATAAAATGTAACACTTTTATAAAGTTATACATTTTATTAGACAATAATTGGAATATATTATATTTTATTATGTATAGTGTTTGCATAGTGCCTGCATAGTATTTGTATAGTAAAATCTTTTTATATAAAACAGAATACTTTTATAAAGTTATTCGTTTTATTAGATTATAAATAGAATATATTATATTTTATTGTAAACCAATCTGGACCGTCCGTTTAAAGTAAATCAATCTGGATCGTTCATGAATTAGTTACTATGCAGTCCATTCTTTTATAAATAGAAGTTCATTCCTTCATTATTTCCTACGAATTCACTGAAACTCTAGAGAGAGAAACTATAGAGAGAGTTCTTCTTCTATAATCTTGAGCATATTTCTTTAGAGTTTAAGAAAGCTTTAAGCGTATTGCAAGTTTTATTTGAGTATACCCTCGCCTTACCAGTTAAAATAATCTTCTTTTACGGTAAGGGATATTATTTGTTGTACTCGTTAGGGGTATTCCTTTTTTCTTATTGGTGAAATTCTTTTGTTATTCCATTCTTTATTATTACATTGGAATAACTTTGTATCTGTGGGATGCCCTATACTTTGTGAAATTCTTCTGTTATTCCATTATTTATTATTCTGTTGGAACATCCTGTTTGTGCGTTTACGCATGACCTGGTTTCGTTGTTTATTATTATATTGGAACATCACATGCGTGCGTTTACGCATGACTTGGTTCCATTATTTATTATTCATTGGAATATCACATCTTGGTGCGTTTTACGCGTGACCTAGTTTTATTATTTATTATTCTCATTGGAATATCACATGGTGCGTTTACGCATGCGACTGAATTCCATTATTTATTATTCTCATTGGAATAACTCATGCATGCGGTCTATCGCATGCCCGGTGATTTCTTTTGTTATTCCATTCTTTATCATACTCGGTTGGTTAAAGTTTTAACTTCTATACTCCATGAAATTAGTGGAATATCCTTGATATTTAAGCTTCATCCAAAGATATCTTTTCATGAAAATATTCTTCTCGAGCATTCTTGAGTGTTACTTCTGAAAGAAGTATCATGTTGACAATTTGGACATTATTAGTTCTGGATAAATTAATTCTTGAACTTATTTTATTGAATTCTTATATCATTGTTATCATCCTCATGTTTATATTATGTTGAAAGTCATCTCGTGGCACAGAGTGCGTAGATGGGCTTGGTATGATTATGACCGAGGATTATTCGATGTAATCATGGCCGTAATGTTATAAATGATGTGGAAAAAGTCCTCATCAACCCGTAGTGCATTGATGGGCGGTTGTTGTTGGCATAATCATGACCATTGATGAATACACGAATATCCTTGGTCGTGGTGCATGGATAATTTGTGGTTGTGATACTAATGAATATCCTTGGTAGTAGTGCGAGGATGATGTGGATTATTTATTAAGTTGAGTCTCGTGATAAAAGTCATGAAAAACCTTTTAAATCATAGAAGATAGTAGATTTTATTCTCTCTTGACTCTTCTAATGGATTGCTTGTTCAACATGAGTTAAACTTGATGTTTGTTATATTTTATCGGTTAACACTTTTGTTGAAGGCTAATGATAATTTATTACGCATTATCTTAGTCATAATATTTCTTACTGGGCTAGTTGAGCTCACCCTTTTGCTTTCATTATTCTCTTCAGGAAATGAGAACGTAACAGGGACTAGTCGGGGAATAGAGTGATGGTCCAGATAATAGCATTAGTAGTCCTCACTATTCTATAAAATAGTGTGATAATAAATGTAATGAGGACCCCATTGAGTTTGTATATTGTCTAGATGACAATATTTGTATTAAAACTCACAACATATGTTTAGTCGTATTTTACACGACTGTTGTATAATTAAGTTGTATTTGAATTTTGTACCATGTATTTGGCGACTCAGAATAGGTGATGTATACCAATTTTGGGGGCGTCACAGAAAGCTATGATGGATCTGGGGATCCTTATGACCACAGTCAGGCGTTCGACCGACTGATGGATTATTATTATTTTAACAATGCTGTTAAGTGTCATACCTTTGTGACAACGCTCCGAAAAGACGCTAGACAGTGGATGGGAACGTTGCCTTCACATTCGGTCTCATCATGGGCAGATTTGTGCAGCAAGTTCCATGCTCGTTTCGGGAGCAACAAGAGGAGAGGAAAACCAACCAGCTTATTGGCTCAGATTCGACAGTATTCGAATGAGTACTTGGGCTAATATGTGAAACAATTCCAGGAAACAGTAGGCCAAGTGACTGACTTGAATGATCTTCAAGCCGTTGGACTGTTCCAGAATGGTTTGGACCTGGTGAAGTCAGAGAAGTTGGTGAAGAAGTTGATGTTTCACCACCCGAAGAGTCTTGCTGAAGCCTTCGATAAAGCTGAGGGCTATATCGTGGTAGAGGAGGCCATGAATAGCCTTAAACATCCTTCTTCGGACCGGCTCAAGGAGACAGATCGGGACAGAACTGATGGAGGCCAGAAGAAAAATGAAGGGAATAACGACCGCTATGATGGAGGGTCAAAGAAGTATAACAACAACTGGAGGCAGGGAGGAGGTCGTTCATCCGCTTCGACCCAGAAAGTGAATAGGACGTATACTCAACTCAATACTGATAGGGCTGTCATCTTGGATCAAATCAAAAATCAACTTATCTTTGAACCACCTCAAGACAACCTTAAGCCCGGAGTAGGTAATTCTCGTAAATACTGTGACTATCATCAGGCTTTGGGTCACGATACAAATGACTGTGCTAGTCTAATGGATTTCATTGAGAGGAAAGTTCAAGGCAGAACCCTAGTTCAGTATGTTGCTGTAAAAATGACTCAACCAAATTTAAAAGAGACAGAGAACTCCATTAGTCAGACACATGACCATTTCGACTGCATTGCATTGCTGGCTCTGGGCGACTGCGAGGCATGTGGTAGATGCCATCACTGGAGGAAGTTCTGGCAAACTTATTGGGAAGAAGCGCCAAAGTTATCTGGATTCGGTCATGTCAGTGGTGGGTACCCTCCCGAAGACTGACAGACCTTATTCGGGTACGGTAATCTCCTTTATAGATGAGGATTACCCTTCGGAAACCATCGAACCACATGAGGGATCATTGGTGGTGACAGCTCAGGTGGGTTCGATGGATATGAAGATAATGATGATTGACAATGGGTCTTCTATAGATATTCTGTATGCCCATGCTTATCAGAGGATGCATCTGGATGGGCAGAAGATAGAGATCGGGCAGGAGGCTCCTTTGTATGGCTTTAGCAACGATCCAGTCAAGGTGGCTCGAACTATTGAGCTGCCGGTCATCTTCGGAATGGCTCCCCAACAGGTAGAAATAACTTGCAAATTTTATGTTGTGCATGTAGATTCTGCCAATAATGCCATTCTGGGGAGGCCTACTTTGATCGCTTTACAAGCTGTGACCTTGATCCCTCATTTCAAAATTAAATTTCCTACGGCTCATGGAGTTGGAGAGGTGAAAGGGGATCTGGATTTGGCCAGACGATGTTATAGAAATCACGATGATTACTTGAGTGGGGTGTGTCTGGCGAAAAGACCATGGCAATAGAAATTGAACCCTTCACCGAAAGCAGTTCAGAACCAATGGTCATGCCAGCTGGAGAAATAGAAGAGATCGAGCTTATTCCTGGCAAGAAAGATAAGACCGTAAAGATAGGTTCGGGTCTGCCGGAACCTCTCTGGTCGAACCTCATGGAACTCCTATGCTGCTATGCTGATATCTTTGCGTGGGAACTTTAGGACATGTTAGGGGTGAGCAGGAAGATTGCGGAGCATCGGCTGGAGGTGGACCCGTCAAAGAAGCCAATTCGGCAGAAGAGGAGGATTTTTGCACCGAAGCGCCAACGGATCATCGATGAAGAGATTGCAAAGCTACTGGCTGTAGACTTCATCTTTGAGATCGACTACCCGCAGTGGATGGCGAATGTGGTGTTGGTCTAGAAGCAGAATGGGAAATGGCGAGTCTGCATCGATTATACTGATCTGAACAAGGCTTGTCCTAAAGACTTTTACCCGCTACCCCACATCGACCAGCTCATCGATGCGACTTCGGGGTATGCTTTATTGAGCTTCATGGATGCATTCTCTGGGTATCATAAAATTTCCATGTGCAAAGAGGATATACCGAAGACGGCGTTTATTACGTATCGTTCGGTATATTCCTACAAGAAGATGACTTTTTTCCTAATCAATGTCGGAGTCACATATCAGAGGATGATGAACTTTGTCTTCAGATATCAATTGGGCAAGAACATGGAGGTGTACATCGATGACATGATTGTCAAGAGCATGCTGGTGCAGAAACACTTAGATGATTTAGTTGAATGCTTTCAGACAGTTCGTCATCACAACTTGAGGCTGAATCCTACTAAGTGCACCTTCGGATTAAGGGCTGACAAGTTTCTGGGTTATCTTGTCAGTCAGAGAGGAATTGAAGCCAACCCAGAGAAGATTCAGGCTATCTTGAATATGAAGACTCCTCAGTCATTTAAAGACGTCCAACGTCTGACTGGAAGGATTGCAGCTTTGAGGAGATCCATGTCCAAGTCGGCAGAAAGGTGTTTGCCATTTTTTGACACTTTGAAAGGGCCGAAGAATGCGAAGACGTTCCAGTGGACTTCGGAATGTGAAGACGCCTTCCAGAGTATCAAGACATATTTGTCTTCAGCGACTTTGTTGGTGAAGCCCGCTCCTGCTGAGCCTCTATATTTATACTTAGCATCTAGTTCGTTGACAGTAGGAGCAGTTTTGGTGCGTGAAGTAGGGGATAAGCAGCACCCGGTTTACTACGTAAGCCATGTCCTTAGGGATGCTGAAACAAGATACCCAAACATTAAAAAATTTGCCTTTGCTTTGAAGATAGTTAGTCAAAAGCTTAGGCAATATTTCCGGGGTAGGTTGTTAGTGGTATATACAGATCAGCCTCTGAAGAAAATTATGGGCAAACCTGAAGTTTCGGGGAGATTAGCTGCATGGATGATGGAGTTGTCCCAATTTTTCATTGAATATCATCCCCGAACTGCTATCAAAGGGCAGGCCTTGGCTGATTTTATGGTCGAATGTTCATTTTTTGAAGCGGATGAAGTCGCTGCGGTTTAGGGTCCGATAGAAGAGCGATTCACAGTTCTTGTTGAAGAGAAGCAAAGCTCGTGGACATTGTATGCAGATGGATCTTCTACCATAGACATCAGTGGAGCAGGGATCATTTTGACAAGTCCGGAGGGATTTAAAGTGCAGCAAGCCATCAGATTCGAGTTCAGAGCAATGAACAACGAGGCAGAGTATGAGGCGGTGCTAGCAGGGTTATGACAGGCTAAGAGTCTCGAAGTGCAGAGAATAGTCATCTTCAGTGATTCTCAGTTGGTCGTCAAGCAAGTCTCAGGGGAATACAAAGCTCGAGGTCATAGAATGGTCAAGTACATGGCATAATTGAAAGATCGACTTCAATATTTCTAGTCATATGAGTTCTAAGGAGTCGAGCATAATGATAATTCCATTGCTGATGCACTCTCAAAGTTGGCCACTACGGATGCTAACATTTTTGATGGGTCAGTTTACTTAGAAATTTTGCAACATCCTAGTGTTCAACATGAATTGGTACTGTGCATTGATCGCTCCAACTACTGGTTGACTCCATATTTGGAGTATCTGGCAGATGGCATCTTACCTTCGGATCAGATGCTGGCCAAGAAAATCAAATACAAAAGTGCTAACTTCGTTCTGATAGATGGGGATCTCTTTTGAAGGGAATTTTTGTCTCCATTGCTGAAATGTTTGACTCCGTTCGAAGCTGATTACGCTCTTCGAGAAGTTCACAAAGGCATCTGTGGCGACCATATGGCTGCTTTGTCATTAGCCTACAAAGTACTTCGTCAGGGATACTACTGGCCTACCATCTTCAAGGAAGCTACGGAATATGTCAAGAAGTGCGGAAAGTGTCAACTCAACAGTCTGATCCCACATCAGCCACTAGAAGAGCTATACTTGATCTTATCTCCTATACCTTTTGCTGTCTGGGGGGTTGATATACTGGGTTCATTGCCGAAAGCTAAAGGTTAGGTCAGTTTTGTTATAATTGCCATCGATTATATGACCAAATGGGTTGAAACGAAGCCTCTTAGGTTGATAACAGAACAAGAATGCCTGAAGTTCATGAAGGAATCGGTAGTGTTTCGTTTCGGAATTCCTAAGGTGGTGATATTGGACAACGGACGCCAATTCGTGGGATCAAAATTTGAAGCATTTTTGAAGGAATTGGGAGTTCAAAGACGAAAAGCCTTCAAGAGCTAATCCTCACCGAATCAGGCAAGTCGAAGTGACCAATGTAACGCTAAATGAGATTAAGCGTGGTGATCGGATGAGGCTAAGGAAGATGGCGGAAAGAGTCGTTCAAATAGATTATGGGCTTATCGGACTACACCTATGACTACAACAGGATTCACCTTCAGTCGGGCTATGGTAATCGATGCCTTAGTCCTAGTTGAAATTGGATCTCCAAGTCTTGGTCGTCACAATTCAAAGAAATTTACAACGAAGAAGTATCAAGGTCAATCAGATTTGCTCGAAGAAGTCAGGGAAACAGCTTTAATCAGATTGGCAACGTATCAACCAAGAGTGGCTAAGCATTATAATAAGGGGGTAAAGCTTCGCAGATTTGAAGTGGGAGATTTTGTTCTCAGAGAAGTCGAAGCATCTACGCCTCGTAACTTGGGAAAGCGATCTTGAATCGGGAAGGACCATATGAAGTCATCGAGGTACCGAAGCCGGGGACTTATCGGTTGAGGGCATTAGATGGATCAGAAATTAAGAACACTTGGCATCTTTGGCGGGCTTCGTAAGTACTTTCAATGAGATCACATTGTCGATACCTAAGTCTGTAAATGTTAGAGTCATCATCAATAAAAGATCCATTTTTCTCAAAAATTCTTATGTTCGTTGTTGTTCACTTCATCGGTGTAAGGAGGTTCGGGTGGACTCGCTGACCATTCGATGGTAGCCTTAATGGTAGGTGGTCCTGATGAGTTTGTCAGGCCCTTCGTGGTAGGCAAACGTCATCGGTGTAAGGAGGTTCGGGTGGACTCGCTGACCATTCGATGGTAGCCTTATTGGCAGGTGGTCCTTATGAGTTTGTCAGGCCCTTCGTGGTAGGCAAACATCATCGGTGTAAGGAGGTTCGGGTGGACTCGCTGACCATTCGATGGTAGCCTTATTGACAGGTGATCCTTATGAGTTTGTCAGGCCCTTCGTGGTAGGCAAACGTCATCGGTGTAAGGAGGTTGGGTGGACTCACTGACCATTCGATGGTAGCCTTATTGGCAGGTGGTCCTTATGAATTTGTCAGGCCCTTCATGGTAGGCAAATGTTATTCTATGGGTTTATTAGGCCCTTCGTGGTAAACAAATTCCCGATGAAGCAGATCTACCTCACACTTCGGTAACAAATAAGTATTCCTTTACTTTATTACCTAATTTTGTCTAAGTGTTGAGTTCGGATTACTTCGTTACTTAACTTGATCTTATCTGTTATATGACTTGTTTAGTTATTTATTAACAGTTTAAGTTAAGAGTTCGTATATTTCTTAAGATATTGATCTATTGACAAAAAGTAATTGCACAAAAGTCATAAGGAACGAAGCCAATATTTCATTAATACTTAAATGATTACATAAAAAGATAGAAATTTTTACAGAAATTCTACAAGCTAAAGAAAAGGAGGGTCATCTTCATGCTTCATCTTCCTCTTCAGAGAAGTCCAAAATAGTTGGGTCGAGCTTAACTACCACAAGCTTTTCTTTGCATTTGCTTCGGCACAACTCATAACCTTCAATATGCATCTTGATGATTTCCATGTTCAGCTCAGATGATTTTCGATAATCATCTCTAATCTGTTGACGCAGTTCTTCGGTTAGAGATGGACCTTGTTCTTCCAAAGCTTGCAACTTATTCTGAAGCTTGCGGTGTCTAGTATAGTACTTTTCCTTGTCGGCCTAGACCTTAGTCTGGACTTCGTTGATCTGCTTCGCTAGGCTCGAATTCACAGTAACCAGCTCTTCATTCTTAACCTTCAGAACTTCATTCGTATGAACCAAGTCAGCGTTCATACTAGTCATAACTTGCTGATTGGTCTTGGTCGTTTTAAGCTCCTCTTTTATCTGAGCCAGTTCTTTTCTAAGACCCTCATTGGTATGGAGGAGATCTCCATTTTGGCTTCTCTCTTTGACCAAGGCCCAGTTTAGGATAACGTTCTCTCTCCGAGCAGCGTCTTCTTCAGCTTCATTTTCTTTATATCGAGGAAGAAGTCTCCCGAAGACAGCATTTGCCTGCAAATATTCAAAAATAATCAGTTAATTTTTAAGAGATGTACGTAATTTCAAATAAATAGATAAACAACAATTTACCTTAGCATGGTAACTCATGCCTTCCTAGATTAATTCCCAGATGGAGCTGTTGACGAATCGATGGTCGTCAGTGTCTCAAATAAAGGCATCGTATAGATGGAATGGGAAGTTGGCGTTGAAATAAGGCCATAGCGTTGGTGATGCCATGGCCTCATTCTAAAACTCTTGAGAAGAAGGCTTTGAAGTATAAGGTATGGTTCGTTCGGGAGGCAGTGGTGTTTCAGTATAAATGTTTTCAGGAGAAGGGGACCGAGCAGGGATGGGTCCATGTACCGGTGATGGCATAGATGTCGAACTCATTTGATCATCTGAAGGTTGTTTTCTCTTTCGAAAAAAGGGAGGGATAGACTCATCTTGATCCTCCTCGGTGATCTCAATTGGAATCACGGGGGGTTGACTGTTTCTGGACCGAGGTACCCTGAGTTCCTCTATAGTTAAGGGAGTTACCACCGTCTTTTTCTTCTTGAAGCGAATTACTCGCGATCTTTCATTCATGGGTAGATCGAGAAGGCTTGAATCAAAGACAGGAGGAGGAGCTGATTCAAAAGGGGGTAAAGGGTTTACTCGGGGCTTTCGGATAGCTCTTTTCTTCATCCAAGGGTGATTGGAGTCTTCGACTGGAATAGATTCTGTTGGTGGGGCTTCAGTCTCCTAAGGTTCGGAGGTTGAAGGTTCTTCACTTGGTATGTCATCTTCTGTCGGTGAGGAGGTACCCGATAGGAATTGTTCCAACTCTTTTCAGTCGATTGATGTGGGTTTGATCAAAGATACTACAAAAAGTGAAAAATCACAATTCAAAACAATTTATCAAAGGAGATTCAGTAAGTTATACAACAGACAGTTCGAAGACTTACAGTTATGGTCGTACAACCATGCTTGTTTGGTAAGGAGTCCGTAGTGCCATTCTTCTTTAGGGAAGTTCTCAAAGAGCTCTATCATTTCATTTATTCGTTCTTTGGGAATATCACCAAAATCTGCAGAGACTTTTTCTTGAATGGACCAGATTGGCAGAGAGGAAATTTCTGGTCCCTTGATGTAGAACCAGCCTTTATGCCATCCTCGGTTACTCGAAGGGGTATTAATTAAAGATCGTCTCTCGAACTTCTCACCTGGCTTCGATGCTACTTTGCTCAGAGCCTTAAACCCTTTTTCCCGGGTTTGACCGATCTTGTAAATAGTGAAAAAGAAGTCGAGAGTGGGTTCAACGCCTACTTTGTGGTAGAAGGCGATGAAGGCGAGGATATGGATGTACGAGTTCGACACTAGTTGGGCGAACCCGACGCCGATTTAACCCCAACTTGAGAGGGTAACCCGTAAATACATGCAGAGAAAAATCGACCCCTTCTCGAGCGCGATTACTCTAATCGCCATCCAACCTGATGGACGTTGGTACATTCGTTTATTAGATCCCGGAGCCCTTACCTGATAGGTATCAGGAATCTAGTAACGAATCTGAATATTGCGTAGTTCGATCTCAGTGACCGTTGAGGGAGTGTTGGCGTGGGGGTATTGCTCTGTACTTGCAAAGAATTCGGAGGGACTAATTGGAGGTTTAGGAGGCAGATTTTTCTTACTTGGAGTATCAGTTTGTGGGTCGGAACTCGAAGCCTCTTTGCTAGGGTTTGGGTTAGGAGGAACAGTGGTAATGGGGGTTACACGAAGTGGAGAACTTTGGTTAGTATTCTGAGAAGCCATTGTTTATTAGTTGCAGAGAGAAACTTAGAGAAGAAGAAGAACAAAGAGTATCTAAATTTCAATTTGAGGTTGTAAAACCGTCAAAAATGGGGGAGAATAGTTTTTATATTGACGGTCCTTTCAGATTTTCACGAAACACGAAGGCGTCTCATTAAATGAAGGTAATGATGACAGTGAATTTGAATGGGTAGCGTCCCATTCAAGTCTCCATTATTAATCGGATTGGACTTCTCAAATGGGCCTCTGATTTTATTTGAATTATTGACTGGTGTTTATCGTTTGGGCCTCGGTGAGTTTCAATTTGGACCCCATTTGATTTATTACAAATTCCTTTCATCATGGACATATATTATTAACAGTCTTTCATTAAACACCATGTTTAATAAAAGACTGGGGGGCAATGTTGGGCCATGATACTTTCATATTGGTCCAAACCGGATGGGCCCATCCCTTGGTCCCAATTATTATGTTTTAAATGTATTGGGCTTCTTTATTGGACTGGTCCCTTATGCAAATTATATCTTATCCCAACTTTGACCGGTAATGATTAAAAAGATAATAGTTGATTGTTATCTGTCACCGCCTGTATGGCATTAATGAGGATGGGATTGCAATAGTCGGCGGTGGACAAAGGTGATGGTGTAGTAGGTGAATCACCGGACGTAGGAGGTTTGTGTCAAGGGTAGTGGGTGGTACGGTAAATCGGATTTTGGAGTGTATATGTGGCAAGGATCACACAAAGCAAAAGGTAACAAGACACTTAACTAGATTATTATCTCTCTCTAGACACTAGATATTTTCCTCCATTGTTAACCTTGTGATCGCCTGTACTGACTCTCACGCCTGAGCTATCTCCCAATGGTTAGGCCGTCAAACTTTTGGTGTTGATCGTGTTTACTGTGCAGGATATCGGACGCGTCTTACTTGATTGAGACGTTAGGAAAGATCTTGGCGTTAACACTTCCCAAAAATTAATTTTCAAATAAATTAAAATGAATATGATAAAAATTTAATTAATTGTATGGAATAGATTTTGTTTATTTTGATTGAATATAATATGGAAACATTTTAAATTATTTGATAATGGCGAGAGGGTAAGATTTAATTTTAGGAAAAAGACGAATAACATGAGATGAAATCATTTTTTTTATTGTATAATTGGTTTAATGATTTTTTGGCTACATATCTTGATCTTCAATGTTTGGCTAAAAGGAGTTTTTGATCGAGCTTGGATGGTTTTAGATTTTGTTATTTTTTATTAGTATTAATATATAATATAAAATGGTTTGACAAATTTTTCCTTTCATATATAATAATTGTGTAATTAAACATTAAAATACTCTTTTTTTAGTTACACGTCAGTTGAAGTATAACTTACTCAAAGAGCCACGCCAGTAATTTTTGACGTGGAAGACCCAATTGAATGGAAGTAGAAAAAATTAATAGTTTAATCGTCTAATTGACAAAATTGAAAGGTGAATCACCAAAATAGAATATGACATATAATTTAGAGTAATAATTTATATGTAAGCCTAGTATCATTATATTAAGTAAACTATTGCATTACATCAAATTTATATTTGGTGAACCCACTCCACCTAAATACAGTAAGTATTATGAGACAAATGAGATTTTTTTGGAGGTTGCTTGTTTAGGACTGAATACATCTGAATGGCTGAATCGGTCAGCCATTAAGTGCGTTTATTTTGAAAAAAAATTGTGTGAATGGCTGAATCGGTCAGATGATTGAACTAAATAGCTAAGTCAACTTTTTTTGGCTGAATGGCTGAATGAACAGCTGAATAAAGTAAAAAAATATAAAAAATTAATTTTTTTTAATTATTACATTAAGTAATATTAAATAAATTTACAATAATTTTGAATTATTTCAAAGGGGTAAAATAATAAAATTATGTCATTCATATATGTTAATTATCAAATAATTTTTTTCATTTAAATTTAGATTCAGATTCAAATTTAAATTCATTCAATTTTTATCAAATATTCCCTTAGAGTGAATGTCTATTTTCTGGTTCCTTTCTAGATGCAACAATGTAATCCATTTCATTGTCCCACAATCCAAAAATATAATTTGTTGTTAAGTGTCGCATTGCACAAAATGAGAATCCCATGTAATTACTGTATTAGTACTCCTGACTCATTGGCCCATAAGTAGGGGTAAAATGTAACACTTTGACACTAATTAGGACTTGTTTGTTATGTAGTAATTAATTACAATTTAAGTAGAAGATGTTTGTCAATAATATCTTAACCGTATAGTTATGACTAGTCTCTATAATTATAATTGCATGTTGAATTCTTATTATGTTTCGACATAAATAAAGATTAAATAAATAGTACATATGATACGAAAAAGCTTTTTAGAGTTCATTTGAGAGTTATTATTAGTTTTTTTAAATAGCTAACTAAACACATTATTTAGAAATTTTTTTTATTGCAAGAAAAGTCCGAGAGAAAAACACAATTTTTGAGAAGAAAAAAAATGAAATTGATATTTTGACAAGGAAAATTGATATTTCCACAAGGCTCCCGTGATGCCCCAAAAATAGGTCTACATAACTCATTTTGAGTCGCCAAATGCATGATACAAAATTCAAATACAAACTTCCTATATACAATTATTAACTGTCGTGTAAAATACGATAAAATAAAAGTTGTGAGTTTCAATATAAATATAGTCTCATAGACAATATCCAAACTCAAATAAAGATCTCATTACAATTATTGTTACACTATTTTATAGAATAGTGAGGACTATTATAGCAACCATCTTGGACCATCAGTCCATTCCCCAACTAGTCTCAGCTATATTCTCATTTCCTGAGGAGAACAATAAAATAAAAAGGTGAACACAACTAGCCTAGTAAAGAATATTATGACTAAGATAATATAGAACAAATTATCCTTAGTTCTCAATAGGGAAAATCTTATAGAATACAATAAACAACAAGTTTTAGATTAATAACTGCATGGAAATAGCAATTTATTAGAAGAGTCAAGTATAACATGATGTCTACTATCTTCTATCATTTAAAAGTCCATAATCAATATTTTATCCATGTAACACCAATCAATAATTATTTTCAATCAACGAATTATCTATGCACTACGGGCCAAAGATAATCATATCGTTTGTATCACCAGTGGTCATTATCATGCCAAACACATGTCCATCTATGCACTACGGGCCAAAAAGGACTTTCATCACAAACCTTTATCTGTAACATTAAAGGTCATGATTATACCAATATACAATTCTTGGTCATAATCATACCAATCAACAATTCATATTTGCAATACGGGCCAAAGATGACTTTCAACACAATACAAGTATGAGGATGATGACAATGATATAAAGAATGAATCAAGTGAGATCAATGATAAATATTAGAAATTTATAATTTAATTTATATAGAGTTCAAGAATGTCCAAATTGTCAACATGATAACTAATTGTTGAGTAAAATTCAAGAATGATATTCATGTATCAAATATAATTTAGACAGAAAAGAAACCAATTTTGTAGCACAAACTATTAAGGATATTCTACTAATTTCAGGGATTTTCACCATTTAACAATAAGGTTATGGAAACAAATAATAAATTTGTACCATAAATGGAGAAAAATATGAAAGAAAACGATATCCTTTGACGAGTACAAAAGAAATGATATCATATACGTGTATGAAAAAATATACGAAACTGCAAATGGATTTTCACTCGTCATGCCGTAATTCGCGTAGACAAATCATTTTCACAACTTAATAAAGAATGAATACGAAGGGTTATTCACCAGGCATGAGGTAGTCCGCATAGACAAGTTATTCCCACGGATTAATAAGGAATATAATGACAACTCTTATGAGTATGAAGAAAATAACATCCTTTACCTTAGTAGGAGACTAAATCTGACTGGTATAGCGTAGAAATTCTTGAGGAAATCTTTCACTATTAGCTACACTCAAAGTATTCTTATACTAGAAAGAAATACGCACAATAATATTATAGAAGAAGAATTATCTGATTCTGGTGTGATTTTTATTTCTTAACTAAGCATCCTATTTATAAGAGAATGACATGGCACTTTTTAATCACGGATGAACAGTCGAATTTCGGACGAATTCTGTGACGCCCCCAAAATAGGTATACAACACCCATTCTGAGTCGCCAAAATACATGGTATAGAAAGCAAACTACAACTTTGATAATACAGATGTCGTGTAGAATACGACAATACAACTGTGAGTTTGAATACAAATATTGTCTTCTGCATAATAAACACACCCAAATAAGTCCTCATTAATTATTCATACACTATTTTACGTAAATAGTGAGGATAGCTAAACCATCTTCCTAGAACCATCACTCCATACCCCGACTCGATCCTCGCTTATGTTCTCACCTCCCGAGAAGAAAATGGAACAAAAAGGAAAAGGTGAGCTCAACTAGCCCAAGAAAAATATTATGACTAAGATAATATACAACAAATTATCGTTAGTCTTCAACAGGAAAAATCTAATACAATACAATAGACAACAAGTTTTAGATCAACAAATGCAATGAAATAAAGAATCCATTGTAAGAGTCACGTAGAAAAGAAATTCTACCGCCTTCTCGTGTTTAAAGTCCATCATCAATAGTTTATCCTCGTAATAACAATCAATATACATCTTTAATCATCTTTGCACTACTGTGCCAAAGATATTCATTCAGATCACCAATTGGTCATGTTCATCTCAACACTGCTCATCTTTTGCACTACAGCCAAAGATATTCATCAATTAATCGCTCATCTTTGCACTACAGTGCCAAAGATATTCATTTATATCACCATTTAGACTCGAGGATGATGAAAACATTTTTAAAGAAACGAATCCAAAGAAACAAAATGACAAGGATTAAGGATTAAGGATTCGTACTTTGTTTTACCCATGTCCAAAAATACTTGAAAATAATCATATTGGTGTAAAATTCAAGAATGATCAAAACATGGATACAATCAAAGCTAGTATCCGTAATGGATATTTTGGACAAAAAATATATTTTTTTCTATGAATAAAGTCTTAGTATTCGTGAATAAAGGTCGATATCGTGAATAAGGTCAGATATCGTGAATAAGAACCCAGACACAACAAGTTCCAAATTTGATAAAAAAGTTCACCAATACTTCGCATAATGATAATGATATCAAAAAAAAAATCATTTAAGAAGAAAATAATACCCTTTACCTCAAAATAACCGTATTTCGATCGAATTTCTGTATAGTCTTGTGTAAACCCGCACCGATAAAGAACACTCAAAGTATACTCACAAGAATACGCCGATAATTTAGAGAGAAAAGAGAAAACTTTGTTTCGGTGTGATTTTCAATTCTAACTTAACCTCTATTTATAGAAAAATGCTAGAACGCCAAAGCGAGACTAAAAATAATATAATAATATTATAATTTATATCTTCTACGCATGCCTTTGAACCAAATCACCACCACCAACCTTGACCCAATTTCCAAAGAAATTTCACATGTTCAAACAAGAGTGGGTCCCACCCATTATTTAATAAAATTATTTTATCTTCCGAAACTTCAATAATTAAGAAAAAATAGCTCGCTTATCGTAAAATTTGAAACTCGCAACTTTCCATGGGAAATTCCATTCTCTACAACTTTGCGTAAGAAAATTTTTCCAAATTCCAAATGTAAATTGACCAAAATCCACAAACCAAGGCGATTTTACGCCTATAATCAATTTTCTCAAAGAATTGTGTCCACCGACACACAAAACATATATGTTAAACATTTAATGCCACAAAATACTCTACCTCCTCATATACTCATATATCCCACATTCATTATAAAAATATCACCGTTAATATATTATTAAAATAATATATTTAAATGAATTATTTTATCGTAAAAAAGATAAAATATTAATTTTCAACAATTGTCACATTAAAAATTTTCTCCATCTATATCCACATAAAATAAATATTTTCTTTATCATAATAATCAATAATTACTTATTTAAAAATAATATTACGTAATCACAAGATCGACAACAAGGCCGCTCCTGAGAAAGAGGGGCTTTCCAATAAGGATTTCTCCTTACTTGGCGCCGCAATTAGGTGACCAAACCTCTCCTTAGATGTAACTTTCTAGACATTGCCAATAATGTTATCCGATAATATTATTCAAATAATATGAATTATTGATTTGATAATGGAAAATATCGTAATGACAATTATTGAAACAATAATAATATAAATATCAACGCAAAGAATTATTAAATCAATAAGATAAAATAATGAATAAGAATTAATTCGTAAATAATTATTGAGTAAAGGCCTTTCACGTAAGGATCAATAATTCAACAATACATGCAATACCGCAAAGCTTCTTTATGCAACCACGCATATTATCAGATTTTAACCACCGTAACCCAACAAAGGTTAATTCAGAATAATTTACATCGTTATTTATAAAACTCAATCTTTGTCGCTTTCCTTCATCCAACCGCTTTTCCGTTATGGGCCCACCAATGATCAAGGCTGGCCGCATTTGAGATTCCTCGACAAAAAGAATATTCCACACCAAACGAATATTCCCCAAAAATAATGAATATTTTATAACCACTTGCTTATTTTGTAAACTTTGCACATTTCATCCATAACCAAAGAATTATATCAAATTAACCCTTATTAATTTAGAATAATGAATAAAGGAAAATTCATTTTTATTTATAATAAGTTGGGGTCTTACAACCTCCCTCCTTATGAAATTTCGTCCTCGAAATTGACGACGATACTGGTATATCGAAAAGGTGAGGTACCTCGCTTTCATCTCCGATTCCAACTCCCATGTCATTTCCTCAATTGCATGGTTTCTCCACAAAACCTTAACTTGTGGTATAACCTTCGTATGTAAGACATGCTCTTTTCCTATCCAAAATCTCAACAGTATCTCCTCGTAGGTTAAATCTTCAATATCTCTCGTCTGGTTCTAATGCAATAATGTGGTTCGGGTCTTTCACATATTTACGAAGCATAGATATGTGGAATACATTGTGAACACGAGATATACTTGGAGGTAACGCGAGTCTATAGGCTACGCTTTCTATTCTTGGCAAGAATCTCAAATGGACCAACAAACCTTGATTGAGCTTTCCTCTTTTCCCAAATCTTGTAACTCCTTTCCATGGAAGCAATACGTAATAATACATGATCTCCAATATTAAACTCCACGCCCTTTCTATGAAGATTAAAGATAACTCTTTTGTCGATCTTGTGAAGTTTGAATACGTTGTCGAATCATTTGGATCTTTTTCTCGTAGTCATGCGTCTTAATTACGGGTCCCAACAATGTTGTTTCTCCCACCTCGTCCCAAAGATAATGAAGAACGACATTTTCGCCAATACAACGCCTCGAATGGAGCCATGCCTATACTTGCTTGATAACTGTTGTTATAAGAGAATTCCACCAGCAGGGTAGTACTTATCCCAACTTCCTTTGAAATCTAGGACACAGTAGTCTTAATAGATCTTCAAGGGTTTGAATAGTCCTCTCGATTGTCCGTCTGCTTTGAGGATGGTATCTTTGAATCAATCAGAAATCCGCGCCCATAGCTTTCTCGCAAGCTAACCCAAAATCTTGAAGTGAATCTCGGTCACGATCCAAACTATGGATACCGGCATGCCATGCAATCGCATAATCTCATTCACGCATATACGAGCAAGAGACGCTCAAGGATAAGTCTCGTATCGGTAAGAAATGGGCGAACTTGGTTAATCTATCAACAATAACCCAAATTGCATCTACGCCTTGAGAAACTTTGGGAAGACCTAGAACAAAATCCATAGTAATGTGTTCCCATTTCCATTCCTAATCTCAAGTGGTTGCAATGGACCTTTTGGCACTTGATGCTCCGCCTTTACACGCCGACAAAGTTAAACATCTTGAGATAAACTCCGCAATCTCTCTCTTCATATTGTTCCACCAAAATGTATGTCAATATCATGATACATTTTGGTACTCCCGTGATGGATTGCAAACGGGGTGTTGTGTGCCTCCATCATGATTTTATGCTTCAGTCGTAATCGTTAGAACGCAAAGTCTAGAATTGACTCAAGTATTCCTTCCTCATCAAATCTTGCTTCCTAATAGCTCCTTCTTGCACTTTCTTCTTCATAATGATCGCCCCTAGGTCCGTAGCTTGAGCAAAATTTTAACTTTATCGATTAAAGTTTGTTCTACTTGTATATTCGCCATCATTATGTGGGTCCCTCGAGTCTTTAATTCTACCTCCATCCTTTGCAAGTCATACAAAATGTGCCTTTCATGTTGACAATATCGCACTCATACTTGCATATGATCTTCTACTCAATGCGTCACTACTACGCTCGCTTTTCCACGAAGATATCAATAGTGTGATCGTAATCTTTTTATGACTCCACCCAACGTCGTTGCCGCATGTTGAGTTCTTTTTTGGGTGAAGAAATATTTGAGGCTTTTATGATCCGTATAAATCTCTACTTTCTCCCCGCACAAGTAGTGTTCCATATCTTCAACGCGAACACGATCGCCGCTAACTCGCATCATGAGTAGGATAATTCCTCTCATATTCTTTGAGTTGTCGTAAGGCATAAAGCTATGACTTTCCCATGTTGCATGAGAACACATCCTAACCCTCGCCGTAAGCATCGCCAGAGATAACAAATCCATCCGAACCGGATGGTATTGTCGTAATAAAATGCCAAATGAGTCTCCTCTTGAGCTCTTGGAAGCTCTTCTCGCATTCCTCGCCCATAAGAATTTTGCATCCTTCCGAGTCACCGAGTTAATCGAGTAGCGATTCGAGAAAATCCTTCCACAAATCTCCGATAATAACCAAATAAGCCCGTAAAATCGTGCTTGATCAATCGTGACTTCGGTTGTTCCCAACTTTGTATTGCTTCAATCTTTGTCGTCAATGATACTCTTTGTTTTGACACCACGCGCCCAAGGAATGCTACTTCCTCGCCGAACTCGCATTTCTTCACTTGGCATAAAGCTTGTGTTCACGAAGTCTTTGTAGTACCAAATTTTAAATGGTGCTCATGATCTTCACGGCTTTTGGAATAGATGAGGATGTCATCAATAAAGACAACAACGAACTGATCCAAATATTCCTTGAATACACGGTTCATCATATCCATGAAAGCAGCAGGAGCATTGGTCAATCCAAAAGATATGACTAAGAATTCATAATGCCCGTACCGAGTCCTGAAGGCAGTCTTTGGAATATCCTCAGTTTTAATCTTCAACTGATGATATCCAGAACGAAGATCGATCTTTGAAAAGAATTGTGCTCTCTTGCAATCGGTCAAACAGTCATCAATGCGAGGTAGTGGATACCTATTCTTGATGGTGACATGGTTCAATTCTCGATAGTCAATACAAAATGATACTCCCGCTTTCTTCTTTTTACGAATAAAACAGAGCACCCCAAGGAGACGATTAGGATTTAATAAAACCGATGTCTAATAACTCCTCAGTAGTTGGACTTTTAACTCCCGAAGTTCAATAGAGCCATTCGATATGGGGTTTTAGAAATGGGTTTTGTATGCTGGTTCAAGGTCAATAAAGAATTCAACATCACGCTCGGGGTAAACCAGAAGCTCTTCAGAAATACATCGTGAATTCTCAAACCACGTAAATATTATTCAAATCGACTTGTCTTTATTCAAATCCATAACATGGGCTAAGAAAGCTTGACATCCGCTTTTCAATAAACGAATAGCTTTGTGACTTGATATGATGATGGATCGATTTTAGTGGTTTGAATTGCATTATGACAGTTGGTTAGAATATGAAAACTAACAACCTTACGAAAACAATCAATTTTGGCATGATGAGTGGTTAACCAATCAATTCCTAAAATCACATCAAAAACAAGTATCTTTAAAGAGATAAGATCAACAGTGCAATGTGATAGTGCCAACTTGGATCATGCAAGATTTATAAACCGTAGATGTAACGGAAGGTTTCACCCAACTGAGTTTCAACAGATAAATCAAAATCTAATTTCTCCTGAGTCAAGTTTAAACGCTGAGCACAAGCGAGGAGAGATAAAAGAATGGGTAGAACCAGATTCAGTAAGGTATAAACTTCGCAAGAATTCAAGATTAGCTTACCCGTGATGACCTCGTTTGGGTTCCTCAAGTTTTGTCCAATCACGACAAACGCCTCTTCCAGAAACGCCGATTTCGACTTTTCCCGGACGACCCTTGAATCACCACTCCCGCTGAACTTGGTTTCGCTATAGTACAATCTCGAGCGATGTGGCCTTCCTTTCCACAGTTGTAACATACCTTGGATTGTTGTGGACAGTTTGGGCTGATATGTCCCTCATTCCCGCATTTGTAACATCTAATCAAGGCCGTTCTCCTCCCCAGCATTTGTTGTTGGTCTTTGCCGGTGCCGCCGCTGATATCTTCCCGTCATTGTTGAATCTTCTTTTCAAAATTTCCACTTGAGTCACCTCTCCTATTATCATGTCCACGATTACCACCGAGTGGTTACCGCCTTTGTCCGTATTCTTTCCTCCTCTCGCCAAGTTATCATCGCTCGATGACTACCCCCGATTGTGGGTCCCTCGGTTGAGTATACTCACTATCTCGCTCTAATAATCGAGCCTCATTGACAACATCCGAATACTGAGAAAATTTATGAGAGATAAGGTATATTGACGAATCTCCGGTTTTAGACCTCTCGAAACAACATACGCGTCATTCGCTCCTCATTCTCCACCAAATGAGGTGCAAACTCGATAATTTCGAAACCTTGCCTCGCATCGAGACACCGCCATGTTGTTCTCGCTCGAGTCTAATAAACTCTACCTCCTTCATATGACGAATACTTTACGGAAAGTACTTGTCATTGAACGATTCAAATCTTTCCCAAGACATGTTAAGTGCATCTGGTCAGTACGCTTCACGATTCCCACCAAGAATCTAGCTTCACCACGAAACATAAAGGTGGCGAATGGAACCTTCACTTCCTCCGCACCCCCAAGACATCGAATATCTTGGTAATTTGCTTAACCCACGTTTACGCTTTGATCGGATCCGCTTTCCATGGAAATCGGTGGTCCCAACTCCTCGAATCGCTTGTCAGTGATGCATCAAGGCGTTGCCATCATTTCCACCGTATTTTGTACACGAGTCTCTCCTCGTCTGATTTTGCATGAACTGCAAAAAGCTTCTAAACATCCCGTCGCTCATCATTTGCTCAATGGCGTTGTTCACAGGAGGAACATTGCCACCGTCAGACGCGTTCTCCTCGTTGGTGAAGACACTTAAGGCGTCTCCACTGGCCTCATAAATTCCATTGTTAACGCTTCTCAAACCATTCTTAAATCCGCCATAAAACAAGAATTAATTAAACAAATTAACATATCACATAATATCCTATATTATGACCGACCAACAAATAAGCTTAGGTAGGACACACTAAAAAGGATTTACTCGCCTCTCCCTCCTAGTTTCTATTCCCCGATCTCCGCCAGAGATCATATCCCTAAGCTCCCGATACCAACCGTGACTCCCCAAAATAGGTATACAACACTCATTCTGAGTCGCCAAAATACATGGTATGAAAGCAAACTACAACTTTGATAATACGTATGTCGTGTAGAATAATACGACAATACAACTGTGAGTTTGAATACAAATATTGTCTTCTGACAATAAACACACCCAAATAAGTCCTCATTAATTATTCATACACTATTTTACGAAATAGTGAGGACAAATAAAACCATCTTCCTAGAACCACCACTCCATACCCCGACTCGATCCTGCTATGTTCTCACCTCCCAGAAGAAAAATGGAACAAAAAGGAAAAGGGTGAGCTCAACTAGCCCAAAGAAGAATATTATGACTAAGATAATATACAACAAATTATCGTTAGTCTTCAACAGGGAAAAATCTAATACAATACAATAGACAACAAGTTTTAGATCAACAAATGCAATGGAAAAAAGAATCCATTGAAGAGTCACGTAGAGAAAGAATTCTCTTTGTCTTCTCAGTTTAAAAGTCCATCATCAATAGTTTATCCCCGTAATAACAATCAATATACATCTTTAATCATCTTTGCACTACAGCCAAAGATATTCATTTAGATCACCAACAAGTCATGTTCATCTCAACACTGCTCATCTTTTTTCACTACAGCCAAAGATATTCATCAATTAATCGCTCATCTTTGCACTACGTGCCAAAGATATTCATTTATATCACCATTTAGGACTCGAGGATGATGAAAAACATTTTTAAAGAAACGAATCCAAAGTGAAACAAAATGACAAGGATTAAGGATTAAGGATTCGTACTTTGTTTTACCCATGTCCAAAAATACTTGAAAATAATCATATTGGTGTAAAATTCAAGAATGATCAAAACATGGATACAATCAAAGCTAGTATCCGAATGGATATTTTGGACAAAAAGAAATATTTTTTTCTAAATGAATAGGCTTAGTATTCGTGAATAAAGGTCGATACGTGAATAATCTTCAGATACGTGAATAAGTAACTCCGAGAACAAGTTCCAAATTTGATAAAAAGTTCACCAATACTTGGCATAATGATATTGAAGAAAAAAAATCATTTAAGAAGAAAATAATACCCACACCTCAAAATAACCGTCTTCCGATTGAATTTCTAGATAAGGTCTTGTGAAACCCAAGACCGTATAAAGCAACACTCAAAGTATACTCACAAGAATACGCCGATAATTTAGAGAGAGAAAGAGAGAAAACTTTGTTTCTCGTGTGATTTTCAATTCTAACTTAACCTCTATTTATAGGAAAATGCTAGAACGCCAAAGGAGACTAAAATAATATAATAATATTATAATTTATATCTTCTACGCATGCCTTTGAACCAAATCAGCCACCACCAACCTTGACCCAATTTCCAAAGAAATTTCACATGTTCAAACAAGAGTGGGTCCCACCCATTATTTAATAAAAATTATTTTATCTTCCTAAACTTCAATAATTCGTAGAAAATAGCTCGCTTTATCGTAAAAATTCAAACTCTCGCAACTTTCCATGGGAAATTCCATTCTCTACAACTTTGCGTAAGAAAATTTTTCCAAATTCCAAATGTAAATTGACCAAAAATCCACAAACCAAGCGATTTTACGCCTATAATCAATTTTCTATCAAGAATTGTGTCCACCGACACACAAAAACATATGTTAAACATTTAATGCCACAAAATACTCTACCTCCTCATATACTCATATATCCCACATTCATTATAAAAATATCACCGCTAATATATTATTAAAATAATATATTTAAATGAATTATTTTATCGTAAAAAGATAAAATATTAATTTTCAACAATTGTCACATTAAAAATTTTCTCCATCTATATCCACATAAAATAAATATTTTCTTTATCATAATAATCAATAATTACTTATTTAAAAATAATATTACGTAATCACAAAGATCGACAACAAGGCTGCTCCTCAGAAAGAGGGCTTTCCAATAAGGATTTCTCCTTACTTGCAGCAAGCAATTAGGTGACCAAACCTCTCCTTAGATGTAACTTTCTAGACATTGCCAATAATGTTATCTCGATAATATTATTCAAATAATATGAATTATTGATTTGATAATGGAAAATACTTGTAAATGACAATTATTGAAACAATAATAATATAAATATCAACGCAAAGAATTATTAAATCAATAAGATAAAATAATGAATAAGAATTATCGTAATAATTATTGAGTAAAGGCCTTCTTCACGTAAGGATCAATAATTCAACAATATTATGCAATACTGCAAATATTCTTCGCAACCACACATATTATCGTATTTTAACCACCGTGTAACCCAACAAAGTTAATTCGTAATAATTTACGCCGTTATTTATAAAACTCAATCTTTGTCATTTTCATTCATCCAACCGCTTTTCCGTTATGGGGCCCACTAATGATCAAGGCCGTAAATTTTAGATTCCCGGCAAAAAAGAATATTCCACGACCAAACGAATATTCCCTTGACAATAATGAATATTTTATAACCACTTGCTTATTTTGTAAACTTTGCACATTTCATCCATAACCAAAGAATTATATCAAATTAACCCTTATTAATTTAGAATAACGAATAAAGGAAAATTCAATTTTATTTATAATAAGTTGGGGTCTTATAAATTCACGGGCGAAAATCTAACTTTTACTATTCACCACTATGCAATAAAATATTCTAATAAAACAAAAACTTTATATCTATAATAATATATTCTTATTTTATTCTAATAAAACAAATAACTTTATATATATTATAAAAAGTTTCTATTTTATTACTATTATAATAATAATAAAATAAAATTGAGACAACTTTCTATCGACAGTTTTGAAAAATGAGTAAGTGGGGGTCCATGTAATAAGTCAAACTTACAATAAATATTTCATGACAAATTCCTCTATTTATATCAAAAATTAAATAAATATCTACCACAAATCACTTATCTTCAATCAACATATTTTTAATATTTCAACAATTATTTATCATTAATATTATAACTCACAATATTGACAGTCAGATCATTCCCAAGAAAGAGGGGGCTTTGCGATAAGGATTTTTTCTTATTGGTGCGCAATTAAATAACATAACCTATTTTCTTAACAGAACTTTCTAGACATTGTCAATAATATAAATAATAATATGAATAACTATATCGTCTCAATTATTGATTTAATAATATAAAATATTGTGCAGATGATACTGTGATTGTAAGATCCCGAATTTTATGAAATGAAAGTATTCAATTTTTTTATAATTATTATTTTATTTAGTAAATGGTTAAATTGATAAAGGTTAAAGTTAAGGGTGACATTTGAAAATTTTGTAAAGTAAGTAAGTTGATATAAAATATTCGTTGTGTCGGAAAATATTCGATTGGTCGGGGAATATTGGTTTTAACAGAGAATATTTGTACGACGACACAATCATTGGTGGACCACACAACAGAGGTATTATCGTAGTTAGAAAATGACTGAAATATTTTTAAAAATAACGGCAAAAGTTTTACCGTTGAACTACCCGGTAGTAAAAGTATAGTAATATGCGTGATTGCATATTAGCACACGGTATTGATTATTGATGCTTACGTGAGAAGTCACTTAGTTATACTCAATTATTGCTACAGTAATTGCTGCATAATATCTCTCATATTATTAATTTAATTATTGTCACAGTATCATCAGTATAATATTTATTATTATTAAATCAATAATTGAGACGACAAAGTTATTCATATTATTATTTCCAATATTGACGATGTCTAGAAAGTTCTGTCGAGGAGAGGTTTGGTCACCTAATTGCGCGCCAATAGGGAGAAATCTTAATTGGAAAGCCCTCTTTCTTGGGAATGATCTGGTTGTTAAATATTATGAGTTATAATATTAATGATGAATAAGTTCGTGTTGATTAAAGATGAAATTGATATTTTCATTATGTTGGGATTATTAGTGTTAGTAAAAATCGACATCAATTCCGATAATAATTGATGTCTGGAGGTTATATTGACCAATCGGATAATTAATCGGATAAATAAGCAATTAATTGCTATTAATTCACATGCTTATAACTATTTATTCACATGTGTGTACTATTGATTCACATGCATGTACTATTAGGGGAGGTGGTGCAAGATTGATAATACTTGTATGACTAAATTAAAAATGAAGGTATAGATGAAGGTACTATACTGTAATTATTTTTTTCACGTGTATAGAACTATTGATTCACATGATTGTACTATTAATTCACATGATGTACTATTAGGGGAGGTGGTGCAAGTTTGATAATACTTGCAGGACTAAATTAAAAATGAAGGAAAAGATGAAGGTATTATACTGTAATATTTCGAGTCCCAAAACGTGCAATTATCGAAACTATATTTTCCTTTAAATAGAAGTTCATTCTTCCTTCATTCTCACCAATTCACTAAGACTTACAAGAGCAATTATAGAGAGAGAAGCTATAGAGAGAAAGAAGAAGAGAAGTCTGCTACTTCACTATTCCAGTATTCAGTCTTCTTCTGAGGTAAGGGGTATTATTTATTTCATATCCTGAAGAGAAATTATTTTTCGTATTCATATGAATATTATTTTCGTTTAATTTTCGTAAGGGGTATTATTTATTTCATATTCTGAAGAGATATTATTTTTCATATTCGTATGAATATTATTTTCGTTCAATATTCATAAGGAATATCATCTTCGTTCAATATTTGTAAGAATATTATTTTCGTTCAACAGTCGTAATGGGTATTATTTATTTCATATTCTGAAGAGATATTATTTTTCGTATTCTTATGAATATTATTTTCGTTCAATATTCGTAAGGAATATCATCTTTGTTCAATATTCGTAGGAATCTTATTTTCGTTCAACAGTCGTAAAGGGTATTATTTCTTTCGTATTCATAAGGGATATTATTTTTGTTCAATATTCGTATGAAATATTATTTTCTTCCATACTCTGTAGTATGTAAGTAATATTATTTCGTTTCGTATCCCTAGTTCTACTCTGATTTTGTTGAAGTATTACTTCTATATTCTATGAAATTAGTAGAATATCCTTGATATTTGCGCTTCATCCAATATCTTTTCATAGAAATATTATTCTGAGCATTCTTGATAATTTTTGATCTTTTCATGCTGAAATACTATTCACAGGTTACTATTCACTCAAATAATATTCACTCGGGTATTCGGGGCATTTTTATGCCAGAATACTATTCACAAGTTACTATTCACGGGTTACTATTCACCCGATTATTATTCACTCGAATATTATTCACTCGGGTATTTGAGGTACTTTTCATGCCGGGGTACTATTCACGAGATACTATTCTCGAAGTACTATTCCAAGGGTACTATTCATGGGGTACTATTCACCCGAAAAATATATTTCTTTTCTGTCCAAATTATTTTTGATACATTAAAATTATTCTTGAATTTAGTCCACAAAGCAGTATCATGTTAACAATTTGGATATTTTTAAACTCTGGATAAATTTAAAGTCTTTAATATTTATCCTTGATTTCGTTTGATTAATGCTTATATCATTGTCATCATCCTCATGTTTATATTGTGATGACTATATTGTGATGAAAGTCATCTTTGGCTTATGTGCATAGATGGACTGTTGATTGATATGATTATGATAAGGGATCATCCGGTATAATCATGACCCGTAATATTATAAATGATGTGGCAAAAGTCCTCATTGGCCTGTAGTGCATTGATGGACAGTTGTTGGTATGATTATGACCAGGGATTATTCGGTATAATCATGACCATTGATGATTACATGAATATCCTTGGCCCGTAGTGCAGGGATGATTCAATGTGTTGTTTATTTATGAAGCTGAGTCTCAGCGATAAAATTGATGATACACTATTTAAATCATAGAAGATAGTAGATATCATGCTTTACTTGACTCTTCCAATGGATTGCTTGTTCCGCTGCAGTTGTTGATCTAAAACTTGTTGTCTATTATATTCTATCAGTTGTTATACTGTTGAAGGCTAACGATAATTTATTCTACATTATCTTAGTCATAATATTTCTTACTGGGCTAGTTGTGTAAGACCCCGAATTTTATGAAATAAAATTATTCAATTTTCCTATTTAGTAAATGGTTAAATAGATAAAAAGTTAAAGTTAAGGGTGATATATGAAATTTTTTTTAAATACGCAAGTGGTTATAAAATATTCATTGTTGTAGAGGAATATTCGTTTGGTCGTGAAATATTCTTTCTATCAGGGAATATTCGTACAACGGCGCAGCCATTTGTGGGCCCCATAATATAATAACTGTCGGATGAAGAAAATGATAAATTTGAGTTTTTATAAATAACGGCGTAGTTGTTATCGTTAACAATCGCTGGAATACACGGTGGTTAAAATACAAGATGTCTGCGTGGTTTGCAAAGAAGCACACAAGATTGCACAAAGATTGTTGAATTATTGATCCTTACGTAAGAAGGCACTACTCAATAATTATTACAGTAATTACTGTTCAATATTTTATTTTATTGGTTCAATAATTGATGCGTTGATATTTTAAATTATTGTTGTTCAATAATTATCACTGCACAATATTTCTCATTATCAGATCAATAATTCATATTATTTGAATAATATTATTAGATAGCATTATTGACAATGTCTAGAAAGTTCTGTCCATGAGAGGTTTGGTCACCTAATTGCGCGCCAGTAAGGAGAAATTCTTATTGGAAAGCCCCCTCTTTCCTGGGAACGGCTTGGTTGTCATAATTAGGATTCTGTAATATTATTTGTGAATAATTAATTATTGATATATATAATAAGGAAATATTTATTTGATGTGGATATAAATGATGAATTTATTTATGTGGTTATAAATGAAGAAATTAATGTTGAGGTATTTTATCAGTATTTTTGTCGAAATGAAGGTATTAAAAATTAAACCAATATTTTTGAGATATATTGCGTGAGTTATAATTTTTAATCCGACCGTTGGATCATTGTGATTTTTGGATATGTTATACATATATAAGTTGAGTATATGTCCACAAATTCTGAACCGTTAAAAATGAACGTATGATTTGTTATGAATTTTAAGAGGTGACTGATTCGGAAATTAGGTTATAAATGATTTTGGTGGAAAATTCTAGAATTGGTGGGCCCCACTTGTGGTTGGTGAAGAAATGTGCTGAATTTTATTTCAAATGTGGTGGGTGGGAATAGTAGCAGGTAAAGCCATTAGGTTGCAGTCAAGTCTGCTAAAAAATTTTCCTATAAATAGAGGCTAAGTTAGAATTAAAAATCACACCGTAAACATAGCTTTCTCTTTCTCTCTAGATTATTGAGTGTATTTTGTGAGTATTTAGATACTTGGTAAGTTGATATCCATCGCTGCAAGTTTCCTTCAAATAATATATCCGATATCCAATCGTAAGTCTTTCTTTCTTTTGAGGTAAGGGATAGTAAGGGATTGTAAGGGATATTATTTTCTTCACAATGATGTTATTCTTTCAATATCATTATACTGAAATATTGGTATGGATTTTATTGTGGAATTTCTACCTTTTTTATGTTGGGGTTACTATTCACGAGTTACTATTCATGAGTTACTATTCATGAATTACTATTCATGAGTTACTATTCACGAGTTACTATTTATGAATTACTATTCACGAGTTACTATTCATGAGTTACTATTCACGAGTTGCTATTCACAGGTACTATTCACGACAAAGTTGGTTTCTTTTTCTGACCAAATTATCGTTGATTTATGAATATTGCTCTTGAGATTAAGTGCAGTTGTTGATCATATTATTTTTATTATCATATATAACATTTTTATAACCCTGATGTTGAAATTCTCTTTTACTTGAGTATAAAGATGGGTAGATTATTGGTATGATCATGACTAGGGTTCTCTTTGGCCAGTAATGAAAAGTTGAATTGTGACTGGTATGATCATGACCATTGAATTTATAATTGAATATCTTTAGCTTAAGTGCAAAGGTGAAATAATCAACATGGTTATAATTATTGTTTATATTAATTCTGAAATGATTATATATTTCGTTGAGATATGAATATCTTTGGCCCGTAGTGCAAAGATGACTTATTGATTAATATCTTTGGCCCGTAGTGCAAAGATGGTCTGTTGATGAATATCTTTGGCCAGTAGTGCAAAGATGGATTAATTAGTATGATTATGAACAGGAACTGTGATTTGGTATAACCATGATCTTTGATGTTTCAGGTAAAGACATGTGATGAAAATTAACTTCGTCTTGGATGCGAAGAGGAATTTAGAATTATAATTATGATTATGAGATATTCATATAATTGTGGAAAGGAACTGTTGATTGATGTTACAGGGATAAAACATTGTTGGTGGACTTTTAACATGGAGAAGATAATAGACTGTATTATCTATTTGACTCTTCTAATGGATTGCTCGTTCATTTAACTATGGTTGAAATTTTTATCATCTACCATATGTTCTAAATCTACGATTTGTTATTGATGAAGGCTATTGATAATTTAATTATCTTTAGTCATGATATTCTTTATCGAAGTAGTTGTGCTCACCCTTTTTGCTTCACAATTCCTTTCGGGTAATAAAAGTGTAAATGGGGTTAATGGGAATAACAAGGAATAGAAATCTGTGGTCTCTAGTCAGTGAGTTCTCCTAACAAAGATAGACAAGTGTGTTGTATACATCTTTTAGTAGTTATATTTAGTGAATCATATAGGGAGAGGCGAACCCGACGTTAGAAGGGTGTTTTGCCACTATCATACAAAATGTCTAATGACATACAACCTCGTGTCATCATAAGACAGGGTTGTGCTCATCCACTTGCTGAGTATATTTACAAGCACTACCTATATAATCTTGGTGTTTGTTTGAAGTATAATTCTCAATTTGAGACAGTGGAGATAATGATAAATCAAGAGAAGACTCACCATTGGGAGGAATATGATAGTAATCTTCTCATTTTTCTTTGGGGTCTATTGGGTCAACCAAGGATGATTCTGTGGCCATATGATATCTATCATAACCTAGAAGCATGGCCTCCCATGTACGAAGGTTTCCTTGAGCATTTCCCAAAGATTCTAATTTCTAAAACAGTTTTTGACTATACCTTTATGTAGGTATCACTGTGAGGTGTTGTCCACTGATGGGACATTTGTCACATTACTACCGAACACGAGTCACAGCTTGGTATATATTTGTATCCAAACTCACAAAGACGTGTGTGTGTTGTTGTATTTTGCACGACAATTGTAGTAATAAAGTTGTAGCTGTTTCTGTAACATGTATTTGGCGACTCAGAATAGGTTGGATGGATTGGACCTATTTTGGGGTTGTCACAAGTTGAGCTCACCCTTTGTTTTCATTGTTCTCTTCAGGAAATGAGAATATAGTTGGGACTAGTCGGGGAACGGAGTGACGGTCCAGATGTTTGCATTAGTAGTCCTCACTACTCAGTGAAATAGTGTGATAATAAATGTAATAAGGACTCCATTTGAGTTTGAATACTGTCTAGAAGACAATATTCGTATTAAAACTCTCAGCTTATGTTTTGTCGTATTTTACACGACAATTATATAATTAAGTTGTATTTGAATTTTGTACCATGTATTTGGCGACTCAAGATGGGTGATGTATACCTATTTTGGGGGAGTCATAGTGATAATAATTGAGATACTATGAAGCAACTACTGTGGCAATTATTGAATGAAATCGAGTGACTTCTTGCGTAAGCATCAATACTCAGAAATATTGTGCAATACCGTGTGCTATTGTGCAATATCGCGTACCACTGTGGAACAACGCGTATTACTTTACTTTTATTATCGGGTATTTTAACAGTTTAACGGTAAAAGTCTTGCCGTTATTTTATGAAAATGTTATTTTTGTCGTTTTTTATATTCGACAATTATTTCGTTGTGGGGTCCACCAATAATTGCGCCGTCGTACGAATATTTTCCGACCAAACGAATATTTTATGACAACTTGTTTACTTTGTAAAATTTGCACATATCACCCATAATTATAGCATTATATCAAATCAACACATTATTATTCAAAATAATATTTGGAGAATGTTAAATCTTTATTCATAAAAAGTTGGGGTCTTACAGCTCCCTTCACATGAATAGTAAACGAGACCCGCATTCATGTGAGTGAGGTTTTATGAAAATATCAATTTCACTTTATAAAAAGTTGGGGTCTTACAGCTCCCTTCACATGAATAGTAAACGGGACCCATATTCATGTGAGTGAGGCCTTGTGAAAATATCAATTTCATTTGTAAAAATATCAATTCTCAAAAAAAAATGAAAACATCATAAACTTGCCTATTTTTTTTAAGAACATGTGAAATCAGTCAAATATTAACAAGGTTCAACGATCGAATTCTTTAAACAATAAAATTTTAATTTATGCTCTCATTAATATAGCAATCGTCAGTAAATATGTTGATTTTCTTTCATTTAAAAAATTAATATTTTTATACGAGTCTCTCACATGGATATGGGATCCACTCATTATTCATGTGATAGAAATAATATGAAAATATCAATTTTTAAATATAAAAATATATGTTCACTTTTTTTATTACTAGTGTGAACAAGTGAATATAAAAACATATGAAAAAAAAATATAAATAATTACCAAACGAGCCATTATATATGGAAGTACTATTCCATATTAATACTACATGTTTGTGTTTGCATATTATATTATTTATATATAAATAGAATTAAAATTTTATATACTATCAATATATATATAAACGGTTCTCTTTTTCAGCGAATCAAAAGCGAATCGACTATAGCGACGGTTTTTCTCGTCGTTATAGCATACAAGCATATAAAGCCGACGACATAATTATAACGACAATTCGAACCGTAGCCATTCAAAAAATTATCGCTATAGTCAGTTCGTTTTTGATTCGTTAGAAAAAGAAATCGATAAGTATATACAAACAATATATCAAATTTTAAGTCTAATAAATATACGTATACGTATATATATTTTATAATTTTTTTTATTCTTTTGAGCAATGCCGACTGATACCCACCATAGGTTTCAATCCTAGTGCATGCAACACGGCTATAATAGGATTCAATTAATTCTAGATTCCAAATGCAAATCATGCAAAAAAGTCATGATAATTGATAGTTTGATTTAGACGGGGGATACAATTGCATTAAAAAATTTCAACCAAGTTGCCAAGTTGGTAGCAAATCATTGGATAATTTTCTTCCTTTTTTTTAAATATAATTTTTTTTGGTATAATTCTAATTTTTGAATTTAGGATTTTATAAAAAGGATAAATGAGCCTGAGATAGGTGAGGACGCTTGTGAATGAGGTAATATTTTATAATAATAATATTTTGAAAAATTATAAAAATATTTTATTGTACATAATATAAGAGGGAGTGTATTTAACCTTACAAAACGACGTTATTTTGAGGACTACATCATGTAAGAATTAATGTAGTTTTGCCTTTTATAAATTATCTAAAAAATTAAAATATATTCTAATTTTGAAAGGGAGGAAATATATTTTAACTTGGAAAGGAATAAGAGCAACATAATTGACAAGATTTATTATTTTCAATAAAAAAAATCACAAGATATACTAATTAACTCACGTAATTTTCAATAAAAAAATCACAACATATATGATTTTTTATATTTCATAAGCATTTAGCAACCTAAAAATATACGGGGTGACGGTTTGAAATACATGAGTTAGCAAATACACACGGGATCGCCATATTTATAAGCGAAATCCAGCCCAATTTCATATAAATGATTTAACCCACAAAAATGGACTTTTCTAGCTTGTAATCGGCAAATGGCCCAAATTAGGACACAAGTCGATACCGATAAGTGAAAAATGATGATTTGTATCATTCGGCCCTGTTGTAAGTTTAGCTTTTGAAGGCCCATAACTACTTTGGTCCGGACCATCTCATTATCTTCCCATTCAGGCATATCTATTCATTTTTGCTTCAACAATTACACTTGAATTAGCAAGTTATATTCAACCAAAAGGAGAGAAGCTATAGAAATACATATAGAGATATTCAAAATTATGTTACGCATAAGAAGATGTGTTAAAATACATACAGAGTCTAATACCATACAACTTATGTTAAAATTTAAGAACGAATAATATTGTAATCATACAGATATTATATAAAAGACGGAAAAGTAAAAATACCCGATATACCTTTTCATCAATTTTACGAGTCCTGCTTGTCTGATGTATTTATTAGATGTCTCACACACTCTACAATGATCCACACATCAAACAATATTTTTATAGTAATTAGAAAACTCTAACTGCTATAAAATGAACCCAAACACATGAGGCATAATACATTAGTTAAATTCAAGACCGGACTATTAATAAATCTCTAAGTCCAATTGCACTTTGCCAGCTGCCCCTTGCAACTTCCGTCAGTTCACTGACGAGTTGGATAGTCCCGACTATCCTGTCGTAGTGATCATTCGTCGAATAGAAAAAAATACTACCTCTGTCCCATAATAAATACTTTTTTAGCTTAAATCACACATACCAATACACAAGTTAAAATGGCAAAAATACCCTTAATATATTTTCTTTGAAGTTGAAGAGTTAATGAGTGTTATTTAATTGTAGTGATGGTAAGATGCAATAAATATCATTGAATGCATAAGGGCATATATGAGAAAATATTATAAAAATTGTATTGGAGTTCTAACATATCACTTATTTTAAAAAAAAATATTAAACCTAAAAAGACACTTATTGTGAGACAGAGATAGTATAAATTAATCCCACCAACTTAAATTACTCGACTATTTAACTCTATTGATTTTGAAATTTTACAAATTAATAAGATAAAAAGTAATATATCTCCCTCCCCCATCACAACTTAAGTGACCGTTGAAATTTTAGAACAGATGACTGACTGACTGACTCAAGACCAGACAAGCCTCTGGTACGGTCACACTCCAACTAAACAAAGAGCAGTACCTTTGCACGGCCATGATTGAGCCAGGTGGCCGAAAAATAAGTTAAATTTGGAAGGAGAGAGGGACATAGTTGGACCGGAGCAAGTGGGGGGGAACTTTTTTTATGGGCCGCACAGCCAACATACTCACGTGGGAGTGGGCAGGCTAGTGGGCCCATCACAGGGAACTTTACGTCAAATCAATGGTGGGTCGGGTCAGATGTGTTTGAGTTTGACCGACTGGGCCACTTGCTGCAGCGGAATTCTCGTACGCGACTGCTCTGTTCTGTTCTGTTTATATAAGAGTTATAGACAAAAGAAAAAGAAAGAAAGAAAGAAAATGGGAAAGGAATAGGGATTTTCATTTCAGATTCTTTGTGTGGGTTATATATTTATATATATGGGTAAAAGGGGAAATAAAGTAAATGAAAACGACAGCTTTAATTCACCTGACAGTTTTATCCTATCCCTGCAGTACTTCTTCCGTCTAAATTTATTTATTCTATTTTTTTTAATTTATTTAAAATCATATTAATTGTTATGTATTATCATAAATTTACGTTAAATAATAATTATAAAATTTATTAATAAATAAAATTATGATTATTTTAGTTATTACATATCTTTTAAAAAAATTATAATTACTAAAACTTGTACACAAAATTGACAAAAGTCGACATAAACATTCACAATATATATATATATATATATAAAATATACTCTAAATATTTAGTAGATAGCAATGGTCATTATGTATAATTTTTTTGAGTATGGTCATAGTTATTATATAAATTTCTGACGATGAGACGTCATAGCTCAAAAAAAAACTCGTCATCATAATCCGATTGCATTGTAATACATAATCATATATATATATATATATATATATATATATATATATATATATATATATATATATATAACACGGATCGAGTTTCTAATTTCTGACCTGATCAAAAATGGATCCCAAATTTTATTTTATTTTATTTGCTTTTTTTTTTTAAATAACTAAAAATAATATTTAATATTTTATGGAATCGAATTTTTTCATATCTGATATTTTGGGTGTGTTTTGAATACCTATACCAAAATGGTGGTGCATACGATGCACATGACGTATATATATACATGTTTTGTTATACGTACACAAATCACACCAAAAACACTGTATTATGAAAAAAAATTCAATTCCATAATTTTTTTTATTTTTTTTTAGTTTTAAAAAAAAAACAAAAAAAAAAAGTCCGGATTTTGGTCCGGTCCGAGAGTCCGGACCTGATCCGGATATATATATCATTTTTTTGTCTATTTATCTTCTTTTCAATTTAAAACTATTATAACCTTTTTTTTTCCCAATACTATCCTCATTTAACATTATAAAAAAATATTAAAAGTAACACGACATACATTAAAAAAGAAACACCGTTAATTTTGACACCGGAAGTATAACCACACTCTTTTTTGTCCCTCTCTCTCCTTTATTTTATTATTTCATGAAAGAGTCGGGAGATTAATTAAAAAAAATCATAATAGAGTAGTTTAGATGAGTAATTTGGAGATAATTTTTTTAATAGACGTGCATTTTTAAATTCAAATAAGTAAAATTGGACTGAAGGAGTATTAATTTATCTATTTCATAAAAAAGTTCTATTCACAAAATTAAATTATAAATTTTTCTCTCTTTGTATTTCAAATTGGAGAATTAAAAAGATGCTATATTTTTAAATTTATTAATATTTATAAATTTTAACAATGAAATTATATTTGTTGAACATATATAATATTATTATACGAGTAATATTTGTAGGGTGATACTAGAGATCTCAAATTTTTAGTTTAAAAATTATCTTAAACGATGTATCATCATAATATTAGTTGTGTATTATAATAAATTATCATTTAAATATTCATCGCCGTATTATTTGAGACCCACTTGAGACAAAAAAATTTAAGACATCTAATATTACTCATATTTGTATTATATTAATCTGTTTATTTCACAAAAAATGAGTTTTATTTGTATAAGAAGAAAAACTTATTTCATAATTTTATTTTTTTATTTTTCAATAAGAGTACGTAGTATAAAAAAAAAGTATACTACCTTTATATTTATTAATATTTATTAATATTTATAAATTTTAACAATGAATTGAAACTCTATTTGTAAACATGGAGAGATTATTGTACGAGTATATGATTGTACTCATGGTTTTAAAATTCGGACTCCACATTGCCAATTCAACATGTTAAAATTAGAATTTGTCGGTAATTTGGTTCGATTTAAATTAATAAATTATTTTTGGTCCAAAATTGATTGACCCATTGGTCGAACCGGTCGTATGATTGTATGCATGTTTTTAAAACTCGGACCGGACACCGCCAATTTAACATATTAAAATCAGAATTGGTCGGCACTTTGGTTCGATTTGAACCGATAAATTATTTTTGGTCAAAAATTGGTTGACTCATTGGTCGAATCGGTTATTCAACCGGTTAATTGACCCAGTGAACCGTTTTTTTAATATTAAAATTAACCACTTTTAATAATATTAAAACTCAATTTTATTATGTTTTAATTCATAAAAAAATAATTTTTTTAAATTTTTTATTAATTACTAATAATATATTTTTATATATTAATGATTTCACTGAATAACGGTTCGATTACTGATTTTATCAAAATAACTCATTCATTTAATAATATTTTTGTTTCGATGATCTATTCGAGTCTGACTGTACGTGCGTGAACTGAACTAGAGAAAAGGGAAAAAAAATTAGGTATACGAGTATACGAGTGCATGTGCATGAACTGAATTTGAAGAGGAAAACAGTAGTAGTCTACAGTAGATATATAAGTCAAGTCGTGTGAGAGATCAGCCTTTTACTACTGTTTGTGTTAACGTGTTGGATCAATCACATGCAAGTTTGGCAGCATACTTTATATTTATTTGTTTGTTAGTTATTACTTTCTCTCTCTTATCCATTGAATTAAGGTTGGAAAATGGCAAATCCAACTTATGTAACGTTTTGATTCACATCAACGTAATACTACTAATTTTGATTGAAGACCAAATTAAGGGTGAAAATAAACCTTATGGAGTCGAGTCAGGTATTGAATTTCTCAGATTTAATTTATAAAATTTATTGATTATAAAATAAGATTTGATTGAAATTCGTTTAGCGATTGAGTTGAGCACGATCTCGAATTTAACCCTACCAGTTTGAATTTTTCGAATAAATATGATTTGAATATTAATAGAAAATTATAATTTGAATAGACTCAAGTAATTTATCGAATTTTAAAATTTGCTCATATTTGAATTATTTATATTTCAAGTTAAGTTAGAATCAAACTTTTAATCGAACGAGTACGAATCGAATTTGAAGTATTTGCTCATTTTACGACCTTAAACTAAATGTAGCCTCCTAGTTTGTTCGCCACATGGGGAATGTACTGAGTGATGTTTCTTTTTGGAGATTTTCTTTGAAAATAATAAAATTTTTAGAAAAATGAGAACAATAATGTAGAAAATTTTGTGCAACATATATAATTTTTAAAAATGTGTATTTAATACTTTTCCCTCCACATTTTTTAAAATTACTAAATGTTGCACAAAATTTTCTACATTATTGTAATATCCTGACTTTTTATGAATAAATATTTAATTTTCTCTAAATATTATTTTGAATAATAAGATGTTGATTTGATATAATGCTATAATTATGAGTGATATATGCAAATTTTGTAAAGTAAGCAAGTTGTCATAAATTCTTCGTTTGGTCAAAGAATATTCTTTTTATCGAAAAATATTTGTATGACGACGCAATCATTAGTTGACCCCACAACGGAATAACTGTCAAATACAGAAAGCGACAGAAATACCGTTTTAATAAAAATAACGGTAAAACTTTTTATGACTTTCCCAAAATAGGTCCACACAACTCATTCTGAGTCGCCAAATACATGATACAGAAACAACTACAAACTTCATTATTACAATTGTCGTGCAAAATATGACAACACATGATGTGAGTTTAAAAACAAATATTATTTTCTAGACAATATCCAAACTCAAATAAGTTCTCATTACAGTTATTGATACAATATTTTATAAAATAGTGAGGACTGCTAAAACAACTGTCTGGATCTATCACTCCACACCCCGACTAGTTTTCGCTATATTTTCGTCTCCTGAGAATAAAAATGGAACAAAAAAGAAAAAAAGGGTGAGTTCAACTAGCTCAATAAAGAATATTATGACTAAGATAATGTAAAACAAATTATCGTTAGCCTTCAATAAATCAGATAAAATATAATGGACAACAAGTTTTAGATCAATATTCGCAGCGAAAATAACAATTCATTAGAAGAGTTAAGTAGAAAATGAACTATACTATCTTCTATGATTTAAAAGTCTATCATCAATATTTTATCCATGTAACATCAATCAATATACATCTTGAACCAAATATTCATCTTTGCAGTACGGGCCAAAGATATTCATTTAATTTGTATCATAGTTGGTCATGTTCATCTCAACACCTGTCTATCTTTGCACTACGGGCCAAAGCTATTCATCAGGTAATCATTCATTTTTGCACTACATGCCAAAGATATTCATCAAGTATCACCATTTAAAACTGAAGATGATAAAAAATATCTTAAAGAAAATGAATTTAGTGCGATAAAAGGACAAATATTACGGATTCGTACTTTAGTTTATCCAAGTTCAAAAATACTCCATAATAATCGACTGTGGAGAAAAATTCTAGTATGACGATCAAAACATGGATACAATCAAAGATAGTAACCATAATAGACAACTTGGACAAAGAATTTTTTTTTTAATTTTTTTGTGAATAGTGTCGTATACGTGAATAGTAACCCCGACACAAAAGATAACAATTTCATAAGAAAAATCATACTTCGTGAATAGTATCGTATTCGTGAATAGTGCCGTATCCATGAATAATAACCTCGACATAAAAAAGTAAAAAATTCATAATAAAATTCATACCAATATTTCGGCATAATGATATTGAACAAAATAACATCATTTACGAAGAAAATAACATATTTTACCTCAAAAGAACAGTACTTTTAACTGGAATATCGGATATAATGTTGAAGAAAACTTGCACTGAATAGTAACTCTAAAAGTATCTAAATACTCACAAAAATACGCTCGATATTATAGAGAAAGAAAACTTATGATTCTGGTGTGATTTTCAATTCTAATTAAGCACCCTATTTATAGGAAAATGCTAGAACGCCAAAGCAAACTAAAATTTAATAAAATAATATTTTAATAAAAATTTCACGCACACCTCTTAACCAACTTCAGCACACCACAAGTGGGGCCCACCAATTTTAGAAAATTCCACAACAACCAAAAGTGGGGCCCACCCATGTTTTTAATAAAAATATTTATTTTTGAAACTTCAATAATTCATAATAAATAGCCCTTTTATCTGAAAAATATAAATTTTATATCCATTCCACAGGAAATTTAATTCTCTACAGCTTTGTAGAAGAATTATTTTCCAACTTCCAAACAGAAAATGATCGAAATTCACATACAGATATTTTTAATACATCCATTCCGATAAAATACTGATAAAACTCCTCAGCATTAATTCCTTCATTTATATCTATATAAAATAAATATTTCTTTATCATATAAATCAATACTTAATTATTCACAAATAATATTACAGAATCACAATAATGGCAACCAGGTCGTTCCCAAAAAATAGGGGGCTTTCCGATAAGGATTTCTCCTTCTCGACGCCTTGATTAGGTGACCAAACCCCCTTTCCTGCAACATGAACTTCCTGTAGACATTGCCAATAATGCTATCTAATAATATTATTCAAATAATATGAATTATTGATTTGATAATGAGAAATACTGTGCAGTGACAATTATTGAATTAACAATAATATAAAATATCAATGTAGTAATTATTGAATCAATAAAATAAAATATTGAACAGTAATTACTGTAACAATTATTGAGTAGTGCCTTCTTACGTAAGAATCAATAATCCAAAAATACTGTGCAATATTGTGCAACCACGCCAGATTCTTGTATTTTAACCAATTTGGTATTCCAACAATGTTAATTGGTAAATAACTACGTCGTTATTTATAAAAAAAGTATATTTGTCGTTTTCTCCATCCGGCGGTTTTTCGTTCAGGGCCTGAATGGTCATGCGCCATCGCATTTAATATTTTCCAACAAAGAAGAATATTCTCCAACCAAATGAATATTCTCCGACAACAATGAATATTTTATAACTACTTGCTTATTTTGCAAAATTTGCACATTTCACCCATAACCAAAGCATTATAACAAATTAACACCTTATTGTTCAAAATAATAATTAGAGAAAATTTTATTTTATTTATAAAAAGTTGGGGTCTTACACTTTTACCGTTAAACTGTTGAAATACTCGATGATAAAAGTAAATAATACGCGTTGTTGCACAGTAGCACACGATATTGCACAGTATCTCTGATTATTGATGCTTACGTAAGAAGTCACTCAGTTTCATTCAATAATTGTCACAATAGTTGCTGCATAGTATCTCATATTATTAATTCAATTATTGTCACAATATCATATGTATAATATTTTATATTATTAAATCAATAATTGACACGACACAACTCTTCATATTATTATTTATATTATTGACAATATCTAAAAAATTATGTCGAGAAAAATGGTTATGTTATTTAATTGCGCGTCAATAAACATAAATCCTTATCGGAAAGCCCCCTCTTTCCTGTGAATGATCTGATTGTGAGTATTGTGAGTTATAATATTATTGATGAAGAATTGTTGAAAGATTAAAAATGTGTTGATTGAAGATAAAGTAATTTGTGGTAAATATTTATTCAATTTTTGATATAAATAGAGAGGTTTGTCATTAGACGTTTGTTGTAAGTTTGGTTTATTCTATGGGACCTATAATCACTTTCGCCAATAATACTTGCATTTATCAGATGTCAAATGTGACGCCCCCAAAATAGGTATACAACACTCATTTTGAGTCGCCAAATACATGGTACAAAAAACAAACTATAACTTCAATAATACAATTGTCGTGCAAAATACGACAACGCATACTGTGAGTTTAAATACAAATATTGTCTTCTAGATAATATCCACACTCAAATAAGTCCTCATTATAATTATTCAAATACTATTTTTCAGAAATTGTGAGGACTACTAAAATATCTTTCTAGAACCATCACTCCATACCCCGACTAGATCTTGCTATGTTCTCACCTCCTGAGAAGAAAAATGGAACAAAAAGGAAAAGGGTGAGCTCAACTAGCCTAGTAAAAAATATTATGACTAAGATAATATACAACAATTTATCATTAGTCTTCAACAGGGAAAAATCTGATAAAATATAATAGACAACAAGTTTTAGATCAATAACTGCAGCGGAAACAACAATCCAATAGAAGAGTCAAGTAGAGAAAGAATTCCACTATCTTCTAAGATTTAAAAGTCCATCATGTGATGCCCCCAAAATTAGGTATACGTCACCCATCTTGGGTCGCCACTTACATGGTACAAAGTTCAAATACAACTTAATAATAAAACTGTCGTGTACAATTCGACAAAACATAAACTGTGAGTTTGAATACAAATATTGTATACTAGAGATTATACAAACTCAAAAGGAGTCCTTATTATAATTATTATTACACTATTTCACAGAATAGTAAGGACTACTAATGCTATCATCTGGTCCGTCACTCCATTCTCCGAATAGTCCCTGCTACGTTCTCATTTCCTGAAGAGAACAATAAAAGTAAAAGGGTGAGCTCAACTAGCCAAGTAGGAAATATTATGACTAAGATAATGCGAGAATATATTATCGTTAGCCTTCAACAATGTTAAACCGATACAATATAACAACCATCAAGTTTAATCTGCAATGAACAAGCAATCCATTAAAAGAGTCAAGTAGAGAATAAAATCTACTATCTTTTATGATTTAGAAGGTTTTTCATCACTTTTATCATTGGGACTCAACAATAAATAATCCACATCATCGAATCACCTCGCACTACTACTGCCAAGGATATTCTTTAGTATCACGACCACAATTATCCATGCCTACGGGCCAAGAATATTTGTGTATTCATTAATGGTCATGATTATGCCAACAATCGTCCATCAATGCACTACGGGCCAATGAGGACTTTTACCACATCATTTATAACATTACTACCATAATTACAATCAATAATCCTCGGTCATAATCATACCAAGTCCATCTATGCACTTTATAGGCCATAGATGACTTTCAACAAAATATAAACATGAGGATTTATGCCAATGATATAATGATTCAATAAAACAAGTTCAAGAATTATTTTATCCAAGAACTAATAACGTCCAAATTGTCAACATAATACTGCTTTGTAGAGTAAAATTCAAGAATGCTCAGAAGAATATTTCCACGAAAAAGATCTTTGGATGAAGCGCAAATATCAATGATATTCCACTAATTTCATGGAGTATAGAAGTCAAAACTTTAACCAACCGTGTATAATAAGGAATGGAATAACAAAAAAAAATCACCGGGCATGTGATAGATCATGTGCATGAAAGTTATTCCAATGTAATAATAAATAACGGAATCAGTCCCACAAAAACGCATGAGACGGGATATTCCAATGTATAATAAAGACGGAATCGTCCCAAGAAAAAACGCATAGAACGTGATATTCCAATGAATAATAAATACGGAACCAGTCCCATGAGAACGCATGCACGTGATGTTCCAATGAATAATAAAGACGAAATCGTGTCCGGCGAAAATGCATGCAGACGTGATATTCCAATGTAATAATAAAGATTTTAACCAGGTCCCAAGGTAGAAACGCCTGACAGATAGGATGTTCCAAATGTAATGATAAAGAATGGAACAATGAAAAAAATTTCACCAAGTTTAGGGTAGCCCACGATACACGAGTTATTCCAATGTAATAATAAGAATGGAATAATGTAAGTTCTCTTCATAGATAAAGAAAGAAATAATACTCCCTACCTTGGAAAAAAGCTGGATAATCGAATAGTGAGTAGTGATTTCTCTTCTTCTTTCTCTCTATAATAATCGCTCTAAAGCTTTTGTGAATTGGTGAGAAATGAAGGAAGAATGAGCTTCTATTTGTAGGAAAATATAGTTTCGATAATGCACGTTTTGGGGCTCGAAAATTACAGTACAATACCTCCAACTTTTCTTTCATTTTTAATTTAGTCCTGCAAGTATTATCAATCTTGCACCAACTCCCCTAATAGTAAATAATGTGAATCAATAGTTCAATCATGTGAATCAATAGTATAATCATGTGAAAAGTACGAAGTTACAAGATATAGACCTCCATCTATACCTCAATTTTTAACTTAGTCATGCAAGTATTATCAATCTTGCACCAACTCCCCTAATAGTAAATAATGTGATTTAATAGTACACATATGTGAACAAATAGTTATATAAGCATGTGATGCGATAAATTACCCGATTTATCAATATAACCCCTAAACATCAATTATCATCGGAATAAATGTCGATTTTCACTAACACAAACAATTCCAATATAATGAAACTATTTTTATCAAAAATATAAATTTTGAAATTTCAAAGTTTGACTTTTCCCGAAAAAGTCAACTGTTGACTTTTTGACCAAATAGTGAATCTCGGAAAATTTTGTGTTTATAGACTATTTTTACTAATTTCGTCGTTCTGGACTCAAATATCACGTCCGCATCTCTAAATTCAACTCCGAACAACATTCATCATTAATATTATAACTCACAATATTTATCAACTAGATCGTTTCCAGGAAAGAGGGGGCTTTCCAATAAGGATTTCTCCTTATTGGCGCGCAATTAGGTGACCAAACTACTCCTTGACAGAACTTCTAGACATTGTAAATATTGCAGTTTATAATATGAATAACTTTGTCATCTCAAGTATTAATTTAATAAAAACATTTTATCTTGATGATAATCGACTATAATTGAATTCATAATATGATAGATATGATGCAAAGAATTACCGTAGTAATAATTGAGTATAAGCGAGTGACTTCTCACGTAAGCATCAATAATCAATACCGTGCTGCTACTATGCAACCACGCCAGACATTGTACTTTTTTAACACCGGTGTTTCAACAGCTTAACGGTAAAACTTCCGTCGTTATTTTCATAAAGTATTTTTGTTATTTTCTCAATCCGGCAATAATTCCAAGTTATGGGGTCCACCAATGATTGTCTTGTTGTATTTAATATTCTCTATTAAAACGAATATTCTCCCACCAATCGAATATTATATAACAACTTGCGTACTTTTGCAAAATTTATAAATATTACCCACAACTATAACATTATATCAAATCCACACCATAATATTCAAAAATATATTTCGAGAAAATTTAATCTTTATTCAAAAAGTTGGGGGTCTTACACATCATCAATATTTTATCCCTGTAACAACAATCAATATACATCTTTAATCAAATATTCATCTTTGCACTACAGGCCAAAGATATTCATTTATATCACCAATTGGTCATGTTCATCTCAACACTGCTCATCTTTACTGCTACGGGCAAAGATATTCATTAGGTAATCATTCATCTTTGCACTACAGGCCAAAGATATTCATCGATTAATCATTCATCTTTGCACACTACGTGCCAAAGATATTCAAAGAATATCATCATTTAGGATCGAGGATGATGAAAATATATTAAAGAAAAGCGAATCCAATGAAACAAAATAACAAATATTAGAGATTCGTATTACAGTTTATCCAAGATCAATAATACTCCATAATAATTAATTTCGAAGCAAAATTCAAAAATAAAGATCAAAACATTGATACAATCAAAGATAGTAACCATAATAGACATCTTGGACAAAAAAGAAAAAAATTCATTTTTTGGTGAATAGTGCCGTATTCGTGAATAGTACGTGAATAGTGCCATATACATGAATAGTAACCCCGACACAAAAAGTTCCAATTTGATAAAAAATTCATACCAACATTTCGGTATAATGATATTGAAGAAAATATCATTTTAAGAAAAATATAACACCCCTTACCTCGCAAAAGACAAAGATTTCACTGTAATCTTTGGATATAGTGCTGAAGGAACTTGCACCGCTAATTAGAAACTCACAAAGTATCTAAATACTCACAAAATACACTCGATAATATAGAGAGAGAGAGAGAAAACTTGTTTCTGGTGTGATTTTCAATTCTAACTTAGCCCTCTATTTATAGAAAAAAAATGTTAAGACGCTCAAGCAGACTTGACCTGCAACCTGATGGCTTTACCTGCTACTATTGCCACCCACCACATTTGAAATAAAATTCAGCACATTTCTTCACCAACCACAAGTGGGGTCCACTCAATTCTAGAATTTTCCACCAAAATCATTTATAAACCTAATTTTTGAATCAGTCACCTCTTAAAATTCATCACAAATCATACGTTCATTTTTAACGGTTCAAAATTTGTGGACATATACTCAACTTATATATGTATAACATATCCAAAAATCACAACGATTCAACGGTCGGATTAAAAATTATAACTCACGCAATATATCTCAAAAATACTGGTTTAATTTTTAATACCTCCATTCCGACAAAAATACTGATAAAACACCTCAACATTAACTCCTTCATTTTTAACCACAAAAAAATATATCCAACATTTATATCCACATAAAATAGATATTTTCTTATCATATGAATCAATAATTAATTATTCACAAATAATATTACAGAATCACATTTATGACAACCCGGTAGCCGCTCCCGGAAAAAGGGGGGCTTTAATAAGGATTTCTCTTTATTGGTAGCCGCAATTAGGTGACCAAACCTCTCCTCGACAGTAACTTTCTAGACATTGTCAATAATGTTATCTAATAATATTATTCAAATAATATGAATTATTGAAATGATAATGGAAAATATTGTCAAAGGATAATTATTGAAACAATAATAATATAAAATATCAACGCAGAAATTATTGAATCAATAAAATAAAATATTGAATAAAGAACTACTATAACAATTATTGAGTAGTGGCTTCTTCACGTAAGTGGTCAATAATTCATCAATATCAGGTAATACCGCTGTCTTTATTATGCAACCACGCCAGACATCGTATTTTAACCACCATGTATTCCAACAATTGTTAATTCGTAATAATTACGCCATTATTTATAAAACTCAAACTTTGTCGCTTTTCTTCATCCGACGCGCTTATCCGTTATGGGGCCCACAAATAGTCTGCTGGCCGCATTTAATATTCCCTATTGTGTAAAGAATATTCCATGACCAAACGAATATTCCCCGACAACAATGAATATTTTATAACCACATGTTTATTTTGCAAAATTTGCACATTTCACCCATAACCAAAGTATTATATCAAATTAACACCTTATTATTCACAATAATAATTAGAGGAAATTTGATTTTATTTTTAATAAGTTGGGGTCTTACATCAAATCACTTGTCTTTTCACATTACAGGCGTCAAAACCACTTGCATTTTCACATTGCAAAGGCCAAGCTAGAAATCTTCTATATATAAATAGAAACTCATTTCTTCCTTCATTCTCACCAATTCATTAAAGCTATAGAGAGAGACTGTAGAAAGAGAGAGAGAGAGAGAGAGCAAGAAGAAAAGTATTCGGGAAGCGAACAAACACCACCGACACAAAGTTCCGCTACTACACTATTGTAGTATCTAGTCTTTTATTAAGGTAAATGATGTTAATTTCTTCATACTCATAAGGGTTATCATTCTATTACTTATTAATCTGTGAGAATATATAACCTGTCTACGCGGATTACCGCATGCCTGGTGAATAACCCTTTGTATTCATTTTTTATTAATCTGTGGGAATAACTTGTCTATGCGGATTACTGCATGCCTGGGTGAATAACCCTTCATATTCGTTTTTTATTAAGTTGTGTAAATGATCTGTCTATGCGGATTACCGCATGACGGGTGAAAATTCATTTACAGTTTCGTATATTCTTTTATACTCCATATTATGTAAGTGATATTATTTCATTTCATATTCCTAAATCTAAACTTACTATGGTAAGTATTGTTTCTATAATTTCTGAAATGATTAGAAATTCTTTGAGGTTTGCACTTCATCTAATATCATTTTATTGGAATATTGGTCTGAATTTTTTTATTAAATTTTAATATTTTCATTCGGGGTACTATTTACGACAAAATTGGTTTCTTTTCTGTCCAAATTATTTTTGATACATGAATCTCATTCTTGAATTTTACTTCACAATTAGTTATCATGTTGACAATTTGGACATTCTTGAACTTTGAATAAATTAAATTATAAATCTTAAATATTTATCCTTGATCTCACTTGATTCATTCTTTATATCATTATCATCATCCTCATATTTAAATTTGTGACGAAAAGTTATCTTTGTCATATTTGGGCCGTATTGCAAAGATGAACTGTTGATTGATATGATTATGACCAGAAATTGTGTATTGTTATAACAATAAGTCTAGGGGGACCGGGGGTTTCCGATCGGCCGTAATTTTTTTGTTGTTTCTTTTGACTACTAAATAATTAATTTGATTTATTGGAACTGAAATTTTTATAAAATAAAGTGATTTAGGTGTTATTTGGATACATGTAAAAAATAGAGTTGTACAGTCTGTGCAAGCATATTTTTTACATGTATCCAAATGACACCTAAATCACTGCATTTTATAAAAATTTCAGTTCCAATAAATCACATTAATTATTTGGTAGTCTGTTGGTTGATTTTGCAATCAAAAAATACGTGCAAGTATACACAATCAACAAGTAATAAAGTGATAAAGTAGAGTGTCGATACCACAGAGAATTCTAATTAATAAATTCCAACTACTAGCACTATATCAACCCAATTTTATTTAAACAATGATAAATTATGATTTTCTAAAATATTGAAACTAAATTAAACAATTAAAAATATTACTTTAAAATAGACAAATAAATAAACTAAGATTTGAATGAATGATTTCCAATAAATAAGGATTAAGACTTTAATATCCCCAATTATGAACTATAATTCAATTATCCAATTATCCCAATTATTATGTCTACTGAATTGTTAACATGAATTCTCAAATGTCAAAAGTCATTTTCCAAGTAATCAACCGACTTCTATTTAATCCAGATTAATCTTGCTATATTCCTATGCAAAACAATTGAATTAAACTCCTTCAATTCCAATTCCTTATGTGTTACATGCGGTGAATATATATTTCCATTCAATTCACAAACCTAATTATTCATTATGCAAATAAATCACACGTTATTAAACCTAGTTCTAACCCTAGAATTCCTCTTTCAATTCCTTCTAAAGTAACAAGGTAATTATTGGCCAAATAATTAATCAATAGATGCAAGGCATGATAAACAATTCACTTCAACATAAATAATTAGAATAAATTGAATAACTAATTTATAGCCATAAAAGGTTCAATTGAAATCTTAATTAAAGAATTAGTTCATAACGGAAATAAAAACCAATAATCGTTTGCAAATCATCCTTAAAGAATTACAAATTGAAAATAAGGAGAAGAAGAAAAACTCTTGAGCCAATCCTTAGTCTTCAAAATAATCCTTAGTGTAGCCTCCAATGAATGAATGATTCATCCCTAATTTCAGCACTTAATCTCTTTTTATAGCTTGCCACAATCCCAATCCAATTAGGCTTCAAATAACCTCCAATTGAGTGGTTAAACGATAAGTCAACGCGCGTGCCCCTGGTCAACGCCTGACATGGCCAACCAGTATACAGCGCCTCTCTGCGATTCTTTTTTCGGTACCCATGGCTTTGAAAATCTAAAATTACAATTTTGCCATTTTGTAGCTTAAAATCCCAAATTTGTCCCTACAACTCCCGAATCTGCAAAACAACAACTAAACAAAATAAAAATGCTTCTAATTAACTTGAGAATGCAATAATTTAAGTCCAAATATATCCAATTCATGGGTATATTACCCAATCATCAAATACCCCCAAACTAAAATCGTTGCGTGTCCTCAAGCAACACAACACAGACAATACGAAATTCTAAACATCGTGCAAATGAAAACAATCTATATGTTCTTAATTCCAGCAATCCAATAGCATAAATATATTCATTAGGCCTCAGAAAAATCACAAAAATACGCTAATACACCATGTTACTGCAGCTCAATAATATTCCAACAATCAATGAATCTAAATCTGTTATTACTGATATTGTGAGTGTGTGTTTAACAACCATGTTAACCCATGAAAGGCAAAAATATAAAAGATAATAAATTTCTTAGTAAGCATCATACAGTGTAAACTTGAAAACTCATCAAATATACTTGTTTCAACTGAAATCAAACAATTACCCGAATTCAAGAGTCAAAATGGAATACTTATGCTTTTTTTTCTCTTTTTTTTATAACGGGGGCTTTTTGCACTTTTTCCGCTTTATTTGTATTTATTTATTTATTTATTTTTATCTCATGACTATGCATTGTCTTATTTCCTTAGGCTTTTCAGTGATACCTTAACGAGCTTTCGACCAATGACTCCCAGACCATTAAGACCTTAAGGCGCTAGGTGTAAAAACAATCCCCTCCGGCTTACTTACTCAAGTAACAAAGGCCACAAAACTAGATAAGCATGCCAAGGTGTTTATTCTTTTTTTTTATAAGCTTATATATTCCAAATATTTTCCCCCCAAACTTGAGTATATGTCGAAATTCAGTCTTCTCTAGCTATTCAAATTGTCCTTGGATTTCACTAGCAATCTTCCTTTAGAACTCTATTATCTATCCATTTAAACTATCATAGCCAACATGGTCGTTTTTCAAAGTGTTTTCCTATAATATCAGTGTCAAACAGATAAAGATTCAATTCATGTCACGAAAATTATCTCACTAGCTCAACACTCCTTACTAAACTTGTTCATGCAATTCTAATTTCATCATTGGCCCCCAAATAAACGCACTATCAAACGCTGGAATTATCATGCAATCCTAAATGCAATGTTTAACTAACAATAACAATCCAAATCCACAAACTAATAACAAACTACAACTTAAAAATAAAAATTAACTACCCCCAAACTAATCCAGAGCAATGTCCTCATGCGAAAAATATAACAAAATAAAGCAGAGGACTTCCCTGACGAGCTTATTTCTCGAGTGGAGCATCCTCATCCTCGCTCATCTCATGATCGGAACGGGGAAACACTGACAGAACAGGAGCAGTAGGGAACTGGCTAAGGTGAACGCCCGAATGTAATTGGACGGTCAGTGCATTCTTTGCAGCAAATTGGTCAACTAAAAATTTGAAAATCACGTCTTGATGTTCCGACAAGCGCACATTCTGGGACTCCATGTTGTAAAACCAGCCGTCTATTTCCCGCTGGACAGCTTCAGGAACCACACCACGATAAGCTGCTGCAGATGCGCCATAAGTAGGTGGAGCCTGAGGTGGTGGAGCTTGAGAAACTTCAACTTGGGGAATTATGAAACCCAATCCCCTCGGGTGATTTGCCCCACCTGTCCACACTTTATACCTGCTGATCAACTTGTGGTCCAACACGAGCATAGGCGTTTGAATCATCTCATCCGATTTCCATTTCACCCCAAACTTGGCACATAGAAAACAAATTAACGATGGATGGGGTAAACCTCCTGCGGTTCCACCTCGAGATGCTCAGAGAATGGACTGCTGGATCACGTGACCGACATCTATTTGCAAGCCTTGAATAATAGAATATAGCAGCACCGTTCTTTCTTTTGTGACATGGCTCACATGTGTGCATGGCATAAGTTTGGCACAGATAAAGGCATACCACGCCTTACCATACAGACTGAGATGAGAATGGGGGAAGGTCATGCTACCACGTTCATGCACTGTCCATGTGGTGCCCGGTTGACACAGCTCTCGGATTATTTTCTCATAGTCTGGACCTTGGCTCAGAAGACCGGCATACTCATCGTTAACCTCTTCCAAATTCAGTTGGTAACACCCATTGATGTCCTCTTCTCCGATTGCCACGGTTTTTCCCCTCACAAACACTTCATAGTGATCATGTTCTGAAATGTTGGCATAGAATTCTTTCACGACTGCAATCACTGTCGGGTCAGGTTGTTTGGTGAGGGAGAACCAGTTTCTTTTAGCAATCATCACTGCTATTTCTCTATCCTTGGTTTGATCGGGCCTCAAACCACGTTCGGGGACTAATGAGCGGGTAGCCATGCGGTTATAGAGTTCTTGAGCATGCAAGACTAACAAAACGCACATGAATCAAATCGAAGCGAGTCGGTGGTGCTCGAACCTTCGCCACGTTGTCGCTTGGAAGGCATATAGAAAAATTCTTTTGCCTTCAAAGAGTAATTGGGAAACAATTGTGAAAGAAAATTTCGTGAATCACCAAGTGGTTGTGTGAAGATCTAAGAGAGTGAGATATATGAGAGAGATGTACAATTATCATAAAAAAAAATAAGGAGTTACGTATGAGAGGGGGGTGGAGGAATTAGAATTTAAAAAGGAATTGGAGTTATGAGAGAAACTGAAATCGGCGTTTAAAATGTCACGGGCTTAATCGTTTCCCAAATACCAAAGCGCTTAGGTTCGATCTCGTTAGAGCGCCGGCTACCAAACCCCAAAGGTGGTAGAAAGGCCTATCGTTGGGGCGCTGTGGATGCGTAGAAATCCAGCGCCGGGGCGCTGTATGACAGAGACATCAAGAGGGTCTAGCGCCGGGGCGCTATGGATGCATAGAAATCCAGCGCCGGGGCGCTGAGTACATGTGCTAGATTCTGGTGGATTGTGCCAGGGCGCTGGATCCTCTTTGTTTTCAAGCGCTGGGGCGCTTAGTGAAATACTCCTTATGTCCTTTACTGTTCATCTTGCAACTAAAGTGGGTATAACATAGATAGATGTTAAGCATGTTGTATAACTAAACGAATAAAATAAAAATAGAAATAAAGACAAATAGCAATAGTTTTAATGAGGGGAATTGAAATAAAATAAAACAAATTGGGTTGCCTCCCTAAAGCACTTGGTTTCCAGTCGTCAGCTCGACTTTTCGGTGTTGATCATTTGGTCGCTGGATCGGAGAAGTACATGACCGTAGCTTGACGTTCGATGGGTCCACTCCAGTAATGTTTGAGTCGTTGACCGTTTACCTTAAATTTTCGTTTAGAATTCGGTTCTTCGACCTCAATGTTTCCGTGTGGAGCGACAGATATAATCATAAATTCCCCGGACTAACAAGATTTCAATTTCCTAGGGAATAAACGCAAGCGTGAGTTGAACAGTAATACTTGTTGGCCCGGTTCATGCTAGGCTTTCACCTTCTCCTTGTAGAGTTTCGCGTTTTCATACGCATTAAACCGAAATTCGTCCATCTCGTTCAGCTTAAGTAACCTTTTCTCACCGGCGGCTTGTAGATCGAAGTTAAGTTTCCGTATGGCCCAGTGTGCACTGTGTTTTAGCTCAACCGGGAGGTGACACGCATTTCCGTAAACTATGCGATAAGGTGAGATGTCGATCGGATTCTTATATGCTGTTCGATATGCCCATAGAGCATCGTCAAGACGCAAGGACCAATCTTTTCATGACAGATTGACCACTTTTTCCAGAATTCGCTTGACTTCCCGGTTCGATACCTCTGCTTGACCATTGGTTTGGGGATGGTACGCAGCTGCAATTTTATGACGAACCCCATACTTGACAAGCAATTTTGTAAACTGCTTATTATAGAAATGAGTTCCTTCATCACTTATTATCGTTCTCGGCGTCCCAAATCGTGTGAAGATGTTTTTCTTTAAAAATCGGAGGACAACATTGGCATCATTCGTGGGTAACGCTGCGGCTTCTACCCATTTGGAAACATAATCGACTACCAACAAAATGTATTGATTATTGAAAGATGATGGGAAAGGTCCCATAAAATCAATTCCCCATACGTCGAACAGTTCTACCTCCAAGATTGAATTGAGTGGCATTTCGTTGCGCTTGGAGATATTACCTACGCATTGGCACCGATCGCATCTTAGCACATAGAGGTAAGCATCTTTGAATAAAGAAGGCTAGAAAAATCCTGATTGTAGCACTTTTGCTGCTGTGCGATCGCCGGAATAATGACCTCCATAATCTGAGGAGTGGCAATGGCCTAATATGCTATCCATTTCTTCATGAGGCACACAACGTCTTATCATTTGATCTGCATGAAGCCTTAAAATGTAAAATGTTCATCCCAATAGTATTGCTTCACATCGTGGAGGAACTTCTTTCGTTGTTGTGAGGTCAGATCTGGTGGTAAGACTTTGGCAACCACGTAATTCACATAGTCAGCATACCAAGGCAATATTGGGGTTACTCGGAACAGTTGTTCATCCTAAAATTTTTCATTAATCAATATGTTGTCTTCCTTCTGTACCTCAGTGTTTTCTATCCGAGAAAGATGATCCGCCACCTGATTTTCGGTACCTTTTCTGTCCCAGATTTCCAGATATAATTCTTGTAACAACAATACCCACCGTATTAAACGCGGTTTTGCATCCTTCTTCTCAATCAGATATTTAATGGTAGAATGATCAGTGTAGACAATTACCTTGGTGCCAATAAGATATGCTCTGAATTTGTCGAAGGAAAACACCACTGCAAGTAACTCTTTTTCGGTGGTTGTGTAGTTCAACTGGGCATCCGTCAACGTCTTACTAGAGTAATAGATAGTGTGAAAAATCTTGTCGTGACGTTGTCCCAACACTGCTCCCACTGCGTAGTCACTGGCGTCGCACATCAATTCGAACGGTAAAGACTAATCGGGTGCCATAATAATTGGAGCAAAGACTAATTTATTCTTTAATACCTCAAATGCCTCGATACATGATTGATCCATCTTGAATGACACATCTTTCTCTAAGAGTGAACATAGGGGTTTTGAGATTTTTGTAAAATCTTTAATGAAGCGTCCCAGAAAACCCGCGATGTCCCAAAGAAGCTTCGTATTCCTTCATGCTGGATGATGGAGGAGGTAATTTCTCAATCGTTTTTATCTTTGCTCTATCTACCTCTAATTCGGATGTAGAAACCTTATGCCCAAGAATAATCCCCTCTTGCTCTATCTTTGCTCTATCTACCTCCTCCACGCATCATTTCAACACTAAAAATCAGATTTTGTAAACATAAGTCGAAACTATCACCAAACACAGAAAATTCATCCATAAATACCTCCAAATTCTGTTCGACCATATCGGAGAAGATCGCCATCATACATAGTTGAAAGGTCACCGGCGCATTACATAATCCAAAAGACATACGCCGAAATGCAAACGTACCGTATGGACATGTGAACGTGGTCTTTTCTTGATCTTCCGGAGCTATGGCAATTTGATTATACCCGGAATATCCATCCAGCATACAGTAGAATTGATGTCCCGCTAACCTGTCCAACATCTGATCAATGAACGACAAGGGAAAATGATCCTTGCGTGTGGCTTTATTTAGCTTGCGATAATCCATACATACTCTCCAGCCTGTAACAGTTCTAGTCGGGATAAGCTCATTAGCGTCGTTCCTCACTAGCGTCAAACCCCCATTCTTTGGTACATACTGTACAGGACTTACCCACGAACTGTCTGAGATTTGGTAAATAATACAAGCATCCAACCATTTTATAATCTCCTTTTTTACCACATCTTTCATAATGGGGTTTAGCCTTCTTTGCATCTCAATGGTTGGTTTTGACCCCTTTTCCATTAAAATCTTATGCATACAGAAAGATGGGCTAATACCTCGAATATCCGCTATAGTCCACCCAATCGCTGTTTTGAACTCTCACAATAATAACTGGTAGGTTCGCATCTTTTTCCAGATAAGCATACTCAAGATGAGGTGGTAATGGCTTTAATTCCAACTCTGGTGGTTCTTCTATTGAAGGTTTGCACTTTTTACCTTCCGTTTCAGACTTATCAAGGGTGTCGAATGGTTTATTGTTTTTCTGGTAAAACGATGATGTATCTAGCCATTTGATCTGCTCAATGTCCTCATCAATACCGTAGTCGTCTATTCCGAACAACATAAATTCTATCGGGTCCTCTGAGTAATTGCCGCAGAACTTGTGATTAACTAATTCATCCATTAAATCCACCCGGAAACACTCACCTTTTTCCTTCGGATAAGACATTTACTTAAACATATTAAAAGTGACTTGTTGATCTTCAACTCGCATCGTCAATTATCCTTTCTGTACGTCGATCAATGTTCTCCCCATTGCTAAAAATGGTCGCCCGAGAATGATGGGAATTTCCTTATCTGCTTCATAATCCAAGATAACGAAATCTGTTGGGAAGATGAATTTATCCACCCTTACTAATACGTCTTCAACGATACCTCGGGGATATATAACTGATCGGTCCGCCAACAATAAACTAATATTTGTCGGTTTTGGTGCCTTGAGTCCAAACTGAGTGTAGACTGGTAATGGCATCAAATTTATACTGGCCCCCAAATCACACAATGCTCTCCCCAAAAACTGGTTACCAATGTCGCACGGAATAGTAAAACTACCTGGATCTTTTAACTTCGGAGGCAACTTGTTCGGATAATTGCCTTTGCATTCTTCTTGCTTAAGCCATCGTTTCAAAATCACCCAATTTCCTTTTCTTTGACAACACATCCTTCATGAACTTAGCGTAGCTCGGCATTTGTTCTAAAGCTTCGGCAAATGGGATGTTGATATGCAATTTTTTGAAAATATCCAAAAATCTTAAAAACTGCTTATCTAACTTGGATTTCTGAAACCTCTACGGATACGGTATGGGCGGCATTGTGATAGTTGGTTCCGGTGCATTTTGCTCTATGATTTCATCTTTATCTTTCCCGGTTTTCATAACTTCTTTTATTTCAACTGTTGCGTTGTCCCCCTTTTCCTTATCCTTAACTGTTTCTTGCAAGTCCTTCCCATCGCGTAAAGTTCTGACCTTGCAATGCTCGTTTACCCGGATTTATTTCAGATCACTCGGGAGTGTTCCTGATGGGATTGGTTATTCAATGCGTGTCTTATTTGCCCCACTTGATTTTCCAGTTCTTTATCAATGCCCTTGGCTTTGCATATTCAGCTCTATTTGATTCAATTTTTTGTCTGGTTCCTCGTTCCTTTTGTCAGACGCTCTAATAAATTTTTCCAAGGCTTCTTCCCAACTCGATTTCCTCTCTGGTTGTTATTGAGTCTAATTTTGAAATCCGGATGTGTTTTGTTGTCTAGGTGCTTGGGCTGCTGCTTGAGTGTTACTCCATGAAAACCCCAGGTGATTTCACCAACTTGGATTATATGTATTTTGAGTCGGGTACGGTTGAGTTGATCGATTATAGCTCCCTACAAACTGAGCTGATTCAGAATTTATGGCACATTGATCCGTGGCATGACCCCCAGCACATAATTCACAAACCATTGCTACCTGCTGTGTGGATTGTGGATGCCATATTTCCATTTGCTTAGCCATTGCGGCCACTTGTGCTGTTAATGCTGTCATCGCATCCACTTCATACTTTCCCGATGCTTTCGGATGATTAGACCTTGTCATGGGCCACTGATAGTTTTTGGTGGCCATTGTCTCTAACAACTGATATGCCTCATAAAAACTCTTAGACATGATCGCTCCCCCTGCAGCTGCATCAATACTAGCCCTCGTGGACACGTGCAAACCATCACAAAATATCCCTAATTGCATCCACTGTGGAATTCCATGATGAGGGCACTTATGGAGCATATCCTTAAACCTTTTCCACGCCTCATATAACGACTCTGAATCAAATTGTGCAAAAGTGTGAATATCGTTCCGTAGTTTTGCCGACTTCGCTGGTGGGAAGAACTTAGCTAAAATTTTTTGAGCTAAGTCGTCCCAAGTGGTGATTGAGCCAGGAGGCAAAGAGTGTAACCAACTTCGTGCTTTATCTTTCAAGGTAAACGGGAACATTCTCAACCTTGTAGCATCTTCCGATACATTGTTGAATTTGAAGGTGTCGCAAACTTCCAAGAAACTTAGGATATGCTCATTAGGACCGTCTATTGAATTGCACCCAAACTGACATGTATTCTGTAACATCTGAATTGTCCCCGATATTATCTCAAAACTGTTCGCATTGATTGCCGGCCTCCTAATACTCGACTGTATATCCGTGACATTCGACATGGCGTAATCCCTAAGTGATTTCTGTTCGTTCCCTGCCATGTTCACGGGTATTTCCTGGTCTGCCAGTTCTTCTTCCAAATGTATAACCTCACTATTCAACCGCAATTTCCGAAAATTCCTTTCGATGTCGTCTGTATACGAAAAAAGTTCCTTTTTAGCTTTCGATCTAGTGTGCATACACTCACAAGAATTCATGCCAATTCCAGAAGAAAAATAAGTAACGTTTAAATTAAGATCGAATTGATTATAACTAATATGAAATGAATATTAATAAAAATTCTCCGGCAACGGCGCCAAAAACTTGTTGGTTGATTTTGCAATCAAAGAATACGTGCAAGTATACACAGTCAACAAGTAATAAAGTGATAAAGTAGAGTGTCGATCCCACAGAGAATTCTAATTAATAAATTCCAACTACTAGCACTATATCAACCAAATTTTATTTTAACAATGATAAATTATGATTTTCTGAAATATTGAAACTTAATTAAACAATTAAAAATATTACTCTAAAATAAACAAATAAATAAATTAAGATTTGAATGAATGATTTCCAATAAATAAGGATTAAGACTTCAATATCCCCAATTATAAACTATAATTCAATTATCCAATTATCCCAATTATTATGTCTACTGAATTGTTAACAGGAATTCTCAACTGTCAAAAGTCCTTTTCTAAGTAATCAACTGACTTCTATTTAATCTAGATTAATCTTACTATATTCCTATGCAAAACAATTGAATTAAACTCCTTCAATTCCAATTCCTTATGTGTTACATGCAGTGAACAGATATTTCCATTCAATTCACAAACCTAATTATTCACTATGCAAATAAATAAGTCACACGTTATCAAACTCAGTTCTAACCCTAGAATTCCTCTTTCAATTCCTTCTAAAGTAACAAGGTAATTATTGGCCAAATAATTAATCAATAGATGCAAGGCATGATAAACAATTCACTTCAACATAAATAATTGGAATAAATTGAATAACTAATTTATAGCCATAAAAGGTTCAATTGAAATCTTAATTAAAGAATTAGTTCATAACGGAAATAAAAACCAATAATCGTTTGCAAATCATCCTTATAGAATTACAAATTAAAAATAAGGAGAAGAAGAAAAACTCTTGAGTCAATCCTTAGTCTTCAAAATAATCCTTAGTGTAGCCTCCAATGAACGAATGATTCATCCCTAATTTCAGCACTTAATCTCTTTTTATAGCTTGCCACAATCCCAATCCAATTAGGCTTCAAATAACCTCCAATTGAGTGGTCAAATGATAAGTCAACGACGTGTTCTCAGTCAACGCCGACACGGCCAACTTTAGCGCCCCAGCGCCCAAATAGCTTTTGCATTCATTTCCCGGTAGCCTCGTATTTGAAACTTCAAAATTACAATTTTCCCATTTTGTAGCTTAAAATCCCCAATTTGTCCCTGCAACTCCCGAATCTGCAAAACAACAACTAAATAAAATAAAAATTCTTCTAAATAACTTGAGAATGCAATAATTTAAGTCCAAATATATCCAATTCATGGGTATATTACCCAATCATCATAGTCAAAAGCAAAAAAAAAAAAGCGGTAGGATTACATCTATTTGAAACCTTCAGTCCCCCTAGAAGGACTCTTGTTATAATTATGACATTTAATGTTACAGATAAATGTTTGTGGTGAAAGTCCTCTTTGATCCGTAGTGCATATATGGACATGTGTTTTGCATGATCATGACTACTGGTGACGCAAACTGTGACAACCCGAGAATTTATAAAATTTATAACATCTTAATTGATTAAATAAAGGTTGACTATTAAAACCTAGACTGGGAAATAGGTTATTGATTAGAAATTGTTGTGAATGATTTGTATAACATAAAAAATGTAAGTGAGTATTTGATAGTGAGGTATAAGGTTATGTGAATAGTGATTATGTGTACAGTATATGTGGTTAAGGGTCAATTGTTGATAAGATAAGATGTAACATTAGCAAACCCTAACGTTATGTTAAGAACTTCGATGTTCAGTTAGTAAACCCTAACGATTGGAGAGGAAATAAGTTAAAAGTTAAGCCATGATAACTGCATAGCAAGCCAATATCAGAATCCAAGATCAGAAATCAAGATTTGAGCATACAAGGTATAAATCCTAACTTAAACTAGATCTTTAAGATTTCATGTGATTATGTGTTTTGATATTTAGATCAGTGTTTTAAGATGTTATTTAGAGATCTATGATGTTACATCATAGGTCCATAGCATCTAGGTGCATTAAAATAGGAGTTTTAAAAACTGACATGAACCCTAATTGTAAGACCCCAACTTTTATAAATAAAGATGAATTTTCTATAAATATTATTTTTGAATATTATGGAATAAATTTGATATAATGTTATAGTTGTGGGTAATATTTATAAATTTTGCAAAGTAAGCAAGTTGTTATAAAATATTCGTTTGGTCGGGGAATATTCTTTTTGTCGGGGAATATTCGTACGACGGCACAATCATTGGTGGACCCCACAATGGAATTATTTTCGGATTGAGAAAACGACAAAAATACTTTATGAAAATAATGGCGGAGGTGTTACCGTTAAAACTGTTGAACTACGCGGTAGTAAAAGTACAATAATACGCGTGGTTGCATAGTAGCACATGGTATTGATTATTGATACTTACGTGAGAAGTCACTCAGCTATACTCAATTATTGCTATAATAATTGCTGCATCATATCTCTTATATTATTGATTCAATTATTGTCACAGTATCATCTGTATAATATGTTATATTATTAAATCAATAATTTAGACGACAAGTTATAAATGATTAATAATTGTTGAAAGATTAAATATGTGTTGATTAAAAATAAAATGATTTGTGGTAATATTTATTCAATCCTTGATGTATATAAAGAGTCTATTATGAGACGTTTGTGGTAAGTTTGGTTATTTTATGGGGGGGGGCCCATATGTCATCATCTAAGAGCCTCTTCGTCAATAGTAATTACCTTCGTCAATAGTAATTACCTTTACCAGACGTCAAACCACTTGCCGTTTCATATTACAGGCGTCGAACCAATTGTCGTTTCACATTATAGGCGTCAAACCACTTGGTGTTTCACATTACAGGCGTCAAACCACTTTTCTTTTCACATCACCAGTCGTCAAGCCACTTGCCTTTTCACATTTCAAGTGCTAAGCTAGAAATCTTCTATAAATAGAGGCCTAGTGCTTCATTATTTTTCACGAATTCATTCAAGCTATAGAGAGAGAAAGTATAGAGAGAATAGAGAGAGAGAAGAAGAGTATTCTTCTCTACTACACTACTAGAGATTCAATCTCCTACTAATGTAAGGGGTGTTATTCTTTCTTTTCATGAAGAGAACTGTTGTTATTCCATTGCTTATTATTCTATTGGAATAACTCAGATACGCATGGCTTACCTATACTTGGTGACATTCTTCTATTATTCTCATGGAACATCCCATCTGTGTGTTTTACAATTTGACCGGTTCCGCCTTTATTATTATTCTCGTTGGAACATCCTCATGCATGTGTGTTTTACACCGACTGGTTCCGCCTTTATTATTATTCTGCTGGAACATCCTGCTTGTGCAAAATTTTGCCCGACACGGTTCCGTTATTATTATTCTCGTTGAATAACTCGCTTCATGCTGAGTACCGCATGCATGGTGATTTCTTTTGTTATTCCATTCTTTATTATACTCGGTTGGTTAAAATTTTGACTTCTATACTCCATGAAATTAGTGGAATATCCTTGATATTTGCGCTTCATCCATATCTTTTCATGGAAATATTCTTCCGATCATTCTTGAATTTTACTCTACAAAGCAAGATCATGTTGACAATTTGGACATTATTAGTTCCTAGATAAATTAATTCTTGAACTTGTTTTATTGAATTCTTATATCATTGTCATCATCCTCATGTTTATATTATGTTGAAAGTCATCTCGTGGCTTCAGTAGTGCATAGATGGACTTGGTATGATTATGACCGTGGATTATTTGGTGTAATCATGACCGTAATGTTACAAATGATGTGGTAAAAGTTATCATTGGCCTAGTGCATCGATGGATGAATGTTGGGCATGATCATGACCATTAATGAATACACGAATGTCCTCGGGTCAGTAGTGCATGGATAATTTGTGGTCGTGATACTAAAGAATATCCTTGGCCATAATGCGGGGTGATTCGATGATGTGGATTATTTATTGTCGAGTCCCAAATGATAAAAGTCATGAAAAACCTTTTAAATCATAAAAGATAGTAGATTTTATTCTCTACTTGACTCTTTTAATGGATTGCTTGTTCATTGCAGCTTAAACTTGATGTCGTTATATTTTATCGGTTTAACATCATTGTTGAAGGCTAACGATAATTTATTCTCGCATTATCTTAGTCATAATATTTCTTCTTGGGCTAGTTGAGCTCACCTTTTCTTTCACCGTTTTCTCTCGAGAAATGAGAACATAGCGGGGACTAGTCGGGAACGGAGTGATTTATCCGTAGGATATAGCATTAGTAGTCCTCATTATTTTGTGAAAATAGTGTGTTAATAATTGTAATGAGGACTCCTTTTGAGTTTGTATAATCTCTAGTAGACAATAATTGTATTCAAACTCACAGCTATTTTTTGTCGATTGCATACACGCAGGTTGTATTAGTAAGTTGTATTTGAATTTTGTACCATGTATCTGACGACCCAATATGGGTGATGTATACCTAATTTTGGGGGCGTCACACTAATTTTATGGCATTACAGCCTAATGTCAGGAGCCATAGATCTGTGTGTGTTTGATGTTAGGATGTATAAGTGTATTATTCATGTTCTATGCCATGAGAAGAGTAGACTGGAAGTGGAATCAAGTCCATACCATGTCTAGATCTCAAGTTATTGATGGTCAAACATGGTTAACCAGTCACAAATCTGGGCAATCCAGAAACCCAGGCCAGATTTGTCTGACAGTGATTTTGTAGGGCTTAAATCTTGCTGATGTTAAGTTGTTAGGCCATGTAAGTATATAGGTTTTGTAGACTGATATATAGACTACACAACCATTACAATAGAACACATAAATCATGCACAAAATCAAAGATATGGATGGTCAAAATAGGGTTGACCAACTGTCTGATGAAGATTTTCGGAAAACCCAGAATCTTCAAGAACATCTTCTGACACTACTTTGACCGACCTAGATCTTTCAATTGTGATGTTGTTAGGCTACAAAAGTGTATTACTTTTGTACCTTGACATCTCTACTACATAAGTGTTACACTTTAACATTTAGAATAAACCCAGAATCCAAGTTACAAAGCTTAGAAAATGGACCCTTGAATTGTTTTCATTTTTCTGGGTAACCTAGAAAATGAGGAATAACTCTCACAAGTTTTTTGATGGCTTATAACTTACAGTTGTGATGTGGTTTGGCCATGAAACTTGTTTGTGCTTGTAGTATTACATCAATATTACAACACTAATACACTTATCAGCCCAAAAACATCAAGATCAAATATTTAGAGATGGTCAAACTAGGCACCCTGGTCTCTGAGTATGAATGTTCTTGAGGGTCCAAAAACACCTATAACGAGAGTTTTGCCGCTATAGACCCCTTTATTGACAGTTTTAATAAAAAATAATTATTTTAATTAAATAATTAGAATAAAATGGATAATAATTATAAAAAATTCATAATTAATTTGTAAAAATTATTTTAAGGTATAAAAATTGATTTTTAATAATTTAAATATATTTTATTAATATTTTAATGTATTTAAATATTAATGATATTTAATTTATTTAATAATTATATTAAATAAATTACTTAAAAATGATTTTAATATTTTAAAAATCATTTGAAATTATATTAAAGTTATAGAAAATATTTTAAGTTATTTTGAATGACTTTTAATATTTTGGGATGAATTTCATTAATAATTTAATATTAATGAAAATAATTTATTTAATTATTATATTAAATAAATTATGGAAAAATAGTTTTAATATTTAAAAATCATATAAAAATGATTTAAAGGATTTAAAATATTTTAAGTTATAAAACATAACTTTTAATAGTTTGTCATAAATACATTAATATTTTAATATTAAGGTTAGTTAATTAATAATGGTTTTAAATATTTTAAATCATTTAAAGGGAATATTAAAGTATTAAAAATACTTTGAGATATTATAAATGTGAAACCCTAGATTTTATGAATAAAGAATTAATTTTCTCGAAATAATTTTTTTTATTATGGTGTGAATTTGAGATAATGTTATAGTTGTGGGTAATATTTATAAATTTTGCAAAAGTATGCAAGTTGTCATATTATATTCGATTGGTTTGGGAATAATCGCTTTAAATGTAAAATATTCGCATTTAACGACATAATAATTATTGGTGGACCTCACAACGGAATTATTGCCGGATTGAGAAAACGATAAAAATATTTTATTGAAAATAACTAGTGGAAGTTTTACCGCTTGATAATCTTTGTTGAACTACTCTTAGTAGTAAAAGTACAATGAATACGCGTTGTTGCATAGTAGCACACCTGTATTGATTATTGATATTTATGTGAGAAGTCACCGGCTTTTGTTCAATTATTGCTACAATAGTTCTTTGCGTAGTATCTCACATTATTTGATTCAATTATTGTTGATTTAGAAGTTTTATTTTATTCACGTAATAAAATAGAAACATCTTTTTATATAAAATAGAATACTTTATTAAAGTTATTCTATAAATAGAATATATTATATTCTATCATGCATAGTGTTTTGCATAGTAAAATCTTTTTATATAAAAATGTAATACTTTATTAAAGTTATTCTATAAATAGAATATATTATATTTTATTATACATAGTGTTTGCATAAGTGCTGCATAGTGTTTGCATAGTAAAATCTTTTTATATAAATAGAATATATTATATTTTATTTAAAAGATTTTTCTTTAAATATGGACCGTCGATTAAAGTAAATCAATCTGGACCGCTCATGGATTAGTTACTATGCATTCCATTTTCCTATAAATAGAAGCTCATTCTTTCATTATTTTCTTACGAATTCAATTTGAACTCTAGAGAGAGAGAAACTATAGAGAGAGACTATAGAGAGATAAAATTTTCTGCTACTTCACTACTCTTATATCAAGTATTATTTTACTACGGTAAGGGATATTATTCTTTTGTATTCAAGAAGATAACTTATGTTATTCCATTTCTTTATTGTTCATTGAATAACTCAGATACGCTGCCTACCCTATACTTGGTGACATTCTTCTATTATTTTGTCTTTATTATTCTATCTAATATCCTCGTCTGTGCTATCTATACCGGACTCGGTTCTATTTTTATTATTCCGCTTTTATTATTTTGTTTTAATATCCTCGTCATCTATACTGCCCGACTTCGGTTCCATCATTTATTATTCTTCGCATTTATTATTCTGTTGGAACATCCTCGGCCCATGTGAATTTCACCCGACTTTGGTTCCGTTATTATTATTCTCCGTTGAAATAACCGCCTACATGAAGTACCGCATGCATGGTGATATCTTTTGTTATTCCATTCGGTAGATATACTCATTGATTAAAATTTTGACTTCTATACTCCATGAAATTAGTGGAACATCCTTGATATTTAAGGCTTCATCCAAAGATCTTTTTGTGGAAATATTCTTCCGAGCATTCTTGAATTTTACTCTACAAAGCAAAGATCATGTTGACAATTTAGACGTTATTAGTTCCCGGACAAATTAATTCTTGAACTTGTTTTATTGAATTCTTATATCATTGTCATCATCCTCATGTTTATATTATGTTGAAAGTCATCTGTATTCAGTAAGGCATAGATGGACTTGGTATGATTATGACCGAGGGATTATTCGTTATAATCATGACCGTAATGTTACAAATGATGTGAAAAAAAGTCCTCATTGGCCCGTAGTGCATTGATGGACGCTTTTTGGTATGATTATGGCTATGGATTCTCTTCTACCAAGGGTGCGAAGATGATGAATTGTTTTATGGCATGATCGGGACTGATGATGAAAACATGATTATCTTTGGCCGTAGAGCATTGATAATTCGTGGTCGTGATACTAAAGAATATCCTTAGCCTGTAGTGCAGGGATGATTTCATGATGTAGATTATTTATTAAGCTGAGTCTCAGCGATGACAGTGATGAAAAAACTTTTAAATCATAAAAGATAGTAGATTTTATTTTCTACTTGACTCTTTTAATGGATTGCTTGTTCCGCTGCAGTTAAACTTGATGTCTATTATATTTTATCAGTTTAACATTATTGGGGACTAATGATAATTTATTCTTCATTATCTTAGTCATAATATTTCTTACTGGGCTAATTGAGCTCACCCTTTCTTTCACTGTTCTCTTCTGGAAATGAGAATATAGCTGGGACGAGTCGGGGAACGGAGTGATGGTCCAGAGGATAGCATTAGTAGTCCTCACTATTCTGTGAAATAGTGTGATAATAATTGTAATAAGGACTCCTTTTGAGTTTGTATAATCTCTAGTAGATAATATTTGTATTCAAACTCACAGTTTATGTTTTTGTCGTATTCGTATTATACTGATAGTTGTATTAATAAGTTATATTTGAATTACAGATCATGTATCCGACGACCCAAGATGGGTCATTTATACCTCATTTTGGGGTGTCACAGCTTGGTATCGAGCTTAGGGATATGATCCTCGCTAAGATGTGAGATAAGAACTAGGAGGGGAGAGACGGGGAATTCCTTCGCTAGTATGACCTACCTAAGTTTATTTGGTATTTAATTGGGCGGTCAAAGTATAGGGATAATATGTGATATGTTAATTAACCCTTGTTTTGTGGCAGTGTTTGAAAATGGCATCCGAGAATGTTGAGATTATCAATGGAGCACAAGAGACCGTTGAGTCTCCACAGATCAATTATCTGGATAATGTGCAACGAGAGGACAATACTCCTCATAAAAACAATAACACCGATGAAATGGTGAATGATGGGATGGTCAGAGACTTTATGCAATTCATGCAACAACATGCGAAGGCAGCTCATGTCCAAAATGCAGGTAAAAATACTGATAACTCTCGGACGGTCACCGCTAAGCAGTTTAAGGAGCAATTCATGCAGCTTATGTTTTGTCGTATTGTATACGACAGTTGTATTAGTAAGTTATATTTGAATTCTGTACCATGTATCTGACGACCCAAGATGGGTGATGTATACCTAATTTTGGAGGCGTCACAATAAATAACTTATAATATTATGTCATGTATTTCATTAATATTTGAAATTAATTAAATATTAATGATAATGGAATTATGTGGTATTTAAATCAGATAAAAAATATGATATTAATGATTGAAAAATCATTATAAATGATAATAATTATTTAAAAATTATTATGAGCTATTGAAAAATGTTTTGATTAAATAATAAATTATCTAAGATGGTATTAAAGTAGTTTAAATATAGTCTTGTTGATAACAGGCTCGATAATTATCGGATTAGGCAATTGGGAGGTCAAAATAGTATCGAACTCAACTCAAACTGAAATAGTTTGACTTGATACTAGGTCTTATGTGTTTTATTGACTGTTAAGAATATGTGGAAATGTGTTTAAGTTATTTTATAATTATAATTAACAGTAGTTAATGTGATGATATTATTCTAATTGGGAGATCAATATTATCAATATTAGGACTTTCAGATGAAGCTTAAATAGACTGCGTAGGAGTAGCTAGTCGACGATACATGCAAGTTTCCTAATTATAACTCGAGTTGTTATTGTAAAGTATGTTCGTGGTTAATCATTGCTGAATATATCACATATTTGATTATTGATTCGCACATTGTGCATATTGCATATGTTCTTTAGGTATGAAAGGCTGATCACATTCATTACTATTTGGTCCAGTTAAATTGTTCATGTTTCTTGTTGGCCATTCATTATTATTGTTTCGGTCATTCAGTTATGAAAATTGATTCATCTTCTTTTACAATTATTATATTGTTGACAGTTTGTCTGCTTATTATTATTCTTTCAATCATGATATATCTTTCTTTGAACTTAAACTTGCTGGGCAAACTTGTTGCTCACCATTGCTATATCATAATAAACATTGCAGATTAGGACCAATACTTCGGATACAGGTAAAGGCAAATAACATTGTAAGTGCTTTAGGATTTGAATTTGTGTATTAAGTTAAGGTCATCGACCTTGGGGATTATGTGTAAAGGTTAATGTATAAATAATTTATGTTTATATTTTTCGCAATAGTTATAAAATTAGTGTACCAGGTTCGTGGTGATTAGTACCTGAATTTGGGGACGCTACACGATTATCTTTAGCCCATAGTGTATAGATAATTCGTTGATTGGAAATAATTATTAATTGGTGTTACAAAGATAAAATATTAATGATGGACTTTTAAATCATAGAAGATAGTAGACATTATGCTCTACTTGACTCTTCTATTGGATTGCTATTTTCGCTGCAGTTGTTGATCTAAAACTTGTGGTCTATTATATTTTATCAGATTTTTCCTATTGAGGACTAATTATAATTTATTCTATGTGAGACCCCAGATTTTATGAATAAAGATTTGATTTTCTCGAAATCTTTTTTTTGAATATTATGGTGTGGATTTGATATAATGTTTTAGTTGTGGGTAGTATTTATAAATTTTACAAAGTATGCAAGTTGTCATATTATATTCGATTAGTCGGGAAATATTCGTTTTAACATAAAATATTCAGACGACGCACAACAATCATTCAGGGACCCCATTAATGTAATTATTGTCGGATTGAGAAAACGACAAAAAATATTTTATTGAAAATAACGGCGAAAGTTTTACCATTAATACTTGTTGAACTACTCTTAAGTAGTAAAGTACGAAGAATACGCGTGGTTGCATAAGAAGCACACCAGGTATTGATTATTGATGCTTATGTGATAAGTCACTCGGTTTTGTTTTATTGGTATTATTAATGTAATAAAATGTAAAAACTTTTTATATAAAACATAATACTTTTATAAAGTTATTCTATAAATAGAATATATTATATTTTATTATGCATAGTGTTGCATAGTGTTTGCATAGTATTTTGCATAGTAAAATCTTTTTATATAAAACAAAATACTTTTATAAAGTTATTTATTTTATTAGACAATAATTAGAATATATTATATTTTATTATGCATAAGTGCTCAGATATAGTGTTTGCATAGTAAAATCTTTTATATAGTTATTCATTTTATTAGATTATAAATAAAATATATTATATTTTATTAAAAGATTTTGCTTTAAATATGGACCGTAAGATTAAAGTAAATCAATCTGGACCGTTCATGAGTTAGTTACTATGCAATCCATTTTTCTATAAATAGAAGCTCATTCCTACATTATTTTCTTACTTAATTCAATCAAAACTCTGTAGAAGATAAACTATAGAGAGAAAGAAGAAAAGTGTTCTCGCTACTTCACTACTTCTATATCTAGTACTCTTCTTTCTAAGGTAGGGAATATTATTTGTTATACTCGTAAGTGGGTACTCTTTTCTTTCTTATTTATGAAGAGAAATTCATTATTCCATTCTTTATTATTCTTGCAATAACTCAGATACGCTGCTACCCTATACTTGGTAAAATTCTTCCATTATTTCATTCTTTATTATTCGCTTGGAATATCTTGTTCATGCGTTTTTACGCGGGACTGGTTCCGCTTTTATTATTATTATCATTGGAATATCCTCACATGCATGCGTTTTACGCCGGACGGTTCCGCCTTTCTTTATTGGTATTCTGTTGAATAACTTTTATATCTGGCATCGCATGTATGGTGATTTCATTATTATTTCGTTCTTTATTATTACATTGGAACATCCTCATGCGTGCTTTTACGCATGACCTAGTTCCGTTAATTATTATTCTGCTGGAATAACTTTGTCTATCGCGGCAAGTACCACATGCATGGTGATTTCTTTTGTTATTCCATTCTTTATTATACTCAATTGGTTAAAATTTTGACTTCTATACTCCATGAAATTAGTGGAATATCCTTGATATTTAAGGCTTCATCCAAATCTTTCCATGGAAATATTCTTCTGAGCATTCTTGAATTTTACTCTACAAAGCAGTATCATGTTGACAATTTTGACGTTATTAGTTCCTGAATAAATTAATTCTTGAACTTGTTTTATTGAATTCTTATATCATTGTCATCATCCTCATGTTTATATTTTTTTGAAAGTCATCTGTGGCCTGTAGTGCATAGATGGACTTGATATGATTATGACCAGGGATTATTCGGTATAATCATAACCGTAATGTTACAAATGATGTGGAAAAAGTCATCATTGTCCCGTAGTGCATTGATGGACAGTTTTTGGTATGATTATGGCTATGGATTCTCTTTGGCCGTAGTGCAAAGATGAATTGTTTTATGGCATGATCGGACCGTTGATGAAAAACATGATTATCTTTAGTAGTAGTGCATGGATAATTCGTGGTCGTGATACTAAAGAATATCCTTGGCCCGTAGAAAAGGGGATGATTTGATGATGTGGATTATTTATTAAGTCGAGTTTCAAATGATAAAAGTGATGAAAACCTTTAAATCATAGAAGATAGTAGATTTTATTCCCTACTTGACTCTTCTAATGGATTGCTTGTTTCACGCAGCTTAAACTTGATAGTTATTATAATTTATCAGTTTAACACTGTTGAAGGCTAATGATAAATTATTCTGCATTATCGAGTCATAATATTTCTTCTTTGGGCTAGTTGAGCTCACCTTTCTTTCACCGTTTTCTCTTGAGAAATGAAAACGTAGTGGGACTAGTCGGGAACAGAGTGATGGTCCTAGACTTGCATTAGTAGTCCTCACAATTCTGTAAAATAGTGTGATAATAATTATAATGAGGACTCCTTTTGAGTTTGTATATTCTCTAGTAGACAATATTTGTATTCAAACTCACAGTTTATATTTTGTCGTATTATACACGACAGTTGTATTATTAAGTTGTATTTGAATTCTATACCATGTATCTGGCGACTCAAGATATGTGATGTATACCTAATTTTGGGGGAGTCACATTCTGCATTATCTTAGTCATAATATTCCTTACTGGACTAGATGAGTTCACCTTTTTCTTTCGTCGTTCTTTTCAGGCAATGAGAATATAGTTGAGACTATTCGGGGAATGTAGTGATGGTCCAAGATGGTTACAATAGTAGTCTTACTACTCTATAAAATAGTGTGACACTAATTGTGATGAAGACTTTATTTGAGTTTGAATATTGTCTACTAGACAATATTTATATTGAAACTCACAGTTGATATTTTATATTATTTTACACGATAGTTAATAGTTGTATATATGAAATTTATATTTGAATTATGTACCATGTATTTGACGATTCAGAATATGTTGTGTAAACCTATTTTTAGGGCCGAGCAAGTAACCAAATTAGAACCGAAACCGCACCAAAAACTGCATAAATCACACCAATTAAAACTGCACTAACTGCCCGTACAGATGTAAGGCGGTTTTATGGGTTGAATAACCAAATTCTACTTGCTCGTTTGGTTACTAGCCAAAACCGCACGCATAAAACCGAAATCGCACCATGTGTGTGTATGTATGTATTATCTCTAGTAAATTCTAAAGTTATTTTTCACTTGAACACGCGCGCTCAGAGAAAATCCGAGTCTTGCATTGTCATTTTTTCACCAATTGAAAAAAGATGTTAGAGGTTATAGAATCAAAAATTAAGCAATTGGGTTTTAGAATTTTGAATTTGTTTGATGCGTTATTGGAGGGGCTTATAGCTGAGGGGCTCGAGCACTTGATGCATTGGTTAATGTCAATGCTATAATAGTAATAGTCTAATAAATTATTTTTCAAATTAGGTATAGTTAGGATTATATTCTATAAGTTCTCCCTGCAATATATGAGATATAATTTCATTCTATCTCCAGTATATATTTTTAATTTTTGGGGAACTAGATAAATATTCTTGCTTGTTATCGAATATATGGTCTCTGTTGTTTTATATAGCGTATGTTTTAGTTTTAAAACATGCTTGATATAATTCACATTGTCGATTTTGTCACTAAGTTAATTGTTCGATGTAAGTTTTTTGTTAAATTTTATTGAAGGCTTAGATTTTTTTTGTTGTTTCAATTAGTTTTGGAACCGAAACCGAACCAATTAAAACCACACTGCACACTTTAAAATCGCACTTTTTTTTTAAATCACAAGCGGTTTTGGGTGCGCTTTAAAATTTTCAAACCGCACCTTGTGCGGTTTTTTAATGCGCGCTTGGACTTCAAACCGCACCATGCTCACCCCTACCTATTTTAAAGGTGTGCACGATTATTGTTCCCAATTTTCTATGAATTTTATTAGTATTTTCAACACTTGTGCACCTAATTTTTAATATCATAAACTCCTCCCTTATACAAAGCTAGCCCCAAAACCGAACTTATATAATCCATCAATTCAAATCTTCCAAATAAGTTTCTTCCTTTTTTTCACTCACGAAGAAATAGCATTACCTACACCAAACAACATTAAAATCTGAAAGAATTCTTTTCTAAATTGTTGTTTAAAATGGAGTATTTTACAAAATGCATGAAAACACAGTGGATTTAAATATGAAAAATCATTACACTACTTATAATATAATTTCTCATAGGCTATATTTATTTGCAATGATTATAATTTCAGAATTATAATTCATGAGATTATAATTAATCCCAAGACTATTAATCCTAAGATTAAATAGTTCTAGCCACATGTTTGTTTTTTATGAGATTATTCATGAGATAACTTAAAATAATTCCATGTTATATATGTTTATTTTTTACAAAATATCTTAAAATAATCTCATGTTATGTTAGACATGGTATTAAGAAATAAATGTTAGTTTTGTCTATAATTTTTTAATCCCACATGATGAGATTATAATACCTTGTTAGACATGGTATTAAATAGTCCTTCATTTTAAGTCATTTTATAATCCTTAGACTAATAGTCCCAAGTCCATATTTAAAAACAAACAAGACACTAGAAATTAATAGTCATATTACAAGTGTACGTAATCTTTGCAAACAAATATAGTACTAATGTATATTTAGCGACACAAATATTATATTTAGCATTATAACAAAATTCATTGTAAAATAAATAAATAATTAATGATACATGCAAACTTGTTGCAAACAAATTTGACGAGTCAAAAATAATATTTATATAGCTGAATATGTATTTAAAAAAATTAGGGGATAAATATAACAGACATGGTAATCTTTTCACTTGTTTTGGTTACTATCTATGAAAGTGAAAACTAGTTATCAGAAGCATATTAATTAGTTAGTACGTACTCTTTCACCATCTCAATATCTAAACTCAACCTCTTTTCCAAAAGTATCTAGAAGCCTTAAATGGAAATCAAGAAATAAAGTCTTAATTAGAAGTCTAGCTAGATGGAGACAAAATAGTAGCAATATATTAATTTCTCGATCCATAAATTTCTCTATGATAATTTACACGTTAGAAATGTTTACAAGGCATGCTTTGGAATAGTGGTGTGCTTTATATGCGCAGACAAGAAATTATTTCGTCCCTTCTCAAAAGATAATAAAAGGTATATATATATTATTTTTAAAAAGATAATTTATATAAAATATAAAATAACTAATTAATTCATTTAATAAGTTTGTTAGTATAAAGAAATAAAAATAATCATCACTTTCAGAGCTACTAAAAATAAATTTAAATATTTTTTACAATCTTTTTTTTAAATAATTTTTTAATGTATAAAATTTATATTTATTTCATCTTTTGCATACGAAAGAAATATGTTTCATCATAAAATTAGTGACCCAAAAAGTCAACAAAATAGTAGTATTGCATTTTTATGACATGAAATTTTCATAAAGACTGACATATACATGACTATGTTTCAAGCTCAACTAGTTCAAAACTTGTTGTATGAGATTTGACTATTCAAACTTGATCATATTATTGGGATTGGGACTAGCTAGGTTTCACTTTATTATACTTTTCGTTTAATTCGTCAGTTACATATATAGCAACAAAATTATTATATTTACTAACACAATAATATTTATTTTAAATAATTATTTTTATTATTAAAATAATATTATATCGTTAATAAGTATGAAAAGAAATTAAATGAAAGGCATTTAAAATACTGACATTACTGACCTAGGAAGCTTAATTGGCTCATTTTAATCGATTAAAATTTTAACACAATTGAAAATATAAGTCACTTGAGTTCCATTTGTTTGAGATTAATAAGATATATAATAACTAAACCAATTAAGCTAGCTTCAACAATAATTCAGGCTAACTTGAGCATCTCAAATTAAGTTTAAGTCGACTTATTTACTCCCTCAAAAGAACCATGTTCATTAGAATTAATTAGTTACGTACTTCTAATTTTTCTTGAAATTAAGAAAGAGTAAGGGAAAACATAAGATATAATCATAGAAAGTAAATTAAAAACGAACATGCTATAGCGACGGTTTTATCCGTCGTCATATCATAGAAAGTCGATTTTCTATGTTATAGCGACGGATGAAATCGTCGCTATAACCGATTCGTTTTTAGTTCGTTCCCTATGATTTATTGAAAAGAGTCAGCATATATATATATAGGGTTATCATCGAGTACAATTAATTCAGTGCAAACTTGTATTATGATTCTTTCTATTACACTCCTAACTCAATTTTTCTTATTGCACATTTAATATCGGTTACGTACAAATATTATTTTTATCTACAAATCCAATGATACAATTATTTGTAATAAAATTATTTGTGCTACTAAATATGCACCGAGTGAAATTAGGTAAAAAGTGCAATGGAAATATCCTAATCAGAATATCACATATCCTAAATTATCTTTACCAGATTCAATTATTAATCCAAATAGTTAGAATTCTATGCATGCTCAATAAATATAATTTAGATAATGTATAATCAAAATATTTATACATTTTGAGCAAAAATAATACTCCTATTTATCTAGAAAAAATAACTAAATATATATGTATGATTTAGCAAAATATATATGCATGCAAAAAAAGATATTCTCGTTGAAATTTGATATTAATCATATCAGTTCAAGAAAATAGCAAGTTTCATCCAATTATAGATGAAATTCTAAAATTTAAACACCTATTTCAATCTCGAATCTTGATCAATCTCATAATTAATTATAGATTAAGAATGACAATCAAATTAAAAGCAAATGATGTAGGAGTTTGTATTCTTAACTAGCCCTTCAGACCCCAGATTTTATAAATAAAGATTTTATTTTTTCGAAATATTTTTTTTAATATTATGGTGTAAATTTGATGTAATATTATAGTTGTGGGTAATATTTATAAATTTTGTAAAGTAAGTAAGTGGTTGTATAATATTCGATTGGTTTGGAAAATATTCTTTTGTTTTTGAATATCCGTAATGCACCAATACAATCATTGGTGGACCCCACAACGTAATTATTGTTTGGACAGATAGAAAACGACAAAAAAATACTTTATGAAAATAACGGCGGAAGTTTTACTGTTAATCTGTTGAAACACCCTTGTTAAAAAATACAATGAATACGCAGAATTGTATAAGAAAGCACACCAGATTGATTATTGATGCTTACGTGAGAAGTCACTCGCTTATACTCAATTATTGCTACTGATAATTATCAGTATCATATCTCTCTATATTATTGATTCAATTATTGTTACAATATCATCTGCATAATATGATATATTGTTCAATCGGGTATTTGGGACACTTTTCGTGTCAGAGTTACTATTCACGAGTTACTATTCACCCGATTACTATTCACTCAAGTATTGTGCATTCGGGTATTTGGATACAATATTATTCCATGAGAAGATGTGCTAATTTTTCAGACCGTTGGTTGAAGATATAATAAGAAGTCAATATGGACCACCGGGTTTAAAGTTTTAATAAGTAAATCAAGATGGACCGTTGTTTTAACTTTTAATAGTAAACCAATATGGATTTATCTGCTTAATAAGTAAATCAATCTGGACCGCTCATGAATTAGTTACTATTCATTCCATTTTCTATAAATAAAGCTCATTCCTTCATTATTTTCTTACGAATTCACCGAAACTCTAGAGAAAAAGTTATAGAGAAACTATAGAAAAGTATTCTCTACTTCCCTACTCTTATATTCAGCTTTTTTTTTGTAGGGATGTTATTTGTTGTACTCATGAAGAGAACTTTTGTTATTCCATTATTTATTATTCTGTTGAATAACTCAGATATCTGCTACCCTATATACATGGTGACATTCTTCTAATATTCCGTTCTTTATTATTCTGCTTATAATATCCACATGCATGCAGACGCTTCTGCCGACCGGTTTCATTATTTATTATTACGCTTTAATATCCTCGTACTGCATTTTTACGTTGGACTGGTTCCATTATTTATTATTATGTCTAATATCCTGTCTCATACATTTACGCCGACTGGTTCCATCCTTTATTATTCTCATGGAATAACTCGCCTGCATGGCTCTATCGCATGCACGGTGATTTCTTTTGTTATTCCATTCTTTATTATACTCAACAAGTTAAAACTTTGACTTCTATACCCATGAAATTAGTGGAATAGCCTTGATATTTGCGCTTCATCCAAAGATCTTTTCATGGAAATTTTCTTCTAAGCATTCTTGAATTTTACTCTACAAAGAAGTATCATGTTGACAATTTGAACGTTATCGGTTCTGATAAATTAATTCTTGAACTTGTTTTATTGAATTCTTATATCATTGTCATCATCCTCATGTTTATATTATGTTGAAAGTCATCTCGTGGCACAGAAGTGCATGATAAACTTGGTATGATTATGACCGAGGATTATTCGGTAATCATGACCGTAATGTTACAAATGATGTGGAAAAAGTTCTCATTGGCCGTGATGGGTATTGATGGACGCTTTTTGGTATGATTATGGCTATGGATTCTCTTTGGTCAGTAGTGCAAAGATGAATTGTTTTATGGCATGATCGGGATCATTGATGAAAACATGATTATCTTAAGTCAGTAGTATGGATAATTCGTGATCGTGATACTAAAGAATATCTTTGGCCGTAGTCCCAGCGATAAAAGTGATGAAAAACCTTTTAAATCATAGAAGATAGTAGATTTTATTCCCTACTTGACTCTTTTAATGGATTGCTTGTTCCGCTGCAGTTAAACTTGATAGTTATATATTTTATCAGTTTAACACTGTTGAAGGCTAACGATAAATTATTTTGCATTATCTTAGTCATAATATTTCTTCCTGGCCTAGTTGAGCTCACCCTTTCTTTCACCACCGTTCTCTTCAGAAATGAGAACGTGGGTCGGGGCTAGCTAGTCGAGGGAACAGAGTGATGGTCCTAGATGGTGCATTAGTAGTCCTCACTATTCTGTGAAATGAAATAGTGTGATAATAATTATAATGAGGACTCCTTTTGAGTTTGTATAATCTCTAGTAGAGACAATATTTGTATTAAAACTCACGCTTTATGTTTTGTCGTATTGTACACCTACAATTGTATTATTAAGTTGTATTTGAATTTTGTACCATGTATCTCATGCACTCAAGATGGGTGATGTATACCTAATTTTGGGGCGCCACAGTTGGTATCAAAGCTTAGGATATGATCCTCTAAGATGTGAGACAAAGAACTAGGAGGGAGAGACGGGAATTCCTTCGCTAGTATGACCTACCTAAGTTTATTTAGTATTTAATTGGTCGGTCAGAGTATATGGATAATATGTGATATATTAATTAACCCTTGTTTTGTGGTAGTATTGGAAAATGGCATCCGAAAATGTTGAGATAAGCAATGAAGCACATGAGATCGTGGAGTCGCCACAGATTAATACCCAGGATAATGTGATGTCAGGCGAAGAAGGGATTAGAGATATCCATTTGGTGAGTGAAGAATTGATAGTTGCACCCGAGATAGTCGCAGAGGTAGCAGTTGAGAGTGAGGAAGAAGAGGAAGAAGATGAACCTAAGGAGAATATATTAAAAGAACTTTATGATCAAAATGTAGAATTGCAAAATCGTATTCATGAGTTAGAAGAGCAGGCTGAAGAACGACAGGCGGTCGTGGAACAAAGAGATGTAACAATTCAAAATTGTGCTACCCGATGTGCGATACTTGAACAGAAGCACTCTTTGTCATAGTATAAGATATTAGAGCTAGAATCTAATAATGCTATGATCAAAGTTCTGATAAAAGAAGAAACAACTAAACGAATGAGAATAGAGGATGCATGGGTAAAAGTCGTACGACGTGTTGATATTGTAGAAAAAGACGTTCGATCCAATAAATCCAAAATAGATGAAATAGATTTCGCTTTTTGGACAGCAATTGGTAGAATCCAACATCGAGTTTGGAATTACCCTGTGTAGAGCGGTCAACCCCAATTCGATATGGATCGGAGAGTAATGATTAAAATCATGGATCAGGAATGCGACGAAGCAATTAATGGTGGAATGTCCTCTATAGAAAAGTCAAGTATAGCTGGGATGGTGACGCCAAAGAATGTCCCAGACAAGTCAAAATCGATAGTTTAAAAGAGAGCATTTTTTTTGTGACAAGGAACACGAATGAAGTTATCACGGGTTAGTTAATTATAAATTCTTGCAAAGTCTATACCTTATTAGATACCGGTTCTACCCATTCTTTTATCTCTCTTGCTTGCGCTCAACGTTTAAATTTGACTCTGGAGAAATTAGACTTTGACTTATCGGTTGAAACTCCGTTAATAGAAACCTTAATTACCTCCACTGTTTATAAATCTTGTTTAAATTCAAATCGACACTTTCACGTTACCTGTCGATCTTATCTCTTTGAAAATACTTGCCTTTGATGCGATTTTAGGAATCGATTTGTTAACTACTCATCATGCTTTTCGTAAGGTTGTTAGTTTTCATATTCCTAACAAACCTGTTATGCAAATTCAAGTAACCAAACCACTAAAGTCAATCATTGTCATATCAAGCCATAAATAAAGAGCTCCGATCCTTTCATTGTTGACTTTCTTGAGTGGAATGCACCGAAGCCAGACTTTCTGTAGGCGACGTCGTGAATGACGATGGCAAGTTGATAGGCATCAATGTGACGTACTATCCAAGTCTTTGATGAGGGTCACAGCTTGGAATGATATTTCTATTGTTAATAAATTTCCTAACGTATTCTTGAAGTCTTCTTAGCCTACCCCTAGAGCGTGAAATCGAATTTTGTATTGACCACAGTACAAAACCCATTTCAAAAACCCTTAAATATTTCTTCACCTAAAGTGAACGTAACATGCGCCAAAGACGTTGGCTCGAGCTGTTGAAGATTACGATCGTACCATTCACTACCATCGTGTCAAAGCGAACGTGGTAGCTGACGCGTTGAGTAGAAGATCGTATGCGTTTACGAGTGCAATGTTGTTAACACAAAGGCCCATTTCGTACGACTTACAAATGATGAAGATAGAGTTAAAGACTCTAGGGACCACGTGAAGATAACGAATATACGAGTAGAATAGACTTGAATCGATAAAGTTAAAGTTGCTCAAGCTGCATACTCAGAGCTAATGAATATGAAGAAGAAGGTTCAAGAAGGCGTTATTCTAGAAGCAAGAATCGATGAAGAGAGGAAATCTCAACCCTCGATTTTATTGGCCCATTTGAAATCCTTGATCGAGTAGAAACTGTGGCCTATAGACTCGTTTTACCGCCAAGTATGTCGCGTGTTCATAACGTTTTTTTTACGTATCGATGTTACGTAAATATGTGGACGACCGAACCACATTATTAATTTAGAACTGGACGAGATAGAAGAAGATTTAACGTATGAGGAAATACGTGTTAACATCTTGGATAAGAAGGATAGTATTCAACACTCAAAGGTTATACCTCAAGATTTAGAATCTGAAATGAAGTCAAGGTATCCTCACCTCTTCGGCATTCCAGGTACGTACGTAAATTTCGAGGGCGAAATTTCATAAAGAGGGGAGATTGTGAAACCCCAGATTTTATGAATAAAGATTTTATTTTCTCGAAATATTTTTTTTAATATTATGGTGTAAATTTGATGTAATGTTATAGTTGTGGGTAATATTTATAAATTTTGCAAAGTAAGCAAGTGGTTGTATAATATTCGATTGGTCGGGAAATATTCTTTTGTCGGGGAATATCCGTATGACGGTACAATCATTGGTGGACCCCACAACAGAATTATTGTCGGATAGAGAAAACGACAAAAATACTTTATGAAAATAACGACGGAAGTTTCTGGTTAACTGTGAAACACCGGTGTTAAAAGTACAAGAATATGCTGTGAATTGCACAAGAAAGACACTGTATTGATTATTGATGCTTACGTGAGAAGTCACCCGCTTATACTCGCTTATTACTACATGAATTAAAGTGCATCATATCTCTCATATTATTGATTCAATTATTGTTACAATATCATTTGCATAATATGATATATTGTTCAATCGGGTATTCGGAACACTTTTCGTGTCAGAGTTACTATTCACGAGTTACTATTCACGAGTTACTATTCATCTGGTTACTATTCACTCTAGTATTGTGCATTTGGGTATTTGGGTACAATATTATTTCATGAGGAGATGTGCTAATTTTTTAGACCGTTGGTTGAAGATATAATAGTAAGTCAATATGGACCACCTGGTGGAGTTATAATAGTAAATCAATATGGATCACCGGTTTAAAGTTTTAATAAGAAATCAAGATGGACCGTTGTTTTAAGTTTTAATAGTAAACCAATATGGACCGATCCATTTAATAGTAAATCAATCTGGACCGCTCATGAATTAGTTACTATTCATTCCATTTTCCTATAAATGAAGCTTATTCCTTTATTATTTTCTTTTAAATTCAATCAAACTCTAGAGAGAAAAGTTATAGAGAAACTATAGAAAAGTATTCTGCTACTTCCCTACTCTTATATTCAGTTTCTTTTACGGTAAGAGATGTTATTTGTTGTACTCATGAAGAGAACTTTTGTTATTCCATTATTTATTATTCTGTTGGAATAACCTGTATACGCGGGCTACCATATACATGGAATAACCTGTTGGATGTTATTTGTTTACAAAAAATATGTTTGGGATTAGATAATTTGTCTTAATTAAATATTATTTTAAACTATTTATAATCCCATGATAAATGTGGAATTAATAGTCCTTCCATTTTAAGTTATTAAATTAAATGACTTTATGACTATTAGTCCAAAGTAGTATTAAATTTAAGACAAATAATTCAATCATAAACATATTTTTTACAAACAAATATGGCCCAAGGAAATTTCGATTGTGACATGGGATACACGGACAATTGACCTTCTCTAATACCAGTTTAAAGTATATAATTTAAAATTAATTTATTATGATCGAGTTCGTACAAGTATATATATTTATGATCTCAAAACTTTTAATCCTCGTATATAAATCCTTATATTCTCAACAATGTACATCTGATTTACTAATGAATTAACCAAAAAATAAATAAATTAAATCCATTCAAAATACAACATAAATCTTACTGGTAACTTCAATCAGAAGTTCAGCTCGACACCATGCCCAAAATGATCTGCTGTGGAATATATAGAATCTATAATTTTGTTGTACGTTGAATTACTACTGGTGATGTGAATACTGAAAGTATGATTGTTTCAGAGGCATGCATCATATCACTAAGATTCAACAATGCATACATCATTTTTTTACAAACAATTAATTTCAAATTATTTGTAGAATATATACCAAGTCAAAGTGATTTTTTTGGTAGCTTTACTTATAATTTAAATATCTGTATATTGCATATATTGTAAGTTCTATAACAGGGATGCTTTAGTGTCTTTCTCCTGCCAAATCAATGCAAGTGCATATCAATAACTATATATAATAAGGCATTAAGAGATCTTATATAATAATTTTACTTAGTTATTTTGATTGATCATAATTCATTACCGAGTCAATATCGAGCCAGTCATTTAATACTCCATTCTTTTGATACAATGTATAAACTTTTTATATACAGTAAAATATATGTTTGGATATATATATATATATATATATATATATATATATATGTGTGTGTGTGTGTGTGTGTGTGTGTGTGTGTGAATTGTGGTCAATGTATAAACTTTTTGTAGAAAAAGTAATATAAACATGGTCTATCAACTTTGTATATAAGAATGCTTAGAAGGAAGGAAAAATATGAATGAGAAAATCTTCATAAAATGCCGCTAGCTGTTTAATTATCAGCAAGTCGATGTCAATATAACAATGGATAATTATCACACAGGAGACTGTAACACTACTTTATCTATATAAAAAAATATAATTATATGTGGTGCTAACAAATTAGTTCTTAATAATTCATTCGACTTAAAATGAAAAGAAATCTTATGCGACAGGACAAATAGGGCCATGTTTAACAGATATGGAACATGATAAGAAAATCTGATTTAATAATAGCCTCTCGTGAAAAAATACAAAATATTATTGATAGTTACAGTAAGTCCATTGCAAACAAAAAATAGTATTTAATTTAAAGATTTCAATAAAAAATAATTAAAATATTTAATTAAATTTTCTACTTTATCCATTATAGGCCCCTTTTGTTCAACAAGAAAGATCTTGATTTATCTAGCCCTACTACAAATACTTAAATAATTAGTGGTGGTGGTGGGAATAGATCCTTCATTTGGTATGTAGTGGTTGATAAGCTTTTTAGCATATAGGTCCATGCAAATTACTTCCCGATTCAAATCAAATGAAAAATAAAGGAGACATGTACCAAAAAATAAAATAAAATAAAATAAAGGAGACATGTACCCAAAAAAAAAAAAAATTAAAATAAAGGAGACAGAAACAAGAATCTTCATTTCGAGAAGAGAGCTTAGCTTTCCTATTGAAACTTATGGACAAAGAGCAAGGAAAGATAGACTAAAATAAAAACTATCACCATATATACTAAAAGTGGGCATAATTTAGCATTATCAATCATGGCAAGATCAGATTAATAAAATATAATGCCATAGTAACTTTCGGAAAAAAAGATCAAGAAAAAGAGAGGAGGGTTTTATACCCATGTATGGATAATTACTCATATACTACCTCATGTTCCTTTTTGATTAACATTTTGAAAGTAATATATCAACTAAAAAAATATAATTTCAATTAATTAATAATATTCAGTATAAAACTTAAATTTTTTATAAAATTTCTTAAAAAGATGATAGAGAAACAAGTTTGCCTTCAATGGGATAATACGTAAAAATTAATAATTAATTTATTTTTAATACTTGCAAGACAAATGACATAAAAAGAAATAATTTTTTTTTAAAAAAAAGACGGTTAAAAAGAAATGGAGAGAGTAACATTAATATAGTGTTCCTTAATTATTAGTGACCAGCTAGAATGAAGCTAGGGTTTGTACGGATCAAGGGGCGGTCCGGTGCCTTAATAACCGGTGCACTTTGATTTTAATTTTTTTTTTTTTGGTTTTTTAACCACAATAATGAGAAAAAAAAATAATAAAAAATAGAGCAAGTTTGAACAAAAAATTGTAAAAAAAAATATATTTTTTATTAAAAAAATACTGTAATAAAAAATATATTTTTTTTTACAGTTTTTTGTTCAAACTTGCTCTATTATTTTTATTTATTTTTCTCATTATTGTGGTTAAAAAAAAAAAAAAAAAAAAAAAAAGGCACCGTCATTACCGGTAAATAAGCTTACCGGACGCCCCCCCAATTCGGTTTGTACCTTTCTAAAAGTAGATCAAGTTAGATTGCCATTAATGTGCACCTAACTCAATTGAGCTAGATTTCAGTGTTCAAAGGATTCTTGTTACAATACTTGACTTATTTAATGCTATACTCTATTTGGGGAACATCTAAAAGTACTGATATCCCTATATACAGATATGGGTAATGGATTTGCAAATAAATATAATAAATGTGGCCTCAATTATACTATTCAAAAAAGGAGAGAACTAGAGAGAGAGAGAAATCTGAGAAATAGAATAGTTCATATATAGAAAGAAATTTAATAGGCAGAGCATGCTACCTTTGTAGAAATGCAAAAAAAGTAAAATTAAGGTAAAGTTGTAAGCAATAGCGGGAACTATAGGACCTAGCCATCATTTTACTGCAATACCAAAAATGAACTAGTGGACTATACATATATAGTGTGCTATACAAGGTGACATGAGATTTTCATAAAGCTACCACATATAACCCTTTTCATTTGATTTGCCAAATACCCTAAAATATTATATGAAAACACCTAATATATACAACAGGTATGCAAATAATGCCTCATACGTACATATATGAATAATAAACAATGTGGATGTTTAAAGGTTTACCCAGAACTATTATCGCCCTGCGTTATGCATATTAATTAATCCTATCGTTCCTTATCAGGTAATACGGAAACTAGATAACTTGTACATTCTACCGTATGCAGCGTAATCAATGTTCATAGTAATCACAACTGTAATAACCCTTAGATATCTGTCCCAAGGAATAGTTCACATATAGATCTTAACTGCAACTGATAGATGGACTAGCACTTCACTTATTAACACTACCACTGCTTTCCTGCATCATATCTCTGTGACAATATATATATATATATATCCAGAATATATATAGTCTCATAAATTTCATAACTGCAGCTACTATTTGCATTCAAATAGAAATAAAATAAAACAATATAGTACCCTTCAATAATATCCACAAAACTTAGCATACCTTCTGCAGAAGCAACATAATAATCAGATCAGTCTCCATATCCAGAGGGAGAGAGAAATAGATAAATAGTTTCAGAACACAGTACTTAAGATCATAGACTAGTAAAAATAGTAATTAAAGTACTAATAATATATATATATTCTTAATATAATATAATGAGATTAATTTGGTAATAAATCTCATCATGCAAATTGATCATCATATTCCACTATAGCTAACTTGTTGGAGGTGGCAATGTTGGTTGTTGCAGCTGTTGGAGGTGGCAATGTTGGCTGTTGCGGCTGTTGCAGCTGTTGCAGCGGTCGCTTTCGCTTCTTCTTTTCGTAGCTAATTCCCCTAGCTTTCGACTGCAAATCTCGAACTTCGCGTAAAAAAAGCCTTACAGCCCGAGCTCCAAACGGGTTTTGTTCCGGTTTACCGCCATTTTCTTCATAGGCCGCCCGAAGACGGCCTATTAGGGCGTCAAGGCTGCCCCAAGCTTGCCTAAGCGGACAAGGGCAGGGGGCAGGAGGGTTTGGGTGCCCGAAAAATGGGCAGACTTGAGTGTGGACCTTGGTTTTTCCGAATTGGTCTAGGTACCGGAGGAATTCAAGCACATGGGCGCCGCTGCACCGAGAGAGAGAGAGCGGTGGCCGGTGGTTGCGGAGGTATTGGCCGAAGGTGTTCCAGTCACGGCGCTTTTGGCTTTCGTATCGGCTTAGGGTTGTTGGTGATGAAGATGAAGCTGAGGTTATGGAGTTTGTTGTGCTACTAGCAGGTGTAGTGATTATCATGCTTGTGGCATCTATATTTGAAGAGCTTATAACTTCTTGAGTGGAGTCCATTTGGAGGGGATAATTAATTTTCTTGATCTTTGATTTTTTGGGTTTTTTGATCAAATTAAGACATGGTGAACCTTTAAAGCGTTAAGCAAGATTTGGGATTGAAACAATCATGGATGATGGTGAATCTTGGTACTAGCTAGCTAGGGTTTCATTTTTTTCATGAGAAAATGAGGGAGAAAAAGAATTGTGCAGATGGGAAATAAAGAAAGGAGGAGTCAAGAATTTCCTTATGTTGCCTTTTGAAATCTTTTGCAACTTTATTTGATCAATCCTATAAAACCTTGAAAGGGTTATATATATATATATATATATATATATATATATATATATACTATGATTATGAGGATGGTTGTTTATTGGCTGCTGGTTGCCTTTTTTCTTTGTTTGGCTTTGGTTTCTGAAATGTTTCAAAGGATTGGCACAAATTTTCCTATAAAAGGGGATGTAACTATTTCCATCTCTGAGAGAGAAGAAGAGAGAGGAGGAGGAGAGAGAAAGAGTAATGGTTTTTGGTAAGTTTCAAGGGACTTAGTTAGGGCTTTTGTGGAAAATAAAAAGTGGTTGACAGTAAGATGATGGAGATGATAGATGGAGACAGGAAATGGGTTAAAATATGTGAGGGAATAATATGATTTTGTTTCCTTCACCAATCACTCATCTTTTGCACTGATTGACAATTCATTGATATTTACCAAATTGCCCTTGTATGTCTCCATTGTGGAGAATAATTACTCGTATTGAGATTGATTATAGCAATGTACACTATTTGTACGTATCGGTTTAGTGCGTTTGGAGTGTTAATTTATATAAGAATGTTTGAAGCGCGTTAAATTTTTTTAGGTATTATTATATTCTCTTTATTTTAAATTATAAAAAAATTAATATTGATTTTTAAAATTTTAATTTGAGATTTTATAGACTTAAAATTAACATGATTAATTTGATTTTAAAAATAATAAATTTTATAATTTGTAGTATTTTTTAGATACTTTATAATATTCATAATTGTAATGACATATACTAAATGAATTCATACTAATTTTGAATTTAAAAATATTTCAAATCGGTTTTTAAAAAGTTAATATTAATTTATAATTTGAAACAGATGGTGTATTATTTTTAGTGTGATGATTTTATTATTATGTTTGTGATATAAATAATTTGCATTTAAAAATATGTTTGTAAAATTTAACTAGATAATACAGTAAAATTGCAAACCAAAGATACACTAAAAGAATAACTATAGGAAAATGAAAATGACATTTCCAGAATTATTTTTAATATTTTTACAATAAAATGTCATTATAAATATATAACGACAATAAAAATTATTATAAAATTTATATCAACAATTTTATTGTGAAAATATTATTTTTTATAGTAGAAATATCAGTTTCCTAACCATATTCTTTATTACCACCATTAGAGAAGTCTAAGAAAGCTTCTCATGCAACTAACCACCCACCAATTGTAGAGTAGTTACTGATAAAATATGAGCAGTCCTGTGTACTAATGAACATGCACAAATATATGATATACATATATAATTAAATATTTATATATAGGAAAAATGTTATCCAGGATAATATTTTAGTTAAACTCGACTATAATTACTTTAAAAAAAATGACGTAATTTTATCATTTAGGGTTAAGTTTTTTATTTTTGAGTTTTATTAAAAAAATAATCTTTAGTTTTAAATGTTATGCAAAACTGCCTTAATTAAGCTTGCATGGTTAAAGCTGCCTTAAACTACCTTTTTTCATATATATAAGAGTGATCCATAAAAAATGCTTTTCATATTATTGTTGAGATATCTTTAGTCGTCTATAAGAGAAATGATTTTCGTCGAATTTATCTTATGTCTGACTGAAAACTAGGTCATATCGATATTTATTAAAAATTAGTTATTTATTATCTCCGAGGGAAGTAGCGTCGAAAATACTCTATTCCGTCGGAAATAAATGATTTTTTTTTACTGCAAATTTTAAAAGTTCAGTTTCCAGGTGTTTAAATCCATTAATATACCTGTAACCTGTCACAACCCAATACACAGTAATATAACATGTATCTCACATTCAAATATGCAATGTAGCACTAAAACGTAATTTTCAACTCATTATCATTCACATTCACATTCAAATATCCACCAAAACGTATTATAAGCTAACTAATTACAAATATAAGCTAATGTTCCATAAATGTTAAACAATATAATTTACAATAGTTGTACAGACGCAATTAGACAATACAATATATACAAAAGTTCTACAAACTATACAAATGAACTATAAACTAGTAAAAACATCATTGGGCGGAGGTGAACTACGCTGCTCGTCATAGCCAGCCTGCTCGCCATCCCCACCCTGTTAATAGAATCAAAAATATAAATCATTAGTCCGTATATATATATGTGAGAATTAACAAATTAGCCTTAATTGAAAAACATAAACAATAAGAATACCTGAGTAGGTGGGGGCAGACGAAAAGCCTCGTCCAAGAGGGTAATCACCATCCGGAGCATCTCGGCGCTCCAAGCGACGAACTGCTCCCGTGGTAATCCTGTACTCTCTGCAGAGGCCCCTGCTATAATATCTTGAGCAATCTGGTGAAGACAAGAACTAAAAGGCAACTGTTGACGCCGAAAGACCGGGTCGGTATGGAACCTATCCGACACGGCCCCTTTCAAATCTTAGGAAGATATTGTCATCCAAGCCAAATACCGTGTATGAGATGGTCCGACATGTGTTTCGACGGACCAAGGCCAATTGGCCTATAAAGAGATACAAATTTGATTACTAATAATAATTTATATAATGTGATAAATTCGGATAATTTCGTGAAACATAAAAAATATTACCTCCGTGAAGTGTATATGCGGGTATCCTCTGCGGACCCAACACTCGATATCTCACCATTATTTCTAGTAAGGGGATCCCGAGACGCGACCCATAGTCTCAAATCCTCCTCATCCCGATCTAATACAATATCGGGAAGAGGGTGGCGAATCTAACTACTCGTAACCCTCCTAATAGTCTCTAGCTCATTTATACGCCGTCCTGAAGCTTCAAAATCGGTCCTGAATGTATTCCGTATACGTATGTTCATTATATCATTTTATTTACGATTGAATATTATTAAAAGCTAAATAGTAAGATGAGTTATACCCGTATAGCTAAAGCTGCCTGAGACAAAGCACGCTCGTCCTTAGGCGTGTGGGCTCAATCCCAAAACTCTAGCATAGTAGGATCTCGGCCCAAGGTCCTCCCCAATGCCTAATACAAACATTCATAAAATAGGTCTTAAGTATTTGTGTGAGAACTTAACACATAAATAACTAAATACAACACACTTACCGTCTTCGCCTCCTCGAACGACTGAGAACCAGTGGTGTGTACTATTCGGAGCTGACCACGGTTCTTCTTCGCCTGTTCGGACTTTTTCTTGAAGTCATTAGCCTTCCAGTGCGCACACATAGCCTCCCAGGCTAAATCGGAGACTATGCGGGGCTGATGATCTCTGATGGTGGTCCCGGGTTGGTCCACAACTGCTCGGTACGCCTTCGCATCTCATCTCATACAACCCATCCGTAGTAATTCGCAGCGACGTGATGCTCAATCACAGCATCGCCAGCTGACTGAGAGATGCTCGGGTCAAATCGAGAATAAACCTATAACAAAAGATTATTTAAAATTAAGAACATTTGATTTCATCCCAATACAACTATGTGGTGATAATATGCTTAACTTACGTGGAACTCCCGCAAGACGGTCTGCATAAAAGTGGAATCGTACCGCGCATACTGACTGAACCGCATGCACCAAATGGTTTAGCCGGATATGTGAATACAGCTAACTCATCATCAGCATGAGTCATTGGACCAACAACATCATTCCTTCCTAAACGGTTGTGCTTCGTTAAGACAACATCGTCAAAATACAATGAGCAGAAGTTGACAAGCTCTTCCTCTGTATATCGTTCAGCAATAGAACCCTCTACACGAGCTTTGTTCTTGACCTTTTGTTTTAATCGGCGCATATACCTATGATAAATAATATGCAGACTTAGTGAAGTATTATTAATATGAGCAGGATAGAGCAATTATAGCAGTTTATATATTACCTCTCAAAAGGATACATCCATCGATATTGCACCGGTCCTCCAAGTTTGAGTTCATACGGCAGATGAATAGGCAGATGTTCCATCGAGTCAAAAAATCCTAGAGGGAAGATCATTTCAAGCTTGCACATGGTAAGCACAATATTCTTCTCCATCTGCTCGACATCACTATGCTTAATTATAGTTGAGCAAATATCTCAAAAGAAATTTGACAGTTCGGTCAATGCATCCATAACTTTTCTGGGTAACATCTCACGAAATGCAATTGGAATCAACTTCTGCATGAATATATGACAATCGTGACTCTTGAATCCAGAAATTTTCAATTGCTCAACCTTACAACAACGTGTTATGTTCGACGCATATCCATCTGGGAGCTTCAACCCACTAACCCACTTACAGACGTCTTCAACTTGTTGCTTAGTAAGACTAAATGGAGCTTTAGGTTTCGTAGTGTTAGGGCGAAGCCACAATTCTGGCCTAATGTTCAATGCCTCCAAATCTTTTCGAGCATTGTCATTGTCTTTAGTTTTACCACTCGCATCTAACACGGTGTAAAACAAGTTCTCAAAAACATTCTTTTCGGTATGCATGACATCTATACAATGACGAACTGAAAGTGTGCCCCAATACGGCAACTCAAACCATATAGGCAAATGTGTCCAATTATGAGTCTTCCGCATCTTACCGCTTCTCAATTTCATCGTGTTCCTTCCCTAAAAGGAAAATCAAGTTGATTCAACCACTCCAAGACCTCACCGCCTGCATGACCACCCAACAACCCCTTCTTCTATCTTTCTGTTTGAACTGTGTAGACATCTTTCTGTAATTGTGATCAAGAGGCAAGAATCTACGAGTAGTACCAAAGAAACTACATTTCCGCCCATGCTGCAACTGGTTGCCTTGCACATCCCCCATACACACTGGATATGACAGCTTCTCGTGAGTTGACCAACCACTAACCATCCCAAGACCGGAAAGTAAGTGATAGTCCATAACAGGGCTGCTTTTATCACAAAATTCTCGCATATCGATTTATCATACGTCTGAACCCCTGTCTCCCACAACATCTTTAGTTCATCCACTAACGGTCGAAGGTACACATTAAGATCTTTTGTAGGACTTTTATCCCCCGGAATGAGTAAAGTCAAAAACAAATACGGATCCCTCATGTACATTGCCGGTGGAAGATTATAAGCGACCATAATGACTGGCCAAACTGAGTACGTCTGGCTAAAATTATTAAAAGGGCAAAAGCTATTAGTAGCCATGCCAAGCCTAACATTCCTAACTTCTTTCGCAAACTCAGGATAATTTACATCAAATCTCTTCCATTCATCTCCATCCGCTGGGTGAGTTAGCTAACGAGGCACGACATCCCTTATTCGATGCCAACTCATATGTTGAGCCGTATGAGACGACATGAATAGCCGCTGAAGTCTCAGCGCAAGTGGAAAGTATCGTAAGATTTTCCTGAGAACATGTTTCTCCTTCCCCCCACATTTTGTAACCTTGTAGCACGATAAGCTACATATATCACACTGTCCCTTATATCTGTCCTCCCCATAGTATAACATGCAATCCTGCTCACAAGCATCGATTTTCTGATACCCCATATTTAACCCCTTGACCATCTTCTTCACTTCGTAATAATTCGCAGGAAAAGTATGATCCTTGGGTAAGAACTGTCCAATTATAGCGAGCAAATCGTTGAAACCTCTCTCACTACAGTCGTGCTCATTCTTGAAGTGTAAGAGCTTCGTCACTGCAGAAAGCTTGGTGTTCGTATCATTTCCCGGATACAACGCAACCCCAGATTCAGATAGCAACTTGTAAAAGGCAGCAGCTGTATCATTTGGCACTTGCTTCGCACTACTTGAAGAAGGTTCATATTCAGCCCAGTCAATAGTAGTAAGGCTATAAGCATCAACCAACATCTCAACTGGATCATAGTTTTCGACATATGAATCCCGTGGAATTGGTTGTTCCACAATATTTTCAATCACTTCTGATTCCCCGTGATGAGTCCATACGAAGTACCCATCTACAAATCCACGAGAAAATAAGTCGAATTTAATCTCGTCAACTTTCTTCCAAATCAGATTTTTACACTTGACACACGAGCATCGCATCTTCCCGTGAGGATCATCCGTATGTTTTAGTGCTTTGTTCAAGAAATCTAAAACCCTAACATTATAAGCTGAGACTAATCCCCTCCCATCAATGGGTATCCTACTGTACATCCAACTCCGGTCGGCTGACATTTTTAACTACACAGAAGTACGCATTAAGTTAATTTTGATATTCATGCGTGAATTAGATTTACCTAGTATCTCTACAGGAAAGGGGTAAGGCTTCTATCCCGTTATTGGATCTGTCTCGTCACTAGTGCAAACACGTTAAGACGCTTCATGAGTTTCAAGAAAATTTCTAAGAAGACCTCCCCATGGTCTCCAAGCACACCTAAATAGACTAAGATAACTTAATCTAAGTATGCACTCGGAGAACATATAGAGATAACAGTCGATTAATCCTCAAAATAACAAAAAATATACCATTTCGTATTTGCACTGGCCAAAGTGAGAGACATAACATCCAATAACAATCCCAAACTAGTGACTGTTCGACATTCACCCCTATTGAGTGTATGTCAAATGGGTTTCTAAGTTTCAAAGTATAGTACATAGTTTATGAGAATTTATGTGGAATCTCTGCTTGAGTTTAAGAATCGAGCAAAAAAAAAAGGTCGTAGTTCTGTTGTCAGGTCCTATACTCGAATAATAAAGTTAATTCAATTCTCGCAAACATTCCTCACATGCTCCATCATAACAGATGACAACATCCCAAGGAGTTCCATTACGTTATTGAACAAAGTTTGAAACAAGCAACCCTCAGATGAAAGAATGATCACTTCTCTGCTAGGAATGAATCATCTCCCCATATGGGTCCAATCCATGATATAGACAGCTTCTCACCACTCCGAATTCCTCAAATGGATAGTTCTCATTCAAGAGGTGAGACATTCTGTGAGAACTACCCATCTGAGGAATTCGGAGTGGTGAGAAGCTGTTTATATCATGGATTGGACCCATATGGGGAGATGATTCATTCCTATGGGAGAAGTGATCGTTCGCTCATTTAGAGGGTTGCTAACTTTAGAACTTTATCGGCACTCCTTCCTGATGTTGCCATCTGTTATGATGGAACAAAGAGGAATGTCTCAGCGATAATTCAATTACCTTTATTATTCGAGTATAGACACAAACAAGAACTACGACCCTTTTTTTTTTAATTGTTGCCGAGAACCTATTGGAGTACTATTTAGTCAAGAATCGCTATGTCAAAAACCTCGCATACAAGAAAGATTACATATATGTAAGGAGAGTATTATTGCATTTATATATTGAAAATTATGGCAAACTAAGCAAATGCTACTTAGTTTATTTTGCCAATAATAATAAACTAAGTAAGGGGTACTTAGTTTATGAGAATTGTTAATTATTTGAAATCTATAGAGACTACTGTTCGACATTCGACATTCGGGCTGTTTTTTATTAAATTAAATTAAATTAATTAAATTTATTTTATTTTAAATTTAATTTAATTTAATTTAATTTAAATTATTTAAATTAAATTAAATTTATTTTATTATTTTTATTTAATTTTATTTTTTATTGAATTGTATTTTATTTATTAGATTAAATCAAAGTTTTTTATTTTATTCAAATTAATTTTATTTATTTTTTATTTTATTTTACTTTATTTTGTATTATATTATGTTATTTATTTTATTTTTAAAATTTATTTTATTTAATAAACTAAATTAAATTAAATTTACTTTATTTTATTTTAGTAGTAAGAAAACTAAGTAAATGGTACTTAGTTTTGATTTATTAATATTGGGAAACTAATTACTAATACATAATACATGCAAGTCTGCAAATTTCATAATTACGACATAATTTACATCATAAATTCAATTAAATAAATAACAAATATATCAAGATTAAAAACAATCCTAAAATCAGTTACATTATGATAAGGAACCCAAATTTGATATCAATATTCTGTAATTTCCAAATTCCAAATAATATGCACTTAAATAATATGCAGTCCACAAACCCAAAATTAAAATTCTAATTTCAGCAATATACAGTCCATAAATTCACAGCAACAAATTCACAGCAACAACATATTATCCAAATTGGGTTAATCTCATATTCAAACTCAAATTAAACTAAACCTAAAATAAATTAAGCCACAAATTTCACAATTTGCAACAAATTAACCCTAAAAATCTAATACTTGACAGAAAACTAACCTTGAAATTGAATTAATGTGCAACTAACCGACTGTGGTGCCTGGTGGTGGTTGCTGGTGGTGTCAGTGATGGTGGTTCAACCGACGGTGTTGGTGGCGTCTATTGGTGGTGGAACCGTTCGACAGTGATGGTGGTGGTGGTGGTGGAATCGAAGGTGGTGGTGGTGGCAGTACGTGGTGGAATCGGTGGTGGTGGTGGTGGTGGCAGTACGTGGTGGTGGCGGCGATGGTGGTGGCGTGAGAGCAGTGACGTGAGAGAAGTGAGAGTGATCGAAGTGGTGGTTGAGAGCTAGATCTAGAGAAATGAGAGAGAGAGAAAGAAAGAAATGAGATTATAATTAAGGTCTAGAGAAACGAGGGGGCCGGGAAGACGTACCGATTAATTAGATTTTAGGATTATCTTCGACGGAATTTCCGTCGTACATACATTCTTTCTACTTAAGGTAGCTTCGACTGAATCTTCCGTCGGAATACATCCTATTCAGTCAAAAATAATATTCGCGCTGGCGGGAACATTGGCGCCAATGGGATACATAAATGTTAGACGAACATCAGTCAAAATTAAAGTATTTTTGACTGAAGTATCTTCGACTGAATACTCCATCGGAATAAATGTTATCTTCGAGGGACTGTGTCCGTCGAACATATATCCGTCGGATTTAGCCGGCTTTCTTGTAGTGTTTCTGTCTTAATTCAATTAGGTCATGCATGTGAATCCTAATTTGTACATTTAATGAGATCGTGGAACCCTAATTATGCATTTAGTTCAATTAGGTCACATGAACCCTAATTTGCAGTTGGGCCCACATTTTCCGTGAGACCCCAGATTTTATGAATAAATATTTAATTTTCTCAAAATAATTTTTTTGAATATTATGGTGTGGATTTGATATAATGTTATAGTTGTGGATAATATTTATGCAAGTTGTTGTATAATATTCGATTGGTCGGGGAATATTCTTTTTGTCGGGGAATATACGTCGACGATGACAAATCATTAGTAGACCCATGAATGTAATTATTGTTTGGATTGAGAAAACGACAAAAATATTTTGTTGAAAATAACGGCGGAAGTTTTTCCATTATTACTGTTGAACTACTTTCAGTAGTAAAGTATGCGATGTCTGGTGTTGCATAAGTTCACGTATTACCAGTATTATTGATTATTGATGCTTATGTGAAAAGTCACTCAGCTTTTGTTTTATTGGTATTATTAATGTAATAAAACAGAAAAAAGCTTTTTATATAAAAATGTAATACTTTTATAAAGTTATTCGCTTTATTAGGCTAATAGTAAAAAATTTATATAAAAATGAATATTTTATAGTTATCTGCTTTTATTAGACAATAATTAGAATATATTATATTTTATTATGCATAGTATTTGCATAGTGCCTGCATAGTGTTTGTATAGTAAAATCTTTTATAAAGTTATTCGTTTTATTAGATTATTAATAGAATATATTTTATTTTATTTAAAAGATTTTTCTTTAATTATGGACCGTCAGATTAAAGTAAATCAATCTGGACCGTTCATGAGTTAGTTACTATGCAGTCCATTTTTCTATAAATAAAAGCTCATTCCTTCATTATTTCTTACGAATTCATTTGAAACTCTGTAGAGATAAACTATAGAGAGAAAGAAGAAAAATATTCTCACTTCTTCACTACTTTCATATATCCAAGACTCTTCTTCTTAAGGTAGGGGATATTATTTGTTGTACTCGTAAGGGATATTATTTCTTTTGTATTCATGAAGAGAACTTTTGTTATTTCATTCTTTATTATTCTGTTGGAATATCCTGTCTGTGCATTTTACGCCAGACCTGGTTCTATTCTTTATTATTCTATTGGAATATCCTGTTTGTGCGTTCTGTGGGACCGGTTCCTTTATTTATTATTACATTGGAATATCCTCATACTGTGTGTTACGCCTGGGACCGGTTCCATTCTTTATTATTCATTGGAATCCTCGTCTGCATGCGCTTTTACGCCGACCGGTTCCGATTATTTATTATTCATTGGAATAACTCATGCATTGATCTATTGCATGCATGGTGATTTCTTTTGTTATTCCATTCTTTATTATACTCAGTTGGTTAAAACTTTGACTTCTATACTCCATGAAATTAGTGGAATATCCTTGATATTTGCGCTTCATCCAGTATCTTTTCATGAAAATATTCTTCTGAGCATTCTTGAATTTTACTCTACAAAGAAGTATCATGTTGACAATGTGGACGTTATTAGTTCCTGGATAAATTAATTCTTGAACTTGTTTTATTGAATTCTTATATCATTGTCATCATCCTCATGCTTATATTATGTTGAAATTCATCTGTGGGCTCAGAGTGCATAGATGGACTTGGTATGATTATGACCGTGGATTATTCTTAAGATAATCATAACCGTAATGTTACAAATGATGTGAAAAAGTCCTCATTGGCCCGTAGTGCATTGATGGAAAGTTTTTGGTATGATTATGGCTATGGATTCTCTTTTTTGGTAGTAGTGCAAAGATGAATTGTTTTATGGCATGATCGGGACCGTTGATGAAAACATGATTATCTTTAGTAGTAGTGCATGGATAATTCGTGGTCGTGATACTTAAAGAATATCCTTGGTCAGTAGTAGTCAGGGGTGATTCGATGATGTGGATTATTTATTAAGCTGAGTCTCAGCGATAAAAGTGATGAAAAACCTTTTAAATCATAGAAGATAGTAGATTTTATTCCCTACTTGACTCTTCTAATGGATTGCTTGTTCCGCTGCATTTAAACTTGATATTTATTATATTTTATCAGTTTAACATTGTTGAAGGCTAACGATAAATTATTCTGCATTATCTTAATCATAATAATTTTTACTGGGCTAGTTGAGCTCACCCTTTCTTTTACTATTCTCTTCAGGAAATGAGAACGTAGCTGGGACTAGTCGGGGAACAGAGTGATGGTCCTAGATGTTTGCATTAGTAGTCCTCACTATTCTGTGAAATAGTGTGATAATAATTGTAATGAGGACTCCTTTTGAGTTTTTATACTCTCTAGTAGACAATATTTGTATTCAAACTCATAGTTTATGTTTTGTCGTATTGTTCACAACAGTTGTATTATTAAGTTGTATTTGAATTCTGTACCATGTATCTGGCGACTCAAGATGGGTGATGTATACCTAATTTTGGGGGCGTCACAGTTGGTATCAAAGCTTAGGGATATGATCCCTGGCTGAGATGTGAGACAAGAACTAGGAGGGGAGAGACGGGGAATTCCTTCGCTAGTATGACCTACCTAAGTTTATTTGGTATTTAATTGGTCGGTCAGAATATAGGGATAATATGTTACATGTCAATTAACCTTTTATTTTGTGGCACTATCTGAAAATGACATCCGAGAATGTTGAGAATAGCAATGAAGCACATGATACCGTTGAGACAACTTTAATCACTAACCAGGTTAATGTGATGTCAGACGAATAAGAAATTAGAGATATCTACGTGGTGCGTGAAGAACTAATAGTTGTACCCCAGCTAGTTGCAGAGGTAGCAGTTGAGAGTGAGGAATAAGAGGAACCTGAGGAGAATTTATTAGAAGAATTTTATGATCAAAATTTAGCATTACAAAATCGTATTCATGAGTTAGAAGAGAAGGCTGAAGAACGGCAGGCGGTCGTGGAGCAAATAGATGCAACTATTTAAAATTGTGTTACCCGATGTGCGATGCTTGAACAGAAGCACTCTTTGGCAGAGTATAAGGTATTAGAGCTGAAATCTGAGAATGCTATGATCAAAGTTCTGATGAAAGCATAAACAACTGAACGAAGGAGAATAGATGATGAGTGGGTAAAAGTCGCACGACGCGTTGATATTATCGAAAAAGACGTCCGATCCAATAAAGGCAAAATAGATGAAATGGATTTTGCTTTTTGGACAACAATTGGGAGAATCCAACATCGAATTCAGAATTACCCTGTACAGAGCGGTCAACCCCAATTCAATATGGATCGGGGAGTAATGATTCAAATCATGGATCAGGAATTTGACGAAGCAATTAAGGGTGGAATGTACTCTATAGCAAAGTCAAATCTAGCTGGGATGGTGACGCCAAAGAATGTCCCAGACAAGTCAAAATCAATAGTTTAAAAGGGAGCATTTTTTTTGTGACGAGGAACACGAATGAAGTTATCACGGGTTAGTTAATTATAAATTCTTGCGAAGTCTATACCGTGTTAGATACCGGTTCTACTTACTCTTTTATTTCACCTAGTTGTGTTCAATGTTTGAAGTTAACTTCGGAGAAGTTAGACTTTGATATATATGTTTAAACTCAGTTGGGAGAAACCTTCGTTGCCTCCACTATTTATAATTCTTGTTCAAATCAACACTTTCACGTTACCTGTCGATCTTATCTCTTTGGAAATATGTGACGACCCCAAAATAGGTCCATTCAATCCAACCCATTCTGAGACACCAAATACATGGTACAGAAAACAACTACAACTTTATTACAACAATTGTCGTGCAAAATACAACAACACATATGCTGTGAATTTGGATACAAATATATATCAACTGTGACTCATGTCCCAACCGTGGATAGCACCTCATAATGACACCTTACATAAAGGTATAGTCGAAAACTGTTTTAGAAATTAGAATCTTTGGGAAGTGCTCAAGGAAACCTTCGTACATGGGAGGCCATGCGTATAGGTTATGATAGATATCATATGGCCATAGAATTATCCTTGGTTGACCTAATAGACCCCAAAGAAAAATGAGAAGATTACTATCATATTCTTCCCAATGGTGAGTCTTCTCTTGACATATCATTATCTCCACTGTCTCTAATTGAGAGTTATATTTCAAATAGACTCCAAGATCATATAGATAGTCTTTGGTAGATGTACTCAAAGAAGGGATGAGCACAATCTCGCTCTTATGATGACTCGAGGTTGTATGTCATTAAACATCTTGTATAATAATGACAAAATACCCTTCCAAAGTTGAATTCACCTCACCTCAACATCTATAGACCCCGCTTCTATTCCCCGTTATTCCCCTCGCTTGTCCCAATGCCTACACTTTTATTACCCGAAAGGAATTGTGAAGCAAAAGGTGAAACACAACTAGCTTTCAAGAAAATATCATGACTAAAGATAATTAAATTATCAATAGCCTCCATCAATAATAAATCGAGATTTAGAAACATATGGTAAATGATAAAAAAATTTCAACCATAGTTGCGCAATGAACAAGCAATCCATTAGAAGAGTCAAATAGACCATAAAGTCTATTATCTTTTCCATGTTAAAAGTCCATCAACAATGTTTTATCCTCAGAACATCAATCAACAATTCTCGCCCACAATCACATGTATAACTCATAATCGTAATTGTAGTTCTAAATTCCTTTTCTCATCCAGGACAAAGATAATTTTCATCACCGAAACATCAAAGATTATGGTTATACCAAATCACACGCTTATGTTCATAATCCTACTAATAAATTCATCTTTGCACTACTACCAAAGATATTCATCAACAAGTCATCTTTGCACTACAGCCAAAGATATTCATCAACAAGTCATCTTTTGCACTACAGGCCAAAGATATTCATCAATCATTCATCTTTTGCACTACTGCCAAAATATTCCTCAATGACCAAATATATTAATATCTCAAAGAAATATATAATCATTTCAGAATTTATATAAACCATAATTATAACCATATATGTTGATCAATTCACCTTTGCACTTAAGCTAAAGATATTCAATTATAAATTCAATGGTCATGATCATACTAGTCAACAATTCAACTTTGCACTACTGGCCAAAGAGAACCTATAGTCACGATCATACCAATAATCTATCCATCTTTACACTCAAGTCAAAGAGAAATATCATCATTAGGGTTATAAGAATGTTATATAAAAATAATATAATCAACATATAGATTTAATCTCAAGAGTAAGATTCATAAATCAATGATTTCATAACAACTTAATCAAAATGTTATAAATCACTTAATAATCTCATAATCTAATATTATTAATACTACCACAATATTTTAATCATTTCTTAAACTTATAAACAATTTATTTTAATTGTTTACACTTTACTAATAAATGCATTTAATCATCTTAAAATGCCAACCTAATAAGATCTCATCACCAATAGCCAAACCCTCATAAAAAATCTGCATATATCTCATATATAATTCTCAAGCCATAAAATCATATTTTCCAATTTTCTTAATTCACATAACATATTTAATTCATTTACTCATAACTAGAACATTTTCATGAAAAATACCAAATTAGTTTTAAAAATATTTCTTTTCTGGGATTTAGAAGAATATAGTCCCATATTGAATATATATTTTTCTCAAAATTTAGAAAATTCATTTACTATTTTTCACATGGCCAAAACCACCGAATATTCAGACATTTATCATAAATTTTACTTTTATCCAAAAATTTTGAAATTTACACGGTATACTGATATTATATAGATGTACTCATAATAAAAATTTCATCAATTTTGGAGTTAATCACAAGGAGTTATAAGCAGTTACTTTTAAAATAGTCTTTTCTCATAAAATCCATAACTCCTAATCTATACATCCAAAAATCCCCATTTTTGGACACAATCAACAAAACTCATCAAATTATCATTTTAAATTTTTCCAGAAATTTTGAAGGTTAAGAAGAATTTTGAAATAATAACCCTTAAAATCCCTTATTATTCCTTACCTCAAAAGAGCAGTACTTCTGACTGGAATAACGCTGAACGAACTTGCACCGTATAACAATACTCAAAGTATACTCAAAATACTCACAAGAATACGCTCGATAATATAAAGAGAGAAAACTTCAATTTCTGGTGTGATTTTCAATTATAACCTAAGCACCCTATTTATAGGAAATTGCTTAGAACACCAAAGCAGAAAATTTATTATAATATTAATATATTATATAACAATTCCTACGCACTCATTCTAGAGTTTGATTTCAGCCACTTAGCATTTCTCACATGCCACCTTCTAGAAAAAGTAATAAAAAAAACATTTTTTATATAATAAATAATTAAAACTTCCAAAAATCAATTCTTTTCTTTTCTTGAACTTGAACTTTAATAATTCATAATAAATAGCCCTTTTATCAGAAAATTCGAATCTTGCGTGTTTTTATAGGAAATTTAATTTTCTACAACTTTACAGAAGAAAGTTTTTCTAAATTCCAATCAAAAATTGACCGAAATCCACAAACGAGTGATTTTACAGGTTATAATCAAATTTCAATCAAGAAATGGGGTCCATCGACACATAAAACATGCTTTAAATATTTTTGGTAACAAAATACTCCTCCTCCACATATACTCATATATCCCACATTCATCGTAAAAATATCATCATTAATATATTATTAAAATAATACATTTAATTGAATTATTTTATTAGAAAAAAATAAAATATTAATTTTCAACAATTGTCACATTAAAAATTTTCTCCATCTATATCCTCATAAAATCAATATTTTCCTCATCGTATGAATCAATAATTAATTATTCACAAATAATATTACAGAATCACAATATTGACAACCAGGCAAGTTCCCAGGAAAGAGGGGGTTTTCCAATAAGATTTTCTCCTTCTTGGCCTTGAATTAGGTGACCAAACCTCTCCTTAGATGTAACTTTCTAGACATTGCCAATAATGTTATCTAATAATATTATTCAAATAATATAAATTATTGATCCGATAATAAAAAATCGTGTGTAGTGACAATTATAAAATATCAACACAAAGAATCATCAATCAAAAATAAAATATTGAATAAGAATTACCGTAAATAATTATCGAGTAGTGCCTTCTTACGTAAGAATCAATAATTGGTGCAATACCGTAATCTCTTGTGCAACAACGCCAGACATTTTTACTTTACCCACCGGTATTCAAACAATGTTAATGGTAGAACCACTACGCCTGCTTATTTATAAAAAATTTAATTTGTCTTTTCTTCATCCGAAGCTTATTCTTACATTACGGGGCCCACAAATGGTTCTACCGGCAGTATTTAATATTCCCCAACGTAAAGAATATTTCACGACTAAACGAATATTCTCCGACAACAATGAATATTTTATAGCCACTTGCGTATTTTATAAAATTTGCATAATTCACCCATAACTTTAAACTTTTATCAATTTAACCATTTACTGAATAATAATTATTAAAAAAATGAATAATTTTATTTCATAAAATTCGGGGTCTTACAATCTCCCCTCCTTATGAAATTTCGTCCCCGAAATTTACGTACCTGGTATTTCAAAGAGTTGAGAATACCTTGCTTTCATTTCAGATTCCATCTTCCCTGTCATCATAATTTCTCCAATGCTCATCTCCTATATTTCAGATATCATTCTAGAATACAGCTTCAAAACAAGGGTTAATTGAACAAATTAACATATCACATAATATCCCGATATTATGACTGACCAACAAATAAGCTTAGGTAGGACACACTAGCGAAGGATTTACTTATCTCTCCCCTCCTAGTTCTATTCCCTGATCTCCGCCAGAGATCATATCCCTAAGTTCTGATACCAACTGTAACGACCCCAAAATAGGTCCATTCAATCCAACCCATTCTGAGTCGCCAAATACATTGTACAGAAAACAACTACAACTTTATTACAACAATTGTCGTGCAAAATACAATAACACATATACTATGAATTTGGATACAAATATATATCAACTGTGACTCATGTCCCAACCGTAGATAGCACCTCATAATGACACCTTACATAAAGGTATAGTCGAAAACTGCTTTTAAAAATTAGAATCTTTGGGAAGTGCTCAAGAAACCTTCGTGACATGGGAGGCCATGCGATAGGTTATGATAGATATCATATGGCCACGTAATTATCCTTGGTCAATCTAATAGACCCCAAAGAAAAAAAAGAAGATTACTATCATATTCTTCCCAATGGTGAGTCTTCTCTCGACATATCATTATCTCCACTTGTCCTCTAATTGAGAGTTATATTTCAAATAGACTCCAAGATCATATAGATAGTGGCCGTAGATGTACTCGCAGAAGTGGATGAGCACAACTCTGTCTTTATGATGACTCGAGGTTGTATGTCATTAAACATCTTGTATAATAATGACAAAACACCCTTCCAAAGTTGAATTCACCTCACCTCAACATCTATAGACCACCGCTCTATTCCCATGTTATTCCTCGCTTGTCCCAAATTTACACTTTTATTACCTCGAAAGGAATTGTGAAGCAAAAGGGTGAGCACAACTAGCTCAGTAAAAATATCATGACTAAAGATAATTAAATTATCAATAGCCTCCATCAATAATAAATCAGAGATTTAGAACATATGGTAAATGATAAAAAAAATTTCAACCATAGTTGCAGCGGAACAAGCAATCCATTAGAAGAGTCAAATAGACCATAAAGTCTATTATCTTTTCCATGTTAAAAGTCCATCAACAATGTTTTATCCCTGTACCATCAATCAACAATTCCTGTCCACAGTCACATGTATAACTCATAATCGTAATTGTAGTTCTAAATTCCTTTTCTCATCCAGGACAAAGATAATTTTTATCACCTGAAACATCAAAGATTATGGTTATACCAAATCACAGTTTATGTTCATAATCCTACTAATAAATTCATCTTTGCACTACGGCCAAAGATATTCATCAACAAGTCATCTTTTGCACCACAGCCAAAGATATTCATCAACAAGTCATCTTTTCTACGTGCCAAAGATATTCATCAATCTGCTTCATCTTTGCACTACAGCCAAAAGATATTCCTCAATGCACCAAATATATTAATATCTCAAAGAAATATATAATCATTTCAGAATTTATATAAACCATAATTATAACCATATGTTTATTAAATATACCTTTGCACTTAAGCTAAAGATTCAATTATAAATTCAATGGTCATGATCATACTAGTCAACAATTCAACTTTGCACTACTAGTCAAAGAGAACCTATAGTCACGATCATACCAATAATCTATCCATCTTTACACTCAAGTCAAAGAGAAATATCATCATTAGGGTTATAAGAATGTTATATAAAAATAATATAATCAACATATAGATTTAATCTCAAGAGTAAGATTCATAAATCAATGATTTTATAACAACTTAATCAAAATATTATAAATCACTTAATAATCTCATAATCTAATATTATTAATACTACCACAATATTTTAATCATTTCTTAAACTTATAAACAATTTATTTTAATTGTTTACACTTTACTAATAAATGCATTTAATCATCTTAAAATACCAACCTCATAAGATCTCATCACCAATAGCCAAAACCCTCATAAAAAATCTGCATATATCTCATATATAATTCTCAAGCCATAAAATCATATTTTCCAATTTTCTTAATTCACATAACATATTTAATTCATTTACTCATAACTAGAACATTTTCATGAAAAATACCAAATTAGTTTTAAAAATATTTCTTTTCTGGGATTTAGAAGAATATAGTCCCATATTGAATATATATTTTTCTCAAAATTTAGAAAATTCATTTACTATTTTTCACATGGCCAAAACCACCGAATATTCAGACATTTATCATAAATTGTACTTTAATCTAAAAATTCTGAAATTTACACGGTATACTGATATTATATAGATGTACTCACAATAAAAATTTTATCAATTTTGGAGTTAATCACAAGGAGTTATAAGCAGTTACTTTTAAAATAGTCTTTTCTCATAAAATCCATAACTCCTAATCTATACATCCAAAAATCGCCATTTTTGGACACAATCAACAAAACTCATCAAGTTATCATTTCAAATTTTTCCAGAAATTTTGAAGGTTAAGAAGAATTTCGAAATAATAACCCTTAAAATCCCTTATTATTCCTTACCTCAAAAGAAAGAAGATTTACCGGAATAACGTTTTGAATCGAACTTGCACCGTATAACAATACTCAAAGTATACTCAAAATACTCACAAGAATACGCTCGATAATATAAAGAGAGAAAACTTCAGTTTCTGGTGTGATTTTCAATTATAACCTAAGCACCCTATTTATAGGAAATTGCTTAGAACACCAAAGCAGAAAATTTATTATAATATTAATATATTATATAACAATTCCTACGCACTCATTCTAGAGTTTGATTTCAGCTACTTTGCATTTCTCACATGCCACCTTCTAGAAAAAGTAATACAAAAATGTTTTTTATATAATAAATAATTAAAACTTCCAAAAATCAATTCTTTCGGAGCTTCAGAATTTTAATAATTCATAATAAATAGCCCTTTTATCAGAAAATTCGAATCTCGCGAGTTTTTATAGGAAATTTAATTTTCTACAACTTTACGAAAGAAAGTTTTTCTAAATTCCAAACAAAAATTGACCGAAATCCACAAACGAGCGATTTTACAGGTTATAATCAAATTTCAATCAAGAAATGGGGTCCACCGACACATAAAACATGCTTTAAATATTTTTGGTAACAAAATACTCCTCCTCCACATATACTCATATATCCCACATTCATCGTAAAAATATCATCATTAATATATTATTAAAATAATACATTTAATTGAATTATTTTATCAGAAAAAGATAAAATATTAATTTTCAACAATTGTCACATTAAAAATTTTCTCCATCTATATCCTCATAAAATCAATATTTTCCTCATCGTATGAATCAATAATTAATTATTCACAAATAATATTACAGAATCACAATATTGACAACCAGGCAAGTTCCCAAGAAAGAGGGGGCTTTCCAATAAGAATTTCTTCTTACTGGAGCGCAATTAGGTGACCAAAATTCTCCTTAGACAGAACTTTCTAGACATTGCCAATAATGTTATCTAATAATATTATTCAAATAATATAAATTATTGATCTGATAATGAAAAATACTGTGTAGTGACAATTATAAAATATCAACACAGCAATCATTAAATCAAAAATAAAATATTGAACAGTAATTACTGTAACAATTATTGAGTAGTGCCTTCTTACGTAAGAATCAATAATTGGTACAATACCGTAATCTCATGTGCAACAACGCGTATTACATTTTACTTTACCCACCGGTATTCCAACAATGTTAATAAAGAACCACTACGTTTATTATTTATAAAAACTTTAATTTGTCTTTTTTTCTTCATCCGATAGCTTATTCTTACATTACGGGGCCCATAAATGGTCATACCATTGTATTTAATATTCCCCAACAAAAAGAATATTCCACGATCAAACGAATATTCTCCGACAACAATGAATATTTTCTAGCCACTTGCGTATTTTATAAAATTTGCATAATTCACCCATAACTTTAAACTTTTATCAATTTAACCATTTACTGAATAATAATTATAAAAAAATGAATAATTTTATTTCATAAAATTCGGGGTCTTACAAAATACTTGCATTTGATGTGATTTTAGGAATCGATTAGTTAACTATTCATCAAGCTTTTCGTAAGGTTGTTAGCTTTCATTTTTCCCCTGCGTGAGAGTCATTTTTTTCTTCTAAAGAAACGTTTGCGCGTGCAAGAATACTTCAAGCTTTTGAACGATTTTCCAGGACTCCACTTTGCAAGTCTTGAAGACAAGGATCCTAGAAGAGGGAATCCTTAGGGAGCCAAACCCTTATGGTTAAACCCTAGGGAGGCAAAACTTAGCAAGGCTCTTCCTTGGACATATTGAGAAATCTTCTAAGAATTTTTTCATAGCTTGCCCAATATTTGTTTCCTTATTTTTCTGGAAATTGAAACAGGAAAGATCATCAAATATCACCAAATAAATTTTGATATAATAAAAATCTTTCTTTTGATAAACCAAATCTTTCCTTTTCATCATCTCAAATCTTAATTTCATTTTGAAAATAAAATCAAATCTTTCTTTATTTGATCTTGAAAGCAAGATTTTTTCTTTTTTTTACTATATATATACGTGTATATATATATATATATATATATATATATATATATATATATATATATATATTCTTTTAGAAGAAAATTAGTCTTTTTCAAATCCTCCCTTGTTAAAATAAAATCAAATCTTCTTTATATTTAATAAATAATATCTTTATTTATTTCTATTTAGAAGAAGGATTAAATCCACTTATCTTTTGGAAATTAAACTAGATCAAGTCCTTCCCTGAATAGGAACATGGTAACTACTTTTTCTTGTGCAAGCATACTTGAGAACATATACATGTATTCATATATATGCATTTTCCAAGTCATTCAAGCTTCACCTTTTGTCTTGCTTCATTTTGGATTTTCTCTCTTTCTACGAGCTAGGAAGATCATCAAAGGAGCAGCAATGAGATGTTCTTCAATCCGAGCGAGAGGTAATAAAGAGGATTCCTCCCTATAGGGCCGAACCCTAGGGGTTGAGCCCTATAAGGCCGAACCTTATGGGGGACCCGAACCCTTAGGGCTCCATTCCTTCTTCTCGTCTTCGTTTTTCAATTTGCTTACTTGCATATTTTCTTTCAGATTTCTCTTGACTTGTTTCCTCTATTTCTCTTTTCTGTGTCAGGCAATTGTAGTCTTTCTTTGTTTCTAAGCCCCATCATCTTGATCATATCTTGATTTTTTCGCTCAGAATTCATCAAAGAAAGACTATAATTTTCATGGCAAAAGAGCACTCATTCCAAGCGGTTGATTTGTGGAGCAACGGGACCTCAAAGGAATAGAGGAGACAACCCCCTAGGTGGCCGAACCCTAGATGTTTTTTTTTCCACGTACCTCCAATCTTTCTTTTGTCTTCCGAGCCCCATTACCTTGATTATATCTTGGTTTTTTCCTACGGATAATAAAGAAAAGATTTGGCATTTTTTTGATGAAAACACGAAAGAAGAAAAAATACTCTGCATGCAGCAAAACCACCCTAGGGGGCCGAACCCTAAGGGGAAATCACCGATTAGATGGAAAAAATGAATTTCAGGAGGAGTAGTTACTATTTTGATCATAACTTTTGATCCGTTTGAAATTTCGGGGCCCATAATATATCAAAACGAAGCTAGTGACGATACGCAGTTTTAAATAATAAAATTATAAAATTATATTCAAAAAATTTTAAAAATTACTCCAGCAGTTTTAAATAATAAAATTATTATTTATATTTTAAATATTTTTAAATTCAAAATTAATATAAATTCTTTTAATTTATGTCAATGTAATTATCGATATTATAAATTATTTAAAGAATACTACTCCCTCTGTCCCATAGTTATAGGCTGATTTTTCATTTTGAGATGTTCCAATATATAGGCTACTTACTATTTATAAAATTTAGTTGGTTCATTGTTTAATTTTATGCCCTTATAATAAATATTCAACCATTACTCTTTTTTTAAAAAAATAATATTCAATGTCATTTTTTTTATCACCACATTTAGTGTTGTTGTATTCTCTTTGGTTAAAGTTCTATGGTTGTGAACTTTAACACGTCAATCAATGAAGTTGAGAGTTCTAGTGTGATAAGTAAGGAGTAATTAACTTATTCATTAATTCCATATTAAGGGGTATATGTGGAAAATTTATGTTAAAATTACCACTTAAACTAATTTTCTTAAACTATGTGCCAAAAGAAATCAGCCTATAACTATGGGACGGAGGGAGTATTAGTTATAAATTTTATTATTTTTTATTTTAAATAAATTATATCAATTTTAAATTTAAAAATATCTTAAATTGATTTTAAAAAATTAATATTAATCTTATAATGTGGAACAAATGGAGTATATTACGTAACAGTCTTACAGAAGACAACAATCACATGTACTCAAAAAAATACAAAAAAAATTATAAAAGATATTTTTTTTCGACGCAGGTTCAAAATTTTGGAATATTTCACATGAATTTCATATCGGATAAATTTAAGAGTACATATGAGTTAATAAATATGGTGGAGTCTCAACCTAATAGATTAACTTTTTAGGTAAGAAGGTGATCAAACATATTTATTGAGTCGATCTACACATGTGTACAATGTATTGGCGTAATGTATTGATTTGAGTTGGATGATGGATTGCACAATTCCACTACATATGGTATTAGAGCCCATAGTTCGATGAGCTCAAGTAAAGTTCATACTCTACGGTGGAGCATATTCGTAGGCTGCATGTTTACCCAATCCGCGTAATGGAACAAATAAAGTTGAGTTGGGTGAAGCACATGTGATCACTCACACGTTTGCTACTACACGGTGAAGTATGATTTGAGTTGAATGAAGCGGCGAGCTTAAGATAGCTTTGGGAAATTGCTCATGGGGAAGAGTTCACAAAAAAACAAGGTTATACTCTCACGTTTGGCGTTCGACGTGGTGTAGTAGTATTAGAGTCGAGCAGGACTCAAATAAGGTGTGCTCAATAGCGACTGCTCGATGGGCCCAATTAAGTATCAAGTTCATACTCCATGATGGAGCATTCGTAGACTGCATGTTAACTAACCCAATCCGCGTGGTGAAACAAATAAAGTTGAGTCGGGTGGAACACAAAGGATCACTCACGCGTTTGCCACTACACAGTGAGGTATGATTTAAGTTGAATGGAGTGGGGAGCTTAAAATAGCTCTGGAAAGCAGCTCATGGTGAAGGGTTCATAAAAAACAAGGTTATACTCTCACGTTTGGCGTTCGACGTGGTGAAGTAGTATTAGAGTCGAGCAGGACTCAAAGGTGTGCTCAATATTACTCTAATATAATACTTGTGATGGGTATTCAAGTAAAAGATGAATATTGTTGAGATATTTCACATAAATTTTACATCGAATAAATTCAAAAATATAAATGAATTAATAAATATAGTGGAGTCTCAATATAATAAATTAACATTTTAAATAAAGAATTGATCCAATATAGTTATTGGGTCTACCTGTATACATTACATTGGTAAGTCGCTTGATATTGGAATAGTTGCCCTCATATCAACAATCATAAGGTATTGTGAAGTGATAAACGTTCATACTCTATTTTTTATTATTTACATCCCGTTGTAATTTATGATAAAACAGATAGAATTCTTTTATGCTATGCATAAACTAGGCGTGAATCAATCATTTTCCTAAGGTGTACGAATTACCATTTGGAGCCTAATATTTTCCATGCACAAAGAATCATTCTTAGAATAAATCTGAGGGTTCTTTTCTTTTACTTTTTCTTTTTGTTTCGTTCAATCCTTCAAGATGTAAAGAGTATAAAGATAAGGCAATTGATATTGATAGAGTAAAAATGATGTTGGCATAGCAATATAAGTGTCCTTTAAAATATTAAGTGTCACTAGAATAATTACAAAAATTTCGATAAATATATGTTTACTGTGATGATAATATCAACTGTCAATAAAAGTTATTTAGGCATTTTTAATTTATAATATTTTAAAATATAAAATTGACGTGATTCATTTAATTTTAAAAAAAATTAAATCTTGTGAAAAAGTCAAATTAAATCCTATGTTTTTAATTTAATGGAGGTATTATTTCTTTTCTCATGTAAAGATGAGGATATTGTCCCCCTAGGCGCACACTGATTGCCTAGCAGTCCATTTTATTTTAATTTTAAGAAAAGAATCGAATAAAACTGATTTCCCACAAGCACAAAGAGCTTAACTTTAAACAAAGCACAAAGAGACTAATTAATGGAGTTGTATTGGCTTATCTTTCAATACACAAGAAGATCAAAGTAGGGGCAAAAGAAGCCGACACTTGTCTCTGCTTGACTACTTGTAGTACTTGAGTTTTCACAAAAAGAAAAGAAAAGGTCGAATTAAAAATGCATATATATATAAAATCTCATAAACGAATTGGTTCGTTAACGAACCGGCTATGACGACGGTACAGACCGTCGTTATAGAACAGAAAACTATTGCTGTATGTTATGGCGACGACTTTTTGTTCTATAACGATGGTTCGAATCATCGTCATAATCGGTTCGTTAACGAACCACTGTGCATATATGTGACGCCCCCAAAATTAGATATACATCACCCATCTTGGGTCGCCAGATACATGGTACAGAATTCAAATACAACTTAATAATACAACTGTCGTGTACAATACGACAAAACATAAACTGTGAGTTTGAATACAAATATTGTCTACTAGAGATTATACAAACTCAAAAGGAGTCCTCATTATAATTATTATCACACTATTTCACAGAATAGTGAGGACTACTAATGCTATCCTCTGGACCATCACTCCGTTCCCCGACTCGTCCCAGCTATATTCTCATTTCCTGAAGAGAACAGTGAAAGAAAGGGTGAGCTCAACTAGCCCAGTAAGAAATATTATGACTAATATAATGCAAAATAAATTATCATTAGTTTCCAACAATGATAAACTGATAAAATATAATAGACATCAAGTTTAACTGCAGCGGAATAAGCAATCCATTAAAAGAGTCAAGTAGAAAATAAAATCTACTATCTTTTATGATTAAAAAGGTTTTTCATCATTTATTATCGCCGAGACTCGACAATAAATATTCCACATCATCGAATCACCCCTGCACTACGGCCAATGATATTCTTTAGTATCACGACCACAATTATCCATGCACTATGGGCCAAGAATATTTGTGTATTCATTAATGGTAATGATCATGCCAACAACTGTCCATCAATGCACTACGGGCCAATGAGGACTTTTACCACATCATTTGTAACATTACAGTCATGATTACAGCGAATAATCCCTGGTCATAATCATACCAAGTCCATCTATGCACTACAGGCCACAGATGACTTTTAACATAATATAAACATGAGGATGATGACAATGATATAAGAGTTCAATAAAAACAAGTTCAAGAATTAATTTGTCCAAGAACTACTAATGTCCAAATTGTCAACATGATATTGCTTTGTAGAGTAAAATTCAAGAATGATCAGAAGAATATTTCCATGAAAAGATCTTCGGATGAAGCGCAAATATCAAGGATATTCTACTAATTTCATGGAGTATAAAGTCAAAACTTTAACCAACCGAGTATAATAAAGAATGGAATAACAAAAGAAATCACAATGCATGCGGTGCTGCATGACAAAGTTATTCCAATAGAATACTAAATAACGGAACCAGTCGGTGTAAATTGCACCGACAGGATGTTCCAATGAATAATAAAGAATGGAATAACAACGAAATCACCATGCATGCGGTATCTTGATGAGCGAGTTATTCCAATGTAATACTAATAAGGATTTTAATCGGTCCGGCAGAAAAGCGCATGCATGTGATATTCCAACCTAATAATAATAAAAAGATTTTAATAAGGTCCCACAGTAAAACGCATGCATGTGAGGATATTCCAATGAGAATAGTAAAGACGGAATAATAGAAGAATGTCACCAAGTATAGGGTGTAGATCAGCGATATATAGGTTATTCCAATGAAATAATAAGAAATGGAATAACAACAGTTCTCTTCATGAATAAGAAAAGAATAACACCCCATACCGTAAAAGAAACTGGATATAGAAAAAGAAAGGTAACAGAATTTTCTTTTTCTTTCTCTCTAAAATTTTCTCTCTCTCGAGTTCAAAGAATTAAATGAAAATAATGAAGGAATGAGCTTCTATTTATAGAAAAATGGACCGCATAGTAACTAACTCATGAATCTATCGAAGATTGATTTACTTTAATCTGACGGTCATATTTAAAGCAAAATCTTTTAAATAAAATATAATATATATATTATATATATAATATATATATATGGCATGTGTTAACGCATTTCACGGGATATACTCCCGTGATTGAATTTTGATTCCTCCCCATTTAGTCAATAAAGCTATACCTATTTATATATATAATAATAACAATAATGGTACTCCCACGTGAATACGAAAACCTTCCCCCACCCAAATTTGACTAACTCTCACACACACACACACACACATATATATATATATATATATATATATATATATATATATACTTATATATATATATATATAATAAAACTGAGATAATTATCATATTAACAACTTCGTCATTTCAATTATTGATTTAATAACATATAAAATATCGACAATAATTGAATAAAACTGAATGACTTCTCACATAAGCATCAATAATCAACATCGTGTGCTACTATGCAACCACACGTATTACTGTACTTTTACTACCGAGTAGTTCAACAGTATCAACGGTAAAACTTCCGCCTTTATTTTCAATAAAATATTTTTGTCGTTTTCTCAATCCGACAAATAATTTACATTATGGGGTCCACCAATGATTGTCTTAGTAATCTAATATTTCCTGTTAAAACGAATATTCCCAACCAATCGAATATTATATGACAACTTGCATACTTTTGCAAAATTTGTAAATATTACCTACAACTATAACATTATATCAAATTTATTCCATAATATTCAAAAATGATATTTATAGAAAATTCATTTTTATTTCTAAAAGTTGAGGTCTTACAATCTCCCTTCTTAAGAAATTTCGCCCTCGAAATTAGGGTACGTTACTGTATGTCGAAGAGGTAAGGATACCTTGATTTCATTTGATTCTAACTCCCAAGGCATTTCCTCAACATCGTGGTTTCTCCACAAAACTTTGACTTGAGGTATAACCTCAGCGCGTAGAATATGTTCCTTCTTATCCAAGATTTGAACAGAAACCTCTTCATACGTCAAATCTTTCGCTATTTCGTCCGGTTCTAACTCAATAATGTGGTTCGGGTCTTCCACATATTTACGTAACATGGATATGTAAAAAACGTTATGAACACGAGACATACTTGGCGGTAAAACGAGTTTATAGGTCACAATTCCTACTCGATCAATGATTAAAAATGGGCCGATGAATCGAGGATTGAGCTTTCCTCTCTTTCCAAATCTCGTAACTCCTTTCCATGGAGCAACACGTAACAACACATGATCTCCTATATCGAATTCCACGCCCTTTCGATGAAGATCGGCATAACTCTTTTATCGATCTTGTGAGATTTTTTATCGTTCTTAGGATCGTTTGAATCTTTTCCGTAGTCATATCGTACCAACTCCGGTCCCAACAACGTTGTTTCACCCACCTCATCCCAAAGATATCTTTGAAGCGACATTTTCTTCCATACAACTCTTGAATGGAGCCATGCCAATACTTGCTTGATAAGCATGTTGTTGTAGGAAAACTCCACCAATGGTAAGTGTAAGACCCCAAATTTTTTTTTTATAAATAAAATGGAATTTCCTTTATTTATTATTTTGAAATAGTAAGGGTTGATTTGATTAATGTGGTTAGTTATGGGTAAAATACGCAAATTTTACAAAATAAGCAAGTGGTTATAAAATATTCATTGTTGTCGGGGAATATTCGTTTGGTCGTGGAATATTCGTACTGTCGGGGAATATTCGTATTTACCCAAGCAGCGACCATGTATGGGCCCCATAACGAAAGCGATTGGAGGAAAAAAAACGACAAATATAAGTTGTTTAAAAATAATTGGCGTAGTTATTACTGCTTACAATTTGTTGGAATACCCGGTGGTTAAAATCTGATGTCTGGCGTGATTGTCTGATGACACCGCGATTGACACAGATATTGTTGAATTATTGATTCTTACGTAAGAAGGCACTACTCAATAATTATTACAGTAGTTACTTTATTCAATATTTTATTGATTCAATAATTGTTGCGTTGCTAGTTTATATTATTACTGTTTCAATAATTGTCACTGCACAGTATTTTCCATTATCAGATCAATAATTCATATTATTTGAATAGTATTATCAGATAACATTATTGGAAATGTCTAGAAAGTTCTGTCTAAGGAGAGGTTTGGCCACCTAATTGCTTGGCCCAAGATGAGGAGAAATCCTTATTGGAAAGCCCTCTTTCTGGCAAAACCCGCACGGTTGTTAGTAATGTGATTCTATAATATTATTTGTGAATAATTAATTATTGATTTATATGATATTGATTTTATGTGGATATAGATGGAAAAATTTTAATGTGACAATTGTTGAAAATTAATATTTTATCTTTTCTAATAAAATAATTTATTTAAATATATTATTTTAATAATATATTAACTTGATATTTTTATAATGAATGTGGGATATATGAGTATATGAAGAGGTAGAGTATTTTGTGGCATTAAATGTTTAACATATGTTTTGTGTGTTTGGTGGACACAATTCATGACCAAAATTGATTATAGTATAAAAATCGCTCATTTATGGATTTCGGATCATTTCGGTTTGGAATTTGGAAAAACTTCCTTCAGAAAGTTGTAGAAATTGAATTTCCTATAAAAAGTAGCGAGATTCAATTTTTTCGACAAAAGGGCTATTTATCATGAATTATTTAAGTTAGGAGTTCAAATAATTGATTTTTGGAAGTTTTATTATTTTATATAAGAAAAACGTTTTTGTGGTTGTTGGCACATGGGTGGTGATGTTTTTGACCAAAGAAGGCATGCTAGAGTTTTCAAAACATGTGGGTAGGAATTTTGAATAAATAATAATATATTTTATTAATTTAGTCTCCTTTGGCGTTCTAACATTTTCCTATAAATAGAGGCTAAGTTAGAATTGAAAATCACACCAGAAACTAAGTTTTCTCTCTTTCTCTCTCTATATTATCGAGCGTATTCTTGTGAGTATACTTTGAGTGTTGCTATATCTGGTGCGAGTTTACACAAGACTATCTCGAAATTCAATTCGAAATACGGTTATTTTGAGGTAAGGGATGTTATTTCTTTCTCAAATGATGATATTATTTTCTTCAATATCATTATGCCAAAATCTTTGTTGAACTTTTTATCAAATTTGGAACTTTTTCATGCTCTGGGTTACTTATTCATGAGTTCTTATTCACGAGTTACTATTCATGAGTTACTTATTCACGAGTTCTTATTCACGAAGCGTGAAGATATTTTTTGTGAAATTTCTATCTTTTGTGTCGGGATTACTATTCACGATACGGCAGACTATTCACGTATACTGACACTATTCACGAATCATAAGCCTTATTCAATCAAAAATGAAAATTTTTCTTTTTGTCCAAGATGTCTATTTTGGCTACTATCTTTGATTGTATCCATGTTTTGATCGTTATTTTTGAGTTTTGCTTCAAAATCGTTTATTATGAAGTATTATCGATCTTGGATAAACCGTTGTATTTAATCCCAATATTTGTCCTTCTATCTCACCGGATGCGTTCTTAAAAATATTTTTCATCATCCTCGGTCCTTAATGGTGATATTTGATGAATATCTTTGGCTGTAGTGCAAAGATGAGCGATTAATCGATGAATATCTTTGGCACAGTAGTGCAAAGATGAGCAGTGTTGAGATGAACATGACTAACTCGGTGATTTAAATGAATATATTTGGCCTGTAGTGCAAAGATGAATATTGATTGTTGTTACAGGGATAAAATATTGATGATGGACTTTTAAACCTTAGAAGACAGTAGAATTCTTTCTCTACGTGACTCTTCTAATGGATTGTTGTTTCCGCTGCATTTGTTGATCTAAAACTTGTTGTCTATTGTATTCTATTAGATTTTTCCCTGTTGAAGACTAACGATAATTTGTTGTATATTATCTTAGTCATAATATTCTTTACTGGGCTAGTTGAGCTCACCCTTTTCCTTGTTGTTCCATTTTCTTCTCAGGAGGTGAGAACATAGCAGGATCGAGTCGGGGTATAGAATGAAGGTTCTAGAGAGAGTTGTTTAGTAGTCCTCACCATTTTTGTAAAATAATGTATCAATAATTATGATGGGGATTTATTTGCGTGTGGATATTGTCTAGACGCCAATATCTATATTTAAACTCACAGTATGTATTGTCGTATTTCACACGACATTTGTATTATTGAAGTTGTAGTTATTTCTATACCATGTATTTGGCGACTCAGAATGGGTTGGGTGGAATGGACCTATTTTGGGGGCGTCACAGTAAGAACTTGTCCCAACTTCCCTTGAAGTCAAGGACACAGAGTCTTAATAGATCTTCAAGAGTTTGAATCGTCCTCTCCGACTGCTCGTCCGTCTGAGGATGATATGCCGAACTAAATCGTAAATCCGTGCCCATAGCTTTTTGTAAACTAACCCAAAATCGTGAAGTGAATCTTGGGTCTCGATCAGAAACTATGGATACTGGCATATCATGCAGTCTTACAATCTCGTTTATGTACATACGAGCAAGACGTTCAAGTGTATAAGTTTCTCGTATTGGTAAGAAATGAGCAGATTTGGTTAATCTATCAACAATGACCCAAATTGTATCAATGCCTTGAGAAACCTTGGGAAGACCAGTAACGAAATCCATGGTAATGTGCTCCCACTTCCATTCTGGAATTTCAAGTGGTTGCAATGGACCTTTTGGTACTTGATGCTCCGTCTTAACTCGTTGACACGTTAGACACCTTGAGATAAACAGCGCAATCTCTCTCTTCATATTGCCCCACCAAAATGTATGTCGAAGATCATGATACATTTTGGTACTCCTAGGATGGATTGCAAACGGTGTGTTGTGCGCCTCCATCATGATTTTATACTTTAAATTAGGGTCATCAGGGTACAAATTGAAATTTAATCTATTTCTTTTTCTTTTTCTTTTTTTAAATTAGTAAATACTAGGAAAAGAAAGAAAATAAAATAAAATACTTCATTCGTTCCAAAATTGAGATTAGAAATTGTCTCACCAATTGAATTTGAGACATTTTCAAGCTCAAAATTGAGATTATTAAAAATAATAAAATAACAAATCTTACAATCGGGCTCGACTCGAAAAAATACGAACGAGACTCGGATTCGTTAATAATATGATACAAATTTGAGCATAAAAAATAGTTCGAATAAAAATATGAGTAGAATTTGAGTAAGTTTATACTTGACTCGTTTAATATTCAAACTGCTCGAATTCTCGATTATGATTCGATATATACTCGATTCGGTCACTGATTTAGGTTGCTTCCAGCTTTGAATAGCTTCAATCTTTGCTGGGTCAACAGATATTCCATGACTTGATACCACGTGCCCAAGGAATGCTACTTCCTCAAGCCAGAACTCGCATTTCTTCAACTTGGCATAAAGCTTGTATTCACGAAGCTTTTGGAGTATCAGCCTCAAGTGTTCCACGTGATCTTCACGGCTTTTGGAATATATGAGGATGTCATCAATAAAGACGACCACAAAGTGATCCAAATATTCCTTGAATACTCGGTTCATCATATTCATGAAGGCAGCAGGAGCATTAATTAATCCAAAGGACATGAGTAGGAATTCATAATGCCCATACCGAGTTTTGAAAGCCGTCTTTGGAATGTCATCGGTTCTAATCTTCAATTGGTGATATCCGGAACGAAGATCAATCTTTGAAAAGAATTTGGCTCCTTGCAATCGGTCAAACAGGTCATCAATACGTGGCAATGGGTACCTATTTTGATGGTGACATGATTCAACTCCAGATAATCAATACAAAGTCGCATACTCCCGCCTTTCTTCTTCACGAATAGAATGAGCACCCCAAGGAGATGTACTAGATCGAATAAAGCCAATGTCTAACAATTCCTGCAGTTGAGTCTTTAACTCACGAAGTTCAATAGAGCCATTCGATATGGGGCTTTGGAAATGAGTTTTGTCTGGGTTCAAGGTCGATACAAAATTTAATTTCACGCCTGGGGGTAGGCCATGAAGTTACGTCGAGGAATACGTCGGAAATTCATTAACAATAGAAATATTATTCAAAATCGATTTATTTTTGTTTAGATCTGGACGTGGGCTAAGAAAGCTTGACATCCGCTTTTTCAATAAACGAATAGCTTTATGGCTTGAGATTACAAAGTGATTGATTTTAATGGTTTGGTTGCTTGAATTCGCTTAATAGGTTGATTAGGAATATGAAAGCTAATAACCTTACTGAAAACAATCAATTTTTGCATGATGCGTAGTTAACCAATCAATCCCTAGAATCACATCAAATGCAAGTATTTTCAAAGAAATAAGATCGACAGGTAACGTGCAGGTACCGATTTGAATCAAACAAGACTTATAAACCGTGGATGTAATGAAGGTTTCTCCCAACGGGGTTTCAACAGATAAATCAAAATCCAATTTCTCCGGAGTCAAATTTAAACGTTGAGCGCAAGTAGGAGAAATGAAAGAGTGGGTAGAACCGGTATCAAATAAAGTATAAACTTATAGAGTTTATGATTAGCTTACCCGTGATGACCTCGTTCGGGTTCTTGCTTTCTCGGGGAGGTCACGACAAATGCATTCCTCTTACCACCGGCTTTGACTTTTCTCGACTACCTTTGGTGCCTCCATCCTAGTGAACTTGTCTTGATGGCGAAAAAAATCGAGCTAGGTGACCTTCTCTTCCATAATTATAACACGCTTTGGATGGCATCGCGCAATTTAGGCCCGATGTGTCCTCCCTCCGCATTTGAAGCCTATGATAGGTGGTCTTTCTCCTTCCTTAACAACGGGTCTTTGATCTTGACGTCTTTCCATCATTGTTGAATCTTCTTCTTGAAATGTCAATTCTTATTGTTTTGTACTCGATTACCATCAAGTGATTACCATTTCGGCTGTTGATTCCTCCACTCTTGTTGTCACCATTGCGATGATCGCTCTCACTTTATATTATCATTTTGCTTTTCCTTCTCTTTTGGTTGCGTTGACTCGTTATCGCTACTCCACCAATCGTGTTCCCTATTTACAACATCCAATACAAACACGCTTTATGAGAAATAAAATGTTGACGTATCTCCGCTTCAAACCTCTTAAAAACATTCGCGTCATTCTCTCTTCATTATCCACCAAGTGGGGCGCAAACCGGGATAACTCATAAATTTTGCCTCATATTGCGACACTGGCCATATTGTTTTGCTCCAATTTGATAAACTCCACCTCCTTCATGTGACGAATATTTTCGGAAAGTATTTGTCGTCGAACAACTCTTGGAACTTCTCCCAAGACATCTTGATCTGGCGGGTTGAGTCGTTTCTACCGATTCCCACCAAGAATTTGCCTCTCTCCGCAACATAAAGGCGTGAAGGGAACCTTTTGCTCCTCGGAGCATCCCAAGACATCAAATATCTTGGTGATCTCGCTTTATCCATGCTTCCGCCATAAGTGGTTTTGGCTCTCCCTTAAACTCCGGTGGTCCCAAGCTTCCTTGAATTGTTTAGCGGTGGCACCGAGAGTTTCGATATTTTCACCTACATTTTGGGCAGAGCCGCCTCTACTTTCTTTGTTGCATGAATCGCATAAAGCCTCTAAACAATCCATCATTCATCATTTGGTCGGTGTTGTTGTTTGCATGAGGATTGTCACCTTCCCGATGCACATTCTCCTGATTATTGATATATGGAGACTCAACGGTCTCTTGTGCTCCATTGCTATTCTTAACATTTTGGATGTTATTTTCAGATACTGCCACAAAACAGAGGTTAATTGACATGTAACATAATATCTCTAAACTCTGACCAACCAATTTAAATACAAAATAAATTTAAGTAGGTCATACTAGCGAAGGAATTCCCCGTCTCTTCCCTCCTAGTTCTAATCTCACATCTTAGCCAGAGATCATATCCCTAAGCTTTGATACCAACTGTGACGCCCCCAAAATTAGGTATACATCACCCATCTTGGGTCGCCAGATACATAGTACAGAATTCAAATACAACTTACTAATACAACTGTCTTGTACAATATGACAAAACATAAACTGTGAGTTTGAATACAAATATTGTCTACTAGAGATTATACAAACTCAAAAGGAGTCCTCATTACAATTATTATCACACTATTTCACAGAATAGTGAGGACTACTAATGTTATCCTCTAGACCATCACTCCGTTCCCCGACTCGTCCCAACTATATTCTCATTTCCTAAAGAGAACAGTGAAAGAAAGGGTGAGCTCAACTAGCCCAGTAAGAAATATTATGACTAAGATAATGCAGAATAAATTATCATTAGTTTCCAACAATGTTAAACTGATAAAATATAATAGACATCAAGTTTAATTGCAGCGGAACAAGCAATCCATTAAAAGAGTCAAGTAGAAAATAAAATCTACTATCTTTTATGATTAAAAAGGTTTTTCATCATCATTATCGCTAAGACTCAAACAATAAATATTCCACATCATCGAATCACCCCTTGCACTACTGCCGAGGATATTCTTTAGTATCACGACCACAATTATCCATGCACTATGGGCCAAATAATATTTGTATTCATTAATGGTCATGATCATGCCAACAACTCGTCCATCAATGCACTACGGGCCAATTGGGACTTTTACCACATCATTTGTAATATTACTTACTCATGATTACACCGAATAATCCTCGGTCATAATCATACCAAGTCCATCTATGCACTACACAGCCACGATGACTTTCAACATAATATAAACATGAGGATGATGACAATGATATAAGAATTCAATAAAACAAGTTCAAGAATTAATTTGTCCAAGAACTACTAATGTCCAAATTGTCAACATGATCTTTGCTTTGTAGAGTAAAATTCAAGAATGATCGGAAGAATATTTCCATGAAAAGATCTTTGGATGAAGCCGCAAATATCAAGGATATTCTACTAATTTCATGGAGTATAAAGTCAAAACTTTAACCAACCGAGTATAATAAAGAATGGAATAACAAAAGAAATCACAATGCATGCGATACTTGCATGACGGAGTTATTCCAATAGAATACTAAATAACGGAACCGTGTCAAAGTAAATTAACACCGGCGGGATGTTCCAAATGTAATAATAAAGAATGGAATAACAACGAAATCACCATGCATGCGGTACTTGTGATGTATGTGTTATTCCAATAGAATACTAATAAGGATGAGAATCGGTCCGGCGTAAAACGCATGCATGTGGGATATTCCAATGTAATAATAATAAAGATTTTAACCCAGTCCAAAAACGCATGATGGGATATTCCAAAGAATAGTAAAAAGACGGAATAATAGAAGAATGTCACCAAGTATAGGGTAGATCACAGATACAAAGTTATTCCAACAGAATAATAAGAAATGGAATAACAACAGTTCTCTTCATGAATAAGAAAGAATAACACCCTTACTACAGTAAAAGAAATCGGATATAGAAAAAGAAAGGTAATGAGACTTCTCCTTTTCTTTCTCTAAAATTTTCTCTCTCTCGGAGTTCAATTGAATTAAGTAAGAAAATAATGAAGGAATGAGCTTATTTATAGAAAAATGGACCGCATAGTAACTAACTCATGAATCGGTCCGTATTGATTTACTTTAATCGACGGTCCATATTTAAAGCAAAATCTTTTAAATAAAATATAATATATATATTATATATATAAAATATATATATATATATGGCATGTGTTAACGCATTTCACGGGATATACTCCCGTGATTGAATTTTGATTCCTCCCCATTTAGTCAACAAAGCTATACCTATTTATATATATAATAATAACAATAATGGTACTCCCACGTGAATACCAAAACCTTCCCCCACCCAAATTTGACTAACTCACATATATATATATATATAAATATATAATACTTATATATATATAACAAAACTGAGATAATTATCATATTAACAACTTCGTCATTTCAATTATTGATTTAATAACATATAAAATATCGACAATAATTGAATAAAACTGAATGACTTCTCACATAAGCATCAATAATCAATACCGTGTGCTACTATGCAACCACACGTATTACTGTACTTTTACTACCGAGTAGTTCAACAAAGATCAACCAGTAAAACTTCCGCCGTTATTATTTTCAATAAAATATTTTTGTCGCTTTCTCAATTCGACAATAATTACATTAATGGGTACACTGATGATTGTGTCGCATTTAATATTTCCTGTTAAAACGAATATTCCCCAACCAATCGAATATTATATGACAACTTGCATACTTTGCAAAAATTTGTAAATATTACCCACAACTATAACATTATATCAAATTTATTCCATAATATTCAAAAATGATATTTATAGAAAATTCATTTTTATTTCTAAAAGTTGGTCTTACAATCTCCCATTCTTAAGAAATTTCACTCGAAATTAGGGTACGTACTGGTATGTCGAAGAGGTAAGGATACCTTGATTTCATTTCGATTCTAACTCCCAAGTCATTTCCTCAACATCGTGGTTTCTCCACAAAACTTTGACTTGATGTTTAACCTTGAATGCGTAGAATATGTTCCTTCTTATCCAAGATTTGAACAGAACCTCTTCATATCGTCAAATCTTCCGCTATTTCGTCCGGTTCTAACTCAATAATGTGGTTCGGTCTTCCACATATTTACGTAACATGGATATGTGAAAAACGTTATGAACACGAGACATACTTGGCGGTAAAAGCGAGTCTATAGGCCACGCTTCCTACTCGATCAAGGATTAAAATGGGCCGATGAATCGAGGATTGAGCTTTCCTCTCTTTCCAAATCTCATAACTCCTTTCTATGGAGCAACACGTAACAACACATGATCTCCTATATCGAATTCCACGCCCTTTCGATGAAGATCGGCATAACTCTTTTGTCGATCTTGTGAGGTTTTTATATCGTTCGGATCATTTGAATCTTTCCATAGTCATACGTACCAACTCCGGTCCCAACAACGTTGCTTCACCCACCTCATCCCAGCATACTGGAGAACGACATTTTCTTCCATACAACGCTTCGAATGGAGCCATGCCAATACTTGTTTGATAACTGTTGTTGTAGGAAAACTCAACCAATGGTAAGAACTTGTCCCAATTTCCCTTGAAGTCAAGGACACAGAGTCTTAATAGATCTTCAAGAGTTTGAATCGTCCTCTCCGACTTCCCGTCCGTCTGAGGATGATATGCCGAACTAAATCGTAAATCTGTGCCCATAGCTTTTTGTAAACTAACCCAAAATCGTGAAGTGAATCTTGGGTCTCGATCGTAAACTATGGATACTTTGGCATACCATGCGCCTTACAATCTCGTTTATGTACATACGAGCAAGACGTTCAAGTGTATAAGTTTCTCGTATTGGTAAGAAATGAGCAGATTTGGTCAATCTATCAACAATGACCCAAATTGCATTAATGCCTTAAGAAACCTTGGGAAGACCAGTAACGAAATCCATGGTAATGTGTTCCCACTTCCATTCTGGACTTTCAAGTGGTTGCAATGGACCTTTTGGTACTTGATGCTCCGCCTTAACTCGTTGACACGTTAGACACCTTGAGATAAACAGCGCTATCTCTCTCTCTTCACATTGCCCCACTAAAATGTATGACGGAGATCATGATACATTTTGGTACTCCCAAGATGGTTTACAAACGGTGTATTGTGCGCCTCCATCATGATTTTATACTTTAAATCAGGGTCGTCAGGGTATAAATTGAAATTTAATCTATTTCTTTTTCTTTTTCTTTTTTTAACTTAGTAAATACTAGGAAAAGAAAGAAAATAAAATAAAATACTTCATTCGTTCCAAAATTGAGATTAGAAATTGTCTCGCCAATTGAATTTGAGACATTTTCAAGCTCAAAATTGAGATTATTAAAAATAATAAAATAACAAATCTTACAATTGGGCTCGACTCGAAAAAATACGAACGAAACTCGGATTCGTTAATAATATGATACAAATCTGAGCATAAAAAATAGTTCGAATAAAAATATGAGTAGAATTTGAGTAAGTTTATACTTGACTCGTTTAATATTCAAACTTCTCGAATTCTCGATTATGATTCGATATATACTCGATTGATATAGTTTTGATTAGATACTCGATACATACTCTTATAATATATACAAAATTAAATCAAATAAGGATAATTAATTATTATTGTTTTGTTTTGTTTTAATTTTAATTGTGATTTTATATTTGCAAATTGTAGTAGTAAATATATTTTCTCATTTCTTAGTAAAATAACAAATTATATTTATAATTATATTTATTATAAAACTAGTTATTATGTGGATACTCGAATTCGAGCTTGAATTTGAAGTTCGTGAGTAGTTTGAATATAATTTGATCCAAGTCGGATCCAAATCGAGTAATAAATATTCGAGTCGAGTCGAATCTAAATAGAAAATTTTAAATGCAATTTGAATTCAAGTTTGAATTTAACAATTCGAGTAGTTCTCGATTCGATTCGATTCGACTCGTTTACACCCTTACACATGAATGGTGAGCGAGTCACACCTCCACGTGAGAGAAATTCATGTAAAAATATTCTTTTAACATGCACGTGGAAATATTACGTGAGAGAGATTCATGTAAAAATATTTTGAGTCGAATTCGTGTAGTTCTCGATTCGATTCGATTCGACTCGTTTACACCCTTACACATGAAAAGTGGGTGGGTCTCACCTCCACGTGAAAGAGACTCATATAAAAATATTATTTTAACATGAAAAAAATATTATTTTAACATGAAAAAAATATTATTTTCCGATATTTATTGAGATGGTTTTCTTTTTGTAAGAAAAAAAAATAAAAGAAAGTGTTTTCCTAGCTCCAAAGTATCAAACATAAGACTAATAAGAGGATGTTGGGTCCGAGGGCGCCGATCCTTTTAACTTCAAGTCGATACAAATAATATTGTTGCTGTAATAATTTTAACTTTTTTATGGCTTTTTTTATCCCTGAAAATAAATTTAATTATGTAATTATTTTTACAATAATTAAGGAGGATGGTATTATCAGAGTAATGTAAAATTAGCGACACTTTTAAGATTATTTTAACAATATACTCCATATTAATTTTACAGACACTTATTACTTTAGTAATATCAAACGTCTTAATTAATGGTACAAGCAATTAGGTAAATTAATAGAACATTTAGCGCACTTTTATAATTATTTAAACAACGTTTTATCATGTACGTACAACCTTTTTTTCTTCTGGACGTCAATTCGATACCTTGAGTGAGTAAAAGATCACATACATTCTCCAAGAAAATAATCCAACCGGCACCATCAATCATTTTCTTCTTTCTATTTTTTTTTCAAATATCTGGCAATAAGCTTAATTTTCAAAATTAGGTGAAGATTCAAATTTTCAATAATATATCATAAAGAACTGATATTTCCATATGTATTTTGATATTTTCACATAATTTTCTTTCACATGAGCATACAGTGAGTCTCAAGGACTGTTTGTTTATGACTGAATGGCTGAATCGGTCAACCATTCAATGCGTTTGTTTTGAAAAAAAATCGTCTGAATGACTGACCAATTCAGTCATTCAAACGATTTGAGTTGAATGGTTTAATGTCATTTTTTGGCTTAATAAGTGTTTTTTTTTTCCAACAATATTAAGTATTATATCAAGTAATATTAAATAAATTTATAATAATTTTGAATTTTCTAAAGAGGTAAAATAATTAAATTTTGTTATTCAGATGTTTCAGACATGTCAATTATCAAACAATTTTTTTCATTCAGATTTATTCAATTTTTATCAAATACCCCCACACTTTCATACAAGAACGAATTATGTAAAAATATCAAAAACATATAGAAATAGTGTTCCCGTGCATCATAATGATCAACACACAATTCCTCTCCATTTATTAGACGGCTAATGATCCAATCGATTTTCTAGATGACTTTATATAATCATTTATGACCTGAGATAATTTTGGGATGCAGTTTGGATGTTATTTACTTTTCTTTGTATATGTTTTTTAAATGTTTTCTATATATATTGGTATTTGTTGCAAAATGGGAATGATGCTCCTGGATCAAAGTGTAAGACCCCAAATAATTAATATGTGACGCCCCCAAAATAGGTATACAACACCCATTCTGAGTCGCCAAAATACATGGTATAGAAAACAAACTACAACTTTGACAATACTGTATGTCGTGTATCACGACAATACAACTGTGAGTTTGAATACAAATATTGTCTTCTGACAATATACACACCCAAATAAGTCCTCATTAATTATTCATACACTATTTTACGTAAGTAGTGAGGATGTTTAAAACATCTTCCTAGAACCATCACTCCATACCCCGACTCGATCCTCGCTATGTTCTCACCTCCCGAGAAGAAAAATGGAACAAAAAGGAAAAGGTGAGCTCAACTAGCCCAAAGAAAAATATTATGACTAAGATAATATACAACAAATTATCGTTAGTCTTCAACAGGAAAAATCTAATAGAATACAATAGACAACAAGTTTTAGATCAACAAATGCAATGGAAATGCAAAGAATCCATTAGAAGAGTCGCGTAGAGAAAGAATTCTCATGCCTTCTAAGGTTTAAAAGTCCATCATCAATAGTTTATCCTCGTAATAACAATCAATATACATCTTTAATCATCTTTGCACTACAGTGCCAAAGATATTCATTCAGATCACCAATTTAGTCATGTTCATCTCAACACTGCTCATCTTTGCACTACAGCCAAAGATATTCATCGATTAATCGCTCATCTTTGCACTACAGGTGCCAAAGATATTCATTTATATCACCATTTAGGATCGAGGATGATGAAAAACATTTTTAAAGAAACGAATCCAAAGGAAACAAAATGACAAAGATTAAGGATTAAGGATTCGTACTTTGTTTTACCCATGTCCAAAATACTTCAAAATAATCATTTTGGTATAAAATTTAAGAATGATCAAAACATGGATACAACCAAAGCTAGTATCCGTAATAGATATTTTGGACAAAAAAGAAAATTTTTTATTTTTCTATGAATAAGTCAGTATTCGTGAATAAAGGTCGATACGTGAATAGTCTTGATATCGTGAATAAGTAACCCCACACAACAAGTTCCAAATTTGATAAAAAGTTCACCAATACTTCTAAGATAATGATATTGAAGAAAAATATCATTTAAGAAGAAAATAATACCCTTTACCTCAAAATAATCGTATTTCCGATCGAATTTCTAGATATAGTCTTGTGAAACCCATAGACCGATAAAGAACACTCAAAGTATACTCACAAGAATACGCTTCGATAATTTAGAGAGAGAAAGAGAGAAAACTTAGTTTCGGTGTGATTTTTAATTCTAACTTAGCCTCTATTTATAGGAAAATGTTAGAACGCCAAAAAGAGACTAAATTAATAAATTATTATTATTAAAAATCAAAATTTCTACGCATGCTTTTCAAATTTCAATGCTGAAAATTTCAAAGACCATGTGCATTCAACACCCACCAAAAAGTGGGTCCCACCATAATTAATAAAAAATTTATTTTATTTTCCAGAACTTTCAATAATTCATAGAAAATAGCCCGCTTTATCGAAAAATTCAAACTCAAGTCTTTCTATGGGAAATCCCATTCTCTACAACTTTGCGTATGAAATATTTCCAAATTCCAAATGTAAATTGACCGAAATCCATAAATCGACGATTTTACGCCTATAATCAATTTTCTATTAAGAATTGTGTCCACCGACACACAAAACACATATGTTAAACATTTAATGCCACAAAATACTCTACCTCCTCATATACTCATATATCCCACAATCATTATAAAATATCACCGTAATATATTATTAAAATAATATATTTAAATGTATTATTTTATCGTAAAAAGATAAAATATTAATTTTCAACAATTGTCACATTAAAATTTTCTCCATCTATATCCACATAAAATAAATATTTTCTTTATCATAATAATCAATAATTAATTATTCAAAATAATATTACGTAATCACAAAGATTAACAACCGTGCCGCTCCTCAGAAAGAGGGCTTTCGATAAGGATTTCTCCTCATCGGCCAAGCAATTAGGTGACCAAACCTCTCCTTAGATGTAACTTTCTAGACATTGCCAATAATGTTATCTCGATAATATTATTCAAATAATATGAATTATTGATTTGATAATGGAAAATACTGTGTAATGACAATTATCAAACAATAATAATATAAATATCAATCAAAGAATTATCAATCAATAAGATAAAATAATGAACGAAGAATTCATCGTAACAATTATTGAGTAGTGCCTTCACGTAAGGATCAATAATTCAACAATCATCGCAATACTGCAGCTAACTCTTTGTGCAACCACGCGCCAGACATTATATTTTAACCACCGTGTAACCCAACAAAGGTTAATTCAGAATAATTTACGCCGTTATTTATAAAACTCAATCTTTGTCGCTTTCTTTCATCCAACCGCTTTTCCGTTATGGGGCCCACCAATGATCGCTAGGTCAGACATTTTAGAGATTCCTCGACAAAAAGAATATTCCACGACCAAACGAATATTCCCAGACAATAATGAATATTTTATAACCACTTGCTTATTTTGTAAACTTTGCACATTTCACCCATAACCAAAGAATTATATCAAATTAACCCTTATTAATTTAGAATAATGAATAAAGAAAATTCAATTTTATTTATAATAAGTTGGGGTCTTACAACCTCCCTCCTTATGAAATTTCGTCCCCGAAATTGACATACGTACTGGTATATCGAAAAGGTGAGGGTACTTTGCTTTCATCTCCGATTCCAACTCCCATGTCATTTCCTCAATTGCATGGTTTCTCCACAAACCTTAACTTGTGGTATAACCTTCGCATGTAAGACATGCTCTTTTCCTATCCAAAATCTCAACAGTATCTCCTCGTAGGTTAAATCTTCATTATCTCGCTCGTTCTAATGCAATAATGTGGTTCGGTCTTTCACATATTTACGAAGCATAGATATGTGGAATACATTGTGAACACGAGACATACTTGGAGGTAACGCGAGTCTATAGGCTACGTTCCCTATTCGGCCAAGAATCTCAAATGGACCAACAAACCTTGATTGAGATTTCTCTTTTCCCAAATCTTGTAACTCCTTTCATGGAGCAATACGTAACAATATATGATCTCCAATATTAAACTCCACGCCCTTTCTATGAAGATCAAGATAACTCTTTTGTCGATCTTGTGAAGTTTGAATACGTTGTCGAATCATTTGGATCTTTTCTCGTAGTCATGCGCATTTATTTCTGGTCCCAACAATATTGCTTCTCCCACCTCGTCCCAAAGATATCGGAGAAATCGACATTTTCGGCCCATACAACGCCTCAAATGGGGCCATGCCTATACTTGCTTGATAATCTGTTGTTGTAGGAGAATTCCACCGGTGGTAGGTACTTATCCCAACTTCCTTTGAAATCTAGGACATGAGTCTTAATAGATCTTCAAGGGTTTGAATAGTCCTCTCCGATTGTCCGTCTGCTTGAGGATGGTATCTTTGAATCAATCAGAATCCGCTCATAGCTTTCGCAAGCAGCAACCCAAAATCTTGAAGTGAATCTCGTCACGATCCAAAACTATGGATATTGGCATGCCATGCAATCGCATAATCTCATTCACGCATATACGAGCAGCAAGACGCTCAAGGAATAAGTCTCGCGTGACGGTAAGAAATGGGCGACTTGGTTAATCTATCAACAATAACCCAAATCGCATCTACGCCTTTGAGAAACTTTGGGAAGACCAGTAAGAAAATCCATAGTAATGTGTTCCCATTTCCATTTCGGAATCTCAAGTGGTTGCAATGGACCTTTTGGCACTTGATGCTCCGCCTTTACACGCCGACAAAGTTAAACATCTTGAGATAAACTCCGCAATCTCTCTCTTCATATTGTTCCACCAAAATGTATGTCGAATATCATGATACATTTTGGTACTTCCGTGATGGATTGCAAACGGGGTGTCAGGTGCTCCATCATGATTTTATGCTTCAGTCGTAATCGTTAGAACGCAAAAGTCTAGAATTGACTCAAGTATTCCTTCCTCATCAATTCTTGCTTCCTAATAGCTCCTTCTTGCACTTTCCTCTTCATACGCATCACCCCAGTGTCCGTAGCTTGAGCAAAATTTTAACTTTATCGATTAAAGTCTGCCTCTACTTGTATATTCGCCATCATTATGTGGGTCCCTCAAGTCTTTAATTCTACCTCCATCCTTTGCAAGTCATACAAAATGGGCCTTTGCGTTGACAATATCGCACTCGTGATTTGCATATGATCTTCTACTTAATGCGCCACTACTACGCTCGCTTTTCCAAAATGATATCAATAAGGTGATCGTAATCTTTTAATGCCTCCACCAACGTCGTTCTTGCATGTTGAGTTCTTTTTGGGTGAAGAAATATTTGAGGCTTTTTATGGTCCGTATAAATCTCCACTTTCTCTCCATACAAGTAAAGGTTCCATATCTTCAACGCGAATACGATCACCGCTAACTCTAGATCATGAGTAGGATAATTCCTCTCATATTCTTTGAGTTGTCGTGAGGCATAAAGCTATGACTTTCCCATGTTGCATGAGAACACATCCTAACCCCTTGCCGTAAGATCGTCAGAGATAACAAATCCATCCGAACCAGATGGTATTGTCGTAACAAAATAAATGAGTCTCTCTTGAGCTCTTGGAAGCTCTTCTCGCATTCCTCGCCCATAAGAATTTTGCATCCTTCCGAGTCACCGAGTTAATCTGAGAGTAGCGATTCGAGAAAATCCTTCCACAAATCTCCGATAATAACCACCTAAGCCCGTAAAGTCACAGCATTTTGATCCACCGACTTCTGCTTGTTCTAACTTTGTATTGCTTCAATCTTCACCGTCAATCAGATACTCCTTGTTTTGACACCACGCGCCCAAGGAATGCTACTTCCTCGAGCCGAACTCGCATTTCTTCACTTTTGGCATAAAGCTTGTGTTCACGAAGTCTTTGTAGTACCACCTTTCAAATGGTGCTCATGATCTTCACTTTTTGAATAGATGAGGATGTCATCAATAAAGACAACAACGAATCGATCCAAATATTCCTTAAATACACTAGCTTCATCATATCCATGAAAGCAAGCAGGAGCATTAGTCAATCCAAAAGACATGACCAAGAATTCATAATGCCCGTATCGAGTCCTCGAATGCCGCCTTTGGAATATCCTCGCTTTTAATCTTCAAATGATGATATCCGAATCTAAGATCGATCTTTGAAAAGAATTGCGCCTCCTTGTAATCGGGCTCTAACAGTCATCAATGCGAGGTAGCGGATACCTATTCTTGATGGTGACATGGTTCAATTCTCGATAGTCAATACAAAGTCGCATACTCCCGCTCTTCTTCTTTACGAATAAAACAGAGCACCCCAAGGAGACGACTTAGATCGAATGAAACCGATGTCTAATAACTCCCATGAGTTGGACTTTTAACTCTCAAGTTCAATAGAGCCATTCGATATGGGGTTTTAGAAATGGGCTTTGTACCGCTCAAGGTCAATAAAGAATTCAACATCACGCTCGGGGTAGCATCAGGAAGCTCTTCAGAAATACATCGTGGAATTCTTTAACCACGTAAATATTATTCAAATCGACTTGTCTTTGTTCAAATCCATAACATGGGCTAAGAAAGCTTGCATCCGCTTTTTCAATAAACGAATAGCTTTGTGGCTTGATATGACAATGGCGATTTTAGTGGTTTAGTGGTTTGAATTGCATTTATTGTGTTGGTTGGGAATATGAAAACTAACAACCTTACGAAAAACAATCAATTTTGGCATGATGAGTGGTTAACCAATCAATTCCTAAAATCACATCAAAAGCAAGTATCTTTAAAGAGATAAGATCAACAGTAATGTGATAGTGCCAACTTGGATCATGCAAGATTTATAAACTGTAGATGTAACGAAGGTTTCACCCAACGGAGTTTCAACAGATAAATCAAAATCTAATTTCTCCTGAGTCAAGTTTAAACGCTGAGCACAAGCAGAGAGATAAAAGAATGGGTAGAACCCAGATTCTAAGAAGGTATAAACTTCGCAAGAATTCAAGATTAGCTTACCCGTGATCACCTCGTTCGGGTTCCTCACGCTTTGTCCAAATCCACGACAAACGCCTTCCAGAACCGCCGATTTCGACTTATCCGGACAAAATTGGAATCACCACTCTCGCCGAACTTGGTTTCGCGATAGTACAATCTCGAGCGATGTGGCCTTCCTTTCCACAACTTGTAACATACCTTGATTGTTGTGGATAAATTGGGAATGATATGTCCTCCTTCCCGCATTTGTAACATCTAACTGGCGGCCGTTCTCCTCCCCAGCATTTGTTGTTGGTCTTTGGTGCTGCCGCTGATATCTTCCCATCATTGTTGAATCTTCTTTCAAATTTCCACTTGAGTCACTTCTCCTATTATCATGTCCACGATTACCACCGAGTGGTTACCGCCTTTGTCCGTATTCTTTCCTCCTCGTTGGTTATCATCGCTCGACGATGACTACCCCGATTGTGGTCCTCTGGTTGAGTATACTCACTATCTCGTTAAATAATCGAGCCCCGCTGACAACATCCGAATACGAGAAAATTTATGAGAGATAAGGTATTGACGAATCTCCTGGTTTTAGACCTCTCTCGTAAACATACGCCATTCGCTCCTCATTCTCCACCAAACGAGGTGCAAACCTCGATAACTCGCTAACTTTGCCTCGTCTTCGAGACACCGCCATGTTGTTCGCTCGAGTCTAATAAACTCTACCTCCTTCATATGATTTAATACTTTCTCGGAAAGTACTTGTCATTGAACGAGCTTCAAATCTTTCCCAAGACATGTTAAGTGCATCTGGTCAGTACGCCTACGTATTCCCACCAAGAATCGCTTTCACCACCACGAAACATAAAGGTGGCGAATGGAACCTTCATTCCTCCGCACCCCAAGACATCGAATATCTTGGTAATTTGCTTGACCCACGTTTACGCTTTGATCGGATCCGCTTTCCATGGAAATCGGTGGTCCCAACTCCTTAAACCGCTTGGGTCAGTGATGCATCGCGCATTGCCATCATTTCCACCCGTATTTTGTACACGAAGTCTCCTCATGCGATTTTGCATGAACTGCAAAAAGCTTCTAAACATCCCGTCGCTCATCATTTGCTCAAGCCATTGGCGTTGTTCACAGGAGGAACATTGCCACTGTTACGCTCTCCTCGTTGGTGAAAGACTTGCTCTACAAATCTCATAAACTCCATTGTTAACGCTCTCAAAGCAGCCCATTCTTAAATATCGCCATAAAACAAGGGTTAATTAAACAAATTAACATATCACATAATATCCTATATTATGACCGACCAACAAATAAGCTTAGGTAGGACACACTAATAAGCGAAGGATTTACTCTGCCTCTCCTCCTAGTTCTATTCCCCGATCTCCGCCAGAGATCATATCCTAAGCTCGATACCAATCTGTGACGCCCCAAAATAGGTATACAACACCCATTCTCGAGTCGCCAAAATACATGGTATAGAAAACAAACTACAACTTTGATAATACGTATGTCGTGTAGAATACGACAATACAACTGTGAGTTTGAATACAAATATTGTCTTCTAGACAATATACACACCCAAATAAGTCCTCATTAATTATTCATACACTATTTTACGTAAGTAGTGAGGGAATGCTAAAACATCTTCCTAGAACCATCACTGTGATACCCCGACTCGATCCTCGCTATGTTCTCACCTCCCGAGAAGAAAAAATGGAACAAAAGGAAAAGGGTGAGCTCAACTAGCCCAAAGAAAGAATATTATGACTAAGATAATATACAACAAATTATCGTTAGTCTTCAACAGGAAAAATCTAATAGAATACAATAGACAACAAGTTTTAGATCAACAAATGCAATGAAATAAAGAATCCATTGTAAGAGTCACGTAGAAAGAATTCTACTGTCTTCTAAGGTTTAAAAGTCCATCATCAATAGTTTATCCCTCAGAATAACAATCAATATACATCTTTAATCATCTTTTTGCACTACGCAAAGCAAAGATATTCATTTTAGATCACCAAATGGTCATGTTCATCTCAACACTGCTTCATCTTCAGACCACTGTGCCAAAGATATTCATCGATTAATCGCTCATCTTTGCACTACAGCCAAAGATATTCATTTATATCACCATTTAGGACCGAGGATGATGAAAAACATTTTTAAAGAAACGAATCCAAAGAAACAAAATGACAAGGATTAAGGATTAAGGATTCGTACTTTGTTTTACCCATGTCCAAAAATACTTGAAAATAATCATTTTGGTGTAAAATTCAAGAATGATCAAAACATGGATACAATCAAAGCTAGTATCCGTAATAGATATTTTGGACAAAAGAAAAAATTTTTATTTTTTCGGTGAATAGTCTTGCCAGATTCGTGAATAAAGGTCGATACGTGAATAAAGGTCGATGATATCGTGAATAAGTAACTCCGGCCACAACAAGTTCCAAATTTGATAAAAAAGTTCACCAATACTTCTAGATAATGATATTGAAGAAAAATATCATTTAAGAAGAAAATAATACCCTTTACCTCAAAATAATCGTATTGATCAATTTCAGATAAAGGTCTTGTGAAACCCGACCAGATATAAGAACACTCAAAGTATACTCACAAGAATACGCTCGATAATTTAGAGAGAGAAAGAGAGAAAACTTAGTTTCGTGTGATTTTCAATTCTAACTTAGCCTCTCTTTTATAGGAAAATGTTAACGCCAAAGGAGACTAAATTAATAAATTATTATTATTAAAATCAAAATTTCTCTACGCATGCTTTCAAATCCCTCAATGCTGAAAATTTCAGCGACCATGTGCATTCAACACCCACCAAAAAGTGGGTCCCATAATAAATGAAATTTAATTTCTATTATTATTTTGAAATAGTAAGGGTTGATGTGATTAATGTGGATAGTTATGGGTAAAATACGCAAATATTTCAAAATAAGCAAGTGGTTATAAAATATTCATTGTTGTTTGAGAATATTCGCTTTCGTCGTGGAATATTCAGATGCTTCGGGAATATTCGCATACCACTACGGCGCAAATGCGTGTGGGCCCCATAACTAAAAGCGATTGAGGAAGAAAACGACAAATATAAGTTGTTTAAAAATAATCAACAGAAGTTGTTACCATTTAATAATCGTTAAAATACCTATGGTTAAAACATAATACGCTATTGACACAAAGAAGACACTTGATTGCACCAATTATCGATTCTTACGTAAGAAGGCACTACTCAATAATGGTTACAGAATTATCGCTCAAAGATTTTATCGTTCAATAATTGTCAGGTTGATATTTTATATTGTCGTTGTTTCAATAATCACATTACACAAGATTTTTCATTATCGGCAATAATTCATATTATCCTCAATAATATTATTAGATAATATTATTGGCAATGTCTAGAAAGTTCTCGCTCAAGGAGAGGTTTGTCACCTAATCAAGCCAAAGAAGTGAGAGAAATTCTTATCGAAAGCCCCCTTTCCTTGAACCGCCGTCATTAATATCATGGATTCTCGTAATATTATTTGTGAATAATTAATTATTGATTCATATGATGAGGAAAATATTGATTTTATGTGGATATAGATGGAGAAAATTTTTAATGTGACAATTGTTGAAAATTGAAATTTTATCTTTTTCCGATAAAATAATTCATTTAAATATATATATATATATTATATTTTAATAATATAATAATGGTGATATTTTTACAACGAAATGTGGGATATATGAGTATATACGAGGAGGAAGAGTATTTTTGTTGCAATAAATGTTTAAAACATGTTAAATATGCTCATGGGACCCCATTTCTCGACCGAAATTTGATTATAAATTGTAAAATCGCCTCGCTTATGAATTTCAACCAATTTCTGCTTGGAATTTGGAAAAACTTTCTTCCGCAGTTGTAGAGAATTGAATTTTCTATAAAAAATCGCGAGATTCAATTTTCTTCGATAAAAGGGCTATTTATTGTGAATTATCAAGTTCAAGTCTCAAATAATTGATTTTTGAAGTTTTAATTGTTTTTAATAACAAAAACGTTTTTTTTGTTTTTGTCATTATTGTAAGCAAACAAAGGTGGCTGAATTCAGTTCTATTAAAGATGGCGAGGAAAATTTAAATTATATAATAATATTATATTAAATTTTCTACTTTGGTGTTCTAAGATTTTCCTATAAATAGGTGCTTAGGTTAGAATTGAAAATCACACCGTAAATCAAGTTTTCTCTCTATATTATCGAGTTTATTCTTGTGAGTATTTTGAGTATACTTTGAGTATTGCTATATATACGGTGCAAGTTCAAGTCATAGCCTATATCCTGTTTCAAATTTAAAGTATAAATCTTCGAGGTAAGTGGATATTATTTTTTTTCAGAATGATATTATTTCTTCAATATCATTATGTCAAATATTGATCTCAAGTTTTTATCAAATTTAGAACTTTTGGTGCTCTGAGTTACTATTCACGATACTGCAGACTATTCACGATACTAAGATTATTCACTTAATACTTAAGACTATTCATCGAAAAATGAAAATTTTCTTTTCGTTCAAAATATCTATCAGGATACTAGTTTTCATTGTATCCATGTTTTGATCATTCTTGAATTTTACACCACTATGATTATTTTTGAGGTATTTTTGGACATGGATAAAACAAAGTACTAATCCTTAATCCTTAATCCTTGTCATTTTGTTTCACCGATTCGCTTTTTTTAAAAAAAAATATTTTCATCATCTTCACCTTAAATGATGATATTATTGAATATCTTTGGCCGTGAAGCAAAAGATGATTGATTTCTGATGAATATCTTTGGCCCAGAGTAAAAGATGAATGATTTCTCGATGAATATCTTTGGCCCGTAGTAAGCAAAGATGAATGTGTGTTTAGATGAACATGACTAATCGGTGAATGTCCTCGGCCCAGAAAGTGTAAGGATGAATATATGATTCCGTATATATATCGATTGATGTTACAGTGGATAAAATATTGATGATGGATCTGTTAAATTCATAGATATTAGTAGATTTCATCCTCTACGTAACTCTTCTATGAATTAATATTTTCCGTCATGCGAGTATTGATTTAAAACTTGTTGTCTATCAGATTCTATTAGATTTTTTTCCTCGTTGAAGACTAACGATAATTTGTTATATATTATCTTAGTCATAATATTCTTTATCGGGCTAGTTGAGCTCACCCTTTTCCTTTTTGTTCCATTTTTCTTCTCGTGAGGCGAGAATGTAATGAAGTACGAAGCTCTGGGTATGGAATGATGGTTTTAGAGAGTTGTTTAGTAGTCCTCACCATTTTTGTAAAATAATGTATCAATAATTATGATGAGGATTTATTTGTATGTGGATATTGTTTAGATGGCAATATCTCAGATTTAAACTCACAGCTTTACCGTTGTAATAATAAAGTTGTAGTTGTTTCATGCATCGTATTGACAACCTCGTAATGTGTGATGTATACCTATTTTGGGGGTGTCACAAATTGGTATCGTAGCTTAGGGATATGATCTCCATGAGATCGGGAATAGAATCTAGATGGAAAAGACGAGTAAATCCTTCGCTAAAGGTGTCCTACCTAAGCTTATTTGATAGTTGGTCAAGATATAGGATATTATGAGATATATTGATTTCCTTAATTAACCCTTGTTTTATGATAGTATTCGAGAGAATGTCGAATCGAGAATATTAACAATGGAAATGAGACCGTGGAGACGCTCAGACTCACCAACGAGGAAAACGCGTAACAGTCGGGTAATGTTCTTCCCGTGAACAACACCAATCGACGACGATGAACGACGCAATGTTTAGTAAGCTTTTTGCAGCTTCATGCAAAATCGCATTTGGGAGACTCGTGTTCAAAACATAGGAGGAAATGATAGCAATTCACGGTTGTCACAAAAGCGCAGCTCAAAGAGTTGGGACCACCAGAATTTAAGGAAAGCCAGATCCGATCATGCGTAAAAATATGGGTCAAGCAAATTACTAAGATATTCGATGTCTTGGGATGCACAGAGAATGTAAGGTTCCATTCGCCACCTTTATGTTCCATGGTGAGGCAGTGATCACCGGTGGAGTCTCAGAAGCGCACTCCATCCAAATTGCACTCTCAAAGATGTCTTGGGAGACGCTTCAGAACTATTTAATGACAAATACTTTCCAAAAGTGTTCGCTATATGAAGGAAGTGAAGTTTATTAGACCGAGCAGTAACAACATGATGGTGTCTCAAAGACGAGGCGGTAAGTTTGCAGAGTTATCCAGTGTTTGCACCTCATTTGGTGGAGAATGAGGAACTTATGACGCTGGATGTTTCGAGAGGTTTGAAACCCCAGATACGCCAAGATCTCATCTCTCATAAATTTTCTCTCTATTCGGATGTTGTTAATGTGGCTCAATTGTTAGAGCGAGATAACGAGTACGGGCCAACCGAGGTACCACAATCAGGATCATTCCGGAGATAGCGATCAACAAAACAACAATAATAAAGGAGAAAAGAAAAGACGAACAAAATGGTAACCACTGGTGGTAATCATGGCCATGAAAATAGAAGAAGCGAAGTTAGGAGGAGATTTTAAAAGAGGAGATTCAACAACGACCATGTGAAGACGACAAAGCAAAGAACAATCTGGTTCCAAGGAGGAGAACGACCACCCATATATGCTATAAATAAGAGAAAGAGGGACATATCACCAAACCGCCCACAATGGGCTCCTGTATGCTATAATTGTGGAAAGGAAGGACATATCACTCGAGATTGCGCACGTAACAAAATCTAGTTCAATGGGGATTTGACTCAAAAGATCGTCCCGTAAAAGTCAAAGTCAATCGGTTCTCGAAGAAATGCTTGTTGTGGATCGTCAAAATGCGAGAACCCAAACGAGGTGATCACGGGTAAGCTATTTATAAATTCTTATGAAGTTTATACTTTACTAGATACCGGTCTACCCATTCATTTATCTCTCCGCTTGTGCTCAACGCTTAAACTTGACTCGAGAAATTAGACTTTGACCTATCTGTGGAAACTCCGTTAGGAGAAACTTTTATCACATCCACTGTTTATAAATCTTATTTGATTCAAGTTGACACCATCACCTTACCTGTTGACCTTATCTCTTTAAAGATACTTGCTTTTGATGTGATTTTAGGGATTGATTGGTTAACTACTCATCATGCCAAAATTGATTATTTTCGTAAGGTTGTTAGCTTTCATATTCCTAAACAACCTGTTGTACGAATTCAAGCAACTAAACCATTAAAATCAGTCACTATCATATCTAATCATAAAGCTATTCGTTTATTGAAAAACGGATGTCAAGCTTTCTTAGCCCATGTTATAAATTTGAATAAAGACACGTCAAATTTGAATAATATTCCCAAGTTATTGACTTTCCCGGACGATTTCAAGAACTTCCTGGCCTACCCCTTTAACGTGAAGTTGAATTCTTTATTGACCTTGAACCCGCATACAAAGCCCATTTCTAAAATCCCATATCGAATGGCTCCTATTGAACTTCGAGAGTTAAAGGTCCAAATACGTGAATTGTTGGACATCGGTTTCATTCGTCCTAGTACATCTCCTTGGGGTGCTCCTGCTTTATTCAGTAAAGAAGAAAGACGGAGAGATATGACTTTGTATTATTACTATCGGGAATTGAACCATGTCACTATCAAGAATAGGTATCCTCTACCTCGTATTGATGACTTGTTTGACCAATAAAGGAGCACAATTCTTTTCAAAAATCGATCTTCGCTCGGATATCATCACCAAAGATTAGAATCGAGGATATTCCAAAGACCGCCTTTCGTAACTTGCAGACGCATTTATGAATTCTTAGTCATGGCTTTGATTGACTAATGCTCCTGCGGCTTTCATGGATATGATGAACCGAGTATTCAAGGAATATTTGGGTGGGTTCATGTTGTCTTTATTGATGACATCCTCATATATTCCAAAAGTCGTGAAGATCATGAGCACCATTTGAAGTCGGTACTCCAAAGGCTTCGTGAAAATAAGTTATATGCCAAGTTAAAGAAATGCGAGTTCGGCTTGAGGAAGTAGCATTTCTTGGGCACGTGGTGTCAAAACATGGAGTATCCGTTGACCCGACGAAGATTGAAGCAATACAAAGTTGAGAGCAACCAAGACGGTGGATCAAGTACGTAGCTTTACGGGTCTAAATTGGTTATTATCGAGATTCGTGGAAGGGTTTTCTCGAATCGCTACTCCGCTAACTCATTGACGCGGAAGGATACAAAATTCGCTTGGAGTGAAGAATGCGAGAAGAGTTTCCAAGAGCTTAAGAGGAGACTTATTTTGGCACTGTTCTAACAATACCATCCGTTCGATGGATTTGTTATCTCATGGCGATGCTTCGAACAAAGGGTTAGGATGTGTTCTCATGCAACATGGGAAAGTCATAGCCTATGCCTCGCGACAACTTAAAGAATATGAGATAAATTATCCTACTCATGATCTAGAGTTATGTTGATCGTTTTGCTTAAAAAGATATGGAGACACTATCTTTATGGGGAGAAAGTGGAGATATATTCGCACCATAAAAGCCTTAAATATTTCTTCACTCAAAAGAACTCAACATCTTGGCAATGACGTTGGCTCGAGCTATTGAAAGACTACGACCACACTATTCAATACCATCCCGAAAAGCGAACGGGTAATGACGTTAAGTAGAAGATCATATGCAGAGGAACGAGTGCGATGATGTCAAGTATACGACAGAGCCAACTTTAATAGAAAAAGTTAAGGTTGCTCAAGCCACCGAATCTTGAGTCGATGCATATGAAGAAGAAAGTACAAGAAGGTGCTATTCCTAAGCGAGAATCGATGAAGAAGGAATCCTTCGAGTCCACTCTAGACTTTGTGTTCCTAACGACTCGATTTGAAGTACAAGATTATGATGGAGGCACACAATGCACCATTTGCAATCCATCCTCGAAGTACTAAAATGTATCGTGATCTTCGACATACATTTTGGTGGAACAATATGAAGAGAGAGATTGCAAAGTTTATCTCAACATGTTTAACTTGTCAACGTGTAAAGTGAGCATCAAGTGCCTAAGGACCATTGCAACCACTTGAGATTCCGAAATGGAAGTGGGACACATTACCATGGATTTCGTTCATTGGTCTTCCCACGGTTTCTCAAGGCATAAATGCTATTTGGGTTATTATTGATAGATTAACCAAGTTTGCACATTTCTTGCCGATACGGGAGACTTATTCTCTTGAACGTTTTGCTAGTATGTATGTGAATGAGATTGTGAGGTTGCATGGCATGCCAGTATCTATAGTTTCGGATCGTGACCCAAGATTTACTTCAAGATTTTGGGTTAGCTTGCAAAAAGCTATGGGTACGGATTTACGATTGGGCTTCGCATACCATCCTCAAACAGACGGACAATCGTAGAAGACTATTCAAACTCTTGAAGATTTATTAAGATTCTCGTGTCCTAGACTTCAAGGCGGTTGGGATAAGTATTTACCATTAGTGGAATTCTCCTACAACAACAGCTTATCGTGCAAGTATAGGTGTGGCTCCATATGAAGCATTATATGGACGAAAAGTGTCGCTTCTAATATGTTGGGATGAGGTGGGTGAAGCAACATTGTTGGGACCCGAAAGTTAAGACGTATGACTCACCAAAAAGATCCAAATGATTCGACAACGATACAAACGGCACAGATCGACAAAAGAGTTATGCGGATCTTCATCGAAAGGACGTGAAATTTAGTATAGGGGATCATGTATTGTTGCGTGTTGCCCCATGGAAGGGAGTTACAAGATTCGGGAAGAGAGGAAAGATCAATCCACGATTTATTGGTCTGTTTCAAATTCTTGACCGAGTAGGAAATGTAGCCTATAGACTCGCGTTACCTCCAAGTATGTCTCGTGTTCATAATGTGTTTCACATATCTGTACTTCGTAAATATGTGAAAGACCCGAACCACGTTATTGAGTTAGAACCGGACGAGATAGCTGAAGACTTAACGTATGAGGAGGTACCTGTCAAGATCTTGGATAGGAAGGAGCATGTCCTACGCACGAAGGTCATACCACAAGTTAAAAGTCTTGTGGAGGAACCATGCTATAGAAGAAATGACCTAGGAATTGGAAACGGAAATGAAAGCGAGGTATCCTCATCTTTTCGAAACACCAGGTACGTATGTCAATTTCGAGGACGAAATTTCATAAGGAGGGGAGGTTGTAAGACCCCAAATAATTAATAAATGAAATTTAATTTCCTCTAATTATTATTTTGAAATAGTAAGGGTTGATGTGATTAATGTGGATAGTTATGGGTAAAATACGCAAATATTTCAAAATAAGCAAAGGTTATAAAAAATATTCATTGTTGTTTGGGAATATTCGTTTGGTCGTGGAATATTCGTATTGTTTGGGAATATTCGTATTAACCAATGTAGCGACCATGTGTGGGCCCCATAATGGAAAGCGATTGGAGGAAGAAAATGACAAATATAAGTTGTTTAAAAACAACGACGTAGTTATTACTGCAATTATCTTGTTAAAATACTCTTGGTTAAAACACAATAAAGACATACGATGATTGCACCAATTATTGATTCTTACGTAAGAAGACACTACTCAATAATGATTACAGAATTATCGCTCAAAGATTTTATTGGTTCAATAATTGTTGTGTTGATATTTTATATTCTTGTTGTTTCAATAATTGTCATTACACAAGATTTTTCATTATCGAAGCAATAATTTATATTATCCGAATAATATTATTAGATAACATTATTGGCAATGTCTAGAAAGTTCGCATCTAAGGAGAGGTTTGGTCACCTAATTGCGCGCCAAGAAGGAGAAATTCTTATTGAAAGCCCTCTTCCCTGAACCTACTGTCATCAATATTGTGATTCTGTATATTATTTGTGAATAATTAATTATTGATTCATATGATGAGGAAAATATTGATTTTATGTGGATATAGATGGAGAAAATTTTTAATGTGACAATTGTTGAAAATTAAAATTTTATCTTTTCTCGATAAAATAATTCATTTAAATATATATATATTATTATATTTTAATAATATAATAATGGTGATATTTTTACAACGAATGTGGGATATATGAGTATACGAGGAGGAAGAGTATTTTGTTGCAATAAATATTTAAAACATGTTAAACATGTTGGTGGACCCCATTTCTTGGAAATTTGATTATAGCACAGAAAATCGTCTGCTTATAAATTTCTTTGGTCAATTTCTATTTGGAATTTGGAAAAACTATCTTCTGCAAAGTTGTAGAGAATTGAATTTCCTATAAAACTCGCAAGATTCAATTTTCCTAACAAAAGGGCTATTTATTATGAATTATTGAAGTTCCAAAGTCTAAAATAATTGATTTTTGGAAGTTTTAATTGTTTTTAATAACAAAAACGTTTTTTTTTGGTTTTGTCATTATTGTTGGGCAACAAAGGTGGTGAATTCAGTTCTACAAAAGATGGCGTAGGAAAATTTAAATTATATAATAATATTATATTAAATTTTCTACTTTGTGTTTCTAAGCATTTTCCTATAAATAGGTGCTTAGGTTAGAATTGAAAATCACACCGTAAATCAAGTTTTCTCTCTATATATATCGAGTTTATTCTTGTGAGTATTTTGAGTATACTTTGAGTATTGCTATACGATGCAAGTTCAAGTCATAGCCTATATCCTGTTTTTCAAATTTAGAAGTATAAATCTTTCGAGGTAAGGGATATTTTTTTTTTTCAGTAATGATATTATTTCTTCAATATCATTATCTTTGATATTGATCTGAAGTTTTATCAATTTGGAACTTTTGGTGTCTGAGTTACTATTTACGATATCGGCACTATTCACGATACTGATCTTATTCACGAATCACGGCCAAGACTATTCATCGAAAAATGAAAATTTTTCTTTTAGTCAAAAATATCTATTGTGGATACTAGTTTTGATTGTATCCATGTTTTGATCATTCTTGAATTTTACACCACTATGATTATTTTTGAGGTATTTTTGGACATGGATAAAACAAAGTACGAATCCGTAATCCTTAATCCTTGTCATTTTGTTTCACTGGATTCGTTTCTTTAAAAAAAAAAATATTTTTCATCATCTTCAGTCTTAAATGATGATATTATTGAATATCTTTGGCCTGTAGTGCAAAGATGATTGATTTCTGATGAATATCTTTGGCCTGTAGTGCAAAGATGAATGATTTCTGATGAATATCTTTGGCCCGTAGTGCAAAGATGAACAGGTGTTTAGATGAACATGACTAATCGTGAAATGTCCTCGCCCGTTGTAGTGCAAGGATGAATATATGATTCCAAATATATATTGATTGATGTTACAGGGATAAAAATATTGATGATGGACTGTTAAATTCATAGATATTAGTAGATTTCATCCTCTACGTAACTCTTCTATGAATTAATATTTTCGTCATGCAGTATTGATTTAAAACTTATTGTTTATTGTATTCTATTAGATTTTTTTTCCTCATTGAAGACTAACGATAATTTGTTCAGATTATCTTAGTCATAATATTCTTTTATCGGGCTAGTTGAGCTTGAGCTCACCTTTTCCTTTTTGTTCCATTTTTCTTCTCAGGAGGCGAGAATGTAGCGAGTACGAGTCGGGGTATGGAATGATGGTTTTAGAGAGTTGTTTAGTAGTCCTCACCATTTTTATAAAATAATGTATCAATAATTATGATGAGGATTTATTTGTATGTGGATATTGTTTAGATGGCAATATATGTATTTAAACTCACAGTTTTACTGTTGTAATAATAAAGTTGTAGTTGTTTCTATACCGTGTATTGACAACTCAAAATGGGTGATGTATACCTATTTTGGGTGTGTCACACAAAGTCACACATTCCTCAAATGGTTGTTATTACCCTGGGTTTTAGCCAAAAATATAATGCAACTGTGGATATACCATTGGATGCCATGAATGTAATTACATTGCTATTTCTAATTCATGTACTTGTCTTAAATATTGTTGGCAGTCTGAGTATATTTTTGGATAATTGTGCAGGATCCGAAGAAAAAAGAGAAATAACTCGCAGTTTGGACGCAGATCTAAGGAAGAGGGAAAGGGTTTGTTCTATTACTTCTATAATTTCTACTTGAGTACTTGGTCCTAAATGTATCATAGCAATAATTCATTTATACGTCATCACTCATCATTGTTTTGTTATTTACTCAAATTTTTGGTATCACATGGATGAATATTGTTATTTGTTGCCTTGTCATTTGTTTTTTTAGATAATTCAGGGTAAAGTAAGGGTTCTTATGTTTCGAATTTACAATTGTTTTATTTTGACTCACATATTTTGATAAATTTTATATTTCAAATATTTTTAGGTATACATGGAAGGATACTTGGTGTAAGCTGTAAAAAATAATGGGTCTTATGCAACATGTTTCTCTATTTTTTGTACGTTTGTATTTTTTATGTTCTGTCTTTTATAAAGTTAACTAATTATACATGGTTATGATGATTTTTGAGTATGGAATGATGATTTTTTTGGTGGTTTGGATATGTATTGATAATTGTAAGTTTTGTAGACAAGTTTAAATTTTTTTGAATATCTATTTTTAAAAGAAATTTTGCCGAAATTTCTTGAAATTAGTACCGACTAGTTCGATGTTTTGATGGTTGGATATGTATTGATGATCGAGTATGTATTAATTGTTGTGGTGGTATGTGTCTTTACATAATATAATATTTTTCAAATTTTAATTTAATTTTTTGTTACGCCGTGCCTTCAGACTTGGGTAAATTCCTTTTTCTTTTCTTTTATTGGAAACAAACTTCAATTAATTCTGATTGGTTCAATAGGCTTCAAAATAAAATTTAAAATAATGTCCAAAAATATTGTACACTCGCTTGCTCCAAAATGAGATCCTCTCCAAAGCCAAAAAATCTGTAAAAAAATTGAGTTGCATGCCTGGTTGAAATGTTTTCACATATTAGCAAGCTGAATCTTTAGATTTCGAATCACAATTTTTGTCGTTTAACATTTTCAGAGTAAAAATAATAATGTCAAAATAAATAAATTTTTTTATAATTATTTTAATTATATTTAAAATTTTAAACCACAACTATTATTCTGTCAATATTATTTTTACTATGATAATAATATGGAGTTACCGATTTTTATTTGTAGATGGAATCATATATCTTCTGACCAGATCCGGTTAGCATGAAGTTGTTTTTTTGGTAAGTTGGTCAATTGACCAAGAGAATACGACACACATACAACCTCGTCTGCATGTCAATATTCTATTGGTCAATTAACTAACTTATCCCAAAATAAACTTCATACTAACCATTTTCCTTCTGACCGAACTCATGTCAGACAAGAAAATAATAGTAATAGAATCAAAAAGGGTGAATTTTGTGGTCAGATTTTGAACTGGTTTCTTGAATTGCAGCTTTCACGTAAAATTATGAAGGAATAAATACTGCACGTTTGTCCTATGGGCAACCCAGATAAGAAAAAAAGAAGAGAAAAATTAAATAAATAGAAAGCTGCAAATGAGATGTACAAAACATATTTGCAATGGAGTTCAATCACAGTGACATAAGTTGTGCAATCAACCAGATTCCACTTGTAGATGTTTGGAAAGGATTTACTGTCCCAACTTAATGAAATAGTGAAGAAAATGAAACGGAGAATAGAATAATTCATTCTATTTCGTTTCTGATTCTGATTGGAATGGGTGATTCCATACTCTATTTTAAAAAATAAAATTTTATAAATTTGACAGAAATAAAAATGGTTCATTCAATTTCAATGAAACAACCAAACATAATATTTTTCATTTCATAAAAAATAAATTATTTTATTTCTACCTTTATTCCTACTATCCAAACGTAAGTTACGTTTGGATTGAAGTAATAAAAGTGGGGAATGAAATGAAAAAAATTGTATTTGGTTGGGATTGAAATGAATTGAACCACTATTTTTTTTTTCTATTTTCGACTGAAATTTGACATTCTTGTCCAAGAGTTCATACTCAAAGCCTTATGAATAGTTTTTTTTTATCATTGAGCCATGAGAATTTTGAAAAAAGGAGAATATGAAATAACTCATTCCAATTAAAATAAAATAAATTATTCCGATACAAATATTATATTTATAAAATTTTCAACGATACAATTATTTTTGATGAATTTTATTTTATCACTCAATGTAATATTTGTGTTGCTAAATATATATTGAATATAAATTAATTAAGATCCACTCCATTACATCTATCATTCAATTTTTCCAAAAATACACATTTAACGACATAAATATTACTTTTAGTGACCCTTTCTACTACAACACAATTGCTTGCAAAAAATTTTATTGTGTCGCATTGTTTGTGATAAATTTTATTTTGTTGCTAAGAGCAATATTTATGTCACTAAAGGTGTATTTGAGAAAATTAAAAGTTGTGTGTAGTGGAAGGAATCTTAATGAGTTTGGTTTAGGCGTTTACAATTTATAAACAAGAAAAAAACTAAGCGACTCTAACATATACCCATTAAAATAAGTCTACTCTCACATAACATCGTTCAGATACCGCTAACATGCATATTTTAATGATTCGCGTGACTTGCTCTACATATGGATCATCAAAATATGCATGTAAATGTATATAAATGATATGTGAGTAATTTTATGTAATAGTAAACTTACTGTACCTCTTATGTGTCTCATCATACTATTAAAACAATTTTCTTGGTATGTGTGATAAAAATTTGAAAATGTACACAAAGTACATTAAAATTTATAATATAATTAAAAGTATAATTCTAGCCACACTGACGAAAGAGTTGCTAATAATGTTGCATGGAGAGAGTACATAGGGGAAGGGGGAGGGGTAGGGGGATAAGTCTTAGGGTATAACAAATTAGTACAACACCTGGAACAAAATTGGCTCCAAAAAATATTGATGACTATACATTATAAGGGTCGTACGTAATATCTATAGAAATCACACTTTCACCTAATAAAGTGCGACATTATATATGAACGAGAAAAACGTACCATTTACAGCTTCATCTTTTTTACTGCTATAACACAATTAAACATCATACAGCCGTAAAACCTGATCAATCTCTGCACGACAAACAGGGCAGCCCCATTTCTTGCCTTTGATCTCATTCAAACAAGTCATGCATCCAGCCATGTGGCCACATGGAATGCAAGCTCCCTCAACGGGGGCGTCTAAACATATATTACACATGATGAACAAGCACCATCATCTTCTTTGATAAGCAGCCAACATCTCAACAGCTGGACAAGATAAATGAACGGGGTTGGAATCAACTGACGGATAATGGATTGGACCGGCATCTATAACTGCATGTTCAATAGGTGGTGCTGATGGGGCCAAGACTGGGGTGAGGCTCTCAAGTGTTGTTTGGACAACAGAAACAGGATTGTCGTTTGGAACATCTCCCAGGACTTCCCATTCGCTACTACATCCTTTACGAGGAGAAGGCGGTCCCAGAGCTGCAGAACCATTGTGATTGGTGATGTCTGTGGGGCCGGTCCAACTCGTGGATGCATGTGGTCCAAGATCAGGTTGAGTATCAGGAGCCAGTGGTCTCTTTGGTATCGCAAACTGAAGGGAGGCATTGATGGCCATAACTAATTCTAAATCTTCTGATGCTGGAGGCGCAGTTCCTGCAACATCAAGGCCTTTTGTGTGGAAAGGAAATGACGGGTTCATTACCTAAATTTTTGGAAAAGTAAGTCATGCTACACGTATTTTATATATCAGTAAAAGATTACTTACTTTACAGCATATTAATAACAAACAATAGAATGAAACATAAACATTATTATTATTATTACTGTTAATTCTGATGTAATGGGCCACCAAATATCTTTAGAACAAGTGTAAGCCAGAAATCCATATGAATATCAATACTTGATGCATAACTGATAGAGAATCAAATGATTCAAATTAAGTTGGTGGTGAAAATCTGTACCTGATGAATTCCTTTACATGCATTACAAAACCACTTTAATTGTTCTTTGTCACTCGCAGTAGCAGGAACAAGTTTAATCCACGATTCTGTAACAAAAGCAAGCATAAAGTTTTAGTAAAGTAGTAGCATACTTGCATGGTACTATCAGAATATGTAAATTTTTACTATGTTGTTCCAAATATGCAAAAATCAATCCTAGAAAATGATAAGAAATCTGTTTATTTTCTAGCTATCAATGTAACTGAATTGGATAGTGCAACTCTGTGGAAGTTCTGGTGAATTTTCTACCACTAACATGGACCAGAAGGGCCATCCTACAAATTAACATACAGAATTCGGAGGTTCTTAAATTCAGAAGGTGAAACGATATGGACCAAAGTGAAATGCCAACTTCACCAAAAAAATACCACATTATTGTTACAAAACACAATTTATGAGTTCTTTAAGTTAGTAATTTTTTTTCCTTCTTAGAGCTAGAACTTTGATGCTATTTAGCCCAAAACTCAATAAACTTGAGCCTAAATCCATGAGGTTTACAAGTTGCCTCTTGGGAGGACAATATACCTCCCCTTCACCTCCAGCGTCTCTGGACTGTGCATGAAAACAAAAATCAAATACAATATAAATATATATACACACACAAAAAAATTTACCAAGTAATAAAATAACTGCTATATGTACACTAACATGTTGAGAAATTACTGCTGGAAATATCAGAAATAACCACTGTAGGATAAGCCTGGTTAAGTTTCGGTTCCTCCATATTGGCCTTCCATAGTGCAATAATTGTGCGAGGTTTGGCATCCTGATTGTTCATCATAAGTGTTGTAGAAGTTAAAACACTGATTTTTTCAAGAAAATAATGCAATTACCTTTCAAGCACAGTATAAATTTTAAAAGAAACACAAATGATCAAACATTGAATTCGTATGGTCATAATTTATGCTAGGCGAAAGAAAGTTGTAACAGATTGGTTGACCAAGCGTACGGAGAGAGAGAGAGAGAGAGGGCAAATCAATCAAGGTAGATTCCACAATAAAAAGAACGATTGACATGTGAAAACACAAAGGGCATAAAAGGAATCCAAAAATTTCTTCCTGAAACTGTTATTCATATGCCTTTAAACAAAAGACTTTTAGGAGATCTAACAAGCAACATGCATATAAGATGGGAGGTAAAATGAGAATATTAAGGTGGCTGTGGTCTTACAAAGGACAGACAGGATCAGAAACGAAGATATTCGAAAGCAAATTGAGTGAACACCGAATGAGGAGATCCAAGTACCTGTGGACTATAATATATAGCAAGCTCCAACTTGAAAGGCTTTGAAAAATTATGGGAACCACATGGAAAAACAACGACCCAACTGCAAATATGGCAATTCGTATTAGTACAAAAGCTCAGTAATTTCAGATAGTTGTTTCATAAAAATGAAGAAAGCACTAGTATTTGAATCATAATGTAAGATACATCAACAAGAATTCAGCTACTTGTTTCCCAAGTTTTATGAACAATGCAGAATCTAGAATGTATTAATTTCTATTACAATGGCCCTAAATTGGAAGCATGAAAAATTGAAACCTCATGTCATGCTAATCAAGAAGAGTCGACATTGATTGAAGCACATGCAAAATGAGTTTGTTAGAGCTTCAATTGCAACAGTATGCAACTACACACATGATACACGAAATATTGGAATTAACATCATAAGTGGAACTCAAATTCTGAAGCTTAATCAACCCAAAAATTGATGGATGCATGTGCTTCATGGAACATTCCATTTAAAGCTTCCTTCTTATTTGTACTTGCCAACAAACTAGATTTAAAAACTAAAGCTTCCTCTTAATTTATTAAAGAAGAGCATAATGAAAGTAACACTCGCACTTTCTTTGAAAGAAATTGAGGAGCAAGTTTTTCAAGAAAGCCTGGCCCAATATACTCTCGCAGCCAACCAGAGAATAAGCAGATATGACCCTAAGAAGCATACATCTAAAACAAAAGGCAAGTCTATATTAATAATAACTAAAATAGTAGAAATATTGTTGCCTAGCTCACTAGAATCAGAGTAATACAGTAAAATAATATGAAACTTCAAAACTAACTCAATTGCACGGACAACGTTGCCACATACCCTTTGACTCTAGCAACATCAAGTGGAGATTGACAGTCATCGTTCATCACTAACGCATTTGCTGAAATTAATTATAATAAATTATCAGCTAAGTACTAAAGATACTTGTCTATTTATTGTCTGTAAAAAAGACTGGTTTAAAGCTGCAATTCAAAAACTTACCTCCATGTGAAAGAAGCAATTTAACAGTCTCTTCAAGACCTCTTTTCGCAGCATGATGTAGAGGAGTCCCACCATGACTGCCTAAACAGGATTTATCAAAAAAAGATTAATTACAATTTACACATATTCCGTGCATGACATTATTTACAATGTCACTGAAAATTAAAAGATTTATCAACACAAATTTTCTTTTTTAAAAATACACACATAATTTATAAGAGAACATTGAAAACCCCAAAAAAGGTTTATCAGAAACAAGCAAGAAGAGTGTCAAAAGACTTACCAGGGCGGTACGCATAACGCATTCACATTGGCACCTAACTCTATCAAAGTTTTCACAACATCATAAAGTTCTGGGTTCATGCAAGCTACAATAAGTGGAGTCTTCCCTTCTTTATCAACCCACATCACCAAAACAATCCCGTAACAGGTGCATAAATTGGACAGACTATAATCCGAAACTATACTCGGTCACCAAATCACCATCAAACATAAAGCTGCTCAAACCCAAATTCAAACTCTTCATAAAATTCCCCAATTCTAAATTGCGCCCACGCTACACACACTTCACTTCAACAATTTAATGACATATTCAGTTACAAATTTTCCTCGAATTAATAATACACAAATTTAACTCCACTCACATAATAAAATAAAATAAAAGTGTAATTCTGAAACCTATATATACATAAATATGTATACATATATGAGCATTCAAACTTCAAAGTAATGAATTTGTTGACACCTCGAGGCCAGCGCCATCTTCAGCATTACCACAATTAACCTGCTGATACAGCAATTCTTTTTTGACCCATCGATTAGTAATAAAGTTTAGGGTTTTTGAGGACTGTTAGGGTACCATTAGAAATGGGGTTTAAACTATAAATACTTTAAAACTTCTTGGAGTTTTCCTATCTTGGCCAAGAAGAGATAGATTAGAAATATGTTTACCTGAACTAGCGCGGGTAATATGTTCAAATGACCCACGAATGTTGCAAGTTGTAACTTGAAATTGTACTGTGGATAATACTCTACACTACTCCCACAGTCCCAAAATTTGACATAATGTGAAATGAGGATATATTAAATTTTACATAAAAAAATTTAAAAAATAAATTTTATTATATATTATAATAATTATATTAATTAAAATAAATTAATTTAAAATTTAATATATCTCGTCCTATTTTATTAATTATTTTTAATTAGTACTCCAAATAACACTATCAGCTGAACATATGCACTAATGTTATGTTTAGTTTACTACCAGTTTGTTACTTTCTCTGTCCTGCACAATTGAATATTTTTGTTGTCCAAAAATAAATGTACCTAATATACCAACTTTCCCTTAATAATATATTCACCATCCCTCTCTCCTGTACTTCTGATCCGAAACCAACATGCTTGAATTGGTATTTGTAACCATTGATCTCATAGATTATGGGAGTGCACTTTTATAAAGTAGAAACCAAAGTGCTTTATAAATAACTTTGTATTTTGTCCTACCAAGTTCATTTTAACTACTGTACAACTGAAATGTTAATAGCAGACGCTGAAAGAACAAACAATCAGCTGAATGACCTTGTCGTCTTCGGCTGGTAGGTCATATAAACTTCATCTTGTAGTATAATTTACTTTTCCTTTGTATTGTCAAGAAACAACCTTTGTGCCACATCCTACAGAAAGTCTATTCTGAGCATGACCTTCTGATTCTTCCTAGAGGCCCACATCCTGCATTTGGTTGCTGGCATTAATGCTTGACAAAACCAAGTTAGGAGGATGCAGCTACTTCATCATTTTCCTCGGGAGGTGGTGGAGCTACGGATGGCTCAGATGGAATGCTGATAGTCTTTGTCGTGTTGTACTTCTTTAGCAGCCGGTCTTTGTTTTCCTTCCACCATTCTTCTGCTTGCTGTGCTGCAAACTTTCGTTTGCTGTGGAAATATTGTAGTCAATTTGAAATAGTAAGCTTGAGAGATATTCGGGACTCGAAATTCATTGTACCTAACAAGATGTTGTTATCGTCTTCTATATAAACATGCTGTATAATATGCTGCTACTTCAAAGTGAATATAACCATCAAGTCTCTGAATTTCGCAGCTATGTATATCCTAGATTTCTTAAATATTATGTAGAGCAACTATTGTATTCTACTTACGCTCTTTGAAATATGATTCTGCATAGGAGGGAGGCGAGGGGAGAATGTAGGTGTGTAAATCATTCATAGTTGCAAAAGCAAAGTGAACAATGAATAAGGAGGAGACCTGAATCTAACTCGCTTGAAAATCTTGGTACCATTTCCCAGTTGAAGCAGAGTAACATAAACACCAGGTTCAAATTGCTCAATTACTTCCTTTCGTCCCTCAGTTGTTGAAGCTCTAGATCTTGATCCACTTTCTGCTATTGGTTGAGGTGGGTCTTCTCTTATATCAGAAACAGATGGTCCATTACTTTCCTGGGCAGCATTTTCAGTATCGTGCACTGTGTCTGGAATTCCTGCATCATCCAAATGATCTTCCATCCCATGATATGTCCTGTCGGTAAATTCACTGACCGAAGCAGTTTTTGAATGCGAGTTTTGTTGGCTTGCCACCTTAGATGAATTAGATTCAGATTCTTCAGTTACACTGGAATTCAAAAACGATTCTACTTGAACATTAATGGATTTGAAGGATTCACTCTCAGAAATTTCAGGGGGCATATTCTCGGAGATTTGTTTCAACTGAAAAACATAAAAAACAGCAAGGAAACAGTCCAGTAGAAAAATTGGTTTCATATATGAAATAAGAAGATATGCAGACTCCACCTTGAGCCATTGCTAAGAAGTAACCAATGGTAGATTTCAAAATTATCAAAACGTATAATATGTACACTTTCACTTGTTCAATATCATATCGAATTGAATTTAGTAAATATTTGAACGCATGCTCCCCATTGGGGAGGAGGCAAAAAGTGGATACTTGGTGGAATACTAAGATTACCTCAGCTGTGATGCACTTGACAACTTCCACTGCAACAGTGCATTTGGAAGATTTGACTGCAGCCAGTGCAGCAGCTTCTTGAGCATTCTTTTGTAGTTTTCTAACCTCTGCATCTTTGATCTCACTTTTCTGCTTTAGAACTTTAAGCTACAATTCAAGAAGAGAAAATATGTAAACAGTTAGCGATGGGCTGCTTCTGCGGAATAATCTCATGGTAATGATTCAATAAAGGATGACAGTGACAAGGGAAAAATTTTAGTACTTGGTTTTGTAATTTGTTCACTTCTTCATTCAGAAGCTCGTTTGTCTTCTTAAGACTGTCAATGACACCCCTTGAAAACACTGGAGTGGCAGAGCGTGGAGGACTTGGTCTCCTATATGGTGAAACAGGTCTCGAGTTGGACACAGGCAGAGGTTGAGGCTGACGATGTGGAGTCAGAGGCTGACGATGTGGAGTCAGAGGCTGACGATGTGGAGGAGTCGGAGGCTGCGGAGGTACTGTTGTCATTGCAGGCTTCCAAGCAGATTGAAGAGCACTAAGTGAACCTGGGAATGAAATATCTTTCAGTTGTAAAAGTGATGGAACTTGGGAAGTTCTCACTATGGACAAAGAATCCGATCTAGTCCCAGGTTTGGCTGACTTAACCTCGTGGTACTTGACTGGTTCCATGGTGGGAGAGAGCAGATTCCTCGACATCCTAGCCTCTCCCCTTTCTGGCCTTACTGATTCTGCTGAATGAGGAGGGGCAGTCACTTTCCTACTGAAATTAGAGAAATTACCAGCCTCAGCAGCCTTTTTAAGTTTTGCAAAGCAAGAGTCACAAACACGATGAGGTTTTCCAGGAGTTGGCGCTAAAGCTGCTTTCAACGCCTTTTTAGAACTACAAGCATGGCAATGCACCAGTCCACAGTTGTAGCAGTTGTGTCTCTTCCTAGTAAAACCAAATGCTTGACGGCATCCAGTACACACCGACTGATCCGATCCAGAGATCCACTTGTGAATGCATATAGTTGCAGTGTAATTTGAGCCACATGATATACTTCTAACGTGCCTATCCTTTAGTGCTTCAACCAGTTCTGGAGTATTCCGATCTTCTTCATCCCCGTGTCCCAATCTCCCATTTGCACCTCTTCCCCATGTAAATATTTCACTTCTTGATGTCAGGACACAAATATGATATGCACCACAAGCAATATCTTCAACAAATTCTCCTACCAAACTATCTTGTACTAAACAAGGCAACTTCCCTTCGGACTGTGGATTGCCCAGCTGACCATATATAGTACTGCCCATGGTGAAGACATGACCAGATGTAGTAAGGCCAACAGTGATACTATGTCCACATGCAAGCTGAAAGAAATTGTAGTCAATAAGTGCAGACACGCAAGTTGGAAGCAAATAAGTTTCCTTGTTTCCATGACCCAGTCGATATTTATCACCATCACCCCATGTGAACAACTTTCTAGATAAAACATTCGAACCAGAAGGGCTATTAACCTCTACAATGGCTGCGGTATGCCATATTCCACAAGCAACTTTAATAGTTTTCAATCCACTCAGTAATTGAATTTCCTTTGGATATGGAACACTTTCTCGATCACCATGGCCAAGAGCACCAAATGATCCATCACCAAATGTAAACAGCTTCCCATTAGAAGTTGCCAATGCCGAATGCCATGTGCCACATGCAACAGATAAAACTTGAAGGCCTTCTAGTGGACCCGAAACTCTTTTAGGTATCCAGTGGCTCACATCACTGCCATGACCAAGAAGTCCAGCATTATGGACACCATCACCCCAGGTATATAAATCACCAGAAGTAGATACAGCGCATGTGTGATATTCACCACACCCAACAATCTCTATATTAGTAACTGTGAGAAATTCAACAAGCTGAGGGCGACCAAAATCCTTTTCAATTCCATGACCAAGTCTACCTCCAGATTCCTCTCCCCAGGTGAAAACCTCACCTTGCCTTGTGACGAGAGCAACGTGTCGTACGCCACATGCTATTTGGAGAACATCAAGAACTACATTTGACTCTAAGGGTTTAGGAACTAATACATCATTTTTGGTAGAAAGTGCACTCCCAGATCCATCTGTTGAAACCCCGTCAGACCAAATCTTCCCCCATACATAAACATCGCCTAGTGATTCTATGTCATCTGGTCCAGAACCTTGACTTGAACAACTTGGGGTGCTTGAAACGCTTATTCGGAAACCATCTGCACCACTTGTTCTTACTTGCATATTTGCACATTCAGACCCAACATCTGAGCTTGGATAGAGAGTAGAACTTTCACGAGTACTATAATCAAGTGAATTTCTGCTACTTATACTTGAACTTAATTCTAGTGTTGCACCAAAAGGATTCCTATATTGACTTGTATCACTAAAAACATCATTTATCTGCAACATTGACATGTAAACAACTGAATTAGATCTCTAGAAACATATCAACAATATAAATTTCCTTTTCGGGTAAAATGGACAATTTTCTAGCAGAAACCAATAATATCCACATTATTGTGATTCTTACAGTATATGGTGGTTTGAATATTTAATGAAGAATATCATCTTGATAAATTTGTTTTTTATTAGAAGAGACTGCATATGGTCTGTGTTTCATTAAAGCATTTCAGATGATTAACTTGTGAAATTCTTGCCAAAACTTAAGGAAAAGAAAGAAGGAAGAAACTAGAAAGGCTTGTAGAGGGGAATGTTTCTTCCTAAAACTTCTGACACTATTTGCGGGAAACAAGTTTCTAGCTTTGTAATGCTGACAAGAACCTATGAACACAGAAAGAACATGAAAATGTCCAGCATAATAACATGGATGTTGATGAAAAATTAAATTGAAAGGCAGATTGACTAGTCATTCCAAGGATTAGAAAGATGAAAAGTTTACATCAGAAATATCACTCCTGGTGCGTCTGCTTCGATTTTGGCCAGTAGAGATTAAAGCTTTCAGGCCTGCAAACCACACCTCTGCCTCAGCTTTATCCTTGCAAATCTATGGATTAAGATCAATTAAAATAATAAATGTGGTGAAAAAAATCCTTCACCAAATCTGGCATTGGCTTGAGAGTATCACAGACGTAAGCAAATAATTTACTTTCACTAACCAGATCAAGAGATCTTTCCCCGTTATTATATATAAGTGAAAATGACAAGTACTCCTTCTCGGGCCGGTGATATCTTTTAAAAACAGGCTGCAGTGACAAACTAACAAATTTAGTTTTAAATTATATTTGTTTCGTCAAAAATTTGACAAAAACTTCTGGTACCATCATATGCTAATGCAAGTTACATGAACTTTAACATGAAAATATCAATCATCCTCAAAAAGGTTCTAACTCACAGTTCTCTGCCCAGGTAAAATTCGTGAAACACTAGATAACTTCAGATTCCTTTCTTCTCCACGAGAGTACCAGAGGAGAGTTGTTTCATCCTGGAAAAATTGCAAATCTTAAGTATTGATGCACTCTGTGTATTGATTTAAAGTATCACAATTTACCATAAAGGTAAGAATGAATTTTTGAAACTGAAAAATATATAAGTTAAACTCAACAGTGCCTTATACCCCATTAGGCATAGGGCTGAAAATGAATTACAAAAAAAAAGGAGGAGAAGAAAAGAAGCAAGAATAAAAATAAAAAGATAAAATATAAAGGAATAAATAAATAATTAAAAATAAAAAATAGAAATGAATAGAAATAAGTAAAATTAAAACACGAGCACACACACACACACACACACATACATACATACATATATATATATATATATATATATATATATATATATATATATATATATATATATATATATATATGTAGTTGAAAGAAAAATATACACAAAAGGGAAAAATAAAATAAAGAGAAAAACAAAATTAAAATGCTTTGCATCCTACCTGGCTTCAATATATGTGGATAATTTGTATATACATACAACAAGCTTATGAATGACAGGAATAGTTAAAACTTCAATTACGTTAGCGAAACTTGGTATTGAATGGTGGATACGTTTTCGACCAACGTTGATCAAAGTACTGTTTATGCATGGAAAGTAGAAATGGAGCTGCAGTTATAATGAAAACATATTTGACAGATATCAAATGTTAATAAACTGAAGTTATAGTGAAATACAGTAAAACAGCTTCCCAAATCATTTATTAACCATGCTTTCACTAACAGATGTGTAATATAAATTGTATGAACAGTCAGGTACAGGAAATTAAATATTTTAGAGCTACAAGTTACTAGAACTGATGCTGACTATAGTGAAGAACACAGAATCATATAATAGCAGCTAAGCCATTATCAGTCATTGCAAATGTTCAGAATCTCTTCATGTTGTGAAAAGAAATTATCCCATCAGTGTATAAGCCCATATACTCTCTCCAATATATATAATAAATTCCAAGTATGACCTACGGAAGTAATAGGAGGAGAAAGAGACAGGAAAATCAACGGACAATTGTATGATAGTTTTCTGTAGATAAATGTAGAGATTCCTTCCCTACGACCATAAATATGGTTTTTACAAGGAAATCACCACTACACTGCTTCTGGATCATGACTTGCACAGGATTTTCAAATAGGATAGTAAAGTTTCAGACTAATGATGTTTTTTCACTTTTCACTCGTCGTCAGTTTTCCGTAGGTCTCTTACATTTCCACATAACTACAAGAAAAATATATCATACAATAACTTCATTTAGATTCGGAAAAGCTGCATCAACATGACCACCATTCTAGTAGAAAACTCATTTACACAGAATATCATAAATGTATCAGATTATGCCTTCCTAATAAAGCTTTTTCTTTAACCAGTGTGTCAGTGCTTAACAGATAACAAATTGGAGACCTGAAGCCAGGAAGAAATAGTAATAACTTACCGGAGAAACTCTGAATGGACAAAACTTAGGCTTCCCCTTCCGGCCGTACTTAATTAACTGGGTGCCTTTTTTCAATGCAACAAGTGCCTGGAAGAAAGAAAATAAAAAAGACATCCAGTATGTTAACCCATTTGTAATGGTGTTCTCGTATTTGTAAAAAAAATAAATAAATAAAAATCCAGATATGGAGAAGCATGGCGTAGAGCCATTAAAAGAAAAGTGGATATTTAGAAATTTGTTATATGCCTTGCAGCTCAATGTATAAAATGTTCATAATATTTTACCAGATGGAGTAAAATAGAGGCCTTAGGGATCTATCCTTTTGTGATCGACCATTCTGTCACATAACTACAGCGTCGCTGTTTAGACTGTTGTTTCTTTCTAGTATTGTAGAATGCTCATAAGAGAAAAGCAAAAGATGTTCATGTCAAAATAGTTTAGGAGGCTGAAAAGATGTTTCAATTTGTGAGATGTAAACATATAGGGACTAGCTTGAGGTTTTTCAAGGTTGCCTCATGTATTTGTAAGTTGTAACTATAATCATGTTATTCCAAATGTCTACAGAGACTAAACTATTCTTTCTGTTTCGATGATTTTGTTCTACGGCTCGTAAACTCTTGTTGTTTAGTCAAGACTCAAGACATTGGATTGAAATGTGAATATCATTTACCTGGACATGGACATAACTAGAAACAGTATCCTCAACGTCTGAGTTCTTTTTAGACATCCTAAAGCCCATATAAATAAAAAATAAAAAATTGGCATATCATAGTACTAACAATAGCAAAGAAACATAAATGGAAGTGGTGTACTGCATAATTTATGGACCATTATGTTATAATTTTCTCCCTTACCTATTACTTAGAGAATTCATTTCTGGGTATATCTTAGTTTTACACACATATGGAAGTATACATACATATAAATATATACGTACATATATATACACACACAAACATAGAAAAAGAAAATAAAGTGACCTGCTCGGTGTCGCGGTCAGGGTTGACAGAACTAGCAAGATCTGCCATTCCATCTAATTATCCACTGAAGAAGAAAAAGAAGCAATTTCTTCTTCCAAACCATCCGCATAGTCTTCATAGATGCCAATGCAGTTTGTAATGCCTAACATCAACAGATTAAATTCCAAAAGCCCTCCAATTTTTTCCTGTTTAAAAAAACCCCCAAATGATCTTATTCAAAATCTCAAAGATCATCACCAATAACTTTTGATTTATGAACTACTGATCCTCCTCCTCCTTTAAATGCACTGATCCACCAGAAAGCAAGAAATTTTTTGACAAAATCATATTGCCTGAAAAAATCGAAATTCTAAAAGGTAAAAGTTGTGTGTTATCAGAACAGATCAGATACACAGAGGGAGTTGGAGAGAGACAAAAGGAAGAGAAGGAATTAGGAGAGAGAAAGTGTAGGGGAACGTTTGCAGCTGAAGAGGAAGGGGAGCGACATTGACGCGCTTATTTGGCCCTGTTAACAACCTTGTAAAAACTGCTCCTATTTTCTCTTATACAAGTTTAAATACATAAAGTTTTATTTAAATATAAATTAATTAATTTCATATATGAAATCAATTACTGCTAGCTAGATTGGGCACGATTTCACAAATATTGCCTCGGTAAGTTCCAAATTAAAGATACAATTTTTTTTAAAAGATAATAGAGTGGCATGATATTTTCATGGGTTAAACGAACAAGTGGATCCGAGTATTGAGTTATTCATATTTTATTTATAAAAATTATTAAATATAAAATAAGGTTTAATTGAAACTCATTTAGCTGCCGAGTTGAGCACGATTCCGAATTGAGCCCGAGCAATTTAGACTTTTCCAACGAATATGATTCGAATATCAATAAAAAATTATAATTTGAGAAGGTTCGATTAATTTATCTAACTTTAAAATGTACTTATATTTGACTCATTTATATTTCAAGTAGAGGAGTACGAATCGAGCCCGAACGGTTTACTCATTTTACAGGCCTTAATATTATACAACGAAACAATTTTCATCATCATAATTTTATTTAGTGTCGGTATATATTAAATTGATAACGTATTATTTTAAACTTTTAATTATCAATTACGTGAATAAATATTAGTGATAATATTTTTTGAAGAGATATGTAATAATTTGGACCCTCTTATAATTCCTATCGATCCTATCAATCTCATGATAATTTTTTACAATTATAATTTGGCGTAAATTTATCACAATACATAACACTATTGATGATAAATTAACAAGTTCACCAACCGACGATATGAATAATCAATAAATGTAAAATAAATAAATAATACAATTTTGAGAAGATAGTTGTAGTTATTAAATTATTTATTTATTTAAATAATAAATATTGAATTGTATATTACAGGTTCATTCGATCACTTATTAAAGCTAAACATTTGAATAAAATACATATTTATTTAGTTATGATTATTGTGAGACCCCAGATTTTATGAATAAAGATTTAATTTTCTCGAAATAATTTTTTTTTATATTATGGTGTTGATTTGATGTAATGTTATAGTTGTGGGTAATATTTACAAATTTTGCAAAGTAAGCGTTGGTTTTATAATATTCGATTGGTCTGGGAATATCCGTATAACTAAGACAATCATTAGTGGACCTAACAATGTAATTATTATTTGATAAAAAAACGACAAAAATACTTTATGAAAATAACGGTGAAAGTTTTACTGTTAACTGTTGAAACACCCGTGTTAAAAGTACAAGAATACGCTGGTCGCATTAAAGAAGACACTTCAGTATTGATTATTGATGCTTACGTGAGAAGTCACTCAGCTTATACTCAATTATTGCTACAATAATTGCCGATCATCATATCTCTCATATTATTGATTCAATTATTGTTACAAATTATCATCCGCATAATATGATATATTGTTCAATCGGGTATTCGGGACACTTTTCGTGTCGGAGTACTATTCACGAGTTACTATTCACAAATTACTATTCATAAGTTACTATTCACGAGTTACTATTCACCCAGTTACTATTCACTCTAGTATTGTGCATTCGGGTATTTGGGTACAATATTATTCTATGAGGAGATGTGCTAATTTTTCAGACAGTTGGTTGAAGATATAATAGTAAGTCAATATGGACCACCGGTGGAGTTATAATAAGAATCAATATGGATCATTGGTTTAAAATTTTAATAATAAATCGGTATGGACCGTTGTTTTAAGTTTTAATAGTAAACCAATATGGACCGATCCGTTAATAATAGTAAATCAATACGGACCGTTCATGAATTAGTTCTTATTCATTCTATTTTTCTATAAATAGAAGCTCATTCCTTCATTATTTTCTTACAATTCACCGAAACTCTAGAGAGAGAATTTTAAGAGAACTTATAGAAAAGTATTCTCGCTACTTCCTACTCTCTTATATTCGGTTTCTTTTACTGGTAAGGATGTTATTTGTTGTACTTTCATAAAAGAGAACTTCATTATTCCATTATTTATTATTCTATTGAATAACTTTTATATCGCAAGCTACCCTATACATGGTGACATTCTTCTAATATTCCGTTCTTTTTATTATTATGGAATAATATCCATGCACATGCGTTTACGTTGGACCCGGTTCTATTATTTATTATTCAGCCGGAATATCCTCACATGCAAGGCGTTTACCGGACTCGGTTCCATTATTTATTATTACGTTTAATATCCATACATGCATTTACGCCGGACTGGTTCCATCATTTAGTATTACATTGGAATAACTTTTTGTCATGCGATCTATCGTATGCATGGTGATTTCTTTTGTTATTTCATTCTTTATTATACTCAGTTGGTTAAAACTTTGACTTCTATACCCATGAAATTAGTGGAATATCTTTGGTATTTGCGATTCATCCAGTATCTTTTCATGGAAATATTCTTCTGAGCATTCTTGAATTTTACTCTACAAAGCAGTATTATGTTGACAATTTGGACGTTATCAGTTCCTAGATAAATTAGTTCTTGAACTTGTTTTATTGAATTCTTATATCATTGTCATCATCCTCATGTTTATATTTTGTTGAAAGTCATCTGTGGCATGTAGTGCATAGATGGACTTGGTATGATTATGACTAAGGATTATTCGGTATAATCATAACCGTAATGTTACAAATGAAGTGGAAAAAGTCCTCATTGGCCCGTAGTGCATTGATGGACAGTTTTTGGTATGATTATGGCTATGGATTCTCTTTGGCCGTAGTACAAAGATGAATTATTTTATGGCATGATCAGGACCGTTGATGAAAACATGATTATCTTAAGCCGTAGTGCATGGATAATTCATGGTCGTGATACTAAAAAATATCCTTGGCCGTAGTGCAGGGGTGATTCGATGATGTGGATTATTTATTAAGCTGAGTCTCAGCGATAAAAGTGATGAAAAACCTTTTAAATCATAGAAGATAGTAGATTTTATTCCTTACTTGACTCTTCTAATGGATTGCTTGTTCCACCGCAGCTTAAACTTGATAGTTGTTATATTTTATCGCTTTAACATCGTTGAAGGCTAACGATAAATTATTACGCATTATCTTAGTCATAATATTTCTTCTTTGGGCTAGTTGAGCTCACCCTTTCTTTTCACCGTTTCTCTTGAGGAAATGAGAACGTAGTGGGGGACTCGTCGGGAACAGTGATGGTCCTAGATGGTGTATTAGTAGTCCTCACTATTCTCGTGAAATAGTGTGATAATAATTGTAATGAGGACTCCTTTTGAGTTTGTATAATCTCTAGTAGACAATATTTGTATTCAAACTCACGGTTTATGTTTTGTCATTATTGTACCACGCATACATTTGTATTATAAGTTGTATTTGAATTACGTACCATGTATATGGCGACTCAAGATGGGTGATGTATACTTAATTTTGGGGCGCGCATACGATTGGTATCAAAGCTTAGGGATATGATCCTGGCTAAGATGTGAGAATAGAACTAGGAGGGAGAGAGAGAATTCTTTCACTAGTATGACCTACCTAAGTTTTTTTTGGTATTTAATTGGTCGGTCAGAATATAGGAATAATATGTTACATGTCAATTAACCTTTTGTTTTGTGGCAGTATCTGAAAATGACATCCGAGAATGTTGAGAATAGCAATAGAGCACAGGAGACCGTTGATTCTCCACAGATCAATAATCAGGACAATGTGCAACAGGATGGCAATAATCCTCCTATAAACAATAACACTGATCAATTGACGAATGACAGTACGTTTAGGAGCTTTTTAGAATTCATGCAACATCAGGCGAAGGCGGCTCCTATTCATAATGCAGGAGGAAACAATGGCAACCCACGGTTGGTCACCGCTAAGCAATTCAAGGAGCTGGGACCACCGGAGTTTTTGGGAAAGCCAAAACTACTTAAGGCGGAGACGTGGTTAAAGCAGATCACCAAGATATTTGATGTCTTGGGATGCTCCGAGGAGCAAAAGGTTCCCTTTGCCACTTTTATGTTGCGTGAAGAGGCAGATCACCGGTGGGAATCAGAAACGCACTCCAACTGACGACTCAAGATGTCTTGGGAGAAGTTCCAAGAGCTGTTCAATGACAAGTACTTTCCCGAAAGCATTCGTCACATGAAGGAGGTGAAATTTATCAAGTTAGAGCAAAACAACATGACCGTGTCGCAGTACGAAGCCAAGTTGTCCTGATTTGCGTCCCACTTAGTTGATAATGAAGAGAGAATAACGCGGATGTTTTTAAGAGGTTTGAAGCCGGAGATACGTCAATATCTTATTTCTCATAAACTGTGTTTGTATTCAGATGTTATCAATAGGGCTCAGTTAGTGGAGCGCGATAACGAGTCAACGAACCAAAAGAGAGCGTAGGAAAAATGATAATACTGGGTGATAATACCATCATCAAAGCGGTGACAATAAGCATGGAGGAATCAACATGCCGAGAATGAGTATCGTGGACGCCCCCAAAATTAGGTATACATCACCCATCTTGGGTCGTCGATATACGGTATGTAATTCAAATACAACTTACTAATACAATCTGTCAAATGTACAATATGACAAACATAAACCGTGAGTTTGAATACAAATATTATCTACTAGAGATTATACAAACTCAAAAGGAGTCCTCATTACAATTATTATCACACTATTTCACGTAATAGTGAGGATTACTAATGCTATCCTTCCGGACCATCACTCCGCTCCCAGACTCGTCCCCAATTATATTCTCATTTCACAGAGAGAATAAAGAAAAAAGGTGAGCTCAACTAGCCCACTAAGAAATATTATAACTAAGATAATGCGTAATAAATTATCATTAGTCTCTAACAATGTTAAACCGATAAAATATAACAACATCAAGTTTAATCTGCAATGATCAAGCAATCCATTAAAAGAGTCAGTAGAGAATAATAATCTACTATCTTTTATGATTTAAAAAGTTTTCATCACTTTTATAAATGAGACTCAAATTAATAAATAATCCACATCATCCCCGCACTACTACCAAGGATATTCATTAGGGTCACGCCACAAATTCCATGCACTACGCCCAATGATATTTGTGTATTCATCAATGGTCATGATCATGCCAACAACTCATCCCATCAATGCACTACGGGCCAATGAGAACTTTTACCACATCATTTGTAACATTACGGTCATGATTACAATCAATAATCCTCGTTATAATCATACCAAGTCCATCTATGCACTACAAAAGCCACGATGACTTTCAACAAAATATAAATATGAGGATGATGACAATGATTTAAGAATTCAATAAAACAAGTTCAAGAATTATTTTATCCAGAATTATTAACGACCAAATTGTCAACATGATATCTTGCTTTAGAGAGTAAAATTCAAGAATGATCGTAAGAATATTTCCATGAAAAGATATTAGATGAAGCGCAAATATCAAGGATATTTTACTAATTTCATGGAGTATAGAAGTCAAAACTTTAACCAACCGAGTATAATAAAAATGGAATAACAAAAGAAATCACCATGCATGCGGTATTTCAGATGTATTAAAGTTATTCCAATGAATAATAATAATCGGAACCAGTCATGCAAAATTTTGCAAAGCGTGATGTTCCAATGAATAATAATAAGATTTTAACCAGTCCAAAGTAAAAACACATAGACATGATGTTCCAACGGAAAAATAATAAAGATTTTAACCGTGTCCTGGTGTAAACACATACGCATGTGATGTTCCAACGAATAATAGAAGAATGTCACCAAGTATAGGGTAAACCGCGTATACAGGTTATTCCAACAGAATAATAAGAAATTGAATAACAACATTTCTCTTCATGAATAAGAAAGAATAACACCCCTTACAAATACAACAAATAATATTCCCTACCTTAAGAAGAAGAATACTGATTATATAAGTAGTGAAGTAGCAGAATACTTTCTTCTTTCTCTCTATAGTTTATCTCTCTAGAGTTTCAGTGAATTCGTAAAAAAATAATGAATGAATGAGCTTCTATTTATAGAAAAATGGAATGCATAATAATTAACTCATGAACGGTCGAGATTGATTTACTTTAATCTGACGGTCCATATTTAAAGCAAAATAAAATAAAATATATTCTATTTATAATCTAATAAAATGAATAACTTTATAAAAGATTTTACTATGCAAATACTATGCAGGCACTATGCAAACACTATGCATAATAAAATATAATATATTCTAATTATTGTCTAATAAAACAGATAGCTTTATAAAAGTATTATGTTTTATATAAAAAGATTAAACTATGCAAAACACTATGCAGACACTATGCAACACTATGCATAATAGAATATAATATATTCTATTTATAGAATAACTTTATAAAAGTATTCATTTTTATATAAAAGATTTTCTGTATTATTACATTAATAATACCAACAAAAGCTGAGTGACTTATCACTTAAGCATCAATAATTAATACCGTAGCGCTACTATGCAACCACGCCAGACATCGCATTTCTTTAACACCGGTGTTTCAACAGCTTAACTGTAAAAACTTCCGCCATTATTTTCATAAAGTATTTTTGTCGCTTTCTCAATCCGATAATAATTACATTATTAGGGTCCACCAATAATTATGCCATAAGTACTAATATTCCTGTTAAAACGAATATTCCCCGACCAATCGAATATTATATAACAACTTGCGTACTTTGCAAAATTTATAAATATTACCCACAACTATTATATCAATTTCACTCCATAATATTCAAAAATAATATTTATAGAAAATTCATCTTTATTCAAAAAGTTGGGGTTTACAATCTCCCCTTCTTATGAAATTTAAGCCTCTCAAAATTAGGGTACGTGCACTGATATGTCGAGAGGTAAGGATACCTTGATTTCATTTCAGATTCTAACTCCCAAGTCATTTCCTCAACATCGTGGTTTCTCCACAAAACTTTGACTTGAGGTATAACCTTGGTGCGTAGAATATGTTCCTTCTTATCCAAGATTTGAACAGGAACCTCTTCATACGCCAAATCTTCCGCTTATTTCGTCCGGTTCCAACTCAATAATGTGGTTCGGGTCTTCCACATATTTACGTAACATGGATATGTAAAAATGTTATGAACACGAGACATACTTGGCAGAAAAGCGAGTCTATAGCCCACAGCCCTACTCGATCAAGGATTAAAATGGGCCGATAAATCGAGGATTGAGTTTTCCTCTCTTTCCAAATCTCGTATCCCTTTCCATGGAGCAATACGTAACAACACATGATCTCCTATATCGAATTTCACGTCCTTTCGATGAAGATCGATAACTCTTTTATCGATCTTGTGAGGTTTTTATACGTTGTTGGATCGTTTGAATCTTTTCGTAGTCATACGCATTCAACTCCTATCCCCAACAACGTTGCTTTCACCCACCTCATCCCAAAGATAATTTGAGAACGACACTTTCTTCCATACAACGCTCAATGGAGCCATGCCAATACTTGCTTGATAACCTGTTTGTTGTAGAAAAACTCCACCAATGGTAAGAACTTGTCCCAACTTCCCTTAAAATCAAGGACACATAGTCTTAATAGATCTTCAAGAGTTTGAATAGTCCTCTCTCGATCGCCCATCCGTCTCGAGGATGATATGCCGAGCTAAATCAGAATCGCGCCCATAGCTTTCTGCAAACTAACCCAAAATCGTGAAGTGAATCTTGGGTCTCGATCGAAAAACTATGGATACCGGCATACCATGCGCCTTACAATCTCGTTTATGTATATACGAGCAAGACGCTCAAGTGTATAAGTCTCTCGTGATCGGTAAGAAATAAGCGGACTTGGTCAATCTATCAACAATGACCCAAATCGCATCTATGCCTTGAGAAACCTTGGGAAGACCAAGAATTGAAATCCATGGTAATGTGTTCCCACTTCCATTCTGGAATTTCAAGTGGTTGCAATGGACCTTTTTTGGTACTTGATGCTCGCCGACTTGACTGTTGACACGTTAGACACCTTGAGATAAATAGCGATATCTCTCTCTTCATATTGCCCCACCAAAATGTATGTCAAGATCATGATACATTTGGTACTCCTGAGATGGATTGCAAATTGTGTGTTGTGCGCCCATCATGATTTTATACTTTTAAATCGTGGTCGTTAGAACACAAAGTCCGGAGTTGACTCAAGTATTCCTTCTTCATCGATTCTTGCTTCCTGTATCGCACCTTCTTTGCACTTTCTTCCTCATACGCATCGACTCCGGATCGTAATTTGAGCGACTTTAATTTTATCAATTAAAGTCGATTCTACTCAGATATTTTGACATCATCACGTGGGTCCCTCGAGTCTTTATCTCTATCTCCATCCTTTGCAAGTCATACAAAATGGGCCTTTGTGTTGACAATATTGCACTTGTACCGCGATATGATCTTCTACTCAATCGCCGCCTACCACGTTCGCTTTTCCAGGATGGTATAGGATGGTATGATCATAATCTTTCAATAGCTTCAAGCCAACGTCGTTGTCGCATGTTGAGTTCCTTTTGAGTGAAGAAATATTTGAGGCTTTTATGATCCGTAAAAGATCTCCACTTTCTCCCCATACAAGTAATGCCTCCAAATTTTAAGTCACGAAGACAACAAACAAGCTAACTCTAGGTCATGAGTATGATAATTCCTCTCATATTCTTTGAGTTGTCATGAGGCATAAAGCTATGACTTTCCCATGTTGCATGAGAACACATCCTAACCCTTTGCCCAAGCATCACCAGTAGATGACAAATCCTCCGAACCGGATGGTATTATCGAGCAGTCTTTGAAATGAGTCTCCTCTTGAGTTCTTGAAAACTCTTCTCACATTCCTCGCTCCAACTGAACTTTGTATCTTTCCGAGTCAGCTGAGTTAGTGGAGTAGCGATTCGAGAAAACCCTTCTACGAATCTCCGATAATAACCAGCTAAGCCGAGAAAGCTACGTACTTCGGTCACTGATTTAGGTTGCTCCCAGCTTTGAATAGCTTCAATCTTTGTTGGGTCAATAGATATTCCATGACTTGATACCACGTGCCCAAGGAATGTTACTTCCTTAAGCCAGAACTCGCATTTCTTCAACTTGGCATAAAGCTTATATTCACGAAGCTTTTGGAGTATCAGCCTCAAGTGTTGCTCATGATCTTCACGGGTTTTGGAATATATGAGGATGTCATCAATAAAGACGACCACAAAGTGATCCAAATATTCCTTGAATACTCGGTTCATCATATCCATGAAGGCAGTAGGAGCATTAGTCAATCTAAAGGACATGACTAAGAATTCATAATACCCGTACCGAGTTCTGAAAGCCGTCTTTGGAATGTCATCGGTTCTAATCTTCAATTGGTGATATCCGGAACGAAGATCAATCTTTGAAAAGAATTTGGTTCCTTGCAATCGGTCAAACAGTCATCAATACATGGCAATGGGTACCTTATTTTTTGACGGGTGACATGATTCAACTCTCGATAATCAATACAAAGTCGCATACTTCCATCTTTCTTCTTCACGAATAGAATGGGACACCCAAGGAGAAATACTAGGGATTTAATAAAGCCAATGTCTAACAATTCCTGCATTGAGTTTTTTAACTCCGAAGTTCAATAGAGCCATTCGATATAGGGATTTAGAAATGGATTTTGTACCGTTCAAGTCGATACAAAATTCAATTTCACGCCTGGTAGGCCGAAGTTCTTCTTGAATACGTCGGGAAATTCATTAACAATAGAAATATTATTCAAAACTGACGTATTTTTGTTTAGATCTGTGACATAAGCTAAGAAAGCTTAACATCCGTTTTTCAATAAACGAATAGCTTTATGGCTTGAGATGACAGTGATTGATTTTAATGGTTTGGTTGCTTGAATTCGCATAATAGGTCGATTAGGAATATGAAAGCTAACAACCTTACGAAAACGATCAATTTTTGCATGATGAGTAGTTAACCAATCAATCCCTAGAATTACATTAAATACAAGTATTTTTAATGCCATAAGATCGACAGGTAATGTGTGGGTACCAACTTGAACCAAACAAGACTTATAAACCATGGATGTAATGAAGGCTTCTCCCAACGGAGTTTCCACAGATAAGTCAAAGTCTAATTTCTCTGAAGTCTAATTTAATCGTTGAGCGCAAGTAGGAGAAATAAAAGAATGGGTGAAACCGGTATCAAATATAGTGTAGACTTCGCTAGAGTTTATGATAAGCTTACCCGTGATGACCTTATTCGGGTTCCTTACTTTCTGGGAGGTCACAACAAACGCCTCCCTCAGACTCTACGGCTTTGACTTTTCTCGGGAATGACCTTTGGTGCCTCAATCCTAAATTGAATTTATCTTGATGAACGACAAAATCGGCCTAAGTGACTTTCTCTTCCACAATTATAACATGCCTTGGACGGCATCGCGCAATTTGGACTGATGTGTCCCTCCCCTTCGCATTTGAAGCATATGATAGGTGGTCTTTCTCCTTCCTTAACAACGGGTCTTTGGTCTTTGACGTCTTTCCATCATTGTTGAATCTCCTCTTCTTGAAATGTCCATTCTTATTATTTTGGCCCTGATTACCACCGAAGTGGTTACCATTTCTGGCCTGTTGATTCCCTCCACGCTTGTTGTTACCGCTTCGATGATCGCTTCTCCTTTGGTATTATCATTTTATCTACCGCTTCTTTTTGGTTGCGTTGACTCGTTATCGCGCTCCACCAACTGAGCCCTATTTACAACATCTGAATACAAACATAGTTTATGAGAAATAAGATGTTGACGTATCTCCGACTTCAAACCTCTTAAAAATATTCGCGTCATTCTCTCTTCATTATCCACCAAGTGGGACGCAAACCGGGATAACTCCGTAAATTTTGCCTCGTATTACGACATGGTCATATTGTTTTGCTCCAATTTGATAAACTTCACCTCCTTCATGTGACGAATACTTTCGGAAAGTATTTATCGTTGAATGACTCTTGAACTTCTCCCAAGACATCTTCAAGACGACGAGGTTGAGTACGCTTTTACCGATTCCCACCAAGAATCTCCTCCTCCCATGAACATAAAAGCGTGAAGGGAACCTTCGCTCTCGGAGCATCCCAAGACATCAAATATCTTGGTGATCTGCTTTTTATTCATGCTTCCGCCATAAGTGGTTTTGGCACTCCCTTAAACTCCGGTGGTCCCAGCCCTTGAATCTGCTTAATGGTGACCGCCCGAGAGTTTCCAGTGTTTCCACCTACATTTTGGATAGGAGCCGCTCTCGCCTGCTGTTGCATGAATTGCATAAAACCTCTGAACAATCCATCATTCATCATTTGGTCAGTGTTGTTGTTTGCATGAGGATTGTCGCCTTCCTGATGCACATTCTCTTGATTATTGATATGTGGAGACTCAACGGTCTCTTGTGCTCCATTGCTATTCTCAACATTTTCTTTGATGTCATTTTCAGACATCGCCAAAAAACAAAGGTTAATTGACATGTAACATAATATCTCTAAACTCTGACCAACCACTTTAAATACAAAATAAATTTAAGTAGGTCATACTAGCGAAGGAATTCCCCGTCTCTCCCCTCCTAGTTCTAGTCTCACATCTTAGCCAGGGATCATATCCCTAAGTATTGATATCAACTGTGACGCCCCCAAAATTAGGTATACATCACACATCTTGGGTCGTCAGATACATGGTACAGAATTCAAATACAACTTACTAATACAACTGTCGTGTACAATACGACAAACATAAACTGTGAGTTTGAATACAAATATTATCTACTAGAGATTATACAAACTCAAAAGGAGTCCTCATTACAATTATTATCACACTATTTCACAGAATAGTGAGGACTACTAATGCTATCCTCTGGGCCATCACTCCGCTTCTCCGACTCGTCCCCAAATATATTCTCATTTCACGAAGAGAACGGTGAAAGAAAAAAGGTGAGCTCAACTAGCCCGATGAAATATTATGACTAAGATAATGCGAATAAATTATCATTAGTCTCCAACAATGTTAAACCGATAAAATATAACAACATCAAGTTTAATCTGCGGCGGATCAAGCAATCCATTAAAAGAGTCAAGTAGAGAATAGAATCTACTATCTTTTATGATTTAAAAGTTTTTCATCACTTTTATAAATGAGACTCGACAATAAATAATCCACATCATCCCCACACTACTACCAAGGATATTCATTAGGTCACGACCACAAATTCCATGCACTACGGGCCAATGATATTTGTGTATTCATCAATGGTCATGATCATGCCAACAACTCGTCCATCAATGCACTACAGCCAATGAGAACTTTTACCACATCATTTGTAACATTACGGTCCATGATTACAATCAATAATCCTCGGTCATAATCATACCAAGTCCATCTATGCACTACAGCCCACGTAGATGACTTTCAACAAAATATAAACATGAGGATGATGACAATGATATAAGAATTCAATAAAACAAGTTCAAGAATTATTTTATCCGAGAATTATTAACGTCCAAATTGTCAACATGATCTTTGTTTTGTAGTAAAATTCAAGAATGATCGGAAGAATATTTCCATGAAAAGATCTTTGGATGAAGCGCAAATATCAAGGATATTCTACTAATTTCATGGAGTATAGGAGTCAAAACTTTAACCAACCGAGTATAATAAAGAATGGAATAACAAAAGAAATCACCATGCATGCGGTATTGCATGAGCATGTGTTATTCCAACAGAATAATAATAACGGAACCAAAGTCGTGCAAAATTTTGCACCGACAAGATGTTCCAACGTAATAATAAAGACGGCTAGGTCCGGTGTAAAACACATGCATGGATGTTCCAACGGAATAATAATAAAGATTTTAAACCGGTCCTGTAAAACACACACATGACAGGATGTTCTAACGAATAATAGAAAAGAATGTCACCAAGTATAGGGTGAGATCATATCACGAGTTATTCCAATGAATAATAAGAAATGGAATAACAACAGCTTCTCTTCATGAATAAGAAAGAATAACACCCCTTACGAATACAACAAATAATATTCCCTACCTTAAGAAGAAGAGTCTTTGGATATATAAGTAGTGAAGTAGCGAGAATACTTTCTTCTTTCTCTCTATAGTTTATCTCTCAGAGTTTCAAAGTGAATTAAATAAGAAAATAATGAATGAATGAGCTTCTATTTATAGAAAAATGGAATGCATAAACTTCAACTCATGAACAATTAAAGTTTGATTTACTTTAATCGACGGTCCATATTTAAAGCAAAATAAAATATAATATATTCTATTTATAATCTAATAAAACGAATAACTTTATAAAAGATTTTACTATGCAAACACTATGCAGCACTTGCATAATAAAATATAATATATTCTAATTATTATCTAATAAAATGTATAGCTTTATAAAAGTATTCTGCTTTTATATAAAAAATTTTTTACTACGAAAACACTACGCAGATACTTATGCAACACTATGCATAATAGAATATAATATATTCTATTTATAGAATAACTTTATAAAAGTATTCTGTTTTATATAAAAAGATTTTCTCTATTATTACATTAATAATACCAACAAAACTGAGTGACTTATCACTTAAGCATGATCAATAATTAATACCGTGTGCTACTATACAACCACGCGTATTACTATACTTTTAACACCGGATGTTTCAACAGTTAATGGTAAAACTTCCGCCGTTATTTTCATAAAGTATTTTTGTCGTTTTCTCAATCCGATAATAATTCCGTTGTGGGGTCCACCAATGATTGTGCCGTTGTACTAATATTCCCTGTTAAAACGAATATTCCCCGACCAATCGAATATTATATAATAACTTGCGTACTTTGCAAAATTTATAAATATTACCCACAACTATTATATCAATTTCACTCCATAATATTCAAAAATAATATTTATAGAAAATTCATCTTTATTCAAAAAGTTGGGGTTTTACAGTAACCACTTCGGTGGTAATCATGGTCAAAACAATAAGAATGGACATTTCAAGAAGAGGAGATTCAACAATGATAGAAAGACGTCAAGACCAAAGACTCCGTTGTTAAGGAAGGAGAACGACCACCTATCATATGCTTCAAATGCGGAGGGAGGGACACATCACCCAAATCGCGATGCCGGCCCAAAGCATGTTATAATTATGGAAGAGAAGGTCACTTGGCCCGATTTTGTCGTTCACCAAGACAAGTTCAATAGGATGGAGGCACCAAAGGATGTCCCCGGAAGCCAAAGCCGATGGTTTAAGAGAGAGCATTTTTTTTTCGTGACGAGGAACTCCGAATAAAATTATCACGGGTATGTTAGTCATAAACTCTTGCGAAGTCTATACCGTGTTAGATACCAGTTCTACTCACTCTTTAATTGCACATAGTTGTGTTCAATGTTTGAAGTTAACTCCGGAGAAGTTAGACTTTGATATATCTGTTTAAACTCAGTTGGGAGAAACCTTCGTTACCTCTACTATTTATAAATCTTGTTCAAATCAACACTTTCACGTTACCTGTCGATCTTATCTCTTTGAAAATACTTGCCTTTGATGTGATTTTTGGAAACGATTGGTTAACTACTCATCATGCTTTTTGTAAGGTTGTTAGCTTTCATACTCCTAACCAACCTGTTATGCGAATTCAAAGTAACCAAACCACTAAAGTCAATCATTGTTATATAAAGCCATAAATAAATAGCCCCGATCCTTTCGTTGTTGACTTTCTTGTGTGGAATGCCGGCAAAGCCGACTTTACGTAAAGCAACGTCGTGAATGAGCGGTGACAAGTTGATAGGTATCAATGTGACGTCTTTATCCAAGTCTTGGATGAGAGTCATAGTTTTTAATGATATTTCTATTGTTAATAAATTTCCTGACGTATTCTTGAAGACTTCTTAGCCTACCCCTAGAGCGTGAAATCGAATTTTGTATTAACCCTAGTACAAAACCCATTTCTAAAACCCTCAAATATTTTCTTCACCTAAAACGAACGTGTAATCTGCCAAAGACGTTGGCTCGAGCTGTTGAAGATTACGATCATACCATTCAATATCATCGTGGGAAAAGCGAACGTGGTAGCTGGCGCATTGAGTAGAAGATCATATGCAAGTACGAGTGCGATATTGTCAACGCAAAGGTCCATTTTATGTGACTTGCAAAGGATGGAGATAGAGTTAAAGACTCTAGGGACCCACGTGAAGATAACGAATATACGATTAGAATAGACTTGAATTGTTAAAGTTAAAGCTGCTCAAGATACATACTCAGAGCTAATGAATGTGAAGAAGAAGGTTCAAGAGGGCGTTATTCTAGAAGCAAGAATCGATGAAGAGAGGAAATCTTATTGGCCCATTTGAAATCCTTGATCGAATAGGAACTGTGGCTTATAGACTCGTTTTACCGCCAAGTATGTCGCGTGTTCATAACGTTTTTAACGTATCGATGTTACGTAAATATGTGGATGACCCGAACCACATTATTAATTTAGAACCGGATGAGATAGCGGAAAGATTTAACGTATGAGGAGATACGTGTTAAAATCTTGGATAAGAAGGATCGTATTCAACACTCAAATGTTATACCTCAAGAATTAGAATCTGAAATGAAGTCAAGGTATCCTCACCTCTTTGGCATACCAGGTACGTACGTAAATTTTGAGGGCGAAATTTCATAAGGAGGGGAGATTGTGAGACCCCAGATTTTATGAATAAAGATTTAATTTTCTCGAAATAATTTTTTTTATATTATGGTGTTGATTTGATGTAATGTTATAATTGTGGGTAATATTTATATTTTTTGCAAAGTAAGCAAGTGGTTGTATAATATTCTTTTTGTCGGGAAATATCCGTATGCGACTCAGACAATCATTAGGTGGACCCAACAATGTAATTATTGTTTGGATAGAGAAAATGACAAAAATACTTTATGAAAATAACGGCGGAAGTTTTACCATTAACTTGTTGAAATACCCGGTGTTAAAAGTAAATGCGATATCTGGCGTGGTTATGCAAAGAAGCACTGCAGTATTGATTATTGATGCTTACGTGAGAAGTCACTCGCTTATACTCAATTATTGCTACAAGAATTGTTTGCATCATATCTCTCATATTATTGATTCAATTATTGTTACAAAGATCATCCGCATAATATGATATATTGTTCAATCGGTTATTCGGACACTTTTCGTGTCGAGTACTATTCACGAAGTTACTATTCACGAAGTTACTATTCACTGGTTACTATTCACTCTAGTATTGTGCATTCTCATTATTTGGGTACAATATTATTCCATGAGGAGATGTGCTAATTTTTCGAATCATTGGTTGAAGATATAATAAGAAGTCAATATGGACCACCGGTGGAGTTATAATAGTAAATCAATATGGATCATTTGGTTTAAAGTTTTAATAAGAAATCAAGATGGATAGTTGTTTTAAGTTTTAATAGTAAACCAATATGGACCGTCTGCTTAATAGTAAATCAATCTGGACCGTTCATGAATTAGTTACTATTCATTCTATTTTTCTATAAATAGAAGCTCATTCCTTCATTATTTTCTTACGAATTCACCAAACTCTAGAGAGAAATTATAAGAGAACCTATAGAAAAGTATTCTCGCTACTTCCCTACTCTTATATTCAGCTTTCTTTTTACTAAAGGATGTTATTTGTTGTACTCATAAAGAGAACTTCATTATTCCATTATTTATTATTACGTTGGAATAACTCAGATACGCTGTGAACTACCCTATACATGGTGACATTCTTCTAATATTCCGTTCTTTATTATTCTCGCCGGAATATATCACATGCAAGGCGCGTTCTTTGGGACCGGTTCCATTATTTATTATTCTCATTTAATATCCTCGTCGCGTGTGTTTACGTTGACCGGTTCCATCCTTTATTATTCTCGTTAGAATAACCTCGCTGCGCTGCTCTATCGCATGCATGGTAATTTCTTTTGTTATTCCATTCTTTATTATACTCACTTGGTTAAAACTTTGACTTCTATACCCATGAAATTAGTGGAATATCTTTGATATTTGCGCTTCATCCAATATCTTTTCATGAAAATATTCTTCCGAGCATTCTTGAATTTTACTCTACAAAGCAAAGATCATGTTGACAATTTAGACTTTATCGGTTCTAGATAAATTAATTCTTGAACTTGTTTTATTGAATTCTTATATCATTGTCATCATCCTCATGTTTATATTTTGTTGAAAGTCATCTGTACTGTAATGCATAGATGGACTTGGTATGATTATGACTGACTGTGGATTATTCTCAGATAATCATAACCGTAATGTTACAAATGATGTGGAAAAAGTCCTCATTGGCCTGTAGCCGCATTGATGGACGCTTTTGTATGATTATGTTCATGGATTCTCTTTGGTCAGTAGTGCAAAAGATGAATTGTTTTATGGCATGATCGGACCGCTGATGAAAAAATGATTATCTTAAGTCAGTAGTGCATGGATAATTCGTGGTCGTGATACTAAAGAATATCCTCGGCAGAAGTAGTGCGGGGTGATTCGATGATGTGGATTATTTATTAAGTTCGAGTCCCAAATGATAAAAGTGATGAAAAACCTTTTAAATCATAGAAGATAGTAGATTTTATTTCCTACTGACTCTTCTAATGGATTGCTTGTTCAACCGTAGTTAAACTTGATAGTTGTTATATTTTATCGCTTTAACACCGTTGAAGGCAAACGATAAATTATTCTCGCATTATCTTAGTCATAATATTTTATCGGGCTAGTTGAGTTCACCTTTTCTTTCATTCATTGTTCTCTTCGAAAATGAGAACGTAGATGGGACTAATGGGGAACGTAGTGGTGATGGTCCTAGATGGTGCATTAGTAGTCCTCACTATTCTCGTGAAATAAAGTGATAATAATTGTAATGAGGACTCTTTTGAGAGTTTGTATAATCTCTAGTAGACAATATTTGTATTCAAACTCACAGCTTTATGTTTTGTCGTATTGCATACCTATATTGTATTATTAAGTTGTATTTGAATTATGTACACGTATATGGCGACTCAAGATGAGTGATGTATACCTAATTTTGGGGACGTCACAATTATGAGATATTTTAATTTTATTTAAGTTTGTAATTAAATTTTATATTGGTGTTTATATTGACAATATTTGCTTAGAATTCTAATCCAAGTTTTAGTAACTTAGTTGTGATAAAATGCCAATAATGAATTCAATATAATTTTCAAACGAATTTACAGTTATTATGTTTTAAAAAGAGTCACGTATATTATGAATGCAACTAATCATTTGATTTGAAAAAAAAAATCAAGTTTTAAAGAATTTAATTTAGCTATTGAAACTCATGATTATTATTAATATAATTAAATCACGTAATTTGTTAAGATATTTTTTCGATTAATATCTTAATATATATAAAGCCAAAAAAAATATATTTTCTTAGAAGTTCATTTTCTGATTAAAGATATAAAAACAAAAGACACCTTTTTTTCCCCTAACACGGCGGAGTTACTTTACAAATTTGGAGTTTACACTTGATACATGAATTAATCAAAAACCGAGTAGAGGCTTATGGAAAAACTAATTCATTAAAAAAACCTCATAATGGAAATAGGTTACGGGGAAAAAGAATTGAACAAAATTTAAGAAAAAGGAGTAAATCCTTAAACCCTGAGTCCTACTCTCCTATAGAACTGCTGGATCTTTATATCTATCGAAAATAGTCTCAATATCCGCCATCACTTGAGCTGGCAAAGGCCGTTCCACTGTCAAGAAAGCATCAATATCTTCCTTTAGTTGGTCCAGAGAAGTTGCACCGATGATTGAACTTGTCATAAACGGACGGTCTCGTGCAAATCCAAGTGCTAACTCAACCGGAGTTAGTCCGTGTTTCTTCGCCATTTCAATATATTGTATTGTGGCTTCCTGGATGTCAAAAATACACAAAACTTATCCAAGTGAGAACTTAATCTCAAGTCATATAAGTTTCAAAAGTAACATACCTTGGCAAGGGATTTATTATATCTTTCCATGTAGCCAGGGAAGATGTTCATCCTCCCTTTCTTTGCAGCTTCCGAATTCAAATCTAGATACTTTCCCGACAGTGATCCACCAGCCAGCGGGGAATAACAGAGTAATCCAACATTGCAATTCTTTGGATGGCAAACTTCAACGAGATCAGCTGCAAATAATCAAATTAGAAACATTTACTAAACTCTCTTCAACAGATAATTTTTATCTGTACAAATAAATGAATGTAGCCTATTTCTCCTCCATAGTACTGTCAACAACGTCTTAAAGTAGTATAAGCCAATCTTCTGTCAATTCTCACAATTAACACTGAAAACTCTATAAATTGAATTACAAAATTGCTAATGTATGAAAAGATTTGTTCCGAGTATAATCCCAAATTTATGGAATCCCAGGTGAATTGATTATATGGGTTCACATGCCTGCTATGAGGTTTCCAAGTAAATTCAGATCAATAAGCAGAAAAAATATCCTCACTAATGCAATAGACCATGGCTGAAGAGCTGGAGGGGGAGGTAAAGATTGATTATACATTAGAGACCTCCTAAGAACCATACTAGGCATTGGAAAACCATTGCATGCTCTTACAGAAAACTAAAGCAATCCTCTCATTTACATGAGTAAAACTTTATGAAACTGGAAACAGATATGAGAATGGCCATGGCTTCAGATATATAGTATTACTAAAACAAGAAAGGAAGACATTTCTTTGGTTGGTGAGTGAGTGAGAACATAGTACATTAGACAGAACACAAAAAAGAAATTTATTTAATGTGGTGCACCAAGAAGGAAGATATTTTTGGTCCATCAGAAAGTTGGAGTCTTCATAAACTTGAGATAAAACAAAGGAGTAATATATCTAATGTTACTTATCAAATAAATAAAGAGATGTCTAATGTTCAAAGTCATAATAGTTTAGCTCAAAACAACTTTCTCTTGATAAATCAGTAACTCAAAACTTTCCATGGGAAACAGTTCCTCTTTCAAATTTCCATGATAATAGAGAATTATGAAGGAAAATAATTTACCTTCAAATTTACATCTAACTAGCAGGCTGTAGCTATTTTGAATACTGACAATCTTTGGTAGTCCTTCAACTTTTGCAGCATGCACAAACTCCATGACTCCATAAGAAGTTTCATTAGAAACGCCTATGTAGCGCACCTGAATAAATTTGTACACTGCTCATGTCATCATAGTAATAATGATACAGCAGGGTACCAATAATCAGCCATATATAATGATGTGCAATTCTAACCTTAAATGTTAACATTTTCCCTTTTTCTTTCTTTTCTTTCAGTCATCAGAAAAGTTTTTTTAAGTGTTACTTGGTTCTTGTTTCGCAATTTTTCAAGAGTATTGAGTTAGTAGAACCATTTAAAAGCATTATAGTGATTAAGATTTTAAAACCAGTTAAAGTGCTAAACATATGAATATGTATACCAATGAAGCTGTAGAAATTGAGAAGTTTATTTCATTTAAAGTTATTTCTATCTATTAGATAGATTGATATATGCATAAAACAACATAATTACATTTATGGTAATTCCTAAATTACAGTAATGTGTACACACTGATTAAGGAAGCTACAATTATGATATATCCTGTCATATCTTCTAACACTGTCATATCTTCTAACACTCCCCCTCAAGTTGGTGTATAGATGTCTCGCATACCCAACTTGAAATATAGTGGATGAAACATCTTACTACTAAGACCCTTGGTCAAAATATCAGCAAACTGATTTTCTGCTTTGACAAAAGGTAAGCAAATAAGACCACTAGTCAACTTTTCTTTGATGAAGTGTCTGTCAATCTTAAAATGCTTCGTTCTATCGTGTTGTACTGGGTCGTTCGCAATACTAATGGTTGACTTATTATCATAAAATAACTTCATAGGCCTATTAGTTGTAACACCCAAATCTTCTAACAAGGTTCGAAGCCACATTAGGTCACATATACCCAAGGCAATAGCTCGATATTCCGCTTCAGCACTAGATCTTGCTACCACAGATTGTTTCTTACTACGCCAAGTAACAAGATTACCTCCAACAAATGAACAGTAACCTGATATAGAACGACGATCCTCTTTAGAGCTTGCCCAATCTGAGTCGGAAAAAGCTTCAACTCTCATATGACCATGTGATGCGAACAATAACCCTTTTCCAGGAGCAGACTTGAGATATCTCAGAATTTTGTAAACAGTTTCCATGTGACAATGTCGAGGATCATGCATATACTGACTCACTATTCCCACAACATAAGATATATAAGGTTTAGTATGAGAAAGATATATCAATCGTCCCACTAAACGTTGACATCTTTCTTTATCAACCGTAGGTCCTGTGCCACCTACTATATGATGATTAACTTCAATAGGAGAATCAGCAGGCTTACATCCCATCATGCCAGTTTCTGTTAAAAGATCAATGACATACTTTCTTTGAGATAAAAAAATCCCACTGGTAGATCTTGCAACTTTAATACCAAGAAAATATTTCAAAGGACCAAGATCTTTGATCTCAAATTCTTTGGCCAAACTTGCTTTGAGATTCACTATCTCTTCTATATTATCCCCTGTCACCATAATGTCATCAACA